>OY294065.1:30831561-32151688 GCA_958510865.1 Myrrha octodecimguttata | reverse complement strand
ACACAGAACCTCTTCTCAGACCTAAATTTCCTAGGAGACAAACTTATGCTCAGGTTTCTTCGCGGCAGACTTCATTGTTGCAGCGGCCTGCTGAGGAGACGCTGCCCTCGAACTACATCAATTTAAACAAATTTGCACGGAACACTTCCACGCCAACACTTTCTCCAACTAAAAGAAACATCCCGAGACAGGGTTATGACAGGGAAGCTCATAAAAAGGCTCTTTTCGATTATAGTCCTGGGTTTACAGGTAGCATACCATCCTCAAGGGGCTTCAAACAGAATGCAAGGACTAGTGGTACTGGAGAGGTATTCGGCATTGGCTACAATAGCTCTTCACTTACACATGGGTTCCCCTCAACTTACACAGATGAAGCTGAAGTTGCTTCTAACAGTTCATTTACAGCAGAAAACGAAGTAATGTTCGAACAAATGGATCAATCAGGTACAAACCAATTGTTTAGAGATATTGTTATTGAATATAATATCTCTTTGCCTAAGATAGGTGAAGAGGACGAATTTTAACCCATTTTCAGTTTGTAATTTCATTTGACTCAGTATGCTTATATCGCAGTGGAACATTCGATCAGCTCGATCAAACTACAATAATTTATCGATTAATATTTTGACTCATAAACCAGATGTTATAGCTCTTTCAGATACTTTTTTGAGAATACATTACGTTCTTAAGATTAAAGGTTTTAGTGTTTTTCGAAATGATAGAGGAGACGGCTGTGGCTTTTTGGTCAGGAGTTGTCTTCCTGCTAGGGTTGGGAGTGCTCATGGCTTGGTGATCCCGGGCAATCTTCAGGTTTCGGTTTTGTCAATTGGCAAACTAAATCTTACTATTATATATAATATAACCCTCCGGAAATGAGATTGGATGTTTCACTGTTGTTGGATTTGTCTTCATTATTTCAGGGAAATAATCTAATGTTTGGAGATTTCAACGCGCAGAACCCCAGCTGGGGATCTGGTGCTTTCATCATCAACGGAGCAGTTGTACAGGATTTCTTGGTGGCCAGTGATCGGTACTCTGCAGCATGTATTTTTTGAGTGCTCAAGGAATTACTCGAACTGCAATGTATCATATAGAGAATTGAGTAGGCGAGGTTTGCTAACACCTATTCAGGTGCATGATGCTATTTTTGGTTACTCTCAGAAGGTTCTTGAAATGATTTTTGATTTTATATCCGCATCGCAGTACATAGCTGCCCACCTTCGGGTGATATGGTTCTGATAATGTGTTCATTAGTGCCCTACCCTGCTTGTTGTTGATCCTTTTGTTTGACCTATTCGTTAATGTACCTTTGATCCGATCCTTGCTCTTTAGGTGCTTGGTCGACCTGTATAGTATATAGTATTTAATTCGACAATATGTATTTTGCCCATTCAGAAGCGGTTTGGTGTGGGTCCTTCCCAGATTCCTGCTGCTCTGGGAGCCAAGTCGCTGGTTGGATCAGTGATATTGAGTTTGGGTACATAGCAGAGGTGCTGAACCCATGATTGCTGCCCTGGGCTATCAAGAGCCAGTTGGTGTCCATTGGGGCGGCTTTTGAGACGAAGAAGAAGAAGATGGAAAGTCTAATTTTTTAGCTTTAACTTCGATTCAAACTGAGGAAAATAAAACGTTTTTGGTACCTGAAGAGTATCAGTCTATATCTCTTCATAAAGAAATATGTACTTCAAATAATTTTACAAGAGTGAAAAATACATTGAAGAAAAGATATCAAAGAAGGAGTGTATGGATTTCCTTAACAGAAGATTTGAAAAAAGCTTATTTTGATAATGATGGTAATATAATCTTTCAAGATGAGTATCTGGAAGAAGCAAATATGAAGAATTCAGACGTTGATTCAATCAGTAATGAAAATACTTCACTGGTGAAAACCTTGGGAGAGCTAGAAGAAAATCGCAAGAAAAATAAGAAACCAAATGTGAGGAAAATTGCTGAGAGGTTTGTTCTTGAGAAATTTGATGGTAAGAAAAATGTAAATGCATACCAGTGGATGGAGTTCTTCGAAAAAGAATGTATAAGATTCTACATCAATGAAGATGAAGAAAAAGTAGAAATATTTAGAATATTTCTTGATAAATCATGTTTAGAATGGTACAATTCAATGATATTGAAATTAACTGAACAATCTGAGTGGTCAGAATGGAAACAAACATTTTGTCGAACATTCGAGAAAAAAGGCTGGTCCGCTGGTAGATACGCACTATCTTTCAAATACCAAACAGGTACTTTATTAGAGTATGCTATAAGAAAAGAAAGATTAATGCTTGAAATGAGTAGAACTATTGATCAAAGTACACTCATTCAGATAATTGCTGCTGGGTTACCAACATTCATTACTGATAGGATTAATCAAGAAGATATTTTTGAAACAAAAGATCTATTCAATGAAATTGGTAAGCTGGAGCATCTTGTCAATAGAAATAAGTTGGTTAAACAAAACAATGATAGAAAACTGAACATAGATAGGAAACAAAAATGCAGTATCTGTGAAAGATTGAAAAAAGGCGAACGCTTTCATCCTGAATCGTTATGTTGGTATAATGAAAATAATAAAGTTAAAGGGAAAAGAGAAATTAGACTCGTGAACAATTCAGAATTAGAATGCGAAATAAAACATGAGGATTCAAAAAAACTTAATGTACCGCCATTAATCAAAATAAAGCTCGTATTGAATAAAAATCTTGAAGTTTTTGGAATATATGACTCTGGTTCAAATGTTTCATTGATAAACTCAAGACTTTTGAAGATAAATAATGAGCACAGAAATAAAGATAATGATACTAACTTAAAAACGATTAATGGCGTAAAAAAATCAAATGGTCTTGTATCATTGGATATAAAAATTTTCGATGTAGAAAAAAAAGTCAATGCGTTCATAATAGACGAAAAAAATTTTGATTATGATTTTTTGATTGGACTGGATTGTATAAAGAATTTTTACTTGAAACAAAATGAAAATTTGAAAATAAGTCAAGCAGTTCAAACAAAAGAAAAAATCAATTCTAAAATCAATACTTATCTAGAAGAAAATAAAAAGAGTTTATTCATTTCAGAAGGAATTGAAAATTATTCAAAAATGATAGATGATAAATACTCTGTTAACTTCAATGAAGGTATCGAAGAAAGAAATTTTGATCTTAATGTGAACCATTTAAGTTACGATCAGAAATCAAAGATTGATGAATTGATAGCAGAAAACAGATCTATTTTTGCGAAAGATAAATACGATATCGGCACTGTGTCAAGATATGAGGCACATATTGATTTATTGGTTGAAAAGTATTGCTCTAAGAGGCCATATAGATGCACGATGGATGACAGAAGAGAAATTGAAGAACAAATTTCAAAATTATTGGACAGAAAGTTGATAGAGGAATCGTACAGTCCGTTTGCATCCCCAGTAACATTAGCATTCAAAAGGGAAGAAAATAGAAAATCAAGATTGTGCATAGATTTCAGAGACCTTAACAAAATTGTAGTTTTCCAAGCACAACCTTTTCCCCTTATTGAGGATTTGGTCGAAAAAACTAGAGACTGTGAATTTTTTTCAACTCTGGACATAAATTCAGCGTTTTGGTCGATTCCGCTACGAGTCACCGATAGATACAAGACTGCTTTCGTCACACAAGAAGGTCATTTTCAGTGGACTTGTCTACCATTCGGTTTGAAAACTTCACCTGCGATATTTCAGAGAATTATGTCCAATATTATAAGGAAACATAAACTTTCAAATTTCACTGTGTGTTACATTGATGATCTCTTAGTTTTTTCAAAAACTTTCTCTGAACATATGGAACATTTGAAGGAATTGTTTCGAGCAATTAAGGAAGAAGGCTTCAGGTTAAAGTTTGTAAAATGCAAATTTGCAGCTGATTCAATTAAATACCTTGGCCATATTATTCAGAACAATTCGGTTAAACCATTAAAAGATAATTTAACAGCAATTAGAAATTTTCCAGTTCCCAAAAACCAAAAAAATGTAAGGCAATTTTTGGGTAAAATAAATTTTTATCACAAATACGTATCTAATGCAGCCTTACTGTTAGATCCTCTGCACAATCTTCTTAGAAAAGGACAGGCATTTATTTGGACCAGAGAATGTCAAGAATCATTTGAAAAGCTAAAAGATGTATTGTGCACTCAACCAGTATTGACAATATTTGACCAAAACTTACCCATACATATCTATACGGATGCAAGTTTGTTGGGTGTAGGTGGAGTATTAAAACAACCACAAAGAGATGGAGAAGAAAAACCAATAGCATATTTCTCAAAAAAGCTAAATGAGGTGCAAAAGAGAAAGAAAGCCATTTATTTAGAATGCTTAGCTATAAAGGAGTGTGTGAAATACTGGCAACACAAATTGATTGGAAGAAAATTTACGGTATTTTCGGATCATAAACCTTTGGAGAATATGAACATAAAAGCAAGGACTGATGAAGAATTAGGAGATCTATCTTACTACCTCTCACAATATGACTTTCAAGTGAAATATTCTCCAGGTAAATATAATGCAGAAGCCGATTGCCTCAGCAGAAATCCTGTTCTGGAACCAGATGAAAACGAAGAGGAACAACTAAAAATAGTCAATTTAATAAAATTAGAGGATATACTAGAAGATCAGAAGAAAAACCCAAGTATTCAAAAAACAGACAAAAGTTTGACAACAAAGTCTAATGTTTACTTTAAGAAAGTTCGAAAAAAAGAGAAAATCATTTTATCAGAAACTTTCAGTATTAAATTAATCGAAACTATACATAAAGACTTATGCCATGTAGGAATCAGGCAATTGCAAAATATGATCGGACGTTTTTACACCGCCAAAAATTTGACTTACAACATAAAAAAAGTATGTAAAAATTGCACTACATGTTTAAAAAATAAGTCAAGAGTAGAAAAGAAAATAGGATTATTGTCACATCTGGGCCCAGCCACAAAACCTTTTGAAATTATGTCGATAGATACCATTGGTGGTTTTGGAGGATCACGTTCAACAAAAAAATATATGCACCTACTTGTGGATCATTTTACAAGATATGCTTATATCCTAACCTCCAAAACACAAAATGCAAGTGACTTCATCAAATTAATGGAAAACCTCTCTGAAATTGAAGAAGTAGGAACTATTCTCTCAGATCAGTATCCAGGAATCAATTCAAAAGAATTCAAGAAATTTCTGGAAGAGAAAAAGATCAAATTAATCTTCACTGCCGTAGATTCACCTTTTTCAAATGGTTTGAATGAAAGGTTGAATCAAACACTAATAAATAAAATCAGATGCAAAATAAATGAAAATAAGAATAAAGTGGCTTGGACCACTATAGCCAAAGAGTGTGTGGGAAAATAAAATGATACGGAACATACCGTTACAAAATACCCACCCTCTTATTTGATGTTTGGAACAGACGTAACAATTTTGCCAAAAGAGCTCAAACAAAATAATTCTAAGAACTGGATTCAGGACAAGAAAATTGCTCTAAATAATACAATTAAAAGTCACAATTACAACAAAAAAAATTATGATGAAGGTCGTAAAAATTATAATTACAATGTAGGTGACCTGGTATTTGTGGAGAATGGGAACAAATTGAACAGAAAAAAATTGGATGAACTTAAAATTGGACCGTTCAGAATAGAAGAAAAAATTTCCAACTCTATCTACAAAATTAACACAGGTCACAAGAAATTAGAGTCAAACCATTTTCATATTTCAAAATTAACTCCAGTTTGTACTACAGTTTGAAGAGAACGAATGGTTTATACATCAAAATATTCTGCAAATATTTTCTTCCCCAGGAGGGGTGATGTAAAGGAAAAATTACCTTTTTCCTTTAAAATCACATTGCTTGTTATACGTTACTATGTTAATCGTTTTTGTTTGTCAATGTCATATTTTAATAATTGTAATTAATAGCTTAAAATGTCGTTTCTCCATTTCAGGTAAGATTTTACCTATGTTTGTATATTTCAATAGTAAATAGAATCTCCATTTCAGAGAAACTCAATTTAGTTATTGATCTACAATAAGAAGGAGGGCTATCAATTCATTATATATATATTTCTTATTTGATCATTGCCCTAAATAGACCTCTATTGGGAACTTCTGCGAAGATGCAAGCGCCCTAACGTATTAATTTGGAACCTGTCCAAGCTAGTAGTTTTATGTAAACAAACCTTAGAAATGTGGTGGAGAACGAATATTTATTAAGCAGTGCTTGAATTATAAAGAAATTATTATAGTTTTGTGTAAGATTTCTTGAGAAGGAACTTTTCGTTTGGATCACGATATAAAATCGTACTTTAAATCGTTCCTGGAGGATAATTTCGGTGTTATTTTAGTGTATGTTGCTTGGTGGATCAAAATAAACCAATATCTAAGCTGACTTGAATTTCTGGATAAATAGGCACCTCAATAAGTAATTTAAGGACTCTTATTTATGTGAAAAACTGCTGAATGCAGGCTATATTATGTGGTTAATCTAGAATCAGTCTAAATGATATGACTTGTTCTTTGTTTACAAACTAGTCAATCAATAAAATGAAAACAGTTTTTCTGCTTTAGTTCTTTTGCATCGTATTTCTAAAGAAAAGGAAACAGATAGACATATAATTGGTTTCATTTGCATATTACAGCAGCACAAGATACACATACAAAATGAAAAATGTCACAGCCTGTTCAACCTACCTATATTTAGAAATGAAAAGTATTAATGTATTCATATGAGTAACTTCAGCTATTATCAACTCTAACAGTATATCTAGTTTTTGTCAGGTTTTCAACCAGATCACTCTTTTAGAATATGATTTTGTGTAGTATGTGAATTGCTCGGTAGTTTCTCTGCAGCATTTTTCTTCAAAATTCTCTTATTTTTATTTACACCTGAAAACATCATGATATGAAGTTGTTTCGAAATAAATACCTTGTAGGTAATTTACCTTTATGAAAATAAACATCTTCAGAGAAATGCAGTGAACATAATTTCATGTATTTCGTGACCTGTATTCCAATCTTCAATTTCTAAAGCTAGGCCTTTCTTCTATCATTGAGTTCCCTGCCAAATGCTGTTTCCAAATTAACTTTAATTTCATTTGGCTTTGGAAAAAATGAAAACTAGACTAACTAGAGGCACTAGATGATCCTTTCTTCTTTGACCATGAATAACATTGAGTTGAGGCACACAACAATAGTCATTTCAGGAGGATGCCATTTCGAATTAATACGATCGAAATTTTTAATCGGAAAGAAAGGAATCGATTGATGAATATTACAAACACTTTCGGTATTCCAAAATTTAAACTCGGAGAACAACACAAAAGCTCGAAAATGAACTCCAAAAGTAAGCAAATTACGTTAGAATAACAGGCACGTCGAAAAACTACTAGCTTGGAAGTGTTCGAATTTCTAACACCAGAGGGCGTATCGCTTAGCAGTAGTTGCGAATCATTGTTCATTCAAAGAGGATCTTATCTCTGAAGTGTTATGTGGTCTATGGTTATGTTCTATGTGTATAACCTAACCACAAACAACAACAGCTAGTTCAAATCATAAACATTTCGAACAAACTTTTTAGTCGGTTGCAAACTATTTTGGAAAGAAGAATAAATCAGAAATGCCAAAACGTGCTCGCCAATCTTACGAAGAGGAAACATCTGCACAAGCTTTAAAGAAACAAATAACTGTCAATAATAATAAGATGAAGATTCGCGAGATAAGATCGCTGTCTACAGGTAAGATAAGAAATATTTTCGAGCTAATTTGAAGTAATTGGTTTGTTGCAGAAAGAACGATAAATATGCTTTTCAAAGCAGCGTCCAAAAATCCATCCGATGATGAGGTGATCAAAATACCTCAGGTAGTAATTTTCATCTTAAGAAAACTATGATTTCTAGGTATCGTTGAAAATTCAGTGTCCTTGTTCGAGTGAAGACCATGCAGCAGAATGCCAATGTTATTTCTGCGACAAGAAAATTTGTTCAAGTTGCGTAAGGCCTTGTGATATCTGTGATGAAATTTTTTGTAAGAACTGCTCCTTTTTGACGTAAGTTGACATTGGTGATGAAATAATAAAACTGAGTAGATTCATATTATATTTTCAGGTATGATGAGCAGTACGATTGTCTGTGTTACTCTTGTATGAAAAACAAGTGAAACATCCAAAACTAAGTTTTTGGGCAGTTTGGGGAAATCAAGTTGAGAAGCTGCAAGTATTTTCGTTATGAGAGATTGTTATATATAATATGTTATTCAATTGGAATGATAATTGATTTTTGGGATTATTTCAGTGATTATACTTCTTAAATAAAAAAAGCTTTATATGCTGATTCACTTCTATTTATTGAGAATTGAGATTCTTTCCATTGACACAATATTCTGAGAATGACTGTAAACAGTGATGAAACCTCTAGTATTGAGAATTAGTGATGGGCATAATCGAATGATTTCAATAATCGAAATATCGGCATTCGAGATATTTCAATAATCGAATGATCATTCGAGAGGTCCACCCCAACTAGCAATTTCATATTTTATAACTGTTGCAGAAACGTTTTCAGACAAATGCGTATGTAATATTTGTCTTCTCGGAAATGTTTCTAATGAGTTTAAACAATAACTATAAATACAAAATTGGCACATTTTATAAAACAATTTTGCGATCCTCGAGATTTTATAAAGCCTCTCGTGAAAGTTACAAGAAAAATATAAAGCAGCTTTAAAACTGTTTTATAGGAACTTCATAAGGTTTTTCACATGCCTGTTCTGAAATAAGAGAGTAATCTGGAATGTAATTTGAAAAATAGAAATACTTTTTAATTATTTCTTTCAGTTGCAAGAAACAATTCGGAATATGACAGTCGATGGGAAAATATTGAACGTCTCTTATTATCTTTACTCTTTAGCAGAAATCATTTTATTTATACGTTAATGCACTAAGAGTCATAGTTCCCGAAATTGGGAACGAATATATTGATGCGAATTAAATTTCATTGTGAAATAAAGCATAATATTAGTATATCATGAACGCGCTTCCTATTTTCGAACGTTTTCCATAAATAAATGAACAAAACATTAATATGCTTCGTGGGTCTTATAATTTTTTTTTTTCATCGACATATGAACCAATGTTTGCGAAACATCATTATCAAGCCAATTTTTTTCTTAGGTGATTCAAATATCAACACGGATGCAAATTTCAGTACTTTCAGAATTCGTCATTTTTTATCATCATAAATACTGCCATCTTTAATTGCGTCATCTTATAAAATAGATTTGTATCTTTATAAAGCTTTCTGTAATAATTTAGCTACTATACAACTGCTATCAAACATATTTAACACTATCGCCTTGGTGACTAATGGAAACATACACAGGGTCCCCAAATCGCAGCTATAACCTCTGTGACATATTTCTCAATTCCACTTTGGCGAAAAACGCAGCTGATTTGATATAGAAAAAGTGTAGTCAGAATCAGAAGCACGGCCACGCTCTGACTTCTCATTTTCATATATTTCCCAAACTCCAGTGAATGGATATGTCTTACAAAATCATGATTGAGTTCCAATTCCATTAATAGATTTTCACGAAAACTTTAAACATGTTGATTCTTTCGTCGTAACAAGATATATATCTTGTTATTTCCTTCCAGTTTTTTTAAAGGGAATAATTTATAGGTTTCACAGTACATACTTGTCCTTGATTTCAAAATTTTCACACCGAAATACATATTTCTTTGATGAAATGTGATTTTTCTTTTATATATTTTGAGATTGTGTGATTTTTTCAATGTGAATTCAATATGTGCCGGTCATTTTAGAATAGATAATGTCGATTCTGAAAATTGCTCATCATTCAATTAAAACAAATTTTTAAAAATTCACTCTTTTTTTCTTCAAGTTCGGATAAATCCTGGAACATTCCTTGTTATAATTTTTTTCCGTCTTGAAGATCGGAGAATTGCTATAATACTAGGGAAAATCCAGGAAAACAGAATTACTACTCAATCATATCTTGTCCTTGCTCTAGAAATACTAAAATTGGAATCGATAAAAGCATTTAACGACTTGAAGTTGAACAAATTGCAAACGCATTTCACTTCAAGTGACAACCATTGAATGTTTAAATGTTTAAAGCTACTCATCAAATTAGTGAAATACATCAATTACTAAACTTAATCAGTAATACCTATGAGATGCGAAAGAATCGTATGCATCGATTGTTAAACAGTTGAGTAAACCTCTAGGATGTGAGCTATGTTCTTAACATCCAAACAATCGACTCAACACCGAGAGGTTTCATTCATTCGAGAGATCAAAAACAGTAATCCGAAATGCGAGAGAATCGCTAGCCTCGATTATTATTTCGAATGAATCATCGACCAATAATCATAGAACTCTATATTACCACAGACCATTGATCTGTGATATTACTACCTGGAAAGGACCCGACCCTTCTTCAAATAAGCTTAAAGCGTAACAAGGGGCAACGAAACAAAGATAGCACTAATTACGGTAACCTCTCCCTGTCACACCCATTGAAGTAAATGGTGTTGAACGGCTCGAATTTGGTTTTACTTGGAAATTTAGGTAGTTTGGGTATTACATCGTTTAGAAAGTGCAATATTTTTGAAAATGAATATCTATTTTTCTTTGATATGCCATTACTTTCTCTGCCTTCACCGCGTGTGGTTCAAAAAGTGAAGAATTATGTTGGTGTGAGCTGTGCATTGACGATTGACGATAGTTTCATCATTATTACAATAAATTTAAATAATAGGAACATAGGAAAATACTTCTCGAAAAGCACTAACTTGAAGTCAGGAAAATTTAAGCGCTGGTTAAAATTCATTGCCAATGCGAAATATGACATACTTTTTTCCGATATTTTTGGAAATGTGTGTCGAATCGAGCTGAAATTTCGAACATTGCTGTTCAGATTCGACTTCAAGGTCTGCGCCAAGTTCCATTGAAATCTCATTGATAGCTTCCGGAAAAAATATTTTTTTAACGATTCTTCATGCAATCAGTTAGCAAGTTTCAATCTGATCGCATCAGTACTTCTTGAGATATAGAGGAAATAAAATAATATATTTGAAATGGATATAACTTCGAAATTGTTAGGTAAATTTTGCCCATTAACGAACTTATTTTGAATTTTTTAAGTCGCTATAGCTTTTCTCGGTAGTAAGTTATCGTGGCAACGGGCGGTTGAATGGAATTCAATTAGACATTGAACTCTTCATCAGTGAGTCCAACCTGGTCGCTTGGAACCATTTTCGGCAAAAAAAGGCAAATTTACGGAGGATGATATAACGCGCTGTTCCCCAGAAAAACCGCTCACTAAGTTGAAATTTCACTTGAACATGTGCGATCTTCTTCAATCCTGCCTTATTCACGAATTAGTCAGAAAAAAATTCAGGTTCTCCTAATTTGAAACGAAAAATTAAAAATATTCAGAATAAATGCGACAGAGTTCCCTTTACTGCAATGAGGAAGAAAGAGATAGATACCCGTCCACTTCGCGGGTTGCATAAGCAACGAATTGGCTTCACTTGTCGCTCAAAACGGATCCCTTCCAGGTATATAATATAGAGTTCATTGCCAATAATCGACGCAACACCGAGAGGTTTCATTCATTCGAATGATCATTCGAGAGATCACAACCACAGATCAACCAGATAAACCACTCGCGTCATTTACTTAGGAAATCTATGTCAACGCAGATATGACCCTGAATCGAGCTAATCAGAATTTTAGTAGGCGTTTGGGGTGCTTTGGGGTGCCAATCAGATTGCAGGAATAGGATTACGTCACTCTCGCCGCTTTCGGACACGCTTGAAGAGGTTATAAACATGTAAACAAACTGAAATGAATTTTTCATCCTATTTATTGATGAATAATTACGTTACTGTTCCATTTTAGAATATAATCCAAATAGTTTTTTACAACCAAATCAATTGTTTAGTCATCTTTGAGGTTCTATTTTATGATGACAGTCCTCATTATATGTTTTAATTATACAAGAATTGGAATCGAACTTAGGTGGACTCATTCATAATGTTCATTTTATATAATATAAAGGAATCGCAACTGAATTAAAAGCATTACAACCTCCATTATTCAATTAAAACGATGGGATGTCTAATAAAATTGTATATCATTGCACAAACACTAGGATTGGAATCGAACAAAGTTGGTCTATTCATAATTTGATTTTATATTGAAATGAATCTCATTTGATGTGAAACTACAAAGATTCTCTGATTAAGGTAAACGGTTTTTCCATAACATTTTTCCAAAATTTTCATTTACTCCAACCGAGTTCTCCTACAGGAGTTTTAGATGTGACAAGACACTCGCTTTGGTATTGGAAATTTGCTTTTCAAATGGTTTGATCGAAAAATCTTAGTCTGATTTTGATTTTGTGATTCCTGAATCCCGAGAAATCCGTTTTTACATTTCGATTTCAGATATTCCAAAATCAAGTATTCAATTTGACAGCTGTTTCGAGGAAGAAGAAAGTGTGGTTATGTCTGTTAAATTTCTCAAGGTCGTAGAGACGCGATTCCCGCAAACGATGAAGTGATTTGTCTTGTTGGTCTGTGTCACAACACAATCGTTGCGTAGATTGTTGGTTCGTCAATATTCGGACTCCTCGGCAGTCACGTACCGATCCCACCCGAAGGGAGAGAATCATTCGAATGATATCATTCGGATGTTTGAAAATATCTTGAGATAATCGAGAGGTTTCAATAATCGAATGAATCGATTATGATCATTCGATTATGCCCATCACTATTGAGAATGTGACAATCATGATTAGGCTTAAGAGTCCACCGATCTGTTTATTAACTTCTTATTAATTGAAAGTAAGTTGAACATTTTTCACACTATAAACTCAACTGAGAGAATTGTAGGAATGGGGCATATCGTGTATCGTGGAATTTTTCGAAAATGACAAGGAGAATAACTTACTGCGCGTATCAAATTTTTTATAATGTTTTAGTGTAATCTGGTTACCAGCGGAAAAAACCGGGAGGATTATATATTCTTGTATATATATATATATATTTTTTTGAGATGAGCAGTATATTCTTGTGAAACATCCCAAAATCGTTTAATAATGAAGTAGGGCTTGTTTGGGTGGATATAATACCTGGATAGGTGACCGCTTTGGCTACAAATTTTAAAGAGCAACTAAAAGATTTTGACCTCTTTTCTGAGTTATATTTGAATGTTAACGACCTTAATATTTTCATTGGTGCCTGGAACTCGCACTACAAATTTCAAGTCACCATTTTTTTCTGTGGGTATAATTATTTTCGTGTTTAGAAAAGAACGGACAGAACCAAATTTGGTCGAGAGCTCTTCCTCAATATTGCAAATTTCAAACAGTTTGACAAAAATTTACAATCCGCAAGCTCCAAAAAATTCTAGAAAAGCAATGACGGGATATATCAAAGAAGCTTGTACTCGCTTGTTCAAATCCGTTACGAAACCGAAATTTGACATATTTTTTAATAATACGGATCAAGTTGCAAGGTTAATTTAAATAATATATTATCGAACGATGATTGGATTAATTCTCAGAACAAGCGCGCAAAAACCGATCTGTTCGTTTGATAAATGATCAAGATATGGAAAGAAAGCTCATTTGTAAAATCACCCAGATTATATTCAAAAATATCTTACGGCAATTTAATATGAATTTTATAGTCATTCGATTAATTAATTCGTTCCTGCATTGAAAGGAAAATCCTTTTTACATACTCTAGCGAGAATATTGAAAGCGTCAGATGATAGAAGAGGGAACCAGAAGGCAGGGAATGGGACAAAATCGATGCTGGATTCATTTCTGATTTTATTCAGGTTGTCATTAGGCCAGCTAAGGAAGACCGTGTCTTGGTACGGGCTTTGAGACGATCCAAATGCCACCACGCAAATTTATAATAACGTGATTGTGCCATGATATATGTCAGTGCTAACTTTTCAACTGTTCTTGTTCATCCCCCCATCTAGAAACTTGTTACGAATGCTAACCTTTTTCAGTTTTGATTTGAACACGATAACTGGCTCACGGTAAAAACTTTTCGAATCGACTCGACGAATAGCACTTTTTCTGCAAAAAAAGATTAAAACGATCTATAATTTTTTTTCCGTGACATCTTTCGGGTGAAATGGAGCAACCACCGCTACAAGTGGACCATCGTATGGATTTCCTAGGAAGTTTTGTCCAGAAAACATTGAAGTTAAAACCGGAAAAATGGACAAGAATGATGTCGATAGAAGAACATAAGGCGGTGGTTATGAAGTTTTTGGAAAGGCCATTTCCAGTAACACTTATTGTAGTATTAACACCAGCTGCACAACTGGTGGCATTCAATTCATTTCCTTTGCCTCAGTTGAAAAGCAAAGGTGAGTGTGCAAATGTTCCGTTATTTTAATCATAATTAACCTTCCAGTTATTTGCGATGATTTTTCAAAATTTCCTCTTCTTTTGTGGCCCTCTTAAGACGCTATTATTCCCTCAATAACAATTATACTATCCGATCCGATGCTGACGAAGAGTTAGATGTGAAAATCCGCACGATAGTTCTGTAGCTTTATCGGATTGGAATTTGCAATTTTCAATTATTCAGATTTCGATCTCGGATATCTATACCATTGTTTGAAAGACAATGTCTACCCTATATATAGGATGTTCAGAGAATAATAAGATGCTGAGCCGCGCCTTGAGAGAAGAAAGGTTTAAGAAAACTTATGTCCTAAACCCTTCAATATTTGAGCAATTTTTCATGAAATTTAGCAATAGCCATTTCTCGATTCAGAAGATGTTTTAATGATTCATCCAGTGGCGTCTATAATAACATTGTATACAATGATAATAATAAGGTATGTGACGTTTTCTTGAAAAATTTGTTGTTTAAAATCTATATCTATTTTCGGACGGAATAAGGCATTCACTATATATGCAGACGTTTCTTCTGGATAAAAAATAATTCTGATCTCAAACGTGTATCAAAGGTGTACGCATACCTATAATATTCGCACAAAAACATCCACAGATGCCGTTGGTTGAAAAGAAACGATAAGATTATCCGAGAAGATATTGAAGTTATATGATAGAACGACCATTTTTTTTCGAAAGTTAACCGTTCTGCAAAACTTTATCACCCTGCGTACCTACCTTAAAAAGTAGAGGTTCAGGATATCCTGAAAGGATCAGCATATTACTTTGAAACACCATGTAAACGTTCATGCAAAGTTTCAAATGACTACCCAATTTTGTGCAAAGGTAGTTATCGATAAAACGAGTTACCCAAAAATCAGCTTTAAAAACACGAAGTTGTTCCAACAGAATCCGGGAAAATGTTATTCGTCTCTTATGTAGGTAAGGAACAACGACATAACGTTTGTACCTCTAAATAGTAAGCCGTCACTTGGAAAACCCAGAAAATACCTACAAAAGATTGTCACTAGGAAACACTGCATATGGTTAATTTCCATAATATAGCGTGACTACGGAACATTCAACTCAAGTAGAATCGTTATAATTATTATGAAACGATTCAATTTATCATATCTACCCATGAGTCAAGGTTTACGATATTTGTGGAACGATAAAACGAATACCTAGTATCATTTTTTTAGTTTTTTTTCACTCCCAATACCTGAAACAGAACTTTTAAATAGAAAATTGTTTTTATGGAAAACGCCCTTTGAGATTTCAGGATAGAACTACTTGTCAAGGGCAGTTTCTTGGGAAACAGATTGCCTAATGAACAATACAGGAATAATGTTATATAAAGGATCAACAAAACGAACTGTGACGTTTCAGAGTACAACTCTGAATTACTAACTAACTAAACTATTTTCTCGTTTGTCTGATGAAAAAGACAGATTTATACTGTTTTCCAAGAAACTGCCCTTGACAAATAGTTCTATCCTGCAATCCGCAAGGGCGTAAAACAATTTCTATTTAATTTTCAATAATTGTTTCCGATATTAGAAGTGAAAATCCAGAAAAACCTTAAAAATGATGCTTTAAAAGAATACTTGATGGTTATGAAATAATTTTCTCATTATTATCTACACCAAGTTATATAAGTGACGAACTGAACTTACCATTCCTGGAATTTCCGACAGTATATCCAGCATAATGAAGAGGATTGAAGTTTATTGGTTCTGTGAACCTGATTTTTTCGAAAATATTCTACTTGAAATGCAAGTATACAGAGTGTAACAGCCAAATGGAATAAATTCGATAACGAATAAATGAGGGCGTGTTGGGAAAAACGCTCGGACACGTCGATTTGTAATTTTAAATGCGCATATTTTTCAAGAAAATAATATTATATAGGGTGTTCCATGTGACCGTGGCCAATACCAACTTTCTTATTTCAAATGCAACCCCCTGTATATTACTTATTTTTCGGATTCTTCAGAGAATTCTATACACAATTCATGCACAATGTCCTATACCTATCTTTAACTATTTCGGAAATATTAAGTGTTTTCAGATTTAGTGCAAAAATCAACGTTTTAAATAAATATTATTTTATTTCATAAATTCGGTACATTACACTTAAAACCTAATAAGTACTACTGATTATTTCTTAATATTTAAAAAAACAAAAAAAAAACATCAATGTCAATGTTCAAAATGCTCGGCGCGAACGTCTTGGCAACATGCTAATCTGGTGTAGAATTGTCTTCTAACGTTACTCAACATTTCAGGCGTGACTGATCTAATCGCAAGTGTGATTCGGTTTTTTAGGTCATCTAAGTTTAAGGGTTTTTTTTTTTTAATTTCTTCTCAGCAATGGTTTTTGCTTAATTTCTTCATATCAAGAGATAAATGGGAAATAAGTATTGAGCGTAATGTATCGAATTTGTGAAATAAAATAATTTTCATTCAAAATGTTAATTTTTTAAAAAATCTGAAAACACTTAATATTTCCGAAAAAGTTGAAGATAGGTATAGGACATTGTGCATGAATTATGTCTAGAATTTTCTGAAGAATCTAAAAAATAAATAATATACAGGGGGTTACATTTGAAATAAGAAAGTTGGTATTGGCCACGGTCGCATGGAACAACCTATATAATTTTATTTTCTTGGAAACTATGCGCATTTAAAATTACAAATCGACGTGTCCGAGCGTTTTTCCCAACACGCCCTCATTTATTCGTTATCGAATTTATTCCATTTGGCTGTTACACTCTGTATATAGGATTTTGTATCTTTGAAAACGATATCGCGCGCATGATACGCCAATCAAACGGATATTCCGAGCTCTAAGCAATCCAAAAATCTTTTTCAAAACTCAATACAGAAAAACCTAATGCTCATCTCAATCCCAGAAAAAAGTTTCCTCCTTCCAAGCCTTACTTGGCTCGAACGGAGGTGGACTAAGCAAGCAGAAGGCTTAAATATTTGCTGCGGCAGCCATCTCAAATAGCTAGTAATTCAAGCCATGAATGATTTTGTTTCAGGAGTGTTTTTCGTAAAAAAGTCTGTAGTTGCAGTGTCGAAGGCTGCACCAGGTGAAACAATTGTTGCAGGAGATCTTTCTTGTAAGGTTATAGATCAATTAGCATCTTTAGTAGATGAGGCAAGTGTTATGTACCATCAAAATATTCTTGCAGAAATAAAATCTAGTTTTTTTCAGATTTTAGTTCCAGTCCTTTCAAATACCTCCAACCATGACATTTGGCCTACTGTTATTGCTAAAGATATACAAAAGCACGTCCACAGCCTCAAAAGTACGGTCTATCAGGTTAAAGGCCAGGTTAATGGTCAAACTGTTTTACCAATGCCTGTTGGAGTTGAGAAAGTTCACGAAGCAGAGAAAATACTGAGAGAAACACGTGGTGAAGAATGCGATCTTTACCTGAAAAGCGCTATCGAAGGGGTTATCATAAAATGGGCAGCATTAGTCAACGATGTGCTGGTGAATGATTGCGCAGAAAAAGTTGGAAATGTTAGCAACCCCACACCTTCTTACGGTATGTATATATTATTTTCATTTATGTAGCAGACACACCTAGCCTTTATTTCTACCTGCAGCAGACGATTTAGTTGTCAAAAGAAGATTTGATTTTGGATTTCACGAAGTCAAAATTAAAGATTTGTCAATGTTATCGTTCCTGACGAATTCATTTATGTAGGTATATAAGCCTAATGCCAATTGGATGGGGTAAGAATATGGCAGGCCTCATCTCTAAAATGAAGAGTTCGGACGATATTATTTTTGGTTGTAAGTGTACAAAAGAAATTATCGAATAATGGCTAAAGAAAGTTTTAAATGTTGGCGGGTAGCTATCTATTTTCCAAATTCTCATTAGTACCGATCCAGCAGGAGATCTATTTTTTCCTACTCTTTGGCCATTATGCAATCCAAAAAAGGTCTCTTACTGGATCAATAAACTAGGTAGATTTGATGGCATTCACTTGTTCCATGCCATTTCTTTGTGAAGGTATAAATTGTTGGAACAAATAATTGCAGAACTGGAATTCTGGGATTCGAGACTCAAAAACCTCTGGTACATTTATGAGCAACTTAAAGAAGCTAAGGTCAGAAGTATGGCTTCCATATTAGAAATAACAAACAGCGCTTATTTCAACTGTTTCAAAACTGTATTCAAAAACGTTGTTATGGCACTTGCAGAAGCTAGAGAAATTCACTTATATTACCAACCTCTAAGGAAACATTTAACCACATTTGAAGAAACTGATTTTAGTGAATGTATACCCCTATTGGAGCCAATTATGGTAGTTTTATGCTTGATTTGGGCTAATTGCAAATACTGCGATCAAGTTAGAATAATAATTCTTCTGAAACAGATTTGCAATCTTTTGATATTAGAGGTAAGTGCTCCATTAATAAGGAACATATAGAGTGAACAGCCTGTCCAAATATCGATCAAAGCTTACTTTGGGATTTTCTAGTCGGTCCAAATAAAGATCTATTGAAATAAATTCTATATACTTATGCTTTCCAAAATGTATGGGTTTCGTCTTGTCTTTTCGGAAAGCCAGTATTGAACATTCGAAGGCTGTACTCAAGAAGTAATCACGGATGACCATTTTAGCTACTTATTTGAGTATAAGGGCCGGTTGTTCTTTCGGATGATTCATTGAAAATAAAATATCTTTATTTATTAGGAAGCCTAAATTTGGTGACAAGTTGATGAATTTTAGGGTAAGAAATTCCTTGATCCCACAACACTTTTTCACAGTGATATAGACGAAGCAATGCAGCGAGTTGGACTTTGTATACAGACGTTAAAGCAGTTTCTCAAGTCTTTCTTCAAGTGTAGAAGGAATCTATCGCAGTTTTTCAAAGAACGCGAACCTCAACATTGGAGCTTTCACCCAGATATGGTATTTGGTCGATTTAATGCTTTCTTAGAGAGACTGGATACAATACAATGGTTCTTCAACACAGTTCTCGAATTCAATAAGCTCGAGAAGATTGAGGTAGGAGGGGTGAAAGGCAGGGGCTTAAGTAGTAGACTGACAGAGGTCTACGCAGAATTTCAACTAAGTTTTTCAATTTTCTCTGGTAAATCGTACGATGTTTTGGATCCAGATGATCCAGCGTTCTTAGACGATTTTCAAACATTCAAACAAAATATTTTTGAGATGGATATGAAGTTATCCGCCATTTTGTGCCAAGCTTTAGAGGACAGCAACAACCTGGACGCTGTATTCAAGGTGAAATTTTTCGATAAATAGCGAAATGGCCGAAGAAAACTGTATTATTGTACTTTTAGTTGATAAATATATGTGGAACAATTTTAGATAGACCCATGATAAAGACTGAGTTCACAACAAGGTACAAAAAAATCTTAGAAATGCTTGATGACGAACTGGATGCTACCGAGGTGAGTTGATTACTTCACACAAGTCCTTTCCTCATAGGAATATTTCTTAAGTATTACTTCCAAGAACAATTGAATCATAAGGAGAAATTCGGGCAGTTTTTGTTGGACCGGTACATGCCTCCAGTAGCAGGAACACTGAGATGGATGCAGAGTCTTTGTACAAGATTGAATGGACAAATTGATACATTCAAAGGTCTGCAGCATCCGTGAGTATCATATCGATGAAGATATTTGTTTTCTTGTGCACTCTATTCTGAATACCTTTCTGTACCTCGTCCTCAGAAAAACAAGTCTCAAATGATAATAGAAAACTAATTGGAAAACTATTTTATTGTCATAAAGTAAGTTTCCCAAAGAGTCATTTCTATGCTACTTTACCAGAAATGAATGTCTTATTTCTGATATCCCGCATAGATTATAGCATTTCATGAAGATATACAATGATTAAAGTGATGTTTGTCTCGAAATACTTTTTGGAACTTGAAAAACTGATTTTGTGGATTTACACACTCCATGTCATCGAGCTGTTTTTTTTTTGACGAATAACCCAATTCTTGACCAATGGCAGATATTGTGAGTAGGTATGTGCAACAGTGATAATAATTCAAATCCCTTGATATGACGCGAGCTGGTAATGCCTATTGTCTGATAACTGACTTTGAATCTACGACTAACACAACTATCAATTTTAGCATAACTAAGTCCGAAGAAGCTGAAGATATTTTCAAAAAAAATGATTCATTTCAAGATAAACTGTTTGTATACAAATTGAAACTATTCGACGAATGGGCAAAAATTATACCAAAACAAATCGAGAAGAACATGAAAAAGAATTTGTTCGATAAAGACTCTAGAAGCAAAGAAATCCTACTGAATTTCAGTCCAGAGGCAAGTAAGAATTCTGAAGGGATAAAATTCGAAATTTATAGAACGGAATCAAATTATTTTTTCATTTATATGTGAGTGCGACATTTCTAAATGATCTAATGAGGAATTGATTACGTACCTATCTCGCAATCTAAATCATTATTTCAGCTATCAGCTATTCTGAGAGAAGTTCATTATCTGAAACTTATGGATATAGATGGAATCCCAGAAAAGGCTTTGGAGTTCGAAAAAAGTAGTGGAGCAATTAGGAAATTCACAGAGAAACTTGACTTGACATTGAGATGGTATAACCAAATAAGAAAGACAACCCAAGACGTTGAATTCGAACTGATAGCATCAGAAATTTTGAAGATTGATGCACTTATTAACAGAGGTCAAAAGGAACTAACCTGGAATTCTGAAGGTTACCTATCATTTTGTGATAAAAATGAAATTGCCCTTTAAATGTTTCAGCATTTGTTGAAGATTAGTTGTTTTTATACAATGGTTTCAGCATCACTCCGGATTTAGGTGGACGGTTTTGATCACACCCTCATTATATGGTGCTTTTTGAACGATTGTTTCAAAGCCTTTCCACTCCGTCCTCATTGCATCTCTTTTTCGGATACTGGGTATAAAATGATTATGATGAAAGTTAAAAAAAAATGCAATAACCAGATTCAGTTGAAATTTATCACTACATATTATGAATTATTGATACCAGGAGTAGGTTGAAAATAAGACATTATTCTATATTTTGAAATAGAGTTGCCCCTAGAACTTGATTTTTCATAGCTACAGGGGAAAAATCTAAAAATCTTTTTATTTTTGACCAATACTTTCCATATGATTAGAAGAATAGTGTG
Organism: Myrrha octodecimguttata; assembly: GCA_958510865.1. NCBI lineage: Eukaryota > Metazoa > Arthropoda > Insecta > Coleoptera > Coccinellidae > Myrrha > Myrrha octodecimguttata. The sequence continues at coordinate 32,130,053 of OY294065.1, read as the reverse complement.
AAAAAATATGCTTTTGAAAGAATGTTTCATTTGCGAACTTTATTATCTCTTCAATAATTATAGTAAATCTGATCGCATGTCTTTAACTATAAAATACTAAAACAAGTCCTGATTTATTTTATTAGGTCTTTTCTGGGATTTCATTCCCAATATCTGAAACAGAACCATCAAAAATTAAATAAAATTGTCATGCATATCATTCTTGATATTTTGATTGGCATACGGCATTCGCATATTCGTCTCAATTTGAAGAACAAAGTATAAAGCCCTCATCAAGTCATCATCTTTGAAGCAACGTAGGCAATTCGAAAACTGGTCTTGAAGAAACTTGATGTGCATGGATGCTCAATTTCAGTCTGAATCTACTGAATCATTGTACGTCAATGTTTAATTTTCAGGAATAAAAGATTACATGACCACTCTCCACGGATTAGTTAAGGACTTACAGGATCACCTGCAGAAAAGCAAGAACAACTTACTAGCTATAAAAAATGCTCTAATACCTTTCGCAAGACAACCACTCTTCGAGAGAAAAGATGGAAGAAAAGATACCTGTCTCAATATTGAAGGTAGAGAAGAAAGGATTGCGAAAAAATATTGTGAAATTCAGAAAGAAGCGGAAAAAATTTCACAGCTACTCGATGAAAATATGCATATTTTCAAGATGGAAAATGATAGTGACAATATGAAATGGCAAAACTATATAGATCACGTTGATAATATCGTTCTGAGTTATCTTTACCAAAGTGTTGGCTGTAGGTAAGTTGGTTCATATAATTGTTTTAATTCAATTAATCCACATAGTTCATCAATACTAAACTTATGAATGCACTATTAGATTACTGTTTCTATTTTTATCCATTTAAGTGAGCTACTTTGAATATTTGAGCTGCAAGTCTCTTTTCGATAGACAAATAAGCGAATACCTAGCTAAACAAGGACTTAATAATTTTGATTATCGGTGTTCCCCATGACATGATACAAATCATTCACATCAAGATTATATGATACCTTTGACAAAAAAACACTTCATTTCTGAATTGTTGACATCGAACTTTTGATATTATTGGTTGACAGGATAAAGGTCAGGTTTTCAGAACTAAACCACTCCTCAAAACAAGGCCGACTAGTTTAGATTTCATTCAAAAATCCTCTTCAGGGCTCTATAATGAAAATTCAGTACTTTTATCTACATTTATACAAGGGTATAAAAATTCAACATAAAGTTATGCATCATGAATTAGAGATCATTGTCCAATTGTTTAAACTAGCGAAACTGTTTTTTTTCAGTTTGGGTTACATAAACGAACACATGGATCCTACAAACGAACTTCCAGCACTGTTTGAAGCCCAGTTGATTCTCAGAGAACCTGACATAATATTTGTCCCATCGTTGGATCCCCAGGATAAAAATAGCCTCAAGATTTTCATCGAAGGATTGATAGTCGACATTCTGAATACTGCTTCAGTGGTTGAAAGATTTTCCAGAAGTACAGAAGTTAGCTATTTGGAAGAAATAAGTAAAAACACAGACATAGTTGATATGAAATCTGATATACTCCAGAACGTAGATCACGTTATCGAAAACGCATATGAATTTTGCGACAATTTCGAAAATTATGCCTATCTCTGGTTGGATAATAGAGAGCAGTATCTCAAACAGTTTCTGACTTACGGCAGACAGCTCACTAATGAAGAAAACGAATTAGTTATTCTTAAGGATTCAATGGCACCTAAACCACGTCTTCCAAGAATGGAACAATTTAGAGAGCAGATCGACAATTTTGAAAATCTTTTCAATGAAGTTGAACACATGAAAACAGAAGAAATTTTCAACGCTTGGTTCAAGGTGGATATAAAACCATTCAAACAAGCGCTTCTGAACATCATAAGAAAATGGGGCAACATGTTCAAAGAACATTTGGTAGATAACGTTACTAATAGCTTGACCGATTTGGGAAAATTCATAAGATCAGCAGATGAGGGGCTACAACAAACTGTTCAAGAAGGTGATTATAGAGCACTCGTGAACGTGATGGCATTCCTTTTGAATGTGAAAGAACGCCAAGTCACAACTGATGACATGTTTGGCCCTTTGAGAGATACCATAGAATTGCTTCAATTTTATGATCAAGATATTCCAGAGGAAGTTCACGTGTACCTTCAAGAGCTTCCAGAGCAATGGGCTAATACGAAAAAAATTGCGGTCACCGTGAAGCAACAAGTTGCCCCCCTTCAAGCTGCAGAAGTCACGTTCATTAGAAGGAGGATTTTAGATTTTGATTCAAGAATTCTTCATTATAGGGAAGTATTTAAAAAATATCAATTCTTCCACTTTTCTTGTAGAGAACCCTATAAATTAATCGATCGGATCAATCAAGATTTGGCAAAATTTGAATATCAAATGGGGAAAATCCATGAATCTGGATCACTTTTCGAAGTTTCCGTACCTGATTTCAAGATACTCAAACAATGCAGAAAAGACATGAAAATGCTGAAGGTAAGAGTTCCAATTTTCGCCTTTTGGATCATCTTCTCTATGAAAATACTGGAAGTTTTCGGTTATTGGTGAACAAAAATTTTGTCATTATCGTTATTTACCTAACAAGTAAGACCATGCTGTTTTCTAGTTCCTCACGATTCCGGATCAACTCATAACTCTACTGTATTAAACATTTTCGAAATCTTAAACCTAAGGTTGGTGATTGTGAAATATTTCTATGGAAAAATTAACATACCTGTATAATATCGAGGAAGCTGACGGGATGAGAAGAAAATAAATCGTACATAATTTGTTACCCTTTTGAAATGAATCAATTTTCAGAAACACCTAATATTTTCTCGCAGAGGACAGCAACGACCTAGCGGCAAATAATGAACTATTCAGTTTTCCTGTGTTTCAAACATATCTCTCTAACTTAATGTATCTATTTATGTCTAACGTTTAAAATATATCTGAAATTTAATAATGTTTAAGCATTTGTGGGATTATATACACATAGTTCAAACCTGCGTTGACGATTGGAAAACTACTCCTTGGAGAAAAATTGATGTAGAAAACATGGATATTGAATGTAAAAAGTTTGCTAAAGAAATAAGAATGCTTGACAAAGAAATGAGAGCATGGGATACATACACCGGCCTTGAAGCTACTGTCAAGAACACACTCACATCTTTGAAAGCAGTAGGAGAACTTCAAAACCCAGCAATTAGGCAAAGGCACTGGAACCAATTGATGAAATCAACAAAGGTATATCTTTTTTCAATGATGACCAAAATTTTGTAAATAACTTGTTTGAATCCTCAAGGAAATCATTTCATTGTATATAACATTTAAATGTTTGTAAATACACGTCATTAATGATATTTGGTGATTATTACAAAGGAACACATGTGTATACACACTCACTTCAATTTAAGACACTTCATTCCACAAAATCTGTTACAGACTTTAGCTGCTCTACCTCCAGAATTCACAGTAAGTATATCAATATACAGAATTTCTTAAGGTACCTACCTACTTTTAGAGTCTATGTATATTTTTCAGTTAATACTTCAATGCACCTAGTGTATAAACTCGTAGTAGTAGTCTTTTTGTTGAATGTGGAATTTTGCAATAAATGATTCGTGCATATTCATAGCCAGAGCAAGGAGTATACATTATTTCTCATTATAATACATAGTAGGTAGAGGAATTGTTGGTGATTCATATACAGAATTTGTTCACATTCGAATAGCGTTTGTAATGTACAGTTGGTTCCCATTTATTCTCGGAAGTTTATCAAGTAAAATGCAATTTCACATTTATTTTTAGACAAAGATAGTAATGGATCATAGCACTACTTTAGCAGACTTGCTGGAATTGAATTTACACGAATGTGAGGAAGAGGTGAAAAATATCGTTGATAAAGCTGTTAAGGAAATGTCTATGGAAAAAACACTAAGGGAGCTTGATAGCACTTGGTCGTCTATGAAATTTGAAAATGAGACCCACGTCAGAACTGGGTGCAAATTACTGAAAGCTAGTGAAGAATTGATAGAAACACTCGAAGATAATCAAGTCCAACTACAGAATCTTATAACTTCCAAATTCATTGCTTATTTTCTGGAAGAAGTATCTACCTGGCAGAACAAACTAAGCTTGGCCGATCAAGTGATCACAATATGGTTTGAAGTACAGAGAACCTGGATTCATTTAGAATCAATTTTCATGAGTTCCGAGGACATAAGAAAGCAACTCCCAGAAGATTCTTCGAGGTTCGATGAAATTGATAAAGATTTCAAACAATTGATGCAAGAAATGGAAAAGACACTGATTGTAATAGAAGCGACAAACACATCGGGATTATTCGATAGTCTGGAGAAAATACAACAGAAATTGATTCTGTGTGAAAAAGCCCTAGCTGTGTACCTCGAAACTAAACGTTTGGCATTCCCAAGATTTTATTTCGTATCTTCTGCTGATCTTCTAGATATTTTATCTAATGGTAATCAACCTGAGTTGGTTGCTAAGCATCTGACAAAACTGTTTGATTCAATAGCTAGATTGAACTTTGAGAGGAATGAGGACAACTCACTCACTAAGATCATTTTTGGCATGCATGCTAAAGACGGTGAATATGTGAAGTTTGATAAGGACACCAACTGCAATGGCCCGGTAAGAAAAAGAAAAATGTAGGAACGTAGAGAGTTGGCTTGGTTGTTCGAATTCATAGACGTAGCACATACTGACTCAGGTTTTCGTTTATAGTTGAGTAAGGGGTTACATTCCGCTGTGACCTTATGGTCTATTAAGGCGCCCATCAGAGCTGTTATCACACTGCGCTCCCTACAGCTGGCCATTCAGCTCTAGAGCTTTAATGAATTCCCATATCTGTGAGGGCTTCAAGGAGGCTGAGTTCTCATTTCTCCTGTAATTCTGCTGCTGAGACATTCCTTGAGAAGGCTTGCAATGGCGAGGCATTCTGTAATCAGGTAAACAGGAGTTTCCTCCTCTTCCCCACAGAATCTGCACTGGTCAGTTTCTGATAAGCCCATTCTCATCTTATGATTCCTTAGGTGACAGTGATCTGTGAGGAAGCCAGTGAGGAGGTGTAACTTGTTCTTACTGAGATCCAAATGATATTTGGCATTGCAATTTCAAAGTTCCGAATGAATTTCCTGGAAGATTTCTCTAGAGTGCCTCTCTTTCATTTTCTTCCTTCTCCAAAATATCTTTCTTATGGGTGCATTTGCCTATACCACAGAAAGGTTCTAAGCCAGTAGGTGGCGTTTGTGCTCCCTTTCTGGCTAGAGTGTTAGCCTCTTCATCAGGTCTTGGTACTCATTTCTGATTTCGTATTCATCTTACCATTTGTTCCTCAGTTTAAGACCACTTTTGGCTTACAATCTGATCTAATTGATAATGCTCTGTATCCCTGAAACAAGCGGATCCGCGAGATTTGAATGTCGTACATTGCACTAAAATTTCAAATACAACTGTTTTTCTGAATCGGATCTCATGTTTTGCCTCATGGTGTAAGATCAGGTGATTGTGATATTTGTCGACTGATAGGCGAAAATCGCTATGATGAACCGCATAATCACTTGATCAGAAAGTATATTTCTCTTGACTGAAATAACTCCTAGGTTGAAGTTTGGCTGAATAAAATCCAAGACTCCATGAGATCTACAATTCGTATATCGATTGGTGAAGGTGTAACAACCTACGAGGAAAAGGCAAGGGACCTTTGGATATTCGATTTTCCAGCTCAGGTTTCATTGTGCGGTACCCAAATTTGGTGGACAACCGAGGTGAACATAGCATTCGCACGTCTTGAAGAAGGATACGATAATGCTTTGAGGGATTATTATAAAAAACAAGTATCCCAGCTCAGCATATTGATTTCTCACTTGCTGGGAGATTTAACCAAGCAAAATAGACAAAAAATCATGACAATATGTACCATTGACGTTCACTCGAGAGATGTAGTCAGTAAGCTCATACAAATGAAAGTAGAAAGTTCATCGGCTTTCCAGTGGGTGTCTCAGTTGAGACACAGATGGGGAGAAGCTGAAGCAAATTGTTTTGCCAATATTTGCGATGCTCAATTTACATACAGCTATGAATATCTAGGAAATACGCCACGTCTTGTTATAACCCCATTGACAGACAGGTGCTACATAACTCTCACACAGGTGATTATTTTGCCTTTTGAATAATGAATTTATGTTGACAAAAATATGTTTTTTAGTCTTTACACCTGGTTATGGGGGGAGGCCCAGCAGGTCCAGCTGGAACTGGCAAAACCGAGACAACAAAAGATTTAGGAAGAGCTCTCGGTATTATGGTTTACGTATTCAATTGCTCTGAGCAAATGGACTACAAGGTAATAAATTCATAAAATTTAAAGGGAATTTATAAACTTATTCACCGAGTTGAACATTACAGAGTTGTGGAAATATCTATAAGGGACTTGCCCAAACAGGAGCTTGGGGCTGTTTCGACGAATTCAACAGGATATCAGTAGAGGTACTCTCTGTGGTTGCAGTACAAGTGAAATCAGTACTTGATGCAATAAAAAATAAAAAAAGCACTTTCGATTTCATGGGCGAACAGATATCACTAGTACCAACTGTTGGAATTTTCATAACAATGAACCCTGGGTATGCTGGTAGAACTGAATTACCAGAGAACTTGAAAGCTCTATTCAGGTTTGTGCTTTCAAAAAATACTATAAACCCAAATAATGTCGTAATTTCAATTTTTTCATAGACCATGTGCAATGGTAGTGCCTGATTTCGAACTCATATGTGAAATAATGTTGGTTGCTGAAGGTTTTCAAGAAGCGAAAATTCTAGCGAGAAAATTTATTACTCTTTACACTCTATGTAAAGAACTACTATCTAAGCAAGATCACTATGACTGGGGTTTAAGAGCTATCAAATCAGTTTTGGTTGTTGCGGGTTCTCTGAAAGTATGTCTCATTCTCTACCATATACCAATATCTAGGTTCAAACATTTTTTTTAGAGGGGAGATCCAGGGAGGCCGGAAGAAGAGGTTCTAATGAGAGCTCTCAGGGATTTCAATATTCCGAAGATTGTTACAGATGACACTCCTGTTTTCATGGGTCTCATTGGAGATCTCTTTCCTGCTTTGGAAGTTCCTAGGAAGAGAGATGCAGAGTTTGAAAGAACAGTTAAACAAGCAGCCATAGACCTTCTGCTTCAACCTGAAGACAATTTCATCCTGAAGGTACAGTACTGTTTCCAAACTGCGATTGTCTTATTTCCATAATACAACGTTTTAGGTTGTTCAACTCGAGGAGCTTCTCGAAGTAAGACATTCAGTTTTCATAGTAGGAAATGCAGGTACAGGAAAGACTCAAGTATGGAAAACCTTGTTCAAGACTTATTTTAATATCAAGAGAAAACCAGTGTATAATGATTTGAACCCAAAAGCGGTAACTAATGATGAATTGTTTGGGATTATAAATCCAGCAACTAGAGAATGGAAGGACGGTTTATTGTCTGTTTTGATGAGAGACCAAGCTAACCTTACGGGTAAGTATAGTGATACACTCCGCAGTCTCCAGAAACAGTAACGGCACGATAGCCATATCTTGTCTGGCTGAGGAAGTACCTACGTTATCGACCTTTTTCTCTTTAATTTGGACAATTCCATTTCGTTCTAACTGTCGAATATTTCATGAATATGCCATGCTGAAATTATTTCAGGCGAGAATCCAAAATGGATCGTTCTGGATGGAGACATTGATCCAATGTGGATAGAATCTCTCAATACTGTTATGGATGATAACAAAGTTCTAACTCTGGCTAGCAATGAACGAATAGCTTTAACACCTGCGATGAGATTATTATTTGAAATATCCAATTTGCGCACTGCTACACCTGCAACTGTGTCTAGAGCTGGAATATTGTACATAAATCCTCAAGATCTAGGTTGGAATCCGTGAGTCCGTAAGCCTATAAACTTTACAGAATCTGCTATAATTTTGCAAAGTTTTGACGGAAGAAATTATTTCCTTGCAGTTTTGTGACCAGTTGGATGGAAACTCGAACAATTCCATCGGAGAAGTCGAATCTCATCATGCTTTTTGATAAGTACATTCCGATATGTCTAGAAAATGTGCGAACCAGGTTCAAAAAAATAATTCCTATTGTTGAAACTGCTCACATCGAAATGTTATGCCACCTACTAGAATGTTTACTTGTCCATCAAAATACTCCTGCTGACTGTCCAAAAGAATGGTATGAGCTGTATTTTGTATTCTGTTGCGTATGGGCATTTGGTTCAGCTATGTATCAAGAACAGGTAAGTTGAAATTTATTCTAGAGATTCGAATGAAAAGACAACAATTTTTCAAGGCAACTGATTACCGAGTTGAGTTCACAAAATGGTGGGTTAACGAATTCAAGACAGTTAAATTTCCGGCTGGTGGAACAGTATTCGATTGTTTCATAGATTCTGAGACGAAGCAATTTGTCCCTTGGTCTGAAAGTTTGGGACGATTTGAATTAGATCCCGATATGCCTCTTCAGGTAAATTGATTTGTATTTCCGACCTTTAGGCTTGCAAACTGAAGTGTACTTTCCCACATCAAATGTTTCATCACAAGTATCATTCGCTATTTTATGAGATAACAAATATTTCCCCTTTACTGTTCAATCTTCTTGAATAATTTGTTCACCTTAGGCTGTTTTGGTTCACACTGCTGAATCCATAAGAATTCGTTACTTCTTGAATCTTCTGATGGATAAGAAGCATCCTGTTATGTTAGTTGGAAATGCTGGATGTGGAAAAACTGTATTAGTTTCTGAAAAACTGTCATCACTTTCCGACAGTTATATGATAACGAATGTTCCATTTAATTTTTACACTAGTTCCGAAATGCTTCAGAAAATATTGGAAAAGCCTTTAGAGAAGAAAGCTGGTAATTTTGTTGGAGATAAGTGAAACAATCATAACCATGTTATCCGATTTTTCTAGGCAGGAATTATGGCCCTCCTGGAAATAAAACATTGATTTATTTCATTGATGATATAAATATGCCAGAAGTGGACACATATGGAACTGTTCAACCTCACACCCTGATTCGTCAGCATTTAGACTACAACCATTGGTATGACAGAAATAAACTATCATTGAAAGAAATAAGGAACTGTCAGTACGTCTCTTGTATGAATCCAACTGCGGGAAGTTTCACAATAAATCCGAGATTACAGAGGCATTTTTATGTTTTTGCCATAAGTTTTCCTGGTATAGAATCACTAAACACAATCTACAATGCAGTTTTGAGCCAACACTTGACCAATCCAGAACACAAATTTCCATCGATTGTCAGTAAATTGTCAGAAAATATTGTAGGAGCATCTATCGCAGTTCACCACAAAGTTTCACAAATTTTTCTTCCTACTGCGATAAAATTCCATTACGTTTTCAACTTGAGGGACATTTCCAATGTTTTTCAGGTAACATCTAATTGAAACAGAATGAAATTCAAGCTGCACCGAAATCATGAATTGTTATTTTCAGGGATTGCTTTTTTCAACCAATGATTGTTTGAACCAGCCGATGGATTTGATAAGGCTATGGTTACATGAAGCTCAGAGAGTTTATGGCGATAAACTGATTGAGGAAAAGGATTTAGACGCTTTCACAAAATTTCAACTTGATGTTTTGAAGAAAAATTTCGAGGTGCTGAATATAATCACTGTACCTTTGCGGTATAGATAGGTCTCAGTAGTTTAACGTATCTTGCTGATAAAGATTCTCATTTATTCATTTATTTATTTATTTTTTCAGTTATCTTAAAATATATCTGCAAGACACCTGTTGATGAGACGAATGATTTCTCTTCCTAATCCAAAAAAATATTTCAGTTTATCATCTATAAAACTTGGAAGGTTTTTTTTCTAGGAAATGGATGAGTCCATAGTTTTCGAGAAACCCAATATATATTGTCATTTCGCTGGTGGAATAGGAGAACCGAAGTATATGCCCATTTCGAACTGGTCAAAGTTGAACAGTCTCCTGACAGAAGCGATGTCGAGTTATAATGATCTTGTAGCTGCCATGAATTTGGTGTTATTTGAAGATGCCATGATGCATGTTTGTAGGTGAGAAGATATATTGAAACTCATTGGCATATTCAATAATATAAAAGAATATCGAATCAATAATACATAAGAATCCTCGATTTTCGCTCAATCACATTTCCAACATATGCAAGAAGTTGTTTTTCTAGAATCAACAGAATACTTGAGTCCCCAAGAGGAAGTGCCCTCCTTGTGGGTGTTGGAGGAAGTGGTAAACAGTCGCTTTCGAGATTAGCTGCTTTCATTTCTTCGTTAGAAGTATTTCAGTTACAATTGAAGAAGGGATACGGCGTTCTAGATCTTCGAAAAGAATTGTCCTCCCTTTACCTGAAAACGGGATTGAAAAATGTCGGCATTATGTTCTTGATGACGGATGCTCAAGTTCCAAACGAACAGTTTTTGGTCCTGATAAATGATATGTTAGCATCTGGTGAAGTGCCTGACATGTTCCCTGATGATGAGATTGAAAATATCATCGCAGGTACGGAGTCAAAAAAATAATGAAATAGAAATGAGGTAGGGTTTTCACGCGTTTCTTCTGGGAAAAAGCTAGCTATCGTTCTGCCAAATGTCTGTAATTTTCGAATCACTAGCCGATAATGGTCTTAAATGACTAGGTTGAACTCATTGATGAATAACACGATGTAATATTCGATTCTATCCAGCCGTAGGTGCTCTAAATTTTGAAGGGGAGAACTAAGTGGCTTCAATTTTTATGTATCGATTAAAGCTTATTTTGGGATGATATCATTTTTAGGTTTTTTCTGGGTTTTCACTCCCAATATCTGAAACAGAACCAATCAAGATTAAATAGAAATTGTGTTTTTTATAGAAAACGCTCCTGTGGATTTGCAGTTTCTTGGAAAACAGATTGCCTAATGGAGTAATATACACGAAAGAAAATAATCCTGAAAATTTTCTCGTTTGTCCGATGAAAGAGTCAGATTTGTACTCTGAAACGTCACAGTTCGCTTTCTTTATCGTTTATATTATTCCTTTATTGTTCATATGACAAATTTGGCAACAAATTTGAACAAGTCCTCAAGAGCTCCTGACTTAACGTCAGTGCTTTTCTATATATATTTTTTTTTCATCTAGGAGTACGGAATGAAGTTAAGGGTGCAGGAATGTTGGATACTCGTGAAAATAGTTGGAAATTTTTCATTGACAGGGTGAGGAGGCAACTAAAAGTGGTGTTGTGCTTTTCTCCAGTTGGTTCAACCTTGCGTGTTAGATCAAGAAAATTCCCAGCCATTATCAATTGTACTCAGATCAACTGGTTCCACGAATGGCCTCAAGAAGCTTTGGTTTCTGTATCTTTAAGATTTTTAGAAGAAGTTGAAGTTCTACCTGTGAGTATAGATTAATAATTTCTTCTAAAATAATATATTTAATTTCTTATTCTCGTCCATGTATTCTCATTCACGAAAATGCTCCCTGTTTGACTTCCTTGGCCAGTTCTGAATTGTATCATAGAATCATAAATTCATTCATAGAATTCAAATTCCATAGGAAGGCTTACGTGATTCTGTGGGACGATTCATGGCATATGCTCATACATCGGTAAATTCTACTTCAAAACTTTATCTACAAAATGAAAGAAGATACAATTATACAACTCCAAAATCATATCTAGAACAAATAAATCTGTATGCCAAACTGTTACTCCAAAAAGCAAATGAATTACAAAGCAAGATAGGAAGATTAGAAAATGGTTTGGATAAACTGAGAAGCACAGCTTCCCAAGTAGATGAACTCAAAAAAAAACTTGCCGTACAGGAGGTAAAATTGAATTCTTAGATCCATATTGAATTTACTGATGAAAAATGTTGTTTTTATCCTTATAGATTGAACTCAAAGAAAAAAATGATGCAGCTGATTCCCTAATTGAAATAGTAGGTATCGAGACTGAAAAGGTATCAATAGAAAAAAATTTAGCTGATGAAGAGGAGGAAAAGGTCGCTCTTATAGCAGAAGAAGTGAGCAAAAAGCAAAGAGATTGCGAGGAAGATTTGCTCAAGGCTGAGCCTGCACTTATCGCAGCTCAAGAAGCTTTGAATACACTCAACAAAGCGAATTTAACTGAATTGAAATCATTCGGATCTCCCCCTGGAGTTGTGACCAATGTTACAGCAGCTGTTATGGTTCTTCTCTCACCGGCAGGAAAGATACCAAAAGATAGGAGTTGGAAGTCTGCTAAGGTGATAAAAAAAAATTCGCAAAAAATAATTTTCTTTCATACCTACCAACACATAGAACAAGACCCTAATTCGCACAAGCTCTAAGCTTCTGAAGCCTGGGATAATCGAAAAATACAAATACAAAAATAAAGTACAAATACATTGGCTATTTGTAGAGCAGGTTTGGAGCTTGATAACGAAAGTCGAATGCATGACTTAGTAAAATCCACCCTTATATTACGCAGATAAATTTATACGAAATTTTATATTTCCAATAATTCCAAAACATCATATCTTATCGAGCTGAAATTTGTTGTTCGGTTGTTAAATGTTAGCCTGAAGGTTTATTCGAAATTTCAGCGAAATCTGAAGCACAGGTTCGGAAATATAATTTGTATTACTCCGAAATCGTCAGGCGGATTTTGCCCATTAACGAGCTCAACCAGTACTTTTCCCACACCTAACTTAAAGTTCAAAGTTTCTAGTTTCCATAGTCCTAGAGTTCTACTGACAAGCAGAATTGATTTTGACGAAAGATTCTTCATTAGGGAATCCAACCTAATCGTTTAAGAGTATTTTCGGCTTCAATCACAAAAAAGACAGACAGTTTCAGTGGATTCATTTCACGATGAAGTTATTTCAGCAAATAATAATTTTTCCCTCCCTTGTTAATTGACAGTATTTTGAATACGAATAGTTCTTCACATGTAACTCATGTTTCGAGGTATCTAATAAATGATAATTAGGATTAAGTCATTACAATTCTCATAATTTTACCAAACTTGAATTATTTCATAGATAATGATGGCTAAGGTAGATGCTTTTCTGGATGCCCTTATCACTTACGATAAAGAAAATATCCACCCTGAGGTAATAAAAGCAATTGAGCCTTACTTGAAAGATTCAGAATTCGAACCAGAGTTTGTGCGATCCAAATCAGCTGCTGCAGCTGGATTGTGTGCGTGGGTTATCAACATTATAAAATTTTTCGAAGTTTATTGTGATGTAGAACCCAAAAGAAAAGCATTAGCTGCCGCAAATGCGGAGTTAGCTGCTGCACAAGAAAAATTGAGTGGCATCAAGAGAAAAGTAGCGGTAAATTGAATTTGTGGAATATTCAGAGAACAGGTTGGTTAATAGACATATTTCAGTCTCTCGAAGAACAGTTGGCGAAGTTGACAGCTGATTTTGAGAAAGCAACTACTGAGAAATTATTGTGTCAACAAGAAGCTGATGCCACCAATGCAACAATTCAATTAGCAAATCGTTTAGTTGGTGGATTGGCAAGTGAAAACGTTCGATGGGCAGAAGCAGTTAACAAGTATGCAAAAAATTAATGCTATCCAGTATTCTGACAAAAAACTTTACAGTTTCATGAGACAAGGCGAAATGCTACCAGGAGATGTTCTTCTTGTTACAGCTTTCATATCCTATGTCGGTTGTTTCACCAAACAATACAGGCAGGATCTTCTACATAAAATGTGGCTGCCATTCATGAAAACTCTAGAGGTATAATTATTTTTAATTTTTATTTTTTTATTTCAAAAAATTCCTCAGTTTCTTCAAACTGGCAATAATTTGAAAATTCAATGTGGAAAAACTGTAATTACAGCCTGCAGTTCCAATCACTGAAGATTTAGATCCATTGACCTTACTCACCGATGATACTCAAATAGCTAAATGGAATAATGAAGGTTTACCAAGTGACAGAATGTCTACTGAAAATGCTACAATCCTATCAAATTCGGATCGTTGGCCTCTAATGATAGATCCGCAGGTTATATCTTTAGTTTCTTAGTAACCTTTTCTGTATATTCATGTTTTCAGCTCCAAGGAATTAAATGGATCAAGCAAAAGTATGGCGATGAACTTAAAATAATCAGGTTGGGACAAAAGGGTTATCTGGATACTATAGAAAAGTCTATCACAGATGGAGCAACAGTACTTGTAGAAAATATTGAAGAGAGCATGGATCCTGTACTCGATAGTTTATTAGGGAGGAATCTCATTAAAAAGGGAAAGTGAGTTTGTTATTTTAGACTATCGTCTAGGACTATATTTCATCAGTGAATTGTTGCAGGGTTATAAAACTAGGCGATAAAGAGGTTGAATACAATTCTAATTTCCGTCTCATTCTACATACGAAATTAGCAAATCCTCACTACAAGCCGGAAATGCAGGCTCAAACTACATTAATTAATTTCACAGTTACTAGAGATGGCTTGGAAGACCAGCTTTTAGCTGAAGTGGTCAAAGCTGAAAGACCGGATTTGGAAGAACTGAAGGTAGGCACAAGAACACAACATACAATAGAATCTGTACAAATGATGAGTAAAAATTGTATGGTCTCTATTTGGAATTCATAATAGGCGGAGTTGACGAAGCAACAGAATGACTTCAAAATAATGTTGAAATCACTCGAGGATGACCTGCTGTCAAGACTATCATCAGCTGGAGGGAACCTTCTAGGAGATACAACTTTGGTTGAAAATCTAGAAACTACGAAGAGAACAGCCGCTGAAATAGAAGAGAAGGTGTCTGAAGCCAAAATCACATCTGTGAAAATAGACCAGGCTAGGGAACATTATAGGCCAGCAGCTGCAAGAGCGAGCTTATTGTATTTCATACTCAATGATTTGAATACCATCAATCCGATTTATCAGTTTTCGTTGAAGGTTAAGTCATTTCGTAATAAACTGGCCTAGGGCTTGATATTGATTATTGAAATTTTTAGGCATTCAGTGTTGTATTTCAAAAAGCTATAGCAAAAGCCAACCCAGCAGAAGTTGTTGCTCAAAGAGTTCAAAATCTTATAGATTGTATATCTTTCTCAGTATTTCAGTACACAACCAGAGGTCTATTTGAGTGCGATAAGTTGATTTTTTCGTCCCAAATGACATTTCAGGTGAGATACTCGTAAATAACGTCACAGGTATTGACTATTCATAGTCGTCCAATTTGTTAGATCCTCTTGATGAATGAAGAAATATTATCTAGTGAACTAGATTTTCTGTTGCGATTTCCTTTGAAACCTCACGTGACTAGTCCAGTTGATTTTCTTTCGAATACAAGTTGGGGAGGAATTTGTAGTTTAGCAACAAAAGATGAATTCAGAAATCTAGATCGGGATCTCGAGAACTCCTCCAAAAGATGGAAAAAACTTGTCGAATCAGAATGCCCAGAAAAGGAAAAGTTTCCACAAGAATGGAAAAACAAAACTGCTCTACAAAGACTTTGCATGATGAGAGCTTTAAGACCTGATAGAATGATTTATGCGGTCATGTATGTTGGGCTCATTTCGCTCGGTACTTCTTTTTACTTGGACACTTTCTGTTACAGGGCTTTCATAGAGGAAAAATTAGGTCCAAAATATGTAGATAACAAAACAATGGAATTCGAGAAATCGTATGAAGAGACCAGTCCATCAACGCCGATTTTTTTCATTTTATCACCTGGAGTTAACCCCTTGAAAGATGTTGAAGAACTCGGCGAACGTCTAGGTTTTACATCAGACAACCAAAATTTCCACAACGTTTCTCTAGGTCAAGGTCAAGAAGTTGTTGCTGAAAGGGCCATGAAAATTGCCGCTGAAAGTGGACACTGGGTCGTTCTACAGAATATTCACTTGGTGAAGAAATGGCTTCCAAATCTGGAAAAACTTCTAGAGAAATATTCTGAAGGTTCACACCCTAACTACAGACTCTTCATGAGTGCTGAGCCAGCAGCTACAGCAGCAGCTCACATTTTACCACAGGTAAATATCACTCGTATTAATTCCAGATATTTCATTATTTTTTCTCAGGGAATTCTGGAATCATCGATAAAAATAACCAACGAACCACCAACTGGCATGCAAGCTAATTTGCACAAAGCCCTCACGAATTTCAACCAAGAAACCCTAGAACAATGTGGAAAAGAAGCGGAATTCAAAGTTATTCTCTTCTCCTTATGTTATTTTCATGCTGTTGTCGCAGAGAGAAGAAAGTTTGGCCCTCAAGGATGGAATAAAGTGTACCCTTTCAATGTTGGGGACTTGAATATCAGTGTATTCGTTTTATATAACTATTTGGAGGCTAATTCAAAAGTACCGTGGGAAGATTTGAGGTATTTATTCGGTGAAATCATGTATGGTGGTCACATTACGGATGACTGGGATAGGAAACTATGCATTACCTATTTGGAGGAGCTGCTGCAACCTGACTTGGTAAGATGAGGGGGAGTCAAAGTTATCAGTCTTGTTAACGAAGAGTGTTCCATTTGAATGAGACCTTGCTGCTGACTTTGATTTGAACTATATGGCAATATATTTTCCTTACCTATGTTGTAGGTAAATTATCAGATACCGGAACAATGCACGATATATACAAGCTCTTCCTTAATGATATGCTAATATTTGAGGGAGCGATTCTTGCAGGCATTCTGAGAAAAAAAAATTATATGAACGTATGCAGTAGGTGTACTAACTTTCAAGATACAAGGTGGTAAAGTGTACAGACTCTTTTTTATAACCACCAAGAAGCGCTTCTCAGGATATTTCTATGGAATTTGGTAGAAGTTTTAACTACATCAGGATACATTTTGTGATGTACAAACAATTTCATAGAAATATCTGCAATTGCTTAGTTGCAGTTAAGACAAAATATTTTTTTGGAAACTTTACGAACCTGTATCCCAAAAGTTATCACGTTTATGACATACCTTCATATAAAGTTTTTTTTAAATAGCTCTAAGAATCACCCTCTGAAATATAAGCATATCATTCAGGAACACCTGTATTTGTATGATTAATATTCCATGATTTTCAAGGTCGATGGAGAACTCATGTTAGCTCCAAATTTCCCTGCACCCCCTAATACGGATTATGTTGGATATCATCAATATATAGACGATTTTATGCCACCAGAATCGCCATATTTATACGGGTTACATCCCAACGCCGAAATAGGTTTCCTTACAACAACAGCTGAAAACTTATTCAAAACTGTTTTTGAAATGCAACCTAGAGATGTGGGTTCCTCAGGTGGAGCTACAGTCACCAGGGAAGACAAGGTTAATTAGATAAACTTCGTTATAGTGAATATAACACAATATTCGATATGTGGTCTGTACTGATATTTTATGCAGGTGAAACAAATTGTCGATGAAATGATAGAGAAGCTCCCTGAAGACTTCAATATGCTTGAAATCATGGGAAAAGTTGAGGAAAGAACACCATATGTAATAGTCGCATTCCAAGAGTGTGAACGTATGAACTATCTAACAGGAGAGGTGAAGCGATCTTTGAAAGAACTTGACTTAGGGTTAAAGGGAGAACTAACAATAACATCTGACATGGAGGACCTAGAGAATGCACTGTTTCTAGATCAAGTATCACCGATGTGGGCACAAAGGGCGTACCCGTCCCTATTGGGTTTGACTGCTTGGTTTGCAGATCTTCTGCTCAGAATAAGAGAGTTAGAAACTTGGTGTACAGACTTCGTGGTGAGATATTTATTGATGGAACTTTGATAAGAGAGAAACATCGAATGATATTTCCTCTTTCAGTTACCTTCATCTGTATGGTTAGGTGGATTCTTCAATCCACAAAGTCTTCTCACAGCAATAATGCAGAGTACAGCTAGAAGAAATGAATTGCCCTTAGATAAAATGTGTCTACAATGTGATGTTACCAAGAAACAGAAAGAAGAATTCACGTAAGTAATTGAATAATACGCATATATGGTCCCAACTTCTGAAAAAAGGACTCGACAAACTATGACTAATCATTTGATGGTTTACATATTACTTTCAAAAAAGGCTGATTTTAATTTCTATTCGTTATAGGTCTGCGCCTAGAGATGGTGCTTATATCCATGGATTATTCATGGAAGGGGCTAGATGGGACGTACAAGCAGGGATTATAATGGATTCTAGACTCAAAGAGCTCTTTCCTCCAATGCCTGTGATAAATGTGAGGGCAATTACACAAGACAAACAAGATTTGAGAAATATGTATGAATGCCCCGTGTATAAAACAAGAACGCGCGGTCCAACATACATATGGACTTTCAATTTGAAAACAAAGGATAAACCAGCGAAGTGGACTTTAGCTGGTGTTGCATTGCTATTGCAGATTTGAAGACCTCGAAAAACATTCAAACGATATGAGACAATATTACTTATAAATGAATCATTGTTATAGAAACTGAATAAAGAAATCATCACTTATATACTTTATCGCCGTGCTTTCCCACCAATTGTGAGTATGTGAGACAGAAATTTGCAGAGTAGATTATAAGCTCTATACTCAATTCGAGAATTTGGTAAACCTTAAAATTTCGGAGTCCAGCAGATATTGATCCGGTTTTTGGTTTTTGTTGTATTCAATTCGTTCTCCTGAATACAAATCTCCAATCAAAATGTGGCGCTCTGGCTTAGTTTCGAAGATATGGGCCCCCAAAGTTCCAAAATGTCACCTCTTCAGTTCACATTTTCCACCATAAAAAGCTTTCATCACTTCCCTTTTATAGATCACAAATCACCTTCGAACCTTTTTACAATCATAAGTAGCACTTTCTCGCGATAATATTCAATATTACAGTGAAAATTATCGAAAATATCGGAACACCATTTAACCTCAAATTACACTGAATTTCAATTCTTTTGAAGTGAAGTTTGGCATCGCCGCAATTTCAACTTTGGGGTAAATTACAGAATCGGCTGCTCGAAGCTGTCAAAGCGCATGCGACTACTACACGACCGCTATCCAAGGAATTGGCGCCAATGCCAAACTTCACCTTTAGTATGAGGATCATTTACCAAAATAAAGGTTAAATGGTTGTCAGATATTTTCGATTATTTTCAATGAAATAATGGATATTCCAGCGAGAAAGTGATACTAATGATTGTGCAAAAGTTCGAAGGTGATTTGTGATCATTAAAGGGAAGTGATGAAAGGTTTTTATGGTGGAAAATGTGAACTGAAGATGTTACATTTTGGAACTTTGGGGGCCCATATCTTTGAAACTAAGTGGGAGCGCCAAGTTTTGATTGCAGATTTGAATTCAGGAGACCGAATCGAATATATTAAGCCAAAAACCGAATCAATATCTGCTGGACTCCGAAATTTTAAGGTTTACCGCTGTGTTTCTATCATACAAATAAAGTAGGTATAAACCTAAATATAGCATAAAATTATTTGATTGATTTTGAGTTCTAGCACAAGACTGATGAAATACTCGAAATTCCGAACTTTGTCAACTTCTCAATTTATATGGCCAAAATCACAAAAATAACGACCAGATCAAATTCCAATATATATATTTTTTGGCGCATGCCGCTCCGGTAACGTAAGCACGGTTTTGTAATGATTATTCTTCCTTAAGAATTGTTCTGTAACTACAGATCATCCAATGCCTGCTGTATACTGTATTACAGAATACCTCATCATGGGTTAGGTATTCTGTGATTGTATTTCATAATGAAAGGGGAAGGATGCGCTAAAACACACCATGAATGACTGCAAGCTCAACACTATTGTGATTTTTTAATCACTGATATACGAGCGCGCAATAAATATCCTGACGTAATTGTAATTATTCTTATTCTTTTAATGCTTATCCTAAAAGACTAAAAACAGCGAATATATTTGTGTTCAATACAAAAATAATACAATCTATCGAATAAAAAATATAAAGATACAATAAATAACAATAATTGTTCAGTACAAAATTGCATTTTTTCTGAGAACTGAATTAAGTTGTGCTAAATGATGCAAGAATCCAATATTAGGGAATATTCTTCTGTGTTTGAACACATATTCTAGAGCTTCGGCTGCATTCATTTTCCTGCATATCATGAGATAAGCTAAGACTAATGTTGCAGATCTTGATATACCAACGACGCAGTGGACAAAAACTTTACCTGAAATGAATGAAGAATAAATATCAGATCATTGGCTCTGATGACATGTTGAGCTTTTTTGCGCTCGTTCCAGGGATGTTTCATTTCTCCGAAGATCAAGTTTGTTTTCCGGATATTTTCACGAAATCCCTCTCAAATTCAGTTTACGGACGTTAAAATCCCTTGGTAATATGTGCTCCTAAACGAGTAAATTTAACTCGCTGATTTATGATTCGTGGTCAAATTGGAAATGGTTCCCGAGATATTCTATATGAATTATTAATCCAATATCGATTAATACGAAATTAAAAGTGAAATAACGATCTGAATATTCAAGAAAATTAGTGTTCGTGGATATTGATGTAGCGTTGGTGTAGTAGCGTGAATGGGGAAATGAACAAGCGCGTAAAAGCTTCTGACACCATATCAGTGCTGTTCTCGACTTCCTCACCTCCATTTTTTACAGCATTGTCTATGAAATTAGCAGCAAGTTCGAAGTAGACGGAAATGTTCCACGACGGCCTGTCTTCTCCAGGTATACCTAAATACTTGATTTTAGAATCTCTGTAGTACTCTTGACTGGTATCGACCTGCGTCATGAAGTCAAATCCTTCAGCTGCATTCAAGATATGCGTGAAACCATTTTTAACTAGAAATCTCTTATCTTTTGCGGTATATCTGAAATAGAAACATAGATCGGAACGAAGTTGGTGGATTTCATTGGCCTGTAACTTACTTATCACCTAGATAAACACCATTGCAAATGAGATTCACATCATGTAGATCTGACAGTTTGGTTGCGTGATTGGTGTTAACGTTGGCAGTGAGCCAATCTAACAGCTCGCTCAAGTAGTCTCCTGTGATGGCACTGGTATTCTTTGGCCTCAAGGTACCCTGAAAACTTACCAAACTAAAGATGCTTCTAGGAGTTACCTACGAGGCATTTTCTTTGATATACCTGAATCTCTTGGATTATTTTAAACGGTATTAAGAAAAAACTCCGGCACCGACGGCACATTCACGTGAATGGTGAAGTTGCCTTTGATGGGGTCAATATGTGTCAATCTCTTTCTAGAATTTTTTTCAACATGAACATCGAATCGAGATGAGAAATTGTATCTTGTTGAACAAGAATTTCGAGGTATGTGCCAAATTCCATAAGAATTTGATAGATAGTTTCAGAAAAAACCTAAAAGAACACTGACGTGAACTCAGCAGCTTTTGGGCGCATGTTCACTTTTGGTGATATCCTTTGAACATGCTCGCAAAAGCTGCTGACTTCACATCAGTGCATTTTTAGGTTTTTTTCGATGAAGTACTGGATTTTAATTCTTAATTCTGAAATACTGGGAAAATAAAATTTTGAATGGCTATTTCTTCGAAATCAGTGGGCAGATTTCAGTCATCCACGAATTCGACTTTCGCAATTTGAAATGCAGCATATCCTGAAAGTTTCAAGTCGATAGGATTCCCCATGCGCCCGTTATCGTGCATACGGTCGGTCGGACAGAATTTATTTTGACACCGGATTCGTATTATGAGTATAACAAAAGAAAAACTTCCTTCAGGTCGTGTACACGACGGTCTAAATGAAAAGTTCTCACCAAAATGAGAAAATTCCAACGGCAAAATAATTCTCATGTAGTTGAGTTAAATTGATTCATAATCTATTCGAATATGGAGAAATGAATAAAAGGAATCGATGCAAAACTTCTATATAATAACTACTATATAATAAATAATATTCGACCGCCCATGAAAATGGCAAAGGAAATACAAATAGATACCCATTCAAAATTCAATGTACCTACTGTGCACATAAATAGACATATAATGCAGTCGTCTATGACTATGCAGCATATATATTATAATACGCATTTTGAATGTTTTCGAATGATACTTATGAGGAAGATCAATGCGTAAATGATAAACAACGACGATACAAAAAGTTTGATTTTTATCTCATATGTTAACTCATTCAGAGAAGTGAAGCTGTTATTTTATTTTAACATAATACGCATTATTCTGAATTGTTCTTGACCGCATTATTGTCTTCGCAGTAGAAAACAGAGATTGTGACATTTTGCGACTATACGATGTATATTTAGTAGAACCAACAAACGTTGTAGGCCAAGAGCAGTTCATCAGCTCTTATACTATTACAGTTTTCGGGGTTAATCTTCTGACTGAATGAATTCTTCATGAAATATTTATTGTTTACTCCTTAAATCCATTAACTTGCATCTTTTCCCGCCTGAACAATATTCAATCAGTTAACCAACTTTCAACCTTTATTCCTTCTTATAAAAGTAAACACAACATGTAAGTATTTCAGAAATTTCCAGACTTCCATTTCCTGTGTGATGGAAATTCAATTTCAAATTGAATTTTTTCCTTGCAATTTAATTATCCGAGGGAAAAAACCTAAACACTATACTACAATTTGTTTCGATATGTAGTAACGAGTAACGCTATTGGAATGAATTCCAGACTTCAAAAATAACCGTAGAATAGAAAGAATTTTTTTTTAATTGAGGCTTTTCAGACTAGAAACAAAAGGAAAAATTTATTGATTTATTGTTAGAAAAAACTATAACACAACTTAGATGGATGAATTGAACATCGTAATTGGGAATCAAACATTTGAAATGATGAATATTGAATTGTTTGATATTGTTTCTATAGCTTATTCGAATAGCTATTCGTATAAGAGGTTTACATAATTCCTTTCAAGAAAATAAAAGAAAATTGATGGTGTGTGTGTGTGATTGTATCGAATGAAAAAAAATGCCGAATAACTGAATTTTGCGACGATTAGAACCAAATACCTCATGCATGGACGCTTATTATAAATTTAATGTGTTCTTATCCTAGTTCTCTTACATTGTAAACACGTTCTCTCCACATTTTGAAACAATCTTCAACGAACTAGCGCGAAACTTCAATACCACTTACGATTTAGTATCGATCAAACAAACTTTTTTGTTCGTGTATAATTCATGCGCATCAGAAACGACAGAGTTTTCTGGTAAAAATAGATTATTGAATCATTGCCAATTAGCGATCATTTTGAATCGCACAATGCCTTTTGTCAAACGTTACAGTTTATATTATGTACATGTGTATGAGTAATGAATAGGTGAAATAATAATAGGTTTTTTGTGGGTGGGATTAATTAGCAGATGTACCTCACTTAGGTATATAGTAATTCGGACTCTGATAAATTTGAGCGTGTTTCAAGTAGGTACACTCGCATGATTAAAATATATAAATGTTCAGAGGAAGTGTTTTTTCATAAACATCATAATTATATGCCTACACACGTATTATGAGTAATTCAGCCGACTGCATTCGTTCAACTACATATGGATGTGGGTATAATATATGCATATCTATAGATTTACTGGAGCTAGGTTATATACAGAGTGTTTCAACTGACCATACTACAAAACCCAATTGTATATCTTGTCTATGAAAACAACGTTGAAATTTGAAATCCAAACAATTTTCACTGGAATGTGTTGAACACGAAGTATTCCGAACACTGACGAAGAACTATCACGCAGTTTATTACAATTTTCAGAAAGCACCCTCTGCTTTACTAAGTGACTTCATCACGGATTGAGTCTCTTAAAATATACGACAAGTGCTGAAAAACTTTTACATATATCCACATGTCTATTATTACCTCTTACCTATATATAATTATGTATTTTGGGTTGAAGACTTGGTTTTTAAAAAAACACTTTTATTTACAATAGAGAATATTACAATTCTGTGTAAACTATGACTATCGACTAAGGCTCTAGATCTATTTCTTCTTTTGAATCAAGGAAGAAGATGCTTTTATAAGCTATCTTATCTATAGGATGTGACTCAGCACTGCAGGTGTTCACTGCTGACTTTGCAGGCTGCAACATAGTAATATACAAATGTTTATGGGTACTCTGTGTATGTTACGTTGAATTAATATGGGGTGCGATTACATAATTCCTCCCCCCTTTGGATAAAGGTATCACCTCTTTGAGGTGTAGCTTTAAAATTATGAAAAACTTTACAAATAACCCAAATTACTGTTAAAATTATTATAAGAATCAAAATAATCATAAATGTTGATATCGATGAATTCCATTTCCAATCTTCAATTTCTTCTAGATGGATATCTGGAATCTTTTCATCCTCGAAGTCTGCTTTTTCTTCTTCCTTGGAGTGATTAGTAAAAATTGTAGGTTTTGGTAAAACGATGTACTTTTCTTCGTTTTTAACTTGGATGGGGTAAATTTCCTTTTGATTATTACTTATGATACATTTGGACTGGATTATAGCCATTGGCGGGGTAAAATGGTACTTGGTTTGCTGTGGGCATTTTTCTTGAATTTCCAAATTATTGATCGACAAGATATTTCCATCTTCCAATGTTTTTAAATTTGGTGTTGCGGGTGATTCTTTTCTGGGACAGCTTTCTAAATGAGTTTTCAGAACATTTTTCATGCATTCTGGAGGCTTGTCGAGGGAATCTTGATCACATAGGTAGTCTTCTTCTACTTGATGACATTGTTTCGTGGACCATCTTAGTTCCTCGTCTCGAGTGAGCATATAGGGGTTTGTGAAAGGAAGGGACAAATTCCGTTGAGGTATATAGTAAAACTTGTATAGGTTATATTTTTCTTCATAAACCGTTGGAATTGAAATTAGAAACAATAATGTTTTTTCTTTGAAAATGACTTTGGTATGACATATCTGAAAATAATCTTTCAAGTGATGCATCGGAATGATAGTATCGTTTTTGACAATTTCCGCAAATTTTGTGTAAGGGAGAATAGATTCATGCAGGATGTGCAGCCGTGCAAAACTCACTGCTGTCTGAATCTCATCTAAAATATTTTTGATATCTTTAATTTCAAAAGTCATAAGATGCATTTGTTCAATACGTTCTAATTGAGGTACAGTACGAAGCAATTTGAAGTTTTCTGTTAGTTTCTGAATTTTATTAATGTACTTATTTTTCAAGTCATTGATAATAGTAGCAATCTGTTTTTGATTCCTCATAAGTGTCTCTTCATTTTTCTTTATACTTTCAAAATAACCTTGGTAAAGCTCTTCGTCATCGGAATCTAATGTTCCAAATAATATCTTTGATATTTTGCCTCCAACATTAATTAATCCTCTTTTTTCTCGAATTCTCTGAGTTAGAAGTTCTTCTAATGTTTTTACATTTATTAAATTTGAATGTTGTAAATACTGATAATGAGCTGTCTGAGAAAACCCTAATTGTTTATTTTTGAAATGATCAATCTCTTTTTGATATTGGATTATTAGGTTTTCAATTTGGCTTAAATCAATATGATAAATCAATTGTATATGCCTTTTTGTAATATAGGCTTTTCCTAACAAGATTGGAAGGATATTATTTTCTAAGGGAATAATTGTGAGATTTGTTATCAGTTCTACTGCCTCGAGTATTATGAAAATAAATGTGACGTACTTCATCTTGATCTGAAACAAAATATTCAACTACTTTTTTCTTTGTTTTAAGATTTTCTTATGATAAATGTGTTTATTTTTCTTATCCTGAATTCTATGCGTATCGATTTCACGGGCATCTACTTTTTTGTACACGGGATCTAGTTTACGCGTTATGGGATTTTTTATAAAAGTGGGGTTTTCATTCAGTTCATAACTACTTTTTGCTAAACGTCTTTCATTTAATTTATCTAACTTTTCGGTTGTCCTCTTTTGATTTTTCTCCAAGTGTTTTGTTATATCATTTAAATTCTCAATATAATTCTCAACGTAATTTTGAATTTTCTCATTGTGAGTTTGTTCGATTGGTAAAGAATAATTTAGATCTGCCTTTATTATTTGCATGGGCGTTAATTCTAGGCTAGAATGATTTGAATTATTATAACTTAACAAAGCTTGTGCCAATTTACTTTGGAATGTAGAGTTTTTAGATTCAATAGTTCTTATTTGTTCGATCAGGGTTGAATGAAATCTTTCTACTAAAGCATTTGAATTAGGATTGTAATTAGTAATGTAATGAATTTCAATTTGATGAATTCTGCAAAAATCTTGTACAACGCTATTTTTAAATTCAAGTCCATTGTCACAAGTTATTTTTTTAGGAACGCCATAATGACTGAAAAACATTATTAATTTATCTACAATTTCTGTTCCTGTTTTCTGAAGTAAAGGGTAACACTGACCCAATCTTGAAAATGAGTCTATAATGCTCAAACAATAATTTTGTCCAAATCTTATGGTATCACAATAGATGTGTGTAAAAGGTTTCGATCCTATCGGGTTTGGCTTGAACTGTAATTCAATGGGTGTTCTTTCGTACTTATGCCTTTGGCAAATTTCACATGCATTAATATAATTTTGAACATCTTTATTCATATTAGGCCAATAATACTTTTTTCTCAAACTTATTAAATTTTCTCTTAAGCCACGATGAATAGTCTTTGTTTCATGATATTGTTGAATTCTCAAAAGTTGTTCTTCTTTATCTTCTACGTCTTCTAGCAAAATATTTGAAATTTTGAAATTAAGGGTTTTATAATCGAATTTATTCTGTAAGATGGTTATAAAGGGTTTTTCCAATTCCTGAGACGCGAAATATACTGCGTATGACTTTTTAGGTTGTACGAATTCTTTAATAAACTGAAAAATATCTTTATCAATTGAATTAATGGACACTCTGAATCTGAGTTTGTCTCCGAATAATTTGATTTTTATAACATTAAAATTCGCTGCTGTTTTGAAAATAATCTGTAACGGATAGGCATTTACGCTTCTCTCAGTGTAAGGAATTTCTAAAATGGGATTTTCAATACCACTGTGTACTGTAATATCGCTATGTATAATAACATTTCCTGTTTTTAATTCACTTAAGTCAGCATTATCTAAAACTGGTAATTCCTCGTTAGGGTTAGTTAAAAGATCAACACATTCATCTAATTCATCGTCTGATATATGATTAATCAAAGAAATTTCGTCATCTTCGATTCCGTTAAAATCTTCAATATACTCATTTTTTGTTCTTGATAAATAATAAATAACCACATTAATTTTCGATTCGTTGAAAATATATTTGATCATATTGAAAATGCATGACCATTTCAGTCCATCTAACCCACTTGCTATTCGCGGTAATGCTAAATATTTCTCATTATTATATTCGCATAATTCTTTAAGCTTAATTAAACATTCAAAAACATCTTCATAATTAGGTTTATCATAATAAAATTCCTTTGTTATTAAGTAATAAATATTCTTGTCGTCTTTTCTAATAAATGCGACTTCACCTATACCCTTATTTTGTAACTTCAATTCATCTACATTTCCGTATTTATTTTTAAAAATTGTCGCGATTCCTTTACTCATTTCTAGATCTCTAGATACACAATGTGCAAATGAATACTTTTTAGGGGCTTTAAATAAGTTACCTTCTCTTTCTTTAACGTTATTTGATTCGGGAATATCATTATTTTCATTAAGTTTCAAAAAGTTTTCATACGTTTTCGCATTGTCAGTTTTCCATATAATTCTACTTAATGCATCTGCATTATTCATCGATCCTTTTCTATACTTGATTTCGTAATCGTATTCTTCTAACTTGATTCTCCAACGCATTAATCTTGAATTCGGTTCTTTTAATGAAAATAGCCAAATTAATGGTTTATGATCTGTATAGATCGTGAATTTCTTTCCGTAAAGGTATGGTCGAAAATGTTTACACGACCAAACAATTGATAATAATTCTTTTTCTATCGTGCTATATCGAAATTCTGCAGGATTTAAGGTACGACTCGCGTAGGCGATCGGAAGGTCGTCAGGTGGTTCTCCTTGGGATAAAACTGAACCTATCGCAAATCCTGACGCATCAGTTGTCAAAACAAAGGGCGCATTAAAATCGGGATATCGAAGAATTGGATGATTTAATAAATTGTTTTTGCATAATTTAAAGGATTCAATGTAATCAGGATCATCAATATTAATTTTTGCATTCTTTTTCAAACACATTGTCAATGGTTTGGTAATTTTTGCAAAATTGGGAATAAATTTTCTGTAATATCCTATAAGACCAAGGAAAGATTTAATTTCCTTTTGTGTTTTCGGAATAGGATAATTTTGAATAGCTTCTAATTTATTCGGGTTTGGTTTTATACCTTCAGGGGTTATGACATGACCAAGAAATTCAATTTCTGTTTTGAAGAAATGACATTTGTCTAACTGAATTTTCAGATTTTCTGACGCAAGTATTTCTAAAATATTATGAATGTCAGCTAAATGTTGTTCAATAGTTTCTGAAAATATTATTATATCATCCATATAAATGTAACATATTTTTCCAATAAAATTTTTCAAAACTTCGTTCATCAATCTTTGAAATGTTGCTGGCGCATTCTTAAGTCCAAAAGGCATTCTTAAAAATTCATAATGACCATTTTCCACGGTAAAAGCAGTCTTTTCAATCGAATTTTCATCTAACTCAATTTGATGGAATCCGGATGCTAAATCTAAGGTTGTGAAATATTTTTTATTACCGAGTTTGTCTAAGATAGAGTCAATTTGAGGTAATGGATACTTATCGTCAATAGTTTTTTCATTTAACTTTCTGTAATCTATGGCCATACGCCATTTAGTTTTTCCGGATAAGTCTTGTTTTTTTGGAACAATTACTACGGGAAATGACCACGGAGATATACTCGGTCTGATTATTTTCTTTTCCAATAAATCTTCAATTTGATTTTTCACTTCTTCACGATGTATCTCTGGGTAACGATAAATTTTACAGTGAACTGGATTTTCATCAATCGTTCTAATTTTGTGTTTTATTTTGCTTGAAAAATTCAATGGTTGACCCGGCAATTGAAGGACTTTATCATTGGTTTGAAAGATTTTGATAAGTTGACTTTTTATTTTGGGTTCTAAATGACTCAAATCTATAGGAATTCTTGTAGGATTTTGACAAACTTGTTGGTATTTAAAAGGTATTTGGCAAAAATCATTTTCTAAAACCATATTTTTGAAATCAATTCTCAAATCGTATTTATTGAGGAAATCTGCTCCTATTAGACCATCATAATTTTTATGAAATTTGTAAAGAACAAAGGGATGACAATCATTCATTTTTAATTCGGAAAATAAAGGTAATAACACTTTTTCATTTGACGTTTGTGATCTGAAACATGCAGTAAGGGTAGTATCTTCTCTAAAAATATTTTCTTTGAAATTATTATAAGCGAACTTCGGATCAATCAGACAAACGGAACATCCACTATCAATCAATAATTTACACTTAGGATATTCAAATTCTACATAGGGTAATTGATTATGATATTCTAGCGTTTGGTTTAAGTCAATTCGAGTTTTTCGACTGATTGACGAAAATTTTCATTAGGTCGCATCTTTGACGTAGATGGTTTTGATTGGCTATAGAAATTCTCTTTTCGCTTTTCCTGTTCAACGTGCGTTAATTCTTCAAACGTAAAATTCTGAGTATTTTCATTACGATGGTTATTATTTGGGTAATTATCATTGCGATTATTATAAAAGTTTCTTTGTGGATTAACATTGTATTGTGTGGAATAATTTGCTCGTTTTTGCGGGTAATTTCTCGTTTGTATAGACATTCTTTCAGGCGGAGTATTATTTCTATAATTTGGATTGGGCTTAAAAACATTAGTATTTTGATTTCGTTGTGGATTTGATCTCTCGAAAACTTCGCGATGTGAAGGATAATGAGTTTTCACTTGCCGCTGTTGAAACTGAATCGGCTGAGACGGAAAATGTTGCTGATTAAATCTATTATAATGTGAATAGGTTGGTTGATTATTGAACGAATAATTATTTCGGTAGGTCGATTGATAATTGAATGCTTTATTCAAAGGTTGCATATTTTTATTTCGACGACTCTTATCTAATAATTCGTATTGTGCCATGTTGCACAGATAATCTTTCACGGCGTTGACTGTTTCGTCAAAGGAAAGTTCATTGTTGGTAATTAAATAAGTTCTCAGTTCTACGGGGGCATTAGAAATTAGCACTGTTTTACAAATTTTACGAATATTTGATTTATACATTTGTTTCTCAGGATCAGGCATTATATCAGCATCAATCCTATAATTTATTCGAATTTTCATAGCAATAATTTTATCAATGAAAGCTAATAAATCTTCGTTTGGTTTTTTGGTCAAAAATTGTAAACTATGTATCAAAACATCTAAATTAATATTATCGCCAAATTTGCTATATAAAAAGTTCTTTAATAATACCCAATTATCAGGAATATCAGATGTGGAAACCTCAGCTAGGGCTCTATCAGTCAGTTTCGATTTAACGACAGCATAACAATAATTCTTAACTATTTGATTTTCATCCGCAAACATCAATAGATATTGTTCGGAACTTTTAATGAAAGAATGAAGTTCATTTTCAATGCCAGAAAATTTAGGCAAGAGCATACCAAATTTTTCAGCTAGGGATAAATCTATTCTCTCTTGAGCCATCTTATTTATTTTCTTTTTACGACCCGAAAAATGTTTAATCGACGTAATCGTGAAATATATATAAAAAAAAAACTAGAAAAATATTATAAATTATGAATATTGAAATAGTAATCGGTTTTTTTTTTAAGAAACCTAGAAAAAACTCTTAAAAATCGGTTTTTTAAAGAAACCTAGGAAAAACTATACAAGTTCACTAATTTTTTACCAGATTAGGGAAACTGGGGAGAAATAGGAAATGCTCACCGATAGTCTTCGAAGTCGTTGCGGGCGCTACTCCGTCAATCGAACTCTCTGGTCTTCTACCACAGGTTCTTAAGGGTGTGCTTGATGGTTGAAACCAACAGGTAGCTGATATGGAGCTGGTACACTGGACACTTCTCTTCAGGCCTGGCACAATCCCATCCTCGTCGCCAATTATGTATTTTGGGTTGAAGACTTGGTTTTTAAAAAAACACTTTTATTTACAATAGAGAATATTACAATTCTGTGTAAACTATGACTATCGACTAAGGCTCTAGATCTATTTCTTCTTTTGAATCAAGGAAGAAGATGCTTTTATAAGCTATCTTATCTATAGGATGTGACTCAGCACTGCAGGTGTTCACTGCTGACTTTGCAGGCTGCAACATAGTAATATACAAATGTTTATGGGTACTCTGTGTATGTTACGTTGAATTAATATGGGGTGCGATTACATAATTATATATTTTTTTTTTTGGGTCCGTATTCTAGAGAACAAGAATATGAATAAATTTTGCCCAAATGTCTGTGATTCTCGAATTGGTCGTAGACGATTAGATTTCCTTATTGATGAAGAATTCAGGCCGTCATCTTCATTCAACCCAAGTGCTACACTTGCCTATAATTAAATTTCGAATGAGTATAGAGAGGGTTGATGTTTTTCATTCTTCATAAATAAGAAAACCGAAACCCTTATATGGAAGAGTATATTTTCAACAAAAATTGTCCTCTATAGAGGAATCATGCATTTATGTAGGTACTCATAAAGTGAAATATGCATGTAGTGAAATGTATTTTCAACATTAAGGCGAAAATGAAATATCATTTTTCACTTATGATGAATTTTATAATGATTTATCTATGATTTACCTCAAATAATCATTCTTGTCTTTCGATAGCAATGTGCATGTCCAAGGAATCAAAAATTCGAAAAGTATAGGTAAAAAAAAATTAGGTATTTCACTTTTTGAAGTACCAGGTGAAAAATGCATTCAATTTGAATTATGAACAATCGCGCGTTTTCATGATGAGTGATGTCAGCCACAAATTACTGACATTGGGCAAAAAACACGCGATTTTTAAATTTTGACGTGTCCATGAGTACGAAGCCCTTGTTCGCTTAAAATGTTCATTACCTGCAGTGAATTGCCAAATGCCACTTCCTATGCGGCGAGACACACGAGCAGACGCGTTTTGGCTCCAATATATTTCGTTATTTAGTTAAAACAAAGCTTTCGGGTCAGCCGCATCCCTCTCTCAGTTTTTTCATTTCTGTCTTCGACAAGACACGTTTTTTCTCAATAAAATGAAATTACTTCTGTTCACCTCATGTAGTTTATTCGCAATAACCAAATTTGCAGGTAAGTTCTACATTTGTTCGTTCAAAACAGTTTAGTGTTTGGGAAATAATTATTGAAGATAAAAATTATAAAGGTAGTATTAATTCTTGGAATTCCAAATATCGAAATTTCTTTTAATTCTTCGTCATCTCAGTTGCAATTGATTCGGAATAATGATAAAAAAAAACAGTTTTATTGGAACAACTTTCTGAGGCATAGGCAGAGACTTAGTTGTATCTGGCATAGGTACATATTCATTAAGGGCAATTGTTTTTTTTCAATCATACTAGGAATTAAATTCTTGTATCATGATCGAGAATTTGCGATTATTCGTTTATGAGTTCCTAACGTAACAACTAGATGGTCATGCACGCAACTATTACCCAATTGAAATACTTACTTGATACGATTAAGCTATTAAGTCAGCACAATTTTTAAAATTTACGAGTGGTCGTTGGAATCTTAATTGTCTCGAATAACAACACCAAATTCCAATTACTTTCAAGTTTTCAAACGAAAATGTTCTCGAACAATTCAAAGTTGCACCCTCCGATGAAAAATTTTGGAATGAAATTCAGTTATATCCGGCCGACCGTAAACACTCTAACTTCTGAAGGATAGTATAGATTTCTATAGTCTCGAAAAGTTCGAGGTCTAAATGCGCCAACTGACTTCATTCATACGCAAAATCCGCCAAATGGCTCATCTGAAACTTCGTTTTCGCAGAATGACTCGATAAACCCCAATCTACATGAAGTAAAACTAAAAATTCAGTTAGTAAATACCGATATCAGAGCTCATACGAAAGATCAGAAACTGTCTTTCAGAATTTGCTGAAATTTTGCATGAACCTGTAATGCATTAGGTATTATAACTTCGGTACTACCTACATTTCGACTAGATAAAATTTTCATTGAAAAATTTTGAGAAAGTAAAATTTTCAATTGTTATCTTTGGAATTGTATTGGGCCGATTTACGGGCTAAGGAATTCGGCCTTATTCTCAATGACGATTAACGAGGGGAGTACGATGAAACCACTATTACCTACGACCCACCTGATGATTATCTCTTACTACATCATTATTATGCAGGGTGGTCCAAGTAGTGACGTCAAAAATTTTTTTAGTTTCCTCACACCTGGGGGTATCCAAAAATACCCAATGTATGTTTCGCGATTTTTTGTAGTTTTCGAGTTATAATTTTTTTGTGTGTTTTCCATTTATTAGGCCAGCGAGGTTTCAAAAATGTATATATTTTTCTGTAGTATGTTTTTTGCAAATTTTTTTGTGACATGAATGTCCTGAATGTTGTTTCAATAACAAAAATAACTCAGCTTCCTTAAATCACTCAAACTTACTCAAAAATTGCTTGAAACTTAGAACTTTAGTTTTGAGTAGGGCTCACTACTACATGAAAAGTAGTTCATGAAACCTCGCAGGCCTAATGAATTGAAAAAAAACACAAAAAAATATAACTCGAAAACTACAAAAAATCGCAAAACATACATAGAGTATTTTTGGATACACCCAGGTATTTATTGACGTCACCACTTGGACCACCCTGAATTTAATTTCAAAATCTAACCATTCAAGTTAAACTTGTTCAAAATATTCTTCAATTGTGATTCATCATTTGATTCTGGATAATATGTACCTTTCCTAGAAAGCAGACGAAAAAGTGTATCTTGAAACACTTTCCATTTACTAAATTAATAGAACAGTATCCACAAATTTATATTCATGATATACCTACAAATTCATCAATTAGATTGGTAAATGAAAGAATCTATTCATTATACCAACTTGAAAGCTAAAAATATAAATTAAAAACAATTTCTACACCCAGTGCACAAGTAAAAAGGGTGGATATGTAACATTGCGTGTTTGCACCAACAGAAATTGATTTTTGTTGGAAGCTCTTCTTGTATAGCTATACTTAGGTATAGCCAAGTTGATATTTCGACATCTTGGAGCTCATAAAATGAAGACAACCAGACAATGCACTGTTTTCTCACTTCTCAGAAATAGATGCACACTAATTAATGAAAAATTGTATGCATTTCATTCGAACATATTTGCCGGTGGTTTCCAGAAAAAAATTTTTTTTTGCCTTCAAATTCAATTCCATCCGTTCGGACGTTTTTCAACACAAAAACATTTCAATGTTGATGATCCCAAGGATGAAAGAACTCATACGAAAATTTTTTATACCACCGTTAAATCCTTCATGAAAAAATGGTCTGAAAATGATCTTACTGAAAGTAGAAAGATGACATAAAATGATACATACATACAGGGCGGTCCAAGTAGTGACGAGAATAGTTTTTTTCCAGTTTCCTCACACCTGGGGCTATCCGAAAATTCCCTAAGTATTATACGCGATTTTTTGTAGATTTCGAGTTTTTTTTTGTTTTTTCAATTTATTATGCCAGCGAGGTTTCAAACATTCATATCTTTTCATTTAGTAGGTATTTTGCATTTTTTTTTCGACATGATCGCCCTGAATAGTGTTCTAATAAAAAAAAAATAACTCAGCTTCCTGAAATCACTCAAAGTTACTCAAGAAAGACTTGGAAGTTAAACATTTAGTTTTCAGTAGGATTCACTTAAACATTCAACTTCAATTTAAAAATACAAAAAGCAGTTTTCATAGCTTCTGGCTGAGTTTGAGAACATTGCAAGGTCCTGAACTACCAAAATCATAAGAAAAATAGTACTTTAATAGCCTAGCTTTGTTTTAATTGGTCTTTCACAGCGGATAGGCTGTGATATATTCATTGAAACATGAAGTTATTTTTATAGTTTTTATCATTCTTATGGTAAATTAAACCATTTAAACCCAAAAATATGATTTTGAAAAAATTTTTATTGAAGTTTCTGTAAACTAACGTGATATTTTTACAATAATTTTGGTCTTGCCACTGATTGAAAATATGAGCATATTTCAAAATTGGTACTTGTGAAATTACTCGCTTTTGGATGAGAAATAAAAGCACAAATCACTGAAAAATAGCTATTTAGCACAATATACCTTCCAAGTCCCTTTCTCCAACGTGAATACATAATCGACGTTTTTCGCTTAATTTTTCTTTCCGCTTCTAAATATTTTTATCTTATTTCTGTTTAGTTGGTGCTTTCCTTCGCTTACACCAGTTCTTTGTAAAATCTCCATATAACAAAATCGATGGGGTTTAGGTCTGGCGAACACGTATATGTAGGCCATTCGATCGGCCCTGCATGCCAAAGTCATCTTAAAACAACACGAGCTACAATAATTACTTTACAGTAATTTCAATTAAAATAACTCTATAGATACATTCCCGAGTTTGATTTATCATGAGAATGCCAAGTACAAAAATAACTATAATCATTGTATACATTTTATACAATGCTATAATCGTACTCAATGATTTTTAGCCTATCCGTTTTCGAAGGCCGATTACAGCAAAAAAACACGTATAAAGTACTATTTTTTCTTATGATTTTGGTAGTTTAGGACCGTGCGAAGTTTTCAACCTCAGCTAGAAGCTATGACAACTTCTTTTTGTATTTTTAAATTGAAGTTCATTGAATGTTTAAGTGATCCCTTCCGAAAACGAAAGCCTTTTTTGAGTAACTTTGAGTGGGCTGAGTTTTTTTTGTTATTAAAACAACATTCAGGGAAGATCAAAGCAAAAACTGCGAAATACCTACTACATAAAAAGATATGAATTTGTGAATCCAAGCAGGCATAATACATTGAAAAAACGCAAAACAACATAACTCGACAACAACAAAAAATCGCGTAACATACATGGGGTGATTTTGGATACCTCAGGTGCGAGGAATCTAAAAAAACAATATTGACGACACTACTCGGACCGCCACATATTGCAAGCAGTTTTCCAGGACCAAAATAAAGCTTTGCGACCAATACTCTATGTAACTCTTAAAGTTTTTCATAACAATGCCTTAAACAATGACAATGCCATTCGAAAGTGTCGAATCTAGCTCCCCTCTGTACTTCAAATAACTGCGCAGCATTAAAATAAATTTCAGCAAATCCTAGATCTGGTATAGGTATCGGATTATAAAGTGAATCTTAAACCAAAAGCTGATTTTTATTAAGCGAATTCATGATTTTTGCCCTCCCTTATTCATAATATAGTTGAGGGGTTTAACTTTGAGCTTCTTATAGGTGGCATTGAAGAAGACTGCACAGATTTTCAAGGGAACACAATTGCTCATGGATTATACTATGTACCTGGACCAGCTGTATGTACCATGTGTGTCTGTTATCATTCAGAACCAATGTGGTGTAAAGCCATTTATTGCGATCCTCCTTATGTGAGTTCCTGTTAACTCAAATATTTCTTCACTTTCACTCTGATTCGATTTATGATCGTGTTATGATTTTCTGCTTGAAAATTCGATTTTTAATTTATTTACGGGATAATCGTGCGTCGCACAAAAAAATAACTGATGAATAATTCATTGTCAAATTCATATATCCTGTATATGGTCATATTCATTTCTGTCCAGCCAGCCGTCCACCTGGTGCCTCCAGTCGAGCTTATATGTATTCAAAAGGGATGAGCTGAACTCATCCGTGAAAAGATTACATATACCCAACTGAAATCATCTGGTCTTAAATAATATGGTGTGTTCTATATTCAACATCTTCAAAATTCTCTATATTTTGGAGCATGCCACCATTGTTTAAGGAAAAATGATGACACTCTGGGGTGACGTCTTCTAGAGTCATCGATCATGACGGAAAACTGAAAAATGTCGTGATCGATGCTGCGGTTATTCAATTTGTGAAAGTCTATCTCGTACCTCCGTACTCGTATCTCCTCGAATTTAAACCTTAATACACGGGAAACCTAGAAATAATCGCCCTGAATACAGAATGAAACTGATGTCGGCATTTTATTATACATTGGTATTCTTTAATTCCAAGACCCTCAACCCATCATATACACTTCGATTAATTGTTATTAAGATTTGAATGTATTTACGGAGAAAAGATATTACCTGTTTTGTTTCAGTTCTGTAAAAAATTTCGGGTGGGTGAAACATGCTGTGAATTTATATGTTTGGAGCCTCCTGGTGATGAAGCAGCTAAGGCATTGGAAAGATATAGGCATAATCTCCAAATGAACGCCCAGGAAACAACAAAATTATCGGTTTCAATATTTTCAGTGGCAGTTGTGCAATTTCTACTCTCGTTATATAAATAACCCATCCTCACAAGTCTGAGGAAAATTAAGTCATATTTCGGATTTCACAAGCGGATCAACAAAAAGCTCTTTGTGTTTTAACAGAGAACTTGAGCATAAAAGCAGTTTTCACTATATGCAGGCAGCTTTTGACGAGCTGCGAACTGATATGTCTTTCACAAACAGTGTGGCACATAAAGGTCCCAGCCACTATCTTAGTACAGTAGAAACGAGATGAACAATAAACGAATAAACATACCCTCAATAATAAGAAGGTACATCATTTTAACTATTATCCGAGGAGCCGATCTTTTCAAAGGCTTTACAAAGTATGTTGCAATCACAGAATTATCAATGCAGTGAAACAGTCGGAGTCGATTGAAAATTTTCGGTCGCACATATAAAGGAGATGGAGATATTCTGCAAAGAGTACTGATTTTGTGTACGTAATACCGGTTATATTAGATGCTGCCCTTCAAACATTCAAAGGAGATTCATTTAGATCGTTTAAGGGCTATTTTGACAGATAGGTAACAAGAAGTTAGCTCGTGAAATCTGGTTCAAAAATGAGAGTTAACTGCTCTCTGTGGTCCAAATACGTTTTATAATACCGGACCTTAATGATATTAGTACAGGAGATAAATACTAATTTTGGTCTGTTTTGTAACAGGGAACGATGAACTATCGGAAATAATTGGAGCAATTTTGTTCCATCGAGAAAATACAGAAACTTTCGATGTACCAGCTAAGCGTTATTGAGCAAAATCCGGTGACCATTCAGTCACCAAAGAAAAGAGTATCTTCGACACAATTTCATTATACGGAATTTCTTAATTTATCGAATCAAGAATTAGGATGGAGGGCACCTTCATGAGCCACACTTCTATTCAAAATGTTCAAAGTCTTTATGCGAAAAGAAGTAACATATATTAAGCTTTGGCTTGAAACATATCTATTACAGATTTGGGCTTATATTTTTTCTATATAAAACCATCCAAGAGGTTCCGAAGATTGTGGGCCATTTAAATATTTATTCTATTAAAGTTTTTGACATTAATTTGTGTTTTATTTCTGGAAATCAAATGGTAATTATTCATTTCTCAAGTTAAACTACAATTTTAATGGTAATATCAGATATATGGTGACGTTAAATAGATAGATATTCATTAATCCTTCAAGAAACTGAAAGCAACTCAATCATTTTCATTGACTTCCAAATCGGGCTAACAAATTAGAATTAAAAAAAAAAACATGCACACGAGAGCATTCAATGAGAAAAATGTTTCTTGAACCAATCAGAACACTGTTTAGTAAACATACAAAATAATTCGAATTTCCGATATAAAGGTATGGTGCACAGTGGTCTAAATTGAATGATGGTTGTTCGATCAACCGTAAAAGCAAATGCCTTAGGAGCACACAGTACCTCAAATATAACGGGGTGACTTTTGGAAGCCATAGTTCTATTTTTTCAAAAAAAATATTAGGGCGCAAATGGTTAAAAGAAATAGTAGAATGCGCGATGTTACCACTTTTCATATTCAAGAATTTTCGGGAAAATAAAAACTGAAATGGAGTGAAATATAACAAACATTGCGCATTCCCACAAAATCTGCTATTGACATCGAAATTTCACGCATTAAAATATTTATCGCTGCTATTGGCACCGTTAAAACATGCAGACCGTAGGCAGGTGCCTGACCTTGAGATATTAACGAGGTTTGATGAAACTTGAATGTGGCAGTGATGCTGTAATTTACCAGCTCTCGGGACTGTTTGCTCTCAAGAAACGACTTAAGAGACTCGAGATTTTGGGAGTTATTAGAGGTCGAATCCGTTAATAGATAAAGTCCGTCCAATAGGAATGTAGACGTATTTCATCTGAAATTTTACTATGTATTCCAATATTTCCAAAAATATAGATCCTATCGAATTTTATTGCGTGGGCGTTTGTGCCAAATTTCGGATTTGAAGCTTTCCTAGAATTCAGATTCAATCAATGTCATCTTGAATTTATGTCACAACGTTCTGTTAACTATCAAAATTGAAGTGTTCACATTCTGCTGAATTTCATAGAGCTGTCAATATATCCAATAAAATTACATGTGTCCCATTTGAAGATTTGAGTGATTCACTGAAAAAATATATTTCTGACTTGAAATAATATAATAAAGAGGTTACAATAATATAGTTATAATGTTTACGACCAGCAATTCGATGATACTCACCTTGAACTAATACAGAACTTTCACATATTCATAATCTCAGAAAAAACATATCAACATCATGATAACCATACAGAAATTTTACCAGAATTTGTCAATTCCTTTACCAGAACTGATAAGAGTCTTGTTACATTAAAATCCACATAAAACTATATGCATATTATTACAAAGAAGAGTAATGACTAACAACATAGCAAGATATACAAAAAACAAGCACATAATTTTCAGTCTTCAGCTGATAAAGAAATAACAGAATGTTTCAATGAAGTGGCAACCATCTAAATCTCGATAGAGCCATTGATTATTCAACCCATTATATTATGTATTGTGGATTATAAACATCAAATTGGTTTTTGAAGAATATGGATTTTTCATCTCCATTTCCAGCAATTGCTTTCCAGCTCTCAGTGAAAGCCCTTTGATGTTCAAGAATAACCATACTTCAAATGGAAAAACACATTAGATTTTTGAATTTTAGTATCAGAGCACATAAAAATTCTACTATTGTGAGAGTTGAAACATTGAAGATTTACCATGCAAAGGACAAACACATTGCTGCCAACTTTTCATTTGAATCCTATTCAAAAGATGTTGATCGAGACTCTTTACATCAATCCTGCTAGTATAATCATACAACTTATACAAAAATATGAGCTATCCATATTCTTCCCTAAATGAGATATACTTTATTCATAAATATGGAATCACAGCCACTCTTCTTCATTCACGCCCAATAAAAAGAGTTCAGATCACAGTAATTCACAATCAATTGCAAGGCACTGGCTATTAGTTTGTCTCGTAGCTAGTAAGTAAAGCAGCATCTACAGGTTCCATGCAGCTTGGACAGGTGAGACTCCTCATGAGCCAGTCATCAATACATCTCATGTGGTATGTATGCATGCATGGGAGGTAACGCAATGCGTCACCTACCATGAACTCCCCCATACAAATGACACATTCCCGGGTTTTCTTGCAGCCATCGTATGTACCTGAAACAAACAGGACGTGCCATTAGTTAAAAATGCCATCAATATCAAAATGCAAGCTCAAGCTATCCCTGCAGTTTTAGGTCTCATTGTTATCATGTGTCGATAATAGTCGGGACAAAGCTGACTATTGTGGTATGGTGGAGATAGAACAAAAAGCAAGAATTGGATAATTCCACGAACTGTAAATATTCTTTTGAAATAAAAAAAACTGAATAGATTCAAACTCACCAGTGGGAAGATGTTGAATCAATCCAATACGTTTAGCAATCTTAATTTGTTCTTCTTCAGTCAACTGAGCAACTGACCGAGTGACGCTTGGAGATGGATGATAAACTGGAAGGATAACTGGTTGAGACGGTAGGACTTCCTGAAAAAATTTACAAATTAACGATGAAATCAAATCAATATAAAATATAAATAAATAATAAATATAAATCAGATTGGACAGATCCTTAAGAATGGATGAATGTTTTACTCAATAGCATTGAGACTACCAAGCTTTCCAGAGAGACATAACGACATGTAATAAACATTTCAAAATTTATCAATTGAATACTAAATTGAATTCCATGCAAAGCAATTGATTTTTAATTAAATAGTTTGTACAGGCTTAAGAAGAGGTCCCCAATATTAAGAAACCAATGGTATTCATTAATTATATTGAAATCCTACTAAAAACAAACCATTTTGAACTTCTGAAGAACTTCGAATAGGCAGTAACAGAAATTGTTCTAAATGATAATTGAGAATATATAAATTAACTACTATTTCAAGAAATGAACCCAAAAGTGAAAATTTCGGTTAAAAAGATAATCCCAAAAATAGCATTCAAAATATAAAAATGAATTTTTCTTCAACATTCTAATAATTCCCAAGTTGAAGATATTTAATCTGGTGATTGATATAGTCTGTTCAGTTTTTAAATTTTAGATTTTGAAATTGAAAGTAATAAATGCAAGACTTACTGTACTAATATAGTTCCACTTTTTCTAAAGTTAGGTGAAGAAATACAGTCTTATGATGAGACTCTTATCAAGCTCCTAGTGATCAGGTTATAAACTTGATCCAGTTATTTTATCGATTCAAAAATGATTATTAGTTTTTTTTCTAATGGAAGAATGACGATTAGGAAGTAGATGGAATATAAGTAGGGAAAGCTATTAATGTATAAGTTCAGAATTGATTTAAAATCAACCTCAACTCGACATAATGGAAAATATGTTATCAATTTCAGAGGGATAATCACTGAAAGAAGTTCAAACATTGAGAATGCAATGAAGAAACTGTCAAAAATATGAACCTAAAATAGTAGTTACTTACCTGATAATTTGATGGCGTAAGTTGGTCCGATGATGATTCCCTAACACTATCATTACCTCTCAAGAGAGAAATATCATCAGTAGTGGATCTCTTCAAACAATTTCCCATATTTACAATCGTCATACAATCAAATCACAGGAACTAATTTCACAGATATACTTTTCATAACAATGAAAAATATTGATCCCAACCATTCATTTGTCGTGAACATAAACAATTTTCGACAATATACTATGGCTGAAAGAAAATGTAAATAAATTACCTACAACGAAATCAACTTTTCGAAGGACATTTGCAAGTATCTATTTTATTTTCAATTTCTTCATCGCTGTCACAAGGACACCACAGAATACAAAGTACATAGAACCACAGTATAGAAACTACTTCTATATATAGTTTCTATACTGTGATAGAACAGCAAACTAGTAAAAAAAGTATATATCTGTATTCTGTGCTAGTAAACATAGAATAACGATATCTAAAGCCAGGGGGGTGAAGCGACGGTAGGAAAAGTGGAAACAAGGACATACGTCCCCAACTAGTTTCGTTCTATCCTTTATTAGAAAAGGAGATGACAAACATGTGTCGTAGATATGTTCAAACGGATGAATGACAAAAATGACAGAACATTCATGGAATGACATTGACAATATTGACATTCATAAATGAAAATGAAAGACTTCTTAAATTTGTTTGTTGAAAAGTAACTAATAATAAGTGATATTTTCTAGAGTGTGGCGATAATTGTGGTGATATTAATTAGTTTTTTAGGATTCAGTTGATGCAAAGGATAAAATATTTCAACTCCTTTCAGGTGCTCTCTTCAGAGTATAATGAAACTTTTGTTCAGAATTCAGATTATGCTGATGATATGATATTTTTACAGGTGCTTTAATGAGGTTCTTTTCAGGGATTACCAGATGTTAAGGTTTAGGGCGCTAGGTGAGA
Source organism: Myrrha octodecimguttata (assembly GCA_958510865.1). Classification (NCBI taxonomy): domain Eukaryota; kingdom Metazoa; phylum Arthropoda; class Insecta; order Coleoptera; family Coccinellidae; genus Myrrha; species Myrrha octodecimguttata. The sequence goes on along the minus strand of OY294065.1, from coordinate 32,087,116 downwards.
TCTGATAAGTTTATGTTTTTATGAAGTTCAATTCTATAAATCTTACTGACTCCACCGTTATATTGAATCAAGAAAAGGGCTCTAGTTTCATCTGCTTTCTTGCAAAAATACATATATCAGCAATTCTCTTGTTGGTAATAACAAAAGATTTTCTCGCTTCCCTAAAGACCCTGTCACCTGCATAACTTTTAAAGATATTTGTGAAATAAGTCCCAGCAAAAATATTACTAATATTCGCTTATGTAGTGATTATTTTTCAGTCTCTGATTTCAATCAAATAACTCAACCGGTCATCTGATCAAGAAGGCTATGCCACAATGATCTGAGCTAATTCATCTACACAATGAGCATGACCATGGCAGACAATTTCAGCCAAAAATGTATTTCTAAATGAACCATCACCATCTAACGATTTTCATATGATTCATTCACCTAATGATAAGGACTATGTCAGGCATATTCCAGCCTGAAAATTCACATCGAAATGAATCAACATCTGACGATTCTTCTACGTCATATGTTTTTACTGACAAAAAGACATAGTAACCGACCTATTAAGATCTATCCTGACAAGATTGATAATCACAATTTATATTCAGAATATATTTCAATATTCATCTTCTCTCATGTGATATTGATACTTTTTTAATTTTTCAGAAAAGAGTGATATTGAGGGCAATCATCTACATCGATGGATTCCACCTGATTTTGACTGCCTATTGTGAGTCACAATAGGCAGTCAAAATCAGGTGGAATCCATCGATGTAGATGATTGCCCTCAATATCACTCTTTCTATCTAGGGAGGGGAAAAATCATCCAGTCACAATTTGTGACTGGATGATTTTTCCCCTCCCTAGATAAAACTGTTCATTGTGTTTCTGTGCAGTGACAATTCTGATCCTAATAATAACTGAAAGGCTGTTGGGTGTTCACCCCACAAATATCTTTTTATCCATAAGTCATAAACATCAAACTGTAATTCAAATTTTATTAAGATAATTGTTTAGGAATTTTGTAGTTACACCCCGAAGAACTTGAAATAACTCAAACCAAATTCCAACAGTGTAAGACCTGTGGTTGGTCAGAAATTGTGTTAGTTTCATTGAAATAAGTCATAGTTTTTGGTTTCTCTAGAAAAAAATTATACTTATTTGTTTTAGAAAACTGTCACCTACATTATAGTCATATTTGATAAGGTGTGAGACAAATATTTTCTTATTTATTGTACAACGGAATATATGAAAGGAAAAATGTAATCAGTATATGTTCGAGACATTCAGATTATTGTCTATTTTGTGTTTAAGTAGTTTCTTTTCAACTAGGTATTGGATAATTTTTGATGGCTAGAATATATTTCAGTTACTAATTTTGCACATTTTTGATGAGTATTAGAGAATATCTTTGTTAATATCATAGTTTATTGGAAAATATATTATAATTATATGCAATTGTAAAAATGATATAAATAAAGAAATTATTCTGTATAATGCTTCGTTTCATTTCTGAAGAATATTTTCTTTCGAATTATTATTAAGTTTAAAACACGGAATAGGAAACATTTTGAAAAATCCACGGTGCAAATATTTGCATCCTGGAAAATCAATATTTGACCACAGAACACCATCAAAAATCTAAAGTAAAATGACATAATTCAGCAAGCGGACACCCCCTAGAACCATAATGGAATATTCCCAACTATTTTTTTGGCAGGAGAAATGTCACAAATGTTGCCCACAGTTTACAAGGGAGGTAGCACTTCTTATATTTGATGTTCTGTGTCTAAAGCACAGAATACAAATATATAAAGCTAGTAAACCTTTTGAACATAGAAATACAATATCCTACAGACAAATAAATCACATAGAAAATTTATAATTCAAATCCACTGAACTAATCACCCATTTTGAGTTCAGTGTTTGAATCATAGACAATAATTTTGATGTTCTGTGTCACAGACCATAGAACATTATTTTTATGTTTTGTGCTTGTCTATGGTTCTGTGCCATAAACAAGATAAAAGATAATCACGAAATACTATAAGGACTAAATAGCTAAGCTGTTTTTTCACTCCAATAACCAGCTGGAAATTACTCAGAAACACAATATTCTATCAGAGAAATAATAAAACGTCATAAAATATGGCGGGAGTCAGGTCACAAGACGATATACCTTTAGCTGATGATGATCCCCAAGGTGAAGAAACAGATTATTGCTCTTTGTGAGGTTTATCATTTGATACTTTTTCAGTTATAATAAATGATGAACCAGAACAAACATCAATTTCGGAAGGCAATTATTCATCCAGCTTGATTCATGGGCGAAGCATGGATTCCATTCAATCTACATTTACAAATGGTAGTTCCAGTCCACAACCGAATAGTTTAGAACCAGACTCTAGCCCTGATGAACAAGAAGAAAAAGCTCGTCTTATATCTCAAGTCTTAGAATTACAAAACACCCTAGATGACCTGTCTCAAAGGGTGGATAGTGTTAAAGAGGAAAATTTGAAGTTAAGGTCAGAGAATCAAGTTCTAGGTCAATATATAGAAAATTTGATGTCTGCGTCTAGTGTGTTTCAGTCCACTTCACCCAAAATTAAGAAGAAGTAAGTCAAATGCGTTATTGTATCTAAACAACTTCTATTGAACTATATCGCATGTTATTTATTTTCTATATATTAAGTTGAAAATGAAGACAAGTACAGAGTTTGATGCACCAACATTGATTATGAGTCATACTGAGTGATTTTATATGACATACTTTTGATCTCATTAATACTTTGGTTAATGGGGTAAAAACTATTGTTCTATTCATATTGGATGTTGAAAGGGATATCCAGAAACTGAATTGAATTTCCTTCATCCTTGTGTATAATTCAGTGGATTCCACGATTTCAATCAAAAGGGTTTTACTGTTAACAATTGGAATATGAGTGATAAACATATAAAACAATTATTTTCTTGATTTCCCCTCTAACAGGGTCTAAAAACTAAATTGATGCTATGACGACTTAATTGGGAAATTTGTCTAATAATTTTAAGATGAAGTTATTTACCAACACCACCATGAATGAAATGTATGATGACTAATTATTGATGAAATTAAAGAATATTCAGTATATGACTAAAATGTTCTCAATGATACTAAAAAAAACATCCGATCTGCATTTTGAAGAGATGCCTATCTGTTGAGTATGTTTTGGTCTTCAATCCTCTCATGGAAATTTGTGAATCAATTCCTTTAAAACCTTATGTCATGTGTCTATGAATATAGTGAATCAGATGCCTAAATTTCACAGAGAATCTGTGATAAAGTCTTAAAAATATATGACATCAATTGTTATTTTCTTGTATGAATTTATAACGGGTTATTTCTAGGTTATTGCACCCAATATCTGAGGAAGGGCTATTTAAGATTAAAAATAAATTATTAAGGTGAGGCCCTTGTGAACTGACATATTTGTCAAGGACAGTTTCTTGAAAAAATGTCGCCAAATTAACAATGTTGGAACCATGTAAACAATCAGAGAAGTGATATTGTTCAGTAGGCAACATTTTTTTGAGAAACAGCCTTTGACAAATAGTCTAACACCGCAATCCGCAAGGGCCATTTTTATTAACGATATTTCATTTAATTTTTCATAGTTCTTTCTCATATACTGGTAGCAAAAACCCCAAAAAAAAATCTGAAAAATTATGCAAAATCCTCCCAAAATATCCTTCAATCGATATCTTATTGAATAGAGTATAGAATTTCATCAATGGAATTGAAACATTATCTTCTTTCTAGTCATATCTTCATTTCTGAAGAGTCGTGACATCATGATATGATTCGTTTAAGATTGGGTTGCAATTTCAGTAAAATTATGGTGTTTACCAGAATTTCATTGATATTTGGATGTAGAGCTCTAATTTCAGTTGTATGCATATAAGAAGTCCATTCACTTAAAATAATCTGATTGACGAAGTTGCACTATTAGATGTTTAAAATTAATCTTGTTATATATTTATGCTACAAAAATTTGGTTTAAGATTGAATACCAAAGAGCTTTCTAACACATATATGTCTTGCCTGAGTGTTTGACTGCTTATAATATCCTATTTGTTAATTCACCAAATACACCTGTGACCATTTTGGAGCTTAAGAATTATTTTCTTATATTATTCTCTTTTATAACAATGGTAATGATTCATTAGTTCTCAATAAATGCGAGCAAAATCACCATAGTTGTCTTTTAGTTCGTGATGGAGCTTCAGATACCGAGATTTAATAGAAACATTGTAACTTGTGTTATATATCCTCCTGGATATATATGGGTGAGTATAAATTGCGAGCTAATCCATCAGATTAGATTTAGAGATAACATCTCAATACTATTTCTTGCTACCCAATTTGCAAGCATGATTGCTAATAATAACATACTAAAATTAAACAACAAATTTGTGTAGAAGATGTATTTTATAATCTGTTCAATATGAACAATTAAAGTATTCCATGTTAAAGTTTAAATTCTTGCATAACATTTGTGTTACAAATAATTGCACATGTATAAAAATATATAAAATATAATACATAAAAATAACAGTTACAAAATCAACAACTTTACTTTCAGTTTGAGTCTCATGCTTAATTAGTTTCGTACATCTTGTTAAACCACCACTGTATGAGTTAAACATTGTTAGAATAGAGGCTTGGTACCATAATTACTTCACCATATATCGAATGAGATATAGAAAACTTAAGTCCAAGAGAGCTTCTTAATGAAGAAAATCCTCCTTAGGCTACTCATTATACATGATATTATTATATCATTATATAATTAATATCAATATTCAGTCGTAATAACACTTGTCATCATTCAAAAAGTCCTGCTTGTGATGGATATTGGATAAAACATGGTTACCACGTTTAACTGTATCATAATCATAACATTTTGCGGACTTCAATGTTCCACTATGGAAATTATTAAGTAAATTATTTGAGGTAGATGCGCTATTTTTCTTCGATCTATCATGTAATGGCACTGTAACATAAGGGTTCTGCTTAGCGTTCATGTAGTGAGGGGAGCTAGGAATTTTTGTTTTCTTTTTTCGAAGGTAAACATGAACAACTACAACACCAAGGGTTACACCTAGAATTCCCCCTATTATAAGGTAGGCAATGGCTAAACCAATCGGCATAGATGCTGCCTGGAGCTGCAATTCTCCCTCGCTATATACTGTAATCGAAATCATTGTTAATTCAGATTAATTTAGCGACAAACGCACATGTTAGAATTGGACTCTGAAGCTCTGCAAATTTATTATTAGCTCAAAGTCCCTTTCCATTCATTGAAAAAATTTGTTCTGTTTTTATTTTTCAACTCACCGTTCAGTCCATGGTTGATACAAATCCTTGTTTCAAAAGAACTTCCTTGACAAACACCTGTAGCAGGATTTATTGTTCTACATTTCCTCTTGCGATGCTGTTCATTATTTTCATCACAAAGCGACCAAGCAGACCAATTTTCCCAGCCAAGGAGTGCTACAAGAACTTCCATTAAGAGAAAAAAACTCCAACATCACTATGAATAAGCTTACATTCACATGCCACTTGTTCACAAGGTTGTATCTCCCTGTCAACACCTTTACAATTATCGGTCAGACATGATCTTGTTCTAGTTTGAACGCCCCAACCACAAGAAACGTTACAAGGGGACCATTCAGACCAACAATTCCACTCTCCTAAACATGGAGGCCGTGAACACTGCCTTATTTCAATACTGTTACCTTGGCAACCTCTACCTTCACAATATCTGGTTCGGTTCTGGGTTCCTATGCCACATTTCACAGAACAGTCATCCCAAGGCGACCAAGGACTCCATTTGGGTTTTTGTATGATTTCTGACTGGTAGCATTGGTCTTTGTTGTTGCAAATCTGAATTTCTTCTCTGAAGCTTAGACGGATATCGCTCATATCTCTAACATTAGCCTTGCAAATAAATCTGGAAAGATTAACTTGTCAATCTGGAATATCAGCACAATCATGAAATCTATTACCTGTATCTTTTTTGGGTGTAGCTTCCTCTTCCAGTGTTCTTATCTCTCGTCCAATCCGTCACATGATGCTTCCTGTGTTCTTCACACTCGTCTTCCAAACATTCCTCATACTCTGTATCATTTCCCACGCAATGCTGACCTCCATCTCTGGGTTTAGGATTATTACATCTCCTCTTCCTTCTCCGGAATCCGATTCCACATGTAACGGAACAGGAACTCCAAGGTTCCCAATCATTCCAACCTCCATTCTTAGGTAGAATTGGACATGGAAGAAGCTCCGAGCAATAGGCTTCCATGATAGACTGTCCCACACATACTCTACCTCCAAAAACTGGGGCTGGGTTTGTACAACTCCTAGTTTTAATTTTAGTCGCTTGACCACAAGAAGCAGAACAAGCAGACCAAGATGACCAATCGGTCCAGCCTCCATGTACTGTGCAATTAGTCACAGCTAATGCTATGCCCGTGCAAGGTTTGCCTCCATTCGCTGGTGCTGGATTGTTGCAGTACCTCTGTTGGCATAAACATGTGTCTGAGGGATCAGCTGTTCCTTTCTGGAGACAACGGCTCCATGAACCCCAGCTACTCCAACCTGAAATTCAATATTGATATCTAGTGTGTCTACTGTGACCATTAATAAATATTTATTGTACCCACCTCCATCAACTGGCGAATTCAAAACTGGACAAGAAACAACTGATTGTTCCCAATACTTGTCAAGGGGATTTTCATCAGGAGGCAAGGAGCAAGATTCATCCCTTTCGTTCCAACCACAGTAAGGATCCATTGCATTCAAGCAGCTAGTCTTCGAGATATGTCTTTTACATTGGTCTACTGGTATTCGAAAAATCCTGTCGTCCGTTGTTAAATACACTGAATTTGTTTGTTTCACAAACTTCATATTTCTGATCGGACTACGAGCATCAGCCGAACTTTCCCATACTTCCACAGTGCAACCTTCTGATGTTCTCGATAGAATTGCGATTTTTTTGACTAACCCTTCCAAGGTTGCTACATATAATACGTGAACCGCCTTGTGCAACTTCGTAGATACTATGTCAGTAGTGATGTGAGTGTATCTTTCCTTTTCCGCAATATGCAGAGGATCTAAGGTCAAAGGCTGCACAGCCGAGTCCATTAATTGGTATTTGCTGGTTTCAATGAGATGTCTACTTCTGGTAGATTTACATTCCAAATGATCCCTATGCGGTGTGGATGACGCATGCCAGGCTGCTTCCATACCTTCCTGGTACTTGAACGGCCCATTGAATGCATTGTTTATGGCTGTTAAATTGAAGGCACATATGGCTGAACCACCAATACCGTTGTTTGGTGTGGTAAAAACGGCGTACAATAAATTTTCCTCTGATTCGTACGACAGGCTTTGGACTTCATTGAAATAGAAGGGGTAATCTCCACTTATAGAGCAATTCAGTCTTGCTTTTATGAAAGTCGTCCATATATCTCCATACAAATTATGAGCGCCCATGTCGTTTTTGCATACCCTAGCTATCCTCGAATAAATGATTTTTCCGCAATTCATATATTCTACAGCAGCTTCCCTGAATACGAAATAAACGAAGTTGTTGGTCTCGAAAGAACCAACGAATTGGGGTTGATTCAACCACAACGGGTTATATTGATTCGTTTTGACGGTATTTTTGATAACGGTTGTTTTGGATAACAGAGATTCAGAGCCAGAGAAGTCAGTCGGGCCTCCATAATAATAATCACCGTTTTCTAACATAATGCTTGTATGGTTTGATAGAGGATTGTATGGACATTTTGCGATGCCGTTCATCCATTCGGTTACGAAAGAAATATTATTCATCTGAAAAGAATAAGTGATCTTGTAAAATGAATAAAGAAAACAGAAAAAGCAGCTTTTCAGCGCTTGTTTAAATTCTTATCGAAAACTGTTACCTATTCACGTATTGACCTCGCTAAACGCAGCTTTTCTTTCTGATGGAAATATATGGTGATCCTCTCTTTGTATGATCATTATTAACTTCCACATGAAAATAATTTCTCAAGGACCATATGATCAGAATATCGAAATATGTAATATTTTTTCGAATTGTTCTAATGACAGACATTCACTTTCTATTGGTTGCGAACTTTCATCCTGATCGGATCAATATTCTTTGAATTACCTGAGTATATCAGAAATTACGTTACCAAGGAAATAATTACAAAATTTGATCTATTTTCCAATATCTCTCAAAATGAAATTGGATCAAATTGAAATTTCGTACACTATTGTAAATACTGGCTTCAAGGTCTGAAATATGATGAATAATTTCCGAAAAAAATTCCAACGATACGATCATCACGAAATTTTGGATAAAGTTGTGCCCTCGTGACAACGGTCGGACAGATTTGTATTTGAGATCGGATTCTTCATCAGTGGGACCAATCTAGTCAATTGAGTTATTTTCGGGAGCAAATTCAGAAATACAATATGATTTCAAGCTATTCCTCAGAACGAGCGCGTCAAAAAGGAAATCAGTTTGGTTGCGTTTTCATTCTTATCGTGAATGCAACAAGACGTTTCTATTTTCATCAGAGAAATTCCGATGAATTTCAGTTTCTAACATAATTTTCACAACGGGAATAAGGCCGCATCCATAATTATGATTTTTTGGTAAAAATATGTGCAGAAACTCAAAACGCAAATAACCGCAGAAAGATAGGATATCTGCAAAATAAGTGAAATAACTAATTTCTTCTGATTTCTGTACATTAGGATATAAAGTATCCGTTATTAATCTCTACACCAGAAAAACGTTCATTCAATTCAAATAACGGAATTCATCGAGAATTGTCTGATCCCTGTCTTTATTTTCACCTAAAGATTAGTAAATTTTGGATGGATTTGATGACGTCACGTCCATCGCTCGATCGATTTAATCGCACCCTTTATGATGACATTTTTGTGAGATTCCTATACGGCTATACACGGAAAACAGAACAAAATACAATATTCCCCGATATTCCTAGGAATTAATTATATTTATGTGATATTACAATAAAATAATTGGAATTGACTAACGATATCAGAATGGACTGAGAATATAATTCAACTTACCTTTCTCCAAGTACACTGAGGATGGAAGGCATGAGTTCCACATGCCAACAATTTGTTTCCCTTCTTTTGCAAAATTCGAACATAATTATGACACACAAATTCTGATTGACCTTTCGCGATACACTGAGAAATGTTTTTATTCGAAGCTTTCCACTTAACTTCCTCTATCAAAGCTAAATCTTCAAGTGTCAGTCGAAATATTGAATCCCTAAAAAATATCATATAGGTATTAAGAAGAATTACTATAAAACATGACAAATGAAAAATACATGGGATTTACTCATTTTACATTACCCCGAAAATGTTATCTAAATCTGCCCTCGTCTCTACGAAAGTTTGCATGGGTAAAGTTGCGAGTCTGTATTCTGGTACTATAATTACGAAGTGTCAATCTGATCGAGTAAGTACCTACATCTTGAGATATCAAGGAAAACCCCCCTTCCCCACCCCCAGAATTTCTATTACTCCGGTACTTTTTGGCCTATTCACGGACTTGAATATCGCATTTTGACACGTAACCTATCCTGAAAGTTTCGAGTAGCTAGCTCGTTCTGTAAGACAGTTATCGCAACTGGAGTCCGCCAGCCGGACGCATGAATTTGGCATCGAATGGGTTCATGAGTTCAACCTAGTGTTTAAAGGCAATTTTCGACATTAACAGGCCTAAAGGCAGGATGCTTCCCGCAGCAAGCGCGTAAAAAGAAGAAATCAACTCAAGTATATACTTACTTAGCACTCAAGATGACTTCATTGCTGGATATATCAAACAACATTTGGAAATAATTTGTTGTACCTGGACTACTGAATGTTGTAATTGATGGTTCCATATCTATAGAAAAATATTTTTTATACCTTCTCAATGCAAATTTAAGTATTCAAATTTTAGAGCATTTCAATAAGAACATCACATCTATATTTTTCGAAATATTCGTCAATATTGAAAGAAAAATTATTCACAAGCACTATAATTATTTTCTGGAATACTCAATGAATTTAATGGAATATTTTTGAATGTTACATATTTTCATTCTGGGGGTACACATCGATTTGATATTCAATTCAAGAATTCAATGAGATTTGGCAACGCCGCTTTACGTATGTGACGTTTATCCATTTATGTGATACACCCATGATATTTTCACTATTGACATCACATTGAGCCTCACCAACTCAATTTGTGAAAAAATAATCATGAATGCAAGTATTGGCTTCTTCATTATGGCAGATATATTCTGCCTACGTATTAGTTGGTATTTATAATTAATTATTTCAAAAAGAGTCTTCTTGATATCATTAAATGATGAAATAGAATTCATGAGCGTATATAACGAATGATATATATTCTTGTGATGGTATAGAATAATAATTTGGTTTTATTCAATGTATGCAGAATGATTCAGAAACAGATGCTGATTCTCGCTTGAGGATGTAAATCTCAGGTGATTTCAAGAAGAAAATCTCAAATACCTACGTCCAGAAAGTCTTTACTTATGAGCTGCAGGGTGCCAATAATGTTTTGAGTAAAAAATATCGTTTTATTTCTTACTTGGTATTATCATTGTTGTAAAATTCGGCCTTTTTTTGATGTTTTCATATTTTCAACAGTGGCATCTATCTGGTATAGGATATAGATGGCTAGACAACTTTTAAAAATACAATATACGCTTCTTTGTTCTCTTGGAATATGCTCATTTGGGAACAAATTTGATGTATCGAATAATGTCCATCCGAAAAATGAGGGAAAAAATAAAATAATATTGTCGCATAATTAAATTATAAGTTTGCTGTTGTAGCCAATTCTCCTAGGTTTCTGTAGGAAACTGCTCAGCTCAGAAGATATAAGCTTTTACGTATTAGGAGGTGAGCTTTGTTACAGTTTTCCTATGCCACACGAGGATCCGCAGCACTGTTAATTGTTGACCCAACAGTGAATGGTTGGACACTTGGACGGTCCACTGATAACCTAACCGGGTAATTTCTTTCCGGCCAGAGGCTTCAAGACTAGACCTCTTATACTGTCATGGCGCAGTATTCCTGGCCTAGTAGACTACGGAACACCACCGGTATAGTGCGGTACCGGCTGGAGTTTCAATGTCAATAGCTGTCAGAGATCATTCATATTATTTCAGGGGTAAATGCTCTCCAGACGAGATACTTAAGCCCCAGATCTGATACCAGATAGGTACACAAACCCAACCATTCAACAACAACTGGACGGCGAATGATATAATAGATAAATGGAAGTATTTACTAAGTGATAAGCAACGTATCATTTACTTTACACTTGTTAAGATACATGATATTTCCAAGTAGTTAAAATACACATGATCTCAATCTGTTTTTGACTAAGATTATTAGCCGAATTTATACCTCGTTGTTAAATGAATGTGTTAATAAACCTAAAATTGAAGAGTCAAATCATTGTCAAGTTTATTCAGCAACCACATACTTGAACGCTTTGCCGTTTTCATGAATCATTTTTTGTTGATGAATTATTCAGAAAGATAGTCACGTTCACTTTTGATTGAATATGGAAAATTGAAAATTTTCCAAAATAATGCGTCAGAGTTCCCTTTACTGTCATGAGGAAGAGACCCGTCCACTTCGCGGGTTGCATAAGCAACGGATTGGCCTCACTTTAAGCTTAAGACACGGGTCCCTTCCAGGTATGTAATTAGAGTTCTATGCTTAACGTATACTTCATTACAATGGAATTTCAGCAGATATATACTCATGCGCAAGCTTGTTAAATTGTGCATAGAAACAATAAGATTGTCACTAGTGCGGTCAGGAAGACTTTCAAAAAATTTTATAACTTCAAGAATTAAATGACAGCTGATATTGACCCTATAAAACTAAATGTTTTCTTATTACTTACCTTGTTGAGAAATAAAGCGAAAATCATGGAATGATAGTGTAACGATTTTCGCAAGTTGAAATAGCAACAGTATGCGTAGTGTATAGATTGGTGCCATTCTCCCATTTCCTGTAATGAAAAGCTTGCTTTGAATTGAGTACGATTAATCAAACAGAAGAGTTGCACTAACATTTTCTCATCGTGATAATGATTTGATACATCATGATTGTAAATTGGAAAGTTTTATTGGGTGCACTGCATAAACATATTCATATGATTCGATTAAAGCTTATTTCGGAAGGATTTCGCATTATTTTTCAGTTTTTTTCTGGGTTTCACTCTCAATATCTGAAACAGAACCATTAAAAATTAAATGACGTTGTTTTTTCGTGAAAAGCTCCCTTGCGGATTGCAAGATTGAACTATTTGTCAAGGGCAGTTTCTTGGAAATCAGATTGCCTAATACAAACGATAAAGCGAACTGTGACGTTTCATAGTACAAATCTGACTCTTTCATCAGGCAAAGGAGAAAATTTGCAAAATTATTTTCTTTCGATTTTTCGTTTTCAACTTGAGACTTTAGTCAAATTGACATTTCTGAGAAAACACAGCAACACAGATTCATTTGGTTTGAAAGTTTTATAATTCTATGTTTTTTTAAGTAAATTGAGCCAAATAGGGTCTATTTCTACAGAACGATGATACTTTGGGGCAATACAAAGTTACATGTTAGAATCAGACAATTTGAAAAGTAAAATTAAAGAATCCTCTTTCATTTTATTAAATGGAGAGAGTAATTTTGCTCATTGTTCTGTACAAATAATAGAACCTATTTGGCTGACTTATTCACTTAAAAAAGCGGTAGAATAAAAAAACTTTCAAACCAAATGAATCTGTGTTGTTATATTTGCTCAAAAATGTCAGATTGACAAAAGTCTCAACTCAAAACGAAAAATAGAAAGAAAATAGTTTCGAAAATTTTCTCCTTTGTCTGATGAAATAGTCAGATTTGTACTTCGAAACGTCACAATTTGCTTTGTTTATCGTTTGTATTGTTCCTGTATTATTCATTAGGCAATCTGTTTTCCAAAAAAACGATTTTGACAAATAGTTTAATCCTGCAATCCGCAAGGGCGTTTTTCATAAAAAAACAATTTTGTTTAATTTTTAATAGTTTTGTTTCAGATATCGGGAGTGAAAACCCAGAAACAAAACTAAAAAAAGATATTTATATTAAGCCTTATCATGTCCCAAAACATGACATCAATACGTCTACCAGAAAGCGTTAAAATCCTTTATAGGACTTTGTTGCGTAGATCCATAGTTGAACATTCATTCAACGAATGGAAATTCAAATATTATCCTCGAAAAACTAGAATAGCACTGACGTGAAGTAGGCATGTTCACTTTTGGTGATATCCTTTGAACATGCGCGCAAAAGCTGGATTTCAATTCGATCTAATCTGTATTTTTGGAAATATTGGGAAAATAAAAATTTGAATGGTTATATCTGCGGAGTCATTGGGCGGATTTTACCCATTCACGAATTCGACCTTCGTACTTAAGCCCCAAACTTACTCTACAAAAATCGAGTTGGGTATATATGCGAAATCATTGAGTGGATTTTACCCATTCACGAATTCGGCCTTCGTAATTAAGCCCCAAACCTACTCTTCAAAGACCGAGTTTCTGAGTTGGTTTTTATTTTCCCAATATTTCCAAGAATACAGATTAGATCGGATTGAAATCCAGTACTTTATCGAGAAATGACATTTCGAATGTCCTTACAGAAATGCATGAGGATATATTATGATCAGAATTGATTTGAATAAGTATTTTTGAGTGATTACGAAAAAAACAACGATATCGAGAAAAACCACGAAATTTGATATATTTTTTCACAATATCTTCGAAAAATATAATCGTATCGAAACGAACTTTGGTACACTGCTGTGTAATTTATAGCTCAAGGTATGACCAGAATTTCCAAATGTAATGAACAGTTTCCAAAAAAAAATCTTTTTTGACTCTAAGAATTCTATGTAACACTTTCCGATCATAGAAATTATGATAAGTAATAACAAATATGAACGAATTGATTAAGTAGACATCATGCAGATTGCGCTTCCATCTCAATTATCAACCATGTATTCACTTTTGAATTAACAATATATTATGTTTATCAACTATTTTGAAAGGATGTTTGATCTTCGCCAAACAAATTTTTATTTCTTGAGACTATCATTTGACAAATGCACTGAAATGAGAGCCCGTAAGCTTTCGCCCAATAGTTAATCACATTAATAATTAATTTTCTCATCAAAATAATTTCGAAAGCTTTCGTCATAGAACAAACATCACAGATAACAGAGAGGGTTATCTGTGACAAACATGTAAGCATATACAATGTGAGTAAGTTTCACTCAATCAACTCAATACTACTACTAGGGATGTGGTGTTGAGTTTATTGGTTTTACTTGACGCGAAAAAGATGAATGCGTTCATCAAAGAAAAATTCTAGAAATCACTGACTGTCATTATATTTTGCGCACACAACTACTGTGATCGTAAACACAACTCAGGAACTCGATATTCGTAGGTTTGGACCTTAATTAAGGCCGAATTCGTGAATGGGTAATATCTATTTAATGATTCCGCATATATTCGGATATACACGGATTCTTCATAAGTGAGTGCAACCTAGTCGTTTGAATCCATTTTCGGTTCAAAATTCGAAAACTTCCGACATATGGACAAATCGATAGCACGCAAAAATAACCAATCATTTTTTTAATCGGTCGAATATTTCCTATTTTGTGATACCTATTCTATTATTGACCAATTATATCACAACTTGCATCCCATATAATTAAGAGAAGAAAAAAAGATTGAAATATAAAAAAATTGTAGCATATAATAAACCAAATAACGCTGATTCTCAATCACTTTCATGTAGATCTAATTAGGGATTTCCTCTTGAAATGGAACATTTCAGTGCGATACGAAAAACAAAAGTATCCTTTTTCTGTTGTCTCCGAAATTTGTATGCAGAAAATGGAATAATGTGGTCTGAAGGCACAACATCAACTTCCATTATTCCGAAGGACTTTTTCCAATTGATTTCTTCCAAGAATGAGGCCCTTTTCTATAATATGGGGATTTGAATGGCTACCTGCTCCATCAGAGAAAGAAAGAAAGTTTCTTTCTT
This sequence comes from Myrrha octodecimguttata, assembly GCA_958510865.1. NCBI lineage: Eukaryota > Metazoa > Arthropoda > Insecta > Coleoptera > Coccinellidae > Myrrha > Myrrha octodecimguttata. Next base: position 32,071,924 of record OY294065.1, on the reverse strand, counting down.
CCTGTTCCAAACACGAACACCAGCCTTTTATATTTTCAAACGAACCCTTTTGACGTATACTTAATACGATACTTGAGACATTTTTCGATACCACCATTGTCTTTATACAATGATACCACTACGCAGGTATTCTGTTTTTGAATACTGTTTTGACCTGAATTGGTTTATTCAGGTGTATTGGGGGGTTTCAATAGTAGAGACCCCGCTTGGTTGAATTAATCGCACTTGATTAATTCTGTCGTTGTCCAGATAAAGATACGACCGACGAATATTTTCTGATGTTTATCAGAGAAGTTGATGCTTTTAAAATAAGCAGATAATTGAAGAACTTATTGACCAGTTGTTCAATATCGTTGCACTGATGAGCCGAAACTGGTGTTGAGGTGTATTAAAAACGCACTTTTAACACGTAACAAAAATGTATTTGCTTGTATCTGTATTAGATAACAAGACCGAAATGGTATACAAGTTATACACTAGAATCTTCCTTCTATATCTTATTCGATAGCAAGGTCGAAGCGACTTTCAAATGAGAAGTTACGATTTTTACAACACAAGAATTAACGTATAATCTTGTTTGTAAATTCGAAAGCGAATTGTTGTTTACTGTACAACGGTCAAATGAAGAGTGTTTAAAACTAACTAAAACCCAAATTAAGAAAATTCCCTTCTTCACATTTTAGAGGGAGAATATAAATTTTGATTGGATTTTTGAATTAAGCGACGCCCTTCTAAGATCCGAAAAAACACCTCGGATTGGCTGGTGCGAAAGAGAGAGCATAAAAGTGTGAAGGAAATTTCCCTAATGGTCTGGGACGATAAATTCTATAAAATGTCATATGTGATGTCTGGATTCTTTGAGTACCACCCATAAAGCTACGATTCCTGGAATACTAAGAGCTTGAATTTCATCTGCGTGTTTTCTGTCATGCAAAATATAACTTAATTGTTGGCTTGAGATAAAATGCTCTTAACGCCGGTGTTAATTGATTTAAACCAAAAAATATTGAATTTCGGGCATATTGCTGGAAACCAAAGAATTCAGACTGCGACGTTGAAAAATCAAGAAAAGGCAATATATCATAAAATGATGGGTCCAGGATACGGGACACAACATACTCCCGCGCCTTGAACCATCAGGTTCAATATAATTGGATTGATATCTTCGAACAAATGAATAGTTAACAGAATATTTACAAACGAAAGAATTGAAAATTTAGATCAATTACTATGATTAGAATGATATCTTCAAACGGATGAATTAATAGTACATAATATTCACAAACGAGAAAATTAAAAATATAGATCAGTTACTATAATTAGATGATGTCTTCCAACAAATGAATAGTTAACATAATATTCACAAACAAAAGAATTAAAAATATAGATCTAATACTATAATTAGAATGATGTCTTCCAACAAGTGAATAGTACATAATATTCACAAACGAAAAAATTAAAAATATGGATCAAATATAGCATATGATACGAATTAATGTAATATTCACAAATACATCAATCATGAAACCTGAACCGAATATATATACGCATGAACTGCAACCCATAAATAATATGTTTATAGACTCATCAATCATAAAAAAAATCTGGAATACATAGCATGCAAACAATCGAATTGGTAGAACTACATTTCAAAATATTGCTAGGTAAACTGAATTAACTAATATGATTGAGTCAACAAGGTACTAGCAAGAAAAACCTTAACAAGGTACAAAATTCTAAATGACAAATTAGTGTAGAAGCAATATGATCGAAAAAACGTAGCTTTTTTTCCTATAGGAGACCGCTTGTCATAGTACCACCAATGAGGAAAATGAGAGGTGTAAGGAATTACTTCATTTACGTCAGATGCCATGAATGATAGGATAGAGAAGTAAAAAATCGGTTCTATATGGTTACTAATGCTAGTAACAGCGTTTCGATGAAAGTAAACAATATTCGTAACATTAAACTCCACATTATAATCAGATGTGGAGCTCTTTTCAAGTTTTATATCAAACGAAAGTGATGAAACGCTTAGAATGCCTGGTAACGGTACATAGTTTTCATAGGCCATCAAGCAGTAATATACAGTATAATAGACTGATTCCAAAAGTGACAAGACAATATGTTTCATGGTAGACACAACAGATTTAGAATAACCCTCCTTGTTTCCTGATACATCGATCGGGCTAGCATGAATGACAAAAGCGAAATATGTATTTTTGATTGAGCCCGGAACTGCATAATACTTCGTACGGCTATTACTAATCGAAAATATTTGATGACATACATGTCCAGGAGGTGCGCGGATATGATGGTATGTTTTAACAATAAGTGCCAAAATAAGGGATTCTACATATTCCGCATAATTTATGACCTTTTCCATCATCACCAGATAAATAAACTTATAATTCGAATTAACATACTCATGTACACCTATGACTAAAATATATAAATATAATTGGTCAGGCTCCGAGAATTTCAGTACAGCACTGTTGATAACATGTGCATGAGTTTTATGATCGTTCCGTTTTTTATTGAGGTGAAGAAGTGCCTTACACTTTTCGAGACACTCTCTGTATTTGCCGGCGGAACAGTGAAACGAGTCGCGATATTTAAACGAAACATAGATATTTAAGGAAGCCTTTCTTGAACGTTTACAAACTGTACGATTTCGACCGGACATTTGATCTATGTATGCGGTGAAATTACCCAAAGGCCAACGAAAACGAGGGATGAAAGAGGTCGACTCATTTTGAATATTTTGACCTGCTATTAGGGACTCGTTCAAGGAGATAACCGAGGAGGTAGCGAAAGTATCTACTTGTATTGCAGCTGGGCAATAAAATTCTTGATGTACATCGTTTTCTTCAAAACTCGAGAAGTCTTTGAAATTGAAAGGTTCCGAACACAAATTCGGATTCCTTTCGAAAGGGTCGCACACTTCGAAGTTTGATTTATTGCCTTCCAAGTGCGGCCGACCAACTAGGCTGTCATTAGTCTCATTTCGGTTATTGAAATTATCTTCGCACCGAGTTTCTTCAGATAGCTGCGTTTCATTTGATGCTCCAATAATTGCATCAGAGAATTCAGAATTCATGCTATTAATGCAAGGCATATTCTTGGTTTGCCAGATTAATTTCTGTGAGCATGAATTTGATTCAAATTGAGCACTGAGTGAAGTGCGTTGGTTCAACAGATTGATAGCTATCGTATATAATTCTATCCACTTTTCCTCAAATTTATTTTGATAAATTTCTAATTCGTCTAATTCGACGGTTTCATCTGAGATTAATTGTAATTCTAAATGAATTTCTTCGGAGGTAGTGCGCGCGGCATCTACTTCATCAAGATATTTTTCCAAGAGAGGATAGTGCTTAGTTGCATCGAACTGGTTCAGGAATTTTTCGAATTGTTTGAGTTTAGTCCTGGCATTTTCGCGTTTGATTTTCAATATTTTTATTTCGTTTGACGACATTTTTTCGATAAAGCAATTCAAATAATCAATTAATCAACATAAAGAATACAAGAATGAGGAATCCGAACAAAGGGAAATAACTTGGTGGGTCAATGACTTACAACTTACAAGCTGGACAATTCCTCACAATATGCAGAAACACAATTATTTCGCACTTAACACAATTCGCGAACTTTTCTATATCGCGGCACAAAAACTCATCAGCGAACTTTCACTCCAAGGGTTGGTTTGGGATCCGTTGAACCTGGGTTGACAAGGATCTTCGAAGGATGGACTGTATGATTGATTGTATGTGAATAATATCCGTGGTTCGATGAGATCAATTGCTCCTTGGATATTATATTCGATGGGACCAAAGTTTCTGTGAATGATATCCGGTTCGCTATGACCAATGTTTTGACCTGAGCGATATCCGGCTCGAAGGACCAATGTTCTGACCTGAATTGGTTTATTCAGGTGTTTTGGAGTTTCAATAGTAGAGACTCCGTGTGGATGAATTAATCGCACTTGATTAATTCTGTTTTTATTAAAATGAAGACACGACCTCCGAGAATTTTACTAAAAACAGAATTAATCAAGTGCGATTAATTCATCCACACGGAGTCTCTACTATTGAAACTCCAAAACACCTGAATAAACCAATTCAGGTCAGAACATTGGTCCTTCGAGCCGGATATCGCTCAGGTCAAAACATTGGTCATAGCGAACCGGATATCATTCACAGAAACTTTGGTCCCATCGAATATAATATCCAAGGAGCAATTGATCTCATCGAACCACGGATATTATTCACATACAATCAATCATACAGTCCATCCTTCGAAGATCCTTGTCAACCCAGGTTCAACGGATCCCAAACCAACCCTTGGAGTGAAAGTTCGCTGATGAGTTTTTGTGCCGCGATATAGAAAAGTTCGCGAATTGTGTTAAGTGCGAAATAATTGTGTTTCTGCATATTGTGAGGAATTGTCCAGCTTGTAAGTTGTAAGTCATTGACCCACCAAGTTATTTCCCTTTGTTCGGATTCCTCATTCTTGTATTCTTTATGTTGATTAATTGATTATTTGAATTGCTTTATCGAAAAAATGTCGTCTGTTTGCTGCAAAACACACAAATTCGGGAACTTTTCTATATCGCGGCACAAAAACTCATCAGCGAACTTTCACTCCAAGGGTTGGTTTGGGATCCGTTGAACCTGGGTTGACAAGGATCTTCGAAGGATGGACTGTATGATTGATTGTATGTGAATAATATCCGTGGTTCGATGAGATCAATTGCTCCTTGGATATTATATTCGATGGGACCAAAGTTTCTGTGAATGATATCCGGTTCGCTATGACCAATGTTTTGACCTGAGCGATATCCGGCTCGAAGGACCAATGTTTTGACCTGAATTGGTTTATTCAGGTGTATTGGGGGGTTTCAATAGTAGAGACCCCGCTTGGTTGAATTAATCGCACTTGATTAATTCTGTCGTTGTCCAGATAAAGATACGACCGACGAATATTTTCTGATGTTTATCAGAGAAGTTGATGCTTTTAAAATAAGCAGATAATTGAAGAACTTATTGACCAGTTGTTCAATATCGTTGCACTGATGAGCCGAAACTGGTGTTGAGGTGTATTAAAAACGCACTTTTAACACGTAACAAAAATGTATTTGCTTGTATCTGTATTAGATAACAAGACCGAAATGGTATACAAGTTATACACTAGAATCTTCCTTCTATATCTTATTCGATAGCAAGGTCGAAGCGACTTTCAAATGAGAAGTTACGATTTTTACAACACAAGAATTAACGTATAATCTTGTTTGTAAATTCGAAAGCGAATTGTTGTTTACTGTACAACGGTCAAATGAAGAGTGTTTAAAACTAACTAAAACCCAAATTAAGAAAATTCCCTTCTTCACATTTTAGAGGGAGAATATAAATTTTGATTGGATTTTTGAATTAAGCGACGCCCTTCTAAGATCCGAAAAAACACCTCGGATTGGCTGGTGCGAAAGAGAGAGCATAAAAGTGTGAAGGAAATTTCCCTAATGGTCTGGGACGATAAATTCTATAAAATGTCATATGTGATGTCTGGATTCTTTGAGTACCACCCATAAAGCTACGATTCCTGGAATACTAAGAGCTTGAATTTCATCTGCGTGTTTTCTGTCATGCAAAATATAACTTAATTGTTGGCTTGAGATAAAATGCTCTTAACGCCGGTGTTAATTGATTTAAACCAAAAAATATTGAATTTCGGGCATATTGCTGGAAACCAAAGAATTCAGACTGCGACGTTGAAAAATCAAGAAAAGGCAATATATCATAAAATGATGGGTCCAGGATACGGGACACAACAAATACTATAAGTCAATTCTCGTATTTAGGCTACGAAAAGAATTCTTCAGGTATATAGAATTAAAAAGAAACCTTCAGTACCTATCAGCTAGATTTATAGATTTTTGATATTATATGTATATTCTTTATAGATCCTTGTTGTATGGACACAAAATTCACCTGAAAAACAATAGGTACTGACATATCCTCTTCTTGAAAATACTTCGAAAAAACCTAGAATGGCACTGACGTGAAGTCAGCAGCTTTTGCGCGCATGTTCAAAGGAATTGACGGCTTTGACAAAGAATTCGAACAAGCGCGCAAAAGCTGCTGAATTCACGTCAGAGCTTTTCTAGTTTTTTGAGTTATTACGGATAAAAATTCAGATTAGATCAAATTGAAATATACAGTACTTTATCGAAAAATTACAGCTTCGTTCATACAGAATTTCATGAGGATAATATGATCAGAAGATCGCAGAATATTGAATAGTTGGAAAAAATATTTGAATTTTTTTTGAAGATGTTCTTAAGACACAGATCATCACGAAATTTTGCACGAAGCTGTCTATAAGCATTTTCGAACTAGCTGTCAAGTTTCATAATTATTGAATCAGTATAATTTTAGTAATTCCGGGGAAAACGACGATATCGACAGAAAACCACGAAAATTGACATATTTGTTCCAATAACTCCGAAAATAATAATGGTATCGAATTGAAATTTGGTACACTGCTGTGAAATATAGAGCTCAAGGTGTGAGCAAATTTTTGTCCAATATGATGAATAGTTGCGAAAAATATTTTTTTTGCGCGCATGTTCTAGGGAAACAGCGTGCTATCATTTTGTCCAAATGTCTGTAATTTTGGATGATTGAGCCCAAAAAGGTCTCAATCGACTAGGTTGGACTCACTGATGACGAATCCGGTGTCAAAATCGATTCAGTCCGGCCGGCCGTAGACACGATAACTGTCGACAGAAGCAAGCTAGCAACTTGAAACTTTCAGGATAAGTTGCGCATCAAAATGCCGCGGTTAAGTTCGTTAATGGACAAAATCGGTCAAATAGTTTCGGAGTTATAGGCACTTGAAGTTTTGAAGTTATTTATTTTTTATTTCGGAAACTACCAGAGCGATTCGATTCAAACTTGGCAGTTAGGTGAAGTACAACGTTTTTTTTTGGAAACCATTCATCATATCCAAAAAAAATTATACTCACATTTTGACCTTCTAATTTCACAGCAGTGTATCAAATTTCAGTTCAATACGATCATAAGTTTTGGAGATATCGGGAAAAAATATGTCAAATTTCGAGGTTTTCTTCTCGATATCGTTGATTTTTTCGGTATAACTCAAGAAATACTGATTCAGTCCTGATTAAACTTCATAGCTAGTTTTAAGATGCTAAAAGACAACTTTATGCAAAATTTCGTGATAATCGTGTTATTAGAACAATTTGAAAAAAAAAATTTCTATGATTTTCTCATCATATCATCCTCATTAAATTCTGTATGAAACTTCGAACTGCTATTTTTCGATGAAGTACTGGATTTAAATTCGATCTGATCTTTATTTTTGGAAATATTGGAAAAATAAAATTTTGATTGGGTATATCTACGGAATCATTGGTTGGATTTTACCCATTCACGAATTCGGCCTTCGTAACTAAGGTTCAAACCTTCTCTACAAATATCGAGTTTCTAAGTTGCTTCTTTCGGAAGTTATTGTGTTTACGCAGTCGGCCGTTAGGTCGGAAGAAACGACTTAGAAACTCGATATTTGTAGAGTAGGTTTGGGGCTTAATTACGAAGGTCGAATTCGTGAATGGGTAAAATTCGCCCAATGATTCCGTAGATATACCCATTCAAAATTTTATTTTTTCAATATGTCCAAAAAATACAGATATGATCGAATTGAAATCCAGTAATTTATCAGAAAAAAATTTCGAAAAGCTCTGCCGTGAAGGCAGCAGCTTTTGCGCGCACGTTCAAATTCGTTGCTGAAGCGGCCATCTACATTGAACATGCGCGCAAAAGTTGCTGCCTTCACGGCAGTGCTTTTTGAAATTTTTTGAGATGGATTGCGAACTTCAAATTAATTTGATGAGTACTAAATCATTTACTAGTTCTTATTAGTTTTTTCGTCTCCTTTTTGCGCGCATGTTCAAGGGGAACAGCGTGCTATCGTTTTGTCCAAATGTCTGTTATTTTGGATGATTGAGCCGAAAATGGTCTCAATCGACTAGGTTGGACTCACTGATGACGAATCCGGTGTCAAAATTGATTCTGTCCGGCCGGCCGGCCGGCCGTAGACACGCTGACTGTCGACAGAAGCAAGCTAGCAACTTGAAACTTCCAGGATAGGTTGCGCATCAGAATGCCGCGGTTAAGTTCGTTAATGGGCCAAATCGGTCGAAAAGTTTCGGAGTTATAGGCAGTTGAAGTTTTGAAGTTATTTATTTTTATTTCAGAAACTACTTGAGAGATTGGATTCAAACTTGACAGTTGGGTGGAGTATAACGACGCGCAACTTTGAGCCAAATTTCGTTAGGATCATATTGTCAGTAAATTTAAAAAAAGTTTTTTCGATTTTTTTTCCGGAAACCATTCATCATATCCGAAAAAAAGTCCACTCACACTTTGAGCTTCCTATTTCACAGCAGTGTATTAAATTTCAGTTCGACACGATCATAAGTTTCGGAGATATCTGGAAAAAATATGTCAAATTTCGAGGTTTTCTTCTCGATATCGTTTATTTTTTCGGTATAACTCGAGAAATAATGATTCAGTCTTGATAAAACTTCACAGCTAGTTTTGAGATGCTGAAAGACAACTTCAGGCGAAATTTTGTGATAATCGTGTCATTAGAACAATTTAAAAAAAAAAAAATTTCTATGATTTTCTTATCATATCATCCTCATTACATTCTGTATGAAACTTCGAACTGTTATTTTTCGATGAAGTACTGGATTTCAATTCGATCTGATCTGTATTCTTGGAAATATTGAAAAAATAAAATTTTGATTGGGTATATCTACGGAATCATTGGGTGGATTTCACCCATTCACGAATTCGGCCTTCGTAATTTAGGTCCAAACCTTCTCTACAAATATCGAGTTCCTAAGTTGTTTCTTTTGAAAGTTATTGTGTTTACGCAGTTGGCCGTTAGGCTGACCGTAAACACAATAACTTCCGGAAGAAACGACTTAGAAACTCGATATTTGTAGAGTAGGTTTGGGGCTTAATTACGAAGGTCTAATTCGTGAATGGGTGAAATCCGCCCAATGATTGCGTAGATATACCCATTCAAAATTTTGTTTTTCCAATATTTCCAGAAATACAGATTCGATCGAATGGAAATCCGGTAATTTGTCAGTAGAAAATGTCAAAAAGCGCTGCCTTCACGGCAGTGCTTTTTGAAATTTTTTTAATTTATTGACAGCACGATCTCAACAGAATTTTGCTAGAGGTTGGGCGTCGTTATATGTTCCAAAACTGACCGTGAAGTTTCAAATCGCTGCAGTAGTTCCTAAAATATCAGGAAATAACCTTAACATTTCAAATTGCTCTAACTCCGAAACCATTTGGCCGATTTTACTCGTTAACGAAGTTAAACCGGCCAGACATAATCAATTTCGACACCGAATTTATCATAAGTGAGAAAATAACCTTTAAAATCGAAATCAGTGTAACTCCGAACTGTTCTGATGATACAATCCTCACGGAATTGCATACAAGTATAGCGCGTCGGCAGCGTATCTAAAACTAATTGCCATGTTTAGATCTCATCGTATCAGTATTTCTTGAGAAGAAATAATCATCTTGTCTATGGAACCTCACAATTTAAAATGGTGCTCACTCCGAAACCGTTTGGCTGACTTTCCCCATTACACCGAACTCACCGCGAGATTCCTGGGCAGCTACCTGTACATTTCAATACTGGTATCATGAAGTAAATATAGTACTATACTTGTTCTGTGACTGGTATTGATCCTTCCAAAGATAGAGCACATTCGGAAATAATCAAAGACAAAATATGTATGGAAATAATGTTATTGATCTCGTTCCCTAGAACAAATGCGTGAGAACGTTAAGAAGGCAGAGACAACTGTCTCTGAAGGCTCATACACGAGGTTTGTGTTCCTTCATTCAAGCTGCTATGCTTCACATTCATGCAAATATGTTATATATCAAGAGGAGTTTTTATTTAATCACGAATCACAATAATTTTATAATAGTAAATGGCACTAATAATTCTGTTATAGGGGTTTCGAAAGATCGTGTGGGCACTTATATTTTCAATTAACCTGTTTTGAAGACTGATTTCTTGTTCGAGAATGATTGCCTCGATTCAGTAAGTAAAAAATGGAATTCCATGAACCAACAAACATGTTCGATAAGCCCACGTTAACCCTTCAAAAAACATATTCGTAGATTATTTTCAATGATTATATTGAACATTCAGTAAGAAATGCGAAAGAATAAAATTTGGAATATTTGATACAGTATACGTTTATATTTTTTTCAGGTCACTAGTAATTTTACGTGATAAATATAATATATCGCGTTATAGAGCTGATAAATTCCAGGAAATGGAGCAGGAGTCACTCATTTTTTCAACCCATTGTGTATTCAAATTCTTCTGATTGGATATGGCTTCTAAATTTCGAAATAGAATAAAAGAAATTACTTATTTGTTCTATTTGATTTTCAAATATATATATATATATATACTCAGTGACCAATTTTGACACTGCATTTTTGATCAGTAAATTCACCCTACTCGTTTGAGACCATTTTAGGTAATTTTCTTCAATTTTAAATAATCAATTAGTTTTAATTATTCACAGGAAATTATTATTTCGTGCTCCAGCAATCGTTTTTCTCGATATGTGTTTTTATAAATTGAATAGGTTGTTTCTACTTCGTTCAAGCTAAGAATATATTTTTTCTGAAATGTTGTCATACCTACAAAGATTCCATGTTGTATCATATTATCTATCCTACTCAAAATATATAGTATTTGTCGCAGCATCCAATTTTCAAAATGTTTGGCTGTTGGGTTGATCATATATATTATTGTTTGTTTATTTTGGAGCAAAAATAAATGCGTCATATTATTATAATAATATAGTATTTTTATAATAATATAGAATTATTATAAAGTGCTCTTCATTTCCGTCATGAATAATGAAAACATTGCCAACTATTTATATTGTATTTAATTTTTTTGGTTTATTCCGATATGTCGACCATGAAACTGTTGAATTTGCCAAAAAAGTTTTTGTTTGCGTTCTTTAGATTCATTCAATACAAAATTGTCAGTCTTTATTATAATTATTTAGATTTAGATCATATCAGAACGGAAAAGCCGGATGATACTCATATTACAGATACGAAATTATATCGGAAAAAACTCACAGTTGCAAATTTCTAGGAACATCATTCTGGTTTATCATAAGGAGCGGCAGAAGTTGCTTTAGCTTTCCACTGGTTCTAAAATCTGTCGATATTATTGTAAAGATCACGTTGGTTTTCCATTTTCGTGCACATACACTCCCACTATCAGATCAAATTATCCGAAAATTGAGAATTTGTGTTTCGAAAAGCAGTCGGATGCTGCTCGTTAGATGAGTTTTCTAAACGACCTTGACTACAGATCTATAAGGTTGTTGTGATGTAAACAGTCTTCGTCTTAAGTTTGGTTTCCAAGTAAAACGCCTCAAGGGTCACGGCATAGGCGCACGCGAAGAACTACTCAACTTTGTTACCTACGCGTTAATGTTCAATCTAGAAACTTACGAGATATCTCTAATGGAACAAATCTTACAAGACTAGTTCTGTTCTGGTTGATAGCAGGTTGATAGGTTCCTCGTTCCTATGAAACAAGATGCAAGTCGATTTATCAGCTCATCGCGCAAGTCTGTCTTAGTGTGCTGATAGAAGGTATTTATTTGCATTTGAAGTTACGGTCTTTTATGATGCTGTCAGATTGATTGGACCTTTTCTCGCAGATTAAAAATCTTGGATTTTGCACAGAACACGAATATTTTCATCCTATCTTGAGAGCAACCGATTGAAACCTGCGTGACTAAACCTCATACCATAGGTTATGTGTATACTTCGATAGTAGAGTTTATAATAACCAGTGCAAGGGCGCAGCCAGGGGGGGGGCCCGGGCCCCCCCCGAGATTTTCTTGCTTGTAAACTGCTCTACCTGTATCTCGGAGAATTCCACTTTAAAATCTTTTCATAAAGGTTTTTATTTTAGTATGAGTATTTTATTATGTAAAAGTCATTTATTTCAAATAGATGATTAAAATACCATATGTTTTTCTCTCCCTGAATATTTGTATCGGGCCCCCCCCAAACGAAAATTCTGGCTGCGCCACTGAACCAGTGTATATAATTATGTATTTTGGGTTGAAGACTTGGTTTTTAAAAAAAACACTTTTATTTACAATAGAGAATATTACAATTCTGTGTAAACTATGACTATCGACTAAGGCTCTAGATCTATTTCTTCTCTTGAATCAAGGAAGAAGATGCTTTTATAAGCTATCTTATCTATAGGATGTGACTCAGCACTGCAGGTGTTCACTGCTGACTTTGCAGGCTGCAACATAGTAATATACAAATGTTTATGGGTACTCTGTGTATGTTACGTTGAATTAATATGGGGTGCGATTACATAATTCCTCCCCCCTTTGGATAAAGGTATCACCTCTTTGAGGTGTAGCTTTAAAATTATGAAAAACTTTACAAATAACCCAAATTACTGTTAAAATTATTATAAGAATCAAAATAATCATAAATGTTGATATCGATGAATTCCATTTCCAATCTTCAATTTCTTCTAGATGGATATCTGGAATCTTTTCATCCTCGAAGTCTGCTTTTTCTTCTTCCTTGGAGTGATTAGTAAAAATTGTAGGTTTTGGTAAAACGATGTACTTTTCTTCGTTTTTAACTTGGATGGGGTAAATTTCCTTTTGATTATTACTTATGATACATTTGGACTGGATTATAGCCATCGGCGGGGTAAAATGGTACTTGGTTTGCTGTGGGCATTTTTCTTGAATTTCCAAATTATTGATCGACAAGATATTTCCATCTTCCAATGTTTTTAAATTTGGTGTTGCGGGTGATTCTTTTCTGGGACAGCTTTCTAAATGAGTTTTCAGAACATTTTTCATGCATTCCGGAGGCTTGTCGAGGGAATCTTGATCACATAGGTAGTCTTCTTCTACTTGATGACATTGTTTCGTGGACCATCTTAGTTCCTCGTCTCGAGTGAGCATATAGGGGTTTGTGAAAGGAAGGGACAAATTCCGTTGAGGTATATAGTAAAACTTGTATAGGTTATATTTTTCTTCATAAACCGTTGGAATTGAAATTAGAAACAATAATGTTTTTTCTTTGAAAATGACTTTGGTATGACATATCTGAAAATAATCTTTCAAGTGATGCATCGGAATGATAGTATCGTTTTTGACAATTTCCGCAAATTTTGTGTAAGGGAGAATAGATTCATGCAGGATGTGCAGTCGTGCAAAACTCACTGCTGTCTGAATCTCATCTAAAATATTTTTGATATCTTTAATTTCAAAAGTCATAAGATGCATTTGTTCAATACGTTCTAATTGAGGTACAGTACGAAGCAATTTGAAGTTTTCTGTTAGTTTCTGAATTTTATTAATGTACTTATTTTTTAAGTCATTGATAATAGTAGCAATCTGTTTTTGATTCCTCATAAGTGTCTCTTCATTTTTCTTTATACTTTCAAAATAACCTTGGTAAAGCTCTTCGTCATCGGAATCTAATGTTCCAAATAATATCTTTGATATTTTGCCTCCAACATTAATTAATCCTCTTTTTTCTCGAATTCTCTGAGTTAGAAGTTCTTCTAATGTTTTTACATTTATTAAATTTGAATGTTGTAAATACTGATAATGAGCTGTCTGAGAAAACCCTAATTGTTTATTTTTGAAATGATCAATCTCTTTTTGATATTGGATTATTAGGTTTTCAATTTGGCTTAAATCAATATGATAAATCAATTGTATATGCCTTTTTGTAATATAGGCTTTTCCTAACAAGATTGGAAGGATATTATTTTCTAAGGGAATAATTGTGAGATTTGTTATCAGTTCTACTGCCTCGAGTATTATGAAAATAAATGTGACGTACTTCATCTTGATCTGAAACAAAATATTCAACTACTTTTTTCTTTGTTTTAAGATTTTCTTATGATAAATGTGTTTATTTTTCTTATCCTGAATTCTATGCGTATCGATTTCACGGGCATCTACTTTTTTGTACACGGGATCTAGTTTACGCGTTATGGGATTTTTTATAAAAGTGGGGTTTTCATTCAGTTCATAACTACTTTTTGCTAAACGTCTTTCATTTAATTTATCTAACTTTTCGGTTGTCCTCTTTTGATTTTTCTCCAAGTGTTTTGTTATATCATTTAAATTCTCAATATAATTCTCAACGTAATTTTGAATTTTCTCATTGTGAGTTTGTTCGATTGGTAAAGAATAATTTAGATCTGCCTTTATTATTTGCATGGGCGTTAATTCTAGGCTAGAATGATTTGAATTATTATAACTTAACAAAGCTTGTGCCAATTTACTTTGGAATGTAGAGTTTTTAGATTCAATAGTTCTTATTTGTTCGATCAGGGTTGAATGAAATCTTTCTACTAAAGCATTTGAATTAGGATTGTAATTAGTAATGTAATGAATTTCAATTTGATGAATTCTGCAAAAATCTTGTACAACGCTATTTTTAAATTCAAGTCCATTGTCACAAGTTATTTTTTTAGGAACGCCATAATGACTGAAAAACATTATTAATTTATCTACAATTTCTGTTCCTGTTTTCTGAAGTAAAGGGTAACACTGACCCAATCTCGAAAATGAGTCTATAATGCTCAAACAATAATTTTGTCCAAATCTTATGGTATCACAATAGATGTGTGTAAAAGGTTTTGATCCTATCGGGTTTGGCTTGAACTGTAATTCAATGGGTGTTCTTTCGTACTTATGCCTTTGGCAAATTTCACATGCATTAATATAATTTTGAACATCTTTATTCATATTAGGCCAATAATACTTTTTTCTCAAACTTATTAAATTTTCTCTTAAGCCACGATGAATAGTCTTTGTTTCATGATATTGTTGAATTCTCAAAAGTTGTTCTTCTTTATCTTCTACGTCTTCTAGCAAAATATTTGAAATTTTGAAATTAAGGGTTTTATAATCGAATTTATTCTGTAAGATGGTTATAAAGGGTTTTTCCAATTCCTGAGACGCGAAATATACTGCGTATGACTTTTTAGGTTGTACGAATTCTTTAATAAACTGAAAAATATCTTTATCAATTGAATTAATGGACACTCTGAATCTGAGTTTGTCTCCGAATAATTTGATTTTTATAACATTAAAATTCGCTGCTGTTTTGAAAATAATCTGTAACGGATAGGCATTTACGCTTCTCTCAGTGTAAGGAATTTCTAAAATGGGATTTTCAATACCACTGTGTACTGTAATATCGCTATGTATAATAACATTTCCTGTTTTTAATTCACTTAAGTCAGCATTATCTAAAACTGGTAATTCCTCGTTAGGGTTAGTTAAAAGATCAACACATTCATCTAATTCATCGTCTGATATATGATTAATCAAAGAAATTTCGTCATCTTCGATTCCGTTAAAATCTTCAATATACTCATTTTTTGTTCTTGATAAATAATAAATAACCACATTAATTTTCGATTCGTTGAAAATATATTTGATCATATTGAAAATGCATGACCATTTCAGTCCATCTAACCCACTTGCTATTCGCGGTAATGCTAAATATTTCTCATTATTATATTCGCATAATTCTTTAAGCTTAATTAAACATTCAAAAACATCTTCATAATTAGGTTTATCATAATAAAATTCCTTTGTTATTAAGTAATAAATATTCTTGTCGTCTTTTCTAATAAATGCGACTTCACCTATACCCTTATTTTGTAACTTCAATTCATCTACATTTCCGTATTTATTTTTAAAAATTGTCGCGATTCCTTTACTCATTTCTAGATCTCTAGATACACAATGTGCAAATGAATACTTTTTAGGGGCTTTAAATAAGTTACCTTCTCTTTCTTTAACGTTATTTGATTCGGGAATATCATTATTTTCATTAAGTTTCAAAAAGTTTTCATACGTTTTCGCATTGTCAGTTTTCCATATAATTCTACTTAATGCATCTGCATTATTCATCGATCCTTTTCTATACTTGATTTCGTAATCGTATTCTTCTAACTTGATTCTCCAACGCATTAATCTTGAATTCGGTTCTTTTAATGAAAATAGCCAAATTAATGGTTTATGATCTGTATAGATCGTGAATTTCTTTCCGTAAAGGTATGGTCGAAAATGTTTACACGACCAAACAATTGATAATAATTCTTTTTCTATCGTGCTATATCGAAATTCTGCAGGATTTAAGGTACGACTCGCGTAGGCGATCGGAAGGTCGTCAGGTGGTTCTCCTTGGGATAAAACTGAACCTATCGCAAATCCTGACGCATCAGTTGTCAAAACAAAGGGCGCATTAAAATCGGGATATCGAAGAATTGGATGATTTAATAAATTGTTTTTGCATAATTTAAAGGATTCAATGTAATCAGGATCATCAATATTAATTTTTGCATTTTTTTTCAAACACATTGTCAATGGTTTGGTAATTTTTGCAAAATTGGGAATAAATTTTCTGTAATATCCTATAAGACCAAGGAAAGATTTAATTTCCTTTTGTGTTTTCGGAATAGGATAATTTTGAATAGCTTCTAATTTATTCGGGTTTGGTTTTATACCTTCAGGGGTTATGACATGACCAAGAAATTCAATTTCTGTTTTGAAGAAATGACATTTGTCTAACTGAATTTTCAGATTTTCTGACGCAAGTATTTCTAAAATATTATGAATGTCAGCTAAATGTTGTTCAATAGTTTCTGAAAATATTATTATATCATCCATATAAATGTAACATATTTTTCCAATAAAATTTTTCAAAACTTCGTTCATCAATCTTTGAAATGTTGCTGGCGCATTCTTAAGTCCAAAAGGCATTCTTAAAAATTCATAATGACCATTTTCCACGGTAAAAGCAGTCTTTTCAATCGAATTTTCATCTAACTCAATTTGATGGAATCCGGATGCTAAATCTAAGGTTGTGAAATATTTTTTATTACCGAGTTTGTCTAAGATAGAGTCAATTTGAGGTAATGGATACTTATCGTCAATAGTTTTTTCATTTAACTTTCTGTAATCTATGGCCATACGCCATTTAGTTTTTCCGGATAAGTCTTGTTTTTTTGGAACAATTACTACGGGAAATGACCACGGAGATATACTCGGTCTGATTATTTTCTTTTCCAATAAATCTTCAATTTGATTTTTCACTTCTTCACGATGTATCTCTGGGTAACGATAAATTTTACAGTGAACTGGATTTTCATCAATCGTTCTAATTCTGTGTTTTATTTTGCTTGAAAAATTCAATGGTTGACCCGGCAATTGAAGGACTTTATCATTGGTTTGAAAGATTTTGATAAGTTGACTTTTTATTTTGGGTTCTAAATGACTCAAATCTATAGGAATTCTTGTAGGATTTTGACAAACTTGTTGGTATTTAAAAGGTATTTGGCAAAAATCATTTTCTAAAACCATATTTTTGAAATCAATTCTCAAATCGTATTTATTGAGGAAATCTGCTCCTATTAGACCATCATAATTTTTATGAAATTTGTAAAGAACAAAGGGATGACAATCATTCATTTTTAATTCGGAAAATAAAGGTAATAACACTTTTTCATTTGACGTTTGTGATCTGAAACATGCAGTAAGGGTAGTATCTTCTCTAAAAATATTTTCTTTGAAATTATTATAAGCGAACTTCGGATCAATCAGACAAACGGAACATCCACTATCAATCAATAATTTACACTTAGGATATTCAAATTCTACATAGGGTAATTGATTATGATATTCTAGCGTTTGGTTTAAGTCAATTCGAGTTTTTCGACTGATTGACGAAAATTTTCATTAGGTCGCATCTTTGACGTAGATGGTTTTGATTGGCTATAGAAATTCTCTTTTCGCTTTTCCTGTTCAACGTGCGTTAATTCTTCAAACGTAAAATTCTGAGTATTTTCATTACGATGGTTATTATTTGGGTAATTATCATTGCGATTATTATAAAAGTTTCTTTGTGGATTAACATTGTATTGTGTGGAATAATTTGCTCGTTTTTGCGGGTAATTTCTCGTTTGTATAGACATTCTTTCAGGCGGAGTATTATTTCTATAATTTGGATTGGGCTTAAAAACATTAGTATTTTGATTTCGTTGTGGATTTGATCTCTCGAAAACTTCGCGATGTGAAGGATAATGAGTTTTCACTTGCCGCTGTTGAAACTGAATCGGCTGAGACGGAAAATGTTGCTGATTAAATCTATTATAATGTGAATAGGTTGGTTGATTATTGAACGAATAATTATTTCGGTAGGTCGATTGATAATTGAATGCTTTATTCAAAGGTTGCATATTTTTATTTCGACGACTCTTATCTAATAATTCGTATTGTGCCATGTTGCACAGATAATCTTTCACGGCGTTGACTGTTTCGTCAAAGGAAAGTTCATTGTTGGTAATTAAATAAGTTCTCAGTTCTACGGGGGCATTAGAAATTAGCACTGTTTTACAAATTTTACGAATATTTGATTTATACATTTGTTTCTCAGGATCAGGCATTATATCAGCATCAATCCTATAATTTATTCGAATTTTCATAGCAATAATTTTATCAATGAAAGCTAATAAATCTTCGTTTGGTTTTTTGGTCAAAAATTGTAAACTATGTATCAAAACATCTAAATTAATATTATCGCCAAATTTGCTATATAAAAAGTTCTTTAATAATACCCAATTATCAGGAATATCAGATGTGGAAACCTCAGCTAGGGCTCTATCAGTCAGTTTCGATTTAACGACAGCATAACAATAATTCTTAACTATTTGATTTTCATCCGCAAACATCAATAGATATTGTTCGGAACTTTTAATGAAAGAATGAAGTTCATTTTCAATGCCAGAAAATTTAGGCAAGAGCATACCAAATTTTTCAGCTAGGGATAAATCTATTCTCTCTTGAGCCATCTTATTTATTTTCTTTTTACGACCCGAAAAATGTTTAATCGACGTAATCGTGAAATATATATAAAAAAAAAAACTAGAAAAATATTATAAATTATGAATATTGAAATAGTAATCGGTTTTTTATTTAAGAAACCTAGAAAAAACTCTTAAAAATCGGTTTTTTAAAGAAACCTAGGAAAAACTATACAAGTTCACTAATTTTTTACCAGATTAGGGAAACTGGGGAGAAATAGGAAATGCTCACCGATAGTCTTCGAAGTCGTTGCGGGCGCTACTCCGTCAATCGAACTCTCTGGTCTTCTACCACAGGTTCTTAAGGGTGTGCTTGATGGTTGAAACCAACAGGTATCTGATATGGAGCTGGTACACTGGACACTTCTCTTCAGGCCTGGCACAATCCCATCCTCGTCGCCAATTATGTATTTTGGGTTGAAGACTTGGTTTTTAAAAAAAACACTTTTATTTACAATAGAGAATATTACAATTCTGTGTAAACTATGACTATCGACTAAGGCTCTAGATCTATTTCTTCTCTTGAATCAAGGAAGAAGATGCTTTTATAAGCTATCTTATCTATAGGATGTGACTCAGCACTGCAGGTGTTCACTGCTGACTTTGCAGGCTGCAACATAGTAATATACAAATGTTTATGGGTACTCTGTGTATGTTACGTTGAATTAATATGGGGTGCGATTACATAATTATATAAATAGTTGTCATTATACAACGGTTTTATTTCGGGTACCTATTTGTCATCTTCGGAGTGTCGTTGATCGAGCTTACACACCTTGAGAAATGTGATGGCGACAAGAAGAGTCTAATGTTTCATACAATGTTTCCCTTCCATATGGTATTCTGATGATGCGCGACCTATCCTACTATCCTGAAAGTGTCAAGATCATTCCTTTTGAGAGTTATCGTACTTGTCCCTGACGGGACGGTCAGCCGGATCGATATATTTGGACATCGGATTCGTCATTACTGAGTCAATCCAGTCGTCAGAGGCCAATATTGACTCATAATCCGAAAATTACAGATATTAATATCTTTTCGTTCAAATTGGGTCGAAAAAATAGCACGTCATCGTTTACTAGAAAATATATTACCACCGAAAAAGCTTTTTTTATGAGGGGCTATAGTAAAAATTAATGTTCAACTTGAAGTCACGTCCTGAAAATCAATTTCGTGAGAAAGTCCAAAATTTCTCGATTCACCACTGACTTCATATGATTGTGATTTTACATGGATTCGTTCTCTGCAGAATTTAATTAATCCTTTAATGTTTTTACCTTTGTATTATGATGTTGATTTCTTCCTCCAGAAATGATTTTATAAGGATATGAAAAAAATCATAAACTGTATTATTTATATCTAGAATAAGCAAAGTAGAAACTTCAAACTTCTGCTACGCTGCCAACGCCTTAACGGTTAAATTTGGAACTTGTCCAAGCTAGTAGTCAACGAATATTTATTGAGCAGTGCTACAATATTTGAAGAAATGATTATAATTGTCTTGTCTATGTTGTCCATGTCCAAGCTAATAGTTTCATGTCAACAAATCGTAGAAATGGGGCGGAAAATGGATATATATATATTAGTGGAGCTCACGAAACAAATAGTGTTTGTATCGTGGTAGATGTGTTCAATGACATTATTATAACTTTGTGTCAGATTTCTTGCATGAAAACTTTTCGTTTAGATCACGTTATAAAATCGTGCTTAGATAGTTCCTCGAGGATAATTTCGATGTTATTTTATTGTCTGTTGGTTGATGGATCAAAATGAATCTTGATCCGAGTTTACTTGAATTTCTGGAATAATAGGCGCCTCAATTAGAAATTCAAGGACTCTTATCAGTTGTTCGTTCATTTCCGAGATAAAGAGAAAAAAAATATGTTAAATTTTGTGGATAATTTACTGTATCATGTTAGTATTACCAGATCAATTTGTTGTAAATATACTGATCTGATCATGACAAAACTTAGTAGTAAGTAACTGGTTAGCACTTAGCAAATGCTGATGCATGAACTTGTGCAAAATTTTGTGATCTTGTCGTTAAGTCAATTTAAAATATAATCAATTTCTCTTCAATTATTTTTCATTTCACGATCTTCCCTCTTCGAATGATTTTCATTTTCGGAGATAAAACTCCGGCTATCCAAACTGACATATAGGCAGAGGAAAATCTGTTTTTTCCGATTTGTCTTCTTCATGCTCAGTTTATACAAGGTTCTGAAACTTATTTCAATGCTATATTCGGAAAAGCTATTACATGGTAAATGTTAAACCAAATCCAATAATCGTTTCACAGTATAAGAAAGTTTATTCCTTCACATATAGAAATAAATCGATACAATCCACTTAAATCACTCGTACTTTCATTCAGTCACATAAAAAAATGGTATATAGATATCACAAAAAAATATTTATGTCATTATTGGCTGAGATAGCATGTTTGTGTGAATAGCAGTCAAGGACTGATGTATCACTCTGAAACTTGGTCTGTCACTGGGTTTCTGAGCCCAACATTGTTTCATAACGTCGTAAACCGCTGCAGGGGTGTTTTCAGGTTTCAGCAGCACCTCTCCGCCTTTCAGAAATTTCACAACTTCCTCATGTGTCATTCCAAAGTAGGGCTGTAAGGCAAACGAAAATATTTCCCATAGGCTTACTCCAAATGCCCACACATCAGATTCAGGTGTGTATTTATTATATAAAATACTTTCTAAGGGCATCCACCTCACTGGAATAGCATCTCTTTCACTACCCTTATAATAGTCCTGGAATTGGAAGAAATTAAATTTATTTTAATCACTGAGGAAAGAAAGGATCAGAAAGTTCTACTACACATGTAGGTGCTCTGAATGAAGAATTAATGAAATGTTATGAATAGACAAGAAAAAAACATTTTATCGAGATGAAAATAAAAAATAATCAATGAACATTATTCTGAGAAAATTGTTTGGTTCACCTGCAAGTAAATTTTTTGGGACAGTCCAAAATCAGCAATTTTGACCACCATAATATCATTAATCAGACAATTTCTAGTTGCAAGATCTCGATGTACAAACTTTCTGTCAGAAAGGTACACCATACCAGAAGCAATCTGTAGAGCTATATTCAATAAATCTAGGTGGGATAGCTGGTTATCCTTGAATATTTCCCTGTTTTCGAACTCGCTATCCACACCATTTCTTACCATGTACCTGGAAGGGGAGCATTGCCTAAAAATATAATCTTAATATCAAGAAATGACAAAATCAAAGTTCACCTTAAAAATTCATTCAGATCTCCTTTTCCCATATATTCAAATAATAAACACATTGGTCTTCCCATAGCACAAACTCCAAGTAGTTTAACGATATTTGGATGATCGAATTCAGCTAACAAGCAAGCCTCTTTTTCAAAATCATCCTGCATATCTTCAGATGCATCATCTTTCAGCATTTTCACTGCTACTACTGTGAAATCTTCACCAGATACCAAACCTGGTGCCCTTGCTTGAAATACTCTTCCAAATGCACCTTGGCCAAGGTCTCTTATGTATATGATATCATTTCGAGGAAATTCGAGTTTTTCTAACTTAGGATTCAAAGTACTTCCATGTCTGAAAAGGTAGAAAAAAACTATTGAAAAATCACATTTTCTTAGCGGTTGTGCATCAAAATGCGAAGGTTACGTTATTTTATTGGTAAAAACGGATGTGCGGTTTTGGTTTATCTCAGGAATCGGACTGAAACTTTGTAGAATAACTTAAGAGCAATCACTACCACGTGCTGGTAAATTACGGCTTCGCACATCTCGGCAACACAGCCACATTCAAGTTTCATTAAATCTCGTTAATATCTCAAGGCCAGGCACATGCCCACGGTCTGCATGTTTTAAAGTTGCCAATATCCGCGAGGAATGTTGGAAATGCGTGAAATTTCGACGGAAAAAACGGGGTGTCGTTCTGTAGGCTTCAGTGATTATTTTTGGTTGAGATGTACTTAATTCTTTTGTTAGAATACGCAATGTTAGTTATTTTTCCATTTTTCACTCAATTTCAGTTTTTATTTTCCCGAAAATTATTTAATGAAAAAAGTGGTAACATTGCGCATTCTTACGATTCTTTTCAACCATTTGCACCGAAAAAATTTGTTGAAAAACACGAACTCTGGCTTCCTGAAGTCCCCGTTACATTCAGTGTATTTTTGTTCATAATACAGAATTCTTGTAGCATCCCAATATTAGAAATTTCTTAAAAAATTCGAAAATCTACCCATTTTTTTCGATCAGATTTCAATAGAATTTGGCTCACACCCTGATTTAATATCTAACAACAGTGTCTCGAATTGAAGTGAGATCCGTTTTTAATTTTGGAAATAGTGGTAATAACATATGTAAAATTTCCTTGATATTTTCTCATTATCGCTATCGTTCCCTAAATAACTCAAGAAATACAGCTTTGACAACCAGTTTGAGCATGCATGCTAGAGTTTATTGCACCCCTATATAGAAATCTCAATGATCATTTACTGACCTGTGATAAGCCATATTACTAGGTAGTTTGTTCATATCAATGTTGACTTCTGTAGCCACAGCAGGGTTATATCCAAGAAACCTCTTATGCATACGATGACACAACAGAACTAAAAGCATTATAACAATTATAATTAATAGCCCACTAACAGAAATAATGATGAGTTTTGTTGGTGTCAAGTCATCCATCATTATACTAATATCTTCTTTATCCACAGCTACAGAGTTTGGACAAGGGGGTATATCACAATACTCCCATCTCTTAGTTGTGTTCGAGGTGTAACACCACGGCCGAATCTCTTCTCCTCCAGCATTTCTACAATAATTTTCAGAATTTTCCATTTCAGGAAAAACGTTTGGAGGGGATTCGTGGCTATGCGGAAATTGTGAGTCCCATCTTTGGCAATACACTCCATTTTTAGTCACATTAACATTTCCTTGATAAAATCTGCCTCTACCTCTTACACAATCATCTGAAAGTTTGAAAGAGACATTTCAATATTCACTCAATACATCAATCAATCAGTCTGAGGCATAACCAGTAGATTAGATAGTTAGATTAAAGAGTATTACATGTACTCCGCGCCTCCTCAAACTTTTCTGTCTTGCCAGCTGATGTTTGAGAATTTTGGAAGGCTTTCACCTATTGCTCTCTACTCAGCTGACGCACTTTATGACTCGGGAGTGTAGATGAATCCATGTTCCATCCACTGTCATGTATCGACGCAAAAACAAACTGTTTAATTCTAGCTCCAAACTGCGTTTTTGATTTTTATCAGCGTGAGCAAGGCCCCCATTTCAAACAAAGCTCCTTCACGGACAAAAATGTTCAAGCAAAATAGTGAATACACTGACTTCGGATTTCTTCAACGCCGCCGCTATCTCAAGCAACTTCAATTTACGATTGTTCTTTTAAGAAACAACTGCAATCTTGGTATGACCAGAGCATTCACCATTGTCAGAGGGTCTTCGACCTCATTTAGAGTCAGTTTAACTATTGTTGTCCATGTCTAAATCACATATCAAGCCATAGTTTTGCTTGCACAATATTAGAACTCGTCAATAAACAGTATTTCATCATTACACAAAACAGGTTTTTATCCAATTTCAGACAAATGAATCGTCACTCAACCTTCAATATCTCGATCCAGAAATAACTCTCAACTTAAAATTTCAAAAAGTGGTACGGAATTGATTGTATCATCTGTGCGCCAGGCCCAGGACTTGAGTCATGTGATATGTTCTAAACATATTTCCTGATAATCTGGAACCTGCACGTGTTCACAACTTCTATTAGGTTGCAATACAAATGATAAAACAATAATGAAAGAATTTCTATTGAGGTTCAAAACAATGAAAGTTGGATAAAAACAGTAAAGTGAAGTCATGAACATTTGCTTTCTTGTTCATTTATGAATTTCTTCCAATCATATGACCTTCAAGAAATGAACATGCAAGACATTATTAACTAACTACGAATTTTCAATTCGAACAGGTAAGTATTTATCGTTTGTTATCGTGGTTGTTGAACCTTGGGAAAAACGTTATATTCAAAAATATAAGCACAGAATTATTCTTCAATCAATAAGGATTTTATCAGAACTACAGTTCAGTTTATGCTTACATGTAATTTCATCTTTTTTCATTTCAATAAGACCAGTATAAGCGCATGTTTTGGTATCATTATTAATCACTTTATACTTTGGCAATTTTTGGCAGTCTGGTAACCTAAAGTGTCCTCTGGACGTGAAGAATACTCCTTTCTCCTTTTTATCCTCAATGATTGCCCATTCTTTAAAACAGAATAATTGTTTCACAGCAATGCAATCTTCATAGCATAATGGCAGAGGACTCGAAATATGACATTCTGGGAATGCATAAGCACAAATGAAGACCTATAAGAGTAAAAAAAATTTGAGGAAAAACTTCAACCCGCTCATATAGGAAATATAAGGAATTCAAATAGTAAAATTAATTCATAATAATGAAAACGTCTTCATTGAAAGAGAAAAAATTCTACTTGAGACGGAGTCTAGCTTCAGCTACTCCACTCAACCCCAGAAAAAAAATACAAAATAAGAGGAAAACAAATATAAGCGTTAGTTAAAAAAAATTAATCAATTTTTTCCCCAGTTCTGAGCTCAGAAAAATTCATTTCCACCCATTGTCATTGTGTAAATTCATCACATTGAAGTACTACACAGAACTAAGGGTTAGTCAATAATGACAACAAAGTGAATTTGACTGAGAGTGATTTTACTAAAACTAATCAGAATAATGTTCCGTGCACTTATGTATAATTTGAATTTCACACATGTTCACTGTCATATTGTTATGACAAAAAAAATTCGTTGCATCTTGGCTAAGCTGTTTAACTCTGTAATTAAGCTACTTAAGAAAGAGCACTATTAATTACAAGCCAAGTGAATGATATTAGAATTAGTGCTCAGAACTAATTAATATTGCATTAGAGACAGAAGATTGAAACTTACATTTGAGGGAGATGGAGCTAGGAGAGAGGCAAGGAATCAGAAGATCTATTCTAGCTGCATCCTCCTTTCAACCCTACAAATGGGTATCTACTCTCTTCCTCATATTTTCAGTACCTCTTCTAGCTCCATCCTTTTAACCCCTAGGATAGAGCATATTCTTTACATCTCACATGAAGATTTTAATCATGTCCGTTTAAAAGTGACGTGAAACTCTATCCATGTTATATTTGGACTATGAATTTGTCTAACCACTAAACCTCAGACAATTTGTTTTGTTTGTTCATAACAAATGGATACAATTAGCAAAAAAATGTCCATTCATGCAATAAGACTATTATTATAAATTTTTTAATTACTTCCGTATTTCCCTTCTTTACACCAACTTGTACTTGATAAAATTGAATAAATATCTCATTTCCGAAAATAAATTTATAGTCAGATCCACAAAACCTCAATTATAAATAAAATAATATTGAACAACACTTTCAATCCTTACCTCTGCCGCACTCCTGCAAGGCTCTTTGAATGTTAAGATCATTTCATCCCAAAGTCCAACAGTAATTTCTTCATTGTACATAGAAGTGTTGTAATAAACCATTTTGTGGTCATCTATATATTTCTTACAAATTTTGCCATAATAAAAACCACAATGACCATCATACTCTTCAAAGGAAGACTGTATTATAATTACTATCAAAATGAAAGTAATATACATAATATCCATTGGGGTACATTCCAATTTTCAGGATATGAGTTCAAAAGCTGTCTTATCAATGGATATTCATCCCGCATGTAGAACTACTGTGAGATAGTTTCGAATAAGTTTCATTCTAGCTATAAAAACGATGAATTCGTTAATAATTATCATGCTACAGGATAAAACATTGACAAACAACAACAAAATCCACTAGGACTCTAGCATAGACACACAGAACATCAAAATATAGACAACTTTCTAGTCACAGAACATCAAATATAATATAGTGTTCTAGGATGCTGAAGGTACCGGGTTCGAATCCCGGCGAGGTCATGGATGTTGTAAAGTATATAGGTGGTGGTGATTTGGAAAGAATCTGAGAGTAAAATACTTGTAGATGTGTAAGATGCACATAGTATCCCGGCACATATAAAGGAAAAAAAATATATTTGTATTCTGTGATCTAAGTCTATCATACTAGAGAGATATTGCAGTGTCAAATTTGTGTGACGTTATTAGCGCAAACGTTATTTTTGACATCTAAGCATGCGCAGATTCAGTTTCAGAATAACGCGACGTTAATAGCGTTAGCGTCTAACGTTATTTACGGAAAATTGCGGGCCGCAATTTACGTTGCGCTATTCTATATCGGAAGGATTCGTTAAGCTTCGGGTCCTTCCGGCTCCGATCACTATCATAGAAAAAAGCTGTTTGTTAATATGTTTTTTGGTGTTATATTATAATAAATTATAAACAGAACTTTCTCGGATTTTTTAAATCTATTTTATAATATCTCTTACACACAACTGCTATTAGACATTAAGATTTATCAGTTCTACCACAGCAAATTTTTTTACATATATAGGTATTTGTTACTTTTTCACGAATTAAGAAATACTTTTGGAAGCAACATGAGCCAGGGTTTTCAATTAGGAACAGTTTGAACCATGCCAATTATTTCGTGCAATATTTCTACTTCCATTTCTCCTGCATTAGAACCAGCTGACCTTTCCGCTTCCGATTCCATTTTCATTTCGTCCAGAATCAAAAAACTAATGCAGAAATGCAAGTTATTAAGCTTTAGGAGTTTAAACGTGAGTTTGTAACACAAAAATCTGACGTCTCACATAACCTAACCTAACAAACTGATAACAAACGTAACGGTAACAGAAACGTATAGCAATACGTCTACTTTTGGAACGACCGTTAGATCCACGTTAAACACCAAAACGTTATCTTTAGCGCACCGTAATAACATAACGCTTGCGCTATTCAAAAGTTGCAATATCTCTCTAATATCATCAAAGGATACAACTAAAAACTAAAAAAACTATTCTTATTCACATTGACGGATTCTCCTCTGCCTATATGTCAGTTGGGACATTGTATAAATTTATACAATGGTTGGGATAACCGTAACCATTGTTTGAACAAGCCAAAACCAATATTTGTATTGTGTGGATATATCCGCAGAACTTCAAAATATATGTATATTTCTGACGTTATTTTGTTATTCTATGCGCAACCTACCATCATAGAATAGAATACGATTCTCCATATATATTTGTATTCTGTGCTCCATAGATATAATTTAAAAAGCAATTTCAAGCAATGGACCAAATGCTCCGGAAATAGTTTGGTCTTTTTTCTCTATCTACGTTGAAAACGAACTATGAAAGTAAGCAAAAATAGCAAAACACGTTAGAATCACAGACTACATACCACAGAATAACGGGCATTGTTATTCTATGACGGACCACTTGCTTGGAAGTGTTCGACCGGTGAAGCGACAGTAGGAAAAGTGGAAACAATACTGAGTATTTTTTTTAGGAACGACAAGGGATATACACACAGTATATCAACCTATCAAGGTCTATCCATGGCACTTCTTATATTTTGATGTTCTGTGCCCGAAACCTTACGAATCTCCGCCATATTGAAAGTGTCCAATTCTTGCGCAGGCGTCAACAAGCCAGCTGCAAATGAACAACAATCATTCTCTCCATGTGCTCGTGCTGTGTTAAAATCAGGTCGTCTTCATAATTGAAATAGTTATTTCTGTAAATCAACGTTTTATTTTGAACGCAAAATGGTCCGAGCTCGCTGTGTACCACGATGTGAAAATAATATGGGTCAAGTGAGAATGCATAGATTTCCAACAGACAAAGTGGTAAGAACAATAATTTTATCAAGAAATTATTCAATTCAACAAAAACTAGAATAGGATTTGTATCAACAAATCACACCTTTCCTTAATCTCGAAACATGCATTTATAATTTCCTCTTTTAGGTCTTCACAAAATGGATAAACAGTATTAATTTAGCTCTTCATTAAATGGCTGAATAATGTAAGGTGAAAGAATCTCAAGAGGTCGTCTGAAGTCCTGCAGCTGTCCATGCAATAAAAAGGAAAGAAAAGAACCAAACAGAAGGTGATTACCTCCGTAGTTCAGAATATAGGTGAGCAACTGATAGTTCAATAGCTTTCGCTGTTGACATACCTGTCTTCATGAATTTTTAATTTTCATGTTATTTGATATAAACAGCTTGAGGCATATACCACCCATGTGGCCTGGAGAATGAAGAAATTCCCGAGGAACCATTTGCTCGACAAAGTAATGGTAGCTTGATGGTGGATATACCAGAGAATATGTTAAGATCAACAAGCTTTATTCTAGACGGTGAGTTTCTCATGATTATCAGTATAGATTTAACTTTTAATGTGTAGAAGTAATTAATTTTTAACAGAGAAATTTCACTTTATGCATAAATATTCACAACATATTCTTCTTCTCATAGCTGAAGAGAACGGAACAGGGGCCGATGCTGATGGATTGTGAAGAATAAGGTGCAGAACCATATTGGGAGGAAAAAAAGCTCCTCTTACTACTTCCTAGGCATACCAATCAAGATCTACTGCTGCTTCGGTAGAAGAGAGAAACTTTTGCTTTAACTGAATTCTATATTCTGTAACTTGAATGTAATAAGTGTCACTCTTCTACCTATAGGCTACAATCCATGATGTATAAAACATGGTGTGCTCTTGTGCAAAAAAAAGTGACCTCAGCAAGTTGAAGATTCAAGGAAATATATATTCTGTGCTTTGAATTTTCAAATAGTTTTAATACGTCATCATGTGTACGTTCGATCACAGATAGGCTGATGAGCACACCATGTTTTACTTACATAATGACTACAGTCTATGTATTATATAATCTCAACGATTAGGAGCATTGAATATTGTGTTCTCTATTTTGTCATTTGTACTATTAGACATATTTTTGTCAACTGTAGGGCTCCCTTGCACTTGTAACTTTCTGTCACCTTGACAATATATCAAGGAAAGGCCTTATCCAGTCATGATTGAATAATTAAAAAAAATACAGATTGTTTTGTAATACTTTTACATAATAGCTTTCAATATTGATATTGTTCGATATACTTCTATTATCTCCAACATACTACGTATGAATGACGTCTAAATTCAATGTCCGTCATGATTGCCCAATTTCTTTTACACGGTGAAATAGATATGCTTTTTAATATAGCATCCAGCGCTAGATTTTTTCCAATTTTCCTAGGTTGATATTCTCCTGTTATTATTAGAAAATGAATCAACCCCTTTTTTATTTGTGACTATGTATATATTAGCCTTTCACTGTTCTATGTCAGCCTATTTTCTCAATTCAAATCATTTTGTATATGCAATTTCTATGTATTCAATTAATTCGAATTTTCAATACGCTTGAATTCTGTACATATTGTTTTGTTTTTTTAGAATTGATGCATCGATCCAACCAATCATTTGAATTTTATATAGTTTCCTAATTCATTGTTTGAACTATCAAGCATACATGATTATTATCAACTCTACTTTGTATATATTGAATATTTAATATAAAAACATTAAGAACAAATCTCTGGTATATTTTTTTCCCCAAGTACTATTATATGATAAATAAAATCATTCTGATGACTTAATTCTTGATAAGGGACGATATATTCCTCCCTCATCAAGAATTAAATACTCAGAATGATAATCAAGTCGAAACTATTTCATTTGGAGGGGGATGCTATACAAAATTTCAAATTTCCCGCCGAATGTTTGTTGCTATAGGTTGCTAGGATACCGGAGTCCAGTCATCAGATGTCGCTTTCTCACGGTTTCGTGAAATGCTTGGAGTTGCCCATCTATAATATATCTTGTCTATGGGTCTATCCCAGTAAGATTGATCAGCATTATTTATATTTGAAATATATTTCAATATTCATCTTCTATCATTTCATATGTGAAATTGATACTTTTTTCATTTTTCAGACGGTAATCATCTATATCAATGGAATCCACTTGATTATGTCTACCTATTGTGACAGGATGCTTTTTCCCCTACCTAGACAAAACAGTGTTATTGTGTTTCAGTGACGTGACAATTCTGATTGTAATAATAACTGAAAGACTGTCGTGAATAAGTGTTGACCCCATAAATATCCTTTTATCCATAACTCATGAACATCAAAGTGTAATTCTCATTTTATTGAATAATTGTTCTGGAATTTGGTAGATACACCCCAAAGAACTTGAAATAGTTGAAACCAAATTCCAAAAATGTAAGACCTGTGGTTGGTCAAAAATTTTGTTAGTTGTGTGTCATGGTTTTTGGTTTCTCTAGAAGCAAACTTTACTTATTTGTTTCAGAAAACTGCCACCTAAATTATAGTCACATTTGTTAAGGTGTGAGACAAATATTTTCTTATTCATTCTACGACAGAATCTTTGAAATATATGAAAAATGTAATAAGTATTTATTCAAGGAATTCAGATTATTTTATGTTTAAGAAGTTTTTTCAACTACATTTTGGATAGTTTTTTGGCTGAGATATATTTTGGTTACCAATTTTGCACATGCAGATGTTCCACATGTAGGTGTGAAAAAAACGAGCATACTGAAGCCTATTTTATGATAATTATAAGTATATATTTATGTACATATAACTTGTTGGAAAATATATTATAATTGCCACAGAACATCAAAATATAAGAAGTGCAACCTGCCTTGTAAACTATGCGCAACAATTGTGACATTTCTCCTGTCATAAAATAAGTGGGAATATTCCATTATGATTCTAGGGGGTGTCCGCCAGTTGAAGTATATGTCATTTTTCTCTAAAATTACATTGGTGCTCTGTGGTTCAGTTAATATTTCTGATTATTCTGTGTTCTAAATTTAAATTGAATGGAAAGGAATTTTTGTCTTCAATTAGAAGAAAGCTTTATAAATAATAGTTTATTGAATACAATAATTTTTGCAATTACATGTGCGTGAAAAACTGAATTGTAGGATAAACAAGTATCCGATATTTGTCTTTTACCTAACGAAAGATGAATACTTATAACACAGGTTGCGGTTTTCTGGACCAAACAAATACAGTTAGCTCCTAGAGAAACCAAATAAATCCATAATAAGGGTTGAAGAAATATTTCTGAGAAGGTTAGCACTGATTCACAACAATCCTAATGTTGTCACAAAGATTAATATATTCACTTCACTAATTTTCAATAACACTGATTCATCAAGGGAGGGGAGCGGCATCCAAAAGTCCATGGAAACTGCCAAAATCATGTAGAAATCTTCAGTCCAAGTCCTTCCTGGCAATACCACTTTTCTAGAAAATCAATCAACAATTAGACGATGAATATTGAAATAAAGATTAACTATAAATACTCCGAATTAATCTTTCAAAGATAAGACTCCCAATAAGATAGTTCCCTGAATGAAGTTCATTAAGTAGTACTCCACTATGCTAGTAGAAAATTCCATCGAATTAAATTTATGAACTGTGAGAATAATAAGTGATATAATCCCAGGTAAAACTTTCGCACCCGGCCAGTAATTATTATTCTTAGAATATGGGAAATATATGTTATGTTTCTGATGGTTCAACTGAAAAGATTTTTAGGCTGGAATTGCCGAATATACATACACCTAATAACATATCAAATTAGGTCTATGCGTATATACAATGTCCCAATAAATTAACTGACATTATGCCATAGCCTTTGTATTAAGATGGACTTTCATACTGTTTGCACTAGAATCTAAGATTGAAAAATTGTGAATACACATGCCTAAATGATGGATTATTTGTACTGCATAGGAAATGATAGTCAAAGTGATTACCATTTTTTTATCTTATCATGGTGAAAAATTAGTGCTTGAGCTCATACATAAATGATTCCTCCGAATTCAACATTATCTGAATCCTGAAAATAAATATGGTTACGCATATTACACCTGAAAAGATATTAACTTCATATTACACGGGTATTATTTTAATTTCAATTTTGAATATCAATAACAAACTGCCACAAAATGCCATTGGCATATCATAACATAATAATAATAATAATAATCTGCCATACAATCAGGCCTATTCTGTTTGCAAATAGCAATATTTTCAGAAAAATGATTGCTTTCATAACAATATGAGAAATATTGGTATAATGTCATTTCATTCTTCCATTTCGATATATCCACGACATACGTTTCTGACAGATAAAAATAAGTGGAAACGTATGTCCTTGTTTCTACTTTTCCTACCGTCGCTTCACCCCACTGATAATTGCATGTAAATAAAGAAATTATTGTTTATAATGCTTTGTTTCATTTTTGAAGCACGTTTCCTTTCGAATCATAATTGAGCTTAGAACACGGAATAATAAAAATTTTGAAGAATTCACGATATAAATATTTGCATCCTGTAATAATCAATATTGCCACAGAATATTTAAGCACAGAACACCATCAGAATTCTATCGTGTGAATGACAATAATGACACCCCCTCGCACCATAATGGAATATTCCCAACTAGTTTTTTTGCAGGAGAAATGTCACAAATGTTGCCCTCAGTTTACAAGGGAGGTAGCACTTCTTATATTCGATGTTCTGTGTGTTCGACTTTCTATCGCCAGAGAGCGTATCGCTTAGCAGTAGTTGCGATGATAAAGATAATCAGGTCGATTCTGTTTGCAAATAGCAATATTGCTATGAAAAAGATATGGCTATCATAACAAGATTGGAATTATTGGTATTCTGATCAACCATTTTGAGCAATATGATCTGTCACTTTAACGAGAATCTTGCCATCAACATTGCTATCTTAGCAACCTCAAAATAGTACTTGCTATGCTTCATAACAAGAAAGTTTAGGGAAGGAATCTCTCAGAGATCCATTTGTTTCAGTATTATTTCTTCCAATAATTCGAAAATATTGAAGATAGGGAAGAATGTGCTTATAGAAATGTGTTCAAGGTTCTCTAGAATATTTAATTTTAAGGATTCTTAGACTAAAATACCGGCATAGTAAGCAACAGCTGACCCGATTATTCTAATGATCTCAACAACAGCCATCCCTTTGAACTCCAAACGGAAAAGCTCATCGAATTTCGAATTATTATCGCCTGCATAAAATTGCATTTGATTTCTGGAAACCAAAATTCTATCGGTATCCAGGAAATAGGTCAGTTTGACTTTAATTGGTTTTTCTGTTTCATAACATTTTCGAATAAGTCGATGTTTACATGAATAAAAAAAGTAGGTATATGCTAATGGAAATGTGTTCAAGGTTCTCTAGAATATAATTTAATTTCAAGGAAAATTCTTAGACTAAGATAGAGGCATAGGCAACAGCTGAGATGACTATTCTATTCATCTCAACAACAGCAATCCCTTTGAAGTGCCAACGAAAAAGTTTATCGAATTTCGAATTATTAACGCCTGAATAAAATTGCTGCATTCGATTTCCGATAACCAATATTTTATTGGTATCCAGGAAATTGGTTATTGGTCAATTCGACTCGTTTCGTTTCCTAACATCTTTTATGTCGATGTTTACATGAATAAATAAACAAAGAAAGCCGTAGATAGAGGTTATGTATGTGAAACCATAAAGAAAACTCACGAATTAGGGTTATTTTCTTTTTCCTTGTAGTTCTAAAGTCACAAAATACAGTGTTGTCAGCTCTAAAATAACCAATTATGGAAGTCTATGATAGCAATATTGTTATGACAAAATTCATAACAAACATTGCTATAACACTCGAAACAGAATACGTAACATCATGGCCATATTGCTATAAATTAGAAAGATAGCAATATGAATAGAATAGCAAGGTTCATAGCAATACGCAAACAGAATCGACCTGAATATTTATAATAATCAGGTCGATTCTGTTTGCAAATAGCAATATTGCTAAGAAAAAGATATTGCTATCATAACAAGATTGGAATTATTGGTATTCTGATCAACGATTTTGAGCAATATGATCTGTCACTTTAACGAGAATCTTGCTATCAATATTGCTATCTTAGCAACCTCAAAATAGTACTTGCTATGCTTGATAACAAGATAGGTTAGAAAGGGAATCTTACAGAGATCCATTTGTTTAAGTATTATTTCTTCCAAGAATTCGAAAATATTGAAGATAGGGAAGTATGTGGTAATAAAAATTTGTTATTTCATGGAAAATTCTTAGAATAAAATACCTGCATAGTAAGCAACAACTGAGATGATTATTCTAATGATCTAACAGCCATCCCTTTGAATTGCCAACAGAAAAGTTCATCGAATTTCGAATCAATAGCATAAAATTGCTGCATTTGATTTCTGGAAACCAAAATTCTATCGGTATCCACAAAATTGGTCAATTTGACTAAAATTGGTTTTTCTGTTTCGTAACATTTTCGACTAAGTCGATGTTTACATGAATAAAAAAAGTATACGCTAATGGAAATGTGTTCAAGGTTCTCTAGTGGCTAGTAGGCTTAGGCAACAGCTGAGATGATTATTCTACTCGTCTCAACAAATGCAATCCCTTTGAGGTTCCAACGAAAAAGTTTATAGAATTTCGAATCATTAACGCCTGAATAAAATTGCTGCATTCGATTTCTGATAACCAATATTTTATTGGTATCCAGGAAATTGGTTATTGGCCAATTTGACTCGTTTCTTTTCCTAACATTTTTTATATCGATGTTTACAAGTTTACATGAAGAAAGCCGTAGATTGAGGTTATGTATGCGAAACCATAAAGAAAACTCACGAATTAGGGTTATTTTCTTCTTCCTTGTAGTTCTAATGTCACAAAATACAGTGTTGTCAGCTCTAAAATCACCAATTATGGAAGTCTATGATAGCAATATTGTTATGACAAAATTCATAACAAACATTGCTATAACACTCGGAACAGAATACGTAACATCATGGCCATATTGCTATAAATTAGAAAGATAGCAATATGACTAGAATAGCAAGGTTCATAGCAATACGCAAACAGAATCGACCTGAATGTTTAAGGATAACAAATAAACAAATGATGTGTAGGATTAACTGCCGGTATTATAAAACTTAACTTGAAGTTATCTATAACTTTAACTGACAGTTTTGACATTTATATTAGAACATTAGACCGGAATTTTGAACAATCGGTCGGATGTTGCTGGGGGCACGTGACATTTGATAATTGTCACATGTCAGCTGTTAAATGTCATTGAAGACAGTTTACCACAACAAGTCTACTAGAAATCTAAATGAATTACAGATTCTATTGAATATTTCTATTCAAATCCTGCAATATCTGTTGTCTCTCGAATTATTTTCACCTAGAACTTTCGATATGACCATTTTACCCACTAAACGGTCTTCTTCTAGTGTTGAAGAAAATAAGGACAATAATCAGACTAATGTGAGGACTTACATCTGTTGTTTTAAATGAATAGTATCACTAAAGTGTTTTAAGACAGCCTGATTCGATGGTTTTTTTTCAGGGCAATAATGATAGAAACATAAGAAGGAGGGATGATCTTAACACGATTCAAATCAACAGCCTAGCAGATTCGAATTCTAGTTCTAGAAGATCTCCTTTTACATTGTGAGTATAGTCTCTACTTCAAATTGAGGTTTAATATTATTATTAGACGCGCCTCGGTGTTTAATTGCCAGCTCTAATTCGTCTCAAGCAATTGGCAGAATGAAGTATTATATAATTTTCATAGACAGGAGAAAAACAACTTTGGACACTTATTTTATGAACAAGGTTATAGCTTGATTATGAAGGTTGAATTCATGAATCGATGACATCTAAAAAAAATTGAACGAATTGTTATCTAGTACCCTTTATCCAAAAATGATGGTATGTTTCATGCAGCAATTTGTCAGACATAAACTATTAAAAGATCGCCAAATCGTTTATCAGAATATAAAGCTGCCCTAAGAAAAAGTACTTGATTTCAATTCACTAGGATCTGAATTTTGGGAAAGGTTTTTATGGTCCTTGTGATATGATCCTCTCAAAACTTTGCCTGAATAATTGGAAAATCTCAAATACTATTTGAAATCAGATTGTTGTTAAAACGTTGGCATATCTACAATGCCACATTAATATTGCTTGTTTCGGTACGTAATTCTATTGTATGGGTAGAAAGTCACATGATTGTAGTTTTTCTAATCAATAATTGTCTAAGATGAATTATTTATTGTTCTCAGTGGTGGTAATTCTGCAGAAAGGAAAGATAGATTACGTAAAAGGTTTAAGGAGTCCGATAGAGTGCGAGATAGGGAACGAGAACGGGAACAGAAGAGGGAAGTTCGTAGAGAGCAGAAGAGGGAGCGTATAGCTAAAAGAGAGGGAGGATCTGAACCTCTTCATGACAACTCTTCTGGTTCTAGCCAAGGGGATACTGGTGGTGTTGTAGAGCCTACAAAAAACGAAAATGCTCTTATTGCTATTAAGGAAGATTGTACTGGATTCAACAGTGAAGATGAGTATGACGATCGCCTTTTTAGTCAACAATCTAGTATCAGCAGTGAAGAATGGCAGAAGGTTAGTTTTATTTCTTTGAATAAAGAATATGTGATGCCTTACTCAGTAGAATTTTTTGAAAAAGTAAACGTGAATACAGCTTCTGTGCAGCATCTCAAAAACAAATTATTGTTTTGCATTGCTTGTTCTTAGGATTGAGAGTGCTTTCAAATTTGCCAAAATGTCTATGAAATTCACATTTTCCGTCTGTGCAACCATAATCTCCTGGACGTCCGAAAGTTATTCGTTCAATGGTATTGTATTATAGCCATGTAATTTGTTTTGCTTAATCATTCAAAAAAATATTTGCGCAAAATTATACGATTAGAGTATCGGAAATCTTTTTTTTCTGAAAACAAAGCAGTGCTTGGACACTTGAAATATATCCTAGGCATAAAAATGGTCAACTGCTCAAGCACTCAAAAGCGTTTGACTTGACATTAATGCTTTTCTACAAATGATTGGATCAAATTTTCGTATTTAAAGACTTCAAAGGAATTTGATTATAGTTTTGAACTGCTCAATCATACCCTATCTCCAAAGTTGAAAAATTACGATTTTTAGAGGGACGAATATTTCAAGAGATGTATGTCAAGTCTTGGATTTGAAATAAAGCAGATGAATGAAGATGGTGCTTGCCTCTTTCGGTCGATTGCAGATCAAGTATATGGAGATCAAGAAAGCCATCTACAAGTTCGTCAAGATTGTATGAATTACATTGTGAGTATTTTGAAATATCAAATCTATCTGGTAACATGTTAGTGGACTTTGCTTTCTTAAGGTCAAAAACCGAGATTACTTTGAACCTTATATAACTGAGGATTTTGATAAATATATTGCTCGAAAAAAACATTGGAATGTCCATGGAAATCATCTGGAAATTCAAGCAATGAGTGAAATGTACAATCGAACAATCGAAGTGTACTGCTATCAAATAGGTAAGCTTAAAATATTCCAAAAAAGTTGCAAATGTCTTTTTGAAGATCTCTCCAATGATATGTATAGAGGAGGCTTATTCAATTAGGGAACAATCATAACAACATGTTGTGCCAAGGTTGGCTGTTGTTTCCTGATTGAGAGGAACCAAAACTGTCTGTTTTCCATTCAGTACTATTTTTTCATCTCGCATCGTCAAACAATTTTTATCTAAAGCTGTAAATGACCAGCCGCTGTAATACTTGACTGTTACAGAATTTCATGAATAACCATAACTTCCTCTTTCTGTCTGCATTAATGATTTTGAATGATCGTTGATTCGAAATTGTCAATATACTGCTGTATGAAACCAATGTGTATTTCTAAAAATGGAATAGGTTTTTAGATCAAGTCTAGATGTTTTTCAGAACCCATAAATATATTCAGTGCTCCAAGACTGATGAATTCCTATGAGCCCATAAGATTGTCATATCATAGAATGTGTCATTATAATTCAATAAGTAATCCCAACAAACCATCTGTGGGAGTTGGATTAGGTCTCCCCAACTATCATCCTGTAGATGTTGATAGACGACGGTTCAATGAGGCTATAAGAGCTAGCGAGGAGTTACTTATCGAACAGGTATAATATGAAAGAAATCAACTTCATCACAAGATCACAATTACCCCAATTTACAGACTATGCTTGAAGATAAAATTCTGGCTACTGATTGGGAAGCAACAAATGAAGCAATCGAAGAACAAGTTGCTAGAGAGTCTTACATACAATATTTTCGTGACAATGAAAGACGTTTAAAAGCTCAAGGAAATAGTCTAGCTAGTGGTAGTAGTTCAACTATCACATCTTCTATGATTTCATCAATTTCAACCCCTAGGCCTTCTAGGCGTGGATCAGCATCTCCCAAGGGTTGCCAGTCTCCAAAAGGGGGAGGAAGTTCTCCTAAAAATTCTTATTCGCCCCATGGTATGAAGGATCTATTCATATTTCAGTTCTACTTGAAGAGCAAAATGTTTTTTCAGCAAGTCCTAGGACTACACTACAATCAAACAGCCATCCCCTTGTTGAAAGTAATGTAGATCATTTGTCACCACCTTATGTGCCCACAGAAGAAGAAGTTTTGTTTGGAAAACGATTATTCAGTTCGCCAAGACTTATTGAAACCAGTAACGATTTCCAGCTTAGAGATTATTTAGGAGAAAATGAAATTGATAAATTTTGTGATTCACAAAAAGCAGGACCGTCAAATTTAGTAGATAATGGTGGGTTTGTATTGTATCACTACTGTATATACGCTCACCTCCAGACATCATTATTTGCTCTAGATAGAAAATGGAACACTTCACGTTACTCAGTTTGGTTTAAAATTTGAGTTAATTGAGGTCATTTTGCAGGTTTCGAAGATTTCGACCATGAAATAATGGCTCGAGTAATGGCAGAATCACAAAAAACTTATCTTGATGAATTAAAGAACAAATCGAAGAAGCGTTTCGGCTCCCCAGGGCCTTCAACTTCATCATAGCTCATTCCTATGTTACATTAATCTAGTTACTCCTTAATACAGTAATGTTTTCTAACACTTAATGACATAGATTTATGTATTTCTCCTCATCCACATACTAATTTTCCAAGTAGAATTTCTTATATGTATAATAATTGATTAGATTTTTTCTAGAATTAAGCTTTAAGTGAGTCGATTTATACTTCATATTGAAATTTGTTATTTACGTACATGTTGTGATATAATCATTTCAAGAATGATTTATTTTGTTTTGACACATTGAGCCTCATTTCAGATTTAACTTTATATTTTGTTATGAAGTTGAACTTTTAGATATAATATCAATAAAGTGCATATATTCAATTCCTATATTCTCAAAGACTTCCGTTTTGTGCTTGGTGTAATACTCCTTTTGTTTCCTGTGTTGGTGAATCCTCGGAATTGAAAAAAAAAGGAATAAAAAATATATATGTATAGCGCGTTAGAAGAAGAGAAAGACTTTTCTCCACAAATAAGAATGCCAGTATTTTAACAAGAGTGATGCAATTCAAAGAGTTCACTCATCATCTAACTCTGAATTGTAGTTAAGTAATAAACATTGTAGGCTACAATCA
The DNA here is from genome assembly GCA_958510865.1 of Myrrha octodecimguttata. NCBI lineage: Eukaryota > Metazoa > Arthropoda > Insecta > Coleoptera > Coccinellidae > Myrrha > Myrrha octodecimguttata. The sequence continues at coordinate 32,031,283 of OY294065.1, read as the reverse complement.
TGATGTAAGCACAGAATAGAGAAGTATTTATTCTCTATCAGAATAGAGAAGTATTTATTCTCTACCCGAATAGAGAAGTATTGCTTCTCTATTCTGTGATGTAAGTAAGACATAGTCTGCTCATCTGTGATCGATTTACCAATGATGACGTCACTTTTTTAATTCAATTTCGAAGCACAGAATATATAGTTCCTTGTATTTTAATCTTGCTGACGTCACTTTTTTTTCATATGAGCATGTTTTTTACACTCAGGTCGATTCTGTTTGCGTATTGCTATGAACCTTGCTATTCTAGTCATATTGCTATCTTTCTAATTTATAGCAATATGGCCATGATGTTACGTATTCTGTTCCGAGTGTTATAGCAATGTTTGTTATGAATTTTGTCATAACAATATTGCTATCATAGACTTCCATAATTGGTGTTTTCAGAGCTGACAACACTGTATTTTGTGACATTAGAACTACAAGGAAGAAGAAAATCCCTATTATCCCTAATTCGTGAGTTTTCTTTATGGCTTCGCATACATAACCTCAATCTACGGCTTTCTTTATTCATGTAAACATCGATATAAAAAATGTTAGGAAAAGAAACGAGTCAAATTGGTCAATAACCAATTTCCTGGATACCAATAAAATATTGGTTATCAGAAATCGAATGCAGCAATTTTATTCAGGCGTTAATAATTCGATAAACTTTTTCATTGGAACCTCAAAGGGATTGCATTTGTTGAGACGAGTAGAATAATCATCTCAGCTGTTGCCTATGCCTGTATCTTTGTCTAAGAATTTTCCTTGAAATTAAATAATACTCTAGAGAACCTTGAACACATTTCCATTAGCGTATACTTTTTTTATTCATGTAAACATCGACTTAGTCGAAAATGTTACGAAACAGAAAAACCAATTTTAGTCAAATTGACCAATTTTCTGGATACCGATAGAATTTTGGTTTCCAGAAATTAAATGCAGCAATTTTATGCTATTGATTCGAAATTCGATGAACTTTCCTGTTGGCAATTCAAAGGGATGGCTGTTAGATCATTAGAATAATCATCTCAGTTGTTGCTTACTATGCCGGTATTTTATTCTAAGAATTTTCCATGAAATAACAAATTTCTATTACCACATACTTCCCTATCTTCAATATTTTCGAATTCTTGGAAGAAATCATACTTAAACAAATGGATCTCTGTAAGATTCCCTTTCTAACCTATCTTGTTATCAAGCATAGCAAGTACTATTTTGAGGTTGCTAAGATAGCAATATTGATAGCAAGATTCTCGTTAAAGTGACAGATCATATTGCTCAAAATCGTTGATCAGAATACCAATAATTCCAATCTTGTTATGATAGCAATATCTTTTTCTTAGCAATATTGCTATTTGCAAACAGAATCGACCTGATTATGGGTTATTTGTATCACCACAGAATATCTATACTTAAGACACAGAATCGAAAAGTATTTCTTCTCTATTCTGTGGTATCACAAACCTGTCATATTTGTATTCTGTGCCTCTCTCTGTTTGTATTCTGTGGTGATACTGGTGTATATTTGTATTCTGTGGTGGTGCTCAGGGGGGTGAAGCGACGGTAGGAAAAGTAGAAACAAGGACATACGTTTCCACTTATTTTGATCTGTCAGAAACGTATGTCGTGGATATATCGAAATGGAAGAATGACATGACATTATGTCAAATCAGTCAAATGCTAATTTCATTTTTGGCGTGTTTTGTGGCAGTTTGTTATTGATATTGAAAATTGAAATTAAAATAATACCCGTGTAATATGAAGTTAATATCTTTTCAGGTGTAATATGTGTAACCATATTTATTTTCAGGATTCAGATAATGTTGAATTCGGGGGAATCATTTATGTATGAGCTCAAACACTGATTTTTAACCATGATAAGATAAAAAAAGGTAATTACTTTGACTATCATTACCTATGCAGTACAAATAATCCATCATTTAGGCATGTGTTTTCACAATTTTTCAATCTTAGATTCTAGTGAAAATAAGTTATCTTAATACAAAGGCAATGGCATAATGTCAGTTAATTTATTTGGACATTGTATTTACGCATAGACCTAATTTGATATGTTATTAGGTGTATGTATATTCGGCAATTCCAGCCTAAAAATCTCTTCAGTTGAACCATGAGAAACATTACATATATTTCCCATATTCTAAGAATAATAATTACTGGCCGGGTGCAAAAGTTTTACCTGGGATTATATCACTTATTATTCTCACAGTTCATAAATTTAATTCGTGTGAATATTCTACTAGCATAGTGGAGTACTACTTAATGAACTTCATTCAGGGAACTATCTTATTGGGAGTCTTATCTTTGAAAGATTAATTCGGAGTATTTATAGTTAATTTTTATTTCAATATTCATCGTCTAATTGTTGATTGATTTTCTAGAAAAGTGGTATTGCCAGGAAGGACTGAGACTGAAGATTTCTACATGATTTTGGCAGTTTCTTTGGACTTTTGGATGCCGCTCCCCTCCCTTGATGAATCAGTGTTATTGAAAATTAGTGAAGTGAATATATTAATCTTTGTGACAACATTAGGATTGTTGTGAATCAGTGCTAACCTTCTCAGAAATATTTCTTCAATCCTTATTATGGATTTATTTGGTTTCTCTAGGAGCTAATTGTATTTGTTTGGTCCAGAAAACCGCAACCTATGTTATAAGTATTCATATTTCGTTAGGTAAAAGACAAATATCGGATACTTGTTTATCCTACAATTCAGTTTTTGACACACATGTAATTGCAAAAATTATTGTATTCAATAAACTATTATTTATAAAGCTTTTTTCTAATTGAAGACAAAAATTCCTTTCCATTCAATTTAAATTTAGAACACAGAATAATCAGAAATATTAACTGAACCACAGAGCACCAATGTAATTTTAGAGAAAAATGACATATACTTCAACTGGCGGACACCCCCTAGAACCATAATGGAATATTCCCACTTATTTTATGACAGGAGAAATGTCACAATTGTTGCGCATAGTTTACAAGGCAGGTTGCACTTCTTATATTTTGATGTTCTGTGGTGGTGCTAGTGATTAGAAAGTACGAAGGATTATATGTGGATTTCCCAATTTTGAATAATGTGGAATTCCCCTTCATTTTAATTGATTTATTACCTCAGTCTGTGTTATTACAGTGTGAAGTAAAAATATATAAAAATGGCGACCAGGCGTGTTATAGTTTATGGAGGAAAAGGAGCATTGGGTTCAACCTGTGTTTCCCATTTCAAATCGAAGAATTTTGTGAGTTTCCTCACTAATTTCATGCGAGTTCTATTTTGTTCTCATATTTTCTTTCCATAGTGGGTGGGCTCTATTGATATGTCTGAGAATAAAGATGCAGACTTGAATATCTTAGTAGAGAAGGATGCTGATCTCGTTCAGCAGGTATTTTGTGAAATCTATTGCTGTAATTTAGTAGTTCTAGTTTATATGATTTTAAGGAAAGCACAATATTGAATTCTTTGAAATCTGCTCTCGGTGATTCCAAATTGGAAGCTGTTATCTGTGTTGCTGGCGGATGGGCAGGAGGGAATGCCAAAAAGGGTTGGTTTCTAGTTTATTCTTCACTATTCTTGATTACCATAAATTTCTTCTTGAAGATATCGCTAAAACTACCGATTTAATGTGGAGACAAAGTATCTGGAGCTCTGTTATCTCGGCAAGTATTGCTGCTCACCATTTGAAAGAGGGTGGAGTTCTCACTCTGACTGGTGCCAAGGCTGCTTTGGAAGGAACTCCAGGTACGTAAGCATATGGGGGAGTATTTCCACAGTTTTCTTTTTAACTTTCTGCTGCCATAGGGATGATTGGATATGGGCTAGCAAAGAGTGCAGTTCATCAGTTGACTAAGTCTTTAGCTGGAAAAGACAGTGGCCTACCACAAGATTCCCTAGTGGTGTCTATTTTACCCATTACTCTAGATACCCCAATGAACAGAAAATGGATGCCTGATGCAGATTTCTCTTGTTGGACGCCGTTAGAATATGTGGCTTGGTAATGCTCTTTTATTTTAAGGATAATTTGTCAGCTCAATCTCAAGTTGTTTTTTTAGGTTATTCTCTGATTGGGTAGATGGAAGGAATCGTCCAGCAAATGGTAGTCTGTTACAACTTTCCACTAAAAATTCCTTGACCGATATTATTCCAGTATAATTAAGGAATGTGTTTCAGAAAAAATGACCAATGGCAAAAATTCTACAATTCATGACGGTGTTTATAGTATGAATTATATACTTGTTTTATTTTTCAATTTACTTCATAATAAAGGAAAATATAACAAAAGAGTATCGTTAATGTATAAAAATTGCAATTTGGGTCTACAGTAATGAAATACTATTAAAGACAGGATAATTTCAGAGTTCTCTCATACCACTTTTTCAGAACATACACTATTGGTCTATGACTGATTTGATGTTGATGGTACTCTAATCTAGTATTATAGATGTTGAGAATTGTTGTATATGAACTTGGGAACAAGGCATTTCTTCGAAAGTTGCATTTGTTTTCGTTAGAAGAAACTTATTATTCTTTTGGATTCTGCTTCACAACTACATACTCTCAGTGGTACTTGTGAGAGTGAATAATTTGAATACTTGTTTTTTTTTATTCATGTATAACAAGCAATATATTGTTCAGTACAAATAATAAATAAGAACACAGTAGGTAAGTTGATAGTTATCCCACCTAATATAATAAATAATAGTAAAATAAATAGCAAATATAATAAATATTGGTGAAGAAGCAATATTCTGAAACGAATAAACCATATCATCATTAAGATGCTACTAACTGAAAAACAAAATTACATTGCCTATCCATTTATGTCTACAGACAAAAGCCAACATGAAATTAATTAAATTGGAATTTCCTGCTGAAGGGTTCTGTTCATATTTTTCAAATACTGTCTTTTTAGCCCTGTTAAGATTCATCACATGCAGCCACAAGTATCAACTATCATGTTGGATAGCACTTTAGTAGTTAATGTTTTATTGTTATCCATATAAACCAATTTCAGGGGAGAAAACTGAGTTGCAGAACAGCACATAGTGAACTCTGGTCCAGGTCTATTTTTAAACCTCTTGCCATTAATCAATTTCTGAAAAATAAATTCCATTAGGAAACTCAAGCATATCAGGATATAACAAATTAATATATGATGAAATGTATTAATTTCGCAGAAAAATTCTACACCCATTTCTCAAAAAAAATCTTTCAGAAACATGCTACCAAAGGTTGTACATTTGTTTCTGTATATGTTTAAAAAATATTTAATGGTTAAATCACCTGCAACACCCCGTTATGTTGTGTTGAACTAAGGGTAAGAGCTGATGGGGCCGTGCAAGAGCCTCTACAAAAATAGGCATTGTATTCTTTAGGATGAATAATCCAGTTATCCCATCCAATATCAGAAAAGGAAACGAGGAGTTTTTCTCTACAGCATTCTTTGGAATTGGGAGTGCAATCTGAAGATCTTTTAGCTCTCCTGTGTTTCAGAGCCCTCCTATGCTGGGAATGGGTGTAAATTATCAGAAACGGCTTTAATTTCGTATGGAATGAGATGGGGGACTTGGTTTTATCCATTCCACAAGTTTTACAAGTTATATGTATGGCGTGTGTCAAAGAATACTTGTATTCCAACCAATTTTTGACCACATATGTGACATCTATGGTTAACCAATTTTCTGAAAATCATTGGATTAACAAATATATTGACATTCTGATACAGCACAATATTGAAAAAGTTTCTCAAAAAATTATTCATTGTGATCGACGTTGAAATAGGAACTTATTTCATATTTACCCGTTGAACTGGTCTCCTGAATGGCAATTGGTCTGTTTTTCTGAAAACTCTTTTTCGCATCCCAATGCGTTATTTCAGATATAACGAAAGTTTGGTTGTGCGAATCGAAGTCGTCTGCTTCTTTGTAAAAACGTAGTTCCGCGGAACTGACATCAGAGGGAAAAATATCACTTGGCATTTGAAAGGGTAGGCATGCTGATGGAAAACGTGTATTTCTTGAACATCTGGTTGCATCTATACAGAGAAATATAAATCAAACAGCGAATTTCATTTCGGAATGCGGATAATTGCCTTCAGTTTTCATCTAATAAGATTCAAATATTCTATAAAAATGAATATTGATCGGAAGGAAAAATGATCAGCACCGCACGCACCATGATATTAAACAGTAATTCCTTTTTCGAAAAAAGCAGAGCAGCTTTTGCGCGCATGTTCAACATGTTTACCATAGTATGCAAAGATTAAATCTTTAATCTTTGATAGTATGGTCAGTTACTCTACTCCACGTATTTGCTGATGGTCGTGCCAAATTTCATTGAAATGCAATTCATCATTTAACGGTGTCAGTACCTCATCATAAGATTTCAAGCTCGATCGAGATGGAAAGATCCCGTGTGTTCGATTCCGGATTAGGAAAGACATTTTCTATTGATACGGTACCGACCACCATTCTCTGTTGGGTCAAAAATTAACAGAGCTGTGCCTATCGGGTCGCGTTAGGACACATAGTAACAAAGCATACGAACAGAACATACCCGATATCTTAACACAATTTCATCAGCGTCTGAGGGGTTTCCTTGAAACCTTGGATGGCCGGAAATATGCAGATACCTATGCTGAACAGTTTACAACAAAAAATTTGGAAAATTTTTCTCGGTCAACGATATACGAGCAGAAAAAAATGTTGCAAAGATTTGTGCGCCGGTATTCTTCAACTATAATGAGCAACTTTTTAATCCGATCGCAAGTAGTTCGTTAAGATATATCGAAGAAATAAACTCCAAACTATTTGGATCTCTAACGAAATACACCGTAGCATTTTGACGCGCATACTACCCTGAAAGTTTCAAGTCACTATAACTTTTTCCGTTTTCGTATGTTATCGGTGGCAACGGAAGACCAGCATAGAGGTAAGGATTTGGCATCGGTTCCTCCATTAGAGAGCCCGCATATCCTAGTGGAATTCTAAAATACAGACATTTGGACAAAATGATGATATAGCACGCCGCGCTCCCTACATGTGCGCAAAAATGATTTTTTCACAAAATATGTTGATTGAGGTGTTATTGATCATGACATAATTCCTCGAATAAATTAGTACCTAATTAAAAAAATTATTATTATTATTATTCAGGTATACCTTCATATGGAAAGATAATCGCTTGGGTGGTTTTTCCATAAAAATCATCATCGTAAGGATTTTGCAAATGATCTTCCTGATTAGGAAGCAAATTAGCGTACTCTTTAGTCTTCTGGAGATCTATCTGAGATATTTGAGGTTTTTCCTTTAGACGGAGCTTCTTGAGGATTTGGTACTTGATATATTCTATCCTCATAGCGGTCACCTCCTTTTCCAAATTTAGCATCTTCAGATATTTGTCAGAGGATGATTGATCGAGAATGTCATTCTCATAATCACTTTCACCAGGGGAAAAGTCGCGCAAAGAACTTTTATAACCGAAAAACTCCATCATTATCGATTTAATATCACGTTTTTCAGCAATCACGGAGTGCAGCGAAGACATCATGAGTATCACAGATATCACGAAAAAAATCATTGCGTCTTAACTACCTAAACTAATTTTGAACTTGTTGAACGTTCTAGTTGAGTGAAAATTTTCTCTGATACAGACTTTTAAAATGAACATAATGCCGGAATACCCCACTCTTGCGGAACATTTCTTCGCCGGATGATACAGCTGAACCTTGATCTCATATTTCTATCGGAACTCATTCCCGGTTTTGTTTATGTTATAGATTAATAGTATGTAATGTATTAAGAATAAAAAATGATTCACATTAATCCTCAAATGGATGAATGCCTTTAACCTCTCACCTCGATTCTCGTTTGGAACACCTCAAAATAAATTAAACGCAATGCTTAGAGCTTATCGTTGTACACTTTCTCTTATCGTCTGAATGAGTAGATACAGAAGGAATTTAAGAACATGAAAACAAATCTCGTTGGAGTACTAGTTGTGATGAATAATTATCATGATTATTTCTTTTCACAGATGCATTAAGCAAATAAATTATGTTGATCTCATGCTCCTGCCACGAGCTTTACGATACGAAATCGAAAGTAAGTCCAATGTACCATATCGAAGAACATGCACAGACAAACACACATCTAATTTGCGTCTTTAAAAGCTTCTAAATGAAAAGAGCCTCACGTGCAGGAGGTTCTCGCCGCAGTCAATGATATATGCTTTATCATTTATCTGCTTTTAAATCTACCGGTATTTAACAGACTCATCGAAAGGTTATTTGAATAAAGAACAAATATTTCTCTCATAAAAACATACAGATTTATCTGTAGTTCCTTGACATATCTTCCGATATTGATATCTATTATTATCTTTCTCTATTTAAAGATTACTATAAGTACCATGATCTACAGCCTGGAACACTCGATGGATTTCAACATTTCAGTTGGGGTTGGTTTCTTATGAGATTAAATTCATATATCATTCAACTCAATCAGCGGCAGTGTAGAGACCGCACCCCCATGATGCGGTTCAAGCCCTTGACCCGGAAAGAATTTTCTCTGTCCAACCATTAGCTTAAGGCATTGTATACAATGCTTAAGGGTATAAAATTAACAGTGCTGTTTCCGACGTGACGTGAGGAATTAGAAAAAAATCCTACACAGAACCCATACCCGGTCTCCGCAAACAAGCATTATTAGCTTCCGTTCTAGAGGAACCTGGGAAAAACGTTCGAGTGATTCCTGAAATATTAGATAGAAAACCTCGAAATTTTGAACAACTAAAACTCCGAAACAGTTTCACCGATTGAGCCTGTAAACGAACTTAACCGTCGCATTTTTGAAATGCAAATAATTAACCTACCCTAAAATTTTCAAGTCGATAGAATCCTCTAGCTATACGCCCGGCTGGCCGCATAGAATCGATTTAACACCTTATTCGTCATCAGCGAGTCCAACCTAGTCTTAAAAGACCATTTTCGACTCAAAATTCGAAAATTACAGACATTTGGACAAAACGATAGCACCCTTATACCCTAGAACATGCGCGCAAAAACTGAAAATCTAGGCAAAACAATCACCTACGTCGTTATATGGATCTAGTTTTTGTGTACTAACGAAATTCTGAAAGTTCACAGTGAAATGACGTAATAATTGTGGTCCGCATGTTCTGAGAAACAGCGTGCTATAGTTTTGTCAAAATGTCTGTAATTTTCGTAATGGTCCCAACCGACTAGGTCGGACTAACTGATGAAGAATCCGGTGTCTAAATCGATTCTGTCCGCCTGCAGACACTATCACGGGTGTACGGAGGATCAAATCGACTTGAAACTTTGAGGGTGGGTTGCATTTTAAATTGCGACGACCGAGTTCGTTAATGGGCTGAATCAGCCGAATGGTTTCGGAGTTATAGTCATTTGCAATTCTGAGGTTATATCCCAGCGATTTCAAGAACTATACTTGAGTATTGGATAGAAACTTGGCTGTTAGCTGGTGCATAATGATGAGCAACTTTGTTGAGATGGCGCTGTTAATAAATTTGGACACTTCCCATCAGATTTGAAAAAAAAACCAAATTTCATAGCAGTTTTTGCAACATTTCATGTTGATGGTGTCATTAAAACAATTTGAAAAACTAATAAGTTTTTTTCCCAAATTTCAGTTATTCTGCGATCATCTGATCCTCACGAAATTCTAGAGGAAGCTCCAAGCAGTTTTATGTTTACGCTCATTCTCAACTCGTCTAAGGTATTGCGAATGATAGCCAATGCACCATGGTATGTAACCAATCTAACACTCCATGAAGATCTGGAAATACCCTTTGTTCAGGATGTCATAAAAATAAGAAGTAGAAACCACCATTCTAGATTGGAAGAACATACAAATATCCTTCTACAACCCTTAATACTAGACAACCCAACAAGAAGACTGCAAAGGAAATGGCCAACCGACCTAATGGAATATTAAGAGATTCTCCCAATGGGGAGAACCTCTTCACGTTATGATTTAATTGTCAAAAAATTAGCTCATAGAATTGTATTTGTTCTGATTGCTGATGATTAAATGATTAAAAAAAAAAAAAATCCTCAACTCGATATTTGCGTACTCATTAAAAATTTTATTTTCCAAATATATGAAATCATGTACCTGATTGTAAAATGACAGCTTGAATGTTCATCACCAAATATTTACATCAAGACGTAAAGGTGCGTTTGGCTTAAAAAAATTACCGCTTTGGCAACAAATTTGAAAATGCGCGCAAAAAGACTTCACGTCAGTTATTATAAACGATCTAAGTTATAGAAAAGAATAGATACAAATAACAATGTCCAAGTAGGAAGTTATTAATTAAATAAAAAGATCTGTTACTTCCTAGTTCGTTTATTGGTGACTAGTTTCACTCAAGAACATCTGAGCATCATCAGACCAGTCCCACTAAAAATCACAAAATACAAGAGTTTCGACATTACATATTACACACTAATATTCCCTCACCTGAACTCTCAACCAGATTCGTCAATAATTACTAAAAAGGTATAGGTATTATTCTCAGTACAAAATTTCAACATAATCTCATCCACGATCTACAATTTCTCATTCTCTTAAGATGGCTACAACTAACATAGAAAACAAAAAACTGGAATCACAGAAACAATACAGATTTTTCTTTTTGACATATTATTCTACAATAAACATTTCATCAGACAATCATTACCAAAATCCATCTGAGCATTCAACATCAAACTATCATTAAATTTTTTGTGTTTTAAAATTTCAAATTTTTCTAAACCATCAATGATCCAACCACTAACATTAGCATGCAAGATATCAAAATTATCCTCTTTTTTAAATTCATGTTGATACTCATATAAGTGGTTTCCAAAATGCGAGCTGTCATAGTTATTTCCTAACCTTAAAATTCTCAAATGTTCTCTTATTCTCTGTTCAAAAGTCCTCACTGTTCTTCCTATATAATAAGCCCCACATGTGTTACATGTCAACCTATATACTCCGTTCCTGGTCAGTTTATCATCTTTGTCCCTATTATTCATCAATATATTCCCAATACTATTTGTTGGTTTGAAAGATATTTTTATGGTGGATGCTCTTTCTAAAATCTTTTTTATTTTTGATGAGACTGTTCCAACATATGATAGCGGAATGAACTTCTTATTTTCTTGATTATTCTGTGTTATAAAGTGTTCTCGAATGATTTTCTTCTGCATCTTACCCTTCAGAATCTTCTCCACCACATCTTCCATGAAACCATTAATCCTCGCTATTTGTTTTATAATTTTTACTTCATCATTGAATTTATCATTATTCATAGGAACATTCAATAGTCTCTCCAACAAGCTATGCAAATTAGCCATCTTGTGTGTGTAACTATGTTGTGATTCTGCTGAAATTGAAATGCCTGTTTGAGTTGGCTTTCTATATATTCCAAAAAAATGTTTTCCCTCTTTTATCTCAATTTCCAAGTCCAAAAAGTCTACTTTGTTACCAAAGCCCTCCTTTTTAAACTTGATAGAGTGAAACTAGTCACCAATAAACGAACTAGGAAGTAACAGATCTTTTTATTTAATTAATAACTTCCTACTTGGACATTGTTATTTGTATCAAGTATGGCTGAAATAGCTAAAAAAGTCCATTACTACGAGAGATTACAGTGCAAGAGGATGAGATTGCAAGAAGATCTATTTTTCAATCATGAATGTTTGAGAAGAGATATCATTCCGAATTACATAAAGAATCAATTCAACAAGAACCACAATAGAATTGTTGAGAGATATAGATTCTGGTTAGCGAAGAAGTTGATTAAGAAAGAAATAAAATTGATTCACACTAAGCTTAACTCCTTGAATATCCAACTGAAGATAACATATGATATCATAAAGGGATGTTTAGGTTTTCACGAACTGAATAGAATAATTGGAAGCATTTTTGCTAGATTAGAATTTGATAGAAGAGTTAAAAGATCTAAATTGAGTAAAAAGTTGAGAAGATTGGAAGAGGCAACATATGAAGAGAGAAGACAACAGGAGGGGCCACATAGTTTTCATGAGGTTGTGGTAAATTTCACTGATATCTTGTTTGACAACAATGAACTAGAATTGTTGAGGAAGGGATTGAAATTCATTCCAAAGGTGGAGAAATCTAGATTGGATGATCTGGCTAAGTTGGTAGTTGAGGTAGAGAAGACAATAGAAAAAGAAATTGTCAACAAGGATGAAGTAAGGGATGAAATAAAACCATTGATTAGAAAAGAAGCCAAGAGGATTAAGAACAGAAAAATGAAGAGAAGTAATGATGAAAAAACATTGAGATCCATTCAGAGAAAGATGAAAGAAAAAGATGTTGTATTGACAAGGGCAGATAAAGGTAATAGCATCACATTGTTGAAGAGAGAAGATTATGTTGGGAAGGTTTCTGAATTCATAGCTAAAAATCAGATAGTAGAAAAGAAAATATCTATTTCAACAATCATACAGAGAAATAAAAATACTCTAAAAGAACTATCTAATGGTGTAGATTTGGAATTTTTAAGAAGTTTCAAAATAGATAATACTAAGTTACCAAAACTGTACGGTTTATTGAAGATTCATAAAAGTGAGATATTAGAAGAAATCCCAATTAGACCAGTGGTTTCGCATATCAAGAGTCCTACATATGATATAGCTAAATGGTTGAATAAGATATTAAAAAGCAATACAAAATTTATTGCTTCACATACTGTAAAAAACTCTTTGGACCTTATTGAAAAGATTAAAGATGTACAAATAGTAGATAATTATAAGATTGTGACAATGGATATAGAAAATTTATATACAAATGTTCCTAGAGATGAAATATTGAATATAGTTGAAGAAGAACTAACTGATACGGAAATGAGTGATCAAATGGTGAATGCAGTGAATCGTCTTTTGAAAATGTGTGTTGGTCAGAACTTCTTTATTTTCAATGGTAAAATATACGAACAGCTGAATGGATTAGGTATGGGGAATCCTGTCGCTCCAATATTGGCAGATAAGTACATGGATCATTTTGAGGGTGAACACATATTTAAGAATAATCCTTATGTAGCTCTAATAGTTTATTATCATAGATATGTAGACGACACCATAATGTTGTGGAAGGGAACAGAAAAAGAACTTGAAGAATTTTTGGAGTACGTTAATAGTCGGGTTCAATCTATCAAGTTTAAAAAGGAGGGCTTTGGTAACAAAGTAGACTTTTTGGACTTGGAAATTGAGATAAAAGAGGGAAAACATTTTTTTGGAATATATAGAAAGCCAACTCAAACAGGCATTTCAATTTCAGCAGAATCACAACATAGTTACACACACAAGATGGCTAATTTGCATAGCTTGTTGGAGAGACTATTGAATGTTCCTATGAATAATGATAAATTCAATGATGAAGTAAAAATTATAAAACAAATAGCGAGGATTAATGGTTTCATGGAAGATGTGGTGGAGAAGATTCTGAAGGGTAAGATGCAGAAGAAAATCATTCGAGAACACTTTATAACACAGAATAATCAAGAAAATAAGAAGTTCATTCCGCTATCATATGTTGGAACAGTCTCATCAAAAATAAAAAAGATTTTAGAAAGAGCATCCACCATAAAAATATCTTTCAAACCAACAAATAGTATTGGGAATATATTGATGAATAATAGGGACAAAGATGATAAACTGACCAGGAACGGAGTATATAGGTTGACATGTAACACATGTGGGGCTTATTATATAGGAAGAACAGTGAGGACTTTTGAACAGAGAATAAGAGAACATTTGAGAATTTTAAGGTTAGGAAATAACTATGACAGCTCGCATTTTGGAAACCACTTATATGAGTATCAACATGAATTTAAAAAAGAGGATAATTTTGATATCTTGCATGCTAATGTTAGTGGTTGGATCATTGATGGTTTAGAAAAATTTGAAATTTTAAAACACAAAAAATTTAATGATAGTTTGATGTTGAATGCTCAGATGGATTTTGGTAATGATTGTCTGATGAAATGTTTATTGTAGAATAATATGTCAAAAAGAAAAATCTGTATTGTTTCTGTGATTCCAGTTTTTTGTTTTCTATGTTAGTTGTAGCCATCTTAAGAGAATGAGAAATTGTAGATCGTGGATGAGATTATGTTGAAATTTTGTACTGAGAATAATACCTATACCTTTTTAGTAATTATTGACGAATCTGGTTGAGAGTTCAGGTGAGGGAATATTAGTGTGTAATATGTAATGTCGAAACTCTTGTATTTTGTGATTTTTAGTGGGACTGGTCTGATGATGCTCAGATGTTCTTGAGTGAAACTAGTCACCAATAAACGAACTAGGAAGTAACAGATCTTTTTATTTAGAAAAGAATAGAGTATCCATCACCTACTATAAAGAAATTTCAATTTGATTACTTTTTCCAGCAAAGGACAACAGTTTAATCATACTGTTTTTTTGCATATCTATTGGTATTTTGAGAAATTGATGGATTTGTGTGTTACTCAGAAACGCAACGTTGTTAAGTTGACATCATTATTTCGGAAATAAAAAGGATATTTCCACCTAAAGTATAATAGTGGAGTTGGGGTCCAGTGGTCAGTAGCCTGGCTGATAGGTCAAGTTCCCAGTCCGCCGGCCAGGAGATTTTCATCTTTTTTAAGAAGTTATCAGACCAGCTACTAGATTAATTGTAAACACATCAATTACCGAAAGAAATTACGCAGACATTTGTAAAGCAGATGTGGAGCCTATATAACTAAGGATGAGTTCGTGATTGAGAAAAATCCACCCAAGATTTAACAGCAAATAAACCCGCCATTTGAAATTTTATTTTCCAATTTTCCATAAATATATGGAAACCCAAACCCACCATTACAGCCACCAAAAATCTGCTCTTGCAATATCTCAAAAACTTTCACTTAGGTCTGATTTTTATATTCTGGTCAGACACGAACTGAACTTTTAGCATGGGCCAACTTGACATCGATCTACAGGTATATATTTTTATTTTCACATATGTGGATATTAAAAATTACCTCATCCTCTTGATAGGATACATACGACCAGTTTCACAAAACTTTGGTTGCCCGATTAAGGGCTTGATTGTCAATGAACACTTAATTCTGTGATTGATTTCAGTTCATTTTCAACCGAACCATCGAATGCGAACCTTAATCAACGGGTTGATCGGCCTTCAAAAGTTATGTGAAACCGACGTATAGACTTTCCTGTGGTGTTTATAGTTTCCAGAATGACTGCCTTCTGCTTCACATCAGTTGACAGTTTCAATTCCTGAGAATATAGGGTCTTTTTCCTAGGTACGAGTCTATTTGCTCCAACTATTATATTTTATATAGAAATATATATTGAATAGGAATCATGATATTAAGAGCAGAATGACATACCAAGAACGTTTATCAAATTGGCTTCTGAATACATATCAATTTAATATTAAGCTCATAAAATTTTTCTTATATATGCGATTGAAATATTGTATAAATAATAAAAATGAGGTGAAAAGTATTAATGATCCCACATACTCTTAATACAGAGAAAATGAGTTTTGTCGAAAACTAACATAGTTCCTGTAATTTACTACATCCATCGTTCATGTCTACTTTTAGGAAAATTAATGATTTTTATTACACAAGTTACCCAGACCATGTTTGTGTTGAGTTTGGTGATCCAAATCTGCATTAACATATCTAGTAAATAATTTATTCTGGGATGGACATGGATATATCAAAAAAGCAAAAAGAACAAAGCACTGCTAAGTCCTTACACTGAACAACTCAAAGCCACATTCAAAAAATCCTCAAATTGAATTGATATTTGACCCTGTTGGTTTATGTCTCGAGACCTGAATGCTTCGGTGAATCTTTGGATCTGCACACAAATCACAATGAATTGATCAACTGTCATTTTATTGTGTGTTTTGGCATCGCTGCGTACAATTAAGAACCTGATGAATTGAGGTGTAAATCGGAAACCCATTTGTTGGAAGGCTGCAATAGATGATCAATTACTAACAAATAAAATTCTTAATGATAACACTCATAAGAGATTAAAATATGGTGTAATGTTAAAGGAGAATAAATTCATGTGAATTTTGCAAAAACTCTGATGAAAATATTATGTCCTAAGAAAAATATTGCCTTCATAGACTTTTTAATAGGGAACATTTTTATTTTCATGGAACTATTTAATTAATGTATCTCCCCCTCTCTCTCTCTTATGTTCTCCACCAAAGAAAAGAGAGATAGGATTTAGCCGATTGATCATGTCAATGTAAATAAAAATGCACCCTTAGCTCTGATGCTTCTGTTAGGTATATATTCTTGAAATACTAGATAATTGAATGACACTAATCGAATCCCTTCACTCCAGTACATTTCAAAACTGGTTAATTTCGAAAACTCTTGGAGAACGTGTTATAAATAAAGATTTGGTAAACCTTGAAAATTTGGAGGTTTGCCGTCCTTAATCCATTTTCAGTTTAATTGAGTGGATTTTGGCCTACTGAAATCAAATCTGATCAATATTTGCAATCCTACGAAATTTTAAGATTCACCTAAGATTCCATAATACTGATATTAATTTGGATTTCATATATAATTTTTTTGGCCATACTGTTTCCTCAACAAATTCACTTAACAATTATTCTTAAATCAGAGATGATACCTTGAGTTAGCTCAGCTTCTTCTATATTGCCAGACTGATCCCTATCATAATTTCTGAAAACATTCAACCACTGGTTGATGTATATATAAAGTTGTGAAAATTCTGTGATATCTATGGTGCCACTTTTGTCTTTATCAAACATTCCGATCATTAAACGACAAGCTGTTTCAGAAAAATTTTGTCCCTGAGCATTAACCAGAGCTGATTGCAGTTCTTGCCAGTTTATTTTTCCAGAATGATCTCTGTCAACGGCCTGAAACCATTGTTGGACCTGAGGACTAATTCCAGCTGGGGGACTGGTAGCAGATCCATATACTTGTGGAACTGCAGCATAAGTGAATGGTTGTTCAGCTGGAAGAGCTGGAAATGTAGAACCGTCAGTGTTTACTTGGCCTGGAAATGCCCCAGTTCCAGAATTCTAAAATAAGCATGAAGAGAGTGTGTGACACATGGTATGGTGTTTAATTTTCATGTAAATTAATGGAATGGCTAGAATTACTCACAAACATGATCTGAAAAAATAGATGATTAGTAAATATTGTATCATGTAAGGAAAAAACGAAACATAGACAAGAATGACAAGTTGTAGTCTGTGGTTATAGTTACACCACAGAATACAAATATAGATCCTCTATCTACGGTGTAAACTCCCTACTAATCTGTGGAAACAAAGTGGCGGCCATCTCAGATGGCCATTCACTAGCGACACCAACGGCCACATAGGGAACTAATTTAGGATGGAAAGCTCACTAGCAACCCTAACAGGCAGAGTTGAAAGTATTTTGTTCGTGGCGGGAATATTTGAATGAACTGCTAGAGCTAGGTATAAGATAGAAGGTAATAGAAATTAACTTCATACTACATTTTATGTTTTCAAATGGAATTTTACTCTTTTTCAGTCATGAAAACCAAAACGACATGAAGCGACATCAATTACATATACAATACATTATATAAAGAAATAACCAAAAGGTCATTTGCAATTCATTAACTATTAACATTAACGAAATGATATGTTGAAAATTTGAAAGAATAATAAAAATATTATCATTTGAGGATATGTCCAAAAGAATCTTCTATCGAAGGGTTGCTGAATCCACTTTATTTAATCCATGGATCCTAGAACTAGTGGTGAAAACCTAGAAATCAAATATTTAAATTAATTCAAAATTGAAAACTTTAGGAAATCATCCTTTTTTTTCGCGTGAAATATGTATTGTTTGAAAATATTGGAAGGCTGTCCTACATTAGAAATAAAAGTGAAAATAATGAAAACTATTGGTAATGTAAACAAATTGCTCCTGCGTTACTGCATCAATACAGCGTTACAAACTTTGAAAAGTATGTGCGACTCTGTTATCGCAGAGGCGATTTCTATAGTTTAAATTTTTTTTGCCTACTGTTTATTTTGAGTTTGAATGATTTGATAGATACAGCTGTCTTTGGAACTCAAATCAAAAGATTCATATCTAAATGCACATTTATGACCATTCAGAACATATTCAGGAATTGCATCAATATTGAAGCCTTATTACCAGGTTAATAATCTAGAAGGATTCTTAGCAAAATCGAGAAAATGCAGGTTTTTTTGAGACCTTGTGATATTATCACAAACCTTTGACATTACTCCTATGAATTTTCATCTAAGGAAAATTTTCATGTGAACTTGAGTTTGATCGAGGAAGGTTTCATTGATGTTTCAGATATTATTACAGGAGCTAAATGAGAAAAGAATACAAAAAACTGTATAGAATATTCAGAAATGATTAGCTTATATAGCCAGTAATATTAGTAAACAACTCCATTTTTATTTTACCGGCAAAAATACTAGAAGTCAAATGTCATAGGATACATTCTCAATTCCTAACCAATCAAAAGCGATGTGGGCGTGGTCTCTTTGACGCCAGTTTGAATTGAATTTCTGCTTGGAAGTATCTGAAGTTAACAAAACTGTGATCATCTCACGTTGTCCACAAGACGTTAATGTATATGTGGTGTACTGTAAATTGTACTGAACTGTTTGTATTTCAGTAGAATGTATAGTAATAAACATAATATTACATCATTTCAGTATATTACCATTTCATAAGGTATATTATTATAAACAATAGTACATTGTGCTTTACATTAGTATTTCTACATGTTATTCATTCAGTATATTGGCCAAAATTAAGATGTTTTTGCCTCGTTGTGTATCAATTACCATTTTATTAATAAATAAATTTAGATGTAGAGAACGTCTTAGGAATATCACGATGAATTATCACAATGCATGATGAATTCTGAATCTTCGGGATATCCCGAAAAAGATATTATTCAGGTTCTTAATTCTAAGATAATCAACTTTCTTTAAATTATTGTCTGAGCAACACTGTCCCAAAGAAAAAAGCTTCATTTATTTTATTAAATATTAGTATTTTCTAATTTAACTTCCAAATAATTAGTATTTCTCAAAATATTCTACTTAGCACTTTTGTATCTGCAAATTGGTGAAGGGTCCATATTTCATCAATGATTCAGTTTAAAATTCACCAAATTTTCGTTATAAAATAGTTAATGAAGAGTAGGTTATTACTCTAAAGGAATAAGGAACAGAAAAAATATACATAATAACCATATTTGAAATTGTTTTTATTATAAACTCCGAGCAAATTATCACAATAACAAATGAAAAAATTAATATTCGATAACTTCCAGGGTTAGTAATCCAAAGCTAACAAAGAGAAAACAGTTTTTTCACATCATCGATTCAAATCCCAACTTAACATATGAATGTCATTTGGGATTGTCTGAAACTGGCTCCCAACTCCCCTACATCTGAACCAAAATGCAATATTTGTATAAATACAGAGTACATTTCAATCCAAAATAATAAAATTCTAAAATTGAATACTTTTACTGTGTTTCTTCAAGAAAGTAAGCATTGCTAAGAGAGTGTTAACTATAATTATTATTTGCACCTTAATATTGTGACAAGTACGGCCCTGTCCATTCTAGAAGGTTGCTTAATGTTCCAGACTGCCCGAGCAATCTATGAGTCACCCGCCTCGTTCGAGAGATTTCTCGAAAGTGCTGGAAATTCCACACGTTATAAAAGGGTAGGCGCGCAGCAGCACAGGGACCAATTCAGCAGAGTGATTCGTTACGGAAAGAGTTCAGTGGAAATAAATTAGTGTGAATATAAATTGTGAACAGACTTCGATAGAAATAGTTGTTTAGTTATTGGAACAGTAGTGTGTAAATAAGTGTAAATAAATAGTTTAAATATTCTAAACGTTTTGAAAACCGAGAAAACGTTACAATATGTTAAGAACTGTAACTATACACACATTGCATTAATCCTCACCTTCAAAACATCATACACATTTCACAACTTCTAAGCATCTTGAACATTAGCAATATTAACTACACCTAAGCTATATAAAAACAGAAACTACCATCAACCTTGTAAGATAAAGATATGCATTCTTTACATAACAAAAATCTATATGAAAAGATTCCGAAAATGATGAATTTAAAACGTGCGAGAAAGTTTTATTTATCATTTGGAAAATACGTTTGCTTCTTGTAGGTTCGTTGAGATATAGTGTATCGTTTTCATCTGAATGTGGAGAAACTAAAACACTGACTCGCTTCTCGCTGTTGTAACTTTAAGAGTCTGCTGTTATCGAAACATCCACATGTGCCACGTGTGTTTCAACAAATGTTACTGTAAATAAGTCTAATAAGAGGTAATAAAATCAGATTAATACGAATATATGCTTAGTTAATTGTTATTACCATCTGTCAAAATTTGAAATGAAAATCTTGAAGGGCATATTCCCTGAATATGAATACTTCCTCCTAGCTTCACGTTACATTTTACACAGTTACTTTGGTATCCTTAAATTCAACACAGTTGATTCTCAATGGTCAGAAGTGTCCTTTCTACATACTTCTATAATTGCTTCTGTTACAATAGTAGTACACAATTCTATCCGCCATCTTATTTTCAACAGCACAGTTAACATGTCTGTTTTCCTCTCCATGCCATGCTTCAAACTCTTCATGGCTTCTGAAATTAGTAATACTTTCTGTGATTTTCATGTTGTGGATATTTGTAAAATGCTTATCCAACTCATTAAAGGATGGAAACTTCTCTCTGTATTCATTCGGACTAAGAGAACACATAATATTCGGCCTCCTTTCCATGTATGGAGAATCATGCTTATGTATTTTCCGGAGGTGCCTGTTTTTATTAGATAGGCTGATAATCTCCTTTCGATATTCTTTACAAATTAGTGGATTCACTCTGCAAGAAACCCGAAATTTCATCAAAAAACTATTCCATAATGCATAAATTAAACCTACCTTACAGTGTCCATAATTTAGGGGAAAATCTCAAATTGTGTAGCAAAGAAGCAAAGTAATTATAATTGCTTTTTCAAAACGTCTGGACAATTTGCACTGCTAGTTATTCTTCAAAATATAACAGAACAGTAGCAAGCACAGAACATCAAAATATAAGAAGTGCAACCTGCCTTGTAAACTATGCGCAACAATTGTGACATTTCTCCTGTCATAAAATAAGTGGGAATATTCCATTATGATTCTAGGGGGTGTCTGCCAGTTGTAGTATATGTCATTTTTCTCTAAAATGATATTGGTGCTCTGTGGTTCAGTTAGTATTTCTGATTATTCTGTGTTCTAAATTTAAATTGAATGGAGAGGAATTTTTGTCTTCAATTAGAAGAAAGCTTTATAAATAATAGTTTATTTAATACAATAATTTTTGCAATTACATGTGTGTGAAAAACTGAATTGTAGGATAAACAAGTATCCGATATTTGTCTTTTACCTAACGAAATATGAATACTTATAACATAGGTTGCGGTTTTCTGGACCAAACAAATACAATTAGCTCCTAGAGAAACCAAATAAATCTATAATATGGGTTGAATAAATATTTCTGAGAAGGTTAGCACTGATTCACAACAATCCTAATGTTGTCACAAAGATTAATATATTCACTTCACCAATTTACAATAACACTGATTCATCAAGGGAGGGGAGCGGCATCCAAAAGTCCAAAGAAACTGCCAAAATCATGTAGAAATCTTCAGTTCAAGTCGTTCCTGGCAATACCACTTTTCTAGAAAATCAATCAACAATTAGACGATGAATATTGAAATAAAGATTAACTATAAATACTCCGAACCAATCTTTCAAAGATAAGATAGTTCCCTGAATGAAGTTCATTAAGTAGTACTCCACTATGCTAGTAGAATATTCACACGCATGTAATATCCATAGAAATATGCTTAGACATGTCAAATGTAATATCCATAGAAATAGGTTTGACAGGTCATTAGATTGAATAATGGTGGTAACAGGTGTTAATTAAAGAGTTTGTTTCAATCCGTTTATTAATAAAACATAATAAAACATCATTTTCAAAATATTACATTTTGGCGACGGGACAACGAATCACGCAGGGAAGCAATAAAGCAGTTTTTCAGAACAAGACGAACAATGGACATAAACAGTATAGAAGTGCTCAATCTCCAAGCTGGATTTATAAACTTTCCGTTCCCGTTCCCGTTCG
Source organism: Myrrha octodecimguttata (assembly GCA_958510865.1). Lineage (NCBI taxonomy): Eukaryota > Metazoa > Arthropoda > Insecta > Coleoptera > Coccinellidae > Myrrha > Myrrha octodecimguttata. The sequence continues at coordinate 32,008,947 of OY294065.1, read as the reverse complement.
CAGTTGACGTTCCAGCTGACGTTCCCGTTGGCCGCTTGTAGTTCGAAACGAACTATACCCCATTTATAAACTAGACGTTCGCCGTTCACTAGAGAGAGAAAAGAAGATTGATTTGTCTATGTTTATGACGTTTAGATTTTAGGTTAGCCAACTTGTTATGGGCGTTCCATCAGGGGGGTGAAACTCCTAGTGGAATATGGGAAGCAAATTTCTGTGACTGTCCACTCGAGATTAAGGGAGATAGAAGATATGAAAGTATAGCTTTCTCCGTCGGGACTGGATGATCCGAAATGACATTTGACATTGACTTCAGTCTTGCCGGTAAAATAAAAATGGAGTTGTTTACTAAGGGTGCTGGCTAGATAAGCTTATAGTTTCTGAATATTCTATACAGTTTTTTGTATTCTTTTCTCATTTAGCTCCTGTTATAATATCTGAAATATCAATGAAACCTTCCTCGATCAAACTTAAGTTCACATGAAAATTTTCCTTAGATGAAAATCCATACCAGTAATGTCAAAGGTTTGTGATATCACAGGTTCTCAAAAAACCCTGTATTTTCTCGATTTTTCTAAGAATCCTTCTAGATTATTAACATAAGGCTTCAATATTGATGCAATTCCCGAATATGTTCTAAATGATCATGTAGATAAGAATCTTATGATTTGTGTTCCGAAGACAGCTATAATAGTTCCAGTAATGACTGTGAGAAAATCATTGATGCCTTCAACATCTGATCAACCTTCAGTAGAAAAGCCTGATGCAACAAGCATTGCTTCTAGTGCTGAAGTTGCCAAAATTATAAAGGTAAATGAAAATTTGTTTTTAGTTGAGAATCTGTATTTTTACGAAAATTAGGATTCTCAATCATATTTGTCCCCTGAGCTGCAGTCCTTATACCAAATTCATAGAGAACTGTATCTTTCAAATTATTCGAACTCTAACCAAATAGTAGGCAAAAAAAATTAAAACTGTTAATAGAAGTCGCCTCTGCGTTAACAGAGTCGTACCTTCTTTTCAAAGTTTATAATGCTGTATTAATGCAGTAACGCAGGAGCAATTTGTTTCCATTACCAATAGTTTTCATTATTTTCACTTGTTTTTCTAATGAACAAGCAACATTTTTTACTTGAAAAAAAAAGGATGATTTCCTAAAGTTCTCAATTTTGAATTAATTTAAATATTTGATTTCTAGGTTTTCACCTCTAGTTCCAGGATCAATGGATTAAATAAAGTGGATTCGATAACCCTTTGATGGAAGACTCTTTTGGACATATCCTTAAATGTTAATATTATTATTATTCTTTCAAATTTTCAACATATCATTTCGTTAATATAAATAGTTAATGAATTGCAAATGACCTTTTGGTTATTTCTTTATATAATGTTGGTAGATTCTGTATATTTGAATGGAAGAAATAAATGAAGAAACGTAATATAATTAACACATATTACATAGGTATGTAATTGATTTCACTTCATGTAATTTTGGTTTTCATGACTGAAAAAAAGTAACATTCCATTTGAAAACATAAAATGTAGTATGAAGTTAATTTCTATTACCTTCTCTTATACCTAGCTCTAGCAGTTAATTCAAATATTCCCGCCACAAACAAAATACTTTCAACTCTAGCTGTTAGGGTCGCTAGTGCGCTTTCCATCCAAAATTAGTTCTCCATGGGGTTGTTGGTGTCGCTAGTGAATGTCCATCTAAGATGGCCGCCACTTTGTTTCCACAGATTAGTAGGGAGTTTACACTTCTTATATATTTGTATTCTGTGCGTTCCATTCCTGTTTTGACCGTTGAGATTGCTGTAAGTTGACTTGAGTATTCACGAATTATTCTTTCATCTTAAGTGTTAAATCGAATTGTTATGGTGTTTTAACATGCAGAGTACTTATTTAGAGAAGTTATTGCGGGAAAACCCAGACGTTGTTCAAAGGTGAATATGAAACTTTGATTGCTTTTTTTTCTTACTCAGTTAACTAGTGATATTCAATAAATCCTAATTTGTTTGCAGGTATATAAAGAAGTTAACAATTTGGATTTGGACACATTCATCTTTACAACTGGTGAATTAGACAAGTATCAATGGCATTCCACCACTTTCCCTGATATATTCTCGTATATTGTGTCAGCACACAGTTTCTAATCTCATGAACAGATGAAAGCCTACAAAACCCTTGATGCTCACAAGAATTTTTCCGCAGGTTTTGTCTTGAAAGTAGAAACAAGAATTTTGAATGATTTTCATGTCATTACGACCTTAATATGTTGCATTTGAAGAATATGAAAGGGACATGGAAGAAAAACATGAAGAATTTACCATTAATGATGTAGGTGTATTTGCTAGTGCAAAACCTCCACAATTTGGAGCATCTTCAGACAGATTACTGTGTTGTGAATTTTGTTTGGGAAGAGCGCTGGAGGTGAAGCTCCTCATGCCAATGGCACAAAAGACATCGAGGAGTGTGTAGTTTCGAGAGATAATAACATCACATTAAAACCTGATCACTCATATTACCAAGTGCAGATTTTTATTTCTGATTTGAAATTCTGTGATTTCGTACTCTGCTCTCAGTTACTTTTTCTACAGAACTTGTGATTTTTTTTTATAATGTAGGTGAAGTAGCACCTTGATGGTAATGTATTCATTAAATACTTGAGCGCAATTAAATTTATATTATATCTTTTTATAATAGTGAATAAAAATACAGAACAACAAATTTTAGTTTCTTTCAAGTATTTTTTTTATTACTGAAACATAGGTACTCCCATAACAAAATAAACATTATTAGTATTACAAACAAATTACAAAACGAATAACTCACTTAAAAATAATTATGATATATATGTGGATCACGATTTCCAAGAAACTACAACGCTTAAAATGATGTATGAAGTATAGAAATATTCCCACTTAAATACAATTTTGAAATTCTCATCAGTCCCTGGGGAGTGTTTTTAGCTTTTTTTCCAAATATAATTTTCAACGAGGCAAAATTGAGCTGCTCGAGTTTTGTAGCTAACATGGTCATTGTAACATCTGTTTATGTAGCACCGTTCTTCCACTATGCCCAGTATCGCCCAAATCACTTTCTTCATCAAACTGAAAAATAGAAAATTTTTTCATTACGTATGTCTTATAAAACTAAAATTTGCAGATCACTACTTCTTCCTTAAGACATTACCTAGTTGCTTGGTCCATATACTTCATTATGACTTAATTTCATTCTTTTGTCTGCCGCAAATTTAGATTTACATCACACTTGCTTTTAGAATGGACTAGATTGATGATCCAGGTGATGTGATGGGACCCAATCTGGATGATTTTCATCACTCAAAGCACTAAATTCTCCTACAAATTGAATCAATTATAAGTTTGTATTGGAAATAGGATGCTTTACATAAACTGAAATAGAGAAAAACATTCACACATATGCTTTATCAATCAAGCTTGTATAAAACTGTAATATCAAACATCAGTTACACTCATATAGAAATACAGAAATATCTATTTTCTTCTTAGGTACCTACCTGTTGTGAAATGTCTGCTACAGACCCTTCGGTTTCTAATAATTGATTCAGTTAGATCTTCCCTCTTGATGGCTGCTAACCACATTTCCCTTAGTTTCCTTGAAAGATCGTTTATATGTGGGTAATGCCTCAGAGTAACAGTTACTCTGAGGGTAATGCAAAGAGCTTTTCACAGTAGGTACCCCTAATGTCCCGATTTGAAGGGCTTCCACAATTGAGCATTATACATGTTACAGGCATTTTTCTCACTATTCACTATATTTTTCAATAAAACTAAACGATATTATACACCAATCAGTGTGAAATACTCTGAAAAAGCTTCCAAAATAGAACTAGTTTACAAAGTAAACAAACTTGTTTGCCCTCCAAGCGCCACGTGGGATTATTTTGACAGGTCGTTGGATTCCCTAATAGCGTCATGTGCCTTCATTGATGGCGTCGACCGTCAAGGCGTCTGTGACGACAGTAGGAAATACAAATGGTATCACCAGTTTATATTGCTAAGTGTCCACCTGAAATAGAGTCGCTGTCTGGTAGTATATCCAGTTGTGAAAAATGAGTCTTGTGACTGCTCTCGAGACTCACTTGATACATATTCAAATATGGTGACGCCAAACTTGAATTCACGGACGATCGGAATTCACCATATTTTGAGGTCGTCCAATCCAAAGTATTGTCGACTTATTTCATACAAAATTTAATATTCTTGCGAGGAAGAGACGATTGTACGAAAGGTTTAAAGATGATCTGAGACCTATAAAAGACACGTGATAGATAGTTTTTATGGTAGAACAAGTTACCTATATATTTACATTTTACGGAATTTTAGGGGCCCATTTCTTCATTTCAAAATAAAGAGCGCCAATTTTAGTTTTCAAATTTGTTCTCAGAACACTAAATTTAGAATATGAAACAAAAATCAGATCAATATCTGCAAACCTACTAAATTTTAAGGCTTACCCAAAAACTAGTTTATTTATTGGTTTAAATATCAACAACCTCAAAACTCCCAAATCATAGTTAGAAATAAAAATTTTTATCTGTCCCCTATCTATCTACATCTTAGTATTCCTGTTCGAAATGAACTGTTAAAACCCAACTCCTCCGAAATTTTTTTCTTTATATCCTACTGTGGTTTACTAACTTATCAAATCGAAGCAATAGAAACTATGTGAAGTTCATAAATTTTCCAGTTTTCTAGGGAAATTGTAGCAATTTCATATGCATTGAAACTGCCAACAGTATTCTTTCGAATCATTTTATATTCAAATCATTTTTTATACAAAATATATCAGTATTTCAACCAGGATATAAAATAAAATAAATAAAAAAAACAACAACAAAGATAAAAATGTTCATGGACATTATTTGCCTAAATATTATTAACAACAATATTTAGAACCATGATGTGAGAACACGTTCTTGTAACCATGATGGTTAAATGAATAATTTTTGGATGATTTTTATCATTGGGTAAATATAGCTACAACAAATTGGAAGCAATTTAAACCCTTAATCACAATCAATTTAATCCTCCAGAATAAATACTTCTGAATCACTCGAAGAACCAATTTCAATCAGTGGAGTACTTGCTTTATCAGAAAAATTTCTATTTCCATCCTGACCAGTCTTTATTTCCTAAAAAAAATTGACTGATAACAAAAAAGTATCAAATAAAGCTTCTTTTGGGAGGATTTTGCATCATTTGAATGAAACAGAATATGACAAATGAGAAAATTTGCAGAATCATTTTCTCTTGATTATTCTCGTTTTTTGAGAATGACAATTTTGAGAAAAGTCTCAAATAACATTTATTTTGGTGACTTTTGTCGAATTGACATTTTTTAAGAAACTGCAGCCACACAGATTCCCTTGATTTGGGGGAAGTTTTTCAATTTTACCTATTTTTTTTCAGTAAATTCAGCCAAATATGATCCATTTTCACAGAACAATGAGCAAAACTTTTCTGAAGAAACAACTTGTCTCAAAAAATGAAAAACCAAAAGATTAGAATTCTGCAAATTTTCTTGTTTGTTTAATGGAAGATTCAAATTTGTATTCTGAAACATAACAATCTGCTTGTTTATTATTTGTATTTTTCCAGTTTTGTTCATTAGGCAACCTGTTTTCTTTGAAACTACCCTTGGCAAAAAGTTCAATCCTGCAATCCGCAAGGGCATTTTTGATAAAAAACAAATTCCAACATTGATATCTTATACATACCTCGTTAATCAACTTGCTACTGTGACTCCCATTTGATTTGGTTCTTCTTTTTCTCCTATAAATAAACAAATGCTGCTGTAAGGACAAGGACAGTTTAAGCAACAAATGTTTTGGAATTAGTTTATTGGTTATTACTGGAATAATCCATGACCTATCATCCCTGGCTGCAGAAAGGATTTAATACTCATTTGTAATAGATACTAAGAATCAATCATCATGTGTAACACATGAACCAATTATCTAAATTCTAAAAAATTTGTTGCTTTTGATATTTTTGCTCTCACAACATCATTCAATTCAAGGTTCCCTAGATGTATGGATAATATTAATAATAAGGAAATTTCTTGCCTAGCGATATCCCTTTACCTTGTTACATTTACCGATGGTCTCCCTCCATCATTATCATCGGAATCAGACATTTCAAATAAATTTCTAGCTAAATTTCCATGCGTCTCTGTTCTACTGCCACATACTGGTAAAGGAACTGGTTTAGTTGAACTTTTTTTTCCTCTTGCAACTTCTTCATATATTCTTTTTAACTTCAGTTGCTCCTCGTAAGTTAAACCATAGGCCGGATTCTGAATATTATTTATAATATGTTTTCTGAACCTTTCATGCAGAGACCAGAAGGTTCTACTAGGGAGTTCATCTCTAGAAAGTTCCTTCCAGAACTGCAGCCCCCTCAACCGATAGAAACCATTTTTTTGAAAAATATAATTCAAAATGGTTCTTTCTTCATCTGCAGTAAACGGATTTCGATAACCAGACATATTATTGGAATTACGATTTCAAACTAAGCACTGGAACTGTAAAACAAACACGTATAATTCATTGATATTAATCGTATAATGATTTGAATCAACCACGAACCACAGAATACAAATATATAAGAACCACAGAACATCAAAATAAGAGATAGATAAGAACTATAAGAAGTAAAGGAGTGTAAACTTCCTACTAATCTGTGGAAACAAAGTGGCGGCCATCTTAGATGGCCATTCACTAGCGACACCAACGGCCAGATGGGGAACTAATTTTGGATGGAAAGCTCTCTAGCGACCCTAACATGCAGAGTTGAAAGTATTTTGTTTGTGGCGGGAATATTTGAATTAACTGCTAGAGCTGGGTATAAGATCGAAGGTAATAGAAATTAACTTCATACTACATTTTATGTTTTCAACTGGAATTTTACTCTTTTTCAGTCATGAAAACCAAACCGAACTGAAGTGAACTCAATTACATACCTATGTAATATGTGTTAATTATATTACGATTCTTCATTTATTTATTCTGTTTAAATATACAGAATCTACCAACATATTATTTAAAGAAATAACCAAAAGGTCATTTGCAATTCATTAACTATTAACATTAACGAAATGATATGTTGAAAAGTTGAAAGAATAATAACAATATTAACATTCAAGGATATGTCCAAAAGAGTCTTCCATCAAAGGGTTGCTGAATCCACTTTATTTAATCCATGGATCCTGGAGCTAGTTGTGAAAACCTAGAAATCAAAAATTTAAATTAATTCAAAATTGAAAAACTTCAGGAAATCATCCTTTTTTTTTCTAAGTGAAAAATGTTGCTATAAAATATTGGTAGGCTTTCCTACATTAGAAATACAAGTGAAAATAATGAAAACTATTGGTAATGAAAACAAATTGCTCCTGCGTTACTGCATCAATACAGCGTTACAAACTTTGAAAAGTATGTACAACTGTGTTAACGCAGAGGCGATTTCTATAAACAGTTTTAATTTTTTTTGCCTACTATTCATTTTGAGTTTGAATAATTCGAAAGATATGGTTCTCTATGAATTTGGTATAAGCCCCTGCTCAGGGGACAAATATGATTGAGAATCCTAATTTTCGTAAAAATACAAGTTTATTTTCAACTAAAAAGGAATTTTCATTTACCTATGTAAAGGAAAAATTACCTTTTTCCTTTAAAATCACATTGCTTGTTATACGTTACTATGTTAATCGTTTTTGTTTGTCAATGTCATATTTTAATAATTGTAATTAATAGCTTAAAATGTCGTTTCTCCATTTCAGGTAAGATTTTACCTATGTTTGTATATTTCAATAGTAAATAGAATCTCCATTTCAGAGAAACTCAATTTAGTTATTGATCTACAATAAGAAGGAGGGCTATCAATTCATTATAAAACGACATTTTAAGCTATTAATTACAATTATTAAAATATGACATTGACAAACAAAAACGATTAACATAGTAACGTATAACAAGCAATGTGATTTTAAAGGAAAAAGGTAATTTTTCCTTTACACCTATATAATTTTGGCAACTTCAGCACTAGAAGCCACAGAATACAAATATATAGAAGCAAAGACCGGTCGGAAGAGAGCTGACAAGTTCCAGCTGACAATCCGTGAGAATTGAAGCGGCGTTGCCACGTTTTCGAATTTGTCAGAGGTAGCAGGATGTATCGAATGAAATGGAGAAGAAAGATTATTCTGTTGAGAATTATTGTGTAATATATGTTCACATAAACTATACTATTAATTTCGTATTGAAAATCGATGCTACGATATGATAGATTTTGCCAATATCTTTCAACGCACACGAACGATCCGACTGAATTTTGGCACAAAGACTACTCTTAACGAACCGAAACAGCATACCGAAAATGAGCTGTTGCACAATGCAGATTTCTGTTATACAGGATGTTCTTCATAAAACGTCAGCTGCCAATATCTTTCGACGCACATGAACGATTCGACTGAATTTTGGCACAAAGACTACTCTTAACGAACCGAAACAGAACACCGAAAATGAACTGTTGCATAATGAAGATTTCTGTTATACAGGATGTTCTTCATAAAATGTCAGCTGCCAGTATCTTTCGACGCACACGAACGATTCGACTGCTGAATCTGCTTGGCACAAAGACTACTCTTAACGAACCGAAACAGCACACCTAAAATGAACTTTTGCACAATGAAGATTTCTGTAATACAGGGTGTTCTTCATAAAATGTCAGCTGACAGTATCTCTCGACGCACACGAACGATTCGACTGAATTTTGGCACAAAAACTACTCTTGATACCAAGCAAAGCTTGTTGTATCAGGCCTTTCTACTGAAGGTTGATCAGATGTTGAAGGCATCAAAGATTTTCTCAGAGTCATTACTGGAACTATTATAGCTGTCTTCGGAACTCAAATCATAAGATTCATATCTACATGATCATTCATAACATATTCAGGAATTGCATCAATATTGAAGCCTTATTACCAGGTTAATAATCTAGAAGGATTCGTAGCAAAATCGAGAAAATGCAGGTTTTTTTGAGACCTTGTGATATTATCACAAACCTTTGACATTACTCGTATGGATTTTCATCTAAGGAAAATTTTCATGTGAACTTAAGTTTGATCGAAGAAGGATTCATTGATTTTTCAGATATTATTACAGGAGTTAAATGAGTAAAGAATACAAAAAACTGTATTGAATATTTACGAACTATTAGCTTATCTAGCCAGTTCCCTCAGTAACACAGAATACAAATATATAAGAAGTGCAAACTCCCTGCTAATCTGTGGAAACAATTTGGCGGCCATTATAGGCGGGCCACAGAAGGATATACATTTATTCTATGGATGGAACCATATTTTTTTTGGCAGGCTCACTAGCGACACTATCGGCTGAAATTGGAAGTATTCGTTTTGTTAATGAGCTCAGTAGCGACCCTAACGGACAGAATTGGAAGTAGTTTGCTTGTGGCGGGAATATTTAAGTTAACTGCTGGACTTTTATTCAGGATACAAGGTATTGAAAATTAATTTCACGTCATATTCGTTATTTTCAAGTGGAATTTCTCGTTTCTTTATGAAATGGAACAAAAAGGAAATTCCGACTCGAACCAAAATAATATGCAGTGAAATTAATCAATTGTATGTATATGTACTGATTAAATTATGTTCTTTCATTTATTTCTTCCGGTTGAACATACAGATTTTACTAACATTTTAAGAAGTAATAATTTCATTACATATAAACAAAATTAATCAATAATAACAATATTGTCATCTAAGGCTATATACGAAGGAGTCTTTCATCAAAGGTTGGTGAATCCACTAATTTAATCCTTGGATCCTGGGAACAGTGGTAAAAACCTAGAAACCAAATATTCAAATTAAATGGAAACTCACTACAAAATCGGATTTTTTTAGTTGAAAAATCTCTATTGAAACTTTTCATAGGTTTTCCGTCATATCTGAAGCACAAGTAAATAAAATAAAAATTTATTGTCACTAGAAAATGCTTCTGCATTAAAAGTTGTGCACTATTTGTTAGGAGCAATTTTTGAACCATTCAAGGACCTCAAAGTGGATTTTGGAATTCTTCCAAAGGAAATGCTACCTTATCTGCCCAAAAAAGTTTTCTAGAGGATCCTGATTTAGGCTTGACTTAGTTGTTGAGCTGCTACCTTGACTTTCATTTTTAGGTACGAATATCTGAAATTGAAATAAGACTCTTTTATCCTGCTCAGAACTTTATATGTACACATTGTATTGTCGAAATGGAAAGCTTGTATCATATGATCCAAACTTCCAAAACTGGTTTAAGGAGTCCACATTCAAAAGAAATGGAAGCCGAAACATGCTGAAAAGAGATGACGGAAGCTGAAAACATTTTCTAAGATAATAAAATAATTTGGACACCTTTTATAAGTTGAGAGAGCAAAAGCTTTAACACCTGAAGACCACCGACGGCCTGTTGGAGGCTTATCAACATTTCTCAATTGTGAGTTTATAAAGTCAATTGTAATTTTATTTAAATTTTCTTCAATGAACTGAAACTCACCAGCCTCATATGAATTTTTCAAATTTTGTAAGTTCCTTATTAAATTGCTTGTTGGGTATGATACATTGGGGCTTCCTACTAAAGGTTGATCTGATGTTGAGGATATCTCAGACTTTACTGAAAGTATTGATGCTATCGATGGAAATTAAATAATTAGATTCATATCCACATTCATAATTATGATCATTACTGAAAGCATTGATGCTATCTAAGGAACTTAAACAAGTATATTCATATCTACATGCATAATTATGATCATTTGGAGCATCTATTTGTGGAGACCTGGGAACAGCACTTCTACAAAAGATAAATGAGGATACTACATAACAGGCTGTATAGACTATTCAGAAACTAGTAAATTATTCAAATAGTGAAAGATAAAATGAATTTCGTACCGAATCTGTAAGAAATATTAAAAATGAACTACACAAATCGACGTAAACAACTTCCTTTTTACCGGCAAAAACTATTAAAAATTTAAAAGTCAAAGTCAAATGTCAATTTCGTTTATACTATCCCGACAGAGAAAGCTATACTTCCTCATCTTCCGTCTCCTTCTGATTGGGTCGGGCCACAGAATAAATATTATGGACAAGTGAACTTTCGATGCGCATACGCATTTTGGGCTGGCCGGTAATGGCTATTGGGAACTTCTGCGAAGATGCCAGCGCCCTAACGGATAAATTTGGAACCTGTCCAAGCTAGTAGTTTTATGTAAACAAACCTTAGAAATGTGGTGGAGAACGAATATTTATTAAGCAGAGCTTGAATATTTAAAGAAATTATTATAATTTTGTGTAAGATTTCTTGAGAACGAACTTTTCGTTTGGATCACGATATAAAATCGTACTTTAAATCGTTCCTGGAGGATAATTTCGGTGTTATTTTAGTGTATGTTGCTTGGTGGATCAAAATAAACCAATATCTAAGTTTACTTGAATTTCTGGAAAAATAGGCACCTCAATAAGTAATTTAAGGACTCTTATTTATGTGAACAAGTGCTCAATGCAGGCTATATTATGTGGTTAATCTAGAATCAGTCCAAATGATATGACTTATTCTTTGTTTACAAACGAGTGAATCAATAAAATGAAAACAGATTTTCTGCTTTTGTTCTTTTGCATCGTATTTCTAAAGAAAAGGAAACAGATAGACATATAATTGATATTTCATTTTCATATTACAGGAGCTCAAGATACACATACAAAATGAAAAATGTCACAGCCGGTTCAACCTACCTATATAAGGAAATGAAAAGTATTGATGTATTTATATGAGTAACTTCAGCTATTATCAACTCTAACAGTATATCTAGTTTTTGTCAGATTTTCAACCAGATCACTCTCTTTGATTATGATTTTTTGTAGTATGTGAATTAGGTAGCTGCAGAAGTCCTCGGTAGTTTCTCTGCAGCATTTTCCTTCAAAATTCTCTTATTTTTATTTACACCTGAAAACATCATGACGTGAAGTTGTTTCGAAATAAATACATTGAAGATAATATACCTTTATGAAAATAAACATCTTCGGAGAAATGCAGTGAACATACTTTCATGTATTTCGTGACCTGTTTTCCAATCTTCAATTTCTAAAGCTAGGCCTTCCTTCTATCATTGAGTTCCCTGCCAAATGCTGTTTCCAAATTAATTTAATTTCATTTGGCTTTGGAAAAAATGAAAACTAGAGCCACTAGATGATCCTTTCTTCTCTGACCATGAATAACATTGAGTTGAGGCACACAACAATAGTCATTTTGGGAGGATGCCTTTTCGAATTAATACGATCGAAATTTTTAATCGGAAAGAAAGGAATCGATTGATGAATATTACAAACACTTTCGGTATTCCAAAATTTCAACTCGAAGAACAACACAAAAGCTCGAAAATGAACTCCAAAAGTAGGCAAATTACGTTAGAATAACAGGCACGTCGAAAAACTACTAGCTTCGAAGTGTTCGAATTTCTATCACCAGAGGGCGTATCGCTTAGCAGTAGTTGCGAATATTCTACTAGGAGTTTCATGCCCCTGCTCAGTAAACAACTCCATTTTTATTTTACCGGCAAAAATACTAGAAGTCGAACAGTCAAAGTCAAATGTCATCTGTGATGTGAATGTCATTTCGGAACATCCAGTCCCGACGGAGAAAGCTATACTTTCATACAATTGATGTTCTGTGCAATGAACTCTATATGTTTTATATAGTATATATATATAAAAATATAGAGTTCTATGATTCCACTAGGAGTTTTTTATATTTTGATGTTCCGTGGTTTCACCCCTGTGGCAGAAGCACATAGAACTCTATATTATATAATAGCATTGTTTAAGGGCCAATTGCACCGTTTTCGTCTTAAGCTACAGTTAGTTAAGCTACGATAAACTTATTAATTTCTGCTTTAAATATTCGGCTTGCACCGAGGCTGAATGTAACTAGATTAAAATTAATCTACAAATCTGGTTACTTTCTCATGAATTGGTACTTGTGACTAGCTTCATGTTGTTTATTTTAACCCTAATTTAAGAAATATTTTAATTCAAAAGATGAAACCCATTATTATGGGTTACTACTACCATATTTCCATAAGTTATGAAAAATCAAGATGCATCTATTGAAAAACCCAACGAAAAAATATATATGACAGACTTTATAGCTTCCATAAAAATATAGCATGTAATGTTCCTGACTTGTTTATTATCATTAAGACTATAGGGATCTCTAACCACAGACCTGTGCTCTTACCTCTACATCAGGCTTTAAAACTTATTCAAATTTATAGTCATATACTCAAGTAAACTCATATTTTGTAATATCTCAAGATTTAAGTTTCTGCATGGAATTACAATCGTGGCGTTTGTAAGATGAATAAATGAATAGTATTGATTTATCCGAAACAACTTTCCGATAAGGAACGGCTCACCTAAGAGTAGACTTTCTATTAAATTATTTTGTTTGTAATAAGTATATTATGGATTGAGTTAATTTTTGGTCGAAGATAATGAAAACTCTGATGTGTATCCGCAGACTAAAAAGTATTCTATATAAATATTGAAGTATCATGGATGGATTGACAAAGGTGTACGTTTGAAGATTGTCTAACACGAGGATGCAATTTCTTTCACATTAATTCGTTTGTAGTTATATTTTATTATTTATTATTATTTTTTAATTGGTTGTAAAAAAATTTCTGTAATGTACCTCTCAGGAAAAGTTCTCTTCTGAATTCCTTCACCGACCAATTTTTTCATAAAAAATATTGGGTATTTATTTCCTTCAATATTGTATTTTTATATACTGTCAGAAATACTTATTTATCATTGTACTTCGAATAGTATTGTGCAATTGGTGTATCTATTGATCAGTAAATAAATGTCTTTCTCAAAATCTGGACTTTAAATTCAAAAATGTATATGACACAATTATTTGAAATACAATATATTCCCGCCAACGAATCGCCACACAGATTAACGGTATAGAATTCTCTGAATTTCTATAATACCGTGCAACTTGTTAGTTCGTGCCATCCCCGGTGAGGGCGTATCAGGGGGGTGAAGCGACGGTAGGAAAACTGGAAACAAGGACATACGTTTCCACTTATTTTTATCTGTCAGAAACGTATGTCGTGGATATATCGAAATGGTAGAATGACATGACATTATGTCAAATGATATGCCAATTTCATTTTTAGCGTGTTTTGTGGCAGTTTGTTATTGATATTCATAATTGAAATTAAAACAATACCCGTGTAATATGTTAATATCTTTTCAGGTGTAATATGTGTAACCATATTTATTTTCAGGATTCAGATAATGTTGAATTCGAAGGAATCATTTATGTATGAGCTCAAGCACTAATTTTTAACCATGATAAGATAAAAAAAATGGTAATTACTTTGACTATCATTACCTATGCAGTACATGTGTATTCGCAATTTTTCAATCTTAGATTCTAGTGAAAACAGTATGAAAGTCCATCTTAGTACAAAGGCTGTGGCATAATGTCAGGTAATTAATTTGGACATCGAATATATGCATAGACCTAATTTGATATGTTATTAGGTGTATGTATATTTGGCAATTCCAGCCTAAAAATCTATTAAGTTGATCCATCAGAAACATAACATATATTTTCCATATTCTAAGAATAATAATTACTGGCCGGTTGCGAACGTTTTACCAATGATGATTATATTATAGATCCTTTGCAACCATTAAGGTTTACGACGGTAAATACATTATTTTAAGTTATTTTACCTATATATATATATTCTTTTGAGAACGAGCATTACAATTCTAAGATATATCACAGTGTTAGCAGAGGAAATGTAAACGGGGTACCATACATATTTGCGTATGATACAAGAGCACAGATAAAAACCTCAGGAAAAATTCTGTCTCCCCGCATAAGTGTAGTAATTTGTTTATAGAAGATGGATGGCATCTTTTTCATTTGAAAATAATTTTTTCGTCATCTTGAATTCATTTCGACAAAATATCTTGACATAATATCTGAAACAGAAAGAGGGACAGAAAACCAGAAGGAAGCAGTAAATAATATTACCTACATTTGCTCATGACCGAGAGGGTCTTTCGACCAGGTTCAGTCCTCCAAGCGATGATTTTCAGATCCTCAGATAAACGAGGAACGCTACAGGCCCCTTTATTGGGGAATCATCTCCCATAGATCCATAATTGTTCATTTCGAACTAGAAATCTAATAAAATATCGGGAATAAAGTGAAAAACTTGTGACATGTATTATGTCAGGATGACATTTTTACCTAAAAATGTTCAACACCTAATCATACTCCTTTATAACTGTGATCGTATTGACTGATCTCTGAATATATTTTCGGGATTATATCACTTATTTATTCTCACAGTTCATAAATTCAATTCGTGTGAATATTCTACTAGCATAGTGGAGTACTACTTAATGAACTTCATTCAGG
Organism: Myrrha octodecimguttata; assembly: GCA_958510865.1. NCBI lineage: Eukaryota > Metazoa > Arthropoda > Insecta > Coleoptera > Coccinellidae > Myrrha > Myrrha octodecimguttata. The sequence continues at coordinate 31,993,404 of OY294065.1, read as the reverse complement.
GAACTATCTTATTGGGAGTCTTATCTTTAAAAGATTGATTCAGAGTATTTATAGTTAATCTTTATTTCAATATTCATCGTCTAATTGTTGATTGATTTTCTAGAAAAGTGGTATTGCCAGGGAGGACTTGGACTGAAGATTTCTACATGATTTTGGCAGTTTTTTTGGATGCCGCTACCCTCCCTTGATGAATCAGTGTTATTGTAAATTAGTGAAGTGAATATATTAATCTTTGTGACAACATTAGGATTGTTGTGAATCAGTGCTAACCTTCTCAGAAATATTTATTCAACCCATATTGTGGATTTATTTGGTTTCTCTAGGAGCTTATTGTGTTTGTTTGGTCCAGAAAACCGCAACCTATGTTATAAGTATTCATATTTCGTTAGGTAAAAGACAAATATCGGATACTTGTTTATCCTACAATTGTTTTTCACACACATGTAATTGCAAAAATTATTGTATTAAATAAACTATTATTTATAAAGCTTTCTTCTAATTGAAGACAAAAATTCCTCTCCATTCAATTTAAATTTAGAACACAGAATAATCAGAAATATTAACTGAACCACAGAGTACAAATGTAATTTTAGAGAAAAATGACATATACTACAACTGGCAGACACCCCCTAGAACCATAATGGAATATTCCCACTTATTTTATGACAGGAGAAATGTCACAATTGTTGCGCATAGTTTACAAGGCAGGTTGCACTTCTTATATTTTGATGTTCTGTGGGGCGTATTTTGTTTCTGTCGTTTTGAAGGGAGGTTTCACTTTGTATTCTGTGAGTTCATTGCAGAAGCATGAAGGTAGGAAAAGAGTGGTGGGGGCATAACGTTTGAAAAGTGTCACACATTTTCGAGAAACTTCTGTTGATTTTTCCCAAACCGACTTCAAACTAGTCAATGCGACCCGACCCGCCTTCAGTGGGCGCTTACCTCAACGAGATTACATTGTGAACGAATGCCGTATTTTTCGAAATATATAACATTTCATCTTGGACTCCAAAACCGTTCGGCGGATTTTGCCCATTATCGAACTTAACCGAGATATTTAGGGTGGAAATCTGCCCTGATAATCTCAAGCACAGAACATCAAATATATCTCAAGCTTTTATAGGTTTGTTTTGGTTACGACTTCTGTTCTGTTCTGGAACGGTTCCGCATGCGCGATTGCGATTTTGTGTTTTGGTTCATTTCAGAACCGTTTCAGGATTTGAGTAATCCTGTTCTGGTTATTTTCAGAATCGATTCCGAACTGTTCTAGAACTGTGAAAGGAGTTCGGACGTGAGAGTCCGAACTGTTTCAGAATTGGGTAGTTCGCACAAGCGTAGAGTGGCTGTCAACGATTTAAATGGTTAACCTGACTTTTTCGACGTCGTGTTGATTTTTTTTTGATTGTTTTATTTGTTGAGGAAACGGTTAATTGTTAAATTTAGACTTTTGTTATTGAGGATAATTCCTTCGCTCCGACCTACCAGGATAATCTAATGGATTTTGTTTCTATTGTTCACACCTGGGATGTATACTTCTTAAATAAATCGATGAATACAAGAGTCCTCTTCCTATATTTTATAATAATGTTTCGAATTAATTTTTCTCTGAAAAGCACATATCTGAAATACGTTCGTCATTGAATTAATTATTAAATAAACCAATAATTTGTTGGTTAATTTCGGAATAGGTATAATCAAAGTAATGAAGACAATTCAGAAAAAAAATTAAATGGAAGCAAGTATTCCCAAAAATATTTTTATATTACATGGTGAGACAAGGACTTTCGCATATTTTTAATTAAACCACACACAATATATAAGACATGATTATCATTCCTCTTTTCTGCCAACTCAAACGGAAGTTTTTTTTCCTCTACGATCCCGATGAGAACCCGAACTTAATTCGTGTTTTGGTTTCATCGCTTTTAGAACTGTTTTAGGATATCTCAGAATCGGGCTTCCACAGCGCATCGATTCTGCGCAGTTCTAAATTTTGGAACCAAAACAAACCTTATATGTGCTTTCGCACGTTGGAGCACATACAGATTCAAATCTGGCAGCGTATTCCTCTTAGAGTCCAACCGAATCGTTTGAGACCATTTTCAACTCAAAATTGACAGACATTTGGGCGAAACGATAACGCACCGTTTCCTAGAAAAAGGGCGTCGAAAATGGCAATACGAACTGCTAGTTTACAGTATTCATTCCAGACACCTAAAACACAGGTGCTCAAGGATTGATGCAACACACATGCTCGTGTTTTTTCTAGAATATAAGCATAAATATTTGGGGTTTTTTATAACAAAAAAATTCAAGAAAAAGTTCGAAATCAGTTTTGTATTTACAAACGCAAATGTATATAACAAGACAATTTTAGGGTAGATATATCCCAAATATTATATTTCAACAAAATAACAAATTTACATAATTGACCGAAACATTGCATGTAGAATCGAATCCTTCAACTAGAAATAAAATAAGTTATTATTGTAAGGTATTGAAAATTGTCATATTGGGAGAAAAACGAATGGTATTATGCAATTAGATATAGTACATCTTCTCCCTTGCAACATGCTGAAATCTGAGGATAAAAATTGTTGTGTGAAGCATGGCATATTTTATCGTTTATTTAATCATTTAGACACTATTTCAATTCTGCAAATGTAAATTCATAATGGCGTGGTTAAATATTTGTTAACAACCAATAATTTTCAACATTCATTGAATGGTAGAGAATATAATTCATTGAGAGAAATTGTTGGTAATAATTTCATTACCGATTTAACTAAATGAAATTTCAGAAAGGAAATATAATAAATATAATTATTGCAGTTTATCCCTATCAATTGATTGAAATTGATACTATCAAAATTTTATTTTTGAATAAAACTAAATCACCCATCTTCTTGCTCTTTGAGACCTCTCAAAACATTCATCGAATTTCAGTAGATTTTCATTTATTTATTTCTACAGGATGATTTTCAATCCATAATCGATGTTGGAAAAAGATTTCATAAAATATAAGTCATAATTAAACTACATTGATTCTGATCTTTTCAACTAAAGATTAAGTAAGAAGTGATTCCATGATAATAACAGGATAAGGTAGAAAGAGAGTACAGTCTATGATTAATCCACTTCAATCTAGCCAGACTAAATGAGCAACGTACAATAATTACTTAAATCCAACTTCATTATCTGCAATATTCTTGAATATTTTCATAATATTCATAGTAAAAATTATTTATTTCGGTTACAGTTCTTAATCTAAATATAAGTTTATGTATATATATATATATATATATCCAAAAGCTAGAACCATGACCCATCAAATCTTGGAATTTAACGACCACCTGAGATTCGATAAAGAAGAAACAGTGGTTGTGATGTGAGTCACTGTCAGTCTTCTAGAATACCATCTTTGGGTAATTTATAATTATTGTTTATGGTTTGAATTTAACCAACGGAATTGTTTTCGATGATAGGCATTTGTCACAAACCCATTCTGCATAGACTTCAGCAGTGAGAAGAGAAAAGGCCGTTTCTGTCAATCCAGTGCAACCTCTGAAAATAATTCAATTTCAGTTATTGATCGAAGAGAATAAACATTGCCGACTTAAAGCTTGATGAATGAATTATAATAGATACACAGGGTATCTGGTTACTAGTGAGTTACTAGTGTTTATGTTCAGTATGTACTTAGCAGAAGCAACAAGCTAGAGGTGAATATTTGAGTCTCCTGCTAAGAGAAATGAAAATTTCTATCAGAATTTTCATGCTCAGGATATTGAATACAGAACAAAATGTAAAACTCTCATGAAAAAATGCAAGTTTCTCAATCAATTGTGTTTCCAATAATAATCATTATAAATGTAATGTGTTATGTATCATGTTAAATTCATACCCAGTTGTGTAGCTCAACATAATTTTCTGACGCTACATTTGCATTACATTTGATCTACTCCAATACTGATAATTATCTTCAAGGACAATCATTGTTCATGTAATAACTTCATTAGATTTTAGGAATATCCCACAAATGATCGATCATAAAAACTTTGGTTGAAGATTTTAAATTTATGTAATCTAGGATTTATTATAGATTATAAGTTTCTTGACAAAATTTAGTATAAATCTTCAAAACTCGTTTCAACTTTAAAATAACTGAATTAAAAAATATAAACAAAAGTATGAAAGTAATTTACTGAAGAATGAACAAAAAAAATGAAACAAAATAAGAAAATCACCTGTGAAACCAGAAGTTACACCCACTCTCACAAAGTATAGCTTGATCATTGTCATGGACTTCTTTATGGCAAACTCCACAAGGATAAATAGGTGGAGCATTTGGATTTTGTGCATTAAAAACCTAAAAATAATTTCTATTTTAATGAAGGGGCTTGATGAAAACCGAATAGAGATAATTAGAAAAGTTTGATACTCACCATAGGCTGATCTGCAGGATATACCTTTCCAGCACTCACTGGCATTGGTTTCGAATACATATTATTCATCATGAAATTATTATTTAAGGAAGGGCCTGTAATTAGTAATTAATCAAATAATAATTTATAATTTCTAAATAGATAACTCACCCATGGGAGCATTGGATGTATTCATTGGCATGCCCCCTCCTATACCAGTGTTTATACCATTCATAGGCCCATTATTGATAGGTCCTGGACCACTCATTGAGCTTCCGTTCCCAGGCATGTGTGGGCCTTGAAGTCCAGAATTCATAGTCCCAATGGGACTGTGCATAGGCCCAGATATACCGTGCATGGGACCATTAGGACTATGCATCATATGAGGACTCATATGATTACCCATGGGACCATTCATCCTAGGATTGTTCATCATTACCTGACTGTTCATCATACCATGGTGTGCATTTGGACTATGCATCATTTGAGAATTCATTCCCATACCAGGCCCTGTTATATAAAAGCTGATAATTAACCATAATTATGTATGTTTTGAACATTCTTGAAAAAGGAATAACTTACCTATTGGCCTGCACATTCCCATTGCGTTCACTCCCATGGGCATATTCCCAGGCATACCCATGTTAGGATTATTTCTAACAGAACCCATTGAATTAACATTACTGGGACAATCATCGAATGGGTTTGAAGCAACAATTGTATCTCCATAACCTGTCAAAGGTGGTGGTAAAAGATCTTGAACATTTGGAGGGGTCTGTATATGAACCTGAGAGTTTTTTCTCCTTTTTTTAGGATTTGGCGCAGTGCCCCCTAAATCAGAACCAAGGTTCGGATTTAACCGAAAGGGGGATAGGTGGCTCATATTCAGGCTTCAATTATTTCCTCATTAAGACATAAGTACCCCTTAAATCAACTGTAGTCAACCATATTTTGTCACTTCATGTTACTTTTTGATGAAAGCCCATTTTGTTGTCAAATACTAGCTATAAACAATGAAGTGTTAGAAGGGTTAGTCCTCGTCGATATAGGAGTAAATAACAGTACTTCGGGCACACCTTCAATTTACTATTAGGAGTTTTAAAATATATTTTTTATATTTTCATTTTATGAAAATTTATTTACTTTCATAATTTCTGTAAATACACTCCATTTTTAAAACCATAAACCCTTGTAACCTCTCTAATATTTTCCCTGTTTTCTATGCTCTAAGTAAAATTTCTTTTTCTTCTATTATTTCCACTGTCCAACAGAACGTAAATATTTTTTCACTTAAAACTTAAAGAAAACCATAGTATAAATAATCCTTGAATAGATAATTCTTTTTTTATTCAAAGTAAATAATAATAAGCAAGTTCAAGTATCGTTCGAACTCCTGGATGACGTCAACAGCATTTTTTGAAATATACGACATAGAGGATTCCCTACCTTCGTTGTTCTTTATTTAAAGGATCCTACGATGATTCGCAACTACTGCTAAGCGATACGCCCTCTGACGATATAAATTCGAACACTTTCAAGCTAGTAGTTTTTTCGACGTCCTTGTTATTCTAACGTAATTTGCTTACTTTTAGAGTTCATTTTCGAACTTTTGTGTTGTTCTCCGAGTTAAAATGGTATACTGATAGTGTTTGTAATATTCATCAATCGATTCCTTTCTTTCCGAATGAAATTCTCAATTATATTAATTCGAAATGGCATCCTCCCGAAATGACTATTGTTGTGTGCCTCAACTCAATGTTATAGGCATAATTTAACAATAAGCCAGAAGCAAGCTGAGTACAGATGCTTAAAAATGTACAACTCTTTGCCAAAAGATATAATTATGATGTCTGATATAAAAAATTTTAAAAAGAAACTGTATAAATATTTAGTTGAGTTAGAGCCTTATGGAAATGAAGATTATTTAACATGATAGGATATAGTTCATATTTTTCCTTTTAGAGACTATTCCATTTCATTTTCATTACTGAGCAATTTGTGATGAATATGATCTGAAATAATGCATTATTATTATTATTATTCTTGGTCAAAGAAGAAAGGATCATGTACTGCCTCAAGTTTTCATGTTTTCCAAAGCCAAGTGAAAGTAAAGTTAGTTTGGAAACAGCATTTGGCAGGGAACTCAATGACAGAAGAAAGGCCTGGATTTTGAAATTGAAGATTGGAAACCATGTCACAAAATACATGAATGTATATGTTCACTGCATTTCTCTGAAGATGTTTATTTTCATCAAGGTAAATTACAATGTATTCATTTCGAAACAACTTCATGTCCAGGTGTTAATGAAAATAAGAGAATATTGATGAAAAATACCCTTCCTGCAGAGAAACTACCAAGCACTTCTGCAGCTACCTACTTCACATACTACACAAAATAATATTCAAAGGGAGAGATCTGATTGAAAACCTGATAAAAACTAGATATACTGTTATAGTTGATATCAAAGGTGGTATACCCTCCTCAAGGGGCTTCAAACAGAATGCAAGGACTAGTGGTACTGGAGAGGTATCCCGCATTGTCTACAATAGCCCTTCACTTACACAGATGAAGCTGAAGTTGCTTCAAACAGCTCATTTACAGCAGAAAACGAAGTAATGTTCGAACAAATGGATCAATCAGGTACAAACCAATTGTTTGGAGATATTGTTATTGAATCCAATATCTCTTTGCCTAAGATAGGTGAAGAGGACGAATTTCAACCTATTTTCTGTTTACAATTTCCTTTGATTCAGTATGCTTATATTGCAGTGGAACATTCGATCAAACTACAACAATTTATTGATCAATATTTTGACTCATAAACCAGATGTTATAGCTCTTTCAGAGACTTTTTGCGCGCATGTTCTAGGGGAACAGCGTGCTATCGTTTTGTCCAAATGTCTGTAATTTTGGATGATTGAGCCGAAAATGGTCTCAATCGACTAGGTTGGACTCACTGATGACGAATCCGGTGTCAAAATCGATTCTGTCCGGCCGGCCGGCCGGCCGTAGACACGATAACTGTCTACAGAAGCGAGCTAGCAATTTGAAACTTTCAGCAGAGGTTGCGCATCAGAATGCCGCGGTTAAGTTCGTTAATGGGCCAAATCGATCTAATAGTTTCGGAGTTATAGGCATTTGAAGTTATTTATTTTTATTTCAGAAACTACTTAAGCGATTGGATTCAAACTTGGCAGTTAGGTGAAGTACAACGACGCGCAACTTTGAGCTAAATTTCGTCAGGATCATATTGTCAGAAATTTTTTTCCAAATAAATTTTTTTTTCGGAAACCATTCATCATATTCAAAAAAAAATTATACTCACACTTTGACCATCTAATTTCACAGTAGTGTACCAAATTTCAGTTCGATACGATCATAAGTTTTGGAGATATCGGGAAAAAATATGTCAAATTTCGAGGTTTTCTTCTCGATATCGTTGATTTTTTCGGTATAACTCGAGAAATACTGATTGAGTCCTGATTAAACTTCACAGCTAGTTTCAAGATGCTGAAAGACAACTTTATGCAAAATTTCGTGATAATCGTGTTATTAGAATAATTTGAAAAAAAAAATTTCTATGATTTTCTCAATATTATCCTCATTAAATTCTGTATGAAACTTCGAACTGTTATTTTCGATGAAGTACTGGATTTCAATTCGATCTGATCTGTATTTTAGGAAATATTGGAAAAATAACATTTTGATTGGGTATATCTACGGAATCTTTGGGTGGATTTTACCCATTCACGAATTCGGCCTTCGTAATTAAGGTCCAAACCTTCTCTACAAATATCGAGTTTCTAAGTTGTTTCTTTCGGAAGTTATTGTGTTTACGCAGTCGGCCGTTAGGCTGACCGTAAAGTATATAACTGCCCACCTTTGAGTGATATGGTTCTGATAATGTGTTCATTAGTGCCGTACCCTGCTTGTTGTTGATCCTTTTGTTTGACCTATTTGTTGATGTACCATTGATCCGATCCTTGCTCTTTAGGTGCTTGGTTGACCTGTATAGTATTTAATTTGACAATATGTATTTTGCCCATTCAGAAGCAGTTTGGTGTGGGTCCTTCCCAGATTCCTGCTGCTCCGGTAGCCAAGTCGCTGGTTGGATCAGTGATATTGAGTTTGGGTGTATAGCAGAGGTGCTGAACCCACAATTGCTGCCCTGGGCTATCAAGAGCCAGTTGGTGTCCATTGGGGCGGCTTTTGAGACGAAGAAGCAGAATTCATCATAAGTCTCGAAATCTAAATATAATAGGCGAATTCGAACGCACGACATACCCTTGAAAATTATATTCCGTCCCGAGTATTAATGTAACAGACGAAATGAATTCGACAAGACATTTGGGCATAACATTAACGGCCTTGTTCCTTATAACAAGCATGTAAAAATTAGCCCTAATAATTACTGCTACAATCATATTTTTAAGATCATGGTCTTCATAATACATTGGATAGGAAATTGCTTTTTATTAACACTTCAAGCGTGCTCATCAACGAGCTCGACTTTGGAATCGAACAATAGCCGAAGTTAATAACAATCCTTGTCTGAATCTGCATCACTTAACAATAAGAAACTCGACGCTGTTACAAAATTGATTTATTTTTTTAACATCATCCTGAAGATAAAATACTGAATCAAAAATGACTATGAGACAATGTAGATAAATGCTCTTTCTGTAAATTCAAAAACAAAGAAGTTTGAGCTTGCAAAGCACCCTTTCTTCATTATCACCAATATCAAAAATTAAATGAATACAACAGTTTTCGGCAATGGAAAAAGTCACAAATCGGTTCCATTATTCAAGATTTTTGTAATGGCTATTGAATTCCTATTAAGGAACAATTAGGACCGTAATATACTGTTAATTAACAATTAAATATTTAGGACCCTCACATATACTGAAAAACCGATTTGGAAGCAGATCAATTTTGCTGTTCTGCTCAGTTAGAGAACAAACAAATGCACCTTTAGTTAGAGTTTATGACAAAACTGATGATTCAATGAGATTTGAAGGTTTAAATATGTATAGGAGCATCTTACTGAAACTCAAACATCCTTTTAATATTATGTTAATTTCATAAAATGAGGAATGTACAAACATAAAATATTAGTTAAAGCATAGAGAAGATCCGTTTCAATGAAATCTAATAAATAAATTGAAGTTTGAAAATTAATAAATAACAATTTTTTTATAAAAACAATAAAAATAGTAGCAGTTTAGTAAATCCGAAAGCTTTTATAGCTATGGTGATGAATATACAATTCAGATATAATCACGTCTATTGAAAAAATATCGTTTGATTTACTCAGTCAATACTTAATTTGCTGGCTATATCATACAAACTTTCTGAAAAAAGTTAAGCTCTCATTCCCCTTTTTTTTCCACAATCAAATGCTAAGGCTCATGAATCAGAAAAAGATTACTTGAATGACCCCCAAAATGAATTGATAGAACGCACCATGTGGTGAGTCATCTTTATCAAATTAATCCCAATACTTGAATTGTTCAGAGAAATCTGAAAAATAGTCGGAATAAAAACCAGAATCCCATTAAACACTTCGGGGTGTATAAAATGGTATGCATAAGGTAACATCTAAGAATATACCTGTAATTAATCAAAAACGGGAACAATAATAAAAAGGATTTGAGAACTCGCATATACCGTTATGGGATTTGAGTGCCACAAAAGATTCAACATTTTATTATAATAGATTGAATAATTGAATATACCAAAATGATTGTTGCTCCCAATATAGGATTCATGATGGGATATAAAATATCCCAACACTGCATAAGAGCAACCCGACCCATTGTAGATATTATTATTATTTCTTTGAAAAAATACATATGACATTTACACAACAAAAAGACAATCTTAATACGGGCAAAATATTAGTAAATAAAAATATCTCAAGATGAATTGAAAACAATGACATTATAATTATTTTCGTTTGGTGGTTCTCCGACTCAACTGTTCTTCTGCTACTAACTTTGACTCATAATCAGCAGCGATTTCCATAGCTCTGACAACATTCGCAACCAAGTTACGACCAATTTCTTGCCAATTTCTGCAATAGGCTTCTTGATCATATGCAACTTCTTCTGTCATCTTCAGTAACTGGGATAGTTTGTCTGCATCTGCCGTAATACTGTCAATTAACTGCTTCTGATTGTCTAACATATTATCCTCTGCAATTTGCAAGTCTGAGATAACTTGGTGAAAATCTAACAATTCTGGAGTCATATCTGCTTCACTCAAAGATCTCAGATGTTGTAGGCCCTCTTGTTCCTCATTAATTCCATCGTTTGTTTGAAGATCACCTCCTCCCAATTCCTTAACTCTATCAGCATACCTTTGAACATCAGATAATTACTAATTGCGCCTAATCTCTCGGATATGTTTCTTGTGACTTATGAGCATTGGAAGTAGTATTATTGTATTTGTGATAATGTATATTTTCTTTTTGTTTTGAGGAAAATTGATTTATTTTTTGTTTTACATATATCTGACCTCATGTAAATAAATTAATTATTAGAGATAGGGATGCACACACAGCACCATAGGTGCAATTGTGCATGGAATTGGGCAGTATAGATAGAGATTAGTATAATTTTATTGATTGTTGAAGGTGTATATTTATTGTAAAAATTGTTATAACTTATTAACTGTAAAATTTTTTGTAATACTACTGCTTAATAATAATAATTCACAATTCAAGTATTTCAATATCTTCTCAAGTAGGTTCTTTTAAATTCAACTAACCACAAGGACGAATATATGTCGTTTAATCCACAAATATTCGATCTTGATCAGTGCTAATCATCCTATCAACCAAAACATCTACACCATAGAAGCGGTATCCAAGGAGCATGGTTGCAGCTGTTTCACAGTTCGTACTGATCGTCAGACCAACTTACCTTGGATAAACTGCAGTATAACTACGTACAGCGCGCCATCTCCTAGGAGCCTCTTGCGAATCCTACCTTCGAGTGCAGAATACTTTCACCGATGTTCATCCTTTTGTCCTACGTAACCAGGTCGCTGCATCTGCGATTTTGCAGTTTTAAAACGTCCGTCACGACTTTTGAATTGATTGGATGATTAGCTCTGATCAAGGTGGAATGTTTGTTGATTAATCGACAAATATTCGTCCTTATGGTTATGTTCGTTTATTACTACTAGAGCTCTCTTTTCTCCATGAATCAATTCATATCTTTGTCGAATGTTGGACGTTATTTCATCTTGTGGAAAAACCATATGAATCGAGCGTTCCAAAGTCATGACGGACGTTGTAAACTGCAAAATCGCTGATGCAGTGACCTGGTTACGTAGGACAAAAGGATGAACGTCATGCACATCGGTCAACTTATTCTGTACTCGAAGGTAGGATTCGCAAGATGCTCTTAAGAGATGGCGCGCTGTAGGTAGTATCTTTGTTCTTTTAAATGTCACCAATATGAATCATATTTGAATTGTTATTGATCATTCAAAGAGAAATGACCGCTATGAAATTCTGTAAACCTATTTCAATATGCAACCATTAAAGTGTAACGGCGAAAGGGATTCAGTTATATTCTATATTGAATAAGTTTTATCCAACAATATGACAACAGTCTTTTGATTCAAGTTCATTTTTGGTACCTTTTGAATGGATTGCGAGAATGATTGGTTATCAACATATTTATTGTTTCAATTAGTAAATGAAAACTTTCTTACCTAAGTGTGTTCAAAGTGTGTTCGCAAGAGTTAACACCTGGTGAGACCATAGCGATCATACATGTTCGTGAATTGTTACCTACGAAGCTATCTCTAAGAACTTGAGTTAATTTGCTTACTCTAAAAGGCAAGTGCGCTCCTTTGCGACCTAATGCCCTTATACATTCTTTCAAAGCGAGAAGGGATTTATTGATTTCGGCTCCTTCCATTCCTGAAAAAAACATAAGGATATTATAATAAAAAAAACAGGAGCTTATTGCTTTACAAAAGAATATCCACCTACAGCCCTTCAGCTAATTCGTTGTTATAGATCTCACATTGAAATGATTATAATATATTTATGAAAGAGGATTTCCTTCATCAGCTGCTCCCCTGGCTTCCAAAGTTATTAAAACACAAATAGTTGTTTCGGAAAAGATACGATAAATTTGAACACTTATGAATAAGTGTTCAGTTCAGCTAACAATATAACAAATTACTCACTTGTCTGTCGATTAGCAGAAGAGGTGTCAGCCCCCCTTTCATTACCAGCCAAATCGATGAGTGAAAATTTCCCATGTATTTTGTGCATATTATTGTTGGATCTAAGGTAGATTTGAAACACTGCATGAGATCTCGACGAGTTTGCATTAGCAAATGTTTGTCCAGAGGTCCTTGCTTGGTTACCTTTCTGAATTAACTTTAAAACATCTTCAACAGAGCTAACAACTAGCTCTGTTAAGCCCACAACTTGTACTTGCTGTTTACCATCCTCCAGTATTCTGAGTTTAGCCTTATTGTTGAGCAAGTCAAATACTTTACCCGAGTATATTTCAAAAAAACTTGAAGACACAACAAGATTCAATTGTCTGTATTTAGGCGAATTAGCCAACCGAAAGACATCAGCAGCAGCCATGGCATATATTCCTTTTTGGCAATCTTGATTTTTCCCATTGAAGTCCCCTCCCATGGTATGAGTTTTACCAGAACCAGTTTGACCATAGGCAAAACACGTTGCAAATCCACCTTCGAATATAGTTTTGATGAGAGGTTGTGCGGTATACTTATAGACCATGGCATTTGAGCAGGTTTCATCAAAAGCATAATCGAAACGAAAAAGTTGATTCTCCAAGTATTTTGTGAGATCAACCTTATTTTTTGGTTCATGTACGATGAGCTGGTTTTTACTTGGGATTGTTATTACATCAACTTCCTTCTTCTGCAATTCGCGTTTGTTCAAAGGCCTTTTTCTGACACAAACTGTTATCGTGTGATCCTCAACAGCATCATTTTCATTGAGAGGTTTTATATCCAATCCACGACGGTACTCCCTGAAAAATAACAAAATGCTTCATCGACACCCTTGCAAATAACGCCAGATGAATTTCAACAACCAACGTGACGTGACGTAAGGAACCCTTCAACTCTCTTGCTCAGTAGTCCTCTCGGTCGATCTTAAACACAACAACCTCCGAAAAACTCACGTAATGGTATCGATTAAAGCTTATTGATTTTTTCATGGAAAACGCCTTTGAGAATTGCAGGATTAAACTATTTGTCAAGGGCAATTTATTGGAAAACAGATTGCCTAATGAACAATACAGGAATAATATAAATGATGAACAAAGCAAACTGTGACGTTTCTGACTCTTTCATCAGACAAACGAGAAAATTTTCAGAATTATTTTTCGTTTTGAGACTTTTGTCAAATTGACATTTTTATGAAATGACAGCAACACAGATTGACTTGGTTTGAAAGTTTTATAGCTGAATGCAAAATGCAAGAGGACCCCTTAATTTTTTTTTTAAACTATCTGATTCCGGCATCAGTATTTTTGTATTGTCCCAATTAATCATGTGATTTCCAATGTTCGAACATACATGGTTCTCTATTTGGAATTTTTGTATACCTCTATTCCTTAGGTTATTTTTGTGCCCTCGTTTTCAGATAAATAAAAATAATTGTATCCTGCAATCCGCAAGAGCGTTTTCCATGAAAAAACCATTTTAATTTAATTTTTGTAGCTCTGTTTTGAAGTGAAAACCCAGAAAAAAACCCAAAAAATCACGTAATCGTGCCTACGTCCGGCCGGACAGAATCGTTTTTGACATAGGATTCCGTCATCAGTGAGTCCAACATAGTCATTATAGAAACAATTTTCAAGTGAAAATTCGAAAACTACATACATTTAGACGAAACGATAGGACGCTGTTCCCCGGATGATGCGCGCAAAAATTACTCACAATATCATATTCAGGAATTCCCAATGTGGATTACCCGGAGCCATTTGCAAGAAGGCTTCCTTCTCCGCTTTCTCTTCAGCTTGTCTTTGTCGTCTTTCCTCTCGATTTTTCTTTAATTTTTCAACTTCTTTCAATACATTGGTGCGTCTAATATTCTGAAATTGAGAAACACGGCGATGGTTCAGCTCTTCTCACGGGGTGTAAAACTCACCGAAGCTGGTATAAGACTAGGAGTATTGGTTGTATTTGGGGTAGATGAATCATTATTTGAAATTCCATATCCATTTCCTACAGTTACCTTAGATGAGGATTTCATTATTCCTGGAACAAAAATAATCGAAACTAATATCTATATAAATCTAATAATAATGGTTTTCACTATCTTAAAACATTGATAATCAAACTCAACTTTTCCAAAGGGGGTGAGAGTAATGTGGTTTTCGGCACATAAATATGGGGAGTTTGATATGAAATTGATTAATTCCACACAACTTAGTCTTTGTTGGAAATTTGTTATCATTAACTCACCATTATTGGACTTGATGCTTCCCATCGACTGTCTGGTAGCTACCTGTAAATTATATTTGTGAATCTACAAATACAAGTTATAAGTTGAATAAAATAAACAAACACTGAAAAATAAAATCCAAAAGTGAGGATTTCCAACCAATTCAAATAATGAACGAAACTGCAACAGAAAAATTCTTTTAAATACCGATACAGTAGACGTTTCAGTGGTAAACTGGTTACAGTTGAGGTCATCATTTTCTTCTGAATAAAAATTTCTTGGTTGGGTCATTCCTTCACTTACATCTTCTTCAGACGATCCAGAAGATTCCTTAGTGGCAGCATGATATAAAAAGATTAATATATTAAACAATAGCTAAAGGTAGCAAACATTTTGGGCCATGGAATATATTTTATGCAAACCTTATATGAATACTGAGGTACGTTTCAATTTCGAGTTAAACCTTTTAAGGTTGATTTTGGATCAAGTCAAAACAGAAGCTTGAGCTTATTGAACGATATTCCAATTGGAAAATAAAACATTGGTTGGATATATTTATATCTTAAAAAGCCCTGGCACAAAGAAACAATCTAGTAAGCTCGACATACCCAACATAGTAGAATGCTGTGTTCGAACAACTTCAATGAAATGCATTGCCGATGACATTCGCATGTTATCACAGTTTGCAATCAGTAACTTCCACATGGCATCAAACAGCATGCAGGCTACTGTGCCCATTTACAGGCAAGTGTATTTTCCGCTTTAAAGGATAGTTATTCACTGTAAGCAGGAAGAACCATTCTTCCTACTCAGACGAAGTGCTGCAAGTCCGCGGCGGGCGGAGCTCTATCCACTGTTATTGTCTACTAATTCTTTGTAGTGCTTCATCAATAAGGGAGGGTTCTAGACCCCTTACCCTTGACGGCATCTTTTGTGTTTTTTTACCTTTTATATCGTAGCGATTTGAAAAGAGGAAAATTATGGATGATCTGTGTCATTCGGTTTTCTGAACAAAGAACGGTGACGATTATGTATTCTAGGAGAAGGGATTTTGAAGATTTCACAAACCTTGATCGTCCATCAACGCTTTGATATTGCTAAAAATTAATTGAAATTGAACACAGAATTGTCTTGATAAGAACGTTAATCGGGGCTTTGTGAAACCCGCTATCATTGTAGTAAATAGTAATTTTCGGTAATTTGTGCTTTTTATTTCTCATTCAAAAGCAAGTAATTTCACAACTACCAATTTTGATATATGCTCACATTTTCAATCAGTGGCGAGAACAGAATTATTGTGAAAATCACACGATGTACAGTTAGTTTGAAGGAATATCAATTTAAATCACTTCAATATCACATATTTGAGCTTAATTAACCATAAGAGGGATAAAAAGTAGAAAAATAACTTTAATCGTGTTTCAATGATTTTTGGCCTATCCGCTTCGAAGGCTTGTTACAACAAAAAAAGGATTACGAAGTACAGTACAATCTCGATTATCTGACTCGCAATTTTACGAAATCCGGTTTATCCGAAAGAAACTATTTAAAAACAAAAATCCCGATTAACCGAAACATTCGCACATTACGAAACACGTCTGGGATTCACGAGGTGGTTTTCCTCGGGGTTTCATGGCAATACGAATGTCTAAAATGCAAATTGTTTTGGTTAGCCGACAGAGTGTTACAAGTACATATGTATCAACGTCTTTTATTATCGCGAAAAGAGTAGTTTCATTCTCAGTTATTCTACAAAATGCAGAATCAGAGCAATAAATGTAAACGCATTGTTATCAGCTTGCAGGAAAAACAATTATGAACAATTATGGATCTATGGGAGATGATTCCCCAATAAAGGGGCCTGTAGCGTTCTTCGTTTATCTGAGGATCTGAAAATCATCGCTTGGCGGACTGAACCTGGTCGAAAGACCCTCTCGGTCATGAGCAAATGTAGGTGATATTATTTACTGTTTCCTTCTGGTTTTCTGTCCCTCTTTGTGTTTCAGATATTATGTTAAGATATTTTATCGAAATGAATTCAAGATGACGAACTCAGCTATGAAAACTTTTTTTGTATTTTTAAATTGAGTTCGAATATTTGAGTGAATTCTACTGAAAACTGAAGTTCTAACTTTGAAGCCGTTTTTGAGTTATTTCAGGAATCTGATTCAATTTGTTATTAAAACAAAATTCAGGGCGATTATGTCACAAAAAAATCTGCAAAATACCCACTACATAAAAAGATATGAATTTTTGAAACAATAACTCATTCTCCTGAATTCTCCGAAATATTTACGAAATTCCTAGGAATCTACATCGATAGACATCTGAAGTGGGATACACATATTGATGCTGTCTGTTAAAAACTTGACTGTTCCTATTATGCTTTGAGCAGAATTAAAAACTCACTGCCTTTGAGATCTTTCCTTGATGTAGGAATATTATAGTTTGGTCATTTAACATATAACATTCTACTATGGGGCAATTCCTCTGACGTTGGCAGAGTTGTCATAAACCAGAAGCGAAACATTCGCTTAATGTCCGACTGCGCTCTACGATTCTATTGCAGATCTGTTTTCTTCGAAAATAGTATCCTCACTGTGGCCTATACATTCATTCTGAGATGTCTCGTATATGTAAAGAAGAATGAGAGCAATTTTGTAAAGCTTCCAAGCTTTCATTCTCAGAATACGAGAAATAAAGAAACCTTAAATGTTCCTTTTCACAGGACTTCTAGGTTTGAATCGTCTCCAATTTATCAGAGCATCAAAGTTTTCAATCATCTACCTCTCCGTATACAATCACTTAATGTCAATAGATTAATGAAGGTAGTTAAGGAAAAGTTATTAAAAAAATGTTTTTTCAATGTAAATGAGTATTTTGGTGATAAGTTTGAAAAATTGTTGAATACTTGAATATTTTTTGACATGTCCTATACATAATTTTTATGTCTTTAAGGATAAATAAACTATTATTATTATTCCAGTTGCCAGAATATGCGCATTAGTTATGGAGTTTATATTAATCAGCTTGTTAGAATGATCATTGAAATTTTCCCAGTTTAGTGTTGAGATTTTCAATGAATTTAGGAAACTGACTGAATAAGATGTTCGAAAAAAATCGTGAAAAAGGTTAGCAAAAACCTTCCGTCCATCAAAGTAGTAGTTTCGTAGACGATTCACTCACTCTTTGTAACGGTTTCAGATTGGTCTGCGTCGAAGTGTTGTCCTGCAAGCTGTTTCGTTCACTCGGCCGCACAATAACCAATTCAGGGTTCAATGTTGATATCGCTACCATATCGATTTCTTTTCCTTTCGTTTCGCCCTGTTCAAACCACTCGACAGTGGCACTTCTCATGGCATAGTTGATGTCGGCCACAATAGCCGAATGTATTCTACCTGTAAAGAAATTCATCAATTAGATACGCACGTACCAGGAACTGAACCCGTCACATATGGTTCATTTCTTTCTGCACGACACTTTGCAACTCACAAAATACCATTTAAATAATCAATATTCTCAACAGAAAACATTCCTAAGTCCAATTCATTTTCATTCATATTATCCGATCGGTTCAGTTCAGTTTCGCCGTGCCAGAGAATCTTTCACTGGGTTTTATTTATATGGAGTAATTCATATTATTTGTCTAAGTTCGAATTCACAATAATAAAATAATGTATTTGAAACTTTTCGTCATATTTCCAGAATTTAGGCCCAAAGAGGTTTTCGAAAATAAAAAAAAAATCTAATATTTTAAATTTTGTGTATCCCCACTGATATTTTAGGTATAGGTATCATATCTGCTTAGGCGGTAGATAACCGAGCAAGAGGTTTGTTACCCTATTGTTGAGTCTTTACCAAACCCTTTGTAAGGGTGTCATAAAATCGAGTTCTTCAATGAAACAGATAATGTCATAAAAAGGGCCCGAACCGAATAATGATTATGTATTTGAAAACATTTTTCTTCGAAATTGTTACTTATGAAACGATCATCACGAAATTTCGCTCATATTTGCACATCAGCAGTTTCCAAATACATAGTTACTCAGTTTCATTATGAGCGGATCAGTAGTTTTGAGTTCGTCCATAAATAGGAGCGATAACGAGCAAAGAACCAAAGAATTTGACATAGTTTTTCCCAATATCTCCGAAAGTGAATATTGGATCAAATTGAAATTGAACACAGTTGTTAAACACTGACTTCAGGGTCTTTGAGATTTTCTATTGAAAACAGATGAAAATTTCCCAAATAAATTGTTTTTGGAAAGTTGGAAAATGTTCTAATCATCTTTGATTTCAATTTTTTACTCGTGCCATACCCACGAAATTTTGCATATAGTTGCTCGTCGGTATCCTTCAACTAACTCCATTTCCATGAGTCCATTTCTAATCGCCTTAGTTATTGTTAAGAAATTGGAAAAATAAATTTCAAAAGGCCATGAATGAGAATAAATGTCGAATCAAACTCGAATTTGAAGCACTGTGCCAAATCCCATTGAAATCTGATGGAAAATTTCCGAATAAAATATTTGCTTCTGGTTTATTAATCAAAACGGACTCCAAAAAATTGTTTATAAGTGGCCCCTCCGTATTCTTCGACTAGTTTCAATCTGATCGCGTCAGTACATATCGAAATATGAAGGAAATAATCTCTAAATTTCAAATAAGACCGAAATTTGACAATTATATTTCCAACATCTCCAATAATTAACATCGGATCGAATTGGAAAACATTTTTTTTAATTATTTTTAACAGTTACATCTCACGAAATACTGCTCCGAGTAGCGCGTTTTTATTCTTCTGAAGCGAAGGCGATCTCTCAGCCCCTACTCAGGACACGCGCGTTCTACTGTACCACTCGCCTCGGGAGCATTCTACTTATGAGCGCCTCGTGCAGGGGACGCTAGCGCTCACGTTGCACCTCGTTCTCAAGACCTTGTAAGACGTCTCAGACTCTGGCACTCTAATATATTTCTACTACTAGAGCCCATATGATGTCTGATCATGTGGTGGTCAAATCCGTATCAGATTTCGATGATGTGGACTACACCCTACACCAGATTATGAGGAATAGGTTAACCTGACATCACTGTGCACTGTCTCACTGTCAAGACATAGTAGACCATAGGGCCGGTATTATAAAACATAAAACTAGACCTAGGCAGTCGCGTATGTCACAACTAGAGAGCTTCGTCAAAAGGCGTTCATGATTTACGCTGTCAAATATCACAGACCAATTCGAACATTGCTGTAGTAATATTTCCAGGGTGTGGATAATTTGCTGACCAAAATATAATCCTCTAAATCACGACCTTAAAGAATATTTAATTGAACCAAAGTCTAAAACTGAGTTGTGTACATTGATATGTTCGTGCCACCACATTCAAATTTCAAATCCACCCCAAATTGGGGGTAGTTTATTCTTGTAATTTTTCAAAATAATTTGCTGACCGGAGGTTTCCAGTTGAGATATTTTATCGAAACGCTATATTATGATTAAATATAGCATACTTTTTGTGCTACCATAAAAAAAATTCAGATCCGCCCCCGTTAAAGGGTAGTTTATTCTTGTGATTTTTCAGAAATCCTTGCTGATGGGAAATTTCCCGTAGAGATATTTGATTGAAACGATGTATTATGACTAACCGTAGCATACTCTTTGTGCCACCATAAAAAACATTCAGATCCACCCCCTATTAAGGGTAGTTTATTCGTGTGATTTTTCAGGAATCCTTGCTGATCGGAAAATTCCCGTGGAGATATTTGATTGAAATGAAGTATTATGACTAACCGTAGTATACCCTTTGTGCCTCCGTAAAAAATATTCAGATCCACCCCCTATTAAGGGTAGTTTATTCTTGTGATTTTTCGGAAATCCTTTCTGATCGATATTTTCTAGTGGAGATATTTCATTGAAACAAAGTAAAATAATTGCAAATCGGATACCCTCTGTGCCACCGTACAAAAATTTCAGGTCCGACTCGTTTAAGGGTAGTTTATCCTCGTAATTTCTCGGAATACTTTGCTGACCGAAAATTTTCAGTGGAGATATTTTATTGAAACAACGTATTATGACTAAACGTAGCATATTCTTGATGCCACCATGAAAAATATTCGGATCCACCCCCTATTAAGGGTAGTTTATTCTTCGGATTCACACGAATAAACTACCCTTAATAGGGGGTGGATCTGAATATTTTTTATAGTGGCACAAAGAGTATGCTACGGTTAGTCATAATACATCGTTTCAATCAAATATCTTCACGGGAATTTTCCGATCAGCAAGGATTTCCGAAAAATCACAGGAATAAACTACCCTTAATAGGGGTTGGATCTGAATATTTTTCATGGTGGCACAAAGAGTATGCTACGGTTTGTCATAATACATCGTTTCAATAAAATATCTCCACGGGAAATTTCCGATCAGCAAGGATTCCTGAAAAATCACAAGAATAAACTACCCTTAATAGGGGGTGGATCTGAATATGTTTTATGGTGGCACCAAGAATATGCTACGGTTAGTCATAATACATCGTTTCAATAAAATATCTCCACGGGAAATTTCCGATCAGCCAGGATTCCTGAAAAATCACAAGAATAAACTACCCATAAAGAGGGGCGGATTTGAAATTTTTTCACGGTGGCACCAAGCGTATGCTACGTTTAGTCATAATACGTTGTTTCAATAAAATATCTCCACTGAAAATTTTCGGTCAGCAAAGTATTCCGAGAAATTACGAGGATAAACTACCCTTGAACGAGTCGGACCTGGAATTTTTGTACGGTGGCACAGAGGGTATCCGATTTGTAATTATTTTACTTTGTTTGAATGAAATATCTCCACTGGAAAATATCGATCAGCAAGGATTTCCGAAAAATCACAAGAATAAACTACCCTTAATAGGGGGTGGATCTGAATATTTTTTATGGTGGCATAAAGAGTATGCTACGGTTAGTCATAATACATCGTTTCAATCAAATATCTTCACGGGAAATTTCCGATCAGCAAGGATTCCTGAAAAATTACAAGAATAAACTACCCTTAATAGGAGGTGGATCTGAATATTTTTGATAGTGGCACAAAGAGTGTGCTACAGTTAGTCATAATACATCGTTTCAATCAAATATCTTCACGGGAAATTTCCGATCAGCAAGGATTCCTGAAAAATCACAAGAATAAACTACCCTTAATAGGAGGTGGATATGAATATTTTTTATAGTGGCACAAAGAGTGTGCTACAGTTAGTCATAATACATCGTTTCAATAAAATATCTTCACGGGAAATTTCCGATCAGCAAGGATTCCTGAAAAATCACAAGAATAAACTACCCTTAATAGGGGGTGGATCTGAATATTTTTTATGGTGGCACAAAGAGTATGCTACAGTTGGTCATAATACATCGTTTCAATAAAATATCTCCACGGGAAATTTCCGATCAGCAAGGATTCCTGAAAAATCACAAGAATAAACTACCCTTAATAGGGGGTGGATCTGAATATTTTTTATGGTGGCACAAAGAGTATGCTACAGTTGGTCATAATACATCGTTTCAATAAAATATCTCCACGGGAAATTTCCGATCAGCAAGGATTCCTGAAAAATCACAAGAATAAACTACCCTTAATAGGGGGTGGATCTGAATATTTTTTATGGTGGCACAAAGAGTATGCTACAGTTGGTCATAATACATCGTTTCAATAAAATATCTCCACGGGAAATTTCCGATCAGCAAGGATTCCTGAAAAATCACAAGAATATACTACCCTCAAACGGGGGCGGATCTGAATTTTTTTTATGGTGGCACAAAAAGTATGCCACATTCAATCATAATGTAGCATTTTGATAAAATATCTCGACTGGAAACCTTCGGTCAGCAAATTATTTTGAAAAATTACAAGAATAAACTACCCCCAAATTGGGGTGGATTTCAATTTTGAATATGGTGGCAAGAAGGTGATCCTCGATAGATCTTAGGTTTGCATTATGAGTCTCATATTCTCACTAGAAGTCTGAAATTGA
Organism: Myrrha octodecimguttata; assembly: GCA_958510865.1. NCBI lineage: Eukaryota > Metazoa > Arthropoda > Insecta > Coleoptera > Coccinellidae > Myrrha > Myrrha octodecimguttata. Next base: position 31,970,501 of record OY294065.1, on the reverse strand, counting down.
CGGTATGATTCTATTTCGGTCAGCAAAGTATTTTTACCCGTATTTCCATTAATTATTAAGGTAACCATGCTGTCTAACAGAAAACATTTTAAGTTTGTACATGAATGAAGTCTTCCGACCAAAAGTCTGTCGAAAATTTTAGAGAAATACCGACTCTAAGACAGATAACTAGAAGTTTACTCGTAAAATCCGGTTCAAAAAATGAGAATTAAGTGCTCTCTGTAGTCAAAATACGTTTTATAATACCGGCCCTTATAAACTCGATATTTGTAGAGTAAGTTTGAGTATTAATTACGGGGCCGAATTCCTAATAGCGATACCCATTCAAAATTTAATTTTCATATTTTCAAAAAATACAGATTCGATCGAATTGAAATCTAGTACGAATTTGAAAATACGCGCAAAATCTGCCGACTTCACGTCGGTGCTGTTCCAGAACTTTTTAATTATGTATCATTTTACAGGACTTTGGCCAATATCTAACAAAAATAGTGTCCTGTATTTCAGTTTTATCAGATTTCAATTCTCGCAGATATTGCCGAAAAAAGTATGTCAATTAACCACCTTTACTCAACAAATTTCGGGTTTCCTCCGATCGCGAATCGTGGACTGGAGCCCCCAAATAATTTTTAACTTTCCATTGCAAGAGAACAGTCATTTATGCGATATGGCATAGCGCTGAGAATTTGATCCTGGTCCATTTTATTCTGACCCTCCTCAGATTTACGCTGGGTTTTTTACAAACCTGTATACCCATCCAAAATGTTATTTCCCCGATATTTCCAAGAATACAGATAATATCGAATTGAAATCCAGTACTCTATAGAAAAATTATAGTTCAAAGGTTCATACAAAATTAAATGAGGATAATATAATCGAAGGATCACAGAATATTTAACAACTTGGAAGCTCCATACTTGTAGAGTAGGTTCGGACTAAAAGTTGCGCGTCGTTATGCTTCATCTAATTGCAAATTTCAATCCAACCCCTCCAGTAGTTCCTGAAATATCAGGGAAATAATTTCAAATGGGGATAGCACAGCAACCATTTAGCCCATTAACGAATTCAACCGCGGCATTCCGATACGCGAACTACTCTCAAAGTTTCAAGTCGCTGGCTTACTCCGTTCGACAGTTATCGTGGCCACGGCCGGCCAGCCAGAATCTATTTTGACACCAGATTGGTCATCAGTGAATCCAATCTAGTCGTTTGAGACCATTTTCAGCTCAAAATTCGTGAATTACAGACATTTGGACAAAACGATACCTTAGAACGCGCAAAAAAGGGAAACTAATTCCATGGATTTCGATGAGATTTCGCATAGACCTCGAAGTAAATATTTTTAAGTGAACCGAATTTCAGTCTGATCTGATCTTTATTTTCAGAGATATTAGGCAAAAATACTTCAAATTTCGTATTTTGTTTTCCCTCGATATAGTTGTTATTTTTTCAGGAAAACACCAAAATGTTGATCCGAACATTAATCAGTAAGCAAACGCTGGTGTAGAAACTTGGACGAAATTTCGTGATTACCGCATCATTCGAACAATTAATGAAAAAACTGTGATACCAACGAAGAAGTAAATGCCAAAGTAAATAAGATTAAAATAAAATATGGTTTTCACCAAATGTCGAATTAAGAGCCGATAATAGTAACGAAGGAAAACAACTAGAGAAATGTTCCCGTTAGGTTACTTCGGCAGGTCAATTCTTTTAATGGGCATAGAAGAGGCCAATCGGTTTCAGAATAGTAATGTCCAACTGAAATATGTTTCTTTTAATAATAATAAAACTGATTTTATGAAATTGAAACTTGATAATTAGTAAAATCTAAATACTGTAGAGTACCTAGGTTTGCAACGAGTGTCGTATTAGTTTAGTGATGGGTGACATTCGCCAAAGTATCCGTTGGACAATTAGGTATTATTGTTTTCCCAAATTTTCTGAAAATTTAGATCCGATCAAATTGTCATCAAGAACTGACTTGAGAAATAACGGCTGGATGATCAATACCCATACAGGAGATTTCATCAATGACTAATTTTTCCGTAAATTTAACGTGCATAAATATCTATTACCGTACATTTTGCTGAAAGTGTACAATTTTGATTTATTTCATGCATCTCAGGTTTTCATATTGTCAAATGTCACTCTGGGACAAATATAGACTATCAATACAGAAAACTAGAATACCTTGATTAAAATAATTCAGAAATGAATAATTATATATTCTTGACTACACAATGATTCACCAAAGAAACTACCCACATAAAAACAGATAATTACACTGAACACATGTTAGGAATTCGAATGGAATATCAAGGAGACTTTGGTTTTTAGAGTGAAAATATATTAACAATTGATTAGAATTCCTGTAAAATATAATATAATTTGACAGAAGTGGATATGGCTAACCTAGAGCAGAAAAAATCGAAATTCTCACTAAGAAGTTGATAGATTTGTTTGGGTGGTCAAATTTGAAGGCTTTATCCTAAATTAATATCAAATTTGTATAACATGGGTGTACAAACTTAGTCATTCCACCTTCTCAAAGATTCACCCTAACCTAATATTTGAACTCTACTTCGAATAACAGTGTCTCTGTGCGTAGAATGTAGATTTGATAAAGTTCATCATCATTTCGTAAATATTGGAAAAAACTGGTGAATTATCCATTAACAATAAGATAGTCACTGGTTCAACCATTACCTAAGACAATACGAATAAACAGGACATATTATGGTATTCAAGCGGTCACTTCACAATCGAGGGTTATCAGATAATAGTTTCCACTCAATTATATTTCATACCGATAAAATTTGTACTTACCATCAGTTCTTTTAATGTTGATACTGGTTCCGATCTCCAATGTACATGAATTCTTCTCCATATTTTTCGAAATAAATTAATCCAGCTTAAACGTTTGAACCATAAAGTAAAAAAAACGGTATCAATGGAAACCGCGATTCAAATTAGAGCCGTATTTCAATTTTTAACATCATTTTTTGTTTGAAGAGAAAAACTTCTACACCATTATTTTATTTGTTCTTATTTGATTGTAGATGTACATATTAGTATTTGACAGTTTACCATTGTTGCCAGACCTGTAACAAAGATCCTGTAGAATATAAGTACCGTGCTTGCGCACTCGAACCAAACACATTCATGGGCGTAGACAGAGGATGGTATCCAACATAGACAATAATTATATCTTGTCTATGATGGATAATATACTGGTATCCAAGAAGTATCACCATTAGCTCAACAATGTTTTCATGATTGTTTCACCCCAAGAATATCCATTTTCAGGTTAAGATCGTTTAACTCATCTTCCGGATTACTATCGAAGAACCGTGAAAAGCACTGAGTTGTAGCCAAAAGCTTCTGCGCCCTCATTCATCTGACTGTATTTATACAAGCCAATAATGTACCCAAAGAATGTCCAGTCTCTGAGCTATTTCTTGTGAAAGTTACATTTTCAATACTGAGTGCTTGCCCATTCAGGTATTCATTCTGTGAAACCTTGCCTGGCTTCAGGTTAACTTTTCTCTAAGCGATATCATCACGATATACCACGCAAAACTTCGTGCCTACTTGGGTAAAATTCGATGTGGTCAGAATTATTGAAGATGAGCACTGAACTAAAGTGCTTTCATTTCGAAGCCGTTCACCTACACACGTAAAGACTCCGAAAGGCCGTAGCCCTGCCCTACCTTATAATGCAAAATATCTAAAAAATTAATTAGATCAATTAAAAGTTTCACTGCACTACCCTGAATTTCAATCTTCTCTTCATATGTTATGGACGACCGTAAATACAATAACTTCAAGAAAAAATTTCAAAAAGCACTGCCGTGAAGGCAGCAACTTTTGCGCGCATGTTTAATGTAGATGACAGCTTCAGCAACGAATTTGAACATGCACGCAAAAGCTGCTGCTTTCACGGCAGTACTTTTTGAAATTTTTACTAATAAATTACTGGATTTCAATTCGATCAAATCTGTATTTTTGGAAATATTGGAAAAATAAAATTTTGAATGGATATATCTACGCAATCATTGGGCGGATTTTACCCATTCACGAATTCGACCTTCGTAATTAAGCCCCAAACCTTCTCTACAAATATCGAGTTTCTAAGTCGTTTCTTCCGGAAGTTATTGTGTTTACGGTCAGCCTAACGGCCGACTGCGTAAACACAATAACTTCCGAAAGAAACAACTTAGGAACTCGATATTTGTAGAGAAGGTTTGGACCTTAATTACGAAGGCCGAATTCGTGAATGGGTAAAATCCACCCAATGATTCCGTAGATATACCCCATCAAAATTTTATTTTTTCAATATTTCCAAAAATACAGATCAGATCGAATTGAAATCCAGTACTTCATCGAAAAATAACAGTTCGAAGTTTCATACAGAATTTGATGAGGATGATATGATAAGAAAAATCATAGAAATTTTTTTTTTCAAATTGTTCTGATGACACGATTATCACGAAATTTCGCATGAAGTTGTCTTTTAGCATCTCAAAACTAGCTGTGAAGTTTCATCAGGACTGAATCAGTATTTCTCGAGTTATACCGAAAAAATAAAAGATATCGAGAAGAAAACCTCGAAATTTGACACATTTTTTCCGGATATCTCCGAAACTTATGATCGTATCGAACTGAAATTTGGTACACTGCTGTGAAATATGAAGTTCAAAGTGTGAGTGGACTTTTTTTTCGGATATGATAAATGGTTTCCGAAAAAAAAAATTTTTTTTAAATTCACTGAGAATCTGATCCTGACGAAATTTGGCTAAAAGTTGCGCGTCGTTATACTCCACCCAACTGCCAAGTTTGAATCTAATCTCCCAAGTAGTTTCTGAAATAAAAAATAAATAACTTCAAAACTTCAACTGCCTATAACTCCGAAAGTATTCTACCGATTTGGCCCATTAACGAACTTAACCGCGGCATTCTGATGCGCAACCTATCCTGAAAGTTTCAAGTTGCTTCTTTCGACAGTTAGCGTGTCTACGGCCGGCCGGCCGGACAGAATCGATTTTGACACCGGATTCGTCATCAGTGAGTCCAACCTAGTCGATTGAGACCATTTTCGGCTCAATCATCCAAAATTACAGACATTTGGACAAAACGATAGCACGCTGTTCCCCTAGAACATGCGCGCAAAAACAACCTAGGAACTCCATATTTGTAGAGTAGGTTTGGGGCTCAATAATGAAGGTACGAATTCGTGAATGGTTAAAATCAGCCCAATGATTCCGTAGATATACACATTCAAAATTCTATTCCCCAATTGTTTCTAAAAATACAGATTAGATCCAATCAAAATCCAGCACGACGTGAAGTCGGCAGCTTTTGCGCGCATGTCCAAAGGATTTTACCAAATGTGAACATGCGCGCAGATGCTGCTGACTTCACGTCAATGCATTTCTAGGTTTTTTTCCAATTATTCTGGAAAAAACTTCGATACCGAGGAAAAACCACGAAAGTCGACATATATTTTCACGATATCTTCGAAAATTATAATCGTATCCAACTGAAATTCGGTACACTGCTGTAAAATATGAAGCTCAAGCTATGACCAAAATTTTTTCAAATGTAATGAATGGTTTCCGAGAAAAAACAGAATTCTGCAAAAGGTTTCTTATGCTCCAAATAACTGCCAAGTCAATCGCTCCAGTAGTTCTCGAAATATCAGAAAAATAACCTCAAAACTTCAAATGGCTCCGAAACCGTTCGATCGACTTAGCGCATTAACGAACTCAAACTTAACGAACAGCCGACCGGCCAGAATCGATTTGACACCGGATTCGTCATCAGTGAATCCAACCTATTCGTTTGAAACCATTTTCCGCTTAAAATTCGAAGGTTACAGATATTTGGACAAAACGATAGCACGTTGTTCCCCAAAACATGCGCGCAAAAAGATTGTTTCTATTGAGGTCTTATATAAAGTAGTAGCACTTCAATTAACAAAGATGGAAGGCAAAAAGTTTATTTTTTACACAAGTTATAATCAATACAAAAATAATTATTTTTCGAATATCCGAATTAATAAGCTAAATGAAAATCAATCATTCCATTGCATTTACCATTATTTCACCAAGAGAGAATCTCAATGTTTTAATTGATACCAATTGAAAAACTACCGGTTTTCAAAATCACAGAGATTACTTATCTATATAGACATGTGTTTTTAGAATTGATCATAACTAACAAATATTGGGTTTGATTTCATTCAATGCCTTTAATTGAAAATATCATGTTATTCGGTGAGGAAAAATCAGTCATTTTGGAACATCCAAACCTTCCAGACATACTCAATACTATCAATATTTCGAGATATTCAGATTACAGAATATAACAGTAATGGAGAATCATAAATCTCGTTTGATCTATGGCGTTCCTAGGTGTTTTCAACTAATAATACTGTAGAATTACATTAAGGCTACTATTAATTGAAAAAATCAACAAATGTTAAATAACAAAGTGTAAAATCTAAAAATAACCAAGTAGCGACAAAAAGGGACTAGTTCTACATCTACACCAGGTAAACACAAATTGTACTTATGTAGGACTTGAAAATATTCTGCTCTTCAGTGTTTGATATGTCGAAATAAATATATATCACCTAAAAATATACCAGCTGTATTCAAGATCATTCTCCAAAATTTCCAAATGTTGTTTTTTGTTGTACCAGTATGGAAAAAATATTCAACAAAAATCACAGTTTTGCACAAACAGCTTGTTCATAAATAAATTAAATCGAATCATTCATAACCATACTGAACCAATATCTAGGTGCATATCTCAACATTAAACAAAGGTATTCATTCATTCATCATTCTCAAACCTAATAATAATGGATATCTGATGAAAAATTTCTTATCTGATGAAATGTTCAAATATAATTGTAGAAAATTGCACGTTCCGTGAAAACAACATCTAGAAAAATGTTGCAATTTGAAAAATAGATACAATAGTTTGTCATCACAGTTCTTAAATTGTATTCATCTAATGGAGAAATCTTAGTTTCGAAATTGTTCCATGCATATTTCACTTTGCTTTGAACAACTATAATAATTTCAGATATTCACCACTTGACAATTGGATTCTTTTGGGACCTAGAAAAATTCAACATCATCATTGCTGATACATTATCAATGTATCATTTTATGTATTTTCAATATTTTTCCAAGGCGTTGCTTTACAGTTTTCATTCCTTTCCTCGGTTTTGAAGATGTTGTTCCAGAGGTACTTGGTACTGGATTAGAGGAGCTTGATGAGGAACTCGGACACTTGACATCGAATTTCAGTTTTGGCTTTTTTTTGCGATATTGACGTTTCGGGGACTAGAAAATTAGTAAAAGTTAATTACTTGCCATTTAGGTTTTACATCGGTGGTCCCAAGAATACAAAATTGACAACGAAGAAAGATTCAGTTTGTGAGAAAAAATTACATATTTCATTCGACGTTACTTTTCTATTAGTAATGAACTAGCTTGGGATGTGGATCTACCTTGCGCCCAGATCTTCCTTTCGTTTAGATACGCCTTTTATGTAGTTAAATGATTTTGCACTCGTATGACGTCATCGAAAAATTTTGTGAACACTCGCAAAAAAATGCTCTGTACCCTCGCAAAAAAACGCTCTCTATGACTTGTCAAAACATATGTCAAGGTTACTTCGGAATTATAAACTTTCAGATACATTTTCTAGAGAAACGGAAATAAATATCGTTGAAAGGAGATCGGAAACGAATAAAAGGATATTTAATCTTCAAAAACTTACCAGAAAAAGTAACCTAGCTCGTACACAACGGTAGGATTCCAGTAAGAAAGATCGTTCTGAACCGGCACAAATTATGTTGAAATTTTGGAAAAAACTCAAAGTTGGTGGTAAAATACTTGAAAGGAATCAGTACCAACCTCTAATCGATCCATTTCAATATAATATATCCCATATTACAGTCGATTTTGTCGAATTTCATGTTAAAATTCTTTATAAGGAACTCTCGTTCATAGGATAGATTTATGGAATTTCCTTTGTAATTATCACCAATCGCTCCATTCTTTTGCTTGAAATCGAAGCCCCGTGCTTAGTTTTTGCCATTTTATACAATATTTGCCAGTATTTCGGCGTTTTTCGGTCAAATTTATTCAATTTCTATCTGACAGCACTGACATCGGCTTTCAAACCCCGACGTTTTCGAAAGTGGTATCGACGGAAAGAGCGTTCTTTCTTCTTTCAGATCGGGAAATCGCCTTCGGCGAGTTCCCTCTCTCGGTGGCTCGAGATGCCGCTTCGCGGCATCTCTCGCCACCCTCGAACTGTCAAAGTTTCGAATTTCGTGGTTCGATGGTTTTGCTTGTTTGTTTAGATATATAGATAAAAAAAATTTTGTCGACCTGACTCGACTGTAGAAGGAAATAAGGCATATCATCAAACAACAACCGAAATCAATACAATAGGTTGAACACTTCAATCGCCTCAACTTTTTAACCAATTGTATTACAATTTTCACCTTTTCTGGACTCTCTAAAGCTCTACGTGCAGCAGCTGCTTCTAAAACTTTTTCAACAGCCTGCCTCTTAGTGCCTTCTCGTGCAGGTCGATTCACTTTAGGTTGTAATGGACCCACCCTGGCTTTTGGATTCCAAGCTTCATCAACTTTTGAACGTCCTCTCGGTTTAAATATATGAATATCTTCATCATCTGAATTATCCAGAGATGGATAAACTGAAATGAAATTCGGAAAATTATTATTGAGGTCCCATAATCTGAGAATATTACGAAGAATAAGTCTCTAGGTGCACTTGATCAAACATTATATAAAAGTATCATATCTGTTTTAATTCTGTTGCTTCTGTAATGCTATAAAATAAAATGATAAATGAAAAAAAAAAAGATATTTCAACAGTAGCTTATCATTAAAACATGACTTCTCATATGGAAGTCCTTTTAAGGATTGACAGACGATCTCAAAATATCATACTAACTGTAATCTTCATCTTGATGAACGTTATTGATATTATCTTCTGGAGGACTTTGACTTGATTTTCGTGATCTACTCTTTGGTTGAACAAATGTTTGACTTATCGAAAGCATTCCAGCAATAGCTTCCTGAGTAGAGGGCGATGCTCTCCCTGATTGTTCACTGTGAAAAAATTTCCATATCAATAATCTTTTAGTTTTATAAATATAGAAAAAATACCCTGTCGTCAGAGCAGAAGCTTTCAAAAGTGATTCAATTCCATTTTGTGGCAAATCTGGGTTTTCTTCAAGATTTATTCTATTCTTATTTTTAGCTGAAACGACAGAATAACAATTGAAGGTTTCATCTTCGCTTTAGCTTTTCTCAATTTAAATGTTTTTCAAATTTAAATCAAACAATTACCTGGCTTGACTCTCGAATTTGTATTTTGTTTTCTGGATCTTTTAGGATTTTCATCTATAGTGAAACCAAATTCCTCATCTCTATCACTTTCATCATGAAAATCATAAACTGATTTGGTTGGATCATTCAGATTGAAAGCTAAAGCATCAGAAGACGGGATCAATTCTTTGGACCTTAAAAATAACTATATAAATCAAAACTTTCAGATGATGAACAATAATTCTATTTCTTACCCCAATTTAATTTTGAGTACAGTTCCACCCTTGTGTATCGCAGTAGGCTCTTCTGGTTTAGAAAATCCTTGTGGATCCCATGTTGAACTAGTCAGTTGAAGTGGTTGAGGTAATTGATCCATTTCATAATGGAAAACATTTGTTTTTGGCAATGTCAGCTTGAGTGGACAACTCTGAGCATATTCCGTTTTGACTGAAGGTGTAGGAGGAAGGAACTAAACAAAAAACAATGCTTTAATAACGAGTTGCCTAACTCCTTAGAAACTAGCCCAGACTAAAACATACTGATATTTGGATTTTACTGCACACTAATGCAAAAGGTTACTTCTAAGAAAGAAAAAACCAATGCATAATTTGGGATGATTAAAACCTCATCACTAAAACTGCATTCATTACTGGTCTAACCAGTGTCCATAAGGTGTTTTAAGTTCTGTCATATCAATTGCTTTTGCAGTACAAAAATGTTTTTCACATTTTTATAATTTGAAATGAATTGATCAAAGAGGAAGTTTAGAGGATCAACATCAGAACTTTATCCTGGACCAAATGAACTAGTGTCAGACTGATGATAAGCAATGTGCAGTTTCAAGAACAGAAATTTTTTTTCAATACCAAAGACTGAATATGATCAAAGACAGTATATGCAGAGTAAATTTCAATTTGTGGAATGTAATGCTCGTTCTCAAAAGAATATAGGTACATCATTTTCAGAAGAGTCAAGAAAATGTCATTACACACCTCATATTTTGGTGATAATGAATAGTCAAAATCTTTATTAACTGGCCTCTTCCTCTTTCTTTTAGATTCTCTTTCAGGTTTTGGAGGATTTAATTGATTTATGAATCTTTCAGCATGTCTTATTTCCTTTGATATATCCTTAAGTAGTTTTGAAGAATCTACATTGTAAGGTATCTGGTCTCTCACAGCTGTGTTATACTGAAATAAAAACGTTAAAAGGATTTCCCCTAAGTAGAGTGACAAGGCTCACATCCTTTTCTGTATTCCATTGTTTCAAGTTAGCTAATAATGATTTAAGCCCTGTAAGCAGATTATTGGGACATCTTCTTTCTTCAGCATTCAATTCACGAATTTGATTATGAAGACTAACAGCAGCAAACCAATTGATCATTTCAAAATTTGGATATTTGAATCTGGGTATCGTTTTGATTTTTTTTTCGATATCATAAACCCTTAAATAAAGAAATTATTCATCTGAACCTTAAATGCAATAAATCTATACTGACAACTTACATGAGTTGCATTGGAATATTGAGACTATGAAGAAAGTTACCACCAAATACTAAAGAATCAATAGGGGTTAAGACTCCATGAATCCATCCTGTCGGTATTAACATTGTTTGTCCCTGACGTAATGTACATTTGAAACACTGGTCAACCTAGTTAAGTTCAATGTTGAGTGATTACTATAAATAAAAAATAAAAATTAATGCAAACCTGATCTCCAAAAAAAGTTTCACTTTGATTAGTAGATGTCATCCACTGTTGATATAATGTAAGGTTTGCAGGTGTCGGCTTGATCAAATAGAAAATCTTTTCACCTCTTAGAACATGATACCAAACACTGGTTCCTCCAAAGTCGACATGGAAATCTGTATAAGAATCTTTAACACTCATAAGGCAATATTTTTGCACTTGAGGTTTCACAGTTGCGAAATCTCTGGGCCAAACAGAATTCACCCAATCCAGTTTTCTAGCTATTAAGGGTGCTTCAACTAATGGTGCCAAGCTGAAAATATTAATCAAATTAAGCATTCAACAAATTACTCCTACTCCTAAAATAATTTATTTATGCTTATCCTAGAAATTCAGATCTCTTACCTTGTGTTCGAGAACTCCAAACTGACAACATTGAATATTTTACTTCTATTCAAACTATTGTAATATTCGACAAAATCTCTCAATTTCATTTTGATATCTGATTGACGAGTTACATCGATAACATCAATTACATTGTCTCCCCCTACATAAGCTTCCACATCATACAAACTGAAATTATCTGGAGGTATTGTCATATCAAGACCGTCTTTGCTATCAATAACTATAGGACTGGTGAAACCATTCTGCTGTAGAAAACTTTCAGTGAGCTGCTGGCCTCTCATATGAAGAACTACATCCCCTTCACTGCAGAAATGTCTAGCACGTAGCTCTCTTATAAAAACTGCTGTGCCTGACTGTACAGCTTTATTTGCAGAATTTTCATCCCAATATTCATGACGATGCCAATTTTTATATGTCTTAACTACAAAAGAAATTTTTCAGGACTAACTTTCACATTTATTTTATTAACACATCGGTTAAAAATTGACAACAGTCCAACCGTCTGTAAATTATTAGAATTAAGCTATTTCGGGAACGCCATGAACTCTTGATTTGCACTTTAGATATCCAGTATTAATCTTGTCATAATTAATTATAAGGTTTGTAGATTAAATGTAAGATGTTCAATGTGGATACAATTCTGACAAAAACTGCCAAATATCTAATCTCTAACCTGATCATACTTTTGACATTCAACACATGTTTTCGAAACAATCTTGCCTCTTCAAAATTCATAATTACCTGCAACAATATCAGTTTTGATGAAGGAAAAATTGTTTGCAAAATGCGCGTTAAACGTTAATATGAGTACACTTTTTAGCAGCAACTCAAATTATCCAGTATAGTCTTTTAATATTACACAACACAATACAATTACAACTATCTATTGGTTTAAAAATTCGATCATTCAACCCATATTATCATAATGTAATCATTGTATAGCAATCCCATCATACTCACATATACATGGTCCATATAAAGGTACACATCTAGGGCAATGGAATTTATCTATTTCTACAGCTAAATGTTCTTGAAAATTACAGCAACTGAAACATCAGATTGAAAGAACTTATATTGCCATAGAGGATGAAAGTGGATACTATACCTGCTATGAAGCCAGTCTTTACAAGCATCACATTGTATCATAAATGTGTTTGGGTCATATGGTTGTCCGCACAAGCAATATGATGCTTCCATGATATTTAAATTAAATTAATTTGTAATATTCAGATTTGATGAATAACTCATTTAACGTTTGAATGTTTAGAGGTTCGTATAAGGTTCCCCTAGGGCCTAAACTTCTCCACTAGAGTGACAGATTTTGACGTTAAAGTGTTTTGCTCTCAAAAAAGGGTGTTTCTTTATCACAGTAGATTATTTCCTTTGTTACTACTTATATTTTGATACTGAATAAAAAGTTTCAATCTGTGCTAGGTTTTTATAATTTGGAAAAAGTTATTTATTATACTTCAGATTCAGATAGGAACCAGTTCACATAAGAACTACTATCAACTGTTAAATAATCTGTCAAACGTCATATAGGCCATGTAGCATATCGAGATATGCAAAAATTTTCGACAGACCAAAGCACCAAAGGGTATTACCTGATTTCTGATATTATTCAATTTTTAGCATAAGTGTTGTACTGAAAATGTTTAATGCATCAACCGTTCACTGAATTATAGAAACTTAATAATTTGATCTAGTTGGTCAAGATGAGCCGCCACGAAGGTAAGCAAAATAAAGATGAACGAACTAATCTTAAAAGGTTTTATTTTCAGGTGTAAGTTGTGATTCTTGTTTGAAAGGTAACTTCAGGGGAAGAAGATATAAGTGTTTGGTATGTTATGATTATGACTTATGCTCTGCTTGCTATGAAGCTGGCGCAACCAATACAAGGCATACAACTGATCACCCTATGCAGTGTATATTAACAAGAGCCGACTTTGGTGAGTATCTGTCATATTTGAATTTTGGCTTACCGAATGTTGATCTATTCTCCCTAGATAAAGCATGAAGTAGCTCCAAACATTGTACTAAATATTCATTACAGAATTGTATTATGGTGGCGAGGCATTATCAAATGTTGATATGCCTCAATCTTATACCTGTCCGTACTGCTGCCGAATGGGGTTTACTGATATAACTCTTCAAGAGCATGTATCAGCAGAACATGCAGAGAATAGCTTCGGAGTGGTAAGTTAAGGGGATATTTGAGGGTGAGCACTGACTTGGTATGAATGTAATGTAATATTTTATCACAATACTCATTTATCTGTAGATACAAATAACATACAACATGATTCTTCTATTTGCTGCAAATGTTTAAGACTGTGTTTATAGAATTCAACCCCTGAGGCAGAGCATTCAATAGCCTCTTAGACCCATGTATAAGGGCGACATTTCTGTTAAGGTTAAATAGTAATGTGGGTACAAGTATGTATCTGTGTGCCTAGTATTGTTACAGTTTAAATATGGTTGGAAGTATTCTGGATGAACCATCATGAAAACTAATACCCTATATATGTATAGACTATATGATGTTGAAAATTTGGGTAAAACTTTCGCATGTGGCCAGTAACCGATTCAAACTGGCACTGTCCTAAATTAAACTAACCTAACCATACTCTATTTTATGGACGGTGTTCGATTTTTGATCGGTTTTCACCCATGGCAGGGGGCGACCGCTAGAATATTCATTATATGGAATCCACATCGAAATCGGTTACTGGCCACGTGTGAAAGTGCAGCCAAAATTTGTTCTCTTTAAAATGCCCTCTACAAGATTTTCTAAAACCTAACTTCAGTAAAATCCTCAAAATTAATTCCTGCCTCAAAAACACAGTTTCAATTCCTAAGCTGCTGCCCCAAAAAATTATCCCATATGATAATAAAGACTGAAAATTTGAAAAATTAATGATTCTCAGAAATGGCAAATCAACTTTTTTCAACACATTCATTGAAGATATAACAAAATTCGGGTGCTTCATTAGATTTTCTATGTGTCTGTTGCATTCGAGGTTTTCCTCCTCAAATGCATTATAAAATATATGGAATATGACCTAAACCACCCAATGTCATTTGATTTTTCTCTACTTCAAAAACTCTTTGGATCAAATTTAAATCCCTTGAGTAGTAAGTTTTTTAAATATCTACTCGAATTTTCATTCACATTTTGTTATGATCACATCATTTGAGGTATCGAAAAAAAATGATTTTTACTTGCATTTGATTATACATGAATATATTAGAGTAGAGGAGAAAGTGTAGTTTTTCCTATATATATATGTATATTTGGGATATTTATAGTATTCAATTGTAGTTCGTTTGATGATAATAATTGACGTGGAAAGTATGATTGTTGTTCTCATTCTGAAATATTTTGTACCTTTTAGATTCTCTGATGTAGTGATTAACATGCTAGGAAAGATAAGATATCCATAAATATTATTCAAGACTGGAACTAAATACTGTGAAATATCCCAAATACGCAGATTTAAGTCAGAGATGAGCGACTCCTCCACACATACACACACAATGTGCGCATGCACCGACAATTTTCTATCCGAATTTTTTGTATTTGTATATTTCCGATTATCCTAGGTTTCAAGGAAACCACTCAAAAGCTTAAAGCTTGAGCGAGTTAGGATATCGGGTGTGTTATGTGTAGGCTTTTTTACTGAGACCTTATGGCACCTAAGGCACAGCAGTGTTATTTTTTTTCACCCAATAGTGGATGGTAGCCGGTACCCATCTAGAAAATTTCTTTCCTAGACCGGGATCGTACCGGAGACCTTTCGATCACTAGTCAAATACTCTAACCACTGAGCTACCAACCGATATAAACCTGAAAAAATACTGTTTTGGCTTTAAGCCTTCTTCACCACCGTGAAGAAGATGAGCAACACTTGGTAAGAAAAACCAAATAAACGGACTCAACAGCAAAAGCCAGCTGCATATTTCTGGTTTCCGTCAGGAGACTCACCATTATGAATAAGACCAAAAGCCAAAAACACGTTTTTGCGGTTCACTCTAGGTGAGGACTATGTCCGTTGAATCGTCCTATGTTGGTAGCTCAATGGTTAGAGCGTTGGACTTTTATTAATATAATATATTCTAACATAACCACAAGGACGAATATTTATCAATAAATCAATTGTTGATTTATCAACAGATATTCGTCTTTGTGGTTAGGTTAGTTTATTATTACTGGATCTCTTTTTCCTCCAATATACCAATAAACTCCAATATGCCAATAAACCTAAGTCCAGTTTCAAAATTTCACAGGGGAGCATTATTCGCATTCGAGTGTTTCAACCTATCTTATCATTTCGAAAAAACTCAGATATTTTCCACATGAAATGAATAAGGTATATGGTCCTAAGATGTTCGATTCTCCAACAGAAATGATGTTTTATTTTAATTCATAAGGCATTTTGTGTCATCTCTTGACTACATGTCAATGGTCTTCTTTTCATTTCATGAAATAATAACCAGAAACTATTACTTATATATACCACACTCAACTGGTGAGGAATGGCTTTAATTTGAAGTAATTAGTTTGTCACCAAGTTGGGCTATTTTATTAACTTCTGTATCCTTCCACTTAAATGAGTATTTTAGGTCTGCCCATTATGTGCAGCCATACCGGGGGGAGAGCCTAACTTAATGACTGATGATTTTGCTGGTCATCTGACTCTAGAGCATCGTACTGGTCCAAGGGATTTGATATCGTTTTTAGATGAACCTGTGGCTAATCGTCATAATATGAGACGCATGCCTCATTCAAGCCATTCGGGATCTCATATGGGAAGAGGCTCTGGAACGCTTCGTCCTCGTAGAACAAATATGCATTTCAGGTAAAAATGCATAATTAATTTAATCAATATTTGAAAAATTCACAGCTAGAAATTATTTCATCGATCATAGATGAGTAGCATAGAAGTCTCACTCTCGCCTTATAATACATAGAAAAATTATCTTTATGCCTTCTCATCGTTCTCTTCTGATTGATACATTCAAAATATCTGACCAAATTTCGATCAAATATTACCTCAGCCTAGTTGTATGTTTGCTATATATTGAAAATTTATATTTACTTTTTTGAATGTACTCATTCAAGAAATATTTTGTTTCAGTGTTTTCAATTCCAGTGGAGGTCTTCCATCACTTTCCCCCTCGTCCCGAGAATCTGTGGATCCGATAGCCGAGCTTTTGTCCCAGTTATCGGGAGTTCGCAGATCAGCAGGTAATAGCAATACTAGCACACCCACACAGCTTCAACAATTACAAATGCAACTTCAATTAGAACGCCAGCAAGTGAATGCAGCCAGGCAGCAACTTGATCGATATCCCAGACGTTTGACTCAGAGTCAGAATGCTCTTCGAGAACCTCAGGCCTCATCCAGTTCAGGCACTTGTACACTGATGTTTCATTCGACTCCCGTACATGTTCAACCTGCTCCAACTGCAACAGCCACTTTATCGCCTTCTTCACAGTTTCTACTTTCCGGACTTGTTGAGGTTGGTTACATTATTCTTTCCTATTTTTGAAACAGGCCTGCAAGCCTTATTGTTTTAAGTATGTTATGAGACCACCTCAGTGGTGCAGCGAGTTAGTAGCATGTCTGTAAAACTGGAAGTTGCAAGTTTCAAACTCGCTACGGTCATGGATGTTTGTGGTGTTAAAAATGAAGATTGTTTTCAAGTGGGGTATAGACGCAAGACAGTTTACATTGTTTGTAATAATATGAAAATTGAAAATTTGAATTTAAGTACGTAGCTAAAAGTGAGCTCATTAAAAAGTATCAATAATGTATGAAGTTACAGGCAGTGAATTATTTAAATATACGTAGACGGTAAAATGAACTTCATTGTACAAATCAAATGGCTAGCGACCAAAGTCTTCTTGTCAGTTCATTGAAATATATAAATGGTGTTTCATAAACATTGCTAATGAATTCAGGATTTTTTCCATTTTCTTTCCAGGAATTGTCACTGCAGCAAAATAATGATCAGGCTCAACAAGATCGTAGTCAATTTGTGCAAGAATTAATGATGTCCGCCGCTTTTTGGGATACTGAAAATAATCAGAATGATAAAAGTGAGCATGGCCCTTCTGGAGATGGGCCGAATATCGATGAAGATACTGTTTATGTAAACAGAATCGCACCCACTCTGCGAGGAAGAGCTAGGTCTGATATTCACAACGCTAGGCGTAGAGCTGAAGCCAATAAGTCCAAAAAAGACCAAGGTGAAGACAAAAGTGGTAGATAGTTTTTTATAGTTAATGGTGCAGACAATCTGCCCTATGTTTTGTTCTAAATTATTTCATTCTTTTTTTGTGATAACATTTATTTTCATTTTGATAATTTCACATTTTAAGAGTATCATGTATTTCAGAACGTGATATGTAGTTTGTTGAATTTATGTTTGGCAACATGGCCCATATTCATTGCCCTCGAATTATAATATCTTACAGGGATATATTTTGTCTTGATTGTTGATTGAATTTACGAATATGTGCCTATTTAAATAAAATTACATGCATTTAAATGAAATTTATCTTCACTTGAGGGAATGCCATAGCTGTTAGCATTCGATGAAATATTTTAATATAGTATTAATATCCTTTTCTAGTCTGATCGTATGAATAACATCTTATCCTGGAATTAAGTTGATTGAGTTCAAATGACAATTCATTCATCAATATTTTTATAATTAGGATTTTTTTTTGGAAATTGTGGTGCTTGAATACAAAGTAATGAAGTTGTGGAGTTTTATTTGAAATTTGATGTAAATATTCACCTTACTGAACTTTTCAATATCATTCATTCAATTTCCTATTTTCTTCCAAAGTTGATAAACCACTTATTTATCAGTGATTAAAAATAGAGTTTAAAAAAGTTGCATCACCTATTAGTTCTTGTACACGTCAACTTTCAGGTAAGTTCTATATGTTTCTCCAAGCGCCAGAATTCCATCCATTGATGGTGTCAGTTCAGCATCGGTACGTTATCCAGTAAAAAAAAAAACGTACGTTAACTTTTAGCGTTTTTGGAACTTGCCCTGTCACCAATCCGGGTTATTTAAAATTTGGGAGTTTTCTGTGTGTCAATTGTATATAAATTTGAATCGTCGTTAATTCTAGATAAATCAATACAATTTGTAGCCGAGTGCCGATAAAAAATCCGAATGGAATCACTGAGAATGTCTAATGAAAGTACCGATTTGTTCTCGCAAAGCACTTGATTAAACTCTATCCTTCAAATATACTAATTTCTAGCTTAAACTGATGTGATTCTTTAAGTAGTAGGAATTAATATGATTAAATTTCTTGTTTGCTACATTTATTCAACAATTGTAATTATCATAACAATAAGAATACACTTTGACATGCATCGTACACAAAAACTAGCCCTACTTTGTTAATACATCAACATTTTCAACTGAACATAATGGCTCTGTGCTTTCAAGTTCAAGGTACACATAAACTGAAAGAAACTATGTACGTCTGATCAATATATACATAAATTGAATAAAATACAAAACTGCTATCTATTATTATACAATGAGACTATGAATAATTAGTTTAAATACAGAGGATTATGTACATACAATTTCTTCACTGAAGCAATAAGAGAAGACTGAATGTTCATATCGAATCAAAATGAAAATTCTTCTAGGTATAGATCAAGTGCAGCATATTTTGAGTATGGTAATGAAGTAATTGCAGTAAACTCAAGAATTCTAAGCTATACCAACTTTTATATCTAGTTCGAATTTAGAAATTTTTTAACCAGCTATTATTTCACACAATGTAATACATTGAACTCATTACTGAATTCTCGAATAGCTGCGCATACATATCTCAGAACAATGACTAGTTCATTCAAATCTTAGGTATTTCGAATTGACCAATCCCTGTCATCGATCTGATAACTTAAGTCTCAGGTCTCTTAAAATTAAGGACATATATATTTACTTCAGATCCATTCCTTCTTGTAGTAAATCATCCATTTCCTGCTCCCAATTGTCATTTTTTGAAAATGTCGATTTATTATTTTCGCTCACAACTTCGAAGTCTTGAAGCTCCGCCTCTAATTCTTTCTCCCAATCTTCTTCTATGGTAACAGAAAAGGAGTAGAGAGGATGGGATGAAAAAAATAAAAGGAAGAAGAGGATTATTCAAATAAGAAATTGGTATAACCAACATTATACCATTTAGCATTCATTATTTTATACGAATGGAGGAGAAATATGTACTAAGGCACTATTTCACTGATTTCAACTCTACATTAATGCAATTCTTACCTCACAAGATAGCAATGGAATTTAAGAATAGGGCTGGTTAACAAATGTCTCATTTGAATAATAAAACATATTGATAAATTAAATGCGAAAATTTGTGTATTTTCAATATTGATCTTAATCAGTACGAGTAATTGATGATTCATGTTGTGAAAGAGAAAGACATTTTTCGGCGTGAAACTTTGACTCGAAAAGGAAATACTTGAAATTATTTCTGGTAATGATAGTTTGCAATAGTTTCCTGTTTGATATCATGTCACAGCAAACAATATTGTACTATATTCCGTATATCATCCGTCCATTATTTATTATTACTTATGTATTGTCATTCGTTATTTCACCGATGCTAATCCGTTTTATAGAACATAACATCATTAAATATAGACATAGAACTGGGACCGCCCATCTGCTGCCTTTCTAGAAATATAAAATATACTAGTGCAAACAATTTTTATGTATGCAAGCTGATATTGTGAGGGTGAGTTCAGATAAAATTAACCAAATGGTAATAAAAAAAACTTTCGGCACAAAAATATTGCTGTAATGCCGCGGAGTATTTCTATCAGTTAGATTCACAATTTGGCAATGACTTAGAAGAGAACAACATTCCCTACCACTGTGGCGACTTCTTCGCGAATACTTATATACCGCATGATAGTAAAGGTAAGCGTCCATTAGGCGGACGGACCGGGGCTCATCGCAGGCGGAGAAATCCGACACTGATTGTATTTAAATGAAACTGCGTCCACTACAGCGTGATGGTGCCGGGGCTTGGCGGAATCAGCGAGCGAATTTCTCCTTTAATTCGACCCGCCTCGCCCAAGTGGACGCTGGACTGGAGCGAAGCACTGGCTGATTTACGCAAGCTTGTTCTTACAACGACTGTCAGCCGAAATCCGTCGATGCTACCCGGCCCACAATTGCAATGGACGCAGTATGCAATAATGCTTGCCTCACCGTTGCGGTCCCAACCGCCTTCAGTGGACGCATACCTTAAGATCAACGTTAAACACAAATTATTCACAATACATCATCAATATATTATTGAAGTAAGCGAATAATGCTACATTCCAATAATGGTCGATTATGTCCGTGTCACGATGTTCACTGACCAAAGCCTCTTAGTTTTCAGTCATGAGCTTATTTAGAATTGGACTTGATAAGTTGAAGTAGCAGAAGCCCCAGTAATGAAATTCTATTATAGCACATATTGCACCGCAACACGATCTGCAAATTTTTACGAGCTGAACTTTGATATCCTACGCATGTATATTTATAATTGAAATTAAAGAGTCGTGTTGCAAATTTCATTATATTTATCAGACATTTCTTTCTAAATCTCATATTGTACTTTGGGGCGACTCGGCATCTTCGGACATTCTAGTTTGCTGATACGACAGGATGCTGACTAGCATTGAGCATTTGGCTCAATCATCTCTTGCAACAAAAATATATCAAAGTTAGCTAGTGCAGCTATAATGTGATTCCTGTGGAGGGAGCAGATGATTCTGTTGCCCAACCCTTGATTAAATTTGTTGTGAGAGAATAAACTGCGCTACTTTTGTTGTAATAATTTGATTCAAGATTAAATTTGAGAGATTCTTGGAATGTGTATACATAAGCTATCACTGACGCAAATTGACTGTAAGGTTCGAAGCTCACTTGCCACAAATGATGGGGCGTAAAAGCCGATGATTTTGCTTTGACTACATGTATGTCCGGATCATGCTTGCAGCAACATGTTAATGTTGCCCAACATAAATTCAAGACTCTATTCACGGAAACGCAAGTGTCTCGATCACTAGATCTTTATAGCGAGTCAGTGTTGATTATTATTACTTATAATACGATCCGAATTTACCATTCTCGTTCAATTATGACATGGCCACATTCAATCAATCTCACTGTAGTTATTCTCAAACTTAAAATGTTCATTCTTTCCGGGCTAAATTTGAGTAAAAGCTTTTGTT
Organism: Myrrha octodecimguttata; assembly: GCA_958510865.1. Taxonomy (NCBI): domain Eukaryota; kingdom Metazoa; phylum Arthropoda; class Insecta; order Coleoptera; family Coccinellidae; genus Myrrha; species Myrrha octodecimguttata. Next base: position 31,948,746 of record OY294065.1, on the reverse strand, counting down.
AGTGGAAGCAGCATGAAGATGCGTCTAATGCGAATAATCACTCTACAAAATGTTAGTGAGATACTAAATCAATATACACAGATCAAATTTTATGTTATCATTAGGGTTGTTTCGTAATAATTGCATTATTATTATTTTTTTATTCATACTTTGCCAATTCCTACTTCAATAGATGCAATATATTTAGTGACATTAATTGTAATTATGTATTTTAGGTCTTTAACCTAAAAAATAATTTGAGAATCAAGCAAATGAATTCCACTGAAGATTCAACGCAATGAAATTTTCCAAATTCATTTTTTTGATAGTGAAAATTAAGTACTTGGCCAAATTTTACTTACTTCTTAGTGACTGAAACTGCAAACCAGATTTCGATATGGATTCATGTCCTCAAAAATTAAAATACTGTAATGCTTGTATAAAAGTTAAGCAACCTGTTTGTATCAGTTTCATACATAAATCTACAGAGTGAGCAAAAAATTTGATAACTCTTATTTATATATATATATATATATATATATATACTCAATCTCTCTAGGACACAGAATGGATTATATTTTTGGAAAACTTTCACAATGACCCAACACTACAACAAAACACTACCTAATTGAATATTTCATATGAATGAAAACAAACAGAAAAGGAAAAACTAAAAATTATAGGAAGGTTCCAGTAGTTATGGGAATAGTGGAATGAGATGTTAACACATTGGAAGCCAAGTTGATTGACCACGATCTTCTTAAGCTGGAGAAAATCAAACAGGAAACTAAGAACTAGATCTTAACTTGAAATCTTGCCATTAATACCAGACTAACTAAGCAAATAGCATTCTGTGTACCACCAAACATCGTATGACATGCAATTTTACCTCTTTTGTTGGTCCTCTGAAACCACAACTAGAAACAATGTGCAGAAGAAAATGATTTTTAAGTTGTTAGATTTTTTTAATACCTCCATTACAATGGAATGAATCTAAAATTGATAATAACCTACAGCAGACTCAAAAAAGTAAGGTTTTTGCACTGTATGTATTAACTAGTGTATCTCCTGAAGTGTAGGACGTACAATACCCACCTGAAGAAACATTTCAGTAACGAAGTTTGAGTTATTAGCGTGGATTAAAGGTTCGAATTTACTTCCCATTCTTTGAAAATATTTTGTGTAACATCGAAAAGATATTTCACATTCCTTTCCAGTATATACTCACCCTTGGATTTAGTTCCCATGGACAATTTTTTCATGCCTTCTTCAACTTCAGCAAGCACTTCTTTGTCAGTTCGTAAAGTGTCTGATACAAACTCATGCCTTTCTTTAGCACTAACGACTATAACGAAAAAAGCAACATAAAAAATTAAAATACGCTGAAATAATCTGAACATAATATTCACTAGATTTTGGTGAATATTGAGATTCGATTTGATATCTTCCAACATCTATAATGAATTAGATACGATTTCAATATATTTTCGAATTTTCATCATTAAGTTATGACGTGGGCGCAATGACGAAAGATTTGCGCGTATGAGTTGATTCAGAAGAGACTTGGAAGCAATCTTCCCAAAGTTGGATTCAATTCAAATCTACCTCGAATATCTAGAGAGAACACTACTGTGGCGATTTCTTTTATGTTTTAGCTAAATTCGTTCATTGCCTTAAGAGACAAACTATGGGCTGCTCTACATTCAACTAATTTGCACCTTCTAAAAAAAAAAAATTAAATTACAAAAAACAAAAAAAAAACTAATATATGTAATTGAATTAAGAGATCACTTCAGGTTGCAGTTATCTGATGCGTAATTTCAGGCGATGAACTACCAAAGAAGAGAGTGTTCGTGCCTTGAAACTATTTTAATCTTACCTAAATTTGGGTCAGAAGAGGGAGTTTGTGTAACATATTTACTTTCTCCCTCCTGTGATATGAATGACATCTCATTAGCCTGGCAAATTAGACTTACGCGGTAGAAGTAATTCCTCCAAAAGTTTTCTTCAGTTATTCTAAAATATAAAAAAATTAATTGATATTGTTTCGTATTAACATATTACATGATGATAAATTCAAACAGTACCAATACATGACTTAGGAAACGAAGATTTAGGATCATTACTTTTTGAAGGAGGAATGATGTTTAGTACCAAAAATTGCTTGACTTGCTTGTTTTAAGATATCGGCGGTAGTCAATAATAATGAAACAAATGTTTCTCTGATGAAGACTTAGCTCCACTAGAAGACAACAAATATATTGAACAATGATGTAAATTGCTTGCACGCATGACAGGGAATCATTAGGAAGAATATTAAATAAAAGATAAATTTCAAATTAGAATAAAGTGGTATTCTTCTAGCATTTTAGAATGAGTTGGAATCTTTCATGAGGAAAATTTTCAAATATATCGCAACAAATAACAGGGCTAATAGGCTGGAAAAAAGTAACATGGAAGTAATGGCTTAGGTTGCCAGATGGAAAAATGCAGGGAATTACATTTCGTAGACTCGCTTTATGCAGGTTTTTGTTTTTTTTTACCCATCATTGAATTTTTCATACTTTATTTAGTAAGCTATGTAGAATTCAGAGTTTCTCATGTATTTGATTCATAAAGTCACATTGAACTGTATGAAAGACATAAATATCAAAATTTTCAAATATTTAGACATCCGATACAAGTGCAATAATTGAGTTCCCATCTAAAAGTGTTTAAGGGTTACCTATAATGGATGACTCTAGGCCAATAAAAGTTGCTTATCTGAAAGGCGCATCTTCAAACATTTTGTCATATACAGAGTGTAACAGCCAAATGGAATAAATTCGATAACGAATAAATGAGGGGGTGTTAGGAAAAACGCTCAGACACGTCGATTTGTAATTTTAAATACGCATAGTTTTCAAGAAAATAAAATTATATAGGGTGTACCGACTTTCTTATTTCAAATGTAACCCCCTGTATATTATTTATTTTTTGGATTCTTCAGAAAATTCTAGACATAATTCATGTACAATGTCCTATACCTATCTTCAACTTTTTCGGAAATATTGAGTGTTTTCAGAAATTCTGAGTAACGTTAGGAGACAATTCTACACCAGATTAGCATGTTGCCAAGACGTTCGCGGCGAGCATTTTGAACATTTCCTACATTGACATTAATGTTTTTTTTTTAATTATTAAGAAATGTAAGTGTTAAGTGTAATGTACCGAATTTGTGAAATAAAATCATTTTTTTATTCAAAACGTTGATTTTTGAACTAAATCTGAAAACACTTAATATTTCCGAGATAGTTCAGGATAGTTATAGGACATTGTGCATGAATTGTGTCTAGAATTCTCTGAAGAATCCAAAAAATAAATAATATACAGAGGGTTGCATTTGAAATAAGAAAGTTGGTATTGGCCACGGTCACATGGAACACCCTATATAATATTATTTTCTTGAAAAATATGCGCATTTAAAATTACAAATCGACGTGTCCGAGCGTTTTTCCCAACATTTATTCGTTATCGAATTTATTCCATTTGGCTGTTACACTCTGTATATGCATATCTACATTCAGTAACTTTTTGCCAAAGTGAAATCTAGATTTATATGTTCACATGTGAGGAGATACTACTGAGACTAAATCAGAGATTTTTCATAACAAAATGAATTTAAGATCTATAAAATATAATGAAAATAGAGCAATAAATAGGATAAAACATCATGCCAAATTATGAACCACAAAACCAAATATGTGATATCATTGTATTTCGTGCGTTACTTTACAAATAGTGCTTATCAGAGATATTATTGGGAATGGCAAATTTCATGCGGACTTTTGTGTTGAACTTTCACTTTGCCCGCAAAGTCATTCTGAAAAGAGCTTTACTCATTTTCACAAACTTGTAAAGAGAATATGTTTGGTAGCATTCATAAGCTCAACTTAATATAATTTTTGTGCATTACTTACACTTTAGGCACAAGTTCATAGCGCATCTGTTCTAAATTAGGATCCTGCTCCATAATGGCCATAGCTATTGGGTAGGACACTTCATAATCGAATTGAAAATCGACTCCAGCAGGAGGACTACGTATAAAGCTTCGTCGATCAGTTGAAAGACTTAGGCATTCTTCCTTTAATGCTTCTTCATTTTGACATCCTGACCACGGAGGGAGAGCAGTTGCTGAATTTCCAGATTGACTTTTCACAAATGCTTCCTGTTCCTTATTAAATTCACCCAAGATACTCTATAAAATTATATTTCGAAGGATAAACAAAATTAAACCGAGTTGATAATAATGTCACGAAAAAGTTCATATACCAATTTTTGCGTGCATGTTCTAGGGAAAGGCATGTTATCATTCTGCCCAAATGTTTCGCATTTTCGAATTTTTTCTCGTGTATAGTATTTAATGACTAGGTTGAACTCACTGATAAATAATCCAAAAACATGAGAATGGAGAAAGCTAGCGAATAGAAACTTCCTCAGTAGACCAAATTTACTGAAATTTTACTTAAATATCTCCGGAACTACGGAAGGGATCGAATGAAAGTTTGTTTGTTGATTTTAGAATACCGAAGCGCAACTTTATTCAAAATGTTGTTGGGATTGTAGTTAGAAATTCGAAAAAAATATTCTATTGAAACTTTTCATGTGAAAATTATCCAGTTTGAGCCAATATTTATATTCGGGAATGTTGGGGAAGAGGTATGTGAAATTTCATTGTTATTTCTTGAATAACTCAACAGATAGCGCCTGGCCAACCAATTTGAACATGCATGCATGCAAAGGCTGCCGGCTTCATGTCAGTGATTTTCCAGAATTTTCAATCTTTTTTGTTATCATATCTTCATGATTATTGTATGCATTTCAGTTTCCTAATCTCTCACTAATGGTGATCACATTTTAACCAGAAACTTGTAATTACAACAAGATCCTCAGATATAAAATGTATTACATTTATATAAATATATCGTACCCCTATATGTCACAACTCTGGTTTAAATGTAAACACTTAGAAAATTTCAACAGAATGTCCTTACATTTTTCTCAACAGTTTCTTTGATTTTAGCTGCAGACTCAGTAACAGTTTTTCCCGCTTTATTTACAGCAGAATAAAGGAAGCTTCCAAATGATTTAGCACCAGCCAGTGCTTTACTTTGAACTAAAATATTGTTTAATTATCAGTGCAATTCTGAAATGAAACCGTCATTGCTCTTACCATTTCCAAATTGACCTTCCTTGTCATCTGTTGGAGTTTCTGCATTGGAAGCAGGTCCAGAGTCAGCTCCTCCTGTAGCACTGTATAAATGAGAAGATAGTTTATTATTCAATTCACCTAAAAATAATATCATCCTCAATAATATAATGATTACCTTGAATTGTCATCATCTTCTTTAGGGGGTTTTACTAATTGTTCTGTGGATACCATATTATTTTGTTCTATTGGTTCTGTTGGACCCTCTTGAGGGAGCTGTTCTTCCCCTTTTCTCAATTTCGGGATGCTTGATCCTATCCAACCCCCTATACCCTGAATTTGACCTTTAACATTGGTCAACATATCTAATTTGCTTCCAGTTTGTTTAGTTGGACTGTAAAATTATTATGTGTGATTTCACTATCCTGAGCAAGGATTTCATCTAACAATTTGGCGAAAAATGAGGTAAAGAGGGGCGAAAGTCAACAGAATTAAGAAGCAGCGAACTTTAAGTGGTCAAAAAAGTTCGAAGGAATCATTTCAAATTAGACCCTTCCACTCAATGTCACTATTAAATCTGTGAATTTGCATTCCTGTATTTACATTCTGAAAGAAATTCAAATACACTGCTCCATATAGGTGAACAAAACATCAATCATTGATTTTTTGTAAATTTGCATTACATACATATTGAAGATCGAACCACTCCGGCATTAATATATAAGGATTTTGTATTTGTACAACATGAACTTTGTGACATGAAATGAATTACAAACACTGAAAAATGTGTTACATTATATTGAATCAATTCACTGCAATTTCTTAGAGATCAAAATTTTTAGGTGAGAAAATCACGCAAATCGAAATATCTTAGTAACAGAATACCAATAAAGAGAGTAATTATTTGATACGTAATAACCCCATAATTCGAGTTGAGGTACCCTAGAACTTATAGGCTCTGTACTTCAAAGCAGTACTGCATATCTCCAATATTTATTCAACAAGAGGAAGATCAATACAAAATAGGTCAAATATCTCACCTCAAATCTTTTTTCTCGAAATCAGTGAAAGCTTTTGTGTCTTCAGTTGGAGTAGGAACTTTTTCTTCGTTTTCCCCTCTTGCTGCCCCCATCCATGAGGAAACTTGGTTTGTGATTCCATGAAACATCGTTCAATATATGTTTTTTCTCACGACGGGACAAGAAGTTTAGTCAGGCGAAGAGAATGTTTATGGCTTTATTACCCAATACGAAAAATCCCAACCTAACCACTATTTCGGTTTTTAAAGAGGACCCTGAATTTTTTATAGTTTTATTTCTAATCTACTCTCGTTTCTGTAAAACAATAAGCGCATATCACAAATTACAGTGGCGCAGATGTGACAAAAATTCTGCGCAAATCGACGAACCTTTCTGTCGATTGTTGGGAAACGAAAAAGCGCATCCGCACTAAACGCAAACAAAGTAGAGACAACCCTGTTTCTCAAACAGGGTTGTATTCACGGACAAGTTGTATTTTTTAACAGACGGATGGCCCATTTCAAATTTTGAATTAAAATTGAATTTTCGATCTCATCTACATTTCGAAATCATAAGCCTTCTATTAGTATAGTTGCGAGTATATTGAACTCAAAGACATTTCGTAATTAGTTGATTTGGCAAATATTTGGATAGAGTAGTCCGATCCTTTATGATTCTTCATTTGAAAATAGACGTTAATTGGAAACTTTCCACATTAGAAATTATTATTTTTCTTTCCGTTTGGGAAACTTTTCAACCGAATGGAAATTCATTTAGGGTGGGACATGACAATTGTGAATTTGATTATGGCAGATTGTCTGCGTAACAACGAACAATAAACTCCTGAATTTATTTGAAATCCACCCGATGATTCAGTAGATTTATTCGAAATGAAATTTTCATAAAATTACCAAAAGCAAACATGCAGAGTACCTGCTTAAAAGAACCCAATTAAATTATTTATGAACATCAGACGGAACACTAATAACTGATACACATGCAGAAGCTATGAATACTTGCCTTGTTTCAAGCTTCGGCTGAGTTGGAAGACACTTATATATTTCGAGCAATCCTCATTTTCTTAGAAAAACTGATAAAAAAGGTTAAATTGAATCTAGGACGTACAAAGTTCGGAAGGCGAAACTAAAGGAAATTCTGATATCTATACTCCATTCAATTTTATGAAGACTGTCGGTAGACCTTGGAATAGGTATATCAAGTTTTTGTAACTTAAACTCAGCCAGGTTGGCATACGTGAAATGTCTCGAAGTCAAAATAATTCGGTTTGAATTTTTATTCAAAGGTTTAGTTGCTACGACCTCTGCTGTGAAGAAGGGACAATGTCGCATTGTTATCTGACACGGAAAGTATTATAACCTAAAATTTTATAATTATACAGAGTGGAATGTGTCAAACTCGCAGAGTAGGATATATATATATATATTCATTGTATAAACACTACAAAGGTAATAATCTTCATACAGCCACCTATATATGTTGTATGCGAATGAAAGTATTATAATGCCTAGTTAGAACTGACAATAATCCATAATTGCCAGTTCAAACTGGTAATTATAGATAATTGTCAGTTTGCACTGGCAATAATGGCTCTTGTATGATTTTTTTTTATCAGTGGAATCAAAAATTCAATTCGTAAGACTACGATAAGATTGAAATTTTCAACAAGAAAATCATCTTTAAAATTTGGCTCGTGTACTCGTACTTTTCTCTCCAATAGACAGCGTTGGCTGTATCGATCGGTGAATCGTGGAATAACGACTGACACGACGACACATAGAAGGCGATCTGACACGATCGACCTTGTGTCCCGTTTTGACCATTTTCAATATCAAATCATTCAAAATTCGCGAATTGTTGAAGTTGGTGATAGCATACATTATGATTCTGTATCAATATAGAATGAGAAAAACATCAAATTATGATACTTAGTGTTGCATGCAAGAGACCTATTGTCAGTTATAGCATTGTATAATGTATAATACAATGGTTTTAGGTCCGGTGTACACATCCGGATTTTCCAGCTCCGGCACCGCTGCGGTGCCGTATAAAGAATTTATACAATGGCCGTACTTACTCAAAGCTTTGAAAAGTTGTGTCACTGAATACTAATATGAAGAAAAAATCTTTCAATGCAGAACCTCCTCTATTCAAAGAAGAAAACAGTAAACGACAAACGTGAACCTTTCGAACCATCGTCTAATTCTGGCATAATCCACATCCACAAGACCATAGATAGGAGATGAAGCAATAATAGCAATATATCGATGTTTGAGTACCGGATCTAAGTATGGCGGCAAGTTGAGTGTGTACTAATTTTGTATATTCAAAACATTGGAGTAACCACATTTGTCGGATGACACTTATCGAAAGTATAATATCTTTATCTAATTAATGTAGGTTCAAAATGTAGCTGTTATGATTTTATAATTTTTGAATAAATTTAACCCTCACCAAAAGAAAATAAGTTTTCATTGACAGTATGGCGTCTAGCGAAGAATCTACTGGTGAAGAGGAAAACAAGAGACATTTGGACGAGAATGATTGTGTTGAAACCGAGAACAATCTATTCAATAAAAGTCTGGAATCTATTCTCAAATCATCTGAACTCGCCGTTAATAAGCATGAACTTCTAAATGGTTTATCCAATGGAAAAAGTACGATTCTCGAATGTTGTTGTCTCTATTACTAATATTATGATACTTTGTATTTTAGACCTCTTGGAAGAAGATATACACAGTATAGAAAAGGATAACAATAGCGAACATCCAACTAGAATTGCAGGAAACAGTGATGATTACAAAATGAAGTTGGATATTATGGTTTCAAATAGAGAACCCCTTGATAACTCTGAAAATGATTGGGATAGAAGTTCAAAAGCAATTATTATTAAAGATATGCTGGAGAAAAGTAGAACTTGTTTAGGGCAGGATTTCACTAAAATTGAATTGAATTGTATCATTACACAAGAAAGTGATAAGGAAAACTTCAACGAAAGTGACTCTGTCTGTATAGAGAATGGTAATTTTAAGGTGAATGTTGATAACATAAGTGACTCAAATGGTGACTTGGTGAATGTTAGTTCCACAACTCCAGAATTGAATACATTGTCTTTAAGAAATGGCTGTGATGATTTCTGCAATGGCGGTTCTGTAGAACAGATACCTAATTTGGACCTATTGAGCAGTAAAAGAGAACAAGGCCTTCATGTTCATATAGTAAGAAAAGAATCTATATTTGATGGTGACATTATAAAACCAAAGAAAAAAATATGTTCTCAGTTGATTGAGAAATTAGATTACAAATTATTAGAAGGTAAAAAGGGAATTGATCTCCTAACTGCAATAGAAGAACAAACAAATGCGAACTTGAAAAAGCATGACTTGAGGGTGTCTAGTTCGGAGTCTGGTACAAGTGTGGAAATTGAGCCTAGTCCGAGAAAGGCAAGAACAAGATCTGTAGATAGTATGGATAAACCTAAAAGAGGCCTTAAAAGAGCCTTGTCTGCAGATAATAACGATAATCCCTCAAAATTACCAAAAATAGATTTCAAAAATTTGCAGCAAGCCTGTAAAGAATCTATAAAAGAAAAAAGTAAGGAAGATAAAGATAAACGTAATCATCATAGACACGATGACAAAAAAAAGAACCACTCCAATAGAAGACATAGGTCATCTGACAAAAAACCTCGTTTGCTTACAGATGGAAATTATAGTTACCCACCTAGTGATTCTTCATTGAAATACCGAAAATATTATCACATAGAGACACATACCAATGGTGGAGCAAAAATATTAAGAATGTACCATGATGAAATAAAACATCTCAATTCCTCTGAAATGAAAAATTTAGCTTACGAATTTTTTAAACTTGCCTTCGAAGAAGATTCTAAAGGCCATGCTAAATTTGTTATAGCAATAGTACATGGTTCTGCTAAGTATCTACCAGATATTTTGCAATATATGGCTGATCGATATCCAAATCTTACTGTACATAATGGTTTACTCAGTAAGAGCTCAGATATTGAAACTACTACACTCTCTGTATACAATGAAAATGTTAAGAAAACCTATGATAAGGGTACTTACAGATATGGACCTCTTCATCAAATCAGTATTGTTGGTACAGCTCATGAGGAAGTCGGTGGCTATTTTCCAGATATTCTCGAGAAATTAGAGGAGAATCCTTTTCTACGTCTGGTGAGTGATATCTTTAATATTATAATTTTTAAAATGAAAGTGATGGTTTAATTGCGGAGAGAATGAAGAATATTTCTCCTTCAATCAACATACATTCAGGTGGAGGTTATGAAATACAGAACGAATAAGCTTTGTGAAATATTGTATATATTCAGAGAATCACCACTTTGAGCCTAACGATGATGACTAACAATGAGAAAGCATTCATCATTATTAATAATTACTAATTTTCTGTCAACATGCACCTATTATATTCATTCTTATTTCAATTTTTTGTAATCCATAAGTTATGGGGTAGCAGATTTGAAATATTCAGGATGATTAATTTCGATTCAGCTTGATAAAATAATTATTTGTTTCTAAATCATCATCTGTTTTGGATATTGAGAATTAAAATCTTTTATTTCCTTGCTTAATTCTCATTTAACCTTCATTCGATTATCCCTTTTCAGACAATTCTTTCCTATGTATAGACAGAGTTAATGAATTCGATTACAAACTCATTTGGCCCATTATTTTGGCTCATGATTACAAAAATACAGGCATTCAAATAAACTGATAACTTCCCAGAATAGACACACAAATCCTGCTATACTAATAATTTTTTCTCATGTTGATCAATGGAAATTTTCAGGTGATGCCTTGGGGAAACCTTTCAAGTTGCAATAAAATGTTACCCTCGGAATCTAATGATGGTCCAATTGTTTGGTGTCGACCAGGAGAACAGCTAGTACCAACAGTTGATACAAAAACCCCAGTTAAAAGAAAGAGGTACATATTATATAATCCAGTTGTATTTTAAAATTTTTTAGTCAGGTTTGTTGAGATATAAAATAAAATACAATGATACCACATAATTCTTTACTGTCTGACATATAGGCAAGAACCATCAATTGAATTGTCATTGGTTTATTTGAGTGGGAAGATTGTGTAGTATGTTATTGGGGTACCTCACTTATGTTACGTTGTGTAAGCAAACACTCTTTCTTTTTCTGCTTCATATTTTAGAACTGGCATAAATGAACTACGAAATTTACAATATCTACCTAGAATGTCCGAAGCAAGGGAACATTTATTTGAAGATCGAACCAAAGCTCATGCAGATCATGTAGACGCAGGCTTAGACAGAAAAACAACTGCTGCAGTTGGTATCCTCAAAGCAATCCATGGTGGTAAAAATGAGGGATCAATGAACAGAATAACAAAGGATGTTATTGCTTTTTCTGCTAAGGATTTCGATATATTATCTGAAAAGCTGCAATTGGACCTTCATGAACCTCCAATATCACAGGTTTGTTCAATTGGATGACTTGTTTCGTTTGCTCTTTGATGCTCCTCAAACAAATAGTTATTGACTTGTGCTTGTCATTCATCTATGAATTAGGGTGATATCATCAATAAGTTAGTTTTAAAAAACTTTTTTATAGGATCTTCTTATACCTATGTTAGATTTTATTAATTTATTCATCCATTTGATACATGAGACTACAAATTATCAATTATTTCCGTTTTATTTCTTCTGGTAAGTTGTTGTGTACCATTGGCAGCCTAGTAGAACGGTGCATTTTTGCATCTATTTGAATTCAATGCAATACCATCAAGTTCTGTAAACCTTTGGATTTTAATTTTACTGAGTGGGATAGTTGAATGACAGATTTTTTATTCTTCATGATTTAAATGTAATATTAGTCTTTTTGTAGTGCGTTACTTGGATAGAGGATGCCAAATTGAATCAGCTACGTCGGGAAAATATAGAATATGCCAGAATTAATTTATATGACAATGATATATATTTTTTGCCCAGGAATATAATTCATCAGTTCAGGACAGTTTCAGCCGTCACTAGCATAGGTATGTTTCATTTCATTTTTCCAGTTTATGTCTTGAAGCTGTGTTTGAATATTTTCATTATTTCAGCATGGCATGTGAGACTAAAACAGTATTCTTCAAATAATCATAAGAGTCAGGCAGGAACGTTTGAAAAATCAAATGTTCATAAATATGAAAAATCAAAGCATAAAAAGTCTTCTTCAGAGTCTGAGAAGATTAAACAAAAACTCGACTTTGGAACATGCCTAACTACATCACAGAAAGATCTTCTTAAAGAAAAAGACAAAAACAAGGATAAAAGAGATAGAGACAAAGACAAATCTAAAAATAAACATAATTATTCTTCACATAAACATGAAAAGGATAAATCTCACCAATCATCACATCATACATCTAATAAACACAAAGTGCACGATGATAAGTACAGGGAAAAATCGAAGAGTCACCGTACGAACCATAAATATGATAAACATAAGGAATATGATAGGAAAAATAAGACATCTAATACGTCACATAGCAATGGTAATAGCAAAACTGAGGAACTCAAGAGATCTTCAGAAGGTACTAAACTTCTTGCTGACTCTCCTAAGAATTCTGATTTAGCTATCAGAAATAATTTGAATAAATCGAGCCCCTCTATAAAAGTAAGTTCAACTAATATCAGTATTGACAAAACTACTAACTACAGTTGTTTGGAAGATAAAAACGACACCTCTGTGATAAATACACCAGTGAAAAAGCAAGACCTTGCTGATAATTCACCTTTCAAATTCAAAACCGAGAAAAAAATTAATAAAATAATCCAACAACCTCGCTTACCCCAATCTTCTGATGTTTTGGGGGATATATTGAAGCACATGAAAAAGTGTGATCCTCATATATAACATTCACTTTTTTAAATTCAATCTATTCATTTCAAAAAGTTTGGTGATATTTTTTTTTTGAGTGGGAATATGTACATATTTTATTTATTTTGAGATCCCGAATGGAAACTAATTTTCCAATTGCTCATCTTTCAAATTGATACTAGTTTGTCAACTCTGCAATTGTCCCCTTCTATTTTATAACTGTCAATTGGTAAATGGTTATGATGCTATAACCAATAATCTGAAAGACAAAGTTTGGGGCTCTGTGCTTTATTCTAAAGCTTCCGTTTCCACCATAATATGACACTTTCAGGTGGTTCTCCATGATTTTCAATTTGTCTTACAAGGATATTCTATTTTTAAAATCAATGAAATCATTTAAGTGTGAAAACATAACTCAACTAATCAACCGATTTGAAAATGGCAAAGTGAAAATTTATCAATATGTCATATTGTAAGTGGAAGGCAGATATGCTTTACAATTACGTGATGTATTCACATAAAACATTGCTTATTAAAACAAAAAATATTCTTCCAGAAACAATGCCTTATTAACGAAGACTATCTGTTGTTTGAAATCCACAAGAAAATTGCAATAAATTAATGAAATTAGCAAGAGCTTGTATTCAATGATATAATTTCATTTATTCTCAAACATTATTGTGATTAATATATTTGTATAAAATGGTCATTTTAGTCAATTCTTATTTAAATTTTATAAGAAATATTTGTACAAGAGAAAAGCGTCTTGCCTTGAAGATATTCATGTCATTTTTCTTTGACTCAAGGAAGAAAATTCACTATTTTTTTATACAGTAAAACTTTGGACAAATGAACTTGAAATTTTGATGTTCAATATCAAAGTTTCGAATGTTGATTTAAATTCAAGTTCAAGCTGTTGACAAATGATTATGAAATGTTTCGAGCGCATACCGATAATTGGAAATCAGATGGCATTCCTAATTTTCGACCGTTTCCTGTGAACATATAGAGAATAAGAAGATATTTATCATGTTCATTTACATGCATTCTGAAAAACATGAAGAAATGTCGTAAAAAAGTGAGAATAGTTGGCTTGTTCGAAAAATGAACAGCCCACAATTGAACAATTTCATTCTTTGCTTTCTTTTGTGTTCAATGAAAATTTCGTATTTAATAGTTACTTTCAATGAATCTTTCTATCTAGAAATATAGTTTGTAGATGAGAAATATCGTGTTATTGCAAAAAAAAAAATTTTAATTTTCGATGTCCCATATTTTTTTAAGATTCATTTAATACTCTAATAAGTGCTGTTGAATAAGAAATATACAATGTCTTTTTATTAACATCAATTTGAATCTATTTTGCATTTTCTGATATTAATTGAATCAATTATTTTGTATGCAATTCATAAGGTATTTCGAGATAGCATATCTGAAATTAATTTGGAAAATCAATGATTAAAAAAATTTCAGTTTATGGAGCATTTTTCCTAAAAATGATAAATAATCAGAAAAGACCAGATTTGAAGATATTTGCAGGCAATTATTATTGCCTATTTACATTATTTATAAAGTGTTAAATTTAGCGGTGAAAGAATATTTTGTGTGAAGAAACGTTCAATTATTTTAATGTTTGATTTATTGCAATCAAAAAAAACTTCTTGGCTTCAATATATTTAGGAAATCAAATTTTAAGTTTGAAAGATATCCTTCGCATTGTTTCATTGAAGCCTAGGATAGTCGGAAAAAATACAAATACAAATACATGAGAAGAAACCTGACCAGTGTTTATGACAATGAATTAGTTTTACTAGAACTATTTATTTTTATTGCTTTGAACCCAGTGAAAGCTTTTGGAAAAATATTACAATAATTGGGAGATGAGTGCTTGAAAATGGTTTTTTCCACGTTATTCCGATTTTAATATACCAGTCATTTTGAATATTGAGAATGATTTATATATATTACGAACATCTTTGAATTGATAATTATTTTTGAATAGGTATACCACTCTAATTATATTTACTGAATCGAGTCCTTGCTTCGAACACGTTCTATAAATTCCTTGGTTGAAACAAATGTAAGATATTGTATATAAAAAAAAATGTAAAAATTTTGGATACATTATTATTTGATTGTCTCAAAACAACTAGAAAACAGTTATACAATATAGAATCGATGGCTCCCTTGAAAAATTCACCATTTTTTAAGTGAATTGAAATTGTTATTTTTTTAATATTTGTAGAAATATTAATAAAAAAGTGATATTTGTAATGAATATGTATTCCATTTACTTTGACATCACAATACTAAAGGTGCTATTTGTGGGTCATAAGAGTGTTTCAATTTCATAAGATCTAACATGTGAATATGTTCATTGGAATTCAATCTGTGAAGTTGTTTCGTGAGAGAAATATAGTATTATTTGACAGTTTCATTCTTAATTGGACCCTCTCTATTAGTATTAAACTTGTCTTTATTATTTTCAATCATATGCCTTGAAAGATTATTGAAATCTGAAGAAACTCATAATGGAAAACATCAATGAATATTGATTTTAGAGGAATTATAATGGAGACTCTAAAAAAGACATGATCAATTTCAGGAAACATATCTGCTGCTTTTTCAGTAATTCAAATTCTTCAATGTTGGAATTCAGAGCTTTGAATAGAAATTGATTCCCACAGATTGCAGAATTGTGATCTGTGGTGTTTTCCTAACTTTTAAGGAGTGCTTTCCACTTGGCGACCACAATGCTCACGACCGCTGTTTTCCCCGTTCCAGATGCCTGCCTGTGTTACTAATGCCACAGAATAGAGAGCTATTCTCTATTCTGTGCTAATGCTAACTCAAGTAGAATGGATAATGGAGCGTTTCGGGCGTTCATGTAAACAATAGTAAACATTACAAATTGCAATGTAGAAGTTTGAGAAGGTGAGGTTATTCTGAACAATAAATTTTAATGATTCTGAGCTAATTTAATTCGTATTAAAAAAGAGTAATGACATTTTTTATATATCATTTCAGTGGAGTTATTTAACAAGTTCAAATGTAATCGAATAAGATTTCGAGGTACAATCTCCTTCATCTTCTCCAATAACCACCATTTCTTCCTCTAGTTGTTTCCGATTTGGGTAAACCACAGAACATCAAATATAAGAAGTGCTACCTCCCTTGTAAAGTGTGGACAACATTTGTGACATTTCTCCTGCCAAAAAAAATAGTTGGGAATATTCCATTATGGTTATAGGGGGTGTCCGCTTGCTGAATTATGTCATTTTACTTTAGAATTTTGATGGCGTTCTGTGGTCAAATATTGATTTTTCCAGGATGCAAATATTTGTACCGTGGATTTATCAAGATGTTTTCTATTCCGTGTTTTACACTTAATAATAATTCAAAGAAAATATTCTTCAGAAATGAAACTAAGCATTATAAACAATAATTTCTTTATTTATATCATTTTTACAATTGCATATTGGGAACTTCTGCGAAGATGCCAGCGCCCTAACGGATAAATTTGGAACCTGTCCAAGCTAGTAGTTTTATGTAAACAAACCTTAGAAATGTGGTGGAGAACGAATATTTATTAAGCAGAGCTTGAATATTTAAAGAAATTATTATAGTTTTGTGTAAGATTTCTTGAGAAGGAACTTTTCGTTTAGATCACGATATAAAATCGTACTTTAAATCGTTCCTGGAGGATAATTTCGGTGTTATTTTAGTGTATGTTGCTTGGTGGATCAAAATAAACCAATATCTAAGTTTACTTGAATTTCTGCAAAAATAGGCACGTCAATAAGTAATTTAAGGATTCTTATGTATGTGAAGAAGTGCTGAATGCAGGCTCTATTATGTGGTAAATCTAGAATCAGTCCAAATGATATGACTTGTTCTTTGTTTACAAACGAGTGAATCAATAAAATGAAAACAGATTTTCTGCTTTAGTTCTTTTGCATCGTATTTCTGAAGAAAAGGAAACAGATAGACATATAATTGATTTCATTTTCATATTACAGCAGCTCAAGATACACATACAAAATGAAAAATGTCACAGCCGGTTCAACCTACCTATATAAGAAAATGAAAAGTATTGATGTATTTATATGAGTAACTTCAGCTATTATCAACTCTAACAGTATAACAAGTTTTTGTCAGATTTTCAACCAGATCACTCTTTTAGAATATGATTTTGTGTAGTATGTGAATTAGGTAGCTGCAGAAGTGCTCGGTAGTTTCTCTGCAGCATTTTCCTTCAAAATTCTTTCATTTTTATTTACACCTGAAAACATCATGACCAGAAGTTGTTTCGAAATAAATACATTGTAGGTAATTTACCTTTATGAAAATAAACATCTTCAGAGGAATGCAGTGAACATACTTTCATGTATTTCGTGACCTGTTTTCCAATCTTGAATTTCTAAAGCTATGCCTTTCTTCTATCATTGAGTTCCCTGCCAAATGCTGTTTCCAAATTACCTTTAATTTCATTTGGCTTTGGAAAAAATGAAAACTAGAGGCACTAGATGATCCTTTCTTCTTTGACCATGAATAACATTGAGTTGAGGCACACAACAATAGTCATTTCGGGAGGATGCCATTTCGAATTAATACGATCGAAATTTTCTATTGGAAAGAAAGGAATCGATTGATGAATATTACAAACACTTTCGGTATTCCAAAATTTCAACTTTTAGAACAACACAAAAGCTCGAAAATGAACTCCAAAAGTAAGCAAATTACGTTAGAATAACAGGCACGTCGAAAAACTACTAGCTTGGAAGTGTTCGAATTTCTATCACCAGAGGGCGTATCGCTTAGCAGTAGTTGCGAATAATTATAATATATTTTCCAATAAACTATGATATTTACAAAGATATTCTCTCAAAAAATGCTCAAAATTAGTAACTGAAATATATTCTAGTCATCAAAAATTATCCAATACCTAGTTGAAAAGAAACTACTCATACACAAAATAGACAATAATCTGAATGCCTCGAATATAATTCGTGTGAAGTTATCAACGGATTCTCATCAACGGTTTCTCTCCCGGGGACTGTCGACGGCGGAATAGAAGAGAAATAGAGCGCGGCGTTGCCAGATCTTCGAATAATACCTGGGTACTGTTTTCGTACATATTTACGAATTGATTCGAAATTATTGAATTGTAATGGATAGGATTTTCAATATAATACACCACACCGGATGCATAAAGGATTATTCGCGTAAGACAGACTAAAAACTGAGAATTCTCTAGGTAATCGGAAACTTATCAACGGTTTTCACGTTTCACCCTGTATTTTCCAAACGGTTTCGTGTTCGTTGAAAAAAGTTTTTTGTAAATTGAACAAAAAAATCAACAATTCTGAAAAACCACGTTTGGGAATATGTACCACCGTCAGAAGGAAGGGGGAGACGGAAAACTGATAATTCTTTAGGTAATCGGTATCCCATCAACGGTTTTCACGTTTTACCCTGTATTTTCCAAACGGTTTCGTGTTCGTTGAAAAAACTTCTTTGTAAATTAAGCAAAGAAATCAACGATTCTGAAAAACCACGTTTGGGAATATGTACCACCGTCAGAAGGAAGGTGGAGACGGAAAACTGATAATTCTTTAGGTAATCGGTACCTCATCAACGGTTTTCACGTTTCACCCTGTATTTTCCAAACCGTTTCGTGTTCGTTGAAAAAAGTGTTTTGTAAATTGAGCAAAAAAATCAACGATTCTAAAAAACCACGTTCGGGAATATGTACCACCGTCAATAGGAAGGGGGAGACGGAAAACTGACAGTTCTTCAGGTAATCGGTACCTCATCAACGGTTTTCACGTTTCACCCTGTATTTTCCAAACGGTTTCGTGTTCGTTGAAAAAATTTTTTTGTAAATTAAGCAAAAAAATCAACGATTCTAAAAAACCACGTTTGGGAATATGTACCACCGTCAGAAGGAAGGGGGAGACGGAAAACTGATAATTCTTTAGGTAATCGGTATCCCATCAACGGTTTTCACGTTTTACCCTGTATTTTGCAAACGGTTCCGTGTTCGTTGAAAAAACTTTTTTGTGAATTAAGCAAAGAAATCAACGATTCTGAAAAACCACGTTTGGAAATATGAACCACCGTCAGAAGGAAGGGGGAGATGGAAAACTGATAATTCTTAAGGTAATCGGTATCCCATCAACGGTTTTCACGTTTTACCCTGTATTTTCCAAACGGTTTCGTGTTCGTTGAAAAAACTTATTTGTAAATTAAGCAAAAAAATCAACGATTCTAAAAAACCACCTTTGGGAATATGTACCACCGTCAGTAGGAAGGGGTAAACAGAAAACTGATAATTCTTTAGGTAATCGGTACCTCATCAACGGTTTTCACGTTTCACCCTGTATTTTCCAAACGGTTTCGTGTTCGTTGAAAAAACTTTTTTATAAATTAAGCAAAAAAATCAACGATTCTAAAAAACCACGTTTGGGAATATGTACCACCGTCAGAAGGAAGGGGGAGACGGAAAACGGATGAATCTTTAGGTAATCGGTATCCCATCAACGGTTTTCACGTTTTACCCTGTATTTTCCAAACGGTTCCGTGTTCGTTGAAAAAACTTTTTTGTAAATTAAGCAAAAAAATCAACGATTCTGAAAAACCACGTTTGGGAATATGTACCACCGTCAGAAGGAAGGGGGAGACGGAAAACTGACAATTCTTCAGGTAATCGATACCTCATCAACGGTTTTCACGTATCACCCTGTATTTTCCAAACCGTTTCGTGTTCGTTGAAAAAACTTTTCCGTAAATTAAGAAAAAAAATCGACGATTCTGAAAAACCACGTTTGGGAATATTTACCACCGTCAGAAGGAAGGGGGAGACGGAAAACTGACAATTCTTCAGGTAATCGGTACCTCAACAATGGTTTTCACGTTTTACCCTGTATTTTCCAAACGGTTCCGTGTTCGTTGAAAAAACTTTCTTGTAAATCAAGCAAAGAAATCAGCGATTCTGAAAAACCACGTTTGGGAATATGTACCACCGTCAGAAGGAAGGGGGAGACGGAAAACTGATAATTCTTTAGGTAATCGGTACCCAATCCACGGTTTTCACGTTTTACCCTGTATTTTCCAAACGGTTCCGTGTTCGTTGAAGAAACTTTTTTGTAAATTAAGCAAAAAAATCAACGATTCTAAAAAACCACCTTTGGGAATATGTACCACCGTCAGTAGGAATTGGTAAACAGAAAACTGATAATTCCTTAGGTAATCGGTACCTCATCAACAATTTTCACGTTTCACCCTGTATTTTCCAAACGGTTTCGTTTTCGTTGAAAAAACTTTTTTGTAAATCAAGCAAAGAAATCAACGATTCTGAAAAACCACGTTTGGGAATATGTACCACCGTCAGAAGGAAGGGGGAGACGGAAAACTGATAATTCTTTAGGTAATCGGTACCTCATCAACAGTTTTCACGTTTCACCCTGTATTTTCCAAACCGTTTCGTGTTCGTTAAAAAAAATTTTTTGTAAATTAAGCAAAAAAATCAACGATTCTAAAAAACCACGTTTGGGAATATGTACCACCGTCAGAAGGAAGAGGGAGACGGAAAACAGATGATTCTTTAGGTAATCGGTATCCCATCAACGGTTTTCACGTTTTACCCTGTATTTTCCAAACGGTTCCGTGTTCGTTGAAAAAACTTTCTTGTAAATCAAGCAAAGAAATCAGCGATTCTGAAAAACCACGTTTGGGAATATGTACCACCGTCAGAAGGAAGGGGGAGACGGAAAACTGATAATTCTTTAGGTAATCGGTACCCAATCCACGGTTTTCACGTTTTACCCTGTATTTTCCAAACGGTTCCGTGTTCGTTGAAGAAACTTTTTTGTAAATTAAGCAAAAAAATCAACGATTCTAAAAAACCACCTTTGGGAATATGTACCACCGTCAGTAGGAATTGGTAAACAGAAAACTTATAATTCTTTAGGTAATCGGTACCTCATCAACAATTTTCACGTTTCACCCTGTATTTTCCAAACGGTTTCGTGTTCGTTGAAAAAACTTTCTTGTAAATTAAGCAAAGAAATTAACGATTCTGAAAAACCACGTTTGGGAATATGTACCACCGTCAGAAGGAGGGGAGAGACGGAAAACTGATAATTCTTCAGGTAATCGGTTCCTCATCAACGGTTTTCACGTTTCACCCTTTATTTTCCAAACCGTTTCGTGTTAATTTACAAAAAAGTTTTTTCAACGAACACGGAACCGTTTGGAAAATACAGGGTTAAACGTGAAAACCGTTGATGGGATACCGATTACCTAAAGAATTATCAGTTTTCCGTCTCTCCCCTCCTTCTGACGGTGGTACATATTCCCAAACGTGGTTTTTCAGTATCGTTGATTTTTTTGCTTAATTTACAAAAAAGTTTTTTCAACGAACACGGAACCGTTTGAAAAATACAGGGTGAAACGTGAAAACCGTTGATGAGTTACCGATTACCTGAAGAATTGTCAGTTTTTCGTCTCCCCCTTCCTTCTGACGGTGGTACATATTCCCAAACGTGGTTGTTCAGAATCGTTGATTTCTTTGCTTAATTTACAAAAAAGTTTTTTCAACGAACATGGAACCGTTTGGAAAATACAGGGTAAAACGTGGAAACCGTTTATGGGATACCGATTACCTAAAGAATTATCAGTTTTCCGTCTCCCCCTTCCTTCTGACGGTGGTACATATTCGCAAACGTAGTTTTTCAGAATCGTTGATTTTTTTGCTTAATTTACAAAAAAGTTTTTTCAACGAACACGGAACCGTTTGGAAAATACAGGGTAAAACGTGAAAACTGTTGATGGGGTACCGATTACCTAAAGAATTATCAGTTTTCCGTCTCCCCGTTCCTTCTGACGGTGGTACATATTCCCAAACGAGGTTTTTCAGAATCGTTGATTTTTTTGCTTAATTTACAAAAAAGTTTTTTCAACGAACACAGAACCGTTTGAAAAATACAGGGTGAAACGTGAAAACCGTTGTTGAGGTACCGATTACATGAAGAATTGTCAGTTTTCCGTCTCCCCCTTCCTTCTGACGGTGGTACATATTCCCAAACGTGGTTTTTCAGAATCGTTGATTTTTTTGCTTAATTAAAAAAAAAGTTTTTTCAACGAACACGGAACCGTTTGGAAAATACAGGGTAAAACGTGAAAACCGTTGATGGGATACCGATTACCTAAAGAATCATCTGTTTTCCGTCTCCCCCTTCCTTCTGACGGTGGTACATATTCCCAAACGTGGTTTTTTAGAATCGTTGATTTTTTTGCTTAATATCCAAAAAAGTTTTTTCAACGAACACGGAACCGTTTGGAAAATACAGGGTGAAACGTGAAAACCGTTGATGAGGTACCGATTACCTAAAGAATTATCAGTTTTCCGTCTCCCCCTTCCTTCTGACGGTGGTACATATTCCCAAAAGTGGTTTTTCAGAATCGTTGATTTTTTTGCTTAATTCACAAAAAAGTTTTTTCAACGAACACGGAACCGTTTGGAAAATACAGGGTAAAACGTGAAAACCGTTTATGGGATACCGATTACCTAAAGAATTATCAGTTTTCCGTCTCCCCCTTCCTTCTGACAGTGGTACATATTCCCAAACGTGGTTTTTCAGAATCGTT
The DNA here is from genome assembly GCA_958510865.1 of Myrrha octodecimguttata. NCBI lineage: Eukaryota > Metazoa > Arthropoda > Insecta > Coleoptera > Coccinellidae > Myrrha > Myrrha octodecimguttata. The sequence goes on along the minus strand of OY294065.1, from coordinate 31,926,014 downwards.
AATTTTTTTGCTTAATTTACGAAATAGTTTTTTCAACGAACACGGAACCGTTTGGAAAATATAGGGTAAAACGTGAAAACCGTTGATAGGGTACCGATTACCTAAAGAATTACCAGTTTTCCGTCTCCCCCTTCCTTCTGACGGTGGTACATATTCCCAAACGTGGTTTTTCAGAATCGCTGATTTGTTTGCTGAATTTACAGAAAAGTTTTTTCAACGAACACGGAACCGTTTGGAAAATACAGGGTAAAACGTGAAAACCGTTGATGGGATACCGATTACCTAAAGAATTATCAGTTTTCCGTCTCCCCCTTCCTTCTGACGGTGGTACATATTCCCAAACGTGGTTTTTCAGAATCGCTGATTTTTTTGCTCAATTTACAAAAAATTTTCTTCAACGAACACGAAACCGTTTGGAAAATACAGGGTGAAACGTGAAAACCGTTGATAAGTTTCCGATTACCTAGAGAATTTTCAGTTTTCCGTCTCCCCCTTCTTTCTGACAGTGGTACATATTCCCAAACGTGGTTTTTCAGAATCGTTAATTTTTTTGCTTAATTTACGAAAAAGTTTTTTCAACGAACACGGAACCGTTTGGAAAATATAGGGTAAAACGTGAAAACCGTTGATGGGGTACCGATTACCTAAAGAATTACCAGTTTTCCGTCTCCCCCTTCCTTCTGACGGTGGTACATATTCCCAAACGTGTGGTGTATTATATTGCAAATCCTATCCATTACAATTCAATAATTTCGAATCAATTCGTAAATATGTACGAAAACAGTACCCAGGTATTATTCGAAGATCTGGCAACGCCGCGCTCTATTTCTCTTCTAGTCCGCCGTCGACAGTCCCCGGGAGAGAAACCGTTGATGAGAATCCGTTGATAACTTCACACGAATATCATATTCTAAAAGAGTGATCTGGTTGAAAATCTGACAAAAACTAGATATACTGTTAGAGTTGATTATAGCTGAAGTTACTCATATAAATACATCAATACTTTTCATTTCCTTCTATAGGTAGGTTGAACCGGCTGTGACATTTTTCATTTTGTATGTGTATCTTGAGCTGCTGTAATATTAAAATGAAATCCATTATATGTCTATCTGATTCCTTTTCTTTAGAAATACGATGCCAAAGAACTAAAGCAGAAAATCTGTTTTCATTTTATTGATTCCTTCGTTTCTAAAAAGAGAACAAGTCATATCATTTGGACTGATTCTAGATTTACCACATAATATAGCCTGCATTCAGCACTTCTTCACATAAATAAGAGTCCTTAAATTACTTATTGAGGTGCCTATTTTTCCAGAAATTCAAGTAAACTTAGATATTGGTTTATTTTGATCCACCAAGCAACATACACTAAAATAACACCGAAATTATCCTCGAGGAACGATTTAAAGTACGATTTTATATCGTGATCCAAACGAAAAGTTCCTTCTCAAGAAATCTTACAAAAAATTTAATAATTTCTTTAAATATTCAAGCTCTGCTTAATAAATATTCGTTCTTCACCACATTTCTATGGTTTGTTTACATAAAACTACTAGCTTGGAAAGGTTCCAAATTTATCCGTTAGGGCGCTGGCATCTTCGCAGAAGTTCCCAATATCAGTTATTATTGCAAACCAATTCAAGAAATCTTTCATTTTCATTTATGAATGTCATTCCATTTCCATAAATGTTCTGTCATTTTTGTCATTCATCCTTTTGAACATATCTACGACATACTTTTCTGACATCTCCTTTTCTAATAAAGGACAGAACGAATCTAGTTGGGGACGTATGTCCTCATTTCCACTTTTCCTTCCGTCGCTTCACCCCCCTGGGGTAAACGTATAGTTTCGACAAGTGGAAATCAAAACAAGATGTGTGAACAGTGTCATTTAGGGATCATCGTTGCCAGATTGTGCGGAAGCCTAGTAATAGACTTGAGTGAAAGCAATGTGTGAGACAACTTTATACAATGACAATGGTGATAGTGATATTTGATGTTCTGTGGGTGATAGTATGAGTATCTTGATTCACCCGAGATGGTTAATTCTGATTTGAAAACTAAGTACAAAAATAATAATCAAATGTAATGAATTCTGTCAGGGGTTGTATTAGTTTAATTTGGGGCATTGCCAGTCCAAATCTGAAGAAATTAAATTTGGGATAGTGCTCTTGAATTTCGTCTTCTTATTTGTTTATGCTCTAGGTCAGGTTAGGTTAGTTGAATTTAGGACAGTGCCCATCCAAATCAGTATATGGGTGTAATCATTGAAAAAAAAAACTATCGAGAGGCATACTATATCACTGTTTCAAACAAAATAGTGCAGAATGGTCTTTATTTATTCAAACATATTCCATTCATTTGAAGTTTCCGTCTCAACTTATATGGAAGAAACAGAATTCAGGACGTAATATTCTTGCGGCATAGGATTTATTTTATAGTTTGGCAACGATGCTCCCTAAATGACACGGTTGGTGCATGCGCACATCTTGTTTTGATTTCCACTTGTCGAAATTCTACGTTTACCCCGATTTCTTCAGATGTTGACTGCTATCCACAGAACATCAAAATATAAGAAGTGCAACCTGCCTTGTAAACTATACTCCATTCACTTTTATAATGTAGCCCGGTTGGCCATGATTTAGGTTTATCAAGTTTTTTCCCTTAAAACTGACGCAGGTTGGCACTCATGAAATATCGGCAATGTCAAAGGACGTTGCCAAATTTTAATTTCTACTATTATCAATATCAATCGATTCCAGATTTCTAAATCTCAGCATAATAACGCTTGCAAACTAAAAATGCCGAAGGTAGTTTTGAAGAAGCAGAGGCAAAGTATCAGGAAGTGCTATGTAGAATTGAAATCTGCTTATTCTGATAGTAACCCTGATAATTTGGAATCAATAATTCAACACAAGCTATCCAACATTTTCGACGTATGTGAGTGAAAACCAAGGCTTATTTCTTGAGAATTTCGAAAAGTAGGGAATTCCATAGGTTTATTTTTTTTTCTAATGAACTCTCACAAAGTAACGAATTACTCTATCCATCATTTTTCAGTAAAATTCCAAAACACTCGATTCTTGATTTCCGTACAAGAAAAAAGCATAACTGAATCTTCCAACCATGTTTATGTACGTGAAATATTTCCAGTATTAACAGAGACAAAAGTTTCTTCAACATTCGCCAGGTCTTTGGAATTATTGAATTCAAATAATATTTTCTCAGTTTCATTACTTTATCAATGTAGATTGACATTTGAAAAATAAGTAATTACTACGACCTCTTTGTAGAGAGGACAACGTTGCATAGTTATCTGACAGGAAAATGACTATAACCTAACATTTTCAAAATATACACGGTGAAATCTGTCACGATGTCATGGCCAACCGGGCTACATTATAAAAGTGAATGGAGTATATGCGCAACAATTGTGACATTTGTCCTGTCATAAAATAAGTGGGAATATTCCATTATGGTTCTAGGGGGTGTCCGCCAGTTGAAGTATATGTCATTTTTCTCTAAAATTACATTGGTGCTCTGTGGTTCAGTTAATATTTCTGATTATTCTGTGTTCTGAATTTAAATTGAATGGAAAGGAATTTTTGTCTTCAATCAAAAGAAAGCTTTATAAATAATAGTTTATTGAATACAATAATTTTTGTAATTACATGTGTGTGAAAAACTGAATTGTAGGATAAACAAGTATCCGGTATTTGTCTTTTACCTAACGAAATATGAATACTTATAACATAGTTGCGGTTTTCTGGACCAAACAAATACAATTAGCTCCTAGAGAAACCAAATAAATCCATAATAAGGGTTGAAGAAATATTTCTGAGAAGGTTAAAACACTGATTCACAACAATCCTAATGTTTTCACAAAGAATATTATATTCACTTCACTAATTTTCAATAACACTGATTCATCAAGGGAGGGGAGCGGCATCCAAAAGTCCAAAGAAACTGCCAAAATCATGTAGAAATCTTCAGTCCAAGTCCTTCCTGGCAATACCACTCTTCTAGAAAATCAATCAACAATTAGACGATGAATATTGAAATAAAGATTAACTATAAATACTCCGAATTAATCTTTCAAAGATAAGACTCCCAATAAGATAGTTCCCTGAATGAAGTTCATTAAGTAGTACTCCACTATGCTAGTAGAATATTCACACGAATTGAATTTATGAACTATGAGAATAATAAGTGATACAATCCCAGGTAAAACTGTCGCACCAGGCCAGTAATTATTATTCTTAGAATATGGGAAATATATGTTATGTTTCTGATGGTTCAACTGAAAAGATTTTTAGGCTGGAATTGTCGAATATACATACACCTAATAACATATCAAATTAGGTCTATGCGTATATACAATGTCCAAATAAATTAACTGACATTATGCTATAGCCTTTGTATTAAGATGGACTTTCATACTGTTTTCACTAGAATCTAAGATTGAAAAATTGTGATTACACATGCTTAAATGATGGATTATTTGTACTGCATAGGTAATGATAGTCAATGTAATTACCATTTTTTTATCCTATCATGGTTAAAAATTAGTGCTTGAGCTCATACATAAATGATTCCTCCGAATTCAACATTATCTAAATCCTGAAAATAAATATGGTTACACATATTACACCTGAAAAGATATTAACTTCATATTACACGGGTATTATTTTAATTTCAATTTTGAATATCAATAACAAACTGCCACAAAACACGCCAAAAATTGAAATTGGCATATCATTTGACATAATGTCATGTCATGCTTCCATTTCGATATATCCACGACATACGTTTCTGACAGATAAAAATAAGTGGAAACGTATGTCCTTGTTTCCACTTTTCCTACCGTCGCTTCACCCCCCTGCTGCTATCTATATTAAAAAAAAACAGCACACGCTGAAACTGGAAGAATCAAAAGTATTTTGAGTGAAATAGGTCGCGCATGTAATGGCAAAATAGCAACAAGAAAGAGTACATTTTATTTCTTACCGTTTTCTGAAAGCATGGCATCTTCTGGATTTACTTGTACTCATATATATTGTAGATGTATATCCCTGATCTAAGTACAGATCGTCTATGATTCTAAGCCTCCAAGGATACTGTTATTCTATGCTCCAAGCGGTTCAGGGCACAGATACAGATGGTTCATGAGACAGGACTTCTCTAGACAGTTTATAGAAAAGAGATAAGATAATTACAGGTTGCTGTAGTTCTATCAGAACCAGTCGATAAAGATAAGTTTAATTTCTGTTGACTGATAGCATCTATATTTGATATTATTCAAACAATAACAGGAATTTTGAATAGGCCTATTCCAAATTCGTATTATGGTTTGAATAATAATTAATACCATTGTATAAGGAGAGGTCTTCATACAATGCTAGATCCACAGATAACAGAGATCTGTAGCTAGATACTTTGTAGCATTGTCTTTGTAGAATAGAGCAGAGAAAAATGGGACAATAGTTCCCTCCTTTTTCAATGGAACTAATTGTTGAATTCCATTAAAGATAAGGCGATATAAATAGCATTATTAAACAATGTTTATACATTCTTATAGAAAATAGTGTATAAGATCTATTCATTTTCTATCCAACAGATGTCACACTAATAACTTTTTCGTATGGTCGTTATGATCGAAATCTTCCTTATCGACTGAACACAATTTTGCATTATAACGTTTTGCCGCTTTGATTTTATTTATTGGCGTAGTAGTAGAAACAATTTCTGTCTTAGGTTGTTTTTGAATAAAATTATAATATATGGTGGCTGAGATCAATTTTAAGGCATGTGACAAACGCAGTTAAAATGATCTGGAAGTTTCCGCTCTATGAATAAAAAATTTGATTCAGGCAATGTATGTATGCAATGTGATAACATAATGGCGGGTAAGGCGTTAGTGTGGAAATATGTGGCTAATCCGACGGGGCCACAGCCAAGACCAAGGCACGGACATCGTGCTGTTGCTATTAAAGACCTGATGGTTGTATTTGGCGGCGGAAATGAAGGAATTGTAGATGAACTGCATGTTTACAATACAGGTATGTCCTCCATCTAAGATCTAATCAAGAATCTATATCATACCTTTTATTCTAAAAGGGGGAACTATAATTATTTATTCACTTGCCTACGATTTTCTGTTTACAAATCGAAAAATGACTTTTTATTATGTTTATGTATCATCAAATGTCATATACTACTAGATTTGTTCAAAGAATCTAGTAATGGCGTCTTCAAGTTTATAATTTTTGACATTTTGATTTTTTTAAGTACCTAATTCATCTGATGAAGAATTTTATGCGAATACGAAGTTTTGGTGTTGAAACATATTCTTATTTATTAGTCAAATAGTATAATTGGAAGCAAAAAAGTATTGGATTAATGTTTTTTTTTTCCAGCTACCAATCAGTGGTTTGTCCCTGTAATTAAAGGTGATGTACCCCCTGGTTGTGCAGCTTATGGCTTTGTTGTAGAGGGAACAAGACTCCTGGTATTTGGTGGAATGGTAGAGTATGGAAAATACAGCAATGAATTATATGAACTTCAGGTATCAATCATTTATGTACCTACTTACAGAAGTAGCAATGATGGAAAATTTACCCATGTCCATTTCAGTGCTGAAATAATACCTAAAATCTGAATTGTATACTATTCACAAAATCTTAAACGGTTTGCTAGGTGGATATATTGATTTGAATTTACTTTTAATAATATTTTATTTCTTGTCGCGTGTGATTGTATATTTTACATTTGTTAATTCAAAAATTTGGCGAATCAACTTACATTCATCTGAAATGAATAAACTGATACGTTTGTAATCTATGTTCTAGGATATATTGTTCAGTGCTGAAGTTTTGAGCCTAGTCTTTATGATTGCATCTCTCTTCTCAATCAGTCATATTTGCAAATATTTTTCTCGCCCAGCATTCTCTATTTCGTTAATACTCAGACAAGAACCATCAGAGCAATTGAAAGATAGCATCACATGGAAAGGATACTAATGGGTGTATTAATATTAAAAATTTTGGACCAGCCCTTGAATGTTTCAAACATATATTGGCAGGTCTGTTAGCTGTGCCATTCATATCTAATCCACCAAGCTACAAAGTTAAACACGATAAGATTATTTTTAAATTACCCTTGTAGAAATAAGTTGGTTGAATTCTTTTTTTTAAAAGCCTTTTAATTGTCTGTATCAGTTGGATTGAACTCTTCTAATGCTCTATTCCAGGAATTACTTCAGTTGAAATATCATATTCAAGTATCAATTTTTTACGATCCATGATCTTCCCAAATCATTTTTACAAATATTATCATTTATGAGCAGGTTTGTTTTATTTAATTCAAAATTATTGTCTTGAAAGTAAGCTTCTGTATCAGAGATATCTCTGGAATTTGGCCTTCCTTTTTTCTCTCAGTTTGGTAAATTGATTTAAGTTGAATGTATAAGACTAGGAAGGCCAGTTGATGCAGTAATAACGCAGTTGGAGATAAAAAAATGGGAATGGATTCCATGGCTCAATTTAGTTTTTTTGAAGGTTTCTTGCATGCTTATTCAATCTGCATGAGTTAATTCATTTCTTCTACATAGGTATTCAGAAAGTTGAACCATTTTCAAAAAATTGCATATTCTTTCTGCGAATACATGCTGCCAAGGAACCAATACCAAATAATAAAAATATCATTTTAATGTTGATCCAATTAATTGAGAAAAATTAATATGCTGAAATATCACCTTTTTTTCAATTTTCAATAGTTTCACTATTTTGTGAAGCTGCAAAATGGGTGTTCATTTCTGATACTGGACCTAATAATATTAAAGTATTATTATTACAGGCTTCCAAATGGGAATGGAAGCAACTGAAGCCCAAGAAACCAAAATCTGGTCCTTCGCCATGTCCAAGGTTAGGGCACAGTTTTACAATTGTGGATTCAAAAGTATACCTATTCGGTGGACTTGCTAACGAGAGTATTGACCCTAAAAACAATGTGCCACGATATCTGAATGACCTTTATACTCTAGACATACATACAACACCTGTCCAATGGGATATTCCACCCACCAATGGCCCCTGTCCTCCACCAAGGGAATCTCATACTGGTAAGAACACATAATTATTGAAAAAGAAATAGGATAAATTATTCACTACTGTTTTGTGTATTTATTTCAACATTTGTGCTTTTTGGAAAACAGTTAGGAATCTAATGTCCCCAATAATTTTTGTAATTAGAATTCATCTTGATGATTTATAAAATACGAGTCATTGAACTACAGTTCAAGGAAATCAATCAATTTAAGATTTTGGTAAACCCGCAAGATTTCCCGTCGCCGAGATATTAAAAAGATATTTACATCATTGTACGCAGTGTGATTTTCTGAGTAAAAAATGTGAAATCGAACATAGGCGGTCTCCCTTAATTTGGAAGATATGGGCCTACAAAGTTCCAAAATGAGTCGTTTTCAGGTCCCTTTTTCCACCATAAAAACGATCTCTCACTTCATCTGTATAGTTCACAAACCACCTTTGAACCTTCAACCAACAATAAGCAACACTTTTTTTCAAGAATAATCAATATTTAATGAAAAAACAATGAAATTACTTGGCAACCACTTAACCTCTATTCCTTCTGATTTCGACTCAGACTAAAAGTGAAGTTTGGCAATGGCGCGAATTTCATCGGTCGGAATCGTGCCATCGTTCGTATTCGTGAACGACAGATTATTGCTGGCGAGAAAAATGAAATATGTTCTTAGTTCTTACTGTTTACTGCGATACTCTAAATCTTCCAATAGGAGAATTCGTTTCTAATGAAATCTGCAAGGTTGAAACACATAGTAATGGAATGAGAATACACCCTAATATATATTTCAAGGTACATATCTTTTCATATGTGATGGATCGCGTCCTTCCCAGTTTTCCAATGAAATCGAGGTTATTATATAACGCATTTCATTGGAATTTCCTGAATCTCATTCTAAATTGGGACCATCTGGAAGACACAACGAAAAACGAAGTAGCTAACAACCTCCCTATTTTGAAGGGGATAGAAAGAAAGATCAAACGAAAATATTGAGAGTGAAACCTTAAACAAATATTCTCAATGACTTTGTTTTGATGTTAGAATATCCACCTCTTCTTCAGTGACAGAAGCATTCTCCTTACAATCATATCCTTCAACTGTCCATCATTTCATATTTCCCGCCAGCAACTACTCGTCGGTCATCATACGTTGGCCAGCGATGAAAAGACGCTGTTGCCAAGCTCCACTTTAACATTGAGAAGTATTTCGTAGAAATATAGGTTAAGTTGTTGTCTAATATTTTCACTTTTCTTCCTTTAAATAATGAATATTCTTGAAAGAAAGTGTCTCTATTCGTTGGTTGAAGGTTCAATGATGATTTATGAACTAGATTTGAGAAGTGAAAGATCATTTTTATGGCAGAAAAAAGGATCTGAAAATGCAACAATTTGGAACTTTGGGGGCCCATATCTTCCAAACAAAGAGAGACCGCCTATGTTGGCCTTCATATTTTTTGTTCAGGAACTCACACTGCTTACAATTATGTGAATATCTCACTTGTAGCTTCGCGACGGGAAATCTTGCGGGTTTACCAAGATTTTTGTAAAACAGTATACTTAGAAGTAGTTCATATGCAGAATGATTTTGTAGAGGTTGTTTTGGTATGGGTTTATTTGATGAAACATTTTCAGGAGTTTTGGTTTTGCAACTTGGTATGAAACCACGCCAGGGGATTCTTACGGATTTCCATGTATATATAATTAGCTTTTCTTCATAATAATGAAATATTGGGTTTCTAGCATTCTAATAGTATAATATATTTGTTAACTATTATGAGTACAGCAATTTTTTCCAATCAGGAATGAAAGTTGAATATTTTTGAATAAATTATACTCTATTTATATTCCAGGGGTTGCTTACTCTGACAAAAGCAAAGGAAAGTCATTTCTAGTTATTTATGGAGGAATGAGTGGCTGTAGATTAGGGGACTTGTGGTTTTTAGATATTGATAACATGACATGGTCTAGGCCACTTGTGAATGGAGTGGCTCCACTTCCAAGATCTCTTCACACAGCCACTCTTATTGGACACAGAATGTTCATATTTGGTGGATGGGTTCCAGCAGAAGATGCCAAAACAGCTAATGAGACAAAATGGGAATGCACATCTACAATGGCTTGCCTTAATTTGGGTATGTTTTAATCAATGCATGGTTAATTCTTTTTTCAACCTACTTTCGTCTTTCTCATTCATATGGTGAAGACGAAGAATTGAGCTAATATGCATTTGGTTTATCATTTTATTATTAAGTAACCAACTCAACAATTTCATGGAACCCAAATACACATGTAATAATCAGTAACATTTGATGATGCCTTGCTCCATCATTCTGTTAGCTAGCTAGATCCTATTCAGTCAAAATAAATCGATGGTGTGAGACGAAAAGAATACCTATAGTTATTCAAGGAAAAAATAAAAGTATGGTATTCTGATCCACTATCATAGAGCATGTTTGAGGTTGAAAGAATGAGGTGGAAACAAACTATCAGACGGCTGCAGTGCACAATAGAACAGTTCCAGCTATCTATGGTTCATCGAGATGAATCAGCTGATGGGGGGACAGCCTGTCAAACGTTGAAAATAAAACAACACAACCTCACTTTCCCGCTTTGTTTATGTTATGAAGTACAATATTTTCAACAATTTCAGGATAAATTCGCAAGTTAAAATGATTTATATTAATGGAATTGGTGAATAACTAGGCCAAGTTATTGTTTCGTTGTGAAATACAACATAAATACACCGAGAGACGAAAGAATCCGATGTTTCAGATATATTGTACTGTAGACTTTATATTTGCATTTTTGACCCATTCCTCTAAATTTTATCTGGTATTGGAAGAAACAGAATACTATGTGAACTATCCCAGAGAAGGCAAACATACTATATTCTCGCCATAAATTGAAAAAACTGTTCTGGCAAAGTAACAAACTATGGTAGAGTTTGTTGGAGACATTTCCACACTGGTGAATGAATTATGTTGAGACTATCTATTCAATTTGTTCTGTTTAATGAGTTAAATCATGATAAGATAACCATGATAAGAATATTTCGTGTATGTTATACACATTTAAAGAATGATATCAACCTATGGTAGCTGGCGTTATGATGGACAAACCCATCCTGATTGTTTACCACTCACATCTCTATATGTTGTATAAAGCCAATCAAGGCAATTCGTTATGTGACAGATTTCCCAAAATATTATATGTATTTTAAATAATAATGAACCAGATAACTTCCTCTGGTCTCAACCGAACATATTCCGACGTGGCTCGACTACCCAAGGATGGAACTTCTTCATTTTGTTGTTTGTAATATGTTTCGAATTGAACTTATTGTCAATTAAAGATTATGAAAGCCTTAACGTTGCATCTGCATAATAAAAAACATTTTATATGGATAGTAAAGCATTTTTTGAGGATGAATCGAAATCAGTGTTCAAGGAAAAAATTTCATATGAATTATTTTATTTGTAACATATATGTAGTATAATAAATATATAATTAAATATTATGATAGCACTGACATAGCAACTGCAGACCAATATTGTAGTAATTTGATAATTTGCAACATATAATGTTATTTGAAATAGTACAGAGAAGTTCTCTGGAACCCATGTTTTTTCTATTCCATACATTTGTTGGATTTCATTCTGCTGTTTATTTTCAGAAATAAATGAGCCAAACATTTTACTGTTTCAGTTTCAATAGTTATACCTATAATGAATGCTATCTCTAATGTTGATACTCTAGGCTTTAAAAGACAAGAATAAATACTGCAATTTTCATTTATATCGTTTTGAATGATTATCATCTGAGATTGAATATCAGTTAATCAGATCCATTATCACAAAATTTCACTTGTGAAATCACTAAAATCTCCAAATAATCGCTCTTCGCCAATGTAAACAAAGCGAATGTATTCCTTCGTCTCTCGGTGTATTTATGTTGAATTTCATAACGACACACTAACTTGGCCTAGTAATTCACCAATTCTATTAATATAAATCATTTTAACTTGTGAATTTATCCTGAAATTGTTGAAAATGCTGTACTTCATAACATAAACAAAACGGGAAAGTGAGGTCACAGAATATATAAAATTACTTCTGTATTCTGTGACTTACCTGTCCCCCCATCGGCCATGTTGTGACGTCAGCTGGAATTGCTCTATTTGGATTGAGATTTTTTAATACATGCAGTTTTACTTATGGGGTACCGAACTTATCTTGAAAAATTCAATGGATATAAATCTGATACCAAACAACAGTTGACTGAACGATTTCTCCTTTGTCAAGTTATTGTGCCTACAGATGGCCCGGCATAATTGAATTCTTCATATTTGTGTCCAATCTAATCGGATCATTTTCGCATCCAAATTCGAAAATAACTGAAATTTGTGTGAAACCTGAAGTGAGCAGTGTTTCATGGGCGAGTCAGAGAGTTTGTTTCCTCATTTTGACTGCTGTAGCCAGTCTGTAATTTTATTATTATACACATCACTTGATAACCAATTTTTTTTTCTCAAGAAACAATGAATTGGGATGACTTGAATTTAAAACAAGATGTTGAAGAAAATACCCCGTGTGCCAGAGCTGGTCATTGTGCTGTCGGTATAAGCACGAGACTTTACATTTGGTCAGGTCGCGATGGATATAGAAAAACGTGGAAAAATCAGGTTTGTTGTAAGGATCTATGGTATTTAGAAGTGGACAAGCCTGCTGCACCCAATCGAGTATCTCTGGTCAAGGCTGCGACACACTCATTAGAAGTTAACTGGATGGCAATGCCGTCTGGTCAGACATATATTCTACAAGTACGTATCATATTCACTTTCAAAAAGTCGGTCGGTAGGCGTAGGAACAGACTTATCCAGTTTTTTTTAACTAGAACTTGTGAGATCTCCCCGTCAGGCGAGATGTTGCCAGTAACAGTAACTTCTCATTTTTCTATTATATAGTTTGGAAGGTGTCAAACTTCCATGGACTACCGACTGGCTCTATAATAATGATTAGAGTAGTGAGTATATTCATCTTATAAGTGAGTTACATCATATCGCCACCATGTAACAGGTACTAATGACTACATTCACTTTGATAATGTCAATAGGTCTCTTGCATGAATTTTTTTATCATTGGAATCAAATATTCTAATTTGGCTCCACGTATTGACTGTTTAAACTGACCAAACTTTGCGGCTTCCGTGATGTACCGGGATATATCCACCACCTTCCTCTTCTCGTGTACTTTTCTCTCTAGCTAGACGGCGTCGGCTGTATCGATCGGTGAATCTTGTTATAACCAGTGACGTAGAAGGCGATCTGACGCGTTTCTCCCCCTTCCACCTTGAGTCTCGATTTGACCATTTTTAATACCGAATTATTCACAATTCGCGGATTGTTGAAGTTTGTGATAGCATATATTATGATTTTGTATCGATATAGAATGAGAAAACATAAAAATATGATTATTCGTGTTACATGCAAGAGACCCATTGGTAGCTTTGGCAAAGATGAATCAAATTTTTGTAACTAGAACTGAGTGTGGTCGGCACTTGTGAAATGTCAAGATATAAATAATGCGTCGAGGCGTTGTCAATTTTTCATTTATTTCCCTGTAGTACTTAATGGTTTGGCTTAGATACATATGTAATCACTTATATACTGAACCATTTACGTTTTCTCTTCTAATTCTGTAATTTCTTTCCACATACTATATTGTATGATAAATTAATTTTTGGCAAATATCTACATCATGATTATTCAAATTCATGGAAATAGTAGATCCATTGTTATAACCAAACTTATCGACAGAATTCATTGAAACTTGTTAAACATTGTTGACACATGCGAATGAGACGTGGCGTTCTTTGTGTGTTCTTGGATATGTACTATTTTGATTCCAATAATCATCTACAGTCTAAAAATACTGCAATACACCAATTTAATGATAAATTAACAAAGAAATATGAAACGCATTTATAATATGATAAAGAAGATAATTCAAATTTACCTACTCTGCCCAAATTCGAAAATTCATGTAAAAATTGAAGTCAAGTCAAGTGTGTTTGTTTACCCTGTTATTAAAAATTAAAGTTTGACAACTTTAAATGATATCATGTATTGGATCTGGATTGGCGCTCTATTCAAAAAAGAAGATTTCGAAATATTGATATACCATGAGGTGACATTTTTTTACCATAAACACGTTAAATGAGGATCAAGTCCGTTCCAGGGTTACTTGAACTAACAATATCTGTCAACGATCTAGACTTCAATAAATTCCTTTGATAAATTAGGCTGTGATGTTGGTTGAACTATTTCCATAAAATCTTGAAAAATTTACCCTGTATATTTCTGGAGAGAGTCAGAAGTTTAAATTTTTTACTCTCAATCTGTACTCACTAAGGCCACCTACTCTACCTGATTTTAAGGGGTCTTAGGGCAGGACTAGAGTAATACTTTGTGATTTTATTTGGTTATGGTCTGCCGGAACAGTTGACCTGCGCAGGTCTACCTGCACGGGATAACCGGCGCGTGTATTTGAACAGACATGCGCAGGCTCTCTGACCTGCACAGGCGACCAGAGAAGAAGCGAAATTCGATTCTTTTTCGAAGCAGCCTACTGTGAAACTGAGCATGTATGCGAGACCTCAGACCATCCCGTACATGTAAGGCGTTAGGCCTGAAACCTGCGGAGGGTATGTGGCGGGCATAAGTCGATAAGACCCTGCTTGGATTCTTCTTCAGTATACTAAATATATTCTTTTGAGAACGAGCATTACATTCTAAGATATATCACAGTGTTAGCAGAGGAAATGTAAACGGGGTACCATACATTTTTGTGTATGATACAAGAGCACATAAAAACCTCAGAAAAATTCTGTCTCCCCGTATAAGTGTAGTAATTTGTTTATAGAAGATGGATAGCATCTTCTT
This sequence comes from Myrrha octodecimguttata, assembly GCA_958510865.1. NCBI lineage: Eukaryota > Metazoa > Arthropoda > Insecta > Coleoptera > Coccinellidae > Myrrha > Myrrha octodecimguttata. The sequence goes on along the minus strand of OY294065.1, from coordinate 31,910,975 downwards.
CATTGGAAAATAATTTTTTCGTCATCTTGAATTCATTTTGACAAAGTATCTTGACATAATATCTGAAAAAGAAAGAGGGACAGAAAACCAGAAGGAAGCAGTAAATAATATCACCTACATTTGCTCATGACCAAGAGGGTCCCAGGTTCAGTCCTCCAAGCGATGATCTTTCAGATCTTCAGGTTTACAAAGAACGCTGCAGGCCCCTTGATTGGGGAATCATTTCCCATAGATCCTTAATTGTTTATTTTGAACTAGAAATCTAATAAAATATTGGGAATGAATTGAAAAACTTGTGACATGTATTATGTTCAGTATACTGAAAAAGTAAATGGCTAAATAAAACAAGTCGAAATACAGAGGTAAACAGTGAAATTTTTGTTTACTATAATCAAGGTGTCATTGAGTGTGAATCATTCAAAGGCATGGTAAGGATCTACAGATTAAAGGACGCGTCAAAAATAGATTCGTACAGTAATTATTTTCGACTTCGGAGAGATCTGCTTTGATACAATTTTTTTATGAAATTAGTTGATATAAAACGTAGGACATGAGAAGATTAGATTAAGGAATATACAAAATACAATATACAAAATGAACTCGATTGTCGGCAAGTTGATTTAATATGATTCTTTTAAACTATTTTCACGTCGTACTTGTTTATCGAACTAATCGGTGTCCTGAGAAGATCTCAAGCTAGGTAGAACCGTCGACTTGATGAAATAAGGAAGAGAGTTTACCTCATTTTAATCTTTTCCTAAACTACTTCTACCTTTATGTAGAGTGGACAAGTATTCGTAATTTCCTGACGGAAAAATTACTCTAACCTGACATTTTTAAAATATAACACTGGAATGTGGTAAAACTTCAAGGACTTCTGACTCACCTTCATAAAGGAGAATGGATCATGTTTGAAATTTTCATGATGACAGCTACGATGTTTGTTCTTGAAGTTAAGCTTATTATAATGCTACTAATAAACAATACAGCAAATTATTGTAAATTATTTTGAAGCTACATTGAATTTAGAACTTCTAACTGCACCGTAATTGTTAATCTTTAATAGTTGGGTGAATTTTTAATCGTTTTAACAGATTCAGAAATATGAACTTCCGCCAACTCCAGCTGCAAAACTTCCTATTCCAAGTCAAACCAATGCACACCCACCACCGCTCTTAGTATCGCCTAAGCAGGGACAGTCACCTGGACATCATATAATAAACAGTCCAACTGGGTCAGCTACCCTTAAATCTCAACAACATGCAGTTTCGAAAATCATAGCTCCAGTTATTAAATGTAAGTTGAATTACTATTTTCTATTTAATGAGTTAATGATAATATATATTTAATCGTTTCAGCATCTTCAGCAAATATTCGTATTCAAACACCAGTTAATGCAGCTGCTATAAGACAAGCTTCCCCTGTTCAGGTACTTATATACAAGTTTATTCCTAACACAACACTCAATAAGTCCCAGGTCTAGCGAACAGATAATAGTGCCATACCACTTTTTTCTTGTTACTACAAAGCTTCAATGGGACGAAAATCTCGAACATCGGCTGAAAATTTTGGGTTACAGGCAATCGTTTATAGGTCTCTTGCAGGAATTTTTTTTATCATTGTAATTAAGAATTCTATCTGTAAGACTACTGAAAAACTTATTCTCAGCGAGAAAACGACCTTTCAAATTTGGATCCACAAATCGGCTGTTCAAACAGACGAGACTTAGCGCCTTCCGTGAAGTACCGGGATATATCCACTCTCTCTTTTCTCGTGTACTTTTCTCTCTAGCAAGCCGACAGACAGCGTCGGATGTATCGATCGGTGAATCTTGCAATAACCAGTTACGTAGAAGGCGATCTGACGCGTTTTCCCCGCTTCGACCTTACACCCCTTTTTGACCATTTTTAATGCCGAATTATTCAAACTTCGCGAAGTGTGTAATAGCAAACATTATGATTTTGTATCGATATAGAATGTGAAAAACATAAAAATATGATAATTCGTACTACATGCAAGAGACCTATTGAATTTCATGAGCCGGGTTGAGAGTTGAAGATATCAAAAGACAGTGTACTCACTATTTTTAGTGAACATTTGTCCGTGAGAAAGCTGACAGTGGATGAATTATTAATTCATCATTACACTCATGAAAGCGTCGGTTGCAGTTGGCGAAAGCCGTTTAAAACAACAGAAATCTCAAATATCTACAGAAAAAGTATTAAAAAGCTAGAGGGGTACATGGTATCACTCTTGAAGATGACCATGTTGATGATTAAAGTCAAATTATTAAAATAAAACGTGTTTTCACTTATTAGGTCCAGGACTTATTCAGTGATCTGTTATATCAAGTGACCCGTAACTCACACTGACATCAATATATTCGGCGTGGCTTACATTAGAAATATAGATATCACTAAAATACTCATCTTATCATGTTGAAATTGTGGCCAGTTCTGAAAGAATTCATTTAAATTCCTCACTGAGAGGTTCTCCTGCAGTTTGTTGTGTAGATTGGATAGTTTTTCAGTTTTCATGGATATCTCCAGAATGGATTTTAAATGAGAAATTGTTCGAACAAGATCATGCAACATCTGGTATATTACCTGAGGAAATTCCCGATATTGGACCATTATATTTATCTTCTGGTCATCATGGAGCTTTCGTTACTTAATATTGAAGAGGAGGAATATGAGTCAAAATAACTATCATAATTATGATGGAAAATCGTACACTTGTCGAAATGGTTAGAGACCCATGTTATGTATGCGATTCATATCTGAATAAAGTACATACTAGTAAGGGGGACTTTTGCAATCGGAAATTAAATGTTTGTCCCAACAAACACGACTATAAGCTTTATTATGCGCAAGTTGTAAGTTGCATCTATCAAAAGCAGCGGAATATGTTAACAGATTTGTGAGGTGAAGTGTAAAAAAAAAAGTTAAATGACTTATTGTATTTGGAAATTTGAGCATATTTCAGGTTTGGCCGCCTTCAACATCTTTGGTTTTGAATCATTTAATTGAAACTTTTCCCCAAAATACGCGGACTGTACCCCGACAATAAAACCCACAAGATTGTATACACTGTAGAACTCGGATCAAATAATAATGTCGGAACATGAAAATCAACGCCAACACTTAGTTACTAACTTGAAATGGCCACTGTGAGGTTCTGGGATTTGTTTATAATATCTGTTTGAAGTGTTCCACATTTTTTTTTCGCCAATTGGACCATATCTTATTTTCAGTTTGATACGATTTCTTAAAAAAAATTCAGTTTTTTTCAAATATTCAATATTCTGCGATCTTCTGATGATATTATCCTCTCCAAAATTCTTTAAGCTGCGATTTTTCAATGAAGTACTGCATTCCTAATTCGATCTTATCTATATATTTGTAAATATTGGAAAAATATAAATATCTATGGAATCATTGGGTGGATTTTACCTTCTCACGAAATCGACCTTCGTAATTAAGCCCCAAACTTCCTCTACAAATATAGAGTTTCATATGGTTTCTTTCGAAAGTTAATGTGTTTACGATCAGGCCTAATCACGATGGTAGAATTCGTGAATAGGTAAACTCCACCTAATGATTCCTTAGGTATATCCATTCAAAATTTTATTTTCCCAATATATCCATAAATACTAATATGATCGAATTGTTCAGTACATGATTGATAAATGGCAGTTGGTATGTTGATGCAGAATTTCGTGAGAATAAAATGATTAGAGATCGAATCTTTCCACCAGGAAGTAAAGGTGCGTTTGGCGGGGTCAATACGTGAGAAGATGACCGCTTTGACAACGAATTTCAACATTGCTGACTTCACGTTGGTGCTTTTTTAGAATTTGTTTCTTCTAGTTACTATTTTAGTAGTAATTTGAAGAAATGTAATCATCTGATCATGAAACTCTGTAACAATTGTTAGCAAGTATGCTGCCCAAATCGGGAAGTAAGGCGGCGTTACTTGAGTCGGTGACTGCTTTGGCAGCGATTGAAAAAGCTCATAAGAGCTGCCGAAATCATCTCATTTCACTCTTGATATTTATAATTAAAATTGCAAGTAGGTTCACGAACTCTTTATCAATACGACTATGCTTAAAGCTATACATTTGATTTTTTAGACATCGTCTAAGCAAGTATTAATACAAAAAGGAGCAAACGTTATACAGAAGAGCAATGTTCCACAGCAAGTAGTAACACTAGTGAAAACCAGTACCGGCATGACGCTAGCCACTATACCCAAGAATTCAAACTTGGTACAATCGAAGTTATCAGGGGTGATACCTCAACAATCAAAGAACACAGTTGTGAAAATAGTACCTGCAAACACCAACAGCAAACAAGTTTTAACAACTGTCAAAACAATTCCATCAAATATGATTCAGATGAATAAGGCTACAGGAAAACTTGTACTCTCAAAGTCTGCTACTGGTCAACTACCAACTTTGAATAATCAACAAGTATTGGTCGTCAGCTCTGGAACAGGTAATACTCATTTTTATTAAATAAATAATGTGCTGTTTTTTTGCGCGCATGTTCTAGGGGAACAGCGTGCTATCGTTTTGTCCAAATGTCTGTAATTTTGGATGATTGAGCCGAAAATGGTCTCAATCGACTAGGTTGGACTCACTGATGACGAATCCGGTGTCAAAATCGATTCTGTCCGGCCGTAGACACAATAACTGTCGACAGAAGCAAGCTAGCTACTTGAAACTTTCAGGATAGGTTGCGCATCAGAATGCCGCGGTTAAGTTCGTTAATGGGCCAAATCGGTCGAATAGTTTCAGGGTTATAGGCACTTGAAGTTTTGAAGTTATTTATTTTTTATTTCAGAAACTACTCAAGCGATTGGATTCAAACTTGGCAGTTTGGTGGAGTATAACGACGCGCAACTTTGAGCCAAATTTCGTTAAGATCATATTGTCAGTAAATTTAAAAAAAAAATTTTTTCGAAATTTTTTTACAAAAAAATTTTTTTTTCGGAAACCATTCATCATATCCAAAAAAAATTATACTCACACTTCGACCTTCTAATTTCACAGCAGTGTACTATATTTCAGTTTGATACGATCATAAGTTTTGGAGATATCGGGAAAAAATATGTCAAATTTCGAGGTTTTCTTCTCGATATCGTTGATTTTTTCGGTATTACTCGAGAAATACTAATTCAGTCCTGATTAAACTTCACAGCTAGTTTTAAGATGCTGAAAGACAACTTTATGCAAAATTTCGTGAGAATCGTGTTATTAGAACAATTTGAAAAAAAAAATTTCTATGATTTTCTCATCATATCATCCTTAGTAAATTCTGTATGAAACTTCGAACTGTTATTTTCGATGAAGTACTGGATTTCAATTCGTTCTGATCTGTATTTTCGGAAATATTGGAAAATAAAATTTTGATTGGGTATATCTACGGAATCATTGGGTGGATTTTACCCATTCACGAATTCGGCCTTCGTAATTAAGGTCCAAATCTTCTCTACAAATATCGAGTTTCTAAGTTGTTTCTTTCGGAAGTTATTGTGTTTACGCAGTCGGCCGTTAGGCTGACCGTAAACACAATAACTTCCGGAAGAAACGACTTAGAAACTCGATAGTTGTAGAGTAGGTTTGGGGCTTAATTACGAAGGTCGAATTCGTGAATGGGTAAAATCCGCCCAATGATTCCGTAGATATACCCATTCAAAATTTTATTTTTACAATATGTCCAAAAATACAGATATGATCGAATTGAAATCCAGTAATTTATCAGAAAAAAATTTCAAAAAGCACTGCCGTGAAGGCAGCAGCTTTTGCGCGCATGTTCAAATTCGTTGCTGAAGCGGTCATCTACATTGAATATGCGCGCAAAAGTTGCTGCCTTCACGGCAGTGCTTTTTGAAATTTTTTAAGTATTCATTGTCACAGCTGAAATAAAATGCGACTGATACGATGATCTCATTTTTTCAATGTTAGACGTAATATTCAGTTTTGCTCTACATAAGTTTATCTATAATTTAAACGATTTGTGAAAAAAATTAGGCAGAATATCAAAAATAACTTGTGAAAATAGTAAACAATATATTTCAATGATTTAATTTAATCAACGAGCACAGTTTTTATGTTACATAAGTTATAAGAAATAATATATGTGTTTCGGCCTCAAGGACATTTTTGGAGGAGTAATATTGTGAAACTGTGCGTTTTTAAATGAAATTGTCAATCTCAAACTATTCATCAGCAGCAGTTAGTTGTATAAGCATTGAAATTGATGTATGGTGTGACAATTGATAAATGCCCTCTCCTTATTATTATTCATAAAAGTGGTAAACTAAATTTAATATCTAATTACCGACCTATCTCTATATTGAGTCATTTTGGAAAAATCTTTGAATCTATTATAACTGATAATTTGTACCAATCGTTGAGCACCAAACTTTGTATGAGACAACACGGTTTCGTTAGGGGAAGGTCAGTACTAACTAATCTGGCACCATATATAGATTTTATCTCAAGAAATTTTGATCAGGGTATACAGGTGGATGCGGTTTATACGGACATCGCGAAGGCATTCGATAGGGTACATCATGGAACGTTATTGAAAATATTGTCAGATTATGGAGTTTCTGGAAAGCTTTTGCGTTGGATCGAATCATATTTGTTGGGTAGGCTTCAGTATGTAGCTGTTGATGGGATTTTGTCTGATTTTTACAACGTAACTTCGGGGGTAGTGCAGGGGTCGCATTTGGGTCCGTTTCTTTTTAATTTATATGTCAATGATGTGTCAAAATGCTTTGTATATGTTGATATCGAAATTTTTGCTGACGACTTAAATTTGTACAAATCAGTCGCCAGTTTAGATGATTTCGTTGAATTTCAAGATGATCTTAATAGATTCGCTACTTTCTGTGCGGAGCGGTATTTGTCATTAAATGTTGAAAAATGTAAACACATATCATTCACGAAGAACACTAATTTTTTGGCATTTCCATTGATTATCAACGGTATCACAGTAGACAAGGTTAAATGCATCAGGGATCTTGGGGTGTTTCTTGATTCTAGGTTGTCTTTTGAATATCATATAGAGAGCGTAGTCTCGAGGGGCTTGAGAATGCTCGGTTTTATTTGGAGGGTCTCTAGGGATTTCAATGATGTGGACACTGTGAGGACTCTGTATTGCAGCTTTGTACGTAGTAATTTAGAGTATGCTACACCGATCTGGACTCCCTTCTTTTATAAATATGAAAATAGATTAGAAATGGTTCAGAGAAGATTCACTAAAAACTTACATTACCGTTTCGGAAACGGACGCGCTACTTGTCCATCTTATAACTCCCGGCTCAGAACATATCGTATGGTAAGCTTAGAAGCAAGGCGGGTAATGTTCGATCAAACATTCTTGTATCGCATTATAAACAGTGGTTTTGACTCCCCTTTAATTCAGAGTATTCATTTTAATGTACGTTTCTTCGGTGGCCGCAAAAGGGACCTATTTTTTATACCGCAAGCTAGAACATCTTTGTATTATAATTCAATCTTTTTGAGGATTACTCGTTTTTATAACTGGCACATTAGTGAAATAGATATGTTCAGTATGTCATTAGTTGAATTTAAGAAAAAATTGCTTCTGTATTTGAATAAAAGTTATAATTAGTTGTTATCAAGTTGGTTGGAGAGTTCACTGTTTACGTTTAGTGTATTTTAAAATGTTCACGATCTTGTATGTAGTGAGACATTGGTTTGTAGTGAACCCCTGTAATTGGGTAATATATCCTGTTGGGGTTCCAGTTTATGTAAATAAAATAAAAATAATAACAGAGCATCAATGATAGCAAATCATTGACCTATACTAATCCAATCATTCATCAATTTTCACTGCTAGGGTAAGAAATATTTTATGGCATAGGGAATGATTCGCCCTTCCAACAAGCTGACTTTAAACGACAATTCGAGAGGGCATCGGTTAAAATTGGCGAAGGAGGATTCTGGAACCTCTTTGGACAATAATTTTTTTATGAAGAGAATCATTTCAATGCATTATGAAATATTCTTTGTGAACTTATTTTTCTTATTTTCAATTTTGAGGTGAAATATCCTCATCTCTTTTTGTATTCTTAGTAATAATTTTATTTCGTTTCTCAGGACTCCGCACCATACAAACTCTCACCAATGCACAAACCGTCAACGTACCTTTAAAAACAACAACATTGAATGTCCTACCATCTACCACTACAAGTATAACTGGATTGCAAAATGTTAAACTAACAAAGCCCATTACTATCCAGATGCCTGTTGGATCCCAGAAAAATATAACGCTAGCTAAAGTAAGTTTGTTTTATATGTGAAGTGCTTCAATATTATTCCGTAAATACTGGCGTGTGAAAGTATCCATCTAAGTTTTATAAGGAGAATATTGTGAAGAAATTTTCTTCTTTTTTCCCAGAAGCAAGTTATGATTGGTGGCAAACCTGTAACAGTGCAAATGGCAAGCGGAAATAAAACGTTGACGTTAGTTCAACAACCCCAAGGTGTAGGGAAAATAGTTCGTTTGCCGACAACTTCTCTTTCAAATCATGTGGAGCAACAACCTAAACTTATGGTTGTTTCAAGACCCAAACCACCTTCAGCAACTATTGGTATGGTATTATTTAATTTGGATACTTTTGTCATTTAAAATGTTATCAACTTGGACCTGCTATCAACTCCCAAGTTTTCTAGCTACAATTTGATAAGTTCACAAGTGTTACGTTTCATGAATTTTCAGCTTCAACATCTTTCGATGGACCTGCTACTACTGATGCAGCACTGGCAGCATTAGCAGCAGAGGCAGGTCTTATCGATCCAGAACCTGAGAAAGAGGAGGTGCCGCAGGGAAATGAAGAAATTCTCAAATCTGCTGAAATGATCAGTCCGACTGATGATCCGCCAGTGGAAACACCACTTCCCTCGGAAGCCATAACGCCAATGGAAACTGCCAGTGGATTAGCAGGTGGTTCTTTGAATTATTCTGATTTGATTGGACTGAAAGGCGGTTCTCCTGCTGATGGGGAAGAGCTAGAAATAACAATTATTCCGAGACCCTGGTTGTCTTTCTGTTTGCTTGGTGGTAACAAAGACAACAATGGAGAAGCAGATGCACAAGCATCTTTGACACCTGACGAAAGCACAAGCTCAGAACAGAATTCTATCAATGGTACGATGAAAAGTAGTCCTGATATTTCTGATGATAAAATGATGGATATTTCAAATACTTCTGTCAAATCTGAATCTTTTAGTGATAGCTTTATAAAGAATCCACCTTTAGATATTAAAGATGAAATGGGTAAGAGTTGGACAACGTATTGTTAATTATTTTATCATCATTGTCCTTTATTCACAGATTCTGAACATGGATATGACTCTTTTGGAAAAAATCAACATACTGCGGTGCTTATGCTAAATAATGATGAAATTAAAAAGGAAGAATCTGATGATGCATTATCTGCATTGGCGTCAGCTGCTTTGGATCATCAAAAGGATTCTGGACTTATGGATCATGAAAACCAAACAGAGCCATCAATCAAAGTAGAAGAAAAGGTAATGAATTATATACGTGTTCACTTCGCAATTTCAGAACAAATTTATTCAATCCTCAATCCGCCCACTTCAGTTATATGTAACAGGACTCTTTTATGTAACAGAAAATATCTTATATTTATGATTTTATATTCTCAATATTTTTCGATACATCATCACAATTCGTCAATTCTGTATAATTCAATATTAAAAATGGCATAACTATGGGGATAGTTTGTGATAGATTACTCCACGTAATGTCCTGGGTTTGAACATCCAATCTTAGGTACCTAATTTGAATGATTGTTTTCTCGTTGGAAATTTTCAAATTTTCGTCAGCGTTTACAATTTTTCAGTATTCTCATTGATACACAAATCGATTCCAATTATGAATAAAATACATGCCGGAGACCTATTGAAGGCATATATCAAAAATATATGAAAAATAATCTTTGTAATTTTTTAGTCTTATCAGAAATGGACTGTCCTAGCTAAGATGAGCCATCATTTTATTCAATATGATAATCTATGATTGAATTGAATTAATAGAGAACGTTTCTGTTATTATAATGTTATTCATAATTATTTATAGCCTCAAATTTCTTCAAATTGTTCGTCTGATCCAGTGGACAAAGAGCAATGGTATACAGTGGGTTTCATCAAAGGAAATTCGTGTGATGTACAGAGTTATTATTTATTCAACGAGGATACATCTAAAATGACTGTGGAAAATTTACCTGACCTGACACAATATCAGAAATACACTCTGGAGCCTGGAACTGCATACAAATTCCGAGTTGCCGCAGTCAACGGTGTTGGCAGAGGAGAATGGAGTGAGGTGAAGAAATAACTTCTTACACAATTGCTTAATACTGATTAAAGGAGATATTGTTTTTCCAGATTTCCGCTTTTAAGACTTGCCTTCCGGGATTCCCTGGTGCTCCAAATGCAATTAAAATTGCAAAAGCTGCAGATGGAGCACATTTGTCTTGGGAGCCTCCTAACACAAATCAAGGAGATATTTTAGAGTATTCCGTGTATTTAGCAGTTAAAGGAAAAGTGAGTAATGCTTCATGTTCTTATGTTACTTTTTTTTTAGTATTCACTTCAGAAAGAAAGCAAGCTTCAAAATATTTTTTGAAATTTGTATTAGCTGACATTCTGAGATTGTCAATAAAAGCTTGTACATAAGGAACTGGGTTTGATTGTAATTGAACGAATACTTTTGCATATATTATGAATTTCAATATGTCTTTGATTATTTTTCCTTAGGTTTTTTTTTTTTTTTCAAATGTTTTTGTTTCTTTTTTTCAGGAAAAAACTAACCCATTATCGCAGTTAGCATTTGTCAGAGTTTATTGCGGCCCTAGCAATTCCTGCGTTGTTCCAAATTCTTCGTTAGCTGCTGCTCACCTAGATACAACTACAAAGGCAGCTATAATATTCCGTATTGCTGCCAAAAACGATAAAGGATACGGGCCTGCCACACAAGTTAGGTGGTTACAAGGTAAACTTCCTTTTCATTTGTTCAATTTATGTTCATTGATGATCTACTAAAAATAATCTCACCACCGAATATACTCTTTTAGATACTCAAGCAAACAAACAAGCAGTAAAAAGAGCTTCGGATCTAAATAATCAGAATTCCCCTAAGAAACAAAAATTTGATAAGGAAGACTTGTAAATGGAGTACAAAATGTGTGGTTTGTTTCAAACTGTGGAGGTGATCTGTTGGATCTCTTGTTTCTAACAATGAAATTATTTTACAATCGAGTTGTTAAAAGAGAACTCTATGAACGATTTCATGATGAAAAATTGAAAATTTTTCATTGTATCGTGGATCAAAGACTATCTTCAAAAAAAGTGCATAGATATTAGGTGACGAAATGGAATCGGAAATGTGTTAGTGAAATGAAACATTTTATTTTTTGAACTTGCAGATTTTATCTTAGTTTAATTGAGTGGGGTTCTATATTGTAAAGTATTAATGAGAACCACTCAACAACAGCGTGAGTATGCCTTCAAATATCCCTTGTATTAAATTTAGCTAATGAGTGTTAGATGCTTCTGTGAATACATATCGAAAGTGTTTAGATAACTGCATTACTATTTCAAAGACTCGATATTCATTCATGGTAATATTGAATTTAAGATGGACAATCATTTATTTGATGTCTTTATGTAAGCCACATAATCATTTGAACTGGATTTTTTTAGAGCAGAAATGGGTAGAGCAAATTTCCATTCTGTCATCGCTTTATCGAGCATTTGTTTTAATTTATTTTCTCCATTATTTACACAATTTTAATATTTGCTGAATCTTCCATCGAATATACCAATTTTAATGTTTTTGGAATCAAATCCCAAATATTGACAAAAAATAAATACAAACCAATAATCCAGAACTGGATCATTTTATATACATATAAAAAAATGGGGAAACTTAAATACTGATTTGATATGCAAGTTAGTATTTTATTACGTTTTTTATGTCATACATCGCTAAACACTTTTGATGTATGCATTGAAATCTGTTTTTCTTTTTTGAAAAAATTAATGCAGTGGTAGTAAAAAGTGTTCTCACATCAATTTCAGTTCAGAATATTTTTTATGAAGACGTAATTTATTATTCAAAACACTTTTTATAAGATATCTTTAGTTGTTTAAAAATATATTGACCTTATTATACTGTGAACGAGATATTTTGTTATCAACTTAATTGAAAAATATATAATGTAAATATTCATATTCCCTCTACTGAAGTTGTTTCACTTCGATATTCGCAATTTTTTAACGAAAATATAGCCATTAATGTGCTACATATATTTGATTCTATGTATGTATATAATGAATTTATAAAAAGTTCAATCACCCACATTTGGTTCAAAAGTGAACATATATTATATATATACATCCGTCGATTATATGTTTATATATACAAAAAAAGTAGAATTTTCATTACAATGCGTTTTTTGTGTTCGCTACCCTTCATACAAGCGTTTCAGGCGAAATTCTGTATTGAAATAGTTGTATAGATCAGGGATCTCATTTTGTATGTATTTACATTCAGTTTCCATTCACGTTATACACGTTAAGATTAATAAACATACAAAACAAATCGATTAGTTTTTATCTATGTATTATTTCATGACGTGAAATATTGACTGAAGGATATTTTGGAGGGATTTCAAAAAATATTTTTTAGGGTCGTCTACTTATCAGAAAAAGAACTCTTGAAAATAATATATAGACACCCTTCCGGATTGCGGCATGCAGACTACTGTCAAGGGCAGTCTCTAGAATAAAATGTTACCTAATGTCGGAAAAAATGCAAACGTTCATCCTAGTGAACTGTAATGTATCAGAGACTCATTCATCAGATTGAGAAGAGAAAATGTGCAGAATAATTTTCAACAGCTTTTGCACGCATATTCAAATTGGTCGCCACTGCGGTCAGCTATTTGAGTCTTGATCCCGTCACACCTTTATTTCATAATGAAAAGTTTTGACGATGTTTTCATAGGTAATATATGTACACTCAACGGCTTTGATCTGGTTGGGAGTTCAGAACTATTAGGGACGACAAGTATGCGCTATTGTGAATTTTTCGACACAAAATCGCAATCGCACACTATTCTGAACTCAGAATCAAAAAGCTCATGATTTCAAATGAAAAAATCGCCGAATACCATACAAATTTTGAAATTATTGTTTCAAATTTTATTTACACGATCATTACATAATGCACAAAGTGGATTATTATTTTTCATGTGTTTTCAATCACAATATCTGAAACAATACTTTGAAGCTAATTATGATTATATCGGTATTTTTCGAGTTATTCCGGAAAACGATATCGAGAAAAAAACCACAAAATTTGATATCTTTTCCCCATATCACTCGACATAAAAAACTTGAAAATGTACACTGTTGTCCCCTTTATTGATACATATAAACGATTCATATCCGAAAAGACAGCTTCAGTCGAGTTGAAATCTAGTACTTGGTTGAGAACTAATGTCGGCTTTCATGCAAAATCACGTTATAATCGTGCGGTAATAGAATCAAGTACATTATTTTATTATATTAGGAAGTCAAGTTGCGTTGGGCTGGAGGAATATCCGCTCCCTACTCCACGTCAATGATCTCGAAATTTCTTTTCAGTCTTCAGTAAATAAATTTTGAACATGACAAATTATGTGAACGCTCAATCTTATTCCGCATATTTCATTCAAATGTTTTCATCTCGCCCTTATCAAAAAACGGCTAGGGCGTTTTTCATATAGAGCAACATATTTTTTGTCAATTGCTGATAATATCTGCAGATGCAATGTTGAATCATTTCATTTTGTGTTACCAGGTGAACGTTTCCGTGTTGTGTACTGGTTTAATGAATTGAATCATAACTAGTTATTAATATCTGGCGTCGGTAAATAAGATCCAGGTATTTTTCTACTGACTCCCTTTTCTATTATTATTCTATACAAAATTATTGTGCAATTTTGAGAAAAATTGGGTAATACTTTCATTAATTAGTCAATACATTTTTGGTAGCTGTTTGACTCTTCGATAATTTTGAGAAATCAGAATGGGAAGAGTGTTTTGACCGATTTTGCAAATTATACGGACATAACCTAGATATTTGGACTCCGGAGCATAAATAACATTAACGACATTATTCTTTGTTCTCTTTATTACCGCGAGGATCTTTCGACTTTACCGATTTGAATAATAAGTGAAAACTATTTTTCCGCAACTCCAGGTCTGTAATCAGTAATTTGATGTTTCAGCTCTTTGGATTATAGTTAGTTTAGTACAAACATCAAAAATGAAGGAAACATTTTACAGATGAATTATTCCACCAACGTATGTGCTAGCATTGTATATCAGGTATCAGAAAAATATTGAGGTGAAAGATGAAAAACATACTCTTATTTGAATTAATAAAATTCATTCTGATGTTGGTGATCGATTTTTTAAATTGAAGTTTATTCATTTGGTCATCAATTTCGGTTCACAGTAGAACCATCATCAGAGGCCAACGGAATAAATTTTAATTTTAGAAGTGTGTTTTTCATTCACTTAAAGAAGGAAAAATTCTTCCACATTCATTCATCAAGTAGTTGGCGTACATTTTAGTCATCATTTGCTGATGACAAAGCCTGCTGACTTCACGTCAGTGCGTTTCTACACTTTTTTTTAGATCACAGAAACTATAATGTGTTTAGATGCAGATTTCGGCATCCATAACGCAAGTACGAAAATTCTGCACATCTATATATAGACTGATAATGCTTGTATGTACAGTCTTTTTTCCATAGAGACGTCGAAAATCAAAAATAACGAACTAATTACGTCATAGTATCAAGTCTTCTGGGTTTTACTCCATGCTAGCTGGGAACAATGCAGAAAACAATATATTTTAGATCTCTGAGGAAGAAATAAACTTCTTTTTTTCTTCTGAGTTTCAGAATTGACCGATTTATAGCCTTATATAATTATAATTATCAATTGAAAAAAGTGGATGTACTAGGAGCGATTTCGTTATTCTCATCTCAAAATTGAAAAAATGCACAAAAACTCACGACAGTTTTGAAATGAAAACGTTTCGAATGGTACACGTGCATAATTATGATTGAAAAATTTGAGAATCCTCATGTTACTCGAACCATATTATAAAGAGCTATGTTTGAACTTTTAGGTGGAAATATGTATCCGATTGTTTCTAAAGCAGTTATGGATTTTCATTCCATTGAGGATATTGTGGAACATCGTACAAGAATACTTTCACGCTTCAAAGATCTCAAAAATGCAATGCATATTAAAACAGAAAAATTACAAGAAGTTAAGAAATTCAGGTACTTTGAAAGAGAAATGGAAGAATTCATGTTATTACTAAATGATCTATTCGATGCGGTTCCAGAAGAACATCTTGAGGATTTAGCCAATCTTCAGGTGAGATTTGATTAAATGAAAATTGAAGCTGAAAGCGCCGAATAGCCACCATTTAGATCAATGGAAAGTTTCTTTGCCCTTCCTTCAATTCCAATTGCCATATATCTAAGTCTACTGTAGCTAGGGCCCTGGAGCTATGAGCTTCCGAAAGTATATAGGAACATCGAAATCTAGGAGTATACAAATATCATTACTCTTCGATTTCCTACATCGAACTCAAATTAAATAACTACGCATTGTAGTGTAGTATCCTACACGACCCATATCTTGGCTAGTTATTTTCGTGCAATTCAATCATTGTAGGTAAATATTGAGAATGTTTTTGTTTGGCCACACAAACATATAATGTAACTATATATATATATATATACTGTCCTTTTTCTAAGGGTCGAGACCCTTAGAAAAAGGACAGTTGATATAAACGACCGTGACACGAATACACTTTTATATATATATATATATATATAATTTCGAAGGAAATATTGGGTAAAGCGGTCAAAAGATTATAACAAATGTTTCTTCCTCTCAAAATGTGAATCCACCCATTATTTATTTTCCTTTACCCTAAATTCCCGAACTTACTCATAAATTGAATAAAATTTTTTCAAGAAACAATAATTTTAAGATTTGTTACAAACAAATATTAAAAATTGGAAATATATACTCTAAATTAAAAGATACTGATACACCAATGAAAAAATCTGGTGTAGTTTATAATATAAATTGTTTGGATTGTAACAAAAATTATATAGGACAAACTTCAACTGTTTTAAAAGAGAGAATTAATAGACATAAAAGCGATTGTAAGCTTGGAAAAAGAAGCTGTGCTCTCTCCGAACATTTTAATGATACCCTTCACAATATAGATTTTTCCAATGTCAAAATTCTTGATACTGAAATTAACAACACTAAACGTAAGTTCTCAGAAATGGTTGAAATTTTTCTCAATAGTAATTGTATGAACAAAAGAAAAGATATTGAAGATTTAAGCATAATTTAGTCCCAAATTCTATTCAATATGAAACTACATTAATCCAAAATTCATGTTTAGATTCATAGAGTATTTTACCTCGATTTTCTGAAATATACATTAACAAGATAGCCAAATTTCACATTGACTTTTCAAGTAATCAAAATGACAATAATCAATAATTTCAAACAAAATTTCTTCAATTTCTCAGTGTTTTTGAATTGAATATCATTTGCGGGTAAGTTTTCTATTATATTAACCATTTTTATATAGTTTCATAATGTTTTTGTATTGTATTTAAGCCTTGAGAAAGAATCCAATAAAGATTCGAAAGCTTGGCAGTAAAAAACGATATTTTCTTATAATCTTTTGACCGCTTTACCCAATATTTCCTTCAATTTTATACACTACGGTCAAGAAACTTTGAATAATTTATATATATATATATATATTTATATACAGGGCTGTTCCACCTCATACGAGCACCCCGTATATTTCTTATTCCATAGTGATTGGAAAATTTTCCCGAAACACATCTTTTGACGTATATTTATAAATAAATAAATGATATTTTATTCCATTGAGATCATTCACACGATATTGGAAAAGTCAGTAGATAAAATAGACTACATAAAATATGCTGTTACACAAGTAAACATATAAAAAGATAGGTACAAGGTATTAAAAGCTACATTCCATAAATTCATTCAGACTATAGAATGAGTATTGCAACAGAGGAGATCTTTGAGAGATTTTTTAAATACGTTCAGATTTTGGACTTCTCTTACAGCGATTGGTAGTTCATTAGACAACTGTATACCTGTATAAGAGATGGACTCTTTTCACAGAATGTTGTCCGATGAGGCTGTATTCGAAGAAGATTACCATGCGTTGTCTTGTAGTTATGTTTGTCAGCACTTTCAATGAAGTCCTTTAAATTATTTTTAACGAATAGGATAGTTTTAAAGATTTAAATACAGGGGAGAGTTAGAATTTTGTTTTCTTGAACGTAGCCTCTACAGGAAGTTCGTTTATCAATCCCAAAGATGAGACTTATTATTTTTTTTTGTTTTTTTTTTTATTTTAGGCTTGAACGAGCAACCCCCTAAGAGGGGGCGCTCTAACCCGTCAAAATTGAATATACAAGAGGGGTTGCGTGAAACTTCATCTGAAAGGTCTTGGAAGGCTCTTCACAACAATGTATGAAAAACGTAATTTTGATGAACTGTTCTCGCCAAAAATCATCTTCTTAGCTGAAATGAGCCACCTTGAATATTTTCGTTATTTTAACAATGTACAAACTCATTTTTGTAAAGCCCTTTCTATAAACTTTTTTTCCCAAATAGCGAGGAAAATTCCTTCAAACTTTAAAAAAAATCGAAAACATGTCCTTATGTTGCCTTCATTTTCTTTTCTCAGAAGGTTTTGTATCTGGTTTATAATACGTTTCTTCGATCATTTGATGTTTTATAAATCAATCTGTTGAGTAACTATCTGTTTGAAATTTTAAAAATATTTATGGTGTAATTCCTCAATAAAATTCTACCATGGCCCCTCTACGCTTTCGTATATATACATTGCAAGAACGTGTAGAGCTGGTTAGCCTGTATTACCAAAATCAAAGTTGTGCATGTGCGGCTGCAAGGATAGGTATCTAACCAAAACCATCCTGAACGTAGCGTTCATTCGCCATAATACGAAATGGAATTGGTTCCAAAATTTGTTGAGACGGTTTCAGTAATGGATTAAAAAGGGCCTCCAGTGGAATCGTGAATGATGAAGGAGCAGCTGCAGCGGTATTGGGAAATGGCCTACTTAATCCAAACACGCAGTCTGTATGACCACTTTCTGCAGCTTCCGGTATTAGACATTCTATCGTTTTCAGAATTTTACCTAAACTCCATTCGTACAAAATTGAATTAATGCATGAAAGTTCCATTTGTACAAAATTAAATTAATTCATGAATTAAATGATGACGATTTCGATCGAAGGCAAGAGTTTTGCGAAATTACCGACGAGCGTGTATCAATAAAAACCCAAATTTCTTGTAGGTACAACGTCTGCTTTTGTGACGAAGCAATTTTTCACACTCAACAAAAGCTAAACGTTTGGGCAGAAAATTTGGGAGACCACCAAATTCGACCTCTGTTTATTCCTGGTAATTTAAATGACGAAATTGATCTTGAAATGCTGGAAAATGCGATTGATATGTTAATAATAGAAAAACTAGAAAACGATCCTCTACTACTTAAACAACAACTGCATTTACAACAAGAAGGAGCTCTTCCTCACTACGCCTCGCCAGTTCGCCACAACCTTAATTTGCAATGCCCTGATCGTTGGATAGGAAGAAGAGGTCCTATGGAATGGCCTGCCCGATCTCCCGACCGGAACCCTCTGGGCTTGTGGGGACATCTTAGGTTTAAGAATTTTGTGACCCAGCTCGATAATTTGGACGTAATACGCCAACGAATATCAAATGAGTGCCGTAAAAACTTGAACATTTGATTTAATAACGCAGACTCATTTTTTGGTTTTTTGAGTTTGTAAAAAGAGCTTAATAAAAATGGGCTTGTACATTGTAAAAACAACCAAAATATTCAAGGTGGCTCATTTTAGCTAAAAACTTGATTTTGGCGAAAACGGTTCATCAAAACAACGTTTTTCGTACACCGTTGTAAAGGGGCTTCCAAAACCTTTCAAATTAAGTATCACTCAACCCCTCTTGATTCCCTATTCAATTTTGAGGGGTTAAAGCGCCACCTTTTAGGGGGTTGCTCGTTCAAGCCTCAAATTCATATATGTCAAAAGATGTCCCCCAAACAAAATCATTCGATGTGTTTCGGGAAATTTTTCCAAGCACTATGGGATGAGAAATATACGAGTTGGCTCGTATATGATGGAATCACCCCCTGAATATATGCTATAAAGCATGTTGCTATAGTATACGTGAAGAAAAGCATACCAACAGCAGTATTCGAATCTAACTTAAAGATACTACAAAGGTTAGGTTATCTAGAAGTTTGGAATTAAAAAAGCACTCAATATAGAAAATAATAAATCTATTGATGAGAATATTTATTTCAGGCTAAAGTATGCAAACACGAAGATATTGACTCGGAACTTAGAGCACGTGAAACCGAAAGAGATGTTTTGGAACAATTGGGACTTCAGATGATAGCTGACAACCACAGTGAATCCGAAAATATAAGGAAAAAAATATGTAAGTTTATCGGCCTATAATAGATAACTCATATAACCTTTGGTATACAGAGTGAGTCACGAGGAACTGTACATATTCCTAACACGTATAGAGACTATTCAGGTGATTATAAAATGATCATTTATAAGTGCCTTCCTCTCTTCATAAATTTTATACATTTATGAATATTTTCGATTATCTTTAAATAACAATTTTCTCATTGAATTCAGTATAAGGAGCAAAAGTTAGTATCATCTTTGTACATCATAAAGCATTTTCTTAATTCAGTGCCGTTTCCAGGACCACCTTATGAAAATTTCCCAATTCAATTTGATCTTAGTATTGGAACACCCTGTTTGGCCGTTCATTGAGAAATAATTAGTTTTGAGCAGGAAAATTCTGAAACTTTCAATTAATTGTTTTAGATCTTGATACATAAAATTATGCAGAAATTTCCCTTAGCCTTTCGAACACTAAGAACAACAATCGGGAAGTTGAATTCGTTAATAGATCTATTACGTGCTACCTTAAATATTCTATTATCAGCCTCGTAGTTCATTTCTGTTTGTGTAAGAAGGGACAAATCACTTTAACGAGCCGCCGAGTGTTTCGTACCCCCGTCTGTCCTTTTCAATTGGTCGCTGATGCTCAATCGTTAGACTATAGTTGTTTTCTTAAAGTTCAAAATTTTAGATGATGACTGAATTTTGAATTCATTAAAGAAAAAAATGTATTTAAAAGAAGTTTAATGGAATATTTTTGTTATAAAATTGTCATAAATCCATCAATGAGTCATGAACCATCGCTGATAAAAAGAAATAAACCAAACATGAACGAGGAAGACAAAATTTTTTATGGAAATTATTAAAAACGAAAACTAACATAACCAATAAAAATTATCTTAGATTACTTTCAAAATGAATTCCTCCAGCTTCCACACATTTCTGTTGTCTTATATTTAAATGTCTAAATACCTTCCTGATTGTACCAGGATCGTCCCAAATAATATTGGAACAGTATATCAATTCTTGGCGTGTGTTTGGAGGTTCTGTATACATCAGTTCTTTCAGTCGTCTCCAAACGAAATATCAATAGGATTTAAATCCTAAATCTCAAAGAATAGAAGCTAGTTACTGATTACCCCAATCCACGCATTCATCGTAATATCTTAATTGAGAGCGTCCTTCGCGGATTTCATAGGGATTTTTTTCGGCCCAAATTGACAACACCATCTCTTGTAAATGGCGCTTTATCGGTAAATAAAGTTTTATGGAGAACGAATTAAATTGGAAAATTTTCATAAGCCGGTCCTGGTAACGGCACTGAATTAAAAAAATGCTGTATGATGTGTAAAGCTAATACTTACTCTTGCTCCTTACACTGAATTCAATAAGAAAATTGTTATTCAAATCTAAGCGAAAATAATCACTGAACTTCAATTTTTAATTGAAAATCGTACAATAATGTTAGAAAAATCTGTTTGGCAGTTTTCCTCCATAATCACTTAGGTTTCAATATTCCTCATCAAATAGGAAGAAATATACATAGGGTGGAATTTTCGAAAGACCAAAAACAACAAAAAATTTTAAATGCCGGAGCTGTTCGAAAGTTATGATGGATTGAAGTTTTCGGTGACAACCGAAAATCAGCCTGTATACAATTTATGGAGAGAGGAAGGCACTTTTAAATGGCCAGTTGATAATATCACCTGAGTAGTTTCTATACGTGGTAGGAATATGTACAGTTCCACGTGACTCACCCTGAAAACCTATTTCTTTTTGTGCGTTTGTTATTGTTCCATATATATATGCTAAATTGTTTTCTTCGCACCTGTTTTTGCGCGCATGTTCTAGGTGAACATCGTGCTATCGTTTTGTCCAAATGTCTGTAATTTTGGATGATTGAGCCGAAAATGGTCTCAAGCGATGGTTGGACTCATGGCTGACGAATCCGGTGTCAAAATCGATTCTGTCCGGCCGACCGTCCGTATGCACGATTACGGGCGTACGGAGGCTTCTGTCGACTTGGAAATTTGAGGTTTGTTTGCATTTCAAGGTGCGAATCATAAATTCGTTAATGGTCTGAATCAGCCGAATGGTTTCGGAGCCATTTGAAATTTTGAGGTCATTGCCCTGATATTTCGAGAACTATTGGAGCGATTGAATTGAAACTTGGCACCTAGTTGGAGCATAAGAATAACTTGCAGCTGTTTGCAGGATTTTGTTGAGATCGTGCATTCACAAAATAAAAAAAAATTCTTCCAAAATTTTTTCGAAAAAATTGTTCTTTCCAGAAACTATTCATAACTTTCGAAAAAAAATTCGGTCATATTTTGAGCTTCATATTTTGCAGCAGTGTACCAAATTTCAGTCTGCTGCGATGATAATTTTCTGGAGATATTGTGAAAAATATGTGAAATTTTGTGGTTTTTCCTCGATATCGCTGTTCTTTTCTGAATAACTGAAAAATACCAATCATAATGAAACTTAACAGCAAGTTTGAAACTCTGTGTGAATCTTCTAACCAGCATTTTTCGATAAAGTACTGGATTTCAATTCATCAAATCTTACGGCTGACCGTAAACACAATAACTTTCGAAAGAAACAACTTAGAAACTCGATATCTGTAGCGTAGGTTCGGGCCTTATTTACCAATGCTGAATTCGTGAATGGGTAACATCCGCCAATGATTTCGTAGATAAAGCCATTCAAAATTTCATTTTCCCAATACTTCCAAAAAAACGGTTATATCGAATTGAAATCCAGTACTTTATCCAACAAGCCTAGGAAAGCACTGACGTGAAGACATTTTAGGAAGAATTTTCGAACAGAAACATGCCCTTACTAATTTACTGTCAGAAAGGAAAGGGTTCGTGGACAATCTTGCAGCAATGAAGAAGATCAGTACCTCACAGACAAATCCGAGGGCAAACCTTGTCTGCAAATGTATCTTCAGAAATGGCTCTCAAATTTCCAAGTCGATAGAATCTTCCTTACGCCCGAAATCGTGCCTACGGACGGCCGGCCGGACACGGACAGAATCGATTTTGACACCGGATTCGTCATCAGTGAATCAAACCTAGTCGTTTGAGACCATTTTCGGTTCAAAATTCGAAAATTACAGACATTAAGACAAAACGATAGCACCCTTCTCCCCTAGAACATACACTCGAAAAAATATTTGGCAAAGTAGTTCAAACGTGAGGGACCTAGGGAAACAGGGATTCATTCTCATGTACCTACATAATATGGAGATTTATTAATTCAATTATCGTCAGCATCAATATGAAGATATGATATTCTCTTTGTAGGTGATATGAAAGAAAAGTGGCAATCTCTGTCATCCAAGTTGATCGATCAAATTGAAATTCTTCGTACAAAACAACATTTTATAGAATTCGGTCGCAACTATGATAAATTTGTAGAATGTATGAAAGAAAAAGTGAAATTTATTTCCGAAAAACTCCATTTCACCAGCCTGGAAAGTATCGAAAAATATATTTATGAATTCACTCAAATGGAGAAGAAAGTTTTTAGAATGGAGGTGGAAGTCGAAGAATTAAGAGCGGCCGCTGATTTCTTCATAAAAGACGACTACCCGCAAAGCTATAATGTTTCACAGAAGAAAGAGAATCTGAACTTTTGCTGGAGAACACTCAAGGGACTCGTTCAAACTAAGAAAACAGAAGTATCTGAACTCATTCGGCTGTATAAGCTGTCTTGTAGAGCCGATGAATTTCTGGCTTGGATAGCCCGAAAAAAGGAAATTCTTTCCAACGATGACTACGGAGAAGATCTGGCCGATATTCTGGTACTTCAAGGAAAAAATGATGGTATTGTGATTTCGATCATTTTTCTTCAATTCTTCCAATTGTAACATAAGGGGGTGTTTTTTTAGAGGTATACAAATTTGAAATGAAATGAAACACTTAAAATTCATTTCATTCTCATATGGTTTTGCTTTTATTTGATATATATTTTCACTCGTCAGTTTCTGATATGCCCATTCTCTTCATATGATTCCTTGTGAAATGGCAAAACGTTCTGACCACAAATAAACCACCAACTGTCAAATTGACAATCACTAGAAAATTTGTTGCCGATTTAAAAAATCAAACCTCTGAAAAAACACCCATTACTGTAATCCATTTAACTCGAAAAAAAAAGTCGGACAATTATTTTTGCCTGGTTTTGTGAACATGCGTAAATAAGAAATAACAGTAGAATCTTTTTTTACGGGCTGGCGCTATATCAAGTTCATTAAACTCTTATATCTTAGGCCAGGAACTCACGTGCGATTTTCTGTCACGCGATCGTTTAGTAACAAAAATGTAACGCATATACGACCGAACAATCGCAAATAATTGCTTTTTTGGCGATCGCAAATATTAAGTCGTACGACAGAAAATCGCAGGTGCGTGCCTAGCCTAACTGGGTATCGAATTTTGAGCCTGAAATGGTCTTGAACGACTGGATTCGACTCACTGATATTTACACCTTTCACGTTCAGTGGACAGCTATTGAAGTTTTATTGTGGAAGAAAATATATTCCTGTATAATCGATGAATATTTTAGTATCTCATTTATTAAAGGTATAGTACGAATCTTGGAGCAATTGGAGCTAAGATTTCAAGACATCATGTTAGAGCACGACTGCTTGAATCCATTGCATTCTGAATTCACCACAGATGTCCTGGTCGAAAAAAATATAATTCAACAGAACTGGCTGGAGCTCAAAAATATAGTTAAGGTGAGAATAATAAGGGTTACACCTAACCACGTTCGTACTGTTCTCAAAATCGTTTAGTACAGTTTTCGTACACAACATTAGAGATTAGAGATTTTAAAGCCAACTAAAATTCTCGTTATATTGCCGTGGTTGTGCCTATCTCTCCTTCATTCATTCACCTTCTCTTTAATGTGCTCGGAATTAACCATGTGCACAGATAATCGTAACACGTTTTTATTGCATACTAATCATTCATACCCAACTATAGACAATTTTTGTTTTTACAACACCACAAACATCCATGACCTCGCTGGGATTCGAACCCAGTACCTTCAGCACCCTAGTCCACCTCTTCAGCTAACTAGTCTACCGAGGTAGCCTATCTCTCCTTACGTCAACGATAACCACAACTATGGAAATAAGCATGGAGGTAGGAAAATGGAAATTAGACTTAGACTAACTATGGACCGTTTTCGCACCACGTTTACTTCAACTGATAATACGCATCCACAGAGACGTCGTACAGTGAGAACAGAAGAAGCCATTGCTGCTGTATAGCGTAGCGTGGAGGAAGTCCCGGGTCAGAACGTTACAGTCAATGGTGACCGCTATAGAGCCATGATTACTGTCTTTTTCGTTCCTCAATTGAACAACCATGATGTGCAGCAGCTGTGGTTTCAACAAGACGGCGCAACATGTTAAACAGCTCGTGCCACAATTGATTCACTGAAGGAAACGTTTGATAACTGTATAATTTCACCTTCCGGGTCCGTGAATTGGCCTCCAAGATAGCGCGCGTTATTGCCGATATACGGCCACAAATGTTGGAAAAAGTGATTGAACCTCCAGATTAGATTACGTCCGAACCAGCCCTGGCGGTTATATGACAGGAATTATATTTAAATTATAATGCCAAAAAAGTATCTTTTGAATAAAAACAACTTCATGTCAATTTTAAAAATTCATCCTCGTTTTATTCCATTTCAAAGTTCTATACCCCCCCAAAAAAAACACCATTTATATGTACTCAAATCAGCATGATTCTATCATTGCATAAGAGGACTTTACAACGGTTCTATTTGTTAAATAGAACTATGACGATACATGACATCATTTGAAACAACAGCACAGGTGAATTAGTTGTTTTGTAAACATCATTTTTACACGTTGCCAGATACGAAGTTAGAATTTCATAGTTACGAGGGTGCAGAATATTTCAAAATTGTATTTGATTTTTGAACACTATTACGATGACCTGCAAACATTATTACAAATTCTCAAAAGGGGGTTCTATTCCGAACAGAATGTTAAAGATTTCAATAATCATGAACACCTCAGGTTTCAAGAACATCTAATGTTCGTCCGTAAATTACGGAAGCTGTTACCGTTGATAAAGTTAACGAAGCGGAAATGTTCCACTGCGCATGCTCAGAATAACGA
This sequence comes from Myrrha octodecimguttata, assembly GCA_958510865.1. Taxonomy (NCBI): domain Eukaryota; kingdom Metazoa; phylum Arthropoda; class Insecta; order Coleoptera; family Coccinellidae; genus Myrrha; species Myrrha octodecimguttata. The sequence continues at coordinate 31,885,132 of OY294065.1, read as the reverse complement.
TAACGGAAGATTTAGATGGCTTAAAATCATAAAATCTCTCTATTATCACGAATCGAAAATAAAGGCAGGTTAAACGTTACCTTTATGTGATGTATAATACCATTAGTTGTTGTAAATCTTCACGAATTATTAGATTTATAGTTGAGGTTACAGTTGTTTTCATTAAATAAAATATTTTCCGTTGGATCATCCAATCCAAACAATTTGTTTCAGGAACGTCGAAGAAATTTGAAGGATCGTTACAAGATTTATAAACTAAACTCTGACATCGATAATAATATTGCTTGGATAAATGAACTAAAATCTGTACTTTCTATCGAGGACATCTCCGAAAGGGTAGCGGATGGTGAAGCCACTTTATCAATGCTCAATATATACAGCAATGTTATCAATTCCAGAAAAGAAATAATAGATGAGATATTTCGAACTGGAGGAGGATTATTACTTGTTTATTGCGAACATTTCAATGAAATAAACGGAAAACTATCAGCATTGTATAGAGCGAAGCAATCCTTGCAAGGTAATATCAATGAATCGATGAGAAATATACCTTTTTTGACATTACAAAGTGCATATAAGATTTGCATATTCTGCTGCGTTCTGTACTACTCAAGTGTTTCGGATTTGAGGCTCTTGTAGATCTGTGGATTCTTTTTTGCGCGCATGTTCTAGGGAAAAAGCGCGTGCTATCGTTTGGTCCAAATGTCTGTAATTTTCGAATTTTGAGCTGAAAATGGTCTCAAACAACTAGGTTTTACTCACTGATGACGAATCCGGTGTCGAAATCGGGCCCGGCCGTCTGGCCGTATGCACGATCTGAAACATTCAGGGTAGGTTGCATTCAAAAATACGACGGTTAAGTTCGTTGATGTGTGAAATCTGCCAAACGGTTCGGAGCCTCTCGAAATTCGGGGATTATTTCTGTGATAATTCGGGAACAACTGAAACGATTGTATTAAATCGAATTTCGTTTAGATCGAATATACAGTCAGTAAAATTTCAAAGAATTCTTCTTTCAGAATTTTTTTCGAAAAAATTATTTTTTAGGAAACTGTTCATCATATCCGAAAAAAAATCGCTCAGTATTCGAGCTCCATGTTTCACAGCAGTGTACCAAATTTCGTGGGTTTTTTTTATCGATATCGTTGTTTTTTTCGCCATAACTCATAAATTACTGTTTCAATCATGATAAAACTTTGCAGCTAGTTTGGAAATACTGATTGACAACTTTGTGCAAAATTTCGAGATTATCGTGTCGTTAAAAAATTTCAAATATTTCCACAAATATTAGATATTCTGTGATCATCTGATCATATTATCCTCATGAAATTCTGTATGAACCTTCAAACTTTCATTTTTCGATGAAGTATGCGATTTCAAATCCATCTAATCTGTATTTTTGGACATATTGGGGAAATAAAACTTTGAATGGGTACATCTACGGAATCATTGGGCGTATTTCACAAAATTTTCTTTATACAATGGTAAAAGTTCCTTCCCGATCGTAAACGCGCAACTCGTAAAATCCCCAAATCGCTTCCATTGGCTTATAGGCGGATTCTCAGCGTTGTGAACTTGACCTTCGTATTCAGAGCTTTAAACCTACCCTGAAAATTTTGAACCACAATCATCATCCTCATAGTCGAAATACTTAACAGATATGGAATCACTTATTAGCTGGGCAAACACGGACGTTGTTTTCAAGATGATTTTTGAACGTGTGTGTACGACTGGCTGCACGCGCCATGACCGAACGGGAGAGGTTTCCAGAGATGATTATAATCTATTTCAAGCGATGGACCAGAAGCCCTGGTTATCGTTACTGTTATCAAAACTGACATATAGGCAAAGGATAATCTGTCAATTTGGATAATCCTCACCATAACCGGAGCGTTAGGTCCATCGCTTGAAATCACATTATATCTGGAGTGCGGCGAATCGAAGTTCCTTGCTACAACCCTGAAGCCTGCACTCATATGTCCGTGGGCCATTGCAAGGTACGCTCTGTATGAATTTTTGAGACGAAATTGGATCGTGAGACATGGCTGATTTTCGTCAATTGACGAAGGAATTTATAACAGCCTTTATCGAGATATCATCAGGATCATTCTCCCTCAATTTTCTCACAAGCAAGTTCTGCCGATACTTGTCTCTGTCACCCTGCCAAATCTTCAGTCATACACGCGGTTTTCATCTCTTGTCTCTAGAATTTTTTATGGCGATAATCGCACATGCATCAATACAATTTTTTTTAAAATCCGAAACACTCATCTCAAGCAAACCAAACTGACAGTTCAGTCGTCGTAAATCTCTTCGAAAATTACTAGGTGATTACATACCCTTTCAAATGACACTTTTCATGACGTTTTTCCACATCCACATACGCTTTTTCCATTCAAATGATTCGCTACCAACTATCATGTGCTGAATCATCTGAATTAATTTATCTCTTGTATTGGCGACGACAGTTTTTTTGACACGCCCGTATTTATGATATGATAACCGCCACGTCCTCACGAGCCATGATTCTCCGATGGAAAAACGTCCGTGTATGGCCAGCTATTGTCTTGGCAAAAAACATGCGCGCAAATCAGTGCTTCTCTAGGATTTTTGATCTATACTCCTCTAGATTTATTCGAATCTCAACAAAAGAAGTATCAGCTGAGAATGGAACTTCAACTCTTTCACCGCGATTATGATCTTGCGAAGAATTGGTTAAAACAGAAAGAGGTTTTTTTACACCTTGATGATGACCAGCTGAATTCGTTGGATACAATTCAGGAATTAATAGAACAGCAGAAAGAATTTGGAATTACGTTTGATAGTGAGGTGAAAAGAATTGCATTTCTCGTCGACAACACTTCGCTGACTACGATCAATAGTGAAAATGTCGATCGAAAAGATCAAAAGAAAGCACAGGTGAGGGTTTTCAGACATTTTATCCTTTATATGAAATGACAGAATTCAATCGTATTTTTTAGTCCCTTATATTGTTGACCAGTGAGCGAATTTAAAAGCAAATTTTAGACTCTCTATAAGTATATAGGGTATGCAAGTTACCTCTGGCAAAACTTCATAGAGTGATTTTACAGGAGATTTACGACGAAAAAGGTTGCTATAGAGTTTAGTTCAATTATCTTCCATTGTGAAGATATCTAAGATTCTAATATTTTGGAACGTTTCACTATTTTTTCTCTGAAAACATAAAATACCTCGAAAAATAAAATCTCAATCTGAATTTATTGCACCATAGGAAAGAGTGGAACATTCTCCTTTGACTATGGTGGTTTCGTAACCATTTAATGAAGCACTTACTCGTTATACGATGGTAAAGAAACGGAAAAAAATATGGATCTTTCTCCAGCCCCGAATTTGGATCGAATTTACTTCGTATAATACACACATATTGAATTCATGTTCAAAAACTTATTTTTCAAGCTTTCCAATGACGTATAAAGGCCAACGCTCACTTATCGGCAACAGCCGCGACCGCGGCATACCGGAATTTTATTCTTTCTATATCATTGAATGGGATAGCGCGCACTTGACCGCTACGGAACACGGCAAATTAGTAGGGAAATAAGTTTCCGTTTTGCCGTGGTCCCGGCTGTTGCCGATAAGTGAGCGTTGGCCTCAACATATAAAATAAATTTCATCCTTATGGACGACCGAATAATGCCAGAGATCATGGAAAAATAGTTTGCTCCCAAATTCGTTATAATGGATATATAAGTGAAAGGGAACTTTTTAATTCGCATTAATGAGATGTTTGAAGACGTTCCTTACTCACCCTGTCTATTATAACTGCGTTATAATCCTTCGTGGAGTACAGAACTAATAGGAAAAGGGTTTCGACGGTCTAAAAAAATCCAACTAAAAATGAGCTCCGTATTTGATTTATTTAACAGTCTTCTTTACATGTAAAACTCTTTGCCACTACAATAAATACATTTTTGTCACAAGAACCAAGAGACTTTATTGGTTCTCGCAAAAAGTAATTTGCTCCTTCATTGTTACTGTATTCTGAAGATGGCCGTCTCATTTTTGAGTTTTATCCACCATAAAATGATAAAAAGAAGAAAAATAACTTCAATCGTGTTTCAATGATTTTTAGGCTATCCGCTTTTGAAGGCCGATTACAACAAAAAAAGGATAATGAAGTACCATTTTTTTCTTATGATTTTGATAGTTTAGGACCGTGCGAAGTTATTCAACTCAGCCAGAAGCTATAAAAACTACTTTTTCTATTTTTAAATTGAAGTTGAATGTTTGAGTGAATCCTACAGAAAACTGAAGTTCTCATTTCCAAGCTTTTCTTGAGTATTTCTGAGTTATTTCAGGAAGCTGAGTTATTTTTGTTATTAAAGCAACATTCAGAGAGATCATGTTACAGAAAAAATCTGCAAACTACAAAAAATCGCCTAACATATATGGGGTATTTTTGAATACCCCCAGGTGGAAGGAATTCAAAACAAATTTAATGACGTCACTACTTAGGCCACCTGTATATCAATTCTCAAACAAGAATCTTCGTACATCTGATCATCTCAAAAATGTTTTAGTTGTGGGAAAGGCTGACGTCCTTTAGGTCACAACTGGAAAAGAGATTCCAATTACTGAAAGATGCTTTGAAACTGCAGTTGTTTTATTCAGATTGTGAGGATGTTGAGAGATGGATCATTGATAAAGTCAAAATCATCAACAATGAAAGTTACTTAGATGAATCTAGAATAAGCGCGAATATTGCTTCAAATTGGTTGTTCGTCAATGAGCTTTCTGATTATTGCAATACAATAATTTCAATCAAAGCCAGAGAGCAAGAACTTAGCCAGGAAAACCATTTCGGACTTGGTAAGCCCTTTTTGTGAGTGGATGAGAAGGAAAAGCACAGTACAACTCAGAGATGTATTTGAACTCATTGAATCATTGCAAACAAATTTCCTGTCTTTATTCATTCATTCAAATATTTGAAGAAATCATACATACCTAATATATTTAGTTCTGGATATTTTCAGATGATATTCGAAACCGCGTGAAAGGCATTATCGAATCTTGGATACCATTAGTTCGAAATACCGAAGAGAAAATTACTAAATTAGATGGAGTTCTGGATGCACGATGTTTCCTTCTTATTAGTTCTAAAATAGAGCTCAATTTAACGGAATATGAAGAAAGAGTTCAGCAACAGTATGTATATCATGACGGTAAAAGTTTAACCAAAATGAATGGTGAAAGAAATCTCGAGTCAATATTGCGAGAAGTGAAGGTCTTTCAAAGGAGTCTCCATAAGATGAAAGCGATTGGACTAGAATTGATTCATAGTAGCCATTACGATGCCGAGAATATAGCAAAAAAAATTAAAGTTTCTTCTGAAAGATATATGAATCTTACTAGTACGATTGAAGAAAAACAGAAAAACGTGATAGATGCACGTAAAGCCAGTGAATTACTCATGGATATGGAGGAACAAATAAATTGGATGAAAGAAAAAATTGTGAGCCTGAGTGTAATGAAGATAGGTACGTTTTACCAAACTATATATATGATTGTCCATAGGTGGAACTATGACTTGCATACGACGGTATTCCACAAATAGGTACCTACCTATTTTTTGTATATTAACGTACATATTCATGAAGGTTTTATTGAATATATTATAATATTGAACTTTCCTACTAACTTATCATTCTGAGTCAATACACAGGGTGTTCCATTGGTAAATGAACATACGGTTGTTCTAATCAATTCCATAACCGAGATACAGGGTGCGGTTCATGTTTTCACTGATAATTTCAATTTCTCATAACTTTTGAACCACCTAGTATATTCGGTTGATATTTGGAACATATGTTCAAATTTCACAGGTCGATCGATTCTTATTTAAATTACCAAAAAATTCCAGGTCCGTATCTGAAAAATATTAGAGTTCTTGCAAGCTGAGATTATTGCTGAGTATATTGAAATTTTGGGATTTAATTGAGATATTCGAAAAAAGCAGAAAATGTTCAATGAGGTTAAGTAGATTCCATCGTCCCGCACGTTATTTTGCTCATAGAATACTTCAGGGAAAGATTCAATTGAATAATCCAATAAATTTTCAGCAAATTAGTTCATTGCAATTAAATTGAGACATTTTTTCTTGAAATGATTGCATATTTGTATTATCCGATATTCTGATATAATTAAAAAAAAAATAAAAAATTGAATTGTGAGAAATTTATTTGTATTGTATCCCACAAGGGATTTTTCGAGTTGACTGCGGTTCAAGGTATTATTTGTCTGTTAGTTTTATATAAAATCCATAAAATCATAATGCCTCATAAACTTTTGAATCAAGAATATGGTGATGTTTTTTTCGTGTATGGTTATTGTGACGGGAATGGTAGAGCAGCTGTACGGGAATATCAATCAAGATTCCCCAATAAATGATTACCATATCATAGAACTTTATCTACAGTTTACAATTTCGTTCGCGAAAATGGCCGGTTTCCTACATCGGAAGTGAATAACACACAAGAAAGGCGACACCTTGACATCGAAAAAGACATCCTTGATATGGTAGGGACACATCCTGAAGTTATAGCACTAGAAGAATACAAATATTCAATCATTTCAAGAAAAAATTTCTCAATTTAATTACAATGAATTAATTTGCTAAGAATTTATTGGAATTCAAATATTCATTTGAATCTTTCCCTGAGTTTTCTATGAGCAAAATAACGTGCGGGCAGATATAATGTACTGAACCCCATTGACAATTTTCTGCTCTTTTCGAATATCTCAATCAAATCCCAAAATTTCAATATACAAGGTGTTGAATCTCAGTTTGCAAGAACTCCGATATTTTTCAGATACGGAACTGGAATTTTTTGGGAATTGGAATATAAATCGAGCAACCCGTGAAAGTTAATCATACGTTCCGAATATCAACCGAATATTTCCCAATTCAATTACCATGAACTAATTTTCTAAGAATTCATTGGAATTCAATTATTTAATTGAATCTTTCCCTTAAGTTTTCCATGAGCAAACTAACGTGCGGGAAGATGGAATCTACTTAACCTTCTATTTCAATAATATCAAATTATTATTGAAATAGAAAAAGGCGTAGTACATGAAAAATCAGAAAATAAGAGTTAAATTCCAAATGAACTCATAAAAATAACCTCATTATGTAAAGACCCCGAAAAAGAATAAAATTTTATTCGAAAGCTAGGTTAAAACAAAGAAAAGTAGTTCATTCATTCTCCACAAACCAGTATATATCCCATCAAAAAACAAACTTTAATATACTGAGACTGTTAAAACAAAAATCAGATTATATATATATATATATATATATATATATATAATGTGATATTGGGAACAGTGAATATTATACGACAGATTCTCTACCCACACTAACTCGCAGAGGCTGCTCTTGATCGCATCCGGGCGGTCCCTGAATACCACATTCGTGTGTGAAGCAAAAAAAAAAAAAAAAAAAAAAAAAAAAAAAAAAAAAAAAAAAAAAAAAAAATATATATAATGTATTAGATAATGATCGCTGGTAATATTATAGTATTAGGTTAAGGGATGTCGATCAATAATAAACAAGATATGTTTACTCTTTATATATATATATAGTATTAGGTTAAGGGATGTCGATCAATAATTAACAAGATATGTTTACTCGTTATTCATGTAGCCAAGCTTTCGAAACCGATTAGTTTCTTCCTCGGGGCAACTGTAAAACAACATCACATTTAAAATCAGGAACAATCTACATTTACTCACTGAATGCGAGGTTAATCTTTAAGTCGTCTACACTAAATAATTTCAAAATAAAATACATATAAGTGGCAATTCAGTCATCCAGGATAAAAATTTCTCTACAATTCAATGAAAAATTATTATGTTATTTACGTTAACTGTCGAAGTCACTCATCTACTGGACCATAGAAAAGCGGTTTATTCGAATACTCTAGAAGATATGAATATGTTGGGCTTAGATTTTGTGTATCTGTTTTTTTGTTGATTTTACTATTTTGTTTTTTTATATGGATCATCTCCAAAATACATCTCTTTTGCGCGCATGTTCTAGGGGAACAGCGTGCTATCGTTTTGATCAAATGTCTGTAATTTTGGATGATTGAGCCGAAAATGGTCTCAATCGACTAGGTTGGACTCACTGATGACGAATCCGGTGTCAAAATCGATTCTGTCCGGCCGGCCGTAGACACGACTTGAAACTTTCAGGGTAGGTCGCGCATTGGAATGCCGCGGTTAAGTTCGTTAATGGGCCAAATCGATCGAATAGTTTCGGAGTTATAGGCATTTGAAGTTATTTATTTTTTATTTCAGAAACTACTTGAGCGATTGGATTCAAACTTGGCAGTTAGGTGAAGTACAACGACGCGCAACTTTGAGCTAAAGTTCGTCAGGATTATATTGTCGGTAATTTTAAAAAAAAATTTTTTTCGAAATTTTTTTCCAAAAAAATTTTTTTTTCGGAAACCATTCATCATATCCAAAAAAAATTATACTCACGCTTTGACCTTCTAATTTCACAGCAATGTACCAAATTTCAGTTCGATACGATCATAAGTTTTGGAGATATCGGGAAAAAATATGTCAAATTTCGAGGTTTTCTTCTCGATATCTTTGATTTTTTCGGTATAACTCGAGAAATACAGATTCAGTCCTGATTAAACTTCACAGCTAGTTTTAAGACGCTGAAAGACAACTTTATGCAAAATTTCGTGATAATCGTGTTATTAGAACAATTTGAAAAAAAAATTTCTATGATTTTCTCATCATATCATCCTCATTAAATTCTGTATGAAACTTCGAACTGTTATTTTCGATGAAGTACTGGATTTCAATTCGATCTGATCTCTATTTTTGGAAATATTGGAAAAATAAAATTTTGACAGTTCGATTCTGACATCTGTTGTGAGCGGTCATATTCTCTGGCAGTCTACATTGTGAATAATTTGTGCGAATTTAAAATCCAAATTTTATCATGTATTCTTCGAGTGACTGCGATTACTCGGAAATGGAGATAGAGGATGATGGACAGTGGAAAAAAGTGAGACTAAAACGCAAAAGAAACAAAGATCCTACGTCTCCCACACAAGAAAACCCCAGTAAAAAAACAACAACGTTATCTGGAAGAGCAATGTCACCTGCAATTATCTATCCACCACATCTGGGCAATTTGATATCTAATCAGGGAATCTCCAATAATAACACAGATGTCCGAGGGAATCCCTCACTTACACTACCCAACAATAATATTTCCACGCAAGTAAATAATGTCAGATTCATAGCTAAAAGAAATTACTCTGCTAAAATGAAAGACATAACTAATAAAAAATACAACCTTCTCTACTACATTAAGGCACCTGACGCAATGTTGCGCAGGGACATTTCTGAAATATGGGATAAAGAACATCCAAATACCGATGATATCATTCTTACCACTAAACAAGGTTTTCTTCTCAAAACCAATCAAAATAAATCAGCAATACTGAGCACCCTCAACAAACTAGTGCAAGAAGGAAAAATAAACAGCTTCAAAGAAACACAACCATCAAATTCCATCAAAAACCAGAGTACTTCAGATAGCAGAGCAACCTATAGTGTTGTTGTCGGATTGGTTGAACAGGAAATTTCTGAGGAGGAAATTAGCCAACATCTTAAGCATCTTCAAATTGAACATCGTTACTGCAAACGAATTACATCAAGAGCAACAAACAGGCCAACTTTAATGATAAGAATTATTACTTCCTGCTTCAAATCTTCTGAAAAGCTACTAAACGAAGGTGTGTTCTACAGACATAGATACTACCCCGTTTACCCCAGCAATCCACCCGTACCAATTCCACAACCATGTTCACGATGCCAATCATTCACCCACACTCGTGAAAACTGCAACTCCCCTATAAAATGCACCAAATGCGGTGGCCCGCATCACTTCTACAATTGTGTGAGCCAACTTCCACCAAAGTGCGCATCATGTGGCTCTGAAGAACACTCAGCTTGGTCCCTAAAATGCCCTCGAAGACCAACTAAACCCATCGAAGGTATACCAAATGCTCAAATAAAACCACTCAACAAGAAAAGTAGAGAGATTGATGCAACAATTACAAAGAATTCCAAAATACACTCCCCAGTCACAATTCACGATATGATTGTGGACACTTATATTTACAAACTAAACAAAGATAATAAAATTAACAAAGAACTTATTGCAAAGTTGAGAAAAAGATTTGTCTCCCAATATGCGATAGACACTATTGCACACTTCTCTGGTAACAGACTATATATATTAATGTTTGATTTGGAGAACCCAACAACTTCACCTACTCAACCGACCCGAGGTAATAATAACATCCAAGTTCATGTCGACGCTTAACATTATGTATGGCAACCTCAATAGCTACACACCCAGAAAACATCTAATTAACAACATTATAGAAAGACATGATATTAATTGTACTTTATTTGTTGAAACCAAGACCAATGAAAACTCCAACACAAAATATCGAAACTGGAATATAGTGCAAAAAAATGGAAACATTGTGAATAAAAATACGCGTGGAGGTAGCCTAATTCAGTGTCATCCTGGACTAAATATGAAGAAGCAGAATCCACCCAGAATGAACAATCCCCGGAATGAAGCTCTACATGTGTCTGTCCCGTTTCTGGGAGAGCAGCTTCACATTTTTTTGGTGTATATCCACCCAAACTCTCAGATTGAACAATCTTTTTTCAATAAAGTCTCCATGTGCAAGTACGCTATAATAATAGGCGATTTCAATGTGAATCAGAGAAAAGCCAAGCAAATCAAAGAATTCCTGAACAACGCACCTTTCGAAATGGCCTCTACTGCTCCAACATTCAGAATGCCAAATAACCCTGATTCAACTCCAGATCGTGTCTTATACACCAGAAACATCAAAAACAACATTTCATCGATTGTAACCCATCCGGATCTAGGAACGGAACATGACACAATAGAAATAATATTCGAACTACACAGAACGATCACAGAAAACGAACAATTGAAGAGGAACATAAAAAGGTGTAATATAAAGATACTCAATGAGAAAATGGAAACCTTTTTAAACAGAGCAAATAACGTACCTATAACTGAGGAAAAAATCGCTCAATTCAACACCACTCTTTCTCAACTTGTGATTGAGAGCAGTCCCATTTTGAAGAAGAAATATTATGTGCACGAACTACCCCCGTATATTATAAAGATGATTAAGATTAAGAGGAAAATGTACAGAGAGTACTTACAAAATCCCACCAGAGAAAGAAAATTGGAAATTAACAATTATAATAAAAATATTCAACTTCTTATTCGTCAATTTAAGGAGCACAAATGGATCACTATCTGCAATGAAATAAATGAAACCAAAGGCAAAAACTACTGGCAGCAAATCAGAAAATTATCTAACTACAAACCATCATCATTTGGACAATCTATCAAAATGAACAATAACATATTCACAACAGATCAAGAAAGAGCGGAGATTTTTGCAACTTATTTTGCGGATATTTTCAAAGAAAATACTTCTTCCCAATTTTGCCAGCAAAAATATGACGACATAAACAATTGGTATGATGAATATTTTCGGGATAAACAAACGATGTGTAACATCCGCATCGAGGAGGAACTTTATTTTGAGAAGCTTCACAAAGGAAAAAATACCTCCCCCGGACATGACAATATTACAAAGGACTTGTTGCGCAAACTACCTGAACAATGTCACAAATATCTGATTCAAATATTTGAGTTCTGCATAAACCACCAATATTTTCCTCCTGAATGGAAACATGGCATTATCGTCACCATACCAAAGACTAATACAGACCACCATATAATCAATAACTACAGACCAATCACTTTACTATCTGTAGTAGGAAAACTATTTGAGCAAATAATAAAAAGCTTATTGGAAAAGGAAATAGGACATAAAATTCCAAATTACCAATTTGGCTTCAAAGAAAAAAATTCCACCATCCACCCAGTAACAATATTAACTTCTAACGTTCAAGTCAATAAACTAATAGGAAATCACAATGCAGCATTATTTCTCGATATCAGCAAAGCTTTTGACAGTATCTGGCATAAAGGATTACTTTTTAAACTGGAAAAGTTAGGATGTCCCAAATATCTTACGTTACTGCTGAGAAGTTACCTAATGGGCCGCTCTATGCAAATTCGAGTGAATAATTACACATCCTCAATTTTTTACAGCGAACAAGGAGTTCCACAAGGATCTCCTTTGGCGACTCTGCTCAGCAAGGTGTACTGCTACGACATATTCAGTGAAGACATCATGCACTTCAATAGCACAATATACATTCTGCAGTTTGCTGATGACACAGTTTTAATTTCTCACGGTAATACCCTGCGAAAAACGGTTAATGAATTGCAACATTTAGTGGATAAGACTATGGTGTGGTTCAATATATGGAGACTGAAAATAAACCCTGACAAATCACAATATGTAATTTTCAACCACAAGATAACACTGAATTCTCCAAACTTAACTATGGGAAATAATATTGTCACCCCTCACGATTCTGCAAGATATTTAGGTGTGAACATAGATCACAAACTAACTTTTAAACAACATGCATCCATCATCAAGAAAAAGTGTATCGCCAGAAGCAAGCATTTTCGCAGCCTCACATATAAAAATTCAGGAATCACCACAAAAACAGCTGCGCATATTTATAAAACAATATGTCGTCCTCTTTTAGAATATTGCCACCCAATTTACCTGTCCTCAAATTCAACCACCAAAAAACTGCTCCAGACTGCAGAAACCACCTCCCTACGGGCAATTACAAAAATGAGGCACCCTAGAAACGAGCTCTACAACCCCCCGAACAATCTTTTATATGAGAAAACTCAAATAAAACCAATTTCAGATCGATTGGACTATTTGTCGACGAAATTCTCAAAGCGGGAAGATAACATAAAAATTCTTAGGGAATTCTGCATTAACAGGAACCAGGAATTAAGACCTCACAGAAAGACTCCTCTAAACACCATTTGGGAAGTGTTGCAGAATAAATGTTCATAATTTCAAAACTATCTACTTACCCAATATTATTATCGTTAATATGTACATAAGTGTTTTTTTTTCTTTTTTTTTTGTATGATTGTGTATCTCCAATTGTTTATCATTCTATCATGTATCCATACTCTTTATCATTTGTTATAAACAGGCTGAAGGACTTCGGTCGATGGCCTTTTGGAATGTTTTTCCAATAAAGAACTGTTATTATTATTTATTTAAAATTTTGATTGGGTATATCTACGGAATCATTGGGTGGATTTTACCCATTCACGAATTCGGCCTTCGTAATTAAGGTCCAAACCTTCTCTACAAATATCGAGTTTCTAAGTTGTTTCTTTCGGAAGTTATTGTGTTTACGCAGTCGGCCATTAGGCTGACCGTAAAGTATATAACTGCCCACCTTTGAGTGATATGGTTCTGATAATGTGTTCATTAGTGCCTACTTTACGGTCAGCCTGACGGCCGACTGCGTAAACACAATAACTTCCGAAAGAGACGACTTAGAAACTCGATATTTGTAGAGTAGGTTTGGGGCTTAATTACGAAGGTCGAATTCGTGAATGGATAAAATCCGCCCAATGATTCCGTAGATATACCCATTCAAAATTTTATTTTTACAATATGTCCAAAAATACAGATATGATCGAATTGAAATCCAGTAATTTATCAGAAAAAAATTTCAAAAAGCACTGCCGTGAAGGCAGCAGCTTTTGCGCGCACGTTCAAATTCGTTGCTGAAGCGGTCATCTACATTGAACATGCGCGCAAAAGTTGCTGCCTTCACGGCAGTGCTTTTTGAAATTTTTATAATTCATATTCACATCTAGAATTTTCACATTTTCCAAGTCAATCCTGTGTGAATATTTGTTGGCATGGACAGATAGGGCACATCTTGGATTGTTAGTTGTGATGTCACTTTTGTCTAAGGTCATTCTATTCTTAAGCCATTGGGAGGTTTGTCCTACGTAGGTTTCGCGACAGTCTGCACATTCCACTTCGTACACCACATTAGATTTTAGGTTTTTTGGTATCGGATCTTTTAATTTTGAGTACAAGTTTGACACTTTCTTTTTACACTGCGGTACTATTCTTATGGTTTTATGATCTTTGAAACACTTTTTGATCTTGTTGGTGAGATGAGGGATATTCGGGAGGGTTCGATATTTGATAGGTTCTCTTTCTTCCACGTTGACTGGTTGCGTCCGATTTTCCCTTGGTTTCTCTGATGCAGAAAACAGAAGTTTCCGTAACATTGTCTTTGGATACGAATTTTCAAGTAATAGCTCAAACAGTTTGTTTAAATTTCTCTCTCTGAATGTTGGATCACATATTTTAACGATTCTGTTCTTTTGTTCCCTTATGAAATAAATTTTTAATTAACCTCGCATTCAGTGAGTAAATGTAGATTGTTTATGTTCCTGATTTTAAATGTGATGTTGTTTTACAGTTGCCCCGAGGAAGAAACTAATCGGTTTCGAAAGCTTGGCTACATGAATAAAGAGTAAACATATCTTGTTAATTATTGATCGACATCCCTTAACCTAATACTATAATATTACCAGCGATCATTATCTAATACATTATATATATATATATATATATATATATGTGGTATTTTGAAGTGAAATTTTCTTTACTTAATTGAATTGCAGATCTTGGCCTACTTGATATCAAACATTTGCTTGTAAAACATGAGACAAATACCGCAACGATGAATTCTAGAACGATTGGAATGGTCAGACTTAGGGACACTGCGCACCAAATGATTTCTGATAATCATTTTGATAGTGTTGAGATCCGAAAGAGATTAACATGTTTGCTTGACACATGGTATCAAATGAACCAACAAAATGAACAGGTATACTCATTTTTTACTTTATTAGAACAATAAAAAAAAATATTTCTGCCGTGAATTCAAAAATGCCCTAAAAGGCTGCCCTCTTCACGCAAATGCTCTTTCGTTGATGTAGAATCACGAAAACAATAGGTGAATCACAAATATGGCTAAAATGGTCATTAGGTTATGATACTAGAGAGATATCTTTTGGTTGAGTTTATCCATGTATCTTTTAGACCACTTCAAATTTCATCATAACATATTCTTGGTGAAAGATTACCAAAAAATAATGTGCCAAGGTGCATTATGAGCACTATGTTAAATTTACCAACTTGGTTGTTTAGCATCTTTCAACATAACACTGATTTGCCTCGTCTAAAGTTCATTTTACTGTGAGTTATCCTACACTCACCTTACAATCGATACTTACATTTTTGCACCAAAAGCGATTCATTCATTTGATATGTGTCATTTTGAAGACAAATCTATATGGTTCTTGAAGGGTTAAATGAAAATATATCAAATTTTTCAGTTCTTGCAGAAACTTGAGGAATCTGAAAGAATTTATGATTTCTTCGCGGAAGCAGAATTAAGCGAATCCTTCATGCAAGAAAAGAAGTTATTTTTTAGTAATACCGATCTTGGAGAAAACGAAGATTCCTCAGCAGCACTATTGAAAAGACATCAGGTCATTGCTGGTGATTTGAAAGCGTACAAGAAAAATATTACAGATTTGAGGATCAAAGCAGAAACTTGTAAGGTAAGAGTTATTCACTGTATTCTCAACGGAAAAATGAAATGGACAATACACTATGCGCTATGCCTAAATTTGGTTATACGCATATTTAAGATTTACATTGAAACAAATTGAATTATTGAGTACCTCAGTATGTAAAGTAGCTGTTCAGGAGATCACTTCTATGTTTTTGGAGAAATATTAAATATACAGAGGGCGACTGATGATAGAGGACCTCAAACTGAATGAGGATTCGGGGTTTAAATGCCCCATAATGATATTGGTTTCAGAGATATAGGATGATGTATGAAAAAATGCTAAAATAATGAACTCCCATATCTTCGTAAATACATATTGCGAATTTTTCGCTGATATTTCATAGGCTTGTTACTATGCTCATTTTTCATCAGCTCAAGGAAGAAAATCCGTTCCGGGGATCGGTGCGTTATCGTTTCGTCACAATGTATATAATTTTCGAATTTTGAGCTGAAATCGTTCTCAAACGACTAGGTTGGACCCACTGATGAGAATCGGTGGTTAAATTTGATTCTGTCCGGCTGGCCAGTCGTGTGTGCTCTAACTTTCGAAAGGAGGGACATAGAGTCTTGAAAATTTTCAGGTTAGGTTTGGATTCTGAATATTCCGGTTAAGTTCGTTAATGGGCCAAATCTGCCGAATGGTTTTTGTATTATAGCCATTTGAAATTTTGATTTTTCAATAACTCGAAAAATATTTATCTGATCGAAATGAAACTTGATTGGAAGATGAACAGTGCCAAAGAAGAATTATCTATAGAAAGATTTGAAAAAAAAAATTCGTTTGGAAAATTTTCATAATTCATCTGAATTTCACTGAAATTTCCCATTTCCCCATTTCGCCATTTCGCAATGTGAACCAGCGCGTAAATGCTGTTGACTTCACTTAGTTGCTTTTCTAGGTTTTCAAATGTCAATCTGATCTGATGTTTATTTTCGGAGATATTAGGAATAAATCATGCAAAATTTCGTTGTTATTTGAAATGTTGAGAATATTTCCTCAATATCACGATAACTATTGACGCGATCAGACTGAAACTTGGGATATACCTTGAAGTCAATATTTAAAAAGAGTGCTTTAAATTTCAGTTCTAGTCGATATTCATTTTCGTAGATATTGATAGATTGAGGTTTTCCTCAATATCTCAAGAAGAACAGACGCGATCAGATTTAAACTATGTAGTTAACCGTTCGAAATTTTATTTTCCCAATATTACCAATAATATGCAGAAGTGATCGAGTCGGAATTCTGGCCTTAAAAAATGACGGCGTGAAGGTTCATGCAAAATGTCTTGAGGATTGGCTTCGAATGGGAACAATCGCGTGAAAGCTCCTGACCTCACGTCAGTGCTTTTCTAGGTTTTTATCTGACATACTGAGTGATATTTTACTCCTGACAACTAGATTGAAATTGTTCGATACGGGCCTGCAATTTTTTCCAATTTTTATCTTGGCCTGATGAAATACGCCCATAAGAAATGTATATTATATCTGGAATGTTCAGAAGGTCAGTGGAGAAATTGGTCATGGGCCCATCAAAACTTCTCCTGTGTTGAGAAGGCAGGACGAGTTGGAGAAATTATACGAAGATTTGATGAACGTTGCTGAAGAACGTAGTACAAAATTGGAAAATACACATGAAGCTTATGTTCTACTAAGGGAGTGTGCAGATATGTTATCATGGATTGCAGGTCAGGGAATTTTCTGGTCAGGAATATTAATTTTGCATTTTAGTACCCATTCCTGCTCCCTTTATTTTGTTTCAATTCGTCAAAGTCCATGATATTTCAGTGAAAACAATATATGCCGAGGAAGAAAACGTTGGTGAAAATTTAGCAGAATTGGAGGTTCTACAGAAAAAGTTCGAAGATTTTCAATCTGATCTCGCAGAAAGAAAAATCAAGCTCATAGTAATATCAACCAAAATAGATGAATTGGTTCCGCAGATAGATGCCGAATCGGCAAAATTGCTCTCAGGTAAAACAGAGGTGAGATTCCAGTATAACATCACCGCTAAAGATACATTCAGTCTCAATTCGCGGGAGAAATGCAACTTCAGCACGCAAGTCGGCTCGAAATTTGCCATTCACAATGTAATCCGAGATTTCTGACAATTCTGTGGTTTATGTTAGTTAAGTTCTCATATAAGAGTATTTAAAGAGTTTCATAGCCCTTATCCATTTTTCCTTTATTCAATATTTAATAGTTGTTGGAAATATAAACAAAATACGTGCAAAATTCGAAAGAAAAACATCATGCCCTCCACAACAGAAGGAATGCGCATGTACGATAGCCGGCACGAAGTGTAGGTCATAGACAAGATATGTCGGTGTAGGTGTAGGTCGAAGTCGTATTGCATGCCACGGATAATAGTGTTGGAATCCATATGCATAGCACGCCTGGCTAAGTCGCACTTCGCCTGGAAGTGATTCTGAATGAATAGCCACAGACCAACTGTCTGTGGTATAGCTTAACACTCGATCACTAATTTACGGTAGCATTATTTTTCTTAACGAAATCATATTAAATTCGTTTTGTTGAGGGAGAGAGAGAGAGAGACAGATAGAGAGAGATAAAAAGAGAAAGAATGTTATTATAAATCTTTCAACTACTTTTTAGTGCTCTTACTGTTTTATTTTATTTTATGTGCAGCAAATGAAAACACAAATGAAACGTCTGCAAGAATTGACCAACAGGAGGAATACACAGTTGAATTCTGCTCACGAGCTTCGGAAGTTTCTCAGAGATGTAGATGACATTGAGTATTGGATTAAGGAGAAACATACACATTTAGATAGTGTTGACCATCTTGGCTATGGTTTAAAAAAAATACGAACACTTTTGAGAAAGCACGAGGGTTTAGAGCGTGATTTGGATGCATTAAAGGAAACTGTAAGCATTCTTCTATTTCCCCGTCCTTTCTAGGAAAAAGAGCATTATCATTTTCCAATTTTAACTTTTAAATACTCTTTATCTACTAGGTTGGACTCAATGATGAAGAATCTGTGCTGAAATACAATTGTGTCCGCGTCCGCCGCCAGTAGCCACGAAATTTTTGAAGTTTTCACCAATGGGGGTTTTTCCTTCAAACGAAAATGCAGTAATTTTCATGAAAAACCTTTAGACCATCACATTTCAAACATATAATTTCAATATTATATTTAAAAAAAAAAATGACAATCGAGTAATTAAAAGCTTAGAACTTTCTCTACAAATATCGATTTTGAAGTTGTTTTTGTCGAAAGTTATTGTGTTCGAACTAGAAGATAGCAGCATAATTTTTTTCAGGAAGTCAAGCTCCGCTCCATTCGGGTTCAAAGATTAGAGATTTGCTACCATACTCAGACTACGAATTTGAACGAGCGCGCAAAAGTGTCCTTGACTCCACGTCAATGCTTTTCTCAATTTTTTTTTATTTGAATTTAGATCGATGGTCTAAACGAGAATGCTACTCGTCTCACTGTGAAATATGCAGACGCTGCCTATGAGACTATCAACAAGAGGAATGGTCTAAATGAAAAATGGAAAGAATTAATCAAAAAGGCTACTTTGGTGAAAGAGAAACTTCTGGATTGCTATGACTTACAAAAATTTTTCACTGATCATGATCATCTGATGTCCCGGATCCGCAAAATGATCACAGCGATGAACAGCATTGAATGCACAAGTGATATCCATGGTGCAGAAATCCTCGAATCAAACTTCCAGGTAGGAAATATCCAAGGCAAATAATTTCAAATCTTGGGTGTGGTCCGTATATATTCTTATATGGTTAGTCAAACTCATGACACTTCGGTTCATTATCTGTCACATGGCACTAACCATTAGTAACCAAGAATATTTACAGATCATATTATGTGAGATTATATTAATTTATACTTATTGGATCATTCGAGTTCCAAAAATAATCACTGTTTTAAGACTGTCTGGAGTTTGCGCAGTAATTATCCTCGATGATCAGAGAAACGCCGATGAATTTCAACATTGTTTCTCAATCTCCAACATAATTAAATCATGGATTTTTGATTTTCAATCGTCGTACAGGAACCATCACTGCCAAATAAATTGAGCAATTAATATTGTACCTGAAAAATGCCACATCAATAAAGTAAATACTATTTTCAAATTCCCGCTAACATACTCAACTTGAACTCCGAACTACAAAAAATATACAATATATTTTTTGTATTATGCGATACAGTTTTATTCAGCCAGTGGATTTTGTGATATTCGACAAGAAATCATATTCTATACAATAGCAATTGAATAAGGCGTGAATAGGTACGAGCTTCGAAATACCAACATGGAAAAATTCGAACGGCATTTCGACTTTCCTAGGCGAAAGGTATAGCTCACAAATAAACTAAACAAAGTGATATTGCGACAAGTCCGACAGATTTTAAGAAATTCTCAAAATCGCCACACTGGAGCGATTCATCCGCATCCTGCGCCATATCTCTGATGTTTTTGCGCGCACGTTCTAGGGGAACAGCGTGCTATCGTTTTGTCTAAATCTCTGTAATTTTGGAATTTTCAGCCGAAATGGTCTCAAACGAATAGGTTGGACTCACTAATGACGAATCCGGCGTCAAAATCGATTCTGTACGGCCGGCCGGCTGTCCGTATGCACGATTTGAGTAAAATTTCGTTGAAATCTTCTGGTCACTCAATTTGAAAACAAATTTTTTTCTGAAAATAGTTTTCATATTCGAGAACAATTCCAGCTATACCTTGAGCTTCATATTTCACAGCAGTGTACCAAATTTCAGTTCGATACGGCTATTAATTTTGGAGATATTCGGAAAAAATATGTAGAATTTCGTGGTTTTCTATTCGATATCGTTGTTTTTTCCGGTATAACTCTAGAAATACTGATTCAATAGTGATGAAACTTTGCAGCTAGTTTAAAGATGCTGAAGGACAATATTGTGAAAAACTTAGTGATGATCGTGTCATTAGAACGATTTAAAAAAAAATTCAAATTTTTTTTTCAAATATTCCATATTCTGTGATCTTCTCATCATATTATCCTCATTTAAATCTGTATAGACCTTCAGACGGTCATTTTTCGATGAAGTATTGGATTTCAATTCGATCTAATCTGTATTTTTGGAAATATTGAGGAAATGAATGGGTATAAATGCTGAATCATTGGGTGGATTTTACCCATTCACGAATTCGGCCTTCGTAATTAAGGTCCGAACCCTCTCTACAAATATCGAGTTTCTAAGTTGTTTCTTTCGGAAGTTATTGTATTAACGGTCCGGACGTTAAACAATGATAATAGCCATGGGGAGATCCGAAATAAATTCAAAATATTTCTGTGTCTGACTTGGGTTCTTAGACGTCATGTTGTGAGAAGAAAATACACGACATGAATTCTAACCATTTGCAGCCCTTCTTCTCTCTCTATTTCCTCCTAAATATTACTGATCCTTCTCAACTCATCATGATAGCTTCTATTTACAGTTTCATATAGAGACCTGTAGTTCTGAATAATTTCCAAATTGAAATAATAACGATGAGGTGGAGTGGCTTTCCAGTAAAGTGCGTGAAGCCCCTGTGGCTTGACGCACTGGGGCTTCATGGCCACACTATTTCGAAAACGAGACGATAAACAAACTGGCAAATTATGACATGTTTGGCGTTTCACAGCTGTGAGTGCATGAAGCCCCGCAACTTGAACACGTCTTGTCTATGCTGGCTTCGGGTGCGCCCTAGACGGTAGCTGGAAAGGGATTTATATCTCTTAATGGCAAACAGTAACGCGGGCTGGTAAAGTACGACTTCGTGGATTCGGCAACACAGCCATATTCAAGTTTCATGAAACCTCGTTAATGTCTCAAGGTCAGGCACCTGCCCACGGTCTGCATAATTTAACGGTGCCAATAGCAGCGAGAAATATTAGAATGCGTGAAATTTCGACGCTAATAGGAGAAAAAGGGGTGTCGTTATGCAGGCTTCCTCTGGGATGGACTCAATTCTTTTGTGACTATGCGCAATGTTGGTTATGTTTCCATTTGTCACTCCAATTCAGTTTTCAAAAATTCTTTAGTATAAAAAAGGCAACATTGCGCATTCTAACTATTTTTTCAACCATTTACACCAAAAATATTTTGATGAAAAAAACGACACAATTCAGGTCTCTAAAAGTCACCCCGTTATATTAGACGTAATGTCTGCTTCTGACCCTCCTTTATTTTCAACATGGCAATGTTTTTCAGTTCATTTTCACATATTTGGATCTTAAAATAAATTATTTCACGAATATTTCGTATTGACAAGAAAGAATTTGTTTCTAGGGGCTCGTCGTAGAAGTAGAATCATATGCAACCGAAGTAAAAACTATCAATAAATTCGGAGAAATGTTGGTTACTTCTAATCATACTATCAGCAACGAAATTGGTGAGAAACTCAAGGAACTCAAGCTAGCTCATGAACTTTTAGAAGATAGTAAATTATCTCGAAAAATATTATTAGACCAGAATATGGAGGTTAATATTTTTTTAAAAGCCTGCGAAGATGTGGAAATTTGGGTCGCACATAAAAAAGCTCTACTCAGCTTTGAATGGGAAAACGATGAACTTGTAAAGATACACAGGATATTAGGACAGTCCATATCCAGGAAGGTAAATACCTGTAGCCTGTAGGTTCTCAAATGAGGCTTGTTCAGCAACTAGATTTTCATATTTGAAAACCTATGAGATCAAACTCTTCAAAAAAAAATCTCATTCAAGTTTTCATTTACAGCAAAAAGATATTATATCGTTACAAGAATTAGCAAATAAAATGATCACTGTTTGTTATCTCCACAACAGTAAAATAGCAAAGAGGTGTGATGAGGTAATAATGGAATGGCAAAGCTTAAAGGATGCTCATATTACGATGTGTTCGAAATTGAAAGAATCTCAAAGCCTTCAACAGTTTTCTCTCGAAGCTGCGGAAATCGAGTATTGGGTCGACGAAAGACTTCTACAGGCAACTCAAGAAAGTCATAGGGATCCAGTTAATATCAGGTCGAAGTTATTGAAACATCAGGTATGTTTAACACTGCATCGCCAACTAATAAGTCGATGTTTTATCGGGTACGAAGGGTACGTACATTTTATGTTGGTGAGAGTCGAGCCTTTCCGAATTCACTTTCAATTAGTAAAGAAATTCTCATTGAACCTGCTTGCTTGTTCGAATTATTATATAGAGCCCAATTGACCCCGCTCAAAATCCCGATGAAAAGATTTGCCGATCTTCAAATAGTATCCATTTAATATTCATATTTCCTGAACAGCGAATAAAATATGAATAATAATATTTCGCCAACGAAACAAAATGCGGAATAAAATCAAATAATTACCATAATATTGAAATCATATTATCAAATATGATAGGTATTAATCTAACATAATCACAAGGAAGAATATCTGTCGATTAATGAACAAACATTCCACCTTGATCAGAGCTAATCATCTACACAGAAGAACGGCATCCATGAAGAATGGTTCATTCGAGTTCCAAAAATAATCACTGTTTTAAGACTGTCTGGAGTTTGCGCAGTAATTATCCTCGATGATCAGAGAAACGCCGATGAATTTCAACATTGTTTTTCAATCTCCAACATAATTAAATCATGGATTTTTGATTTTCAATCGTCGTACAGGAACCATCACTG
The DNA here is from genome assembly GCA_958510865.1 of Myrrha octodecimguttata. Taxonomy (NCBI): domain Eukaryota; kingdom Metazoa; phylum Arthropoda; class Insecta; order Coleoptera; family Coccinellidae; genus Myrrha; species Myrrha octodecimguttata. The sequence goes on along the minus strand of OY294065.1, from coordinate 31,861,773 downwards.
CCAAATAAATTGAGCATTTAATATTGTACCTGAAGAATGCCACATCAATAAAGTAAATAATAATAATAATATTTCGCCAACGAAACAAAATGCGGAATAAAATCAAATAATTAACATGATATTGAAATCATATTATCAAATATGATAGGTATTAAACTAACATAATCACAAGGAAGAATATCTGTCGATTAATCAACAAACATTCCACCTTGATCAGAGCTAATCATCTACACCGAAGAACGGCATCCATGAAGAATGGTTTATAGCTGTTTCATAGTTTTTACTGATTGTCAGACCAGCGTCTTGTGGGAAAACCACATGAACCGAGTGTTTCCAAGTCGTGACGGACGTTGAAAACTGCAATATCGCAGTTGCATCGACCTGATAAGACAAAAGGATGCACATCGATCAAAGTATGCAAGCATTCTGCACTCGAAGGTAGGACTTGTAAGATGTTCCTGGGGGATGGCGCGCTCTATGTAGTTATACTGCAGTATTCCATCTGACAGGTGATAAGTATCTAGAGTCCTATTCTGCGGTTTATCCAAGGTGAGTTGGCCTGACGATCAGCAAAAACTGTGAAACAGCTGTAACCATTCTCCTTAGATGCTGCTCCTTCGGTGTAGTTGTTTTGGATGATTAGCTCTGATCAAGGTGGAATGTTTGTTGATTAATCTACAGATGTTCGTCCTTGTGGTTATGTTGAATATACTAGTCGTTTATTACTAGTGGACCCGCAAGATTTCCCGTCGCCGAGATATTGAAAAGATATTTAAATCATTGTACGCAGTGTGCTTTTCTGAATAAAAAATGTGAAATCGAACATAGGCGGTCTCCCTTAATTTGGAAGATATGGGCCCCCAAAGTTCCAAAATGAGTCGTTTTCAGGTCCCTTTTTCCACCATAAGAACGATCTCTCACTTCATCTGTATAGTTCACAAACCACCTTTGAACCTTAAACCAACAATAAACAACACTTTTTTCAAGAATAATCAATATTTAATGAAAAAACAATGGAATTACTGGACAACCACTTAACCTCTATTCCTTCTGATTTCGACTCAGACTAAAAGTGAAGTTTGGCAATGGCGCGAATTTCATCGGTCGAATCGTGCAATCGTGCGTATTCGTGAATGACAGATTATTGCTGGCGGGAAAAATGAAATATGTTCTTAGTTCTTACTGTTTACTGCGATACTCTAAATCTTCCAATAGGAGAATTCGTTTCTAATGAAATCTACAAGGTTGAAACACATAGTAATGGAATGAGAATACACCCTGATATATATTTCAACGTACATTTTTTTCATATGTGATAGGTCGCGCCCTTCCCAGATTTCCAATTAAATCGAAGTTATTATATAACGCCTTTTATTGGAATACCCTGAATCTCATCCTAAACTGGGTACATCTCGAAGAGACAACAAAAAACGAAGTAGATAACAAACTCCCTATTTTGAAGGGGATAGAAAGGAAGTTCAAACGAAAATATTGAAAGTGAAACCTTAAACAAATATTCTCAATGATTTTATTTTGATGTTGGAATAACCACCTCTTCTTCAGTGACAGAAGCATTTTCCTTACAATCATATCCTTCAACTGTCCATCATTTCATATTTCCCGCCAGCAACTACTCTTCGGTCATAATACGTTGGCCAGCGATGAAAAGACGCTGTTGCCAAGCTCCGCTTTAACATTGAGAAGTATTTCGTAGAAATATAGGTTAAGTTGTTGTCTAATATTTTCACTTTTCTTCCTTTAAATAATGAATATTCTTGAAAGAAAGTGTCTCTATTCGTTGGTTGAAGGTTCAAAGATGATTTATGAACTAGATTTGAGAAGTGAAAGATCATTTTTATGGCAGAAAAAAGGATCTGAAAATGCAACAATTTGGAACTTTGGGGGCCCATATCTTCCAAACAAAAAGAGACCGCCTATGTTGGCCTTCATATTTTTTGTTCAGGAACTCACACTGCTTACAATGATGTGAATATCTTACTTACAGCTTCGCGACGGGAAATCTTGCGGGTTTACCCTCTTTTCTCCATAAACCAATTCCTATAATAGGTATTGTTCTCTTGAGGTATTTGTGGCAGAAATCTCAATAAACGCTAGTCGTGTCCAGACTGTATTGGAGAATGGCCATAGATTGGTTGAAAGTATACAATCTGAAAACCTGAAGTCCGCGGTTCTTGAACGCTTGGAAAATATATCCAGTCAGTGGAAAATCTTGATGGGGAAAACGAACGAAAAAAGTGAGAAACTCAAAGAAGTCTCCAAACAATATGATCACATTATTGCCATAAAATATATGAACTTTTGGATGGGAGATGTGGAGACAAAATTGCTTAATCAGGATATAGGAAAAGATTTGAACGCTGTTCAGAATTTATTGGGACAACATAAAGTCATCGAAGAAGATATAGAAGCACATTGGCACAAAATTAGAAGTAAGTTATTTTTCATCCAGAGAAAATGCACTATACTTTATTGTTAGTCTGATAGGTCATCATAATCTTCACCAGGTTAATTCTCAGGTCAGAATAACTTATAAAACTTGTAATAATATTTATTTTACAGATCTGGAAAATGAGACCAACATCTTCATAGCTGGAGACAGTATATTTGATATCGTCTCCATCAAAGATGAACATAATAACATGATCTCTCGTTACTTGAGGATTAAAAATTTGGCAGCACAACGACAAAGGCGTCTATATGATAAAAATGCTGCGTTCGTATTATTCAAAGAGATCGAAGATAGAGAAATGTGGATGAGGTGAGCTTTCTGCGATGCAGCCAGAAGATACAGCGCGTCCGTTAATCAATATTGCAATGATTAAAATTGCTATACTTTTATTAGTTTATACCAGTGGTCGGCAAAACGACTTCTTGGTTGGGTTGAAGCTCCTGATATTGGCTTTTTCAAGAATAGTGTCACTTAAGATTTAATGAAGCCTTAATTTTGTCTTGTTAGATTTCCCAATGATGTATATTCGACTCTTTTTCAGACAGATAGCTACGCGAATGGAATTGGATGGTCAGCCTAAATTCAAATGTGACAGATGACTGTCTACATAATGGTATGAGATATAAGTGGAGAAGAATATTGATACATGCCATAATTAAAACATGAGGCAAAATCTGTCATCAAATGGAATATTTGAAATACAAAATACACAAAGCTACGGCTATACATATAATGAGCGCCTGTATTTTTAATAACATATATTTCGGATCCAGATCTTTTATATTTTCACTAATGCTTGTTTTTCTCAAGATATAAAACATTGCTTCAAATCGGCGGTTATATTTTGATGAGCTTCGGACATTCATTTTATAACTATATCATGTGAAGGATTGTTAGTTTTGAGTGCAAAAACATTATATAATAAAATACTTTATTTCATTCCTCTGCGAGTTTTTGCGTCGCAATTGATATGACACTTTAAATGAATTGTGTCATGTGTTTTCGAACAGATGTAATAGGTATAGGATCATCATACGTATTTTATACGAGAAATGTCCTATTAACCTTTGAAAAGGGCAGCTAAAACTGCATACAGATATTATGAAGAGACATGAAATACTATTCCAAAGAATTCACAAAGATGAATGTCTTCGCGTCAGACACCTTACCGTAGATTCAGTAGAGTGATATACGAAATAATTTGCAATGATCAGAGGCACTACAACAAATCAGAAAAAGTTCAGAACTTCTGAGCGCTTCGTCAAATTCGTAGTGGAACTTTGTTTTCAAATTGTTTTAATGACACCATCATCACGAAATTCTGTACAAAGTTCTGTTTCAGCCACTTCAAACTGGGTGCGAAGTTTCATCACGATTGAATCAGTATTTCTTGAGTTATACCGAAAAAAAACAACGATATCTGAAAGAAAACCACGAAATTTCATATATTTTTTCCCAATTCTACTAAGGGTCTAAACCCCCCAAAATCGCTCTTCCAACCAAAGTCGGAAATGAAAACCGCGAAAGTAACAATTTGAATTCTTTTCGAAAATACGAGAGTTACCGGCACGTTTGTTACGGAAATATAGGTTTTCGAGGACGCTGAATATGAATAAGACATTATCTCATCGATATCTCTTACCGTTTACATTTTCACCCGTCAAATGGGTAATTTCCAAAATGTGAAATTCCAACATCATTTATTTTCCCTTGGTGTCAATGATAAAAAGTAATAATAGTGGAGGTATTGTTTGCTCTTAACCGCCGCATTCCAATGCGCGACTTAATCTGAAAGTTTCAAGTCGCTAGCTTGCTTCTTTCTACAGTTATCGTGTCGACGATCCAACCTAGTCATTTTCGGTTCAAAATGAGAAAATTACAGACATTTGGACGAAACGATAGCACGCTGTTCCCCAGAACATGCGCGCGAAAAATATCGAGACCAATGATAGGAGATAATTTTCGAAATATTAGAAAACTCCATAACCCAAGCTACTTAAAATTGCGGTACATGCAAAAGAATAATGAGTATTCAATCTCTGGCACCTTCTAATGTAACACTCTTTAATGCAGCATTGATTATATGTGATTGCTGAATTTTCAAAATTGTTATTTCTTCAATTGAGTGCTTTAAAGCGATTATTCAAATATTAATATGGAATAATTTGCAACAGAGATTCCCAACCTGAACGACGCGGTGCCCTGCGGCGCAATGGACGTCTGCTAGCTGAGCGGTTAGATAATGTGAAAGCTTCATAATCAATTCAACTAATCACGATTGGTCTAACTTTTTATGAGGACAAGGTGTCGTGACTCAGTAAAGTTTAGGAACCAGAAATAATAAATCTATTCGAATTAACTGATTTATAGTCAAGTATAAGAAAATGCATAAATAAAAATATAAGATAAATCCCTTTATGTATATTTGAGACATTTCAGAAGCATGTGAGCAACTAGTCAACAAGACTGTTTAACTATTTTGAAAAAACACTAATATCACATATTTTAGAATAAGATGTTCATAGGTGCACTTGTGTAAGACTACATTATAAGGGTAGTGCATAATTAATTAGTTAACTTGAGCAGCTGATTTCAAACTCTGTGTTGGACCATTTTTTTGAAATACTTTGTGCTGCTGTATGATATGACTAGATGTACTCAACGAGGTCAGATTGCATTGAAGACACTCAAGAGTACACTGATTAGAATAATGACTATTCATAGTATTACTCTGTGTTTATGGTGCCATTGCAAATTTGCAACTGAAGATATATCAAGTATTAGGAACAACTTAAACTACCACACTCCATCTGTTGGATTTTTGGTCTACTGTGTATTGTTCCAAGTCTTCTGGGAGTGAGTTTAAGGCAGAATAGTCGATAGGAAACAAGGCTGATGAAGATTCAGCAGGTGGAGCTCCTAGTATGTGCTGTCCCGGTCCATTTGGAAATCTGCCCAGAAGGTAATTTGCAAAACAGAGACGGTACGCTTCGTACATAAGTGGATGATCTCCATTCTAAAAATAATTTTACCATCTACAACCAGTTTTGAATCGAAGAAAAGTAAGCACTAGTTACTGTTTCTCAAATGCATACATAGAATGAAGAAAAAGATGAGGCTTTATTCATCAGGAATTTCAAAACCAATAGGTTACTTTCTTACTCTATTTCAACATTTACAAATGATACAAAATGGTTCCTCCTTTGCAGGAAGGATCTATATTTCGAACATTTGCATAGTAGTAACATGAATTCTCAATAATATTCTTTCTGACGGATATTCAGATTTCTATAGGTTGAATTGATTTATTCCACTTACCGAAGTCATAGCTTGATATGAGATGTCCAATATTCTACCAACTTCAAGAGTATTTAAACATAATACTGAAGAATAAAATGAACCAAGCTCTTCTCTTGAAACAATTCCACTGCCTAAAATATGATTGATTCAATGTTGAAAGTCCTTTTTATATAACTAAAACCTCATACCACTTTTATTCATGACTTGAAAGAGTACTTTGGCAAATACTTGCAGCCAAACAGGAAAGTCGTTGAGATTTTTGGATCCACAAAGAAGTTCCCTCCACTTCTGCAACCACCCTTCTTTGGTTAAATATGTCTCGTTATTCAACTGAAAACCTCATGAGCAAGATTTTTAAGTAATATAGTTCTTAGATAGTGCGAAATTCTATCTAGTAAATTTATGTACGATTGCTTGATTCAGGAATAAAACTGCGTTAGGTAGAATTCCCAATTCATTCAATGAATTCGCTGGAATGCTTTTGATTTATTCAAACTCTTGGAAATCTTTCATAGATCATTCTATTTTTCTACTGTGAACCAACTGATATCATGCTGTGTATATAAATGAGATTTTTTTGTAAGGTTATATGGGGCTTCATTGTGTACAGGAAAAAAAAATCGGTAAAACTACATCCGAAATGTGATTATTTTGGCCTTTCTATAATATACCACTCTTTTCCTTGAAAAATTTTCTATAATCCAGTTAGGATGTTTCAAAAACCTCGTAATTATTACACGATCATTGATAATAAACTATTATATATACAGAAAAATTTAATTTCACCATGAATTTGACAACAGAAAACTGTAGGTTAATTGTTCAGTAGCAGTATTGGTTCAATATGTGTGAAATACAGACATTTGGACGAGAGGATAGCGCCTTGGCTCACGCGTTATTTCACATGAAAAAAAACTTTTTGAGTGCATTCCAAAATTACAAGAACTCATTGACAAAACAGAACGTTGATTCCATACCTAGCTCTAAAACCCAATCCGCAAGAGTCAATACACAACCATAGACCCTCAGCAAATTCCCCAACAGTTGTTGTACTGTCTAATTAACCTACCCAACAATCAATAAAATACTTGGGTATACCACAAACTCAACTATGACCAGCACAATAAATAAAAGATTTAAATTCTACCTATTTCTATTCGCGTAACTTTGACCCGATTTCCTGAAAAAAATTATAACCACTTGAATGTGAACATTCACTACAAAAATATGCGCACATTGTCCAGTCTCCAAAATTGAAACATACTGTCATTGTTTCTGAAAGGAGTGATGTTTTTCTATTGCTCGATAGCGGAGATATTCTGGTCTATCCTTAACTTTCACAATTTTGACGAAAAAAGTATTCAGTTGCGAATTCATCGAAATTAATAGTGATAAATTTATTGCTTAGGAATATTTAGAAAAATAGAAAAAATACAGTTTCATATAGTATCGTCAAACAGGATTTATTCTAAATAAATTCCACTAACAAGTTTTAGAAGTATGAATTGAAGTGTCTTCTATCCCTTATGAAGCTGAGATCTTTTAGAACATGCTTTACCACTGCACCGATGATACTCCAAGGGTCTATGTGTTTTTTTTTTAATGTAATATTGTGTAATTGTACTGAGCTGAAAGAACCAGGTCGATGGTTCTTGTCTAATTGTCAGTCAATAAAGAACATTCTATCTCTCTGTATTTTGTATTAATAATGGAATGGCAGATAGACAAGTCATAACCATTATTATTGCGGCACTTATAATAATAATTTTTTTGTTTGAATTTAATATTTGTATTGTTATCAGAGAAATACCCAAATATGAGAGTTAAGAAATCTCCAAACTGAACTGAAGGCAATTTTTTAGGAAACATGGTTTTCAAGATAATAAAAGAGGTACTACTAATTAATTACTGATCTATCAAGATTAAAATACTCAGTTGATTTTATAATGTTAAATTGAGGATGTAATTTCATTGAACTGATTATTGCATACAAAATATCTGACCATGCTGTAATTCTATAAGAAAGTATTGTGTTGAAAGAGCACTATTCTGATAAGGAGTGATATAAATTGAAAATTACAAAGTGGAAAAAATATATGCTACTGAAAGTTCAAATGATTTACCCCATTGTTCATTCGAGATATCTACTAAGAAAGTCTCTATGAAACCACGTTCTACTTCTCTAAGCGTATTGAACTCAGCTGAATTCATAGACCAGTCAGCAAAATGTCTGAATCTCTATTTCCAGGAAAGCATGAAAGAAGATATTGATAGATATGAAGTTTAACACAGTTATTAATCCTTTATATCGTAATAGAGAGGATTATTAATTTGGATGGAAAATTTTTCTAACAAATACGTTAACCATTCGAAAAGTATTTGAATAAAATTCATCTAACTATCAAATGTGTTCAAAGAAACTTACTTCCATTAAAGTTTCGAAATCTTGCTTCCAAATGAGGTCATCTTGATCACGGTCAAGCAATGAAGTAAAGAAATGAGATAATTTATTGTTTTGTATTGCAGTTAACTGATAGCTAGTAACCTTCTCTGTTACATCTGAGGAGTCTATACTATACCTGTCCACCCAAGTAGCTACAAAAAATTCATAAGCGGTAAATTCAAAAAGTAAGTTTATTGACTCACTCCAAACATGAACGCTCCAACCACAGTCAGTGTGAACTTTTTCCTCATTTTTTACAGCCTTCAAAGGTTCTATCTCTATTTCTGGCAAAGTTCTCCATCGTTTCAAGAGATCTTTTGTTTTATCTTTAGTCTTATCACATGCATGCTTCCAATTAGATATGATTTTATTAGGCACTTTTGCAGTACTGTCAATGGAGCCCCGCTGATTGTCTTGGTCATGTTCTTCCTTCAAGTGATTCAAATTCTTCTCAACTTTAAGACTTGCACTACTACCGCACTTGTCCAACCCCTTAATACTAGAAGCTAATCCACTATGAATCTCTATACTACCCTTGCTAGATTTGCTATAAACCTCTGTAGGAGAATTTTCCATTCCTATTCTTTCGCTTTGATTTTACAAAAAAAATAAATATTGGTATATTTGAATTGTAACAGCTCATAAAATTGTGATATCAGTTTTATACACTGATTCGCACGATTACCATTGGTAAGTCTTGGGTTTTTTGAGATTGCTGTTGTTGATTATGAAACATTCAATCAACATGAATTTTTTTATGGATGATCACACAGAACACAGAATATCAAATATATGACCACAGCACAGAATAAGGAACAGCACAGAGAAGTATTAAGTAATACCACAGACCTGGTCTGTGGTATAAAGACAATGGTAATACTTCTCTATTCTGTGCTCACAGTCTGTGGACAGAAAGGATATTGTTATTCTATGGGACAGACATCTATATTTTTGTATTCTGTGTCTAGGAGCATAAAAGATCATAGACATTAGTAATCGGAAGAACATAAACCAAAGAATTGTCGAAAATCTCGGATTTCATTGTCAAATTCGTGCCGACTTGCGTGCTGAAGTTGCACTTCGCCTGCGGATTCATTCTGAATGCAGCTTCTGCGAAGATGCCAGCGCCCTGACGGATAAATTTGGAACCTGTTCAAGCTAGTAGTTTTATGTGAACAAACCTTAGAAATGTGGTGGAGAACGAATATTTATTAAGCAGAGCTTGAATATTTAAAGAAATTATTATAATTTTGTGTAAGATTTCTTGAGAAGGAACTTTTCGTATGGATCACGATATAAAATCGTTCCTGGAGGATAATTTCGGTGTTATTTTAGTGTATGTTGCTTGGTGGATCAAAATGAACCAATATCTAAGTTTACTTGAATTTCTGGAAAAATAGGCACCTCAGTAAGTAATTTAAGGACTCTTATTTATGTGAAGAAGTGCTGAACGCAGGCTATATTATGTGGTAAATCTAGAATCAGTCCAAATGATATGACTTGTTCTTGGTTTACAAATGAGTGAATCAATAAAATGAAAACAGATTTTCTGCTTCAGTTCTTTTGCATCGTATTACTAAAGAAAAGGAAACAGATAGACATATAATTGATTTCATTTTCATATTACAGCAGCTCAAGATACACATACAAAATGAAAAATGTCACAGCTGGTTCAACCTACCTCCATATAGAAATGAAAAGTATTAATGTATTTTTATGAATAACTTCAGCTATTATCAACTCTAACAGTATATCTAGTTTTTGTCAGGTTTTCAACCAGATCACTCTTTTAGAATATGATTTTGTGTAGTATGTGAATTAGGTAGCTGCAAAAGTGCTCGGTAGTTTTTCTGCAGCATTTTTCTTCAAAATTCCCTTATTTTCAGATACACCTGAAAACATACATTGTAGGTAATTTACCTTTATGAAAATAAACATCTTCAGAGAAATGCAGTGAAAATACTTTCATGTATTTCGTGACCTGTTTTCCAATCTTCAATTTCTAAAGCTAGGCCTTTCTTCTCACTGAGTTCCTTGCCAAATGCTGTTTCCAAATTAACTTTACTTTCATTTGGCTTTGGAAAAAATGAAAACTGGAAGCACTAGATGATCCTTTCTTCTCTGACCATAAATAACATTGAGTTGAGGTACACAACAATAGTCATTTCGGGAGGATGCCATTTCGAATAAATAGAATCGAAAATTTTAATCGGAAAGAAAGGAATCGATTGATGAATATTACAAACACTTTCGGTATACCAAAATTTCAACTCGGAGAACAACACAAAAGCTCGAAAATGAACTCCAAAAGTAAGCAAATTACGTTAGAATAGCAGGCACGTCGAAAAACTACTAGCTTGGAAGTGTTCGACTTTCTATCGCCAGAGGGCGTATCGCTTAGCAGTAGTTGCGAATACATCTGATCAAAATCGAAATTTTTCCTACTAAAATCAATTTTACATCTTTTCTCAATCGGTTCCAGTTTATCCATAAAACTCTATATATTTCACTCAACAACCAACTGCAAAATTTCTTCAAAAACTCTGATAGTAGATATTTCGTAGTTTTCAGAATGAATTTGGTAGCTTTTAGGTAGATTTCTGCGACAAGTTGGGTAGATACAGCTACAGTGACTTTAACTTCCGTGTAAAGTCACTGTAGATACATCCATTCTTTAAACATCATGATTGATACATTGTCCTTGAACAATGGTACAGCACACGCCAACCTGGTCACGGTGAGTGGAAGATATACACTATACTTCACACCACAGATGGTAGTTATCATTGTATAAAGACAACAGACAACTGTCCATGATGTTTTTTACCACACAACTGTCTTTATACCATGTAGTTATGGAAGAAAGATTCATTATTTCATTGGTATATTTCCAAAGAATATTACACCTAGATAAAAAATCACATATAAATTATAATAATTCAATAAAAATGCTACACTTAAGTATGCCCATGTTAATTTCAGCGCTAATACATTTTTCATTTAGACCAGAATATTGGTGATTTTATAATGTGCTGATACCAGAGAAAATAAGTCTCTGCTGATACTAAAATAGTAAAAAAAAGTTCAGATTAGGAGGACGTCATGATTTGCCGTGGAAAAAAGGGTTGTGTCAATTTATCGTCACCAAGGTTCTTTATCGATTCTTGCAAATTTTCAACGAGTTCTGGCGCAAATTTACGGCCAATCAAGGTGGTCGTCACTGTGTTGATTACTCCGTTGAAGCCACTATCAGGCATTCTAGAAGGGACAGCGAGGGTTGCCTCTTTAATTATTCCACTGCTAACTGTAAGCTCCATGTTCAGTTCACAGCAGCCTTCGTCCAAATAGTGACCTATGGTTGCCGCTTTACAAAGAGTACGGCTCACCTTGAAGTCAGGTGTTTCACCATAAAGCCATTCCCATCTTGTGAGATCTTCTCGGATTTTCTTTATTCCTTGAAATTCAAAAAACCAACGTTAGGAGTGAGTATACATTGTTCCATTGAACGGTGCTCATCTAATTTGCATGTTTTGAAAAGTATTCAATAATGAAGATTTTTATCACCGTTTACTTTCATTTGGTGAGTATATGAAATCGTGGGGTCATTTACGTGCTTGCTCAAATTCGAAGCCATAACGGACTCGATATTTGCAGAGCAGGTTTGGGCCTTAGGAGCAAACAGTACCACAGGCTGGTAAATTATGGCTTCGTGGATTTCGGCAACAAGCCACATTCAACTTTCAGTAAACCTCGTTAATGTCTCAAGGTCAGGCACCTGCTCACGATCGGCATGCTTTAACACGGTGCCTATAGCAGCGAGACATATTAGAATGCGTGAAATTTTGACGTTAATAGGAGCTTCTGCAGGCTCCAGTGAATACTTTTTGAATTTTTTTTGAGGTGTACTCAATTTTTTTGTGAAAATGCGCAATGTTAGTAATTTTTCCATTTTTCACTCCATTTCAATTTTTGTTTTCCCACAAATTCTTGAATATAAAAAATTGGCAACATTGCGCATTCTTACAATTTTTTTCAACCGTTCGCACCCAAAACATTCATGAAAAAACCAACTATGGCCTCCAAAAGTCATCCCGTTATATTCGAGGTACTGTATGCTCTTAACTACGAAGGCTGAATTGGAAAATGGCTAAAATCAACTCGATGATGGCACAGATATAAGCCCATTCAGAATGTTATTTTTCGAATATTTCCAAAAATACAGATCGGTTCGATTTCAGATCTATTACCTCCCCGGTTGGAGAATGGCGGCATGAAGGTCTTTGCAAAATTTCAGCGAATTTTGACAGAGATTCTAATATTTAACATTTTGTAATGTTTGGCGGTTACAAAATCCTCACGAAAGTTTTCACTTGTCTTCGGGTCATGTTTCAGTTCGATCGGCGAGATATTGAGGAAACATTATTACAAATTCCTTTCACCATGAATATTATCGTATTTATAAGAGAAGAAATGTAAATTCGGAAATTGCAGGCATTTGGGCAAAACGTTATATCGCGCCCTGCCCCGGAACAAGCAGGTAAAAGCACTGAATATGTTATTGTAGAAAGGTTCCTTATTTCCTCATTAAAATTCACTGATTACCTGGAAACCAACTCTCAATAGGATTTATCAACTGGAACCCCTTCTGTTGATTGGCTAAATATTCACCACCATCTTTCAGTGAAGAAGCATGAGTTCTCATAAATTCCCAGCCTATTGCTTTGACCAGTTTGGCAACGCTTATGTTTGAATTTCCTTCACATAAATTCACCATTTTTAATTTTTCTAAATCTGTATCATGTTTTTGGTGAACACCTATCTGTAAAAATATCATAATATTATTTGCGTAGAACATAAAACAAGCACCTTGTGCAAAGTTGTACTTGGTTTCGCTCGATGATGACAATTTTGAAATTTTTGTAAGTTGTATATTAACTATTATAACGGATTTTTCCAGAGCTCAAGATGTAAATTTCCCGCTACGTTTAACAACAATACCGGCCCTGAGGGCTGCTGATTCCCCAGTTTTGGATACCGGAAATTTAGGAAAAAAATCGTAAATCACGCAGTATTTCTGAAACTGAATAAACTTAGGATAAAAAACTAGTGATAGCCATATCAGTTAATCCTTATGGAAGATATATCTTTCCTGGTCGATTAATAGGGATGTTAGTGCAGAAAACAGACGAATCGAGATGCACGAAAACATCGGCACTAGTAATTTTCTACAGTTACAAAATGGCACCGGGGAATCGATCTATCTCTAACTTTGGCTGAATAGATATTTTTTCTATAATACTCGAAACCGTCTGAAGATCACATATCGTTCAGTGAAGTCCAAATGTCACCACAAATCTTCCACTTCAATTAGTACAGAATTTAGTATATTATAGAACAAGCACCTTTTCTGAGAGGCATGAACGACGTGCTAAATGTCTATATGGGCAACCACTCATGTATATGGCACCCTGAATAAATACTGAAAAGTAAGTGCTATTATATAAAAAACGAACCTCTTTTTTTGCGAGACTTCTAGAACGATCCACTTTATTGACGTCAACTAACAAATTGCAGTGGTGGTAAGCGTTTACTTCATCTTTCTTTGTTGTTGTTCCAGAAACCTACCTTTTTATTAAGGAAAATAATTTTTACTCCACACTAGATATATCCTTATCTGCCTAACTCTAAGTCTCTAAATTCATCATTATGGTTACTACTAGCAGTTTTGCGCACATTTTTTGGGGAACAACGTGCTATCGTTTCGAAATTTGATTGGTCCCTAACGACTTGGTTGGACTCAGTGATGACGACAGTAAAAGCGATAACGTAAGAATGGAGAACCGCATCTACTTGAAAATATCCACGATTTGAAAACAAATGTTCGAATATTCTATATTCTGCTATCTTCTAATCATATTATCCTCACAAAATTCAGTTTGAACCTTCAATCAATCATTTTTCAATCTAGTATTGAATTTCAACTCGATCTAATCTTTATCTTTAGAAATTGGGAAAACAATAATTTGAATGGGTCATTGGACGAATTTTACCCATTCAAGTCAAACTTCGTAATTAAGCTCCAAACAGCCGATCGTAAACACAATAACTTCCGACAGAAACGACTCAGAAACTCGATATTTGTAGAGTAGGCTTGAAGGAACGAAGTTCGACTTCTTGAATGGGTAAAATATTCGTCCAATGACCCATTCAAATTATTATTTTCCCAATTTCTAAATATAAATAGTAGATCCAATTGAAATCTAGTTATTGTGTTTACAATCGGCTTTGAGGACGACCGCAAAAACAATACCTTCAAAAGAACTACTTAGAAAGTAGACTAGGTTTGGGGGTTCATCACAAAGTTCAAATTTGTGAATGGGTAAAATCTACCTGATAATTCCGTAGATATACCCAAAAATACAGATTTGTTCGAATCGAAATCCAAACCTTTTCATCAGGAAGAAAAGGTGCGTTTGGCGGAGTCAATAAGTGGAAAGATGGCCGCTTTGGCAACGAATTTGAAGATGCGCGCAAATGCAGCTGACTTCATGTTAGTGCCTCTCTAGGTAATTATGTTTGGAGTCAATTTCAATGTGCCAATAAGTAAACCATTCATCATATAATCATCAACTGGAAAATGGAAATCTACTATTTTAAAATTCTAGAAAAACACGCATGTTCAAATTCGTTTCCAATACGTTAAGTGATTCTATATCTTTTCAGAGCAAACACTACCATATGCTGGTAAAATACGGCTTCGCGTAATTCGGCAACACGTCAACATTCAAGTCTCATTAAACCTCGATATCTCAAGGTCAGGCACTTGCCCCTCTTCTGCATGCTCGAACGTTGCCTATAGCACCGAGAAATATTAGAATTCGGAGAAATTTCGACATTAATAGGAGAAAACGGGATGTCGTTCTGCAAACTTCAATGAAAATTTTTTTTTGGGATGTACTTAATCCTCTTGTGAGAATGCGCAACGTTAGTTATTTTTCCATTTTTCACTCCATTTCAGAAAATTCTTGAATATAAAAGTGGCATAATTGCGCATACTTAAAAAATTTTTCAACCGTTTGCGGCCAAAAATTTTTTGAAAAAAAACAACTCTGGGCTCCAAAAGTCACCCCGTTATATTTAAGGTATTGTTTGCTCTTCTGTTGTACCTGTTATTGCTTTGTTGGTAGTTTTAATACATCAAATTTGGAGTTTCAATTATAGACAGTGATATTTTAACGCAGTAGGTACATGTATAATGGTTCCGTATGAGGCATGAATTTTATGTTTGAATGACGCCTCATCAGCATCGTACATTCAAGTACTGTATTTGTGTAAATATCTTGTCATTTGGGCAAAACCATACCTCGCTGTTATCAATAATACGCGCGCAAAAATTCTTCCACCTTCGTATATTGCACTCAGTATGATTATGTCTTATCTTTTGCGATGATCTGGTTCTCTTGACCTTACAGTCTAACCCCTGCTGATATGGCAGTTTGACCTTAGATTATTCCAACTGATGACTTGAAATTGATCGAACTGCATTGGGCATTCCTCATATACTGAACACGAATATGAAGTATGTCCATATATGAAATTATGAAAGTACATATTGTACATATATGAAAGTTTCGACAAAAAGCATTATACATAACTATTCTTTCCGCAGTTACATTTCTTGAGATAATTATTTTGTAAGCTAATTAACCGATTAATAATATTTAATTCAAACAGAAGGATACAGTATAGGTGGTTCCCATCTTAAGCTGCCCAAACATATCCAATTTCATGTCGAATTCTCTGAATATAGCCCGGGAAATTATTTCAATGTCATAATCCTCTTTCAAACTTCCTTTCTTCGTAAAAAAGGTAACATTCAGGTTTCCTTGATCGTGGTACAATGACGGCGCTTCACTTTTCTGTCTAGCCAATTTTACACCGCACTCGGTGATTTTAGGTAAGTCAGAGACGTTAGCCTCACACCAGGGGTTCTGGGATTTTCCAATGGTAACGCATGGTTCGTTTTGCCATAGCATCATTATATGATGATCAGTCATATCGATATTTTTGCATATCCAATCCTGAATTGCCAAGTTGGCGTAAATGTCTTTCGATTGGGAAATGAACACAGACTTTTTAATACTTGATCCAGTTGACAAATTCCTACCACCAGTTGCTAGAAGGAAATATGTCGCTTTGATATTGGAAATTGCGCGTTTGAATAGTGCCATGTTTGTCAATCACAAAATTGATTATTTATAGTCTTCGATTAACAAATATTTTTACGAGCAAGGATAGTATCCTAGAGGATGTTTTTATGTGATGATGTGAGGGCTATAAGGTATTCGTGTAGGGTAATGGTTTGATGTAGCCACTTCCAAGTTTGATGAAGAGCGTTCAATCTGACCCGAAGACCCAAACAATCCACCACAGTCCTCAGCATTCCTCTCTTTACTGCCAGATTGGAGAAGGAAGAAATCACGAAGAGATTTGCAGATGACACACGAATCAATTAAAATACGCGCACTATAAATCACCAAACCCAAAATAGAAACCACACAGAGAAGAGACTCAAAATCAGAAGACTAATCGTCGTTGTTATTACACTGAGATGTGCTGTGATAGAATTTTGTGATTTATATAGCTCATGTGGGGTCGGTTATCGCCCATGCGGGTCATGTAGTGGCTACAAAAGTTCCCGACTTTTACGAGATAAACATTCACTGTGTCAGTTGCGTTATCACTTTCACACAATACGCAAATGTCCGTTCAATTATTCCTGTTGAATTATCATCTCTGATTTTGAATAAATCGGCTTATTTGGAGGCCGAATTATTTTATCTACAACCTTTCAATATACTCGTGATCGAATTATAGATTCCCGTCATGACCCGAACCTTCAATGTGACATTGTCTCCTAATATCATAAAAAATAAAATTGTTGTACGGTTCTTCAGGGAACAAGAGCATTATCATCTTCCCAACATGTATGTAATTTTCGATTTGTAAGCCAAAGTCAGGTTGCACACGCCGATGAAGAATCCATGGTCATATTTCGTCAGGTTGTTGCTACGATGAGTTTCGAAAGGAAAGAGCTAGAGATTCGAAGTTTTCATATTGGGCTCGGAGTCTGGATATTTCGGTTAACTTTGGTGATGAGCATAATCCGCTCAAAGTATTTCAAATCTTAGCCATCTGTTCTCTTTATTAAATACCGATTTAATCGAAATGAAACCGATCAGGTACCGCTGAATTTTTACGCGCTTGTTCTAGGGAACAACGAGTTATCATTTCGTCACGATGTCTATAATTTTCGAATTTGGAGCCGAAAATGGTCTTGAACGATTGGGTTCAACTCCCCGAAGAAGAATCCGTGCTCAAATTCTATTCTGTCCGTCCGCTCCTATGTGCTCTACATTTCTGAGGAGAATACTTAGCGACTTGAAATTGTCAGATTAGGTTGAGAGTCCAAATATCTCGGTTGAGTTCGTTAATGGGTGAAATTAGTAGGATAGTTTCGAGGCTAGGCCCATTTGAAATTTGAACGATAATTCTTCGATATCTCATGAAGTAATGACTCGATCAGATTGAAACTTCGCATATGGTTTTGAAATACCAATGCACAACTTAGACCAGAATTTTGTGTAGATGCAGTTGTTAAAAAATTTTCATTCGAAAATTTTTAAAATTTTTGAATATTGATTTCAATGGAATTTGGCACAAACTTTAGAGTCAGTATTTAACAATAATGGTTCGAATTTCAATTCGATCCGATATTTACTTTCGGATACACAAGAAAAAAAATTGTGCCAAATCTCAACAGGTGCAAAATTTCGTGTTGATCTAATAGAATTTGAACAAGCACGTAATTCTAGATATTTTTTCTGTCAAACTATTTTCAATTTCACGAATTGGCTCCTGAATTATAGTGAATATTACCTACCCATATCAGTTGCTGAAACGATGAACTTCGATCCGTCAGTATGATCCAACTAACTGCCAAGTTTCAATCCAATCACTCAAGTTGTTCCTGGAATATCAAGGAAATATCTAAAATTCATATGACTATAACTTGGATACCATTTGGCCGATTTTGTCCACTATAGCGAACCTCTCCGTTGCATTTTAAAATGCAAGCCACCCTGAAAGTTTAAAGTCGATAGGGTTCTCCGTTCTCCCGTTAATCGTGTCTAAGACTTGCCGGACGGCGGGACAGAATCGATTTTGACACCGGATTCGTCATCACTGAGTCTAATCTAGTCGATTGAGACCATTTTCAGGAAAAATTCGAAAATTACAGACATTTGAAGAAATCGGTAGCAGGTCTTTCCTAAGATTATACGCACAAAACCTAGAGAAGCATGATCACTTTTGATGATCTCCTTTGAACATGCGCGCAAAATGCTTTTCTAGGATTTTTCGATTAAGTACTGGAGTTCAATTCGCTCTAATCTGTATTGTTGGAAATATTGGGGAAATAAATTTTGAATGGATATATCTACGGAATCATTGGGCGGATTTTACCCATTCACGAATTCGACTTCGTAATTAAGCCCCAAACCTACTCTACGAATATCGAGTTTCTAAGTAGGCTTTCTCCGAAGTTATTGTGTTTACGGTAGGCCTAACGACCTACCGTAACGACTTGGAAAGTCGATATTTGTAGAGTAGGTTTGGACCTTCATTACGAAAGCTGAATTCGTGAATGGGTAGAATCCACCCAATGATTCCGCAGATATACCCATCAAGAATGTGAATGAAAAATATATAAAAGATTTCGTGACTCGTTGCATAACCACAGGTGGAACCCGTTAAGAGTGAGTGAATGAATGAAGTAAATGAATCATGACATGACATGTTGACTACATGACAGACATGACACTTGTCATTTATTTTGTTTTATTTTGTTTACTTTGAATTTAATTATTTTTGTATTATGTAGAATAGACTGACGAAATTGAAATTTTAAATATGCTTAAGAATCATTAATTGTACAAATATAAATGCTCAATTCAACTATGAATGGTAATGACTGCTGGTATCATGGCGAACTTAGTAGGGAAGAAGCTGATAATTTATTACAAAATGGTTTGTATCGAGTTTACGAGCCCTTTGATTAGTTATTGTTTGATCGGGATCGTGTTACTGGGTTCAGCCTTTCAGAATTACCACCGATACGATCTTTTGTTCTCTATCGGTACATTAGGTAAATATTTGTAGGTTCCCATGTAGATGGTACGTTTTTAGTACGTGAAAGTGAGTCTTCAAAAGGTGACTACGTATTATCTGTACTACACAATGATCAAGTACGTCATTTTCAAATCAGAAGACATATAGAAGATGTTTTTTTCTCCATAAGTGAGTATATTTGTTCCATTTGAATTGATTTACCACATATCTAATTCTCAGATGAACCAACTATCCATGGGTTAGAATGTCTCATTGAATACTATCAGGAAAATCCGGGTATTCTAGCAGATGGCTTGAAATTAACAGATTATGTCAAAAAGGATCCGCCTCCTCATGATTTGAGAAGACATGGACGTTCTAATCTGTTGCATCGAGCAACTAATATGGGTTGTTTCAAAGTTGTCACAGAACTTTTACAGACAGGTTATAGACATGAAGCAAAAAATGAATATGGACAAACTGCCGTCCATCTTGCCAGTATTAACGGAAACAATGATATTCTGGGAGAGCTAATTGATTATGGTGCAAACACAAATACAAGGGACACAGCTGGTTTCACACCCCTTCATGTAAGTAAATTTCGTTTGTTGCTTTCTTTTTGATGATTTGGGTAGCTTGGAGCTGCCCCCGCGGATGAAATTTGTTAACAAATTTCATGCGCGGGGGAGCTCCGAGCTACCCAAATTGTCAAAAAGAAAGCAGCTATTGTGTTTAGCTCATGGATTCTAATTCGTAAAAATTTACAGTATGCTTCTCAAAATAATTTTCCTGCAACTGTGAGGTTACTTGTACAAGTAGGAGGAGCTAACATTCAAGCAAGAAATACTGAAAGTGGCTCAGTCCCATTACATGAAGCTGCTGCGAATGGTCACAAGGAAGTTGTGAGAGAACTGCTGAGCTTGAATGCACCTGTTAATCCCAGAAATGGGTCTGGACTTGTCCCTTCCCAGTTAGCAAGGAGCAATGGTTATATTGATTGTGCAGAAATATTAGGTAAAACATTCAAGAAAACCACTGACGTTAAGTTAAGAGCATATTTTTGCGCGCATGTTCTAGGGGAACAGCGTGCTATCGTTTTGTCCAAATGTCTGTTATTTTGGATGATTGAGCCGAAAATGGTCTCAATCGACTAGGTTGGACTTACTGATGACGAATCCGGTGTCAAAATCGATTCTGCCCGGCCGGCCGTAGAAACAATAACTGTCGACTGAAGCAAGCTAGCAACTTAAAACTTTCAGGATAGGTTGCGCATCAGAATGCCACGGTTAAGTTCGTTAATGGGCCAAGTCGGTCAAATAGTTTCGGACTTATAGGCATTTGAAGTTTTGAAGTTATTTATTTTTATTTCAAAAATTACTTGAGCGAGTGGATTCAAACTTGGCAGTTAGGTGGAGTATAACGACGCGCAACTTTGAGCGAAATTTCGTCAGGATCATATTGTCAAAAAATTTTTTCGAAATTTTTTTCCAAAGAATTTTTTTTTCCGGAAATCATTCATCATATCCAAAACAAAATTCCACTCACACTTTGAGCTTCATATTTCACAGCAGTGTAGCAAATTTCAGTCCGATACGATCATAAGTTTTGGAGATATCGGGAAAAAATATGTCAAATTTCGAGGTTTTCTTCTCGATATCGTTGATTTTTTCGGTATAACTCGAGAAATACTGATTCAGTCCTGATAAAACTTCACAGCTAGTTTTGAGATGCTGAAAGACAACTTTAAGCGAAATTTCGTGAGAATCGTGTCATTAGAACAATTTGAAAAAAAAAAAATTTCTATGATTTTCTCATCATATCATCCTCATTAAATTCTGTATGAAACTTCGAACTGTTATTTTTCGATGAAGTACTGGATTTCAATTCGATCTGATCTGTATTTTTGGAAATATTGGAAAAATAAAATTTTGATTGGGTATATCTACGGAATCATTGGGTGGATTTTACCCATTCACGAATTCGGCCTTCGTAATTAAGGTCCAAATCTTCTCTACAAATATCGAGTTTCTAAGTTGTTTCTTTCGGAAGTTATTGTGTTTACGCAGTCGGCCGTTAGGCTTCAAAATTTTATTTTTCCAATATTTCCAAAAATACAGATTTGATCGAATTGAAATCCAGTAATTTATCAGGAAAAAATTTCAAAATGCAATGCCGTGAAGGCATCAGCTTTTGCGTACATGTTCAAATTCGTTGCTGATGCGGTCATCTACATTGAACATGCGCGCAAAAGTTGCTTCCTTCACGGCAGTGCTTTTTGAAATTGTTGAAGATATCAATCATAAATGAGGTGCAAACGGAGGATCACCTTCCAACAAGAGAGTTTTTTGGGGACAGGGTTTCAAAGATTGAAGAGCATAAGTCTTTTGAAACAATTTGCTTGGTTACTATGTTTGCTCTCGATCTCCAACCTAAACTAAATTGTGTAGTCTGGAGTTCCCTAATGCAGGTATACGTGTGACAATGTTTGTGCATAACACACATGCATGTAGGCATGTACCAACATTTTTCAATTCAAACTTTGTTCTCGAGTAATCAAACTTATTTTTAAAACCAACCTTTTCTTCTTGACTTTCGAAACTCTGTTCCCGAAAAACTCCCTTGATGTTGATAAAATATTGCCTCGCATTTAGCCATAGAAATTTGATCACCCTATTTACCAGCGAACGATTGTTTCTTATTCCAAGACCTCTACTTCAGAACTTCACATATTTATGCATCGTCATATCAAAACTATAGTAATAACATTTGTAATGATCAGAAACCAATCCCACACCTGATTGATAAATCTAGACAACTCCCCACTCAACAGTGTGCAACATTATTCGCCTAAATCAATCCAATCAATGCATGTCACCTGTAAAAATTCACCTGATGGGCGTGGCTTAGGATTTTCTTATAGAAAACAATTAATAATCTTAGGAACTTAACCAATTACATGGCCGCACTTCATTTCATTTGAATTTATGCCAATCAGCACGTCGTACGTTAGTTCAAGTGGTCAGAGGATTTCTTTCGCAGTCGATTTGACGTGTAGAAAACAAGATGTTGTTTCAATTATTGTCAACAAAACCAAACAGCTGACGCAATTTAACCTGGTGTTTTATCATCCATCAATTACTGTCCATCATATGTATTCCTTCTTTCCTGGCCATTATAAAGTATATACCCATTCAGTATGAAATCACTGAGCTGTACTGTCTCGGTTAATGATAGTTAAAGTACATTCCACTGCGACCTTTCGGTCTATTGTATTGGTGGTGATTATGTTTGGTAAATTAGGTATTTGGCATAGTGAACATTTTCATCGACCATGGGCGTGTGGTGTTGGGGGTTGAAAAAAACCTGTTTTTTGAGATCAGGATATTAGGACTCGTTTTAGACAACTTTTCCTTTCAGATTCGGAATCAGCATCCCAAAAAACCATGTAATTTATATTTTCAAACTCAAGAGCTGATTCCAACAGAAAAAAAAATTGAATGCGTGCTTTTTCCTATTGAAATGTTCAACTACCAAAATGCTGATAACTGATGATTTGAAAATATTCTTCTTCAACAAGATCAATTATTTTCATTCCACTCAAATGTTTTCATTCAAATTCCTCAATCTATGACAGGGCTTAAACAATCAGATCAGGATATGAGACTTAAGTTTTTTGATACTCGTTGTTTTCAAAGGTAACATTCTCCTCTCTGAAAGTAATGGAATACCTAAGTTCAATATCGAATAAATAAAATTTAGGTTGGTAAAAAAGATCCTGTTATTGGCCCAGCATCAACTTTGGGGTAATTAATTCAGAGAAAATTGAAGAAATCTCAGTCCAAAAAATACATCGAAGGAAATTATTTGCTGGAGATGGAAGTAGTTAAAGAGTATTAAGAAAATGATATAGAAGATGAAGAAAATTGCTTTCATTCAAATTTTTCTTGCTGAATACTGTAGAATGAGACATAATATCAATAATTGCATAATAAGGAAGCCAGTATTGAGAATTGCTGTTTTAAATGAGAGATCTGAATATAATCACAGAATAAGTATAAAATTCAATACACCAAATAAAGACATCAAACAGAAAGCATATTGGTGCAGAATTTTTTTTTGCCCTCGATCTGAGCGACTTGAATTGAAAGGTGTAAAGATTAGTTTAACTCCCTACTGAAATAAATTATTGTCCAGACGAAGAACAGATCAAGGGAAATATATATATATTTGGTCAGTGCATCAATATCAATTAATATTTTTTTCAGAAAATTATAAATGTCCTACCCCTAAAACATATGCCAATCAATGGTACCATGGTACATTAGGAAGGAGAGAAGCTGAAGAAATTATGAGAGATTATAGTACAAAAAATGGAACATTCCTTATTAGATGGAGTAATAGAAACAAGGGGGCAGTGTTAACCCTGTTGAATGACAACATATTCTTCAATTTTATCATCAGCCGACAAGGAAAATATTTGTTTATTGACGATGGACCTTATCTTGAATCTCTGGAACATATTGTTGAATATTATAGTTTCATCTCAGATGGCTTGCCTACAATTTTAAGAACTCCAGTTCCCCCTAAACCTAAACCTCAAGTTCCTGATGTAAGTACAATTTTAAAAAATTCTGAATTATTGAAGGAAACAAATCTTCAAAATTAAATGGAATTCTTCAATATGATGATACTTAATAATGGCAGTCATTGAAGTTTCGAAAATGTAATCCCAAAATATGAATGGAATACGTATTTTGATATATTTAAACAAGCAATACTTGTAGTATGTTCATTTATATATATATATATATATATATATACTATTTGGTTTGGTAATACAAACTTCGGTTAAAGGCTATTCGACTAGTTGGATGTTGGGGCAAAATGAAATGTCAATTTGCTCTTATACTCTATATTTCGTCCCTAGTTTGGGACATCTTCAGGAGCAGCTACAAAATAAAACATTACACTTGTAGACGATATTACTACAGTTAGTGTTTTTTGACAGGACTTACGAAGCTATGACACAAATCTACTGGCCAAAAAGAGATCTAATTGTGGTCCTGTGGTAATATTCATCTCACAGACTTAAAATAAAATGTTGCTTTTTGCGCGCATGTTCTAGGGGAACAGCGTGCTATCGTTTTGTCCAAATGTCTGTTATTTTGGATGATTGAGCCGAAAATGGTCTCAATCGACTAGGTTGGACTCACTGATGACGAATCCGGTGTCAAAATCGATTCTGTCCGGCCGGCCGTCCGTCCGTAGACACGATAACTGTCGACAGAAGCAAGCTAGCTACTTGAAACTTTCAGTATAGGTTGCGCATCAGAATGCCGCGGTTAAGTTCGTTAATGGGCCAAATCGGTCGAATAGTTTCGGAGTTATAGGCACTTGAAGTTTTGAAGTTATTTATTTTTTATTTCAGAAACTACTCAAGCGATTGGATTCAAACTTGGTAGTTTGGTGGAGTATAACGACGCGCAACTTTGAGCCAAATTTCGTCAGGATCATATTGTCAGTAAATTTAAAAAAAAATTTTTTTCGAAATTTTTTTACAAAAAATTTTTTTTTCCGAAAAACGTTCATCATATCCAAAAAAAAATTCCACCCACACTTTGAGCTTCATATTTCACAGCAGTGTACCAAATTTCAATTCGATACGATCATAAGTTTCGGAGATATCGGGAAAAAATATGTCAAATTTCGAGGTTTTCTTCTCGATATCGTTGATTTTCTCGGTATAACTCGAGAAATACTGATTCAGTCTTGATTAAACTTCACAGCTAGTTTTAAGATGCTGAAAGACAACTTTATGCAAAATTTCGTGATAATCGTGTTATTAGAACAATTTGAAAAAAAAAATTCTATGATTTTCTCATCATATCATCCTCATTAAATTCTGTATGAAACTTCGAACTGTTATTTTCGATGAAGTACTGGATTTCAATTCGATCTGATCTGTATTTTTGGAAATATTGGAAAAATAAAATTTTGATTGGGTATATCTACGGAATCATTGGGTGGATTTTACCCATTCACGAATTCGGCCTTCGTAATTAAGGTCCAAACCTTCTCTACAAATATCGAGTTTCTAAGTTGTTTCTTTCGGAAGTTATTGTGTTCACGCAGTCGGCCGTTAGGCTGACCGTGAACACAATAACTTCCGGAAGAAACGACTTAGAAACTCGATGCCTTCACGGCACTGCCGTGAAGGCAGAAGCTTTTGCGCGCATGTTCATTGTAGATGACCGCTTCAGCAACGAATTTGAACGTGCGCGCAAAAGCTGCTGCCGTGAAGGCAGCAGCTTTTTGAAATTTTTATGTTTTTATTTTAAGTCTGTGAGATGAATATTACCACAGGACCACAATTAGATCTCTCTTTGGCCAGTAGATTTGTGTCATAGCTTCGTAAGTCCTGTCAATATCCTGTTTATATAAATCATTTTAAGAATGCTTCTTATGTAGACATAAAATTTCATTAGCATGGGGCAAATATGGTTTCCAAGTTTTCGAGAATATATATTTTTTCAATTTTCTGATATAATCTCCTCGGAACATTGTATACATCCTGTTTAAACTTCACAACTGCAAACCATGTTTTGATACCATCGGATCAGTATTTGTACAAATAAATATATGATGCCACAACCAAGGTTAAGTGGTCTATACATAGGTCTTTGTTTTTTTGGTGCACTGTTAGCGTGCATTATTAATGTGACTGTATTTTAGTGCTCTACAATGCCAAGAATGAAGAAGATACAACATGCTATAGCAGTGGACATGAATTCAATGAATGATGATAATAAAAGCTATCCTACCCAATTTGAACACATTCAGTTCCAGTCTAATATCTCCCTAGCTGTAAATAATAATAATAACAAGGAAGAAATTGATGATTATATTGTTCCTGAAAGTCTTTGCCTTGGTGAGGTTATGTGTTAATATTATAAAATTTATTATGAAATTTCTCAGACATGAAATGAGTACTTACTGTTTCTCTCTAATCAATGATGTTAGCAGAATGCATGTTTTTTTTTTTTTCATAGTATAAAGTTCGGTGTCAAAAAAAGCATTATTGTATTATTGATTGAAGGATACTCTGAGAGGATTTTGTATTATTTTTCAGTTTTTTTCTGAGTTTTCACTCGCAATACCTGAAAAAGGAACTGTTGAAAATTGAATAAAAATTATAATTTGAAGAAAATGCCCTTGCGGATTGCTGGATCGAAACTATTTCTCAAGGGCAGTTTCTAGAAATAATGCTGCCTAATGAATACTATCGGCATAATGCAAACGATCAACGAAGTGAACTGTAACTTTTTAGAGTCTATATCTGACTCCTTCAACAGACAATGCAGAGAAAATTTGCAGAATTATTTTCTTTCAATTTCAAGACTTTTCCTTTTCATTAGTTCATTTCGAGATATTGGGAGTGCAAAGCCAGAATGAATCCTGAAAAATATAATTTCACTGTATTACCTTATCTTTAGGGAATCTGAAGCTGATGTATATACAGGTTCGGCAAAGTTCTCTTAGCAATAGTAAATATCAATGTCATGAACGCAAAACGAATATGGGGAATAAAGATGGACTGACGTGGCACCACATCCTGAAGTTTTTTCCCTTTCAGTGATGAAATTCAAATTGTAGGCGTATTTATTATTAGTCAAAAGTTGCACTTTTCAGTCGCTGTCAGTATGCCGGTAATGGTGAAGCGATGTATTTTTACTTCACGATAGATTAATGGTGTAAGGATCAAGGATGCAGGAAACGATACTATGTCAGTTCGCCGACGTTTCGGAAAAATTTATTTCCATCCTCAGGGCTCTACAAAATTTACGGAAAACATGATTCGTAACATTGATGAAGTTGTTCACAATAGTAAAGGAAAAACGAGCAATACTATAAGTTATTGACTAGAAAAATATCACAGAAAAAGTGGTTTTGGAATAATTTCGACACACAAAGAAAAGTTACACAATTTAAAAGACAGCTTAGGATTAAAGTAAAGTTAACATACATATAAATATACAGATAAATATACAAACATAGATATAGTACTTACAGACTGAACAAGTGTATCTTCCCAAAATCATTTTGTTAAGAACCAAATCAATCCTCCAATATTTCTTGTAAAAATAAATCATAACCGATTAAAAAGCGGGGACAAACAAAGCAACCGATATGCAGACAGTACGCCAACAGACGGAGGTGAAATCAAAGGAACGGCGGACTCGAAACATATTAGGGTTTTTTTACCTGTATATCTGTATCTGTATATTTATATGTATGTTAACTTTACTTTAATCCTAAGCTGTCTTTTAAATTGTGTAACTTTTCTTTATGTGTCGAAATTATTTCAAAACCACTTTTTCTGTGATATTTTTCTAGTCAATAACTTATAGTATTGCTCGTTTTTCCTTTACTATTGTGAACAACTTCATCAATGTTACGAATCATGTTTTCCGTAAATTTTGTAGAGCCCTGAGGATGGAAATAAATTTTTCCGAAACGTCGGCGAACTGACAGAGTATCGTTTCCTGCATCCTTGATCCTTACACCATTAATCTATCGTGAAGTAAAATTCTTTGGATCACCACTTCAGATTTTGATGTATTTTTATCTTGCAATATTTTCATAGTGGCAAGGTTTAGCCCGTTCTTCGGCCATGTTAATCATTGTTATATTCCTGGAAACAAAACATCAGAAATGCCTGATGCGTAGGCAGAATGCTGTGTTGAAATGACAGATGGTGTACAGCCCTCTTTCTCTTGTTGTTCGAAGAGGGTGAAGCTCGCTCAGTTTGACTTTTAACTTTCTATATACATCTCTTTCCAATGCATTGATATTACTATACCTAGATGAACGTATCGATGCCAGAGGTATTCTCCCTTCTTGCAGACATTGCTACGAACATGGAAATAAAAAGTGTCAAGCTTTTCAGTACATGCTTTTCAGGACTTTTCCTACTAAGTCGAATATCCAAGATTCAAATATATTTTTGCGCGCATGTTCTAGGGGAACAGCGTGCTATCGTTTTGTCCAAATGTCCGTAATTTTCGAATTTTGAGCCGAAAATGGTCCCGAGCGACTAGGTTGGACTCACTGATGACGAATCTGATGTCAAAAGCGATTCTATCTAGCCGTCCGTATGCACGATTACGGGCTTACGATGAAATCTATCGACTTCAAAGTTTCAGGGTTGGTTGCATTTCAAAATGCGAAGGTTAAGTTCGTTAATTGGCAAAATCGGTCGAATGATTTCGCACTTATAGCCATTTGAAATTTTGAGGTTATTTATTTATTCAAAATCAAAGCCAATCACGAGAGATCCTCCAATCAGGAAACAAACTCCTACACTTGGACCTTGGGCAAGAAGTAACAAGGAAAAAGCAGACCTTTTCGCCCAACATCTTGCCAACACATTTGTCCCTCATGATATCACAACAAATCAAAACACCCAAGAACAGACCAATAACACTCTAGAAACGGAGACAATACAACCTTTCAAATACAAAGATCTGAAGAGAGAAATACGGCGATTAAAAAACAAAAAATCTCCAAGCTTGGACAAAATATCTGCAAAAATGATGAAGGAACTTCCGGAAAAGGGACTTAAAATGCTGCTATATATATTGAATGCCATCTTGAAACATCACTACTGGCCTAAGCAATTCAAATCAGCAGAAATCATAATGATATTGAAACCAGGTAAAAACCCCCACGACGTATCATCCTATAGGCCTATAAGTCTCCTGTCAATTCCTTCAAAAATTTTAGAGAAGCTAATACTCTGTAGAATAAGAGGAATAATAGATGAAATACCAGATCACCAGTTTGGATTCCGTTAACACCACTCGACAATACAACAATGCCATAGAACTGTTCACGAGATAAACAAGTCCTTAGAAGAGAAAAAATACTGCACAACTGTATTTTTGGACATAAGCCAGGCATTTGACAGGGTATGGCATGAAGGCCTACTCCATAAAATCGAAGAAAAGCTTCCACTATTCCACAGATTATTTAAATCTTACCTTACCTTACCGGTGAATACTCTAACCTTGAAACAATCAGAGCAGGCGTCCCCCAAGGAAGTGTATTAGGTCCCCTACTCTACCTCCTATACACTGCAGATTTACCAACAACTGCGGAAACGGTAACAGGCACTTTTGCGGACGACAAAGTTATTATGGCTAGCGATGAAGATCCTGTAGTCGCATCATCTATCCTACAAAATCACCTGAACATCTTACAGAAATGGTTTCATAAGTGGAAAATAAAGGTAAATGAATCAAAATCTACGCAGGTAACATTCACACTGAGGAAAGGCAAATGTCCTGCAGTACAAATTAATAACAAAGTAGTACAACAAATGCCATCTGCACGCTACTTGGGCCTACATCTGGATGAGAGACTAAAATGGAAACAACATCTAACCAAAAAAAGGAAGCAAATTGACCTGAAATTCCAAAAAATAAATTGGCTCATAGGAAGAAAATCGAAGTTGTCACTTGACAATAAAATTCTTATTTATAAGACAGTGATTAAACCCATATGGACGTATGGAATAGAATTATGGGGATGCGCCAGCAAGTCGAGTATAAACATAATCCAGCGAGCTCAATCTAAAATTCTCCGTGCCATAACCAACGCGCCATGGTATGTCACTAACGTAACTCTACACGAGGACCTAAAAATACCCTTTGTGAAAGATGTAGTGAAGGAACAATGTAAAAAACACTTTGCCAAGCTAGAATCCCACACGAACCCGCTCATGCAACCACTTCTGGAACAACAAAATAATAGAAGACTGAAGAGAATCTGGCCAAACGACCTGAAATGAAATAAAAGAGGCTCTTCACTGGAAGAGTACTCACCATGTTATATAGGGCACTGTAAGCTCTTTGTCAACTAATTAGCTTATAGAATGTATGTTTTGATTGCTAATAAATATGTTAAAAAAAAAAAAAAAAAAATAATTTATTTAACTACTGTAGCGATTGAATTGAAACTTGACAGTTAGTTGGATCGTAAGGACTTGTAACGTTTTGCGAAATTTTGTAGAGATCGTGCTGTCAGCAAATTTTGAAAAAAAATTTTGAAAAAAATTTTGTTCCGGAAACAGTTCATTATATTTGGGAAAATTTTGGTCGTACCTTGAGCTCTATATTCCACAGCAGTGTACCGAATTTCAGTTCGGTACGATCATAATATTTGAAGATATTGTGAAAAAAAAAACTAGAAAAGCACTGCTGTGTGAAGGCAGTAGCTTTTGTGCGCATGTTAAATAGAGATGACCGCTTTGACAACGAGTTTGAACATGCGCGCAAAAGCTGCTGCCTTCACACAGCAGTGCTTTTCTGGGTATTTCATTTATAATATTGAAGTAGATTGACTATTTTCATCGCTTGAATGAACGCTATAAACTTTTTATTCTTGTAGGTAATCAAATTGGAGAAGGAGAATTTGCATCTGTGTATGAAGGAACATATTGTAAACCAAATGGGGAAGTTCTAAAAGTTGCTATAAAAACATTAAGGAGTGAACAAGTTGAAATGAATAAAGCAGCCTTTTTGAGTGAAGCTCATATTATGCTCAAATTAAACCATCATTGTATAGTAAAATTGTTAGGATTGTGCAAGGGACCAAGCCTTTTAATGGTACAAGAATTAATGCCTCTAGGATCCTTACTACGGTATTTATATGAATATCGGGAACGTATAAATCCTAATTACGAGTTTAAGATTTGGGCGGCTCAAATAGCATGTGGTAAATTGATTCTTTTCACATAACCCTTGACTTTTATGATATCTCCTTTTTTCAGGAATGAACTATTTGGAAGAGCAAAGATTTGTTCACAGAGATTTGGCCGCTAGGAATATCCTTTTGGCAACACAACATCAAGCAAAAATCAGTGATTTTGGATTATCTAGAGCTCTCAATGCAGGACACGAGTATTACATGTTAGTTAATTTTTCATATTCCAGAACGGCATATCTTTCCTCCACTAGTAATCTAATTGAACATCTGTGCCTTCTCTATAATCTTTTTCACGATCCTAGATCTGATAAACTGTAATGATGTGACGAATATTATTTCAATGAAATAAATATATGAGCTCTCTATATTTTCCAATTTTTCAGGGCTTTACAAGGTGGAAAGTGGCCTTTGAAATGGTATGCTCCTGAATCGTATAATTACGGTAATTTCAACCATAAAAGCGATGTTTGGAGTTTTGGTGTTACTATTTGGGAAATGTATTCATTTGGGTCAAATCCTTATGGTGAAATGAAGGGTTCAGAGGTAAAAAAAACTAACTGATGACGTCTTTCAAATTGTTTTATTCTTCGATAAAGAAAAGTCTGAAATTTGAATCTCTTCTATTTTTTGGATTTTTAGGCTATTGCATTCATTGAAAGTGGTGGAAGATTAGAACAGCCATCAGCATGCCCTGATAGCATTTATGAAATGATGGTTCAGTGCTGGCAATACAAACCAGAAAATAGGCCAAGGTTTCAAGAATTGGTGCATTTCTTCTGTGAGGACACAGAATATATGAATATAAGAGAGTTATTACCACAAGCCAATTTGGCATAGGATATAAGGATGATCACAGATGATCTTTTATACAAATATATGTTCAATAATATATCTAACTTCTGTCCTTGTTAAAAAAGTGATTATAGTGCCAAGAAAATTTTATAGATTGTTCATAAAAATGTTATTAGGTGCTAAAAGCACCAAGGTATACATGAATTAAAAACATTACACTATGTATTTTCATGATATTTCATTACACAATTCGTTTTTACTTGAAAATTGATTGATTTTTCAAAATAATAATACCTACTTATCACGAAATTTTGATCATGATGTTGAATCCAGTTCTAGTTTCAAGATTCTCTTTATTTTTCGCATATCACATTGTCGAATTTTTTTCGAGATAATTGAGGGGAATTCAAGAAAAGGTCTGACGAAGTAGCTCCGTGTCGATATTGGTAGATTATTTATTTCCTCTGAATTGAGTCCGTTGAATTTTTTCGCGTTTAAACGGTTCCTTTATTCATGGACACCTCGTGAAAATTGCAAATATCGATTTTTAAGTTGATAGTTTCTTGTAAATTACTGACAAGAAGACGAATGGACAATTCCATGAGTATTGTATTATAGAAATAATAGGGAAAATCGGTAATTCTATGCGCAGGCTGTTTCATAATAAAATGCTGATCCTTGACCTCTAGGTGATTTTATTAGCAATATATTTCAAAGTAACCTGTGTTCTTCAACTCTGAACTTTTGTGTTAAAGTAAGTTAATTTTCGAAAGATTTTGAAAGAACATTACATTCAATTCAATTTATTTCCTTAAAATTAGAGTACAGATTATCAAACATATAATTTATTGCTTTTTAGAAAAATTTCGAGATCGACCACATTAGCCTAGGCGGGATGCCTGCCTGCCATGTGCCCGATCAGAGAAATTTTAAGTTGAATGTACTTCTATTTGACAAGGTGCGTAAGCAAAATAACTAGATCTCTAGTATCGAATATTCTACCTCCGGATGTGATCAATACAGGGGAGAGCACGCCGAAGCGATGGCAAGTTCCTTCTTTATTTTTATTTTTTTTTATAGAAGTACACTTAAGTTAATTTTGCATGCAGTATATCATAACATTACATGCATATCTAAAACTGCTACATGATGGCAATTGAGTACATCGCCAAAAATAGGGGATTGAATACCATATCATTCAAAAGGAATATTTAGTATTCTAAATTTCCCTTGAATGGATAAATGTTGAGATGTTAAAGTTGGAAAATTCTAGAAATAACCCTATTGTTGTGAATCCGGTCCTGAACTAGGAAAGGCTATGAATAACATGAATCTGGACCACATTATTTGATAAAAATTCGAGAAATAACCCTATGTTTGAGAATCCGGCTCCGTTTGGTTTGTAGCTAAGAGCATACCTAAGTGCGAAAGAGTCCGCATAAACGAAATCAACAATGAAGACTTGTCGCGATGTTTTTTGTCTTGTAGCACAATGTGTGCGCACACAAATTCATTTTCAGTAGTAAATCGATTCTCGATCGCTAAAGTTAAAACCGCAGTAATAATATTTTTGGGCATATTTTTTCTAATTGTTTTAATTCCTTTGCTTACTCTCAATCGCTTTAATCAGTGACCAAAGGTACCTTGAGAAGAGCTGAACATCCGCATCGAAAGGAAGAAAGGGGTAAGTCATTTATTGTTGACTGAAACTTGTTAATCTTTGTGGATAATAAAACGCATTTCGCTATCGCTTTGGCTACAAAAAATACAGTCTATTCCATCTCTTAAAATCACTCAGCTATCGTCCCCAACAGGCTCTGAGCCACAGAATACAAATATATGCTCTGAGCCACAGAATACAAATATATAAGAAGTGCTAACTCCCTACTAAACCAGAGAAACAAAGTGTCCGCCATTTGTTGGTGTCATGGCGGGAATAAATTCGAATTACGGCGGGAAACTAATTTATTTGAATTATTCAACAGTAGTCATATTTTAAAATTAAACGAAAAGTTTTATTTCAAAAATGTATTGAAGTCATCTTTTGATATAAAATGATGATTACAAATAAATCCATTCACAAATTATAGATTTGACATAAAATTTCACATGTAATAATTGATTCCCTATCAATACAAGAGATTTTATTTGTCCCACTTAAAAAATGTGAGAAATTGATTTCGGCTTTCTGGGCATTGATAAAAAAACAATTGAACACATAATCATGAAGTTATGAAACCTAACTACAATAGTGTAGGAAGGTTTCAGTGCTTCAAATAATACATATATGCAAGTGTTTCCGTAATGTATTCTATATGGACCTTCAAGGGATTATTGCATAAAGCATTTCGAAACGAAAAACAGCTATGAACCTTTTCCCACAGAATTTCAGAAAAAACAGTTATTAGTCAAATTCGACAAATTATTTATGGACCTGAAGAGATTTTTACCTTCATATTTATGGAATTCCTTCAACAAGCAAAGATATAACATGAAATTTCTCATGATTTAAAGGCCCATGGTATTCAAAACTCAGCAAAAGTATACCACTTTAGGTCATGTAATTCACTTGGGAAATACCTACATAATATAAAGATCGACTCAAAATAACAAAATGAATCATCTCTTAAATAAACTATTAATAAAATACATACTGATCCTAATAAAATATCGGTTCTTTTAAAAATAATTCCTCAGGTACCTGGTTTTCAGCATTCTATGTGGTGAGTTGGAGTATGAAACAAGAAAAATATATTAGTCTTATCAATAAAGTCTGAGTTTTTTCTCTACAGAACTCTCAGAAATAACCCTGAACTCAAGGATATTGTATCAAATATGAGAGCACAGTATAAATCGTGTATTCAATCAACTTGGAGTTTAAAATGTTGTGAAATAGGTTAAAGAGGTCGATATAGAAGTGGTATTGATTCCTTAACTGTTTGTAAATCCCTGGGTGATGGAAAAGTAATCTGAGGTAGACCCACAACTTAGTACTTCTCCTGATTTTGCTTCAATAAATTCAAATCTGCCAACTGGAAATGAATTTAGCAAAGAATTGAATACATTCAATCCTCAACACTGATTTTAGTTCCAATAATTTTGAAAATATATTCTTTTGAATTTTTTACATAGAATCCTGATTTCTTCGCTGCTGAAATGAGTAAGATTCAAAAATACTAGTTAAACCTGTTTCAAAACAAGATCTCCTCAGTGCTATCTGATACCCCCATATCAGATAGCACCTGAAACTCCCTTTCAGAAAAAGTCTGTTTTGATGTTGAAGGATACAGTGACACAAGTTCTGCATCATGTTGATGATTGTTGTTTAAACCATCAATAATGTTCCCATGATTGTCAACCTTAGGGGCTATTTTGGAAGCACACAAATTCATGGTCCTCTTGAGTTTCATGCTTTGACAGACAGGAAATAACATTTAGACGTAATCATATTATCAGTTTTTACTTGTACTAAAAGAGCAGAGTTTCTTCTAATTGGGATCGTTCTTTCGGAAGATTCTGATTCGGTAATGTTCATTGGATAGATTAGATATGAATTTGATCCAATCATAAACAGAAACAACCTTTGTAATTCCTGATATACAAATAAATTTAAAAATAAATGCAGGAAACTACCAGACGAATTATTTCCATCAACTGTTACCTAAAATCAAATCACCGATCAAGTCTGTGATATTATTAATTAATTATTATGTGCTAAAATAACCACAGCAATCAACAACCGCCATCATAACAACTTTCGGGATAAGAATTTTCTAAATTCTCATCGCTGATTGGCTGGATAATGCAGATCAAAAGAGTATACCGTGATTTGCATACCGTGAATTGTTGGTGTCGTTTGACGTTTCTTGTTTCCAAGATTCGCATAGAAGTTTCACCCCCCTGCTCTGAGCTATGAATTTAGGCCCCTCCTACATACATTGGGACCACAGAATATGATTTCATATAAACCACTGAACTATTAGTTCAGTGATATAAACCATTTATAAATTCGATGAACATTAGGATAATTGGGAACTTCTGCGAAGATGCCAGCGCCCTAACGGATAAATTTGGAACCTGTCCAAGCTAGTAGTTTTATGTAAACAAACCTTAGAAATGTGGTGGAAAACGAATATTTATTGAGCAGAGCTTGAATATTTAAAGAAATTATTCTAGTTTTGTGTAAGATTTCTTGAGAAGGAACTTTTCGTTTGGATCAGGATATGAAATCGTACTTTAAATCGTTCCTGGAGGATAATTTCGGTGTTATTTTAGTGTATGTTGCTTGGTGGATCAAAATAAACCAATATCTAGGTTTACTTGAATTTCTGGAAAAATAGGCACCTCAATAAGTAATTTAAGGACTCTTATTTATGTGAAGAAGTGCTGAATGAAGGCTATATTATGTGGTAAATCTAGAATCAGTCCAAATGATATGACTTGTTCTTTGTTTACAAACGAAGGAATCAATAAAATGAAAACAGATTTTCTGCTTTAGTTCTTTTGCTCCGTATTTCTAAAGAAAAGGAAACATATAGACATATAATTGATTTCATTTTTATATAACAGCAGCTCAAGATACACATACAAAATGAAAAATGTCACAGCCGGTTCAACCTACTTATATAAGGAAATGAAAAGTATTGATGTATTTATATGAGTTTTTGTCAGATTTTTCAACCAGATCACTCTTTTAGAATATGATTTTGTGTAGTATGTGAATTAGGTAGCTGCAGAAGTGCTCGGTAGTTTCTCTGCAGCATTTTCCTTCAAAATTCTCTCATTTTTATTTACACCTGAAAACATCATGACATGAAGTTGTTTCGAAATAAATACATTGTAGGTAATTTACCTTTATGAAAATAAACATCTTCAGAGAAATGCAGTGAACATAGTTTCATGTATTTCGTGACCTGTTTTCCAATCTTCAATTTCCAAAGCTAGGCCTTCTATCATTGAGTTCCCTGCCCAATGCTGTTTCCAAATTAACTTTAATTTCATTTGGCTTTGGAAAAAATGAAAACTAGAGGCACTAGATAATCCTTTCTTCTTTGACCATGAATAACATTGAGTTGAGCCACACAACAATAGTCATTTCGGGAGGGTGCCATTTCAAATTAATACGATCGAAATTTTTAATCGGAAAGAAAGGAATCGATTGATGAATATTACAAACACTTTCGGTATTCCAAAATTTCCACTCGGAGAACAACACAAAAGCTAGAAAATGAGAAAATGAACTCCAAAAGTGAGCGAATTACGTTAGAATAACAGGCACGTCGAAAAACTACTAGCTTGGAAGTGTTCGAATTTCTATCACCAGAGGGCGTATCGCTTAGCAGTAGTTGCGAATTATGGAGTTTCCAATATGAGAATGGACAAGATAAAATTGTTTTGGATCTTATGCAACTGAATATTGCATGAATATCGAGTGGATGAATAGTATTTCAATGGTCAAGTGTAGTGAAATATAACTATAATACCGCGAGAAGCACCAAAACAATAAGAAAACTGAGTAAATGAGTTGTCTCAATCAAAATTCTCTCAATTTCAAGTGATAGATTGGTATTTCGGCAATACAGATCACCTTAAGAAATATCTGTGTTTTTGCAAACATAGTGCAGGAGTGTGTTAGCACATTGAGAAATATTTAAGTGCTTATAACTTTTTAACGGAGCCGTATCTGGAGAAACGGTAAAGAAAAACCCTATAAAGCTACCTTCAATTTCGCGAGACATTTCCTCGAAACAAACCATATAGATAGATAGATAAACGTCTTTATTTCAAATTATATTCCCTTACAGGAAACCACAAAATGAAACAGTGTCATACATATAGCTTCTTGGTCCTGAATAATCTCGAATTTCTGTCTGATACCGAAAATCATGAAAATGGACATTTTAGAATAATCGGAAGTCTACAAGTACATTACCTAAATAACCCGGAAGCTAAATTTCTAAACGAACAGAAGGGACTATGGAATTCTCAATTTTTCGAAATTCTCAAGAAATAAGCCTGCAGATCACATCTAAAAGAATCCTGTAATACACCAGTTTGAAAATGTAGGCAGTAGTGAGTACTACGAAACACCGGTCACTGTTAAACTTGAATGAAATCTATTGATAGTAAACGAAGTTATTCCTTTTATTCTTGATAAAAGTCTGAAAAAATCGAAAGAATATAATTCTGAAGAATTTCTCGTTCCTCTGATGAAGGACTCGGATTAAGACTGTGATACGTTACAGATCACTTTATTGATCGTTTGCATTGTTCCAGTATATGGTTGATTAGGCAACTTTTCTCCTGGAAGCTGCCCTCGACAATTAGTTGAATTTGCAAGGGCCGTTTTCTATAACTAATAATTTTCATTTGATTTTATAAGTTCTGTTTCTGAAAAATAATGCAAAATAAGCATTAATTGATTCTTTTGTTCTGCTTGAAATATTAACTGTGTTTACCAGCGGCCAAAATTGGTGAAATCCCACTGTAAGCTCATCCAAAGTAGCATTTCGTATCTTGTAATCATTTACAGATCAGATGAAATTGATATCTAGTAGTTGATCGGAAAATGATACCATGAGGTTCATACAGAATTTGCGAGGAACATATGAAATGAACATCTCCGAATCTTTCCATCAGTAAGTTTATAGCTGCGTTATAGTAGGGTGCTCAGCCGAGTGTCATGAACATTCTTTAAGTAATTACGTTTCATATTAGAGAGTTATCAGGAAATGCATATAACGCTTTCACTTTTATGAAATCAGTCGGTAGGCCATGAAACTTTGACATATACCACTGTATTGTATTGTTGCTGATTCTCCTAGGTTCCGCTGTGCAACCCTTCAGAAGCTAATGCTTGTGCGAGTTAGGAGACCAGGTGTGATCTGCGTAGGCTTTGTTACTAATTCCTTGCGCCACGTTAGGAACAGCACTCTTAATTACGTTTACCTAACAGAGAAAGCTTGGACGGTCCGCTAAAAACCGGAATGAGGCATGAGCTCTTACCGCTGACCTACCGCCGCAACTGTGTATAATTGAAATCCTAGAAAAGCATTGACGTGAAGTCAGCAGCTTTTGCGCGCATGTTCACTTTTGGTGATATCCTTTTAACATGCGCGCAAAAGCTGCTGACTTTCACGTCAGTGCTTTCTTAGGTTTTTTCCGCTGACGAATTTGAACATGCGCGCAAAAGCTGCTGCCTTCACGGCAGTGCTTTTCTAGTTTTTTTTCGATAAACTTACTGGATTTCAATTCGATCTAATCTGTATTTTTGGAAATATTTGAAAAATTAAATTTTTAATGGTTATATCTGCGGAGTCATTGGGCGGATTTTACCCATTCACGAATTCGACCTTCGTACTTAAGCCCCAAACCTACTCTACAAAAATCGAGTTGGGTATATATGCGAAATCATTGAGTGGATTCTACCCATTCACGAATTCGGCCTTCGTAATGAAGGTCCAAACCTACTAACCTAACAAATTAGAATCTCGATATTCGAAGAGTAGTTCTGGGGCTTGATTACGAGTCTCGAATTCGTGAATGGGTAAAATCCGCCCAATGATTCCGTAGATATGGGTATAATTTTGAATGGGTATTCAAAATTTAATTTTTTTCCAATATTTTCAAAAATACAGATTAGATCGAATTGAAATCCAGTATTGTATCGAAAAATGACAGTTCGAACGTTCATACAGAATATCATGAAGATGATATAATCAGAATATTGAATATTCGAGAAAAAAAAATTCGAATTTTCTTTTTCGAATCGTTCTAATGACACTATCATATATCAGGGAATTAATCTCAAAATTTCAAATGACCATAACTCTGAAACTATCTGACCGATTTATCCCATTAACGAACTCAACCGCCGCATTTCAATGCGTGACCTAATCTGAAAGTTTCAAGTCGCTAGCTGGCTTCTTTCGACAGTTCAGTCGTCGGCCGGCCGGACAGAATCGATTTTCACACCGGATTCGTCATCAGTGAGTCCAATCTAGTCGTTTGGGACCATTTTCGGCTCAAAATTCGAAAATTACAGACATTCGGACGAAACGATAGCACGGTGTCCTCCTGTAAATGCACGCAAAAACATAAGACGGACACACCAACTGTCAACTGATGTAGCGCCCTTGTGCGTTTCAACTTTGAACGGGAACTTAGAGTCTATAAATCCAGCTAAATTTCGAACTTAATCAATTCAGGCTTCAGATCCGATTTCAAGACTCTCGATCCTCTCCTTCGAAACGTACAAATAAGTTTGACCACGTATTATTCTTCAGAGAGCCCAACCTTTTCGTTTTAGACCATATTCGGCTCAAAATTCGAAAATTACAGACATAGCAGGTATTTGGGCAGAATGACAAGGCACTATTCTCTAGAAAAAGAACTTATTAAATATCTTTTTCAATAAGCTGTTTGAAATAATTTCAAATACCTGTTATATCGAAATTCAACATCATTTCTCATATTCGCTCTTCAAACCAGCCACTTAATTGGTATATAGTTACTTGACTATATTATACTAGCATTGTTTAATGATACTACGTAGGTATATCGAATTCGAAAAACAATTGACGATCTTTTATAAAGCTCAAAACAAACTAGCAAGTTGACGGGTGAAGCTTGGAGGAAGTGGAAAGAAAAAGGTGAAAAACAGTCACCAACATCCATAAACTGCACTATTTTACACTTCCTGATAGTATGGCATTCTCAAAATCCAATCGTGTGATGTCATTGTATCTTCAGAAGCAAATGTTTGCGAAGAAGGAACAAGTACTTCTTGGATGCTGTTATCAAAATCAAATAAGTATTGTCAATGATTGGGTGGCAGCTGTAGGAACAGATGTATTTTACTGGCAGCTGTTTGGGATCTGCTTCTCAGCCCACCTTCTTTTCTTGGTCTCACCTCAATTCTCCTTGTAGTATCTATGATTTGGTGGCATAGAGGTGTACGACATATGATGCATACAGATTCGGTCAATGCTTTCAGTCCAGATACTACCGCATCTCTATTTCAGTGGATTTTGCGCTTCAGTATTTTATCGAGGTGCTTATGAAAATAATATTTAGACAATTTCGATCGCTTAGCGATTCTTATGTTAACGTGTTCTTATATTAGGTGCGCAACTAAGTTCTCGCTGTTTTTTCGATGAAAATATAACTTTATTATAAAAAAATGGTTACAAATGAATCATTCAAAGTATTGCCCATCGCTAGACACAACTTTTTCCCATCTTTCTGGTAGAGCTCGAATACCTTGACGCCAGAAGTGTTCGTCTTTTGAGGCTATCCACGAATCAAGCCATTTTTTGATGTCTTCATATGAGTGGAACTGTTGATCAGCCAGGCCATGTGCCATCGAACGGAACAAGTAAAAATCGGACGGCGCAATATCTGGGGAATATGGCGGGTGGGGTAGAACTTCCCATTTGAGCGTGCCCAAGTAGGTTTTAACAGGTTTGGCAACGTGAGGCCGAGCGTTGTCATGCAGTAAAATCACTTTTTCGTGCCTTTGCTCGTATTGTGGCCGTTTTTCGCGCAGTGCTCGGCTCAATCTCATCAATTGAGTTCGATAACGTTCCCCAGTGATGGTTTCGCTCGGTTTCAACAGCTCATAATAAATAACACCGACCTGGTCCCACCAAATGCACAGCATAACCTTCGCAGCGTGAATGTTCGGCCGAGCCGACGACGTAGAAGCATGCCCGGGTAGTCCCCAAGATTTTCTCCTCTTTGGGTTGCTGTAATGAATCCATTTTTCATCACCCGTCACGATGCGATGAAGAAAACCCTTCCTTTCTTGCCGCTGGAGCAGTTGTTCACAGGCGAAAAAACGACGCTCAACGTCTCTTGGCTTCAACTCATAAGGAACCCAAGTTCCTTGCTTCTGAATCATCCCCAATGCATGCAATCGCTTGGAAATGGCTTGACGGGTAACTCCTAATTCTGCAGCAAGCTCTTCTTGAGTTTGGCACGAATCCTCATCGAGCAATGCCTCCAATTCAGCGTCTTCGAAGGTTTTGGGTCTTCCTTCACGTGGACGGTCGTCAACATCGAAATCACCGTCTTTGAAGCGACGGAACCAATCACGGCATGTTGTTTCGCTTAGAGCAGCGTTTCCGTACACTTTTTGGAGCTCTCGATGCGCTTGAGCTGCCGTTTTTTTCGAATGAAAAAAGAAAATCAACACTTCCCGCAAATGACGATTGTTTGGCACGAAATTCGACATTTTCACTTAACCAGAAGTATATAATGCGAAAACAAAATCACTTATGTGTCGC
This sequence comes from Myrrha octodecimguttata, assembly GCA_958510865.1. Taxonomy (NCBI): domain Eukaryota; kingdom Metazoa; phylum Arthropoda; class Insecta; order Coleoptera; family Coccinellidae; genus Myrrha; species Myrrha octodecimguttata. Next base: position 31,819,547 of record OY294065.1, on the reverse strand, counting down.
GGCGGTTTGTTTACCATATGTCTAAGCTTGGTTCATGACGTTTTGGATATGTCAAAATCGACTAGCTCTTACTGCTAGAGCCATCTACTGACAAACAGCGAGAACTTAGTTGCGCACCTAATACATATTCAATATTTTTGTTATTTGCATATAGGTTTTCTATGGAAAATGAATGATTCAGAAAAAATCTTAATTATTTTAAGTATATTCTTGAATATTCTTAGAATTGAACTTATGTTAACATGAAATACACAACGATATTATAGGTACATAATGTTTTAATGCTCTGTCTGAACCTTTGCAAGGGAATGTATCAGTTGTTACTACAGAACGAATTATAATAAATAATATTTTATTCAAGTCGATCCCACATAAGTAATAAAAACGTTCGATTCGTATCGTCTTAAATGAAAATATACTAGCCATGTTCACCTTCAGTCGAATAAATATGAAAATAATAAATTCGCAATTATCATAAACTGATTCGAAGCATCTGTCTGAAAGGTATCCTGCTATTCTCAATTTTGTTTTCAGGATTTCTTTAGTTCTTCTTCGGTAATCTTTCAATATGGATGGTATTCGCTGAATTCACGCGCTCAGCAGATGTCTTAGCATCTGGAGATCTGGACCCTTTTTCTCAATATCGTGGTACATAGCACGCTCGGATCTGCTACAAATAATCTTCAGATACTCTGAACGATCACGACGAATTGAAAAATATTTTCACTACTGAGATCGTACTAAAAACTAGATGTTCTAGATTCGAACATGCTGCAGCATCGTTAATGTTCACGTAAACAAGTATTAAACATAACTAAATGAAGCGGTTCTCGAGCGCATCCATAATTTATTTCCCTTCTGAATGACTCTCAATAGTATCAGAAACATGAAGCGCAAAAATACACATAGGTATTCAGAAATTATATAAGAAACGATTATAGTAACAGCAGCAGATCCTACAATCACCAACCTACATGTTTGGTTGAAGCAACTTGCAGCACTACTTTCACGTGATGAGAAACATCTTCCTTATGGAATGTCGTATAGCAATATCGCACTCTCCGCTACCTTCAAACCTATAAATGATACATTGCGTCTTATCCTTTCTCGCGAACCGCTATTCAGATTGTTAACATGATGCCGTATCCTAATAATATATCCTGAATAATATTCATATTCATTTATATAGGATACGAGCGATCAAACTGAATCCGAGATATTTTTGCCTCATGACTGGACACTTTTTACGAGCTTGTTCTGAAGAATACGAGGTCAAATAGAATTCTGTCCGTCCGGCCGGCCGTCCGTTCGTAGGAGCTCCAACTTTCGACGGAAAAGACCTAGCGACTTGAAATTGTCAGATTACGTTTGGAGTCCAAATATCTCGGTTAAGTTCGTTGATGGGTGAAATCGGTCGAATATTTTCAGAGTTAAGCCCATTTGAAATTTCGAGGTCAATTCCTCGATATTCCATAAGAAACTGATTCGATCCGATTTAAACTTGTAGTTAGTTTCGGAATACTAACGCGCAACTTTTTGCGAAGTTTCGTGTGTATCCAGTTGTAAAAATTAAAAAAAAAATATTTAAGGGAAAGTCGCCTAATATTGGACAGTTGCCCAATTTTGGATACTGCATATGCTAGCATTCTATCAGTGTTCTTCTAGAAGTGAATGCAGAAAACTATTAGTCTCTGATCAAAACAAACACCCTGTAAAATATGAAGTTCAATCTATTACTTCTATAGGTGGCACTTTGAGTTTTAACGTTTCAATGTGATAGACAGTATTTTAGTTCGCCAACATAAAACTCTGATAAAAAGGTGAGTATTGAGTGTAGAATATTGAAATTTAGTATTAAAACACTAGAATATTTGAGGAATCACTTCAGCGATTTGATTCGAACATTCCTAACCAGTATTCATATTCATTTATTGTTACAATCTCAGACATGAATGTAGCCTAATTTTGGATAGGAACGGTGTCCCAAAATTAGATATCCAAAATAAGGAATCCAATTGTGAGCACTACTCAAATTATAATATTTTTCAGTGAAATGCCTGAGTGGTGATGTCCAAATTGAACAGGTACCAAAGATTGTGAAAATTCAGGATTTTTTGTCTTTACCATCATGTAGTTCATCTGCACATTCGCGCAGGGGACGTTAAGCTGGTTCGGCGGCGCTTATAACGGGTTCACCCTACAAAAATGAGTTAGAAGCCAGCGTTGAGGAGAAAAAGAGGAAAGAATCATTGAAAAACGAACAATATCACAGAAATTAGATAATAGAAGTAAATCTAGAAAAAATATATCAGTGGGTAAAAAAAAAGACAAAAAAGTAGAAGAATGTGTATGACGAATACTCGACTCATGATGTTTCCTATGAAAATATGTCGGAAACAGATGATGAGAAAGATAACGATGCAGAGTGTCTTTTTTGCATTGGACATTTTTCGGAAGACCAACATGGAGAAGGCTGGATCCAATGTTCAGTCTGCTTCAGATGGGCTCATGATGATTGTGCTGGCAGTGACAAAAAAGTTTATGTGTGTGATTTTTGCAGGGAATAGTAGGTTCCCAATTTTGTATAGGGTATCCAATATTAGGAACCTATTTTTGCAATGATGAAAATTGACATTTTTCAGTTTGGCTTATTTTTATGTCAGTTGCAACAGAAAAAAATATTTCAGTTTTTACGATGTGTAATTGTTAATGTGAACTCATATTTAAAGCAAAAAAAAATATCCAGAAAATGCATTTTTCTGCCGAAAAATTTGGAATAGAAAAAAGTATCCAAAATAGGGCGACTTTCCTCGAAAATTTATCCAATTTTTTTTCCGGAATTATTCGCTAGATTTCAACAAAATTTGACACAAACCTTCAAGTTAGTATTAAATATTTCATTCGATCCGATATTTACTTTCGGAGGTATAAGGAAAAAAAATGCTAGATTTTTTTTCAATAGGTATGAGCACTGTTTGAACAATGGTATGGCTAAATAAAAGAATATGAACACATATTCTGTTCAAATAGGTATAGGTATTTTGCAACATTCCGTGAATTGCATGCTGCCAAATTTTCCATTCAAGAACAGGTCAAAAATGGTTGAGAATAACTTAGCTGAAATGTTTAAATTTCCAGGAAAATACTTGAAACTCTTTATTTAATATCATTTCAGAACTTCTTTATCGATAGAAATGGCCGCAAATTTCTCAGCGTACGAAAAATGACGTATGCTGTTCATCTGAATGGAACCGACTCTACTAATTTGGGTAGATCTCCATATTCGTGATGAATCTCAGGGATACTCGATTGCCATAGAATTCAGATTCAGATTTCCTAAATTCGTGGAATCATTAAATGTAAAGGACTGGTCGAACATAAGGCAGCAGCATACATCGAAAGCAATCAGAAATTGCACCTGGCTTTCAAGCCATTCCTTTGAAATCCCTTCAGGAAATGGAGACCAACTGCTTCAACGAAGAAACTCGTCGACGTTCAACGCTGCTGTCGTACTTTTTCGAACGAACTGATCACAACAAAACACGAATCGAGTGAAAAAACTTCTCGTTTTCGAATATAAAAATAACCAATACTTTTTTATTGTTATGTAAGATTTTCGACACTTTCAACATAGTGTCAAGTGATAGGTACTGAACTCGTATATGTACGTTTTTTTTCTAATGAAAAAAATTACAAAAGTTGTCACAGAAGGTTTCATCTATGAGTGTTTATGCATAATATACCGATGAATTTTAAGGTAGCACTATGGCAAATTAAAAACTATTGTTGATTTGAATTTGTATTTCAATAGACGACTTCGGTCCAAGTTGCCAACCCACAAATTTCGTCAAATTTACTTCACTGGGGAAGGGGAATTTCAGAAAAAAATTGACACGATGAGGTAAGCTTTATTTAAAAAAACCCGTAAACGGTGCCTCGACTCCTCAAACCGGATAATTCTTTCCAAATAAAGGTTTTTGTTAAGATGATCTCTGATTGGCTGGAAATCCAATTGGGATTCCTGATCCCTTGTCAATAGTGTCAAGTTTACATTGCATATGTTCCGAAAATCAACTTGGTTATTTTGGTTGCCGATTTTTTTTCCATAAATATGAAATATTCGGTTGCTTCCTGAAAAAAAGTTAGTTATGGAATTTGACCAATGAAAAAGCGATCTTGCTGTCACCAGAACGACAGTTAATGTTCTATGGTAGCATTCGAATAGCATAGAACAATCTTCATTTACTTAATGATCCATAGAACATAGAAGAGACAACACTCAAAGATGAAAAAATTACCATGGTCTATGGATCATAAGGCAAATATAGATTGTTCTATGCCATAGATATGTTACCATAGAAAATTGAATGTCGTTCTGGTGAGAGAAAGATTGCTTTTTACCCGCTTGTTCTAGGGAACAGCGCGTTATCATTTCGTCACGATGGCTGTAATTTTCGCATTTTGAGCCGAAAATGGTCACAAACAGTTGAACTCCCTGAAGAAGAATCCGTGGTCAAATTCAATTCTGTCCGTCCGGCCGGCCGTGTATGCTGTAACTTCCGAAAGGAAAGACCTAGAGTCTTGAAATTTTCAGGTTAGGTTTTGATCCTAAACACCTCGGTTTAGTTCGTTGATGGGCCAAATCTGCCGAATGGTTTTTGTGTTACAGCCATTTGAAATTTTGATTTTTCAATAACTCGGAAAATATTCATCTGATCGAAATGAAACTTGGTTGGAGGATCAATTAGAAGAATTATCCATGGAAAAATTCGATAAAAAAATTTATTCAAATTTCCAAGTCGCCATTTCGCAATGCGAACAAGCGCGTAAAAACTGCTGAATTCACGTCAGTGCTATTTTTCGATTTATTCATCAATCAAATTCCGTAATTTACCGTTTTTCAAGAACCAACCGAATATTTCATATTTACGGAACGAAAAATCGGCAACCAAAATAACCAGGTTTATTCCTGGAACATATCCTATTTGTACTCGATACTATTGACAAGAGGTCAGGAATCCCAACTTAATGCCCAGCCAATCAGATATCATCTTAACAAGAACTTATATTTGGAAATAATTATCTGGTTTGGGAAGCCGAGGCACCGATTACGGATATTTGTAAATAACGCGAACCTCATCATGTCGAATTTACTCTGGAATTCCCCTTTCCCAATCCTAGTAAATTTGACGAAATTTGTGGTTTGACAACTTGTACCGAAGTCGTCTTATTTTAGGATTACGTTCTTTATAATTTGGGAATACTTTTTGAGGGTTGAAACACCGGTTTCAAATTCCTATAAATACTTCATAAATAATATAAATACTTAAATGAAAACCTAGAAAAGCACTGAAGTGAAGTCAGTGGCTTTTGCGCGCATGTTCAAATTCGTTGCCAAAGAGGTCATCTTTTAACGTATTGACCCCACCAAACGCACTTTTGGGGATCTCCTTCGAACATGCGCGCAAAAGCTGCTTCTTCACGTCAGTGCTTTTCTAGGTTTATTAACTGATCTAATGACAATACCATCATGAAATTTTGCACAAAGTTGTGAATCAGTATCTTCCGAAAAGCTGTCAAATTTAATCATGTTCGGATCAGTAATTTCTGAGTTATTTCGGGAATAACAACGATTCCCTGGAAAAAAATCACAAATTCGACATATAATTCTCGATAACTCCAAAAGTTGACCCCGAAGTAAACTGAAATTTGGTACATTGTCAATGGTCATAGAATTCTAGTTTCGTGCGCAATTTCGTCGGGATCTGAGGAACAGTTTTCGAAAAAAAAAATTATAGAAAAAATTTTTTTTCAAATTTACTTACATCACGATCCTGTCAAAATTTGCTATAAGTTGAGCGTCAATACACTCCAATTGACTAACAAGTTTCAATTTGATCTTTCCTGTAATGCCTGAGAAATTGAGGAAATAATCTAAAAAGTTAAAATGACTATTTCGAAATACAACCTGCCATAAAATTCTCAAGTCGATATGATCCTGTGTACGCTCGGACAGTGTCGATTGTTACGCCGTATTGCCATTGGTGAGTCCAACCTAGTCGTTTGAGACCGTTTTCGGTCCAAAATTCGAAACTCACAGACATTTGGATGAAACGATATCATGCTGCGTAAAAAAGAACTTATTTGTAGCGTTTTTAGATTTGCAGGATATAAGTTTTACATAATACCATTTTCACTAGGTTCGATAACAACCGAAGTCCGTAGAAATAACGTTTTCAACATTGGAAGAAATGCGAGAGTTGAGTTGAATTCTTTTTTCGATTGTGAGAGATTCTGGCAACCATTTTAGAGGAAATTCAATTATCATTCCTTTTCAATTTTTTCCGGTCCGTAACGAGAGAAAATGAAAAAATTCTTCCTCAATGTCTTCAATTTAAAATTTAAAGCCCCCTGGATCATTTTCCAGAGCATCGAATTTAAGTTCATCTCTCCATTCTAATCCTGGAACAATTAAGCGCTAGGGTTGGTGGCCCCCTTTTGTGCATTCAATTTTCCACCATCATTGCATCATCGTTTTGTGAAAGGCGTGAACATTGCATCAGTAAAATGGGTCACAAGACAAGAGGGAAAATATTGGGCTACAGTTTCGGAAGTCCTACAACTTCATCTTGTTTGTCGTATTAAATAATTGTCACGGAGAGCTTAGATACTTATTTTACCATGATTTTTCGATTATATTTGTACATAATACAGCCAGAGAACACTGCGGAACACAGCATTTCCTTATAGGCCCATCAATAAAATTTCATTCCGGAATGAAATATATACAGAACTAAATAACTTTTTCAAATTTTGAACAAGATGAATCGGTGATAAATTGGATAAAAGAACAGTTTTCGAATCAAAAAATGATTTTAGATCTATACTTACCAAAAACAAACGAAAAAACAAACTAGAAAAGCACTGACGTGAAGTCAGCAGCTTTTATAGGTTTTTTTCGATGGGGTTCTGGATTTAAATTCGATCTAATCCGTATTTATGGAAACATTGGGGAAATAAAATTTTGAAAGGGTATATCCACGGAATCATTGGGCGGATTTTACCCATTCACATGATCATCACGAAATTTCGCAAAAAGTTGTTCATTAGCGTTTTCATTCCGAAATAAAGAACGATTTCGAGAAACAAACCACTAAATTTTACAAAATTTTCATCAATATCTTCGAAATTATTAACCGTATCTAATTGAAATTTGGTAATCTACTGTGAAATGTAGAGCTGAATGTGTGGGCCAATTGTTTTCCGAATACGATGAATAGTTGGAAAAAAAATTTCCAAAAAAATTTTGAGAAATACTTCTATTTTCAATTTACTGACAGCACGATTATAATAAAATTTAGCGAGAGATTGCGTGCCGTTATGCTCCAACTAATTGCCAAGTGTCAATCCAATTGCTCAGGTAGTTCCTGAAATATCAGGAAATAACTTCAAAATTTCAAAAAGCCATAACTCCGGAACCGTTAGGCCGATTTTGCCCGTTAACGAACCCAACCGTAGCATTTCGAAATGTAACCTACCCTGAAAGTTTCAAGTCGATAGGATCCCAGGTACGCCCGTAATCGTGCATACGACCGAGCGGCTGCACAGAATCGATTTTGACACCGGATTCGTCATTAGTAAGTCGTTTGAGATCATTTTCGGCTCAAAATTCGATTATTACAGACATTCGGACAAAACGATAGCACGCTGTTTCCCAGAACATGCGCGCAATTATTTTGTAGTTTTTTGGATTTCACTCCCTATATCTGAAACAGAACTATTAAGAATTAATTGAAAATTGTCGACTATTTGTCGGGGGCAGCCTTTTGGAAAACGGGTTGCCTAATGAACAATACCGGAACAATACAAACTATAAACAAAGCGGACTTTTCAGAGTCCAAATCTGACTCTATCATCAGACAAACGAGTAAATTGCAGAATTTTGTTCGGTTTCAGATATTGGGAGTGAAAACTCATAAAGAACTACAGAAATCCTCCTAAACTAAGCTTCAATCGATATATAGATACAACTTAACCTCTTCTATTTCAATAAGGAAATGTAAATAGAAGCGTTACTGGTTGCAACTCTTAATGTTTCATTTCGATACCTGTTTAGGAATTCGAATTATCGGTGTATTCTATTCAATCAATATGCGCTTTCTCCCAATAGATTGTTGCATCTTCCCATTGCAAGACATTCATTACAGCTTGTCGTTGGTTTATGATGAACTCCACGCCATAAAATAATTTCAGCTATGGTTACAGTCTGCAGATCCTTGTGTATTATCGATATGCCTTTCTCTTAAATGAATATTAATTTCGAACTGTAGACTATTATACGCGCTCGTTTAGGTGGTTCACTTACTCACTTCAGAGATAATTCCTAGCATAAAATGTTTTTAATTGTGGACTCTTCAGGAAGATTTGGTGGATTGCTTTCTCGATACAGGGTGAGTCTTTAAGTTGTTCATTAATTTCCACCATAGATTTCTGTAATCAAATAAAACACTTTTCTCATTTGCCATTTTTCCAGATTCCACTCAGGTAAAAAGTTAAAGCATTCAAAAATTTCTCAATGTGCTATTGCACTCCTGCACCCTCTTAGCAAGCTCACCTCTCTTCTGCAGAATAACCAAAAATGATTGAGAAAGCTCATTCACTCACTTAATTCTTATGATTTGGTGCTTTTTGCGATATTATCGCAGGGAAAATATTTCACAACACTGGACTTGAAACACTGATATTCAACTTGATATTCATGCAATATCCAATTTCATTCCACTATAAGATTATACAGGGTGAGTCTTTGACCTTGCAGAATATTTTAACAGAAGATTCCTGAAGCTGAAAGAAACACATTTGTCCTCTACCATTTTTTCCGATTCGGCCTAGATAAAAAAATATAGGCATTATAAATTTTCATAATAGGCTAGCCGCCCCTGGAAACCTGAACACTGAAGTTTTTCAAAGCCTAGGATATACCATTCAAATCTTCGAAAGAAGCAACTCTGTTATGAAAACAAGCGTCAACTTACTTTTTACATTCCAGTTAGTGAAAAAAGTTGTATTTATAGTACAATAAACAAGTAAGGTATCCCAAATTTCGTGGGCGATAAAAGTTGAATATTCTTCTCTTGGTTTCATTTTCGATAATGGGGAATTCATCTAGCTATCACTCATATCAGCTTTGAGATTCATCTTCAATTTGTAATCATTAATTTTCTTTGTTTAATTCATTTTCTCCAAGAATTATCAGATTCAGACATAACCCATTCAAACTTCCATTTTCATAAATAAATAAAACAGATGTACCTCATTTATCTATGAACGTACACAAGTTGCCAGATTGACGAACAGAAAGAAAGAACTCTTCGAAATCAAACAACACACAATATGCTAATTCTATGTATACAATTGTAAAGTCTATGATTCTGAACTGAACTATAAATCTGTGGCTCCGTGGTTTTAAGGTTATGTCATGGTGGTTGTTATGTTATGAAAGCGCATTTGAAGAATACCTCAAAATAAATACTATCAAAGTTCTGTACATAATTTCAAGAAACATGGGTCTGCAGAAAGATTGCATTCAAATCATTAAGAATCCCCATTATCATGGAAAAGTGAGAAGTTAATCAATTATACTACACAAATTAGCTCGAAATTGAAAAGGAAGCTTCTTGAATGGATAGTGGTGTGGAAATTTGCTTGAACATTAGGAGTATTTAAATTGTAGAAGTTGAGGTGAGCTTATTCATATTACTCCACTTTTGAACTAACAGCCAATTTACAATGGACATAACTTAACCGTAAATTTACTTATACATAAAATGTAAGAATTTAATAACAGAAATCATAAGGAATAAGAATAGAACTGAATTCGACTTATGGTCAAAGTCAAAAGCAATGTTGAACCTATTGTGAAGATTTTGGTACTTATGAATTTTGTAGTTTGCTCTTTGATTTTTACGCACGAGTTGCGGGATTCTTACGGTTATGTACATTGTGAATTGGCCAAAGTCGGCTACTCCGCTTACAAATCATTCCAAATAAAAAATGCTAGGATTCCATTCTCAACTTTTAGACGTGGCAACGCGGAAAAATTAAATTTTGTGAATTTTTTGAACAGAGTTGCATTCAGCCAAAGTACCCAATTCTCGGAATTTCACAGATATTTTTTATTTTTGAATTTCAGATTACTCGAAAACGGCGCATCATACGAAAAAAAATAAGGAATACTTTTACTTTCCAAAATGGTCAAAAATTCGTTGAATAGCATTCAAATTATTTTTAAAAGTTAGATTCTTTGGATTTCTGGTATTTTTATGAAATGTTATAGTCATATCAAAGAAACTGGAGGATGTGGATGAAATTTTGTAATCCAGAAACATTCATCGTATCAATAAAAAACCATATTCCAAAAATCATCTCATTTGATGAGATCGTTCGCGAGATATAATCGAAAATTAAATTTTTTTATGGATTTTTAACAGTCTGTATCTTACGAACCAAGCCGATTCGGAAAAAATGGTAAGGGAAACAAGTGTTTCTTTTGGCTTCAGGAATCTTCTGTTAAAATATTCTGCAAGGTCAAAGACTCACCCTGTATACAATTCCGTTCTCGCCCTTCTCATTGAAAAATCCGTAATTATACTAATTTTCATCAAATTAATAAATGAATTATACGAAACCACTCAATAACCTATACACATTACTTGGACTGTATGGAAAGTCTGATCTATGTCTATCCTGTATCTTTTTAATTGAGCAGAATCTGGAAAAATGGTACATCGAAAAATTGTTCTATTCGATGAAAAGAATCTATGGTTGAAATTAATGTACAACTCAAAGACACACCCTGTATACATAATCAAGTAAAAAAAATCCATTGAAATTGCTACATGACGCAACAGAAAATTCGGGCACATTTTATAGCGGTCCGGTTGACAATATAATTTTACTCATCTTGATTTGTTTGTAAACGTTCTGAGCATTTAGATTCCTATAAAGAAGATGGTTGTTTGGCGCTCTTGAATCAGAAAATTTCTGGACTCAATTATGCTTAATACTTGAAGAAATACGTAGGTAATTCTTTCTCTTCGTATCTCAGAATTTGTTTTTTATTTCCTCATCTCCATAGGTTCTTCGACTGCTAATATTATCTCTTCCCTAACATTTTGTTGTACCTGCGAAGAATCGACCGTAGGTATTGCTGAGAAATATTTTCATGCCATTAAAAGAGTGAGAAAAAAAAAGAACCTAAAGCGGAGTTATTTTCATATTTGTGGGTTGGTTCTTTTCAACCACGGTATGTAAATGACAAGACGGAAATAGAACAAAAAATTTATTACGATAATAACATCATTTACTGAGGAACAGCCGATTCTCTAAAGAAGATTTCATTATGAAACATGAACAATATTTTGTAATGACATTTAGTTTACATTCTATAAATATACACGATATATTACAAAATGTCTTTTTGACAATAAGTCTTCCAACTTGTCCAAGTGATTAACCAATACCAGTAAATCAAAGTATTGTAGAAAAGAACAGAAATAGTTACCGAAATATCAGGGGCAAGACACTCAAAATGAAAGAGAATAAAATTCGCAGTAACAAATTGCATATAAATAAATAAAATATAAATTATAACAAAACAAATCGGAATTCGAAATGATAATTAGATGAAGGTTGAGAGAATCTCAAAAATGTCTAGTCCCAAAACAGAAACAATAATTATCTCTACAACACTGCGAACAGGTATGTGACTTCGTTCGTCCAAACTACCTAAAGGAACATTTTTAGTTCGAAATAATAAATAGGCAGCGTATAATACTAATTTATCAGTGTATAAAAGGTACAAAATAACTCTTTTTCAACCAATACTCAGAAAAGATTCAATACTGAACCAAAAGCATTGGTTGGAAAATGATTTATCAGAAGAAAGTCCATAATACGTAGGCAATACTGACTTAGTTTACTTTAGATTAATCACATTTTACAGTAAGATTTTAGGATACATGCTACTTGACGAGACGGTCCTTCGGCAAATTCACCAGACTAGTTTTCTATGACGCCAAAATCTTTGGTTTGAAACCATTGTCTTCAATCAATTGTAAGCAAGAATCTATGCTAGGCTATTTACACAAAAAACCAGATACGAAAGCACCAACTACATCCTAGATAATAAATTATAATTTTACGGAACCTTACATAAATTTTGAAGTTTCATATATTCGTCCGGAACACTAAACTTAAATAAAATTATTTTCTTTGGTATGATGGATCAAGCAGTAACACATAAAGAGACCAAAAGTAACCGAAAGAGGAAGTTCAGAACGAATATAAGAAATTTGAGGAAATTCGAAGGGAATTTCAATTCATGAAATGTCTACGTTAATGAACAAATTTGATATGATTTGCATCAAACAAGAAATAATGATGAACTGCTTTCTTAACATGATTAGTTTTGAAATTGACTTGACAATTGATTATCCGATTAGGTCTATTGTATTATAATTGGCATAAAAGAAATCGGTTTAGGGAATCTGTCGAAGCCCTTGGACGAGAGGGCAAATATTTAGGCCCAAAAACATTCAGACTGTCGATTCATTGGCTCCACCTGGAAGCGTTTCGGCAATAATAAATATAACTATACAACGTGCCAGCTCAGCAAGCAGAGCCAATACACTCACACACAGTATACGTCAGTCACACAACTCTTTTATACTTCCGTTGCAAAAAGGCCAGCAGCAAGTGCATCAGGCCTGTGGAAATGCTCTTCTATCACATACACGCCACTGGGATCTTTCTCGGACCTTTTTACCAGAGACGGATCACTGAAACAAGGAAAAAGGGTCTGGTAAGTGACAGAAAACGAACATCAGCGCGGGGGAAAAAGTAAAGAACCTCATACATGTATATGAGAACCAGCTGAACTAATGGACGCTTGCTTACCTAGAGCCACACACAGTGGAAGTGTTGGACATCACAGACAATCGTTTGATGTGCTCGTACTGAGGCTCCTGTAGTTTAGCAACGAGCATAGCCGAGGCCCTAGGCCCAGGTTCTGTATTGAGTTGTTTTTGCGATCGTGATCTTTGTAGTCCATATACAGCACGACCGTCAATAACTTGGGAGGGTTTAGAGAATGCATCACAATCGCCTACACTCACGTTTGAAACACTGCATGTGTCTGGTGAAGAAAGATTTGAAGTAAGTACATTATTGGTGCATTTGCCCCAAGAGTTCTTAATCATATGCGAGTCTGAAGCCAAGGCAGCCCCACGTTTAGCGAAACTACAGTTTGCAATATTCTGTTCGTTTTGCAGACGTGCTTCCTCGTCAGCACGTGCTTTTTCTCGTTTCCTACGTTGCTTCAGACATATGATAACACCTACAGCAATCAACACCACCAGAGGCACAAAAGTCGATATAGTCGCGATAACTACAACGTGTTCTGTTGTTAAATTTGACTCCGAAGATACTCTCGCACTTTCTGGAGCTGCACTCGAGGCAGGCTCTTCACATTTTTGCCCGGCAAAATCTGCTGGACAATGACATTTATATCCACCTAATCTGTTTTCGCAAGTTCCACCGTGCTGACACGGTTCGAATTGGCACTCGTCGATTTCTTCGCTGCAGTCTTTTCCAGTGAAACCCGACGCACATTTGCATTTATAATCATTCAACAATTTGATGCACGTACCGCCATTGGCGCATGGCTTGGTTATGCACAAATCCACTCGAGTCTGGCACAAGAGACCAACGAAACCAGAAACGCACTGACACCGAAATTCGTTCACTTTGTCTATACAAGTACCGCCGTTTTGGCATGGATTTCCCTTGCAGTCGTCAATGTTGTGTTCGCACGTGGGCCCGCCAAATCCTAACGGACACACGCATTTGTAGCCTGCAGATTCGTCGAAACACGATCCTCCGTTCTTACAGGGACTCATCGCGCAGTTATTGGTGCTATCTTTGCAGTTACGTCCGGTATATCCAGCAGGACAGATGCACTGGAATCCAGAATCTGTGTTTGTACAGGATCCTCCATTCAAACAGCTATTTTCCTTGCAAGTTGATACGGCGGTTTCGCAGTTTGGTCCTTGAAAGCCAACTGGACAGATACACATGGAGGAATTGGAGGTTTGCGCACAGGTACCACCGTTTGCACAAGGGGTCCTTTGACAGTCGTGTAATGGTATCTCGCAGTTAGTTCCCGTGTATTCTGCAGGGCAGTTACATGTGTAGCTTCCTTGTCCTGTGTTAAAGCAAGTGCCACCGTTTCGGCATGGTTTGTGGTTGGTGCAGAAGTTGAGATCTTGATTGCAGAATAACCCTCCCCAACCTTCGTCACAAAGACAGTCCCAAGGCTTCATACAAGATCCATGCATACAACCTGGATACTTCTGGCATTTGTTACATAAAGGTCCTTCCCAACCAGCTTGACATCTGTAACAATGGAAAAAAGCACTTAATAATTTCCTTAAAGTTAGACCTACTTGAATCAACAGGAGAAGATTTTTTCTTTCATTGGTTTGAGTTGATGGGTAATGAATACGTATATCGTGAGAGAGTATCCATACTAATAGTTCACATTGTTAGGTGACCGATGATTATCCCGACAATAAACATGATGCAAAAATACTAACAATTGTGAAAGAGTGAAAGCCGACAACGCTTCTTGAAAAGCGTTCATATCGCATTCAACATTTCTATCGAAATATTCCTGAAGATGTTACAAGAAAAATACATGGCCACAGGTGCTTTCTTACCATTTGCTCTCCATTGTAACATTAACTCAAAGTTGAAAAAGTGTTGGTGAAGTGAAAGGATCGGATTCCATAGTCATAGTAAGCCGGCCTCCAATTCATCTTCGGAAAACGTTCCCATTTTCGAATGAAAATCAAGCGCATTGTTGCTTTCAAAAAGTGGAGTAATTAATTATATTAATAGATGGATGGCCGATTGATGCTTGGAGGACAAGCGACAATTTAATCTCATTCGACGAGCGCGAATTGTTTATATATACATACATTTATCATCAGGAAAATAATCAGTGCTGCCACAAAAGACCACAAATTCGTACTGTCATTCCGAAGCACTGACTTCTATATCTTGAGGTAAAATTCGGACATTCGGGGAGGAACAAAACTCTGGATCACAAGGACACTAACAAAAGATCTCAATGAATAAAAACTACGAGACATCAAAAGTTCCCTTCAAAATATTCATATGATTATTTTTCGCTCACGTTTCATTGAGACAACGTCCTATCGTTTTGTCCGAATGTCTGTAATTTTGGAATTTTGAGCCGAAAATGATCTCAAACTACTAGGTTGGACTCACTGATCACGGATCCGGTTTCGAAATCAATTCTGTCCGGCCGACCGTATGCACGATTACGGGGAATCCTGAAATCTGAAACTTTCAGGGTGGGTTGCATTTTGAAATTCGACAGTTAAGAGGAAACATTACCACGTGTTGGTAAATTACGAGCCGGCAACACAGCCACATTCAAGTTTCATCAAACCTCGTTAATATTTCAAGGTCAATATACCTTCTCGCTGTCCGCCTAATTTAATGTTGCCAATAACCCCGAGAAATTTAGGAAATGCGTGAAATTTAGGAGAAAACGGAGTGTCGTTCTGCAGGCTTCAGTGATTATTTTTTGAAAATTTTTTTTTGGGACTTAATTCTTCAATGAGAATGCACAATGAAAGTTATTTCTCCATTTTCCACTGCATTTCAGTTTTTATTTTCCCGAAAATTCTTGAATATAAAAAGTGGCAACATTGCGCATTCTTATAATTTTTTCAACCATTTGCACCCAAAAAATTTTTTGAAAAAAAACCCGTTTTATTAGAGGTATTGTTTGCTCTTAAGTTCGTTAATGGGCGAAATCAGCCAAACGGTTTCGGAGTTGGAGCCTTTTGAAATTTTGAGGTTATTTCCGTGATAATTCGGGAACTACTGGAACGATTGTATTGAAACTTGGCAGTTAGTTGTAATATAGCAACGCGCAACTTTTGCAGAATTTCGTTGAGATCGTACTGTCAGTAAATTTTCGAAAAGTATTTTTTTTTCGGAAACTGTTCGTCATACCTACTTTTTCGAAAAAAAATTTGCTCATCCTTTGGGCATCATATTTCACAGTAGTGTACAAAATCTCAGTTTTATACGATTACAATTTTTGGAGATATTGGGAAAAAATGTCAAATTTTGTGGTTGTTTTCTCGGTATCCTTGTTTTTTCCGGAATAAGTAAAAAAAAAACTAGAAAAGCACTGCCGTGAAGGAAGCAGCTCTCGCGCGTACGTTCAAATTCGTTGCCAAATCGGTCATCTCCATTGAACATGCGCGCAAAAGCTGCTGCCTTCATGGCAGTGCTTTTCAAGGTTTTTCAAATTTCCAGGTAACACGAGCCTCACGAAATGTTGCATAAACGCCAACGCTCACTTATCGGAAACAGCCCAGCCCACAGCACACCGGAATTTTATTCTATCCATATAATTGAATGGGACCGCTAAGGAATACAGCAAATTAGTAGGAAAATGAGTTTCCGTTTTGCCGTGGTTTGGGCTGGTGCCGACAAGTGAGCGTTGGCCTGTTTGTAGACTTCAGTACTGCACAAGTAGGTACATACTCAACATGTTTTAGTTGAATTAGATCGAGCACATTCCGGCCAGCCGGACAGGAAGAATTCAATTTTACTACGGTTTTTCCAACAGAAAGTACAAACTAGTCGTTTGAGGATTTGAGGGTCGAATAGTTCAAGGGGTTAGTGGATTTGAATCGAGTGCCCCGAAAACTTTTGCGAATTTTGAAGATGTTTTTGTTGAGGCGTTCTTTAAGATGGTGGAAATGTTAGCAATAAATAGAGGTGTCGGTCACGTAACATTGGATGGGAAATGAATGTTGCGGTGATCGATAGCGAGCAGTTCCCGCGGTCGACCGGTGGCAGGGCACCACAGTTCGGCTAATGTTAAGTTATTCTAATCATGTGTTTGGAAGGCAGTGTCTTCGCGTCGTACAGAGCGGCTCCTCATTGAGTTGCAACGCAGGTCCTGGGCCTAGAAGGAACGGGACGGGGGGGCCACACGCCCACAGAGCCTTTTCCCACGCTGCCTGTTGCCAAGTATGCGGGTCAAGGAAAGGTTACCTACGGGTCGCCGGCCCAATCGCGAACACCGACTCCTTCCGATACATCTTCTCGAGATTCCACCCATTCAACCATCTACCATGACTCATGAACCACTAATTCACCAGTCAACACTTTCTCGAACCGAGATGTGTCACTAGCATTCGATCTGCTACCTATCTCTTCGTTCCATTCCATCTTCAGCCTTTTATCGACAAATTTATCTTCTTCGATTAACAAATATTCCAATTTACGAACGAAAATAATAAACTAGGACTGAAACATATTCTTTAGATTTTTTTCTGGGTTTTCCCTCCCAGTATCTGAAACAGAACTATTAAAAACTAAATAGAATTGTTTTTTTTTTATGGAAAACGCACTTACGGTTTGCAGAATAAAACTATTGGTCAAGGGCAGTTTCTTGGAAAACAGACTGCCTAATGATCAATACAGGAATAATATGAACGATAAACAAAGCGAACTGTGACGTTTCAGACTACAAATCTGATTCTTTAATCAGACAAATTAAAAAAATTTTAAAATTATTTTTTTCGATTTTTTATTTTGAGACACTTATTTTTATGAAATTCACTTGGTTTGAAAGTTTTTTAATTCTTCCTCTTTTTACGCAATTGCTTAAGTAAATTCAGCCAAATAGGGTCGATTCATACAGAACAATGAGCAAAATGACTCTCCAGTCAACAAAATGCAAGAGGATTCTTAAATTATTCTTTTCAAATTATCTGATTCCGATATCAGTATTTTTGAATTGTCCCAATCATTGGGCGGATTTTAGCCATTCACGAATTCGACCTTCGTAATTAAGCCCCAAACCTTCTCTACAAATATCGATATTTGTAGAGAAGGTTTTGAACTCAATTACGAACGCCGAATTCGTGAATGGCTAAAATCCCCCCAATGATTCCGCAAATATACCCATTCAAAATTTCATTTTCCCAATATTTCCAAAAATACAGATCAGATCCAGTACTTCATCGAAAAATTACAGTTCGAAGGTTCATACAGAATTTAATGAGGATGATATGATAAGAAAGTCATAGAATTTTTTTTTTTCAAATTGTTCTAATGACACGATCATCACGAAATTTTGCATAAAGTTGTCTTTCAGCATCTTCAACCTAGCTGCGAAGTTTTATCAGGATTGAATCAGTATTTTTCGAGTTATACCGAAAACAGCAACGATATCGAGAAAGAAATCTCGGAATTTGACATATTTTTTCCTGATAACTCCAAAACTTATAATCGTATCGAACTGAAATTCGGTACACTGCTGTGGAATACGAAGTTCAAAGTCCGGGTGCAATTTTTTTCTGGATATGATGAACGGTTTTCGAAAAAAATTTTTGGAATTTTTTTCTTTTTTCAATTTACTGACAGTATGATCCTGACATAATTCGGCTCAAAGTTACGCGTTGTTATACTCCACCTAGTTGCCAATTTTGAATTCAATCGCCCAAGTAGTTTCTGAAATAAAAAATAAATAACTTCAAAATTTCAAGTGGCTTTAACTCCGAAACCATTCGACCGATTTGGCCCATTAACGAACTCAACCGCGGCATTTTAATGCCTACCCTGAAAGTTTCAAGTTGCTATTGAAAGAATCAAATTTGTACTCTGGAACTTTACAGTCCGCTTTGTCAATCGTTTATATTTTTCCTGTTTTGTTCATTACGCAATCTGTTGTCTAAGAAACTGCCATTCACAAATAGTTCTATCCTGCAATCCGCAAGGGCGTTTTCCATGAAAAAAACAATTTTCATTTAATTTTAATAGTTCTGTTTCAGATATTGGGGGTGAACACCCAGAAAAACCTAAAAAATGATGCAAAATCCTCCCAAAATAAGCCTTAATCGATTCTGAAACATGTTTGTCCAGTGGAACAAAGAACATGTCTTGTAAACTCTGCAGAGGAAGTCACGTGGTATGTATTAATGACGACATTTTGAATAGAGAAAAGTCGTGAGGGGCTAAATCCGAAATGTCAATACATTGACACGATACTTATTGTAAAATATCAAATTAATATGTTTGGGAGACTTCAACACCAGGTCAAGATACATATCGAAAACATTAAGAGGCGAGCGTACTTACTTGCATTCATTGGGAACCGTGCAATGACCGTGCTCTTCGTCGCAACCTGGTAGACACTGGGCTGCAATTAAAAAAAAAACATGATGATTATTCATTCGAAACGGAAATTTGATTCAAAGTGGAGCTGATATGAAGATGCCAGGAGCCAACCTTGAAAACAATACAGGTGCAAAAGAGAACTACGTAATTTTACTATTTTTAGAACTTCACGTTTCAACAAAATCTATTATAGACGAACATACACCATTCAGTGTGTGCATTCTTGAATGATAGCACCGTTGCTCTCGATTAAATTTTTTTTTTTAAATTCTCATCAAATGATTATATAAATCATGACGTGCGAGGGTAATACTGCCAGCGGAACCGAATATTGTAAATACTTTTGGTTCATAAATTCTGAATAATTACCGTTCGCAGGAGGCATTATATTTTCAAGAAGCTAAATGGAATGCATAAATGGCCAATTATTGAAAATGACAATCATTGGCGAAATGCCCGTCTGTTCATATCAACGTAGGGACGGCTATCGAAATTCTTGAAATTACTAAAAATTTGGATAATAGAAAATGTATGGACAGTGGATTAACTCAATTCTGTATGACAATGAAAAGCAATGTGCCAAGCATGGCTGATCGCACAAAAAGTCCGAATAAAAAATGACGAATTTCGATTAGAAAACAACAAAAACCGCGAAGAAGACGTGAGATTCTCAGCTGCTGTTGACTGAACAGCCAGCCGGTCTTCTTCCCACGATCCAAGCGTACCTGCTTCGTGAGTGAACACAGGACCGTAACGAGTCATCGGGACAAACTGCGACTGAATGGATTTTGAATTTATAATGGGAATTCCTACTGTCAACATAAACTTGGCACTCTTCTGTAACTGGCGTTCTAATTCATCGATTCTGAATGCTTGCATTAATCTATTTTTACTCATTTGACGCGAAAATACCTCCAGAATAGAAGCTGCTATTCATTTTATTTATGAGACGTCCCTGTATACCTACTTCATAGCAAATTTTCAGCCTTATTCCAACATTTTACTCAGTTCTTATGATTCATATCATTAAAGTTACATATATGCCTGTAATCCTATTGATGAACAATTATTCTAAACTTCCTATTCACCACAATCGTTTCGAACTAATGAATCTATGTATCAGTAGGATGTCCCATCGAGGAGTCCTCTGTCGATGAACATGAGCCCACAGCCTTCTAAAATATAGAAAATGAAGTAGTATACATAGATGCTTCTAGTTTATCCGGAAACACCGACCAACTATTTCATTTCAATCTTACTGTTTGCAACGATATAAGAGCTGACTTGAAGCCAACGCTCACTTATCGGCAACAGCCCAGCCCACGGCACACCGGAATTTTATTCTTTCTATATAATTGAAAGGGTCAGCGCTGACTTGACCGCTAAGGAACACCGTAAATTAGTAAGGAAATAATTTTCCGTTTTGCCGTGGTCCCGGCTGTTGCCGATAAGTGAGCTTTGGCCTTTAGTCAACGCCTTACTTGTATCGAGTAGTTTTCGAGTTGAGAGCAAAAATCAATGGGTGGAGGGTGTAACCAAAGGGCGAACATCCACGGAATGCTTTGTAGATGGAGATGTAGAAGGTCTTTGAAAATTTCCATCAAATATCGACTTTTGAAAGTGTTCAAAATCGAATATTTTCTCTTTTTTTCTTCTTCATTATTGAACTTTCCTGACACATAAATATTACTTTCGAAGCTATAAAAAATGTATGAATTCTGAAATCTCTGAATCTTCATCTCTATAATTCAGATCTTATAGGATATTACAAAAAAAAACATTGAATTTTATCGGCTCTCGGAGGCCATGGATAAACACCTTTTTTGTTCCGTTCAAATATTATACCTCATTGTTTTATTGGAATGTTTGTATTCGTTATGAATGAAAATGCTGAAGTAATATCGAGAACTCGAGACAAATTTGCTGCAAGATATCCACATAAGAGGAAAGCCATCAGGAAAAATATAAAAAGGCAGAAGAAAACGATTTTAAAAAAACCCACTCAAATATTCAAGTGAACGAACGAATAATAATTGCTGATCAGAAGGTACTAGAAATTTTTCAAGGAATGGTATATGGAACTCCATCACAATTTGTGAAAGACAATGCTCACTTCTCATGACTGTTTTGAGTATAGCCTTCGAATTGCCATCATGAACGGTATGATTTCGTATGATGCTTCTGAATGTTTTTGGTAATGGCTTTCTTCTATGTGGATATCTTGCTGCGATTTGTCACAAGTTCTTTATTCCTTATAATGATAAAAAATGTATTACGAGTTGTATCACAGTTACAGTTACAAAAGTAACGAATATTTTCAGATGGTCTTATAAGGAATAATTTACAGGGGATAGTCAGTAAATTTTCTTGCGAACTTTCATGATACCGAATTATAGAAATAATTCGAATAATTCCAGAATTTGCAATTATATTGATCTGAGCTAAAATTTGGATTTCACTTGAATTAAGCAACTATTATTTTTGACTTGAGCACTTTTAAAAGTCGATACTCGACCACCATCCACATTTTTACTTAATTTCAAGGATAGTTTGATGGTTCTTGAATAACTATAAGATTCAGTAATTTCAATATTATTCCGTAGATATTTGCACTGGTTTTCACCCCCCTCAAAATTAGGGTTAGCAGAAACACTCGAACTAAGGGAGTAGATATTCGTATAGTTATCAATAGATCGCTCGATGGGCTTTCTATTAGGAAAAACTGTAAAGAAACTGTTTTCCCGTTCACCAATCGCTGGAACATATCGCAAATTAGTGAAATGAGAGGGGTTCAAAATCGTTCTCGCTGTTTTTCAAAACTGTTCTTAACATGGATTGAAACCATAGGAACATCTACGATAACAACATACTTTATTCTAAGACAAGGTTTTTTTCGTTACTTTTTTCTCATTTTCATTAACAGTTGTGAATCTGGAAATGCAGTAGTACTAAGAAACTTAAATGAAACAAAGTGACAGGAAATAAAGTAATTTCTTCTATTCCAATTGTGATTATTATTTTATGGAAAGAAAAGATTTCGATCTTTCCTCAGTCTCAATGTGAAAGCGAAAATAATTCCAACTTTTCAGGAATTTTGTCGAGTATTCAAAGTAATGCAGGTGTTAATTTTGGAAATAATAATGTATGATAGATGATAAGAACTATTTCCAAGATTATTGAACTGCGCCCCTTTTTTTCCTAAAACCATTAAATAACCTATGGATCAGTGCCTTGCTTATGTCTCATTAAGTAATTACTTCATGGTTGGCAAATCGACGAAAGCGTACCATCATTAAAAACTGAACACATAACTCTGTGGGGAAAGAGATATACTACATGCTCCATGAAAGTAACCATTCCGTTTGAAATGCGAGTATGAACAACTCCGGTCTTATATGAAATCGTGAAAATAACCAAAAGAAAGTTACGAATTTTAAATGACTGAAATCGATTAATTATCATTAGGAAAAACATGGTTCCTGCGGATTGATGGGTTTTAATGAATTCGATACTTCTTATTTAATATCTGTGTTCAAATAATAACACTTACGTTTGCTGCAGTAATCTCCAGTCCATCCAGCATGACATATTCTTTCACCTAGGGGTGAACAGCTATAATGACCAAAATTGTCATCACGAGGACGACAAAGATTTTCACATCCTTTTCCATAATAATGTGGGTCACAGGTTACACGATATTCAAATCGTATAGTTGAAAATTTGGATACATGTTGATCTTCGGTCCAATCATCTCCTATTTCTAAGTACCGTTGTTTCGTCAATCTAGTTATCAAAACTGTAAAGAAAAATCGTAGTGAAATTAAATGACAATGATTTTGAAATTGATTTGAAAAAAATTCAGAAAAAACTCAAAAAATCCTAGAAAGTCAGCAGCATGTCAGTGCTTCTCTAGGTTTTTTCGACAAACTATTGGATTTCAATTCGATCTAATCTGTATTTTTGGAAATATTAAGAAAATAAAATTTTGAATTGGTATATCTACGGAATCAATCGGTGGATTCTACCCATTCACGAATTCGACCTTTGTAATTGAGCCTCAAACCTATTTTACGAATATCGAGTTTCTAAGTCGTGTCTTTCGGAAGTTATTGTGTTTACTGTCCCGACGGCCGACCGTATTTTCCCAATGTTTCCAAAATACAGATTAGAACGAATTTAAATCCAGAACTTTATCGAAACATGACAGTTCGAAGGTTCAAACGAATTTCATGAGGATAATATAATCAAAAGATCATATTGAATATTTGAAAAAAAACGAAATTTTTTTCAAATTGTTCTAATGACACGATCATCACGAAATTTTGCAAAGAGTTGTCCATCAGCATTTTCAAACTAGCTAGCTTGTTACATCATGATGGAATCAGCATTTTTTGGGATATTTAGAAAAAAAAAGACGATATCGAGAAAAAATCTCCGAAAATAATTACCGTATCAAATTGAAATTTGGTAAACTGTTGTGAAATATAGATTCAAGGTGTGACGACATTGTTTTTCGAATATGATGGAAAGTTTCGAAAAAAAATTTTCAAAAAAATTTTGAAAAATATTTTTTTAAAACTTACTGACTGCACGATCACAACAAAATTTTGCGAGAGATTGCGTGTAGTTATGCTCTAACTAACTGCCAACTCTCAATCCAATCGCTGCAGTAGTTCCTGAAATATCAGGAAATAACCTCAAAATTCTTAATGGCTAGAACTTCGAAACCATTGGGCCGATTTTGCCCCTTACCGAACGTAACCGTCGCATTTTGAAATGCAACCTACCCTGAAAGTCCCAAGTCGAGATGATTCTCCGTACGCCCATAATCGTGCATACGACCGGACAGAATGGATTTTGACACCGGATTCGTCATCAGTGAGTCCAACCTAGTCAGTTGACTCCATGTTTGGCTCAAAATTAGAAAATTATAGACATTCTGACGAAACGGTAACGCGGTGTTCCCCAGAACAAGCGCGTAAAAATCAGATGCAGTCAATGACTGTTTATCGGTAACATGTTTTTTTTCACCTGTTCTGTTACATGGGTACATTTCCAAAAAGGTGTACCTGATCAGCGCTTAATTAAGATTAAGATTTGAATCTAAAGTGAGTAAGGGACTGTAGACATACAGCTTCACCGGATACAGCTGTTAGGGACGTTTCTTTCAGGTGCTTTCGAATACGGAGTGCTGGGAAACGTCTCTCTCATCAACGACTTCTCTCTTTGAGTAAGAGTAGGTACGAATTGGAACATATTATTCTCTCAAATAATAAACCTAAACTGATCTTTCGAATAAAATGAAGAAACGTCAATCTTGTTACAAGAATCGTTATACTTCACGAAAATCATCCATTAGTTTTTTTCTGAGAACATTTCTTTGGGCAAAAACGGACAGTTATGTATAATAAACAGGATTTTTCGTCGGAAAGAGAAACCAACTCTAGCGGAATGAGTAGAAGATTTCGATTTTTTCAAAGAATGATTTGGGTGCAAATGGTTGGGAAAATAGTAGAAATGAGTAATGCTGCCACTTTTCAATATTCAAGAATTTTTGTGGAATTAAAAACTGAAACGGATTGAAAAATGGAAAAATAAATAACATTGCACATTTTCACAAAAGAATTAGGTGGATATCAAAAATAATAATTTCAACAAATGATCATTGAAAAAAAATAATTGGAATATTGTAAATCACTGTATTTGTTTTCTGTCTTGATTCTGTGGTTTTAATTGTACTTTGCAGGCTACGGATCCTGCCGTTGAAATACGAAGATTTGCGATCCTTTGGATTGGTCTAATGGCGTTCCAGAATCATCCGTTGTTGTTTATGTTGAATTTCGTTAACACGAAGGACAAATGAATAAGCATGGCAAAATTCTCGATATTATTTTCCGATATTCTTTTCCGTTCCATCCATTCGTATAACTACTTATAACCACAACGAAAACGGAAAATAATATTACAGGGCAGAAGAACTTCAGTCATTGGCCCTCGAGGTGGAGGAAATAGAGAACAATTATCAGTTTAATCATAAATAATTATAAGATAATCCAGAATCAAATAATCCGTTCATGGCTAATATTTCCCTTACAGGAAATAATTTTTTTCTGTATTTGCGATAAGTCTAATCAACATATTATTTTAGATAAATGATTGCGTTTTATAATTACGATTCAAAGGAGAAAAATTTTTATATGAAAGTTGCAAAATGAAAAGATGCTCCATTAAAGTTGTCCTTGATTTTAATGACGCCTCAAGACGCAGAAATATGATTTTGTATTTCGATAAAATCGGCAAGTTTGGAGGGAATAAGGGGAGACAGAAAAAAAGAGTTAGAATGACTAGTAGAAATAAAACGGACCATGTCATATTTCATCTCGGTCGATGTATGAAATGCTGTCACTAATGAAAATCAACTCATCAAAGCCGATTCAAACAACCGAGAAAAACACTGACGTGAAGTCAGCAGCTTTTGCGTGCATGTTCAAAGGAAATGACCGCTTGGGCAACAAATTTGAACTTGCGCGCAAGAGCTGCTGTCTCCACGTCGGAGCTTTCCTAGGTTTTTTTTGAGTTTGGAAAAAACTTCGATACCGACGAAAAAAACACGAAATTTGACATATTTTTTCGCCATATCTTTAAAAATTGTGTTCGTATCGAACTGAAATTTGGTAGACTGCTATGAAATATGAACCTCGAGGTATAACCAAAATTTTTATCCGAATGTAATGAATAGTTTTCGGGATAAAATTTTTCTGTTAATTTGTTTTTTCATTTACTGACAGCACAATCTCAACAAAATTTCGCGAAAGGTTGGAAGTCCTTAGGCTCCAACTAACTGCCAAGTTTCAATTCAATCGCTTCAGAATTTCTCTGAATATCAAATCTTCAAAACTTCAAATGGCTATAACTCCGAAACCGTTTCATCGATTTTGCCCATTAACGAACGTAACCTTCGCATTTTGAAATGCAACCAACCCTGAAATTTTCAAGTCGATGTAGTCCCCCGTACGCCCGTAATCGTACCCACGGATGGGTTGAGCCCATTTTCGGCTCAAAATTCGAACAGAACTGACATTTGGACAAAACGAAAGCACGCTGTTCCCCAGAACCTGCTCGCAAAAAAAGTAAATTTGGTTTCCTACTGCAAGAAAATTTCCACTGATTCGCAATCACTGACTCTTATCTCCATGTTCTCAGTTGATTTGTGGAATCACAATGATTATAACCGAAAAAAAAATTATATCGGATAAAAAAAAACAAATAATAAAAAATATTCGCCTTGAGGCGTATTTTAATTACGTTCAGCTGTTACACCCTGTGGAATTGTTTTTTTTTTTAAGTACTGTTCCATATGAGTGGGTCTAAAAACAACTGGAATATAGTTAGTCAAGCCAGTGTTACGGTCTCGTCTTCAGCGAAGCGAAGATATATCGTTCAGGTGAGACGACACAATCTTATCGTAAGAGGGTAAGAGGAAGTATCAAATATTCCATAAGTTGAGGGGAGAATGCACAAGGACAGGATTTCCGGTGCGCTGTTTTAAATCGTGTACACACTCCAAGAACCTACAACGAAAAAGCCTTTCTTGGGCGGTCGATGAAGCAAACGCGAATTATATCAAGATTATTTCTTTCATATTAATATACCTCGTAGAGAATATTAAGCAGTTCACTAATCTTTCAAGTATGCCCTAAGAGAGCTCATCTGATAGTCTCCGAGGATAACAAATTCAGATAAAATTTGGTAAGTATCGGACCAGATTGAATTTGAAACATTTTTGTTGAATATCGACTTCAAAGGTATGTGCGAAATATTATTCAAAGCTGATCGATAGGCTCCGAGAAACAAAAATTAGAAAAATTTTCGAATAAAATTTGTTCAAAAACATTTTAATAACTAGATTCACACGAAAATTTACCTTGTGTTGCCTGTTGGTATTCTACTACTAATTATGAAATCTCAATTTGATCAACTCATCACCTACTTTACGAAATATCAAGGAACTGACTTCAAATTTCGTATAACTTCGGAATGGTTCGGCTGATTTTGGTCACTTACGAACTTGACTAAGATATTTAGGCTAAAAACCAAACCTGGAAATTTCGAGACTTTGGGTTCTCTTCTCCAAAAGTTTGACATAAGTAAGTCCAACCTAGTCGATTATAACCAAATAGAAAATAACAGATAATGGGGCAAAAGCATAAAGCGCTATTCCCCAAGACAAGCACGTACAAAAAAGTCTCTAGGATTTCCCTTCGAAAGTTATCATGTTATGGGACGCCCAACCATCCGTTGGAGGCACATAATTGAATTTGACCATAGATTATTAATCATTGGGTGAAACTTAATCGTTCAGGAGAAGTTGAAATAAAATATCTTTATGGTATTGTTGAAAGACGAAAATATACAGACCTGACGCTGGTGGTATATTCATAAGGGTTGAAAAGTTGCCTATCAACCCTTTCCATTACGCGAATGAACATCTGTTCTATATATTCGACACCACTCAAACATGAATTTATCTCCGTTCTAAAAAGGAACAGGAGTGAGTTGAAAGGTATTAGAGCCATATAAATGAATTTATTCCCGGAAATGCAAAGAATTCTAAATAATATACAGATCAGGTTAGATTTAACTCAGACATTGTCGATCCACGAAATCTTAAATATATCACCTTTCTGTTCCTTTAATATTCGTCATAGGGTGTTTTTTTGGGAAAAATAACATCTGTTAGTTTTTAAACAATGGCGTGAAGATCTCGACTTTAGATGCCGTCGACAAAATACTGAGCAATTCATGAGTGAAGGTTGAACTTGGCATTAATTCCTTAGAAGTCTTCGTGAAAAATAACAATGAGGGTGAATAAACGTTGGACCGGACCTACCAGGTGTTGTTGAAACAAGAATAACCGCTCGCTCTTTCCCCTGTAGGGATGCTTACACCATGCAGTCGACAGAAATTCACTCTCTAGTACTTTAGTAGGTACCAACGTTAGAATTCAGAAAGTTTTCATATTGCCACGTCGGAAATAAATATGAGTAGACACAGGAGAAATGATAAACACAAAATTACGACATAAATACACAGAGACATTTTGGACATTTTTTTTTAAATATACCGTATATAAAATTAATTCAAAAAATGTCCAAAATGTCTCCGTGTATTCATGTCGTTATTTTGTGTTTGTTAGTGAAATGCTGATGTTTTCGTCGTTGAAATGCCAGTTAAATTCACTTCACTTTCGGTAGGAAAACAAAAATATCTATTTATGAACTATATTAACTATGTCCTGTATATTTTTTAGAAACCCTGATGAAGTAATAAAAATATTACGAAAGCTTGGTAAAGAAAAAAGAGTTCACCTTTATTTCTCCGAACTTAGAGTCTCTATGCCCTTAAACTAATCTTATTTCATACCTATAGACTCTTAACGTATATATCTATATATATACACCACTCCAACTCAATATATTTATTTATATACACGCTTGTATTCACTTCCCGACACAATAGTTGTTAATTATAACGTGTGAAATATACATTAATTATTAAATGAAAACTGTTCCATCTCCTGTAATTAAGTTCTGATGAATGTGGATATGCCTGCAGATACAGAAGGAAAACGGTTAACTCTTTGAATACAATAACTGTTGAGAAAATCGATTGAATTCCGACGGAAAAAAATTCTATAAACTCTCGTTTGAGCTAACATAAATTTGAATAAATTCATTTTGAACGAATATTCAGAGGAAAAATGAGAGCAGAACCAACACATCAAAATTAATTGGGGCGCTGTGTTGTTCCGTTGGTCATTCCGTTGGTTGATTTCATATTTCATTTAACTATTTATTCCGTGACATGGTTGCATATTACGTACCTTCCTTTTTTACTTCTGAAAAAGACGAGATGAAAATTACCAGGATAAAAATGTCCGAAGCGACAATAAATCCGAATCCCTCCGACTAATATTGTTCATTAATCAACTAGCCCGGCGTATTCGGGTGCGCAACCTATGCTGAAGCCTCAAGTTCAAAAAATAGGTATGTTTTTTTTAGTTTTTTCTGGGTTTTTACTGCCAATATCTGAAAGAGAAAATTTAAAAATTAAATAAATTGTTTTTTTATGGAAAATTATCGAAAGAAAATGATTCTGAAAATGTTGTGGTTTATCTGATGAAAGTCAGAGAGTATTGTTCATTAGGACATCTGTTTTCCAAGAAACTGCCCTTCATAAAAAAAGCTATCCTGCAATCCGCAAGGGCGTTTTCCATAAAAAACAACTCTCATTTAATTTTCAATAGTTATTGGGATTGAAAACTTAGAAAAAATACTAAAACATTATGCAAAATCCTCCCAACATAAGCTTTAACCGATACATATGTTTTTCAATCTTCAGAAGGTGTACTACGAATTGAATATTGAACTTTTCTTGATGGTGAATTATTTTCATTCTACGTCTGTAGATGGGGGGAAAATCGATGATGAGGATAATTGGACATTAACTAAAGAAGAAATATCTGCCGTTGGCAGTCGGGATGTTTTAAGGCAAGCGTAAAATCGAATAGAATTGCATCGGCCATCCGAACGGAAATTAGGTAATCAGTAAGGATCTGAGGAAAATCGAGAAATGCATTAGTTGTTTCTGGCTTCTTGGCAGTTTTATACAATAAACTGGCCATAAATCCAATCTGTCTGCTTGCCAAGATAAAAAGGGAGAAATAATGGAAAAATCGATTGACTATGAAAAACATTCCAGGCGGAAAAGCCCAGAAAGCCACCAAAACTATAGAAATGAAATGACGACGAATACTGCATCAAAATATCAAATGGGGAGCTCTCAGAGGATTTTTGGCTCTTCTCTCAACTTGGAGGTCATTAATTTTTGTGATTTCCTATTATAGTGTTGGATATTTTCGTCGAATTGCCTTCTTGGAAACACTAGATTCATTGGTCGAGTTATACAGAGTGTAACAGCCAAATGGAATAAATTCGATAACGAATAATGTTAGGAAAAACGCTCGGACACGTCGATTTGTAATTTTAAATGCACATAGTTTTCAAGAAAATAAAATTATATAGGGTGTTCCATGCGACCGTGGCCAATACCAACTTTCTTATTTCAAATGTAACCCCCTGTATATTATTTATTTTTTGGATTCTTCAGAAAATTCTAGACATAATTCATGTACAATGTTCTATACCTATCTTCAACTTTTTCGAAAATATTAAGTATTTTCAAAAATGTTGAGTAACGTTAGAAGACAATTCTACACCAGATTAGCATGTTGCCAAGACGTTCGCGGCGAGCATTTTGAACATTTCCAACATTGACATTAATGTTTTTTTTTGTTTTTTTTTTAATTATTAAGAAATAATCAGTATTAATTATTAGGTGTCAAGTGTAATGTACCGAATTTGTGAGATAAAATAATTTTTATGTAAAACGTTGATTTTTGCACTAAATCTGAAAACACTTAATATTTCCGAAATTGTTAAAGATAGGTATAGACATTGTGCATGAATTGTGTCTAGAATTCTCTGAAGAATCCAGAAAATAAATAATATACAGGGGGTTGCATTTGAAATAAGAAAGTTGGTATTGGCCACGATCACATGGAACACCCTATATAATATTATTTTTTTGAAAAATATGCGCATTTAAAATTACAAATCGACGTGTCCGAGCGTTTTTCCCAACACGCCCTCATTTATTCGTTATCGAATTTATTCCATTTGGCTGTTACACTCTGTATATAAATTTTCAAGTCGTTTCTTCCGTAACTTATTGTGTTTTACATCGTCGTCCTCTCGGTCGATCCTAAATACAATTATATCTTCCGAAAGAAACTTCTTGGAAAATCGATATTTGTAGAGTAGGTTTGGGGCTTATTAACGGAGTTTGAATTCGTGAATGGTTCAAATGTCCGTTTCGAATTCATTAGACAAGCAAAAAATGTTATTGAAAATTATTGATATCGATAGTAGGGGGGATGAGGAGGACAACTTCAGATTGTCAGGAAGAGAGGACTGACAAAGCAGAACAGTTGACAGCTGCAGTACATCTGGTTTCTTACCGGTCCTGCATTGTGAGATATTTATTTAGTTTTAAGAACTTGGCCTGTTATCCTATCCATACACCTTAGGGCAGGACCTCAACATACGGAAGTGCCGGTGTTGATTCTGCTTCGTAGATTATAGGAAGCCCAGGAAGCTTTCCCAAGAGACTCGTATAACATGCACTTTGAAGGCACATCTGTTTGGTCTATCCGAGTCTCAAGTTGTTGTGACCTGTTTTCTGGGTTCCGATATAAAAAACACGAAATTTGGAATTCTTACGGAAAACTCCTTCATCCACTTCTACCCAACTCTATATTTTTCATGAAGTAGAGAAAAAATATAGAGTGGGCTCTGATCGTCTCAAATTAGAAGAGGAAACATTTTTCTTCATGAATTACACCCATGTACCTATGTACTGTCTTCACGCGCTCATGTGCGAGGTGACAGCGTGCTATAATGTTCGAATTTTTCCCGAAAAGGGTCTTATACGATTGAGTTTGACTCACTAATGAAGAATTCGACATCAAAATCGATTTTGTCCAGCCGGCCATTATCACGATCATTTGAAAAAGAATTGAACTAGCGACAGACCTTGAAGTCAATATTTCTCCAATATATATGTGGTTTTCCCCCGGTTGTTTCCCGGAATTACTCAAGAATTCTGATCCGATCATAATGAAACTTGGTAACTAGATGGGAAATGGTGAAGCACAAGTTTGTGCAGAATTTATAAATGAGCGCATAGCTGCTGCTATCACGACAGTATGTTACAATGATTTCTAGTTCCTCAATATTGGGCATTAATGAGGAATAAATTCTATCTCAATTAAATAGAGATAACAAACCTGAACTCACCTGATTGTGTTGTCTGGTTTCCGTGCCATGCTTCGATAATTAAAGAAAACGTGCCCTGAAAAAAGACATGAAATGAACATTTTTATCTCCTTCAGAACACTACCGACTCAACCCTAAAATGATTATCCTTCCATACCTGGCAACAATTTTAAGAATTGAATATTTCAAGTCGTTCATTCTTCTACCGGAAATCTCAAAACTATCTTAATTAAAATTGAATTTCAGGAAATATTCGATCTTTAGGGGGGAACAGGATAAGTCCGAACGGAAATATAATTAATCACAATCTCATTAATTAGTAGACAGGAACAGATGTTTCAAAAACTTTTTTATTTCAAAATGGAGAAGAAAACGGGAATTTGTTCTTATATTTCATTTCGGAAGCACAGAGAGTGTCAGTTTCTGAAAAAAATTATCGTTATAATCCATCTTTGTAAATGAAATGTCAGTATTTCGCCAAAGAAACTAATGAGAATGATAAATTACACCAAATTGGTTGTGAATTTCAAAAGCTAAAAAAATGTATGAGAACGAGACTGTTTATGAATTCACATACTCCAATGGAGTATGATTTTTATGACATTTACATTAGTTGGAGCAATGTCGTCTAATAAGGACTTGAGTGTCCCAGAGTATAATATGCTTAAAAGGAATTCTTTTTACAAGTAATAAGGGCAATGTATGATTCAGAAAATGATATTGATAGTGAATTGCTTTATAGGAAGACGTTTTCATAAGCAACGAAAAATAATTTGAATATACAGGCTGGTCCAAGTAGTGACTTCTTTTTTAGCTTCCTCACACCCTTGGGGTATCCAAAAATACCCTATGTATGGTACCCAAATTTTCGTAGTTTTCGAGTTATGATTATTTTTGTGCCGGCTACAGCTACAGTTAGTTTTTCAGGAATTTCAAGTGAAATTACTTTGAGATCACATTTTTAAGTTTAATTTTATGATTTTGGTAGTTTAGGACCGTGCAAAGTTTTCAAACTCAGTCAAGAGCTATAAAAACTGCTTTTTGTCTTTTTAAATTGAAGTTGATTTTTTGAGTGAATCCTTCTGAAAACTTAAGTTCTAACTTTGAAACCTTTTTTTGAGTAACTTTGAGAAATTTCAGGAAGCTGAGTTGTTTTTGGTATTCAAACAACATTCGGGGCGATCGTTTCACGAAAAAATACTGCAAAATACCTACTACATAAAAAGATATGAATCTTTAAAACCTTGTTGGCATAATAAATTAAAAAAACAACAAAACCAGGTATGAGGAATCTAAAAAAATTTATTGACGTCACTACTTGGACCATCCTATATACAGTTGAAATACTATTTTAGTCCAGAGTGATATGCGTACTTAATTTGTTAAGAGTCCGCCACAATTCAAGACACAATATAAGTATACGCAAAATTTTGTATTATTATTAGTATAATTACGTTTACTATACTTCCAAAGAGAACGGATACTTCGAGTATGACAGGAATATCGTGGAAGTGAACGGAATCATCGAAACGTTTCAAAATTAAGCTACTTCTACAGAAGCAAAGGACGATACCTGACCTTGTTTACACAGTCAAACTTTTTTGGGATATTCATCACAAACAAATAGTTTTAGGTTTATTATACACGTTATGTATGCTATTATGTAGTGGACTAACCTTGAGTCTTGGATAATCGCAATAGTTTGATTCAATTCATGCAGGAACAGGGATAATTGAGAATGAAATAATACTGCTAAGATTATGAGTAACGCATTCTGCAACAACGCTGGATCAATAAATCTATTCATAATTAATTTTGATTTTCTGTTCTTTCTTTCCCACGGTCCGTACCTACTGAGGGTACAAGATGCTACAAAATAACCGGCCGGAAGTGCTGTACACTCCGAGACGTAGATTCATACAAGCCGAGACTGCTAGTCTTCGAGAGCAGGTTCAGAAACCATGGAGATCCAACTAGAGGTATTGTTGTTTGTCTTGAACACTGTCGGTACGGTCATCGACTATGAATTCAGTTTGAGAATGTGAGAGGGAAGCATCCTCGATTTATCGAATGCTTTCGGAAAAAACTCGAATAGAAGAGGATCCATCCGTCAATGATCACTTCGACAAAAAGAGGTCTCACAATGGAGAAAGATATTTGATTTCATTCATAACACATAATACATACCAGATATATCTATAGAAAAAATCACATATAGTTAGTGGCAATAGCAAATATCTATCATTTTTTTTAGTTTTTCCGAGTTTTCACTCCCAATATCTGAAACAGAACTATTAAAAGTTGAATTGAAATTGTATTTTTATGGAAAACGCCCTTGCGGATTGCAGGATTGAACTATTCGTCAAGGGCAGTTTCTTGAAAACAGATGGCCTAACAGGATTAACATGAACGATAAACAAACTGACCTGTCACGTTTCAGAGTACAAATCTGACTCTTTCATCAGACAAACGAGATAAATTTCAGAATCATTCCCTTCGAAATAATATTCCTAAGATCATGAGTACCGCATCATGCAACAACGCTAGGTCAATAAATCTATTCATAATTATATCGAAAGAAAATGATTCTGAAAATTTTCTCGTTTGTCTGATGAAGAAGTCAGATTTGAACTCTGAAACGTGACGAGTCCGTTTGTTTATCGTTTATATCATTCCGGTATTGTTCATTAGGCATTCTATTTTCCAAGAAACTGCCTTGACAAATAGTTCTATTCTGCAATCCGCAAGGGAGTTTTCCATAAAAAAACAATTTCTATTTAAGGTTTAATAAGTTGTTCTGTTTCAGATATTGGGAGTGAAAAACCTAGAAAAAAACTGAAACATGATGCAAAATTTAATCGATAAGCAATATACTTCATTATCATCAACAGCATATATAACAATATCAATTTAGGTTCATATAAGAAGAACCTTCGTAATTCGGTCATAATTTTTTCGTGGCAATAATCAAAACCTTGTTTCGTTTAAGCATTATTCCGGGTTTAACTGATTGGATTTCTGAACAGACTGTATAAGGAAATGTTGCATTAATGAATTTTTCTGTGATACTGTTCGAAATATAACTTGAAATTCGGCGATGCTTGTATGTGGAACTGAAAGATTTTCCCTATACATTTCAAATAAGAATTATCCTAACACGGTTTTGGCGGACTTCGCTGGAGGATTCATAAAATTGAAATTTATATTAAATGCTGTAGATGTTTATAGAACACGCCTCAGGAAAGGATCATTTGATCATATAGATCAAGAATTTGTCTCTCAAAAGGCTGAAACAACAAGCACCCAAACTGAATACGCAAAAAATCTAATAGTAAAAATCACCAACGCTGTTGCAGTTTCATTCTGAACACTAAAAGTAGTAGGTAAGCTCAAGCTGTGAAAATATGTACTACAAACGATTCCCGAGTTGAACAACACGAAATATCAATTAGGTACCTACTTGAAGTTGAACACTTAAAATGCACTGGAGAAGATATCGTAGATGAAGAACAGACAGAGTTGAATGCGATAAGGTAGTTACGAGAATAAAATAATCGAAATGCAACACAGAAATTGTGACGGCCTAAACGGAGACTTTCCAGAGGAAAAGAATAAAATTTGGTTTTGGTACCAAATAACTTTATTCTGTAGTTATTGGTGATCACTGATAACTCACATACATACATGCCGAGGATTACGTGGTTGTCTTATGTGAAAGGATTCTTTTATTTCGGCGATAGTCGGTAGTATTCTACTGATTGGGTTATGATTGAAATATACTGATTGAATAGTTGACGAACATACCCAGCACTACGTTAGGTTATCGGGTGAATGAAATTCAAATGACAGGGTAGGAAAAGTGGAGAGGAATTTTGGCGCCAAGGTTGGGTACGTTGACAACAGCTCTACATTCAACTTACCGGCCAAGTGAATTGAATGGGAAACGCAATAGCGTTTTGGGGTGCGTCAGTTCCAGGATTAGGTCCCAATTCTGCGGTAATGACATCTCCAAAGGTGCAAGGGGATGTCGTGTCGATTTTGACTTGGTATTCTTTGAGGCATACCCTGAATCTTGGTCTACAGGTCCCGAAGCAATCTGAGCTAGATCCAGTTTTTCCAGTGCAGCATTTTCCCAAGTCGTCTTTTCCAGCTTCGTTGTCGAAGGAAAGAAGCCGCAACTCAAACACTCCAGAGGATGCGGCCTGTATTAAGACAAGCACACCTTGTATTGCCGGTATATAAAAAGTCTCTCTAAGTCGACAACACCGATTTCATTGAAACAAAGTTCCCAAAATGAAGCTATTAAAAGAACAAGAATTCATCGAAACATTAAATTTAGATCGGCGATCAGGGACTAATCAGAAAATGGTGTTTGGTCTGTACATAAAACGATGTTTCGGATGAAAATACATCTTTACGCGTCTCTCGATATATCCAATCCGTACGAATTCGTTTCGAACATAGGATCATTTTGTGAATAAATGCGAAGTTTATTAATAGGCTTCCGAAACCAGACTGTCTTTTTTTTTTATCAAAGCAGTGTTCTCAAGTTCCAGCGAAGCTCGGGACACCGACCAAGACAAAAGTTTCAGCGTCTCGAGCTTTAACTGAAATGACAAATATTTTTGAAAGAAGGTTCGACTAAGTAAATAGTAGTGACTTACCTGCTGAAGAGATAGAAGCACTCCGACTAAAGTAATCAACATCCAAGACATTTTTGACTGTTTCCTTTCACGATGATACAAATGAACAGCTTTCGAAGATGTTACCTCAGGGATAATCTGCAAATCCACGCCATAGATAATTCCAGTGTTTATTCGAGTCACTTGTTAACACGCGTTAAGGTTTGTTATTGTTTACACAAGTCACCTATCGCGGCAAATAATCGAGAAATCTATTCAGTTCGTGCGATTTGAAAAACACCCCATTACGCACATAAATTGACTTTTTGTTTGGAGGCACAACACTAAGAATATTTCATTTAAAGCACTGTTCACGATAATCCACAAAAGATGATGTTGGGACGGCGGCGTCGAGTGCGTTATTTCTAGAGTCCGTTAGGCAAGCAACACACGGTAATAGTAGAAGAGTCAGATGCAGACTGTGCTTTTGAGAACGAGCGACAGCCGTCGCCGGTGGACTGGCCGTGTGAGAGCGTCTGCCAAGGGGTGGGGAGCGCACTAAGGGGCAACTACTTCCGCCACATCGTGGATAGCCTAGCTAGCTGCTCGCTAGCTATCTGCTCGCTTGCCGTGCGCTACTTTTTGTCGCTTCGTTGGATTACCTTACCACTACGCTGTTTTCTGCTACCCTCACTCATCGGTGTCTGTGTGTATGAGGGACGGCAGCTGTTTACCGGCTGCCACGGGGTAACAACGCGAACGCGCTGCTAGCACACCATACGCCACAGACGACGCATCATGTGGTCCTAAGTGACAAATCGCCTTGGGCTAATTGCACCTTTCATATTTCTCACCTCACCTCTAACTGCTACTCACAATTCTATTTTACTATGTACTCTATTATTATTCTAATGATCTCGAACATTTCCCGACAATTCTTATTTAAAAAATTCCTCTTTCATCAATTCCCTCTCTACAGTATATTAATCCCGTTAGATACTCCAATGAAAATCTGATATAGTCACTCTATATGCTCATAGGAAAATTGTGTGAATAACTTCATTGCGCGCATGTTCTAGGGGAGCAGCGTGCTATCGTTTTGTCTGTAATTTTCGAATTTTGAGCCGAAAATGGTAACACACGACTAGGTTGGACTAACTGATGACGAATCCGGTGCCAAAATCGATTATGTCCGTATGCACGATCACGGGCGTATAGAGAATCCTATCGACCTGAAACTTTCACGGTAGGTTGCATTTTGAAATGCGACGGTTAAATTCGTTAACGCAGGAAAACGACCAAGTGTTCTCGGAGTTTGAGCAATTTGAACTTTCGAGATTATTTCCGTTATAACTCGGGAGCTACTGGAACGATTAAATTAAAACTTGGCCGTTAGTTGGAGTATAGCAACATGCAACTTTTTGCGAAATTTTGCTGAGATCTTACTTTCAGTAAATTGAAAAAAAAGTTTTCAGAATTTTCTTCGAAAACATTTTTTTCAAAACTGTTTATCATATCCGAAAAACACATTTACTCAGGCCTTGAGCTTCATATTTCACAGTAGTGTACCAAATTTCAGTTTTATCCGATTACAATTTTTGGTGATATTTTAAAAAACAATGTCAAATTTCGTGATTTTTTTCTCAATATCGTTTTTTTCCGGATGACTCAAAAAATACTGATTCAATCATGATGAAACTGAGCAAACAGTTCTTAAATGCTGATTGGACAACGTTGTGCAGAATTTCGTGATGAACGTGTTTTAAGAACAATTTGTAAAAAAAAATTTCTAACAAAAATTTTGAGAAAATTTTTTCGGAATTTATTAACAGCATGATCTCAACGGAATTTCCCCGGTACTCCCGTAATCGTGCATACAGCCGGCCGGGCAGAATCGATTTTGACCCCGCGTTCGCAATCAGTAAGTCCAACCTAGGCGCGCAAAAATCATCTCCCACATAATAATAATAATGAACTTTCGAAGTGAGAAACGAAGGAGTTGCCTCTTTCGAGACCCACTAAGGAAAAAAGCATTTAAATAATTATATGGTTCATAGCGAATTCAGAAATATAAATTTATTGGTGTTCCTGGTATTTCGAGATAAAAGTATACAACCTAATAACACAAAATGATGAATTTCAATCTCGAAAAAGGATAATTGAAATTTAATATTCAGA
Organism: Myrrha octodecimguttata; assembly: GCA_958510865.1. Lineage (NCBI taxonomy): Eukaryota > Metazoa > Arthropoda > Insecta > Coleoptera > Coccinellidae > Myrrha > Myrrha octodecimguttata. The sequence goes on along the minus strand of OY294065.1, from coordinate 31,780,558 downwards.
CAACCTCTGCGGCAGATTTTTACCTGTTGCAAACCTGCTCTGGTCCTTAGATATTTGAGAATTCGATTACGTTACTAACATCTAAAATGTAGGAAATTCAGAAATAAAAGTTCCTCAATGATACCGGTTAGTTGAACAAGCTTAGGGCCTTCATTATGGGTGACAGAACAATTACCAGGGAAAGTGTTTTTAGAATTGTGAAGAAAACAGATCCATTTCTAGGCTTTGAGAAGTTTTCGTTCGATTCTACAAGTGCAATAATCATTTAAGGTTTGCTCATTATCGTTATTTTAACGTCATCATGGAAAGTACTGAGTAACCCTGATTTAGACGAAACGGATAATACTGAAACAAATCATTCATTTTCTCCGATTTGAATTTTACCTTCCTAAATTTTCCACCTGTCCACTTTGTTTTGCCCACCTGTCCTATGGGACAGAAGCGATGTCATATCGTCACAATGTTTGTTATTTTCGATTTTTCAACCGAAGATGGGCTGAAACGATCAAGTTAGACCCACCTATAAAGAATTCGTGGTCAAATTAAATTATGTCTCACCGTGAACACAATACCCTTGCCGATGAAACGATTATAAAGTACTCGATAAGTCCTAGAGAAAGTAAAAGGCTTAATTATTAAGTTCAAACTCGCGAAGAAATACAATATGCAAGATGATTCCGTACAACCCGTCCAAAACTCATTTTCATTATATGTATTGCTAAATAAACAAAAAGAATCTTGTTGAAACCTTGTAAAATAACGGCTGTAAAGTTCATACGAAATTTCGTAAGAATAAAAAGATCGCAAAATTTTTTTTTTTTTTTGGTAGGTGAAGATAACCTGGGTGTAACTCAAAAAAATCCACAAAAGCACTGACGTGAAGTCAGCAGCTTTTACGCGCTTGTTCACATTGCCAAATGGTGACTTGGAAATTTCAGTGAAATTTGAAGGAAATATGAAAATTTTCAAAAGAGAAAAAAAAAATTTTTCGAATTTTTCCATAGATAATTCTTCTTATCGACACTGTTCATCTTCCAACTAAGTTTCATTTCGATCAGATGAATATTTTTCGAGATATTGAAAAATCAAAATTTCAAATGGCTGTAGCACAAAACCATTCAGCAGATTTGGCCCATTAACGAAATTAACCGAGATATTTAGGATCTTAACCTAACCTGAAAATTTCAAGACTCTAGGTCCTTTCTTTCGAGAGTTACAGCGCACACGGTCGGACGGACAGAATCACTTCTGACCACGGATTCTTCATCAGTGAGTCCAACCTAGCCGTTTGAGACCAATTTCGGCTCAAAATTCGAAAATAACAGACATCGTTACGAAATGATAACGCGCTGTTCCCCAGAACAAGCGCGTAATAAAAATGTCAAGTAAGATTGGTTGAGGTTAACACCTGAATGGGGGGTCGCTCTACCTTTGAATAAGACCAAGACCAACGTCACGTCTGTGTATTGATAACTGATGTGATTGATTATTGAGTGCCATGCATGTCAGTTGATAAGGTCAAAGATTTTATGTATCTCTTGAATGTCAACCCCGAGGTCAACCCTAATTTCATTTGGTAAGAAGATCAGATTATGAGACACTTATATAAAAGTTATATTGTGCCAAGGTTCACGAATATATATCGTTTGAGGTAGGAAAATTTATTTCCTATATTGATCTATCCTAACGGCCGACCGTGAACACAATAACTTCCGAAAGAAATTACTTCGAAACTCGATATTTGAAGAGTAGGTTTCGGGCTTAATGAGGAGGTCGAATTCGTGAATGGGTAAAATCCACCCTATGATTCCGCAGATATACCCATTCAAAACGTTATTTTCCCAATATTTCCAAAAATACAGATTAGGTCGAATTGAAATCCAGTATACTTTATCGAAAAATGACAGTTTGAACGTTCATACAGAATTTAATGAGGACAATATGATGAGAATATAACAGAATATTAAATATTGGAAAAAAAAATTGCCGACTGCGTAAACACAATAACTTCCGAAAGAAGCAACTTAGAAACTCGATATTTGTAGAGAAGGTTTGGACCTTAATTACGAAGGCCGAATTCGTGAATGGGTAAAATCCACCCAATGATTCCGTAGATATACCCAATCAAAATTTTATTTTTCCAATATTTCCAAAAATAAATATCAGATCGAACTTAAATCCAGTACTTCATCGAAAAATAACAGTTCGAAGTTTCATACAGAATTTAATGAGGATGATATGATGAGAAAATCATAGAAATTTTTTTTTTCAAATTGTTCTAATAACACGATTATCACGAAATTTTGCATAAAGTTGTCTTTCAGCATCTTAAAACTAGCTGTGAAGTTTAATCAGGACAGAATCAGTATTTCTTGAGTTATACCGAAAAAATCAACGATATCGAGACGAAAACCTCGAAATTTGACATATTTTTTCCCGATATCTCCAAAACTTATGATCGCATCGAAGTGAAATTTGATACACTGCTGTGAAACTAGAAGATCAAAGTGTGAGTATAATTTTTTTTTCGATATGATGAATGGTTTTCGAAAAAAAAAATTTTTTTTTAAAATTGCTGAAAATATGATCCTGACGAAATTTGGCTTAAAGTTGCGCGTCGTTGTACTTCACCTAACTGCCAAGTTTGAATCGAATCGCTCGGTAGTTCCCGAAATAAAAAATAAATAACTTCAAAACTTCAAGTGCCTATAACTCCGAAACTATTCGACCGATTTTGCCCATTAACGAACTTAACCGCGGCATTCTGATGCGCAACTTATCCTGAAAGTTTCAAGTTGCTGCTTGCTTCTGTCGACAGTTATCGTGTCTACGGCCGGCCGGCCGGCCGGACAGAATCGATTTTGACACCGGATTCGTCATCAGTGAGTCCAACCTAGTCGATTGAGACCATTTTCGGCTCAATCATCCAAAATTACAGACATTTGGACAAAACTATAGCACGCTGTTCCCCTAGAACATGCGCGCAAAAAATACTATTCAGATATTTCCATGAAATTTGGTACACGTTCTCACTGTATCAAGATACATTTTCCGATGTACAAACAATTTCATTATTTCACTGTATTACTGTCGGTAAAGGTTTCGCATTGAATATTTCTTGGAAAAAAAATTCGTACGACACTGCCTTTTCTCGAATTAAAATTATGTTTGAAACTCTCATTCATTCTGAACATATTCGACCTCTTGATTTCACTTTGTCCGGGGCATGGTTTTCGCTTAAAAATATAATAATGGTTTTACTTCAGCGTCAGACTGCAAAAATGTCCATGCGCTGGAAAAAGGAAAATCAGGAAACCAAATTCGTTTAGAAATGACTGAACAATCAAAAATTATTTTTCACAAAATGTATCTTTGTGAAAACCTTACCACCCCGTACTCCAAAAGTTAGCACATTTACGACATAAGTTCCTATGAAGTATTTTCTTAAAATGGCTCCAAGATGCGAGAACACCACCCCTCAACCACGCCATATTGGCGTATCAGTAAAGAACACCCGGTATAAATATCTTAATTTATTTATTTTGAATCAATATTTATTTATGTCTCTGAATGTTATTTTTGGTTTTTTCGATTATTTTATACAGAGTGTAACAGCCAAATGGAATAAATTCGATATCGAATAAATGAGGGCGTGTTGGGAAAAACGCTCGGACACGTCGATTTGTAATTTTAAATGCGCATAGTTTTCAAGGAAATAATATTATATAGGGTGTTCCATGTGACCGTGGCCAATACCAACTTTCTCATTTCAAATGCAACCCCCTGTATATTATTTATTTTTTGGATTCTTCAGAGAATTCTAGACACAATTCATGCACAATGTCCTATACCTATCTTTAACTATTTCGGAAATATTAAGTGTTTTCAGATTTAGTGCAAAAATCAACGTTTTAAATAAAAATTATTTTATTTCACAAATTCGGTACAATACACTTGAAACCTAATAAGTAATACTGATTATTTCTTAATAATTAAAAAAAAACAAAAAAAAAACATTAATGTCGATGTGGGAAATGTTCAAAATGCTCGCCGCGAACGTCTTGGCAACATGCTAATCTGGTGTAGAATTGTCTTCTAACGTTACTCAACATTTCTGAAAACACTTAATATTTCCGAAAAAGTTGAAGATAGGTATAGGACATTGTATATGAATTATGTCTAGAATTTTCTAAAGAATCCAAAAAATAAATAATATACAGGGGGTTACATTTAAAATAAGAAAGTTGGTATTGGCCACGGTCGCATGGAACACCCTATATAATTTTATTTTCTTGAAAACTATGCGCATTTAAAATTACAAATCGACGTGTCCGAGCGTTTTTTCTAACACCTCCTCATTTATTCGTTATCGAATTTATTCCATTTGGCTGTTACACTCTGTATCATTTTCCCTGCAGCAATATATGAACTATAACTCTTTTCTCAATTATACCGATTTTACATTATCCGATCGCCTTATAAGAACCGTATAATCAGGTTTTTACTATTATTACGTTGATAAGGAAAATGAATTTTACTCACTTGTTATCGTAGATGATCTCTTCAAGATTAAGATTTACCACAGGGAATTTTATTTACACACACAAGCACAATTGCAGTAATGATCAATCAGAACTGTTTATTGAGCGATCAACAAATCTCTGTTAGATATATCTTCCTCGCGCAAAATCTCGGTATGCACTAGCTAGTTTTCTCAGCCTAAACGATATTACTCATCGACGATTCATGATTTTCGTTACGTAAATTTTTTTGTTTCTTTGACTCATTCAAATACAGATGGGTTTCAAATAATGAAATTGTACTCCCAAAAATGATATGAAAACTTATGTGTAGCCAATATCTGGCCTTTCAAAAGCATTTCACTGCAACGCACTACTATGTTGTAGTTCACAAATGGCGAACCAGACACTTCTACCTTTTTTTGCGCGCATGTTCTTGGGAACAACGTGCTTTCGTTTCACCAAATATCTGTAATTTTCGAATTGTTTCCGAAAATGGTCTCAAACGACTAGGTTGGACTCACGGATGACGAATCCAGTGGGTTCTGCCGGCCGGCCATTCGGTGGTACGTATGCACGATCGTGGGCGTATGGAGGATCTCTCAGGCTAGGTTGTATTTCAAAATGCGACGGTTAAGTTCGTTGATCGGCTGAATCAGCCAAACGATTTCGGAAATATAGCCATTTGGAATTGTGAAGTTATTTCCCTGATATTTCAGAAACTACTAGAACGCATTGAAACATGGCAGTTACTCGAAGCAGAACGATGCGCAAGGTTAAGATACATTTTGTTTAGACCGTACTGTCAGTAAATAAAAAAAAAAAAAAATTTGGGAAACTATAGGTCCTTTATAAGTATGTATATGGAAAAAATGGAATAAATTATTATTATTATTATTATTATTATTATTATTATTATTATTATTATTATTATTATTATTATTATTATTATTATTATTATTATTATTATTATTATTATTATTATTATTATTATTATTATTATTATTATTATTATTATTATTATTATTATTATTATTATTATTATTATTATTATTATTATTATTATTATTATTATTATTATTATTATTATTATTATTATTATTATTATTATTATTATTATTTCTACCAAATTTCAGGTTGAAACCATCATAATTTCTGGAGATATTGAGAAAAATATGTAAAATTTCGAGGTTTTTCCGTTTGTACCCTGGTTCTTTCCGTAATAATTCAAAAAAACCTAGAAAGGCACTGATATGAAGTCAGCAACTTTTGCGCGCAAGTTCAAATTCGTTACCAAAGCGGTCATCTACTTTGAAGATGCGTGAAAAAGCTGCTTACTTCACGTATGTGCTTGTATAGGTTTTTGAGCGCATGTTCTGGAAACAGCGTGCTGTCGTTTTATCCAAATGTCTATAATTTTCGAATTTTCAGCTGAAAATGGTCTCAAACGACTAGGTTGGGCTCTAGATGACGAATTCGGTGTCAAAATCGATTATGTCCGGCCAGCCGGATACGGAGAATCCTATCGACCTGAAACTTTCAGGGTAGGTTGCATTTCGAAATGCGACGGCTAAGTTCGTTAATGGGCAAAATCGGCCAAATGGTTTCGGAGTTAGAGCCTTTTGAATCTTTGAGGTTATTTCTGTGATAATTCGAGAACTACAGAAACGATTGAATCAAAACTTGGCAATTGGTTGGAGTATAACGACGTGCAACTTTTCGCGAAATTTTGTTCAGATCATACTGTCAGTAAATATCAAAAACATTCTTTTCGAAAACAATTTTTTTTCAGAAACTGTTCCTCATATTCGAATAGGAATTATCACAGACTTCGAGCTTCATTTTTCACAGCAGAGCACCTAATTTGAGTTCGATACGATCATAATTTCCGGAGATAGGTATTTAAAAAAAATATGTCGAATTCAGTGGTTTTTTGCTCGGTATTTATGAAATAACTCACAAATTACTTATTCAATCATGATGAAACTTGGCAGCTAGTTTGAAAATGCTGATTGGCAATTTCGTGCAGAATTTCGTGATGAAGGTGTCATCAGAACATTTTGAAATTTTTTTTTTAAATATTCAATATTCCGTGATATTCTGATCATATTATCCTCATGAAATTCTGTATGAACCTTCGAACTCTCATTTTTCGATGAAGTATTGGATTTCAATCCGATCTAATATGTATTTCTGGAAATATTGGGAAAATAAAATTTTGAATGGGTATATCCGCGGAATCATTGGGTTGATTTCACCCATTCACGAATTCAGCCGTCGTAATCAAGGTCCAAACCTTCCCTACAAATATCGAGTTTCTAAGTTGTTTCTTTCGGAAGTTATTGTGTTCACGGTTGTCGTTTGTGACCCAAGGTCACGGATTAGAGTCGCTACTATTTCCGAATTGGCATTCAGAAATTTTTGCGCTCCTGCTGAAATTCATAAACGAAGTCAGGTCTGGTCATCCAGGTTCTAGCTCCGCCAAGCGCTGGTTTTGCAGTGATCCTTCAGCAAAATAGCCAATATTTACTGATGGATGATTCGAATGTAGTATTTCACTTTCTACGATAACTTGTAGGACATTCTGAGATTCATGGAACGATATATTTTTTATCGCAATTTATAGATATATTTCACACATATTGCATTTTTGGGATTTCCACTCTACCCTCTGGTGTGTCCATCTAATGTTTAGCAAACAGCTGTCTCAGATAAGCCTCATTCTGCAGCATAGAGTCGGCAGCCGGCATGTGAATCTTGATAGTCATTGAAAGAACGTGGATATGAATCTTATAGATGGGGTTAACTCAGTTATCTATTTTTGAGACTCTAAAATAGGAAGATACCCACCTTCAAATTTGTGAGCGAATTTAGAAAACATACGGCCTATCCAAGGCTTTAGCTCTCATTTAGTACCTATGTCTCGAAGTCCTGAGGATACCACTTCCTCGTTACTGAGTGAAGTTATCCGAAAATAAAACAGGGGTTATAGATTTTCGAATGTTGAATGAACAGATCGTGAACACAATTACTTCCGAAAGAAATCGATTTTGATACCTGATTCGTCATCAGTGGGTCCAAATCTGTCGTTAAAGTCAATTTTCGGCTCGAAATTCGAAAAAACCAGATATTTAGACAAAACGATAGGACACAAAAATTCAGATCACATCGAATTGAAAGCTAGAATTCCGATTGAAAAATAATAACTTGAAGAGTCACCAGAATTTAGTCGTTATCATATCAGTGTTTTTTAGAATTTTTATTCATGTTGTGCAGGTGAAGTTCCAATGTGACACTTCAATTGCGCTTTGGTACAAATTTCAGAAAAATTTTCCATTCCAAAATTTAAATATAACCGTCTAGAGAAAGTCTTTTTTCGGTAAGTGAAATGATTCCGAGAATCGATTGAATAGTCTTTGGACAAGCAAGCCGTAATGATCGAATTAAAAAGTGGATATACATATAAGAGGATATAATAAAAGATTGAATTTGTCTCAAGGTGAGTAAATGAAAAAATCAATGGCTTTCTTCAAGCTTAATTTGGAGATAACTGTGAGTATACGTACTGCTTTATCAGCGTCAATCTTATCCCATATTCGCTCTCATACGGCATTCAACATTTACTTATCCCACAGAACGAGATGATCCAATATTGGGGTCATTTCCGGCATAGAGGGGCGGAAATCCTTCGCAGCCCAGGAAGTACTTGGCAATTCACTATTCACACACCAAAATCACGGATATCAAATTCTGTTCAATCGCTAAATTGGGATTTTGAGAGTTCGGCGATTTTCGAATAGTGAATCAAAGTTTCTCCCAATGTTCATATTATACATGGAATAGCATATTTCACATCTTTCTCTATTCCATGTATAATATGAACATTGGGAGAATATTCTGTTAGGTTTGCATCTCTCAACTTCAATTATTAACTATACCCAATAAATATATTTGTGTCGATTTGAAATTGAAGCTCCTCGAAGAAACGATGATAGAAAAATCCTTGATATCAAAAATCATTTTTTTCTCGTGGCATTCATCTATATATATATATATCTATATATATATATATATATATATATATATATATATATATATAAGTTATATAAATTAAGAGCCTTTGAAACTATAAATCTAGATTTAAGGGAGTAGAGACTCATGTATCACAAGGGTAAAAAAGTGTACTCTTTTTTCCTCACCGAGCTTTCGCAATTATTTATTGCATCTTCAGGGTTTCTGAAATTACAGATGTAAGTAATTGTATCGATGTTCGAACAATAAATTATTTGGTTATTACCGAAATTGAGGTTATCTGTTAAAAACAATTGACTATGTTCGTTCGACGAAACATATACATATATGTCAACTTTGAGCAATATTTTGATAACTGTGGTGAGTTATGCGAGACCTTGGAAATAACGGTTTTTGGTCACATCTTAGTATTTTTTGGAGGTCAATTCAATTGTTATGTAGAATTCTGGAAAAAATATTTCAAAATGCGGAAAACCTACAAAGTTGGAATTTTTCGTTTTTGATTGCCAAATCGGATAGCATTATTTCAATGTACTCAGTTTTCTAAGATTTTCTGTGAAAAAATGTTTCCAAAATTCAAACTGAACTTTTTTTACATGTCAACAGTGAAAAAAAATTCCACCCAAAATTGTTGAAATCTTTTTCTTGATAAATTCATAATTCTAATCAGGTCATTCTGGAAGCCTATTGGCATAATATTGGCATCCGTAGGGCCACCAGTTTCTCAAATAAAAATATTTAATTATTCCGACCGGAGTCTTTGAAAGGCTATAAAATGAAAACCAATGAATATTTTCTCATTCAGTTTTCACACCAGTATTCAGAATGAAGGTGAGTTCACAGTTATGAAAATACTGCTCAAAGTTGAGATTAAACACCCTGTATCTCGCTCATGCTTCGAAAACGGGGTATATGTCATGAGGCAAAAATGTTTTATTGTTTATTGTTTAGTATCCAATATATTTTTAAAATCAATCTATAGAACATTGTCGAGAGAGGGCCGGAAGCATACAGTTTCCAATATATGTACAGTGTCCAGTATTTTTGATTGAAATCTGAGTTCACGTCGATAATCACCCTCGAATATTTGAGGAATAACACTGAATATGCACAAATCGTATGAGAACTAAGGAGTGGTAATAAAAATTTTCAAGCTTTTCCGAACTAGAATTGCTGAATTGAGGAAAACTGTAAGCGTGCTTTCGTCGCGCCCTTTTTGACGTTGTTTGAAAGATCGAATTGATAAATATATTTGCTGTCATATTTTGTATATTTGAAACTCCCAATTCGTGAATATGTTGTATTCGGAAGAATATGAATATATCAGAATGAAAAATAAATATATCTTCACACAAATTATATACATACAGGGTGAGTCACGAGGAACTTTACATATTCCTACCACGTGTACAGACTACTCAGGTGATTAGCAAATGACCATTTAAAAGTGCCTTCCCCTCTTCTTAAATTTCATACAAGGTGGTTTTCAGTTTTTCCCGAAAATTTTGATCCGTCATAACTTTTGAACGGTTATCTCGAATCGATTGAAATTTTCAAGGAATATTGTCTTGGAGTACCACCAGGAACCAACTCGTTCATAATTCGAAAAATCCAGGTCCGGCTTTTTTGTTGTTTTTGTTTTTCGCATAAATTACACACTGTGTGTGGTTTTTTCTATGTTTGACGAGGAACATTGAAACTATAATGATTCAGGAGATAAACTGTCAGAAATATTTTCAACATTCTTGTAGAATTAAAAAATGAATTTCAGAGATTATTTTCGCATAGCTTAAAACAACAATTTTCTCATTGAATTCAGTATAAGGAGCAAGAGTAAGTATCACCTTCAAACATCATATAGCATTTTATCGACTCAGTACCGTTTTCAGTACCGGCTTATGAAAATTTCCCAATTTAATTTGTTGTTAGGGTTGGAACACCCTGTTTTTCCATTTATTGAGAACGAATCAGTTCTGAGCTGGAAAATTCTCGAAATTTCCTAAACTTCCAAGAAATTATTTTCTGTCATATAAATTCAGAAAACCTCCACATTTTTCGGTTGCTGTCCTCCAACATCTAAATTGAACATACGGTTTCAGATGGATAGGAAGAGGAGATCCTATTCCTTAGCCACTAAAGCCGGGTCCAAATAAGTGTGATGCGAACAGTGAATGCAATAAATCCCAGGAAGTTTGATCCTTCGAGGCAGTGTTCTTTCTGCTCCGTCGGGAACGTAAGGCAAAAATTGATAGAAAAAATAACTATCTGTTCCAAAATTATAAGAAACGCTCCAGGTATAATCAGGAAGGCAGTTAGACATTTAACTACAGGAGAACAGAAATGTGTGGAAGCCGGAGGATTTCATTTTGAAAATAATCTAAAATAATTGTTATTTTTATTTTTGTTTTTAATTATTTCCATGAAATTTTGCCTTCCCCGTTCATGTCTGCTTTCATTATTTTCAATCAATGATGTTTCATGTCTCATTTATGGATTTATGTCAATTATCATCACAAAAAAGTGGGAGATATTCCATTAAGCTTTTCTTAAATACGTTTTTTCACCTTAGTGAACTCACTGTCCGGTAATCATCCAAAATTCTAAACTTAAAGAAAACAACTATAGCCTAACAACCATCAAGGACCAATTGAAAAGAACAGACAGGGAAAGAAAACACTGAGGGGCTCGTCAAAGGGATTTGTCTCTGCTTACACAAACAGAAATGAGCTACGGAATGGTAGTTCCTTGAGGCTTATATATAATAGAATATTTCAGGTAGCACGTAATAGTTCTATTGACGATTTCAACGTCACAATTGTTTTTCTGAGTTTTCGAAAGGCTAAGGGAAATTTCTGCATAATTTTGAGTATTAAGATTGTCTAAAACAATTAATTGAAAGTTTGGGAAGTTTTGAGAAATTTTAAAACGGCCAAATAGGATGTTCCAACCCTAAGAACAAATTAAATTGGGAAATTTTCCTAAGCCAGCCCTGGAAACGGTACTGAATTGAGAAAATGCAGTATGATGTCTAAAGGTGTTACTTACTCTTGCTCCTCAAACTGAATTCAACGAGAAAATCGTTATTTAAAGCTAAGCGAAAATAATCACAGAAATTCATTATTTCATTGAAAATCCTGCAAGAATGTTTAAAATATTTCTGGCAGTTTTTCTCCTCAATCATTATGGTTTCAATATTCTTTATCAAATATAGAAAAAACCATACACAGGGCGAAATTTCTGCGAAAGACAAAAACAACAAAAATTTTCAGAGCCGGACCTGGATTTTCCAAATAATGAACAAGTTAGTTCCTGGAAGTACTCCAAGACAATATTCCCTGAAAATTTCAATTGATTGGAGAAATTTTTTTGTATTTATCCCAAATTTTAACAATTTGATTGGCATCATTAATTTCCATAGTTTGCATCGAGGAAGGAGATGATAGAAGTCGTCTGGTGGAAATTTCACTTGAACTGTTCTTGAAAGCTTCTTCTGAAGCACTGCTGGATATGATATAATGAGCTAGTCCATTGGGCTGGGGGTTGTTTTCATGTGGCAGGAAATATCGATTATCTGCAAATGCCGCTGTACGACACATTTTAATATAGCCATCCTGCAATAGTTCATAAGCGATCTAGTCATCTAAAAATAGTTGGAAACCTACCCTAAAAAACCATATATCCTGTTTGAGATTTTGAGTTGTACGCATGCTGTTGGTGAGCATATGCAGAATATGCTGCATCATCCGCTTGAGGTAATAAATCAGATTTTTTTATTCGAAAACTAGCAGTTGGTTTCGAAACAATTAGGAACTGAGTTACCAATGAAGTGTGGGCGCAGGCAGATGTTGCAGCCGGTCTGTTATTATTATAATGAAATGCTAGACATATATATTTTGATTTTAGATCAATGCAGACTACACATTTTCTTTTTTCATACGTCCGCTTCAAATTAAAAACTATTCTGTTCCAAACTAATGCACTCTTAACGCAATGAAAAATTATTTATACTGACTGGACGTAGCAAGCATGGATATTGCACCGTCCAAACTTAATAATCACAAACAATCCCTTATTTGTGATTGTGTGAAATTCATGATATTTTTTTGCCAACTCTCAAACATTTTTTGAGTACTTTATGTTATTAAAACAACATTTAGGGCGATCATATTACAAAAAAGATCTGCAAAATACCTATTACATACATAAAAAGGTATGAATTTGTGAAACCTGGCTGAAATAATAAATTGAAAAAAAAACACAAGAAATTATAACCAGAAACCTCAAAAAATCGCCTGACATACATGGGGAATTTTCGAATATCCCCAGGTGTAAGGAACTTAAAAAAATGTATTGACGTCACTAATTGGACCGCCCTGTATGTGTGGGGGAGATAAACTCAACCAGACAAACATTCGAATGAAACGAAGAGTTTTCAGTTTTACTATCTCATACTTCAAATATGAAAGATGAAAATTCGTATACGGGCAATGGGTCCGTCAATGCCATCTAATTACAGTATGAAGACTGCGGTTGTAAGTTTCTCCAATTAGATAGTGCACTTGTTTCCGCATAATGATCCTTGGAATTCCGATCATACAGAGTAAATTATTCACTTCAATAATAATTTAATCATACCGCTATGGACGAGTCATTTTGTTCATATTTCCATCGAAAGGTTGTATATCTTTGATGAGCCTATATAATTTCTGGGTGCCTCAACAACATACAGGTAGGATTCAGTGAAATGAGTGATCTAAAATTTCTTGGATTCCAGAAGCTTTTGCCCGCTTGCATCCATTCACTTCTGAACGATCACCAATTCCCGTGCCAGTCCCACCTAACAACCCTGCCTGTGCGCAGAAGACGCCTATGATCCACATGATTTCAATTGTAACTGCCATATTTCATATCGAATTGCATGGTATTCTTTCAAGTATTCGAAAAAAATTGAAATTTTTCAATACGGACCTTCCACGAATCAACCTATATCTCTGAAACCAATATCCCAATATGGGACATTTAAAAATTAAATCCTCATTTAGTTTGAGATTCTCTATCTCTCCATTGAGCCGTTGCCTCTTACGTCACCAGTCACCCTGTATGTATGTCATTTATGACAAAAGTGTGGAATCTCGGAACGGATTTAAGATGTTATAAATTCCTAAAATCGAGCACATTTATCGGATATCCGTATAAGGACAGTTGAGATCTAGATGTGTCATACGATCTGGAACCCGATACGGAGAAGGGTAAAGGACAGGAAGGAATCGCACAGTGGCACCGCACGTGCCTACCACGTGCAATGTGGTCCATATACTCAGATAGACGGACATAGGTATATAAAACATCTGCTGCCTTGTATGCCTTACGAATTGCCAACTGTTCAGTTCGAAATCTTTTAAATCTGGCGAAAATCAAGGCTGCCGCGAGCTTTCAACCCAATGTACTTTGTCTTTCGATAAAAATGTACTGTATGAAAGAGCGAAAGAGACAATTGCTCTTTTCAAACTGCGCATGCGTATGATACAAAACTTCTGACCCGCGAATATAGCACAAGCACATTTCTGTTACTCAAATCAGGATTTCATTTGACAACATATATTCACATATATATTTTTCGGAGAATGGATAACGGAACCGGTGTTGCCAAGATATTGAAATGCTTTACTATTCTACTGATTTTAGGATTTTCAGAATATAATAAATAATACCTATTCGAAATTCTGGCTTCCGTAGAAAAATGTATTACGTAGACCCGTTTTGTATCGTAGAAGATTTCATATAAAAGTGTATCGTTGTACTTTTCCGTCCAAAATGTTCTATAAATAGTACACAATTGTACTGCAACGGCAGCCCTGGCGAAAATATCATTTCCAAGGAACCTCACTTACACTTATGTACAATTTAAACACTTTTATATCGAAACATTACTGGTGTTATTATATTCAATTAAAGATTTTCCATCGAAATTACGTAGGTCCATCATAATCAATGAAATATCCTGAAAACAATACAATGCACCGCTGCCCTTCTTGTTTGCCTGGTGACTTGGTCCAAGGAACAGAACGTTATCATTTTGCCTGAATCTCTCTTGTGTACTCAATACAAAATAACTAAGTGTAAATAACCAATACCATATTTTAAAGTAAATATTTCTTATTTATGGATGAACATGAAGGGCACTTAGAATGCATTATTATTATTGCTTGAATCGAAGTGAAACCATTTCGCAAGTATGTAGTTGGCACGTGCGAAACAAACCAAAATTGACACACAAGTTCGAGCGCAGCTGCAGCTTCTACTCCGGTGAACAGGATTAGGTGACACAACGTGTTGTATTTCCCTATTTCCGGGGCCGTTCTAACTCTAAGTGGTCCTGAATCAACAGGCTGGCCGGAAGTCCTACTTACGCGGTACTGGTGGTTCGCTCCTATTTTTGAGATGTTCCATCTACCATCTGTGGATATTTTTCAGGTTACAGGATCTCTACGATCAGGTTGGCGGGGTTGAATGTGAAACGCCTTCCCTTTATGTATGTATATAGATCGCAAAAAAGGGTTCGTTTCCGCGTTATTGTATCGATCTCACAACCTTTAGTGGGATTGAATATGTGAATCAGGAACTTCCGGCGGCCCAAAGAGCAGGTCTTTTCCTCAAGTTTCCCTGACTATTACAATATTGGACAATTAAATCACAGATGATGAAAGAGCATTATAAAAATAAATGAATTCCCAACACTAGTCATTCAGTCACTTCGAAAAATATATAAAATTCACAAAATCCATTTTGGCCATGTAGTTCGTAAACACAATCAATCGTCCTACTGTATTCGCATCTACTGATAAGCGGTACGCCCTCTGGCGATAGAAATTCGAACCCTTCCAAGCTAGTAGTGCCCGTTATTCTAACGTGTTTTACTTATTTTCAGAGTTCATTTTCGAGCTTTTGTATTATTCTCCGAGTTGAAATTTTGTTATACCGAAAGTGTTTGTAATATTCATGAATCGATTCGTTTCCCTCAGATTGAAATTTTCGATTTTAATTCATTCGAAATGGCATCCTCCCGAAATGACTATTGTTGCGTGCCTCAATTCAATGTTATTTATGGTCAAAGTAGAAAGGATCATCTACTACTTTAAGTTTTCATTTTCCCCAAAGCCAAATGAAAGTAAAGTTAATTTGGAAACAGCATTTGGCAGGGAACTCGAATTTAAGATTGGAAAACGAAATACATTAAAGTATGTTCACTGCATTTCTCTGAAGACGATTATTGTCATGAAGGTGAATTACAATGTATTCATCTCAACAATTTTATGTCCATATGTTTTTAGGTGTTAATGAAAATAAAAGATTTTTGATGAAGAATGACAATGAAGAGTCGAAGGCATTCAGATGCATACATCAATATATTTCATTTGTATATGGGTAGGTAGTTTTGGTTGAACCAGCTGTGATATTTTTCATTTCGCTTGTATCTTGAGCTACTGAGATATGAAAATAAAATTATACAATTTTATATATATATATATAATGAGGAATTTATTTGGGTGTCTTGGCAAAGGGCATTTAATTGTTTAACCATTGGTCAAAACATCTATATTTCGATCCTTGTTGGGACCTGCATCAGGATGCTAAAAAAGTTTTTACAATGTCAGAAAAATAGAAGAACAACAGGTATCAAAAAACTCAGCACTACATAACAACAAATTACTTACAATAGACTAGTTAATAAAAGATCGAAAGTAGCCAACAAAGAAACATCCCTCTACGTCGAGGAAAGATATTTTCAAAAGCAAAAAATGATTACGAAGTTATTTAAAATTTTTGTACATAAACAATTCTAGGTAGAAGCATCATAAACTCAATCAAAACAATAACAAATAGGATACGACAATTATAATGACAGTTGTAACCACAGAAACACGAAAAGAACCACAGAAAGTCATGTTGAAAAATAGACAGGTTGACACAACATAGTTGGAACCAGAAACATCAATCCATCACAAAAGGCGTATATTTCAGTCACTCCCACGATTATTGGAGCCAAAGCTACCATCCAGAATCAGCAAATAGTTATAGATATTGCTGAGACCCCTTATGTCTGACTTTTTATTGACGCATATAGATGTTTTGACCAATGGTTAAATAATTAAATGCCCTTTGCCAAGACACCCAAATAAATTCCTACAAATAATTTCATTATCATATCTCAGTAGCTCAAGATACAAGCAAAATGAAAAATATCACAGCTGGTTCAACCAAAACTACCTACCCATATACAAATGAAAAATATTAATGTATTCTGCTTCTTGACAAAAAAAAACAAAACAGTGGAAATCCTGGACGTCACCATCCCCGCCGATGACAATGTGCCTTGAGCGTACGTTGAGAAGCTGACCAAGTACCATGACCTAGCATTCGAAATGAAGACGATCTATGGCCTGAAATCAACATCTATACTGCCACTTGTTATGTCAACGAATGGACTGGTCGAGAAGCATCTCGGGGAAAAAAAAATTTTTTTTCGAATTTTTACGTGGATAATTCTTCTTATTGATAATGTTCATCATCCAACCAAGTTTCATTTCGATCAGATAAATATTTTTCGAGTTATTGCGCACACGGCCCGCTGGTCGGACAGACAGAATCAATTATGACCACGGATTCTTCATCAGTGAGTCCAACCTAGTCGTTTGAGACCAATTTCGGCTCAAAATTCGAAAATTATAGACATCGTGATGAAATGATAACGCGCTGTTCCCCAGAACAAGCGCGTAAAAAGACCCATAGCTTTTTTCAAGAATCGATTGAAGCTTTAATTCCAAGGAACTGCATTTAACAAATTGTTCTATCCTTCAATCAAAAAGGGCGTTTTCCATAAAAAACAATTTCATTTAATTGTAAATAGTTCTGTTTCTCATATTGGGAGTGAAAACCCGGAAAAAACCTGAAAAAATAATTTAAAAGATGTCGTTGATTTATCTTCGTATCATCGAAAAACGCATATATCATCTGTATGTCATCACTGAATTTTAATGGTTTTCTATGCGACACCGAGAACAATATTTTCGTTTTATATGCCTGCAAAGTTTCGGAACAACGGTTCTAGGATGGTCGCCAATTCAATAAAAATTTATTTAGCGCCATTACGTCGGGGCATGCTCGTTTCCAGTGAAATATCGTTGCAATGGAATTTAATTTGTTAGGGGGCTTTTCAGCGACATTATCAGTCTTTATACCGCTCGTACGAAAAGTCATTTATCTATCGAAAATATCATTTAATCATATAAAACCGCACTGATCTGATTTATAATGGATGGTGATTTGGTTGATATTAAATCAACTGAAAGACTACGCTTTTCGCCACTGCATGATTTTTCCTTCGAACTTCGTAGTTTCCCGCAAGGAATCTTGAGAATTGTGAATTAAACATTTATTTAAAACAAACTGCCAATTTCACATATTTGATATTATAAGCGAGTATTTGCGTCAAGCTTTTATTATTTTTTCGAATATTATGTAACATCTTCTTTTTCTGAAGTTTATAAGATATAATCAATAACTCACCCTGAAAACTTAAAAGTGTGGTTTAAATATCGATATGATTCGTAATTTAGGATTGCAATTTTTATTTAACCGTCAAAATACTCTTCACGCTTTTCTGAGATATCGCCTAGTGCTAGGTCCAGAGCGCAGGTAGGTACTACTCTCTATTCGGTCGTAATTATTATTTATGCCATGTGCTGAACATCCGTAAATTCCCTTACCTCGAAGCCTGTTCGAAATTTTAGTGCTTTTGCACAGATTTTCAAATTTATGAGATGTATTGTACACATGTTGTCTGTTTAAAGAACGTCCACCTGGCACCGAAACGACACGTGGTAATCGGAAGGAAAATACTCCCTTCCCCTGAGCCCCCTAACAGATTATAATTACGATCTGTGAGTTGCCGATAGGGCGGATCCAAAATCCCTTTTAGGCCAGCCGTAATTTTATCTACGGAACTGATTTTCACAAAGATTTTGTGAAAGGAAATTTGATTGATTTGATCGAACTAGAATTAATTCTCTAAATGCTGCGTCTAAGACCAGGAGCAAACCTATTTCATGCTCAATTGTTGCTAATTTTATTATGAGGATTTTTTCATTTAGCATCTGATTCAAATCCCTTTTTGCGCGCATGTTCTAGGGGAACAGCGTGCTATCGTTTTGTCCACATGCCTGTAATTTTCGAATTTTGTGCCGAAAATGGTCTCAAACGACTAGGTTGGACTCACTTGTGAAGAACCCGATTACGGGCGTACGGAAAATCCTGTCGACCTGAAACTTGGAGGAAGTTCGTTAATCGGCGAAATCTGCCGAGAGGTTTCGGAGTTAGAGCCCTTTGAAATTTTGAGGTTATTTCCGTGATAACTCAGGACCTACTGGAACGATTGAAACTTGGCAGTTAGTTGAAATATAAACACGCGTAACTTATTGCGAAATTTTTTGAGATCGTACTGGCAGTAAATATGAAAAAAAAAAATCGAAAAAATGCGTTTTTCGGAAACTGTTTAACATATTCGAGAAAATATTTCGCTCAGACTTTGAGCCTCATACTGTACAGTGGTGTATCAAATTTCCGTTTCATCTGCTTATTATTCTTGGAGATAATTGGAAAAAATACTGGTTTTCAATTCGATATAATCTTTATTTTTGGAAATATTGGGAAAAAAAATGTTGAATGGTATATCTACGGATTCATTGAGCAGATTTCACCCATTCATGAATAAGAACTTCTTCATTAATTGTAGAGTAGGTGTGGACCTTAATTACGAAAGCCGAATTCGAGAATGGGTGAAATCCACCCAATGATTCCGCAGATATTCCCATTCAAAATTTAATTTTACCAATATATCCAACAATGAAGATTTCCTCAATGGTTTGTTGAACCTGATTGGCTAATGCAGTGGTGAAATGTTGGATCAAAACGATTGACACCTGACGTTCAACTCTTGAACAAAATAACATGATAAGTATGCAAGGAGCGTACATCTGAAATAATAGAACAATTGCTCCGATCCAATGAGTTCTTTAGAAAGTCGCTTCTATCAAACTGTTCAAAACCGAAACAATAAGATGACCCTTATGCTGTTTCCGAAAATATAATGGAATGAAATGCTTTGGAACAAGGGGCTCGTGCACGGACAATATGTACAAGGAATATAAAATAAGATATGGAACTACTCCGTAGTCAAAGAGGATGTCTTTGTGCTATTCATTTCGAAGCGACAAATGGACATAATAATTGATTTCTGGGCGGTCCGATGCAGCGGCTTATCTCGAATTCAGAAGGTGTGAGATTTCTAACAAAGGTAAATATGGATAAATAGAAATTCTAGAAATGTACTGACGTGAAATCAGCAGCTTTTACGCACATCATCAAATTCGTTGCCAAATCGGTCATATTTTCACGTATCGTATTTACTCGGGCAAACGAAACTTTCTGATTGAAAGATTCTTTTCATATGGTCTCATGAAATTCTGCATGAACCTTCAAGCTATAATTTTTCAATCAAGTACTGAATTTCAATTCGATCCAATCTGTATTTTTGTAAAGTTAGAATTTGAACAAGCGCGCAAAAGCTCCTGACCTCACGTCAGTGCTTTTCTAGATAAAAATTTTGAATGAGTACCTATATCTGCGGAAAACCCTGAAGAAACGACTCTACAAATATCGAATAGGTTGGGGATTTAACTAGGAAGGTCGAATTCGTGAATGGGTAAAATCCGCCCAATGATTCCTTAGATATACCCATTCATAATTTAATTCTCCCAATTTTGCCAAAAATAAAAATAATATCGAATTGAAATCTAGTACTTGATTGACAAATCACAGGTTGAAGGTTCCTTCAGAAGCTCGTGAGGATATTGGAATTAGATCGAACTGTTATGGAAAATAGGGTTCAAAGTCAGTACAAAATCTCTTTGGAATCTAATGAATAGATTCCGAAAAAAAAATTTTTTCGATAAAAATTATCCATTATTTTTTTTACTGGTCTTATGAAACGACCATCATTTTATGACAGTTGTCAAATACATGGGGTATTTTTGGATACCCCGAGGTGTGAGGAGTCTAAAAGAATTTATTGACGTCACTACTTGGAACACCCTGTATATTTCACGAGCGGCCTTCAGACGACGCTCACTCTAGAAAGAAAAAAACTCAGAAGTTCTATATTTATAGAACAGTTTTGGTACTTAATTGTGAAGCTCTCTAAAGCTCCTGAGAAGTCAAACAAATATTGTGCATTTTCAGTGTGGACACGGTGATACCAAAAAGTGTGTTGTTTGTCTATGTTAAGTTCTACTTGGACAAGAGGTATCGCCAAAGTACTGGCATCCCCAAATTGAATCATTGGCAACCCGAAATAATGATGGCCCATCTTAGGGTGGAAAGGCAACGAATATTTCTAAATGTGGAGAGAAATATTTGTATAGTTTGTGGCAATACACGAAGTTCCTGAGGTCACGATGGATGCATGTCATGAAAGTATTTCCAGCAAACTTATGTTTATACGTTTTATAGACATTTGTCAATATTATAGACAACAATAAAATCGAATCCACGGAAGCTTTAGCTGCCCTAAAATGTAACGAAATATTTCATCATGTTATATCTATATTGAAATGCCGCTATCTCACGCGAACTAACCTACCTACATTGAATTTAATACAAGCTGCGCTGATCAGAAGATTGCGAAATCTTTTCATCAGGAAGTAAAGCTGCTTTTAGCTGGTCTATAGGCGCAAAAATCATCGCTTTGGCAACAAATTTGAACATACGTGTGAAAACCACTGACTTTACGTCAGTGCTTTCCTGGAAATGATGTCAAAGTAAAATTTCGGATGGATGTATCCTCGGAATCATTGAGTGGATTTTACCAATTCACGATCTCAGAGACTTAATATTTTCAGAGCAGATTTAGATTGTAAGAATTCTATATTTTCAGATAAACAGATGTGATCGAGATGAACCTTAGAACTTATTTGAAAACTGACGGCGTGAAGATTAATTCAAAATTTCTGGAGGTATTGGGTTCGAATTTGACTGACGGCAGTGCTTTTCTAGAATTTTCTAATAGGACAGTTCGCAAACTAATTCTTTGTCAGTTTTCTTCAGACAATTCGCAAGTATTTGAGTGTAATATAGTGATTCGAAAGTACATGCAGTATATCGTGCGGATGTTTTCCATCCTTGCTTTCAGGGTTATAGATGAACCAGAGGAAGCATAGAAAAAATAATCTACTTTTTAGAACAATAATTATTTTTCACTAGATTCATCTATAAATATGCGTATTCGAGCATCAGGTATTGATGGAATGAGGTACTCAATAAGTCCTGGTGTTACTGCAAGCAGTCAACTCATTTTCTTTCTTTATTTTTTGTTTATTATTCGTAAATTCATGCTAGTTCATAGTTGACCTAATTCAGGGAATTTCATTTAATTCGAATGTACCGCGTGAAAACATATGCTGGAGATTTGATAAATGCCAGATGCGTAAGAACGATAATTCAGTCTGAATGCTCGTTCATTTGCATATGGACAGTTTTCACTCGCTCTGTCGTCGTGTATAAAAAAAAATTTCAAAAAGCACTGCCGTGAAGGCAGCAACTTTTGCGCGCATGTTCAATGTAGATGACCGCTTCAGCAACGAATTTGAACATGCACGCAAAAGCTGCTGCCTTCACGGCAGTACTTTTTGAAATTTTCACTGATAAATTACTGGATTTCAATTCGATCAAATCTGTATTTTTGGAAATATTGGAAAAATAAAATTTTGAATGGGTATATCTACGGAATCATTGGGCGGATTTTACCCATTCACGAATTCGACCTTCGTAATTAAGCCCCAAACCTTCTCTACAAATATCGAGTTTCTAAGTCGTTTCTTCCGGAAGTTATTGTGTTTACGGTCAGCCTAACGGCCGACTGCTCAAACACAATAACTTCCGAAAGAAACAACTTAGGAACTCGATATTTGTAGAGAAGGTTTGGACCTAAATTACGAAGGCCGAATTCGTGAATGGGTAAAATCCACCCAATGATTCCGTAGATATACCCAATCAAAATTTTATTTTTTCAATATTTCCAAAAATACAGATCAGATCGAATTGAAATCCAGTACTTCATCGAAAAATAACAGTTCGAAGTTTCATACAGAATTTGATGAGGATGATATGATAAGAAAAATCATAGAATTTTTTTTTTTCAAATTGTTCTGATGACACGATTATCACGAAATTTCGCATGAGGTTGTCTTTCAGCATCTCAAAACTAGCTGTGAAATTTCATCAGGACTGAATCAGTATTTCTCGAGTTATACCGAAAAAATAAATGATATCGAGAAGAAAACCTCGAAATTTGACATATTTTTTCCGGATATCTCCGAAACTTATGATCGTATCGAACTGAAATTTGGTACACTGCTGTGAAATATGAAGTTCAAAGTGTGAGTGGACTTTTTTTTCGAATATGATGAATGGTTTCCGGAAAAAAAAATTTCGAAAAAAAATTTTTTTTAAATTCACTGAAAATCTGATCCTGACGAAATTTGGCTCAAAGTTGCGCGTCGTTATACTCCACCCAACTGCCAAGTTTGAATCTAATCTCTCAAGTAGTTTCTGAAATAAAAAATAAATAACTTCAAAACTTCAACTGCCTATAACTCCGAAACTATTCGACCGATTTGGCCCATTAACGAACTTAACCGCGGCATTCTGACGCGCAACCTATCCTGAAAGTTTCAAGTTGCTAGCTTGCTTCTGTCGACAGTTAGCGTGTCTACGGCGGGCCGGCCGGCCGGACAGAATCGATTTTGACACCGGATTCGTCATCAGTGAGTCCAACCTAGTCGATTGAGACCATTTTCGGCTCAATCATCCAAAATCACAGACATTTGGACAAAACGATAGCACGCTGTTCCCCTAGAACATGCGCGCAAAAAAATACAAATTTCTATTATATGAACATTTTAAAGTTGACTCTAATTTCAAGAACAATACAATTCTTTCGTTGTGCGAGATTGTGTGTTCCGTCTACCACCAGTTCGAAGGCGAAGATCAGCCAAGGACATCTCAACGATTTTCCTTTTACAAGGTAGGCAAGAATCATTTCTCCACATTTAAATTTTCGGTCCTTCGAAACTTTCGCATTAAGGCCCTTGTCGTGCCACTTGGTTTATCCCAAGAGAAATCAGATGCAATATTATGAAGGTTTCTAGTAGGAGTATTCAAGAAGACAATTCAGCTGCCGTTAAGATCAGTTGATATGAGTACAGTAAAGAAATATTCGCAGATAGATACCTGAATAATACAATTTATGAATTGAATAGCTCGGAACAAAAGAATGGATAGAAACTCAATGAAAATTACAGCAACTTGAATCGGACAGGTGGTTTTCTTAACTGTTATTCGATCATATTGTGTTAATATTGGCAGTTGATGAAAACTGTTATGAAACTATAAGAGTATGTTTCAAACAAAAAATACTTTGAAATCATGTTCAGCTTGATCGATAAATCTGGTAGTTTCGGAGTACACTTCGATCACATGCTCGGATACCTGAGTACGCTCTGTCTGATATCTTCGGAATAATATGGAAGGCACGTACTTGTGCTGAAATACTCTTTGTTCTTGACTCGCCCCAACAAACATATCTTGACTATGGCCCCAACACTGCGACGAGTTTAGTTCAGTGATACATAATAGTGGTGATATATCTCTGGTTGAGTTGCGACTGCTGCTGTTCAACTGATATTCGATAATCGTCGAGTTTATTATGTATGTGTAGGCGAATGAATTTTTGAGCTTAATGTACTCCACAGAACACGGTGGCGTATTAACTGGTACGCTTAAGCGTAAGGCCCCGAAGTCCACAGGGCCCCCGATCGGTTCAACTTTTTTTGAAATTCGTCCTGCAAGAGAAAATGAAGAATAATGTGGAAATTGTCATTGACACGAAACGCAACCAGACCTAGAGCGAAATTGAACTGTCGTCTAGAAAATAACATCAAATCAAAAGTTCCGCTTCCGCATGTTTTACCCAATAATTCTTATCTGACTGCAATGGATTCCCCAAAAAGTGTAGTAAATTTGTAGGCATCCCTTCGAGAGCTGGGGGCATGCCACCGTCAATATTATGAGGAGGAAGGGGTGCAAAGTGCATGACACTTGCTTTGTGGAGAAAAGACTATGCTTATTAATTGATTACATTTGTTTGGGAAGAATTCTAGAACGCTTTGAGAAAGTTTCTTCTAAATTTCAAACACCTTATTGCGCTCATGTTCTGGGGAACGACGTGCTATAGTTTTGTCCAAATGTCTGTAAATTTCGAGTTTCAGCCGAGGATGGTCTCAAACGACTAGGTTGGACTCACTGATGACGAATCAGGGTTCAAAATCGATTCTGTCCGACCGCCTGTCATCACTATCACGGGCGTTTTTGAAATTCTGTACGAACCTTCGAACATTTTTCGATGCAGTATTGGATTTCAATTCTGTTTATCTGTTTTTTTGGAAATGTTAGGAAAATGAAATTTTGAATGGAAATATCTGCGGAATCATTGGGTGGATTTTACCCATTCACGAATTCGGCCTTCGTAAGTTAGGTTATGATTCCGTAGATATACCCATTAAAAATTTCATTTTCCCAATATTTCCAAAAATACAGATTAGATCGAATTGAAATTCAGTACTACATCGAAAAAACCTAGAACAGGAGTATATCAGGTAAAAAATGGAAACCAATACTCCTTTCTACAAAAAACATATAAAACCTAGTGAAGCACAGACGTGAAGTCAGCAGCTTTTGCGCGCATGTTCAAAGAATATCACTAAAAGTGAACATGCGCGCGAAAGGTGCTGACTTCACGTCTGTGCTTTACTAGGATTTATATGTTATTGCGCGCATGTTCTAGAGGAACAGCGTGCTATCATTTTGTCCAAATGTCTGTAATTTTGGATGATTGAGCCGAAAAAGGTCTCAATTGACTGGGTTGGACTCACTGATGACGAGTCCGGTGTCAAAATCGATTCTGTCCGGCCGGCCGGACACGATAACTGTCGAACGAAGTCAGCTAGCAACTTGAAACTTTCAGGGTAGGTCGCGCATAGGAATGCCGCGGTTTAGTTCGTGTATGGGCCAAATCGGTCGAATAGTTTCGGAGTTATAGCCCTTGAAATTTTGAAATTTGACGCGCAACTTTGAGTCAAATTTTGTCAGGATCATATTGTCGGTAAATAAAAAAAATTTCTTTCGAAATTTTTTTCCAAAAAATTTTTTTTTTCGGAAACCATTGATCATACCAAAAAAAAAATTCCACTTTCACTTTGAGCTTCATATTTCACAGCAGTGTACCAAATTTCAGTTCGATACGATCATAAGTTTTGGAGATATCGGGAAAAAATATGTAAACTTTCGAGGTTTTCTTCTCGGTATCGTTGTTTTTTTCAGTATAACTCGAGAAATAATGATTCCATCCTGATAAAACTTCGCAGCTAGTTTAAAGTTGCTGAAAGCCAACTTTATGCAAAATTTCGTGATGATCGTGTCATTAGAACAATTTGAAAAAAAAAATTTCTGTAATTTTCTTATCATATCATCCTCATTAAATTCCGTATGAAGCTTCGAACTGTAATTTTTCGATGAAGTACTGGATTTCAATTCGATCTGATCTGTATTTTTGGAAATATTGGGAAAATAAAATTTTTAATGGGTATATCTGCGGAATCATTGGGTGAATTTTACCCATTCACGAATTCGACCTTCGTAACTAAGCCTCAACGGCCGACTGCGTAAACACAATAACTTCCGAAAGAAACAACTTAGAAACTCGATATTTGTAGAGAAGGTTTGGATCTTAATTACGAAGGCCGAATTCGTGAACGGGTAAAATCCACCCAATGATTCAGCAGTTATACCCATTTATATATTTATTTTCCCAATATTTCCAAAAATATAGATCAGATCGAATCGAAATCCAGTACTTCATCGAAAATTATAGTTCGATACAGAATTTAATGAGGATGATATGATAAGAAAATCACAGAAATTTTTTTTTTTCAAATTGTTCTAATGACACGATCATCACGAAATTTTGCATAAAGTTGTTTCTCAGCATCTTTAAACTAGCTGCGAAGTTTTATCATGATTGAATCAGTATTTCCCGAGTTATACCGAAAAAAAAAACGATATCGAGAAGAAAACCTCGAAATTTGACATATTTTTTCCCGATATCTCCGAAACTTATGATCGTATCAAACTGAAATTTAGTACACTGCTGTGAAATATGAAGCTCAACGTACGTGTGAATCGTCGGATATCATGCATGGTTCCGAAAAAAAAATTTGAAAAAATTTGATGATCCTGACAAAATTTGGCTCAAAGTTACGCGTCGTTATACTCCACCTAATTGCCAAGTTTGAATCCAATCGCTCATGTAGTTTCTGAAATAAAAAATTTATAACCTCAATATTTCAAGTGATCATAACTCCGAAACTATTCGACCGATTTGGCCCATTAACGAACTCAACCGCGGCATTCCAATGCGCGACCTAGCCTGAAAGTTTCAAGTTGCTAGCTCACTTCGTTCGACAGTTATCGTGTCCACGGCCGGCCGGACACAATCGATTTTAACACCGGATTCGTCATCACTGAGTCCAACCTAGTCGTTTGAGACATTTTCGGCTCAATCATCGAAAATTACAGACATTTGGTCAAAACGATAGCACGCTGTTCCCCTAGAACATGCGCGCAAAAAACCCAATTCTGATTGAATAGAAAAATAAAGGGTGGCTTCGAAAGTTTCCAAGCGTAGGGTCCCGGATATCGTCGATCCGCCTCTGTTCTGTCAGAACACATAATCTCTCTACGTTCTTCATAATTTAATTGTTTCACCCTATCGCACGAAGAAGGGTTGCTTTGCTTTTCGAGCGTAGGTATGTGTAGTCTGAATAGGTAGATGGGTTTCGTTTCTGCGTTAAGCTATCGTGAGATCTGTTGTGATTGTTTGAATGCCATAGGCCGTGAACTGAAACAACATTATATTTTTCTCCTCGGAATATCATATATGCATTGAAATATACAGGAATCAGGCTCACCCCCGAGAAAAATGTTATTTCTCGAAATATCGGTATGAAATTTTGGACACTGATACTACTATTGTTCCCATCGATTGAGGTGGACAACGTTTAACCAGGAATGGCCGTAACGATTTTCTCATTCATGAATATTTTGAATATTTTCGAATTCTACGTTTAATCTTCAATAAATATCTCCGAAAAAATAAATAAATGTTAAAATATGCATTCGAAAATTAATTCTTCGAATTGATCAGAACTTTGTGTGTATCATTAATTTTCCTGAAAAAATTGGCACCGATTGGGCCCATGTTACGCATGTATATTTCGTTTTAGTCCGAAACGTAATTTATGGTAACGGTGAGAACTGATATGTTCAAAATTCCAATAGATTCGAACTGAAAATAAAAACTTTTAGTTATTGAATGAAACGATTTTTTCCAATTTCAATTTTTTTTCGGAATTCAACTTAGTCGACGGAAAAAAACCGTGGTATCAATATCCTAAATTCCAACCTTGAAAATTGAAGATTTTTTTGGGGGTGAGCCTGATTCCTATGATAACAGGTTTTTAAACAAAATAGTCGCTAAAGAAATATTAAATATTGAGTTCGACCTAAGATCACTCTGCCAACCATTCAAAAATATAATTCCGATCGAGTCGAAACCTAATACTTGGACTTGAACGTTCATGCTTCAGCGTAAACAGAAAAGATTCAGAGATTTACGATTCTGATTCTTCTGTCGGTCGGTACCTCAGAAGTAGGTACTCACAACATTTAAATCCAACTTGATTGGTATTTTCGAAATATTGAGAAGACTGACTATCAGATGGCTGTAACTCCAGAACCGGTTGGCCGATTCTTCCCCTCAACGAACGCATTTGGACTTCAAACCTATCCTGAATATTCGAATCTGGTCGGAAAGAAATAAAATCGACCAAAGATTCTGCATATGCGGGAGAGGGAATCCAATCTATTTTTTTCGAACGTTATCGGTTT
Source organism: Myrrha octodecimguttata (assembly GCA_958510865.1). Taxonomy (NCBI): domain Eukaryota; kingdom Metazoa; phylum Arthropoda; class Insecta; order Coleoptera; family Coccinellidae; genus Myrrha; species Myrrha octodecimguttata. The sequence continues at coordinate 31,751,888 of OY294065.1, read as the reverse complement.
GAAAGAAGGAAATAACAGACATTCGTAGGTACATTTGCTCGCAAAAAGTAACTAGAAGGCGCCTGGCACTAGGCATGAAAATTTCATTATTTCCTGATACTGAACTGTGAAAGCGTGCCAACTGCTAGCTGTCCTTGGCTCAGAAGACGGAGACGTAACCTTATTCTTCACTTATAGGGCAATGATTTGAGCACCGACCATAGGCGCACTCAAAATTATCCATTCGTGAATTAGTTGTTGGACTTATACTATATTTCGTTCCGCAACATCCTATTTCATCTCAATGAAAATTACCTCCTCTCTTATAGGATCTTCGTACTGAAACGAATGGAGTAAAACACATTAGCTTTGTTTTGGTTCCGGAAATTCAGAACTGTCCTAGGACAGTTCTAGAATTGCGCAGAATCGATGCGCTGTTGAAGCCCGATTCTGAACTATCCTGAAAGCGATGAAACCAAAATGCGAATTAAGTTCGAACTCTCATCAGGATCCTAAACGAAGAATGGCAATCATGCCTTTGTCTGTGGTAAAATTGAAAAATATGGGAGAGACCCTGCCGCAGATATATGTTACATAAATATTTTTGGGGATACTTTCGTCCTGTTTTTTTGTTGAAAAAAATAATTTTTCTGGATTTTTCATTATCACTTCAATTATACTTTGGAATATGAACCAACAATCTGAAGAAGGTGCTACAAAAAACATGATTGATTGATATAATAATGAATTTAATGATGAACGTATTCCAGATATGTACGATTTAGAGGAAAATTCATTCGAAACATTATTTTTCAATTGGGAGAGGTTTCCTGCTCTCATATATTTATTTAAAAAGTATACGTCCCAGGTGGGAACAATGGAAATAAAATCCATTAGATTTCGACAAATCGAAATTAATTATTATTATCCTCAATAAAAAAATTAAAATTTAACAGCTAAGCGTTTTCTCAACGAATACAACAATCAAAAACCATATCAACACCAAAACGACGTCGAAAAAGTCAGGTTAACCATTTGAATCGTTCACAGCCACTCCTATACGCTTGTGCGAACTACTCAAAACTGAAGCAGTTCGGGCTCTATCGTCCGAACTCCTTTCACAGTTCTAGAACAGTTCAGAATCAATTATGAAAATAACCAAAACAGGATTACCCAAATCCTGAACCGGTTTTGAAATTAACAAAAACACAAAATCGCAATCGCATATGCTGGAATCGTTCCAGAACAGTTCGGAACCAAAAGAAACTTCATATTAAGTAGGAACAATGCGGTTCATAAAATTTAGATTTTATAGATCTTCGATGTATTTACACAAAATTGTTTTGCGGTCCTCAGAAAAAATATAAGTTCATTTTATCGTTAACAATAAATAGTTAATAATTCTGATTGCGATGGACCCCATGAGTAGATTCAAATTTTAGGAAAAATTTATGAATAACTCTAGATATATCTAATTTTAGCGCGCATGTTCAGAATGGTAACGGCGTGCTATCGTTTTGTCCAAATGTCTGTAATTTTCGACTTTTGAGCCAAAAATGACTAAGTTGGGCTGATGACGAATCAGGTGTCTGAATCGATGCTGTTCGGCCGAGAACACGATAACTATCGAATGTTGCTTCCATATATTCAACGGATTCACGAATTTTTAAAAAATAGACGTTTCTTTTTCCCGCGATATGTTTCGGTAGAATTCAAAATTTTCGTCTTTCCTCTATTCGTTCTTCGCTATTCTCCGATTTCATCCCACATATCCGAAATATTCCCGTTTAAAACAACACCTCTAACATTTTTACTTGATGCCTTTCTGTGGTTTAAAGATTATCAAATCACAAAAACTTAAGTTTCTTTTCCCGTAAAACAGCTGTGAACATGAGTTCATTTAACTCATTGCATATAAATTTCCCGGCAAAATTGCATTTGACCCCGTGATTCTTTTAAAGGGAGACTTAAACTTCGAGACCATTTTCGGATCAAAATTCGAAAATTACAGACCAAAACGTTGGCCAGATAACGCGCTGTTCTCCAGAACGAACGTGTAAAAATGCTGATGCACTATCTATTTACCATCAAACGATGTACAGCTACTCGTGGGCCACCCTGTATATTGTACTTGTTAAAGATCTGATTACGTTTTGTGGAGTTAGTGTAAGAATAAAAAATAACATCAAGTAATCCCAAAAACTGCTGCTGAAATCGACCTCAGGAATACCTCCTTTAGATAAAAGAATTTACATAGAGTAAGTTGTGACTCAGAAAAATTATTTCTTTTTGAATGCATTGAAATAATCCCACTTAAAATTTGCAATAAAATAAATAACACGTTCAAATCTTTCATTACAGAAAAGCTTCCTAGCCTAATTTTGTAAAATACTCCATTAAAAAAAATAATTGTGGAAAACTACAACTGAAATGAATTAACAACACTGAGTGAGGTGGGACAGCATACGTCATATGGAAGTTTCCGCTCTACATTGAAACAAAGGGGATCTCTATGTAGTGTTGCATAGTGCAATTTAAGAAAAAATGAAAATATTAGAAAATCCGTGAAGTTCAATGAGTCCCTACAAAGGTAGATGTCAGTAAAAAGAAGGAGCGCTATCAAAAGATGAAAATCCATATATTTTCGAAGAAAATATTGTTGCATTCATAAAACCCAATAGTTTCAATCGAAGAACAAATTTATCAATTGAAAAAGTCTAGGACGAAACGACCGAATTTGGTTTACGAAGATCATTGAAAATTAAATGCAGTACTTTCTTTACTGGAGTCATAGAATCAGCTAGAGTGGATCGAAAACAAGCTGTAGGACATTGATTTTCAAAGGACAGGTGTCACAGTGCTTACACCTGGACTTCAAGCCGGCTGCTCGGACATGACTAGTTTCGCCCAGTGGCGCTCCTCTCCAGCGTGTTCTCCAAAAAATAAGACCTGCATCCATTCGAATGATGGTAAACACCTTTTTGTTTTAATCACGCATTTTTTCGAAACGAAGTGCTATAGTTTTGATCAAAAAAATGTCTGTTAATTTCGAGCCGAAATTGGTCTCAAACGTCTCGGTTGGATTCACTGAGGATGAATCTGAAGTTAAAAACGATTCTGTCCGGCTGACTGGCCGTCCGTAAGTACGATTACGGGCGTACGGAGAACTCTATGAACTGTTTCGAAGTTATAGTAATTCGACATTTTTAATAATCTAATATTTCAGGAACAACTTGAACGATCGATAGTTGGCAGTTAGTTCGAGCATAACGACGTACAACTTTGTTGGATTTGTACAGTTAGTAAATGTGAAAAAGAATATTTTAAACTAATTGTTTTCCAAAAACTTTCTCGTTTCATTCTTGAGAGGAAATCATCTTCTCAGGCCATGAACCCTATGTTTCACAACAGTATACCAAATCTCAGTTTGATGCAATTATAATTTTCGGAGATATTGGGAAAAATATATCAAAGTTCGTGGTGTGTTTCCTCGGTATCGTTTAATTTTTCGGAATAACTCAAAAATACTGATTCAGTCATGATGAAACTTGATAACTAGTTTGAAAATACTGGTGAACAACTTTATGCCAAATTTCGTGACCGTGACTTTGAACAATTCGAAAAAAATTCAATATTCTCTGATCTTCTGATCCATACACGAAATTCTGTATGAACCTTCAGACTGTCATCTTTCAATCAAATACTGGACTTCAATTCGATTCTATTTGTATTTCGGAAAAATGGGGAATATGAAACTTTGAATGGGTAAATCTGCGGAATTAGTGGATTTTACCCATTCATGAACGCGGCCTTCGTAATTATTTACTAATTTGTTTCTTTCGGAAGTTATTGTGTTTACGTTCGGCCGTTGGGCCTTACGGCTCGCGGGAAAAAGCGACTTAGGATTGGGGCTTAATTATAATTAATGTCGACCTTTGTATACAAAGGTCGACATTGTGAATGGGAAAAATCCGCCTAATGATTCCGTAGATATACCCATTCCAAATTGTTTTTTCCCAATATCTCCAAATATACAGATTAAATCGTATTGAAACCCAGTGCTTTCTCAGAAAATTTCTTGAGGATAATATAAAAAAAGATTTCCAGCAGGAAGTAAAGATGATTTTGGCGGGGTCAATACGTGAAGAGATAACCACTTCGGTAACGATTTTGATCAAGCTGCTGACTTCACGTCAGTAATTTTCTAGAATTTTCCTAAAAAGGGATCCAAGAATCACCCCCTTGAATATAATCATATCATTGAGGAAAACTCTGTATAACTGATGTTAAATTAAACAAAAAAATATTCCTTGAAAAATCTCCTTGTCCAACATTTCTGATTGAGTTTATTCTAATTGATTGGAGAGTGGCATGAGTGCTTGTTCTTGTGAGAAGAGCTTCAAAAAGATCTTCAAACAGGCAGGACCAAGACATACGTAAATTCCACTCCTTTGTTTTAGGGACATAATTTGTACGCAATTTATTTCTTGCCAAACAATCTCGATAAAATAATGAATGCTCCAAATTCTTGTGGCCATTCCTTTTAACTAAGGCATTCGTTTCATTTCTGAAATAAAACAAAGAACATATCCTACCCGCCGAACTTCCCGTGAGACCGAATCTGGTCACTGTTGAACTATTTGATGAATTTCTGTTGTAATATTTATTGGTCGAGATATCCAACTGCGGTATGTACAGAAAGGTGGCACATTCCTCTTTAATGTGTATAGAAAAATTCATTCTACATCCAACATTTAGATACATCTACCGTATATTGGGCACATATTCTCATCATTTCCTATTTGCCAAAAACGACTCTGTAATAACTCGATACAACTTCTTAGTCACAGATTGAAAGGAAGCCTCACTCCTCTTAACCAAAGGGAACACTTCACTGACATATAACAAAAATTTTGGACATTGATTATGACTGTACATATAGATAAACTGAAGAAGAGTTCGACGAGTTAAAACTATCATGTTCCAATATTGTTTGTTTTCATTTTGATGAGAGTTAGCAGAATACTCTTCAACAGAAAAAGCTGAAATGTAGTATAAAGAAATCTAGAAATGCACTGACGCAAGGTTAGGAGCTTTTACACACTTGATCAAACCAAACACAGCTTTAAGTCCTGATGGAAAAATTTGGAAATCTTCCCATCCTATGGTTTTCACGAAATTCAACCATTTTCCGATCAGGTACTGGATTTCAAGTCGATCCAAAATATAAAAAAAAATCGAACGAACATCACGTTTTCAAGAATATTCGCACAAATTTGATCATCAGCCTTTGCCAAATATTTACCAATTGGCTCATTATAGGATCAGTAATTTTTGAGGAATTTCGGAAAGAACAACGATACTTAGCAAATAACCAACTGAAATTTGAATACTGTTGCTTGGTAGTAGGTCATGATGGATGTTTTACCCAAAAATATTTTTCAAATAAAATTGGGAAATATTCGAAAAGAAATATTTTTTTTGATTTTCTACCAGAACGATCCTCCCTGTCGATAGTAAACACAATAACTTCCGAAACAAACAACATAGATGCTTGATGTTTTCAGAGTAGGTTTGAACCTTAGTTACGAAGTCCGAATTCGTTTATGGGTAAAATCCACCGAATGATTCTTCAGATATACCTATTCAAAATTTTATTTTTCCAATATTTCCAAATGTACGAATGCGCGCAAAAGCTGCTGCCTTACGGTCCAGCCGTAAGGCCGACCGTAAACACAATAACTTCCGAAAAAAAAACTTAGAAACTCGATATTTGTTGAGAAGGTTTTGACCTCAATTACGAAGGCCTAATTCGTGAATGGGTAAAATCCACCCAATGATTCCGCAGATATACCCATTCGAAATTTTATTTTCCCAATATTTCCAAAAATACAGATTAGATCGAATTGAAATCCAGTTCTTTAAATGACAGTTTGAAGGTTCATACAGAATTCCTCAGAAAATACAACCTAATCGTTCAAGGCTTTTTTTGGTTCAAAATCCGAAAATTAGAGACATTTCATCTTGATAACTCGCCGTTTCCCAGAACAAGTGCTCGTAAAACCATATTAAATAAAACTCCATCTTTAGTTCTGGAAATAAAAGACATACGTAAGTTAACGTGCTTGTAGATCACGTATCAAATCGCAAGAGACAATTTATAATAAAATTGGCGAAACACAGACACACATGAACCTAAACGAATAAACATACCTATATTTATTAGAAGCGGAATGCAAATATACCAAATAACCACGTTTCACTTAGAAACTCAAAACCCCTATATAGACTTATTGAAGTTCAGCCTAATAGAATAGAAATCGCCGAATTATATTTTATAAGTTTCAGTTATAAAGCTTGTAGTATAGAGTAGCAAGTAGCACACGTGCATGTGGCATTTTGTCCGTCCTTGTTGGTGTCGGCGCGTGCCCCATGTCTTTCTAAATCAAATTCCCCTCCAGTGCTTCACTATACAATAATGGACATCTTGCTATGTCTATTTTGAAGACGGATGGTAAAGGATGAAATCCACCCCATGGAACATCTTGAACTTTTCAATTTCTTCAGTTTGACCTAAAATAATAGTATTATTTGGCCGTTCTTTAAGAACGCAGATGTTGCTCAAAGAGCAGATGTTAAAATCTCAAGGAAAGCCAAGTTATCAAATCATTCGAATCCATCTCGTTCCCTACGGCTCAGGTACATAGTCCCTCCTGGTAGTCCTTTCTTTTACCTGTTGGTGAGATTTCTATGGGTTGCAAATGATCTGAACCATGTCTATCAATAATAAGACATTAGCAGCTGATGCTTTACTACTCGGTGGCTCAGTTATGAACAACTCTTTTTGGAAAATGATAGATAGGAATGATAGGATAGGATAGATACGACAATTTTAGAATCCCCTCAGAAATGTATAATTTCATCATATGGAATCTGATTTTCACCACAAATCACCCGTTTTCGAACTTTCAATAGACCAGTAAACTATAGTTTACCGATTTGAAAATACTCTAAAAAAGGTCTCCCTTTTTTAGCTTTTACGCACTTGTTCAAATTCTAAGCCATAGCGGTCGCCCATTCACGTATTAAACCCACCCAACACGCATATTTACTTCGATTATCTCATCATATTATCTTCACGATATTCTCTATGAACCTCGAAGCTGTCATTTTTCGTTCAAGTACTGGATTCAATTCTAATCTATCTGCATTTTTGTAAATATTATATTATATATAAATATACAATTAAACGCATAAACGAAAATGGGAGATTCCTTGCATCTTTTTTTGCGTGCATGTTCTAGGGGAACAGCGTGCTATCGTTTTGTCCAAATGTCTGTAATTTTGGATGATTGAGCCGAAAATGGTCTTAATCGACTAGGTTGGACTCACTGATGACGAATCCGGTGTCAAAATAAATTCTGTCCGGCCGGCCGGCCGGCCGGTTAGCCGGCCGTAGACACGATAACTGTCGACAGAAGCAAGCTAGCTACTTGAAACTTTTAGGATAGGTTGCGCATCAGAATGCCGCGGTTAAGTTCGTTAATGGGCCAAATCGGTCGAATAGTTTCGGAGTTATAGGCACTTGAAGTTTTGAAGTTACTTATTTTTTATTCCAGAAACTAATCAAGCGTTTAGATTCAAACTTGGCAGTTTGGTGGAGTATAACGACGCGCAACTTTGAGCCAAATTTCGTCGAGATCATATTGTCAGTAAATTAAAAAAAAAATTTTTTTCGAAATTTTTTTACAAAAAAATTTTTTTTTTTTTTCGGAAACCATTCATCATATCCAAAAAAAATTATACTCACACTTTGACCTTCTAATTTCACAGCAGTGTACTAAATTTCAGTTCGATACGATCATAAGTTTTGGAGATATCGGGAAAAAATATGTCAAATTTCGAGGATTTCTTCTCGATATCGTTGATTTTTTCGGTATTACTCGAGAAATACTGATTCAGTCCTGATTGAACTTCACTGCTAGTTTTAAGATGCTGAAAGACAACTTTATGCAAAATTTCGTGATAATCGTGTTATTAGAACAATTTGAAAAAAAAAATTTCTATGATTTTCTCATCATATCATCCTCATTAAATTCTGTATGAAACTTCGAACTGTTATTTTCGATGAAGTACTGGATTTCAATTCGATCTGATCTGTATTTTTGGAAATATTGGAAAAATAAAATTTTGATTGGGTATATCTACGGAATCATTGGGTGGATTTTACCCATTCACGAATTCGGCCATCGTAATTAAGGTCCAAACCTTCTCTACAAATATCGAGTTTCTAAGTTGTTTCTTTCGGAAGCTATTGTGTTTACGCAGTCGGCCGTTAGGCTGACCGTAAACACAATAACTTCCGGAAGAAACGACTTAGAAACTCGATATTTGTAGAGTAGGTTTGGGGCTTAATTACGAAGGTCGAATTCGTGAATGGATAAAATCCGCCCATTGATTCCGTAGATATACCCATTCAAAATTTTATTTTTACAATATGTCCAAAAATACAGATATGATCGAATTGAAATCCAGTCATTTATCAGAAAAAAATTTCAAAAAGCACTGCCGTGAAGGCAGCAGCTTTTGCGCGCACGTTCAAATTCGTTGCTGAAGCGGTCATCTACATTGAACATGCGCGCAAAAGTTGCTGCCTTCACGGCAGTGCTTTTTGAAAATTTTTTTCTCACAGTATCTGCACTTTACAAGATGGTCATAGAAGTTTCTCGAATCTTTATGAATCATTGTCACAGATAAGGAAAATATTCATAAAAACTAATGATGATTTCATACCCTGCAGCCTACTAAACTGGATTTTTCCGAAAATTTTTGGAGCGAACCGTTCAAAATTTTTTTCGCCAACTCTATAGCCATTTCGACAAAAGTTTAGTGTAACAACAAAGCTTCTTTCTGAAATTTTTAAATTTACAGTGGCTCACCAGGAAAACGTTCTGGGGGTTTTTATTTTGTTATATATATATATTCGTTTATTGGAAAATATTTCCATATTTTGGTGAGCGGAAATGTTAGGTATTCGCGTAAATGGAAAAATCGAATGAACCAATGTTCGAAAATTATTTTGTGTCTTTTTTTTTTTCCTTTGATTTTCACCAGAGTATATATGTTTGGCAACGTCGATCGATCCGTACACATGTTGGAAAAACTGTCGAAACAAGAACATTCGTCTTATCGTCATTTGAAGAGATAGATCGTGAAAATCGTTGATTTGGAAGATTTTGAAAATTTGAGGTGTCAGACGAGAGTGTATGGTCGATATACAGGAGAAAGGTGAGCCATTTTATTGCTCTGGTGATATCTTTTTTTTTCTCTTTGATATATTCATTTCAATTTCATTGTTAAATTTCAGTCCATTAAAATACCGAAGGGTCGCGCTTAAACATTGGTCCTTCGGGCCGGATTTTAGTTTCGTTTTTAAAGAAGAATTTTTAGTCTAATAATTGGATATAATTTGGTTATTTCATTATTCAGTGGGAATAAAGAATCATTAATTTTCATTCAGATAACATATTCTCATTGCAAGCATATGTTCTTTCGTTTAGCCTGTATAAAACTCGAAATAATTCGCATCTCAGTGTCATATGGTGTATTTGTTATCGCATATTTGATTTCAGCGTATTGAAGGTTCAAATATACCCGATTTTTGTTCGAGCACTGTTGTCGGACTTAATTTTTTTCATACAGATTTGTGATTATTTGTTCCATTGCATATTTCAATATGCCACCGGACATTCAAGGTAGTTTGGCGATTCAGATCGCTAATCGTACAACAGCTAGCAATCGTATTACTGAAATTTTTGAAGTGGCTCAAAGAGCTGAGATCGATTCATCTATGATTTCAGAACTTCGTATGAGAGTAGATAGATTGGACTCTATTTACAAACAATTTGAAGCATGTCATTACAAAATTATAAGCCTAAAGGCAGGCGAGAGTTCTGAAGTTTTGGAGTCTCAAGAAAATATTCGAAGTGTTGTAGATAGACATTATTTTGCAATTAAGGCAATTCATTTCAATTTAGTTGAGAAGGTTGATCAGAGTTTACACGATAATAAGCCTCCAATATCTCAGGTCAGATTGCCTAAAATTACTTTACCAAATTTTGATGGCGTTCTCAAAGAATGGCCAAATTATAGGGATTTATTTCTTTCATTGATCGATGGAAATATGGCTCTAAGCAATATTGAAAAATTCCAATATCTTCTGGGTAGTACCAGAAAAGAACCATTGGAGATTGTCAAAGGTGTTGCATTGTCGGGTGAAAATTATCCAATTGCATTACAGAGTTTGTTGAAAAGATACAATAACAAGCGAATATTAGCTGTGTCATATTGGAACGAAGTTTTTCACTTTCCAAAGTTGGAAGGGGAAAATGTCATTATTTTGCGAAAAATGGTTTCTACATTTACTGAAAATCTGAATGCTTTGGATAATTTGGATTTTAATGTAGATAACTGGGATTTCCCGCTTTTCAATATTCTTTTGGATAAACTCGATTCAAAAACTAGAACAAAATTTGAAATGGATCATAGTAAAGTTGACTTTCCGAAATATACCGATTTAATTGATTTTTTGTCACATCACTGCAAAGCTTTAGAAGCAGTAGGAGTAGTTAATGATAGATCTCATTCGTCAGAGAAACGGAATCAATCTAATAATGCAGCAAGATACGTTGCATCTAAGAATCAATTTTCAATGTTTAAGCGCGACCCTTAAGTTTATTTAATTTAATAGCAAAGGGACCCCCAAAATCAATACCAACACATGAAAATGGTTTTGCTTGAGAAATTCGAAAAGAAGGTAAATTTCCCATCAAAGGTTGTACATTTTTTGGATTTACCTTAAAACATTTCAAACACTTAGAAGCTACACTATTGATAGCTCTTTTAGGCGATAAGATCCAATATCTTTGAGTTATCAAAAGTTGTAATGTTCTACAACCTGGATGCAGAAATTTATTATGGAAATATTCTATGATTAAGTGTGTTAATCTATGTTGCCTAGGTAAAAGAATCGGAAATTTCTTATCATACGAAATTTTCGCATGTACAAGGCGACCTCCAACTCTTACTATGCCAGAATGACATAAAAATGGCGTTAGTTTACGAAAAGGTTTTGATAGAGGCCGATTTCGTCTCAAATTATCAATTTCCTCAGCGAATTCTGTGGACTGAACGTTTTTAATAATAACGTCTAAAGCGGAATTAAGTTCTTTAATTGTAAGAACTCTACTTGTTGCACCATTTCCCTTATTAATGAATCTTCTTCTTACTGTTCAGTTATTTTTATTATAGGAATAGAGCACTCTTGTTGATTTATTATTATTAATATATGAAAAGGGCACTTTTGTTAATCTTTTTTGTATTTTTGATTTGTGAACACTTTTTTTGGGTATTGGATTACCTGTTTGTGTTCCTTTGTAAATAAATAAATAATAAATAAATAAATAAAATAATGATTATGACTATGTCAGGCATATTCCAGCCCGAAAATTTACACCCAAATGAATCAACATCTGACGATTCTTCTACGTCATATGTTTTTACTGACAAAAAGACATTGTAACCAACCTATTAAGATCTATCCTGACAAGATTCATAATCACTATTCATATTCAAAATATATTTCAATATTGATCTTTTCTCATGGTACTTTTTTAATTTTTCAGAAAAGAGTGATTTGAGGGTAATCATCTACATCGATGGATTCCACCTGATTTTGACTGGATGATATTATTGATATTTATATAGTTGCAATCAACTTATCAGGCAGATCATTTGCATGATTGTTTTTACCAAGAACTTGTTTCACCTAATGAATCTAAAACATTGATGAACTCAAGTTTTAATGTTTTAATAGAGGTATGAACTCTTTGTTAGTAGGTATATGTATTGGTTTTTTGAGTGGAACAAAAAAGTTCAAATCTCCACATTGATAATCGTGTCTTTGTTTTCACGATGTAACATTACCAGTCATTCAACTTTCAGTTTTGTGCGAATGGTCACATTATTTATTATTACTTTTTATTTGGTTGTAAAACATTTGTGTAATGTACCTCTCCGGAAAGAGTCTCTTCTGAATTCCTTGACCAACCAACTTTTTGATAGAAAATATTGAGTATTCATTTCGTTCAATATTGTATTTTTACATACTGTCAGAAATACTTATTGATCATTGTACTTGAATTATATTGTGAAATTGGTGTATCTATTGATTCGTAAATAAATTTCTTTCTCAAAATATGGACTTTAATTCTAAAATGTACATAATACAATTATTTGAAATGCAATATATTCCCGCCAACGCATCGCCTCCCAGATTCACGGTATAGAATTCCCTGAATTTCTATTATACCGTGCTACTTGTTAGTTCGTGCCATCCCCGGCGAGGGCGTATTTTGTTTCCGTCGTTTTGAAGGGACGTTTCACTTCTTATATATTTGTATTCTGTGAGCCTAAAGTTTCATGGATCTGTAGTATCATGAAAACGCCAGATCTTTAGGTAAATTTTCGTAGCTCATATCGTTGATAATTCATTTTAATCAGAGGGGAAATCGAAAAATCTTTTTGGTTTGGACTGTTCGAAACACATTCATAGTATTTTAAGAAAGGGAAATACACAGAAAGCAAACTTATCAGAAATATTGACCTAACCGTTCAAACAAGAACGAAAAAAACCCTAGAGAAGCACTGCCGTGAAGGCAGCAGCTTTTGCGCGCATTTTCAAATGCGTTGCCAAAGCGGTCATCTCCATTGAACGCTCGCAAAAGCTGCTGCCTTCGCGGCAATGATTTTCTAGGTTTTTTCCGTAACAGCGCGGGGCTGCACAATGGATCTGTAGGTCAAGAAGTTGGCAAAGCCTCATAGCTCCTAAAATCTGATCTTATTATCCGGGAAATATTTGAAGATCTGGCGGCACTGCGCCTTAAATTCCTCTATCCCACTATCGACAGCCCCCCCGTGATAAGACTCTCGTTTTTTGTCGCGTCGATGGGTATGAGCCTTAAGTACATTGCATCTGTGGTTTGCGGGAAGTTCCTTACGTAGGGACTATCGGTGTTGGGATGGAGGGAAATCATATCACGGCGACGCCAGATCTTTGGATAATTCCTGAGTACTTGGTAAATTTTCGTAGCTCCTTTCGTTGATAATTCAATTTAATCAGAGGGGAAATCGAGAAATATTTTTGGCTTGGACGGTTCGATACACATTTGCAGTATTTTAACAAAGGGATATACATAGAAAGCAAACTTATCGAAAATGTGGATCAAACCGTTCAAACAAGAGGGAAAAAAACCTAGATTTATATTTGTATTCTGTTTTCAGCATGGAGGTACTCCATGGTTTTCAGTCTGCAAAAACCAATCCGATTATGTACATATGTACTGATAAAAACCTAATATATCTAATAAAGTTCAGGAGCCAGCTTATTTAACACGGAATATTGGTTATGTTCACATGATAAATACAAGTTTATATTTTATTTGGATATCATTCAAATTAAGTCTTTTTAGTTTTTTGGGTTTATGACGTGTGTGATTTTCTTGACATTCTTTTTCGGTAGTTCGAAATTCGATTTATCTGTGGACGAATTAATGGATAATTGTCATGAATCTTCTATGACTTGTCGTTGTCATCAACTAGGTGGTGTTTGGGATTCAGAAACTTTTTTAATAATTTATAGGTTTATGTATTACTTCAATTCTAATCTCATAATGATAAAATAATTTTCCATCTACGAATTCGATGTTCAAGTGCCGCTAAACTGCAATATGTATGCCTCAAAAAATTCTGAAAGAGATAGGTGCAAACAAGTAAACTGATTCACACCATACTTGAGTTTTCGTTTTGACAGTATCATAATTTTTATTTAAAATGTCGTCCTCTGCAATTTATATTCTGGATGTTAAGGGAAAGGTAAATAAAAACCATAAGATGACCGCCCTCAGTCTAATTTCCTTACTTTCAGGTTCTCATTTCAAGGAACTATCGAGGAGACATTGATTTGGGTGTAATCGAAAAATTTATGCCACTACTGATGGAAAAAGAGGAAGAGGGTCTACTCACCCCAATTTTACAGACTTCTGACAGTACATTTGCTTATATTAAAACCAACAATTTATATATAGTTAGTACAACTAAGAAAAATGCAAATATTGCACTAGTATTCGTTTTTCTGCATAAAATCGTCCAAGTTATGACTGAATATTTCAAAGAATTAGAAGAGGAGAGTATAAGGGACAATTTCGTTGTCATTTATGAACTGTTGGATGAACTCATAGATTTTGGGTATCCACAGACAACTGATAGTAAAATTCTTCAAGAATATATTACACAGGAAGGTCATAAACTCGAAATCCAACCTCGCATACCAGTTGCTGTCACTAATGCAGTTTCGTGGAGGTCTGAGGGAATAAAGTATAGAAAGAATGAAGTATTCTTAGATGTCATAGAATCTGTTAATTTATTAGCTAATGCGAATGGGAATGTTTTACGTAGCGAAATTGTTGGTGCTATCAAAATGAGAGTATATCTTTCTGGAATGCCTGAACTACGTCTTGGTTTAAACGATAAAGTATTATTTGAAAGTACTGGAAGGGGGAAATCTAAATCAGTAGAATTAGAGGATGTCAAATTTCACCAGTGTGTAAGGTTGTCCAGATTTGAAATTGATAGAACTATTTCGTTCATACCACCAGATGGAGAATTTGAGTTGATGTCCTATAGACTCAACACTCATGTTAGTATATTCTAGTTATGTTCAATATTCTATCAATTGAATACTGTGGTTTTAGGTTCTATATTCACTTTAGATTTAAAATTCTTTTTGATGATGCTCATTTTGTTTCAGGTGAAACCCTTGATTTGGATTGAATCAGTCATTGAAAGGCATGCTCACAGCCGAGTAGAATACATGATCAAAGCAAAATCGCAATTCAAAAGGAGATCTACTGCCAATAATGTAGAAATAGTCATTCCAGTTCCACATGATGCCGATTCACCAAAATTCAAAACAACAATAGGAAGTGTTAAGTATGCTCCGGAACAAAATGCAATAACATGGACCATCAAGTCGTTCCCAGGTGGCAAGGAATTCTTGATGAGGGCGCATTTTGGACTTCCCAGTGTCGAATGTGAAGATACTGAAGGAAAACCCCCGATACAAGTCAAATTTGAAATTCCATACTTCACAACCTCTGGCATTCAGGTAGGGTTTTCCTTAGTTGATGTCCGATTTGAGGTTTTTCAAATGTATATATTCAATTTCAGGTCCGTTATCTTAAAATCATTGAGAAAAGTGGCTACCAAGCACTACCATGGGTTCGATACATAACACAAAATGGAGATTATCAGTTGAGAACTAATTGACAGTTTACGAGTGTTAACAATTTTTAGGCTGTAATATACATATTATTATTAATTTTTGACTTTATACCTCTGCAATTTTTATTATTATTTCACTTTTATTATCTGTATAATTGAAAGGTGCAGATTTGTTGCTCTTGATAATATTATAATTGAAATTTTTTTGTTTTCCCTCTGAAATCTTGAAAAAATAGATGGTCTTTTAAATCCAAAAATCACCATTACTATTTTCCTTATTTTTCCTATCGCACAGGTGTTCAGAAATTAGTAGATAAAATCAATCACTTTGAAAATTGTACAACAAATGGTCACCCACTGAAATTCGAAAAACTCTGAGCATTCCTATGAATATACAGTTTTTTGATGAAGTTTCACCTTATCATTTGCTTCAGTAACATCAACTTGAATAAGTTCGTAATTGTAATGAACGGAGAGAAGAATAGTTGACAAAAGCTACAATAATACCTAACCAATCATAACTGGTACTAGATTCACTAGTACCAATCATTCTCATAGGTTAACGTTTCAACAATAAAAGGAAATTTTACACACTGAAGGGGTGCGTTTTTATTTTCATTGAAATTGATTAACCTCTATCTTTCTCTTCTTTGGTGGAGAACAAAAGGAGAAAAGAGAGGGAGATACACCAATTAATCAGTTCTATGAAAATAAAAACGCACCCAACCTCTAATCTGAGCTCAGTAGCAAAAAAATTCCAGTGGATATTTCATATTTCTTTCTTTTAGCTTTAACATATAACAGAAACTTTCAAAGCATAAAAAATAACAAAACTAAAGCCTAGCTACGGCAGTCTTGTAGCATATTCCAAGTCTGGAATGCTGATTTTGGCACTTTCCTTCATTATTTTACTCCACAGCGTATCGACACCCTCATCTCCAAAATAAGACCCCCAAAACTTAGAACTTATAATTTTTTCGTCAGGATGTATGGAATAGTTTCCATTAGAGCTCAACTCCTCGCATATGGCTACAGTATCACAGTGAGAATACTTATTAGGCGTATACACATCTTGTATAATACTATCCCCAATATATAAACATTTTGGATTTGGCTTCATTGAATGTTTCGATAGAAATTGATATAGGCCAGTCCAATTGCCATTCACATACACACCCCCCAACTCCAAATCTGCATAATTGACAGGATCTGTTTCAGTGATACCATCTAGGCCAATGAATTCTCTTTCCATTGTGAAGAAACCAGGCTTTTTGGCAAATGTTATAATAATATCAAAATAGTCCTTCCAATTAGTACCCAGTGTATTGGAGGCAGTCAAAGAAGCAAAATCAATATAAGAACCTGTTATTAAAAAAAGGACCTTTCCCTGGTTTTTCAATGCTTTCAACCAATCAGTCAACTTATTAGAGCATTTATAATAATACTTGTCAGGAGTCGACTTCATCTCTGGAAAGTATCCACCTTTGTTGGATTGAAAATGGTTCATATGAAACATGTCTAGAAGTCCTTCATATATATCTTCGTACACGGAATATTTTTCTGGTAAGCCATTTGTCTGTTCATCAACAGAGTCAACACATCTTGCAAATAACAAGCCAACAACTATATCAAAGTAGTCTAGAAGGGAACGCATTTTTTCAGAATTAGGACCATTCCAAAGTTCAAGAGGATCTTTAACAAATAAATCAGTTAGTTCCCAGTGAAAATTTTCATAAAATTTTCCGATTTCTTGCTCAGATAATACTTTTGTACCATGTGTTGCACGTATAATCTTTCCGTCACTGGCAATCTTCAAAATGTTTCCCTTCATAGCATCTAAAATCAACCCTTTCTGAATAAATTCATAATCTATCTCTACTTCCAAATGCTTCTTCAGATAACCTCTCTTGAGCAAAAATTGAGTTAGTACTTTATATTCCAATTCTATCATTGCTCCAATTTTGAATTTTGCTATAGTATTATCCAAATCAAACCCAATACAGTCATAATCCAAAAATTTAAAGCTTCTGTCTTCCATTTTGTAGGATTAAGTTGAACTTCTGAACGTTAGTTAATATTATCAAACTGAAGTAGATTATGAATTATCAGCAACCATTAAGGAAAAATTTTTCAAATCAAATCTGCATCCAATCCAGTGAATGAAATGTAGGCCAGTGCTTTTTCACACAGTATACAAATGTATTTATCAATTTATCTAACAGATAACTTCTATTATAGGTCAAGGTCAAACTCCAGGAATCCCAGAAATTGTTTTCTGTGTCGGGTTCAAAATAACTGTTTTATTCTATGCTCTTCATAGTTCATAGAACATCTGAATATTCAAGAAGAATCTATGAACAGATTTGAATTTTGTTGAGTTTGGATTGGGAACTTCTGCGATAACGGATAAATTTGGAACCTGTCCAAGTCGGTAGTTTTATGTAAACAAATCTTAGAAATGTGGTGGAGAACGAATATTTATTAAGCAGAGCTTGGATATTTAAAGAAATGATTATAATTTTGTGTGAGATTTCTTGAGAAGGAACTTCTCGTTTGGATCACGATATAAAATCGTACTTTGAATCGTTCCTGAAGGATAATTTCGGTAATATTTTAGTGTATGGTGCTTGGTGGATCAAAATGAACCAATATCTAAATTTACTTAAATTTCTGGAAAAAAAGGCACCTCAAGAAGTAATTTAAGGACTCTTATTTATGTAACAATTAAATACAGATTTTTCTGTATTCACCTTTACATAATAATATCTTTCGATATTGATTTGATATACTTTTAATGTCTTCGACGTACTACGTCTTCAATGACAAAATTATTATATCAACTGGCATATAATAATCTTATTTATGTGAAGAAGTGTTGAATGCAGTCTATATTATGTGGTAAATCTAGAATCAGTCCAAATGATATGACTTGTTCTTTGTTTACAAACGAGTGAATCAATAAAATGAAAACAGATTTTCTGCTTTAGTTCTTTTGCATCGTATTTCTAAAGAAAATAAAACAGATAGACATATAATTGATTTCAATTTCATATTACAGCAGCTCAAGGTACACATACAAAATGTAAAATGTCACAGCTGGTTCAACCTACCTATATATAGAAATGAAAAGTATTAATGTATTCATATGAATAACTTCAGCTATTATCAACTCTAACAGTATATCTAGTTTTTGTCAGATTTTCAACCAGATTACTCTTTTAGAATATGATTTTGTGTAATATGTGAATTACGTAGCTGCAGAAGTGCTCGGTAGTTTCTCTGCAGCATTTTTCTTCAAAATTCTCTTATTTTCATTTACACCTGAAAACATGACATGAAGTGGTTTCGAAATGAACCTGTTTTCCAATCTTCAATTTCTAAAGCTAGCCTTTCTTCTATCATTGATTTCCCTACTAAATGCTGTTTCCAAATTAACTTCACTTTCGTTTGGCTTTGGAAAAAATGAAAACTAGAGGCACTAGATGATCCTTTCTTCTTTGACCATGAATAACATTGAGTTGAGGCACACAACAATAGTTATTTCGGGAGGATGCCATTTCGAATCAATACAATCGAAAATTTCAATCGGAAAGAAAGGAATCGATTGATGAATATTACAAACAATTCCGGTATACCAAAATTTCAACTCAGAAAACAACACAAAAGGTCGAAAATGAACTCCAAAAGTAAGCAAATGACGTTAGAATAACAGGCACGTCGAAAAACTACTAGCTTGGAAGTGATCGAATTTCCATCGCCAGAGGGCGTGTCGCTTAGCAGTAGTTGCGAATAAGAAAACTTTGTCTCTCCGCTGATTTTAAATTAGTATTCATAAGAGGATTACTGTAAGTAATTAACAGAATTACGACTATAACAGTATCATAGCCTTAGACAATTTGAATATATATCATATCTGAAACATTTTTCATAAATTATCAGGCGGATATAAAAAACACATTTCACATTAATTCCTACATTTTATAAATATGTGGCAAACATTCATGCTCATGTTCCAAAGGAAATTTAGCTATATATTCTAAGCTTGGTATGCACATTCTAGAATGATCCCTTAATATTTGATACCAGTTGGTATTACAATTCTTGTATTGAAAATATGAGCCCCAAATCGAAGACCTCAAGAATTTGGTATCTGGATGTGTGGAATCATGGCCATGCATTCCTTCAGCTTGTAATTCTTCACATACTGCAACTGTATCACAGTGAGAATAAACACTAGGAGTGTAAATGTCTTGGATCAAATTATCACCAATATACAGAAAATTAGGATTTTTCTGTAAAGAGTGTTGGGAAAGAAATCTATGCAAATCACTCCAATTTCCATGAGTATAGATACCTCCTAAATCTAACTTCTCAAAGGGAACAGGTAACGTCTCTTTAAAACCATCAAGACCAATAAAATCTCTTCTTTGTGTGAAGAAACCAGGTTTTTTAGCATAGGTAATAATAATATCAAAGTATTCTCTCCAGTTTCGACCCAATGCAGTAGATGCAGTCAGGGAAGCAAAATCAACATGAGCACCTGTGATCAAAAACAGCAACTTGTTCTTCTTTTTCAAAATCCTGAACCAGTCAATCAAGCCATCTGAACATCTATAGTAATATTTTTCAGGACTAGATTTCATCTTACTAAAATATATACCTTTTTCTTGCTGAAAATGGTCTCTGTTGAACATATGTTGAAGGGCTTCCAGTAAATCAGGCCAAATCTTGTAGTTGTTTCCAGGCATCCCATTCTCCTCATCTATAGAATCTACAGCTCTAGCATATACTAAACTAGCTACAATATCGAAATAATCAAGTAACGTTCGCATTTTTTCCGAATATGGACCATTCCAAGTATTTAGGGGATCCTTGGCAAAAATATCTGTAGGTTCCCAGTGAAAATTTGGGTACACTTTTTGAATCTCCTGCTCACTCAATAGTTTAGTACCATGTGTAGCTGCTAAAATTCTACCGTCAGCTGCTATTTTCAATATATTGCCATTTTCATTATCAACAATTAGTCCTTTCAGTAAAAAATCTTGTTCGACTGGTTTCAATAAATGTCTTTTGGAGTATCCTTTATTTATTAAATACTTAGCTAATATCTCATATTCCATTTCCATCATAGCACCAACTTTATATCTCGCCACTGTATTGTCCAAGTCAAATCCAATACAGTCATAATCGGATAATTTAAAAGATTTTTTAGGTGTACTGCTAGCCATGTTCCTTATTATTGTTAAGGGTTTGGAGTTCTGACTACGAAAATTATACAATAATCTTCTGCAGACAACAGATTTCAGGAACTTCTTCATGATGTCAAGTTTCATTCACTATTTTATGTGCTTGGAATAATAAAAAAAACTACTTATCCCCAGGTTATTCAGTTGGCACGTTTAAACATCATTTCATCCCAAAGATTTACAAGCATTCTTTCCATATTGATACAATAAACAATTTAAGTTCTCATTTGTAAACATTTCCACTAAAACTATTCTTCAACAGGAGACATACACTTGACCTATATTTCTTCTATGTACAAAAACTTAATGAAGGAAGAGTATAAGGGTCAAATTACAGAAGAGATTGAAACCTTTGGCTGTCAAACAAAGATAAACAGAAAACATCTTACTAAACTTTCTTTGGCCAAGATTTCGCTTTCAGGAATGTCAAGTATGTAACCTCATTAAATGCTTTTTTATTCCGCATTTGCGCAGGTTGTATGAACAAAAATTTCGAAACTATATTTTGAGCAATGGGACATAATTAAAGTAGAAAAATCTGTACTGAATATAATATGGAATCGGATATTGCCGCAAAGAACGCTTAAATCAATGATCTAATAATTATATATTATTATTAGATCATTGGCTTAAATCAAAGTAATAAAGACCATAAACAAGATACGTATAAAGACCTATGAAGACAACAGCCCGCCTTTGAATGAAGAAAAAATCTTTATACAATGCTCAAATGCCTTAAGCTGCATTCAGAATCAATTCGCGGGTGAAGTGCAAGTCTGCATGAAATTGACCATTCTCAATGAAATCAGAAATATTTGACAATTCTATGGTTTATGTCGTTAGATTGGATCTAATATAAGAGGATTTAAGGAGTTTCATAGTCCTCATCCATTTTGTCCTTTATTTAGTAGTTAATATAATTGTTGCAAATATACGCAAAATACCTGCAAAATTCCAAGAAAACACATCAAACCCTCCACAACAGAAGGAATGAGCATGTGCGATAGACGGCACGAAATGCAGGTCGAAGTCGAATTGCAAGCATGAAATTTTGCCGACTTCAACTTGGGTGCCGGCACGAGATTCAATGTGAATGACAACGTTGAAACCCATATGCTTCTTTTGGATAATAAACGAATCCACAGACCACAGCCTAAAGCTGCATTCGGAATCAATTCACGGGCGAAGTACGACTTCGCCACACAAGTCGGCACAAAATTGGCCATTTACAATGAAATTCGAGATTTTTGACATAGGCAAAATAACTGCAAAATTCCAACACATCAAAACCTTCACAACAGAAGGAATGCGCATGTGCGATAGTCGGCACGAAGTTTAGGTCGAAGTCGAATTGCAAGCATGCATGAAATTCTGCCGATTTCAACTTAGGAGATTCATTGTCATAAACATGATAAATCCTGTTCATTGTGAATGAGCACGCGTGGCCAAGCCGTACTTCGCCCGCGAATTGATTCTGAATGTAGCTTAAGCATTGCTTCGCTTAAGGATGACAATCACGCTAGTTCATGTTGCACCGTGTATTTTTTTGCAGATTTCTAAATTACCGTTCGCCAAATTTCGCAATAGTATATTTTTGTGGCATTCGTTTTAACATGACTGAGCCTCGACCACTTGTCTTTATACAATGATGAATACCAAGATAGTAGGCGTTCTCGATTGAGCTTTGGTTCCCGTTCACTTTCAAATGAGATTTCTGTTTGGCTGGTCGATGCAACTCAGCATTCAAAGAACTCAGCCAATCAGGAAACCGAAATCCCATTAAAAAGTGAACCAGAGTCCAGAACCGGAACCGCAGCTCAACAGAGAACACCTAAGAGCACAGCACAAGTGCACAAAGAAGTCTATGGCCTACCCCAAGCCCGTTTTTTCCAAAATTCCAAATATTAAATAATTTTATCGGTGCTAATCACAAAATACATATATTAAGTGTTATTGATCAATTCACACACTAGTACAATCATTGAAAAGATATTCCATAATTATATCTGAGATATGTACCTATTCCTAAGCTGGAAGTCTCAACAGCATTTTTCATTTTGAAAGGTCATCAGAAAAGTTAGTCAAGTATATTGGGTTTGTTTATTTACAACCGGATTTTACATCATTCTATTTTAATACTATACAATTGAGTCTGAGAAGAACTACATTCATAATAAAAAGTGGTAGGAATTGTAAGTATATATTTGTTCATAATTTAAAATACAACGAAAATATTGCCAATAAAAGAAAATTATTGTTAAATAAATAGGAAAATTAATTGATCCATTATTTCATTATTTATAACTAACTGGACAGAAATCATAGCACAAACAGTGCTGTGGTTCCCACCTTTCATATATTATACAGTATGAGCTGCAGAGTAATAAAATGCTTGAAAAATTACAAATAAGAATGATTCAATATCCTGAATCCCATAGAATTATGATAGTTTGAAAAAGGCCCATATTTATTTGTTACTTAGTGATATTGATTAAAGAGGAATGTAGTATAATAATTTAACTTAATCTGGAAGATTTCGTCTCTGATCAGTAATTTCAATTTATGGCATCTGGAATATATTAAATAAACAAAACGGAAATGACAATCGACAGATGATGAAAGAAGATATGTATGCATCTCAAGTGAAATATACATCTAATGAATTGCATCCCATAAATTTGAAATCAGTCCTTAAAAATATGGGTCAAACTTAATTTTGAAGCACACGGCTCAGTCCTTATTAAATGCTTCTTTCAGAAGAAGTCGATGTAACTAATGATTTGTCTTGACTTTTCTTGGGCTAAAATTCATATTTGTAGGCTTTCCTTGTCTGGTTTTTACGATTCATTATCTCTTCTTTACTGTCTGGAATAATAAGAAATACAATACAATTTTGCTTCATGATTTCTACACAGTTAGTTTCTACTATGTTTGCTCCCCGATATTCTGGATGATCATTTTGATAAAAAGGGGAACTAACACTATTAGTAGAGCACAACTTACAAGACAAGTTATGCTTCAAACTACATTCACTTGGTCAATTGTCATTTCTACAAAACAAACTAAGATATGTCTGCTAGGACTTTTTTCCTATTTGTTATAGATTTTTAAATGTCTATAGAATGATAATAGCAGTTGCCGAGGAAATATTAATTGGGAACCCATTGAATGAAATTTTCTTCGTTCACCAATTCGATATGGAATTTTTAAACTTATTTCAACCTTGGGAGACCATCTCCTCGAATTCTGAATATTTTAAACAAGCAACTGAAGTAAACATGACAAGAATGCAACAAGCAGGAAATGAGGAGGAAAATTCGAACAAATGAGGTAAAAAAGAGAAAACAAACGATAAAAATAACAAGAAATTCGAGAGGGTTATTCTGTCGATAACAATAAACTCATAAGTTCGAAGTCATAGCAAAAGTATTTCAGCAGATGTGAATAGAAGGGAAATTTTCGGTGTTGTGTAGGATTTGATTAACTGTCCTCCAGCTGTTCACAAAGTATGCAACACTAAAATGGTGAATCCAAGAAGAAAAAATTGATTTAGAAATGTTGGATTTTCCAGCAGCAGACTGAATCGAACACATAAAATTACCAAACTAACTTGGGAATGTTTGATTTCAGCAAAGAGCCATTAGAGGTATCTTCAAAGTACTTAACAAGTACAAAAGAATAGGTTTTGTTTTCGAACAGAAGAAATTCCAAAGTATTGTTAATGTAAAGATCTACAAGGGAATGTTCCCAAAGATGAAAAAAGTTCAAAAATAATCCCTTTTGATAATTATATTCAAGTCATGGGCCCGAGTGAAATCTATTTCACAACATTTTCGCTCCTAGTGACTTACTTAATTGTTTTAATTATTACTTTCACTTTATTACTTACTATAAATAGGTACCTTTAAGTATAATTTGAGTACATAGTACGGAAAATATCAGTTACAGGCATAAAGTTAGGTATAAAAGAAATAATAAAAACAAAAAATAATGTGTACTATATACCCAAAGATTAAAAATGGACGAAAAACATTTAGCTGTTTCAGTTTCATACATAAAAATATGTACATATGAAGGAGTCCATCCAACGACTTAAAAAAAGTTTCTTTATCCTGTCTTTGCAGTATTTTGGTTCTGAATTAGGTAGTATCGAAATACCTTGTGCTGCAAAGTTTAATGGTCAGTGCTGGTAGTAAGAATATCTAGGTTGGACACCTCAAACTCTGGATAACTCAGAGTTTGTTATGAACTAAATTACTCCGAACATGAATTAAATACTATTATTTTGCACAATATGTCACTCAACACTGTTGGCAGTTTGGCATTTCATTTAGACCGAATCTTTTATCCTTCTATCAATATTATTATAAAAATTACTAGGTATTAACAACAAAAAAAAATTGGTAATTTCCGAAAATTTCGTCTACAATTATCTGATTTCATTTCAATATGTGCGTTTTTTATTTGTATCTTGAGATACTTTGACAATGAAGCAGCACTAAAAGCAGAGATTCAGTCCATTTAGCTCGTCCAACTGTCTAACTTCACTTCAGATCGTCAAGTTAAATCCATTTCGTTTAACACTATTTTCAGGCGTAGAACTCCTTCTCATTACCTCGGTTGTAAGTATTCGCATTTGGGGATGGTTTAGGTTCACCCAGAGAATAGGATCCTTCGTCTTTTTTGCGCATCCTGTAGACAATGAACATCACCACTAGAATAGCACAAAGAAGTCCAACTACTGCTCCACCAATAACGGCTGTGAAAGAACAAAAATATTAAAAGTGGAATGCGAGCAATAATATTATTCTGTTGTCGATTTTAATTAATGAGTAAATTAAATCCAGCATTATGGAAGATGATTGTGAATAATAAAATGAATATCAAGCTGAAGGACAATGATCGCTTGCTTGACAAACAATAAAGTAGTTATACCTAATACCATGATTATTCTGAAACTCCATATGTATAGAACTGTTAATCTATAATAACAGTGAATGGTGTCTGATACGGTACTGATAAAAATATTTCAGCTTAGCATTAGGTTACACTCAGTCCATCTTCACGAAATTTGGCATGAACCTTAATGCCGTAATTTTTTGACAGCGTTCTAGAGTTCGATTTGATCAGATCTGTATTCGTGGCAACATAGGGATAATAAAATTTTGAATGGATATATCTGCGAAATAATTGGGCGAACACCATTACTTTCGAGAAAAACTACTTAGATATTTGTAGATCAGCTTTGAGGCTTAGTTTTGAAGGTCGAATTCGTGAATGGGTAGGTAATATTCGCCCAATGATTAAGTAGATATCATGCAAACTTTTCTTTTTCCAATATTTACAAAAAATACAGATTGTATCGCATTGAAATCCAGTTCTTGATTGAGAAATGACAGCTTGAAGGTGCATGCAGAATTTCGTGAGGGTAATATGATTAGAAAATCGCCGAATCTTCATCATCAGGAAGTCAAACTGCGAGCACAAAACTCTGCATAGACCTTCAAGCTGTCATTGTTTAATGAAATACTGGATTTCAATTCGATCTACACTGTATTTTTTTTTTGAAATATTGGGTCGAATTTCCGAAAAAAACAACGTAGAATCTCAATGTGTTCGTGAATAGATTAAAATCCACCCAATGATTCCGTAGATATATCCTTTAAAAATTTTAGTTTCCCAATGTTGTCAGAAAAAAATAGATAGGATCGAATAGAAAACTAGCACTCGATGAAAAAATGATAGCCTGAAGGTTATCATGAGGACCATATGGCATGAAGATTGTCAAATCTACTAATGAGGAAGTGAAGCTACGTTTGGAAAGGTCAATACGTGAAAAGATAGTACTTTGACAAAGAACTAAAACGCGCAAAAGCTGCTGACTTCAAGACAGTGTTTGTCTAGAATCTCATCAATTTGCGTTGTCAGGACCTCATTCTTGAATGTGGGTGAAAAATAATTTTCGAGCACGAAATATAGACGATATTAAGACATTAACATGTGGGTAGTTGTGATTGTAGGTGTCCTTAATTCCATTCACCAACTCTGTAATTTCGTAATCAACTGAATATGGCTATTAAGCCATTAAGTCCCCGAATTGTTACATACATTTTCTTTAGAAGTTCCACAACACTGAGAGGCAGAATGTTTTGATGCAATGCAGAAATCAATTCGATTTTCTCGAGCTAAATTTGTAACGAATTCGATAATTCAGTCAAGGTTATTTTCCATACGAACAGACACAATAATCAGATTTAAGAATGACGCGAACTTCACACGAAGATGTATTTATTCTGATGCCCATATACTGTGTCTTATTTATTTCTGTACGTATTGTATTTGAAAAGTTAACGCCCTTACTTGATATGGCGGCCGCTATACAAAATCAGAAAAACGATATCAACTTCAGTTCGTAGGGGGACATTTAATACGTTTGGTTCCAAACAATTCGTATCAACCATGTGAGCATGACGACAGCAACCCATAGAATCTTAAATGAGAGCGAAGGGGGTTGTTTCAAAGGTGATTCGATTAACTTTGGAAAAATGCTACTTTTTTGTTAGAACAATAACAGCATTACCTGGAATATCATGAAAAACATTTTCTCCACAACATTACTGAATTTGTTGTTGCATTCATCAGTTATTTTTTACACTCCTTCAGAATAATGAATTATAGAAGTACTAACAAAAATCTAGAAAAGCACCGACGTGAGGTCAGGAGCTTTTACGCGCTTGCTCAAATTCAACTATTAGACCAACACGAAATTTTGCACCGAGTTGGTAATCTCCAAATGATTACGAAGTTTCAATCTGATTGCATCTGTACTTCTTGAGATATTGCGGAAATAACGTTAAAAAGATTCCAAGTAACAACGGAATTTGGCACATTTCTTTTCTTTATATCTCCGGAAGTGAATATCGGATCGAATTAAAATTTGGAACATTGTTGTTAAATACTGACTCTAAGGTTTGTGCCGAATTCCATTGAAATCTAATCAATATTTTCAGAGAAAAAATTTTTCATCGAAAATTTTAAAAATTTCCGAATAACTTTTTTTTTAAATTTTCTAACAACTGGATCCACTGGATCCATTGCTCTGAGTTGCGTGTTCGTATGCCAAAACTGCCCAGGAAGTTTCAGTTTGATCGAGTCAATACTTCATGAGATATCGAGGAATTAACCTCAAAATTTCAAATGGGCCAAATTCCGAAAATATCCACACATTAACGAACTTAACCGAGATATTTGGACACCAAAACTAATCTGGCAATTTCAAGTCTTTTCCTTAGAAAGTTAGAGGACATACGGACGGACGGACCGAATGGAATTTGACCACCGATTTACTCTTCAGGGAGTTCAACCCAATCGTTTAAGGCTCAAAATTAAAAAATAACAGATATCGTGACGAAATGATAACGCGCTGTTCCCCAGAACAAGAGCGTGAAAACTATCAAAAATTTCCCAATTTTTTTTCTGATTTTTCTTCCGAAACAATCCATCAGATCTCTGTGAAATCTGGCGCAGAACTTGCTATCAATATTCAATAAAGGGGAATAAAATGTTCGCCAAATTCGAAATTATTTTCGGAAATGCATATTGGGAAAGAAGTATAGCAAATTTGGTTGTTATATCCTCAATAACTCAATGCAACGATATTGAAGCTCTTGGCCTCACGTCTGTGCTTCTGTGAAATGTTTGTACTTCGTGATTTTTTGTTGATTTCTTTTCAGTCCACATTTAATCCACGAATTCATAATTCAATTCTGAAGAAGATAAAAACTAGCGAAGCAGTCGTAAATAGATAGGTAAGTGAAATAAAAATGATCCTCACCTGCCAATATGCCAGGCTGGGCAAAGAACGATGTCCTTGGATCCATGCTCTTGACTTCGGTCTCTTCGTCGGAAGGATTTATGTTATTGTTATTATTAATATTATTTGTGTTGATATTGGTTTCGTGTGGCGGATTCCTGACCTCAGGAGTATCCAAGGTGTTCGTCGGCACGGTTTCGCTCAGTTTTCTTGTGTCTTGGTTGTTTTTCAATCCTGAAACACACGAACAACTCAATCGAAAGGCTCGACAGAACAAGCTGCACTTATGGCGTTCATCGATATAATATAAGGTCTATGGGCACATAAAATCTTTTTATTCGAACTCGCTTCCTGTATAACCGGTACATAAACATACATAGAACAATGAAAACTGAAAATGATAAGATTAATGTTCACATGATATTGTGACCTTTGGAATAATTACACACAGTAGGTTATATGTATTCCTAATTGAAATGATATTGTTTGGTGTGAGCAGAAAAACCATGATCCATTATTCAAAAATTTCTTGTGAAGTTTTTTTGCGCAGAAGAAAAATTGCAGTAGGTTTCGAGTTATAAGTAAAGTTTACAGGACTTTTTCAAACTCCAGTCGTTCTATGAATGACTGCCTCGGAAAGGAACAGCATGGGTCACAAAAATGAAACATATATTTAATTTTCACAGAAAATCAGCTGCATTCATGCCATTTCAGGTATGAATCCACAAAATTCAGTCCACGATCTTGCTCAATAAAAGAGGCGACACAGTACAGAAAGTTGTGTTTCGCTTCGGTATTGACTGAATTTTAGAACATGCAGCTTTATTATCAGATCAGAAAACTACGATGGTCTCAAACTCTGCTGAAAACTTTAAACAACAGAAAATGCAATATGAGTCTCGAACTTTCGAAACATAGAGGTCGGTCTGGAGCAAGATATTGAAGGTTATGTAACGCTTCTTCTATTGTTTGAAAAATTGATACAAACAAGTTTCTTATATCGATTAAACACTGTTTTTTGATGGGAAAAAATACTGTGCAATCAAAGCAATGGCTTAATAAGTGTTATTCAGCTTTTGCTCCGTCGACAACAACGGTTAAAATGTGTTATGCTTACTTTGAATGTGTTAGAAGAACTACCAAAGGTTGTGAACGCTCTGGCCGCCCAAATTCGGCAGTTATTTTAGCAAACATCAAAAGTCAAAGAATTGGTTTTGAGCGATAGTAGAAGAGAATTAGAACCCTGTGTATTCACAATCAAAGCAACAACGAATCGTCGATTCCGAACGCTATTTGAAGCTGGTTGAGAAGTATACACTTATACACAGCAGTTTTTCATCAATATGTGACAGTGGATGAAACATGGATTCATCACTACACTACAAAAGCGACTAAAATCTCGAACATTAACTAGCAACGTTAGTGGTAAAACTCTGTTTTTTGATGGAACAAAATCTGTGCATGCAAGTACATGCTTGTAAGTATTATGCTGACTTTAAACGTGGTCGGAGGACCACCGCCGATGCTGAACGCTCTGGTCGTCCAAATTTGGAAGTATTTCAGAGAAACGTCAAAAACGTCTACGAAATGGGTTCAAATCTTAGAAGACCAAGAAGTTCCACATCTTGGCAGAACCGCAACGTTACAAGAGTTTGGTCAAGGAGTCGAATTGCGAAATTCTTACTTGGAGTTATGTGTGGTTCTATCGGTGTATCTTCATCATCTGGCCCAAAACCAGACCCACTGGACTCCAAGTCATGGGTCACCTCACCGTCGTTTCCGCTGCCTTCAATTCCTGCGTCATCGTTAAAGCCAATATCACTATTGTGTTGAGGGTTGGTCTAAAAAAAAAGCAAAAATTAGATTGAAGTACAAATGGCGTTCGGACCTGGAGATTATAGTCCGAGAGGTCATGACAGATGTTTCATGAGGTGTTTGATTCAAGATGAAATTTTACATGAAAATTCCAATTTTTTTTTCGAATATTCAATATCCTGTGATCTTCTGATCATATTATTATCCCCATGAAATTGTGTATAAAACTTCTAACTGTAATTTTTCGATGAAGCATTGGATTTCAATTGGATCCAATCTGTATTTTCGGAAATATTGGAAAAATGAAGCTGCTGACTTACGTCAGTGCTTTTCTAGGTTTTTGTCTTTGCTATGAGGTGATTTTGTTCAATGTTACCTCCTTCAAATTCGTCTTCCTCAATGAATTCGAACTCGTGGATGGGTAAAATCCGCCAAATGATTCCGTAGATATACTGATTCAAAATTTTAACATAAGATCGAATTGAAATCCAGTACTTGAATTGAAAATGACAGCTTGGATGTTCATACAGAATTTCGTGAGGATAATATTATTGGAATTTCCATCAGGTAATAGAGGTGCGTTTGGCGGGGTCAATAAGTGGAAAACGGTACGAAAACGAATTTGAACATGCGCGCGAAAGCTGCTGACTTCACGTCAGTGCTTTTTTAGATTTTTATATATTCATATTCATTCCGGGTTTCATATTTTGGCTGGTTTGTAAGTGTGCATCGGAAAAATCCAATCATTTCTCCCCGAAAAAAAAACATGTATTTTCTTGTGGAGATATTAAACTATTTGAAGGAGGAATATTTCGAACTGTTCATATTTCATTGGGTACACGTTTTATGCTCATTCCAGGTTGAGTTGCTATGTGGACAGTACGTCTGAATTTAATGACACTGTGTACAATACCGGACAATAAGAGTTTTGTTTCAGGAATCAATTTATCGACATCCGCAATGGAACGTGTAGGAAATCTTCATCAAGGCTAGTAAAAATTTACTACGAATGTCAGTTACCTCAACATAGCACCGGTCGAGTGACAATTATGAATTATGTATGTAGTACAGGGGCATAACAGAAATCGTCAACACTATTCGTGATCCTGATAAAATACTTAGATTATTCACATGGATACTGCCATCGGGGGTTACAAAACGATCAAAATTAGTTTTGAGCATTTTGTTTCACACCAAACTTGTTTTTTGCGCGCATGTTCTGGAACAGCGTGCAACAGTTTTTACGCGCTTGTTCTAGGGAACAGCGCGTTATCATTTCGTCACGATGTCTGTAACTTTCAAATTTTGAGCCGAAAATGATCTAAAACGATTGGGTTAAACTCCCTGAAGGAGAATCCGTGGTCAAATTCAATTCTGTCCGTCCGTACGTCCGTATATGCTTTAACTTTTGAAGGAAAAGACTTAGCGACTTGAAATTGTCAGATTAGGTCTAGAGTCCAAATATCTCGGTTAAGTTCGTTAATGGGTGAAATCTGTTGGATAGTTTTCGAGTCAGGCCCATTTGAAATTTTGAGGTTAACTCCTCGATATCTCATGAAATATTGACTCGATCAAATTGAAACTACGTGGACAGTTGTCCGAAAATTCAAAAAAAAATTCATTCGAAAATTTTCAAAATTTTTGATGCAATTTTTTTTTCTCTGAAAATATTGATCAGATATCAATGGCATTTGGCACAAACCTTAGAGTCAGTGTTTAACAACAATGTTCCAAATATCAATTCGATCCGATATAGATTTTCGGGGATATAAGGAAAAAAAATGCGCCAAATTTCCTTGTTATTTGGAATTTTAACGTTATTTCCGCAATATCTCAAGAAGTACAGTTGCAATCAGATAGAAACTCCGTAATCAGGTGGAGATAACCACCACGCAACTAGGTGCAAAATTACGTGTTGATCTTATAGTTAGAATTTGAAAAAGTGCGTATAAGCTTCTGACCTCATGTCAGTGCTTTTCTAGATTTTTCCACGATTTCCCTTTTAAAGGCATTCCTAGATTTTCAATTAACCCTATAGACATTCCGGAAAACTCCATGTGGCGCCAACTGTATGATCGAATTGTATCTTACGGAATCCAGAGGCGCAGAAAGATGTATTGTGAAAGACTTCTTCTTTCTCTGAGGTCGTTCATCGCCAAGGTGAACGTTGAATTTAGGCCAGATAAAAACCTGTTCGAAGACTTCGAATCATTTTTATTCCTCAATGACTTCTCGATTTTCTCAGAAGTGATTCATCCACTTTTTATAAGGAAGAAATTGTTCCTTTTATTTCCATTGTTCCGGGTTTATTAGGAAGCGGGAGAATTCAAATATTTCAACTTGCTGAAAGGTATGTGCGAATAGGTTGGTATAACCGGTCGACGGTGAACACAATGACTCCTGAAAGGAAGCAACTTGGAGACTCAATATTTTTTCAGGAGGTCGAAATATGAACGGGTATAATTCATCCAGAGATTCCCAGAAGTTCAGATCTGATTCAGTTCAAATCTGGTATTTTGGCGGTTTTTGGAAAACAGGATTTCAGGTATCCACTTGGGAACAATTGAACAGATTTTGTTCATTACAGATCAACATACTCATTTGGAGATTCTAGTTCTCCTCTTTCGAAAATCAGAGTGATTGCGGTCAAATTGAAGTCAAATCATGAATCCTCCGTCAGTTATTACAGATATTGGGGCTAAATGATAATGAATGACTTGCATATTATGCTAGAAAAAAATGTGGTAGAACAGTTTGTGTCCTTATCATTCTCTTTATTATCGCTATTTATTCGAAGCTATACCGAAAAGTTCACCACGATGGCTGTTCCTAAAAATATTTTCCTCATTTTCTATTTGTTGATTATTGTTTTTGTTTTGACGAAAATGTATACAGTGTGTCGGTTTCAAAAGATACCACTCGCATTTTTTTCTGATTTTGCATGGAGATCGAGATTTAAAGGGTGATACGTTTTCAAAATGACAAACTGCAGAGCTGATTTTGAGATTCTAAACTTTCCTCAAAATTTGTTTTTACTTCATCTAGTGATCGTGTACGACCGTCTCGAAATTTCGCTGAACTTTAATGTCCACATCGAGGGATTAGCTTTCAATCAAATAGGATTGTTTATTTATTTACGTAACATTCGTGAATTTTACCATTAAATTCCATCTTCTCTGAAGTAGTGGCATGTTTTTCTATTTTCGAATTCAATCGTTTATCAGTAATCATTGTAAATTGGATTGAAAAATGACTGTGAGATCATTTGAATAAATTTTTGCGGAAGTTTTTCAGTGAATTATTTCAACCGATATTATTTGATAGTGCACAAAATATACTGAAACTCTGAATAACTTTATTTCGAAGATATCGACTTTCTTGAAAAACCAAGGAAGCAACATTCCATCCTACCCTTTCTAATTTCCTCAAGTTTCGCCACACCTCTAACCTGTCTTAATAATTGGAAAATTTCCACAGATCAATACTTGATACTCACGTTTGCTTGTGAAAATTTTCATGACATGGATAACATAAAAACCTACTATATATGGATAAGAATCAATCCATCTTCTTTCGTCTCTCGACTATTTCGATTGAATGATGAAAATTTTGTTATTAAAATTATTAACTCGAATTGTTTCTTGAAGCAAATGGATATCCGGGAGAATTTATAAATTGAACCTTTTCAAATTTAGACAAGAAATCTTCTTCTAGTAACTTATCAACCAAATCAACAGAACAACCATCATGAACAACCCAATTTTTTGAATGTGATTCCTTATATACGTGGTCTTTCAGAAAAAATCAGAAGGATTGGTGCTAAATTCAATATACGAACGGAAATCAAAACCCTAACCTAACTAAAACCAAACCAATTAACGAGAAACAAAATCAAAAAATTGTGTTTATAGTATTCCCTGTATTCGTGGAAAGACATAAACAGGGAAAACGTCTTGACCGTTAGATATCAGAAAACGGGTGCACAAAAACAACCTAAGGAATTGAGACATACAAGAACCCCAAATAGCGAACCATGTATGTTCGATCATTGATTGATAGATTGGGAAGATTGGGACAATACAAAAAATACTGCGATATTGGAATCAGATAATTTGGAAAGAAAAATTAAAAAGTCCTTTTGCATTGCATTTGCATAGTTGAATGGAGAGAGTAATTTTGCTCATTGCAGAAATAGACCCCATTAAACTGAATTTTCTTTAAAAAAGGTAGCATTAAAAAACCTTTCGAATCTGTGTTGCTGTGTTTTTTAAAAATGTCAATTTGACAGAAGTCTCAACTCAAAACGAAAAACACTGCAAATTTTACACAAGGGTTTATTATTTTCTTAGTTAAGGGCCAATTGCACCGTATTACAAAACCATAGATTAGGTTCATAAGCAAGGTTTTGGTACAAAATTATCTTGCACCGTCACGTAATCCTCGTTAAATGGCCTTAACAGACTGTTATATTTAAGCCTACGAATTTTGGGGTTTAAAAGAAGGATTAATGGTAAGCTTCGGAATCTAACCCTACTTTCGAGCGATTTCGTACAAGTTTGACATTTTTCTGGACGTAACCTCCAGTTTGTTTACGTTTTTTTTTGTTTACATTGGACATTGATGGAGAACTCCTACGAGTTGATAATCAAATTTTGATTAAAAGTGGTTGATTTTCAGATGATATTTATGAAAAATGATATAGGGAGAAACAGGCATCAGTAGATGGTAGAAAAATCGTGTGTCTCTCGGGGTTGATCCTCCAAGCTTTTCAGCAGGATCAGTGTACCCTAAGGGGTCTAAATGGGGGGTTGATGGGAAAAAAAATTATTTCTCGAAAACTTACTAACGAATTTTCATGAAACTCTGAACGTTGATTACTGCTGCATAACTAAACCTAAAAAATTTTACCCGGATGATTTCCGACCAGTGGTTCCTGAGATATAAAGAAAAACGCTGCAAATTTCCAATAATATCGAAAATGAATCATCGCATTCGGTTCTAAGTTGTTCAAGATATCAACGGTATATTGGGTTACTTAACTAAGAAAATAATAAATCCTTCTGTAAAATTTGCAGTGTTTTCTCTAGGTTATTACTCCCAAAATCTGAAAAAGAACTATTGAATAATAAATTAAATTGTTATTTTTAGCAAACGCCCTTGCGGGTTGCAGGATTGAGACTATTTGTCACCGGGTTTTCTATAGGAAAAAAGTTGCCTAACGAACAATATAAGAACAATGCAAACGATCAACAAAGAGAACTGTAACGTTTCAGAGACTTAATCTGACTCCTCCATCAGACGAACGAGAAAATTTGCCGATTTATATTCCTTCGATTATTTTCTATTCAAATTCAGTCAGTTATTATTATATTCCAGATCTTAGATCTGGTTTCAACATCAGTATTTTTGTATTATCTTAATCTATCATGTGACTTCCAATGGACGAACATCCTTACGTTGTTTTTGTGTTCTAACTTTTCTGACATCTAAAGGCTGTGATGTTTTCCCTGTATATGTCTTTCCACAAATACAGGAAATACTTTAGAACAATTTGTTTTCTGTTTCTCTTTGTTTATTTTGGCTTTAGTAAGCATAGATCTCAAATCATTTTTCACATTCAATAAATGGGGGTTTTCATGATGGTTGGTCTGGCGTTATTCTTGTTGATTTGATTGAGAATAAGAAGTTTTTTGTCTGAATTTGAAATAGTTCTATTGAAAAATCCTCTAGGATATCAATATTCTTCAAAAAATTTTCTTTTGCATTGTTCTTATATTAAATAACAATTTCCATTTAATTTCAATAGTTCTTTTCCAGATTTTGGGAGTAAAAACACACTTAAAAATATTGACAATCACTGACGTGAGGCTAGGAACTTTTACGCGCTTGTTCAAATTCGTTGTCAAAGCAGTCACCTGTTTAACCAAATTTGACATATTGTTTCCTCGTTTCTCCGAAGGATGAATACTTATTTCTAAGGTCCGTGCCAAAATTCGTTGAAATATAATCAATATTTCCGGGGGAAAAAAAATATTCCAACAAATTTGAAAAATATTGGAACAATTTTTTTTTTAATTTCTCGAATTACCTACAAAGTTTTAAGCAGTACTTCATGAGATATAGAGCAGTCGACTTAATGAATTCGGGTGAATCGTTCCTGGATAATTATCGGCCTGAAATTCGCATAATACAGATAATCCCACGAAATGAACTCTAAACTATCACTCGAAAATAGGTTCTTGTATGAATGTTTTCGTTCATACTCAATTACGTTCATTTCATGATAAGTCTGGGCGCACAACCATAGGTTATCGTATTTTCACAGAACCCATAAGTGAATCATCATCAGAAAATAGTGAAGTAATAAGATTTATTATTTATCGTTCATATCGATTTCCCAGATAAAATTGGTTCATAGTATTCCGATATCGTAACATCATGGTTTCATAATATTGACATAATTATCAGTTCATAAACACTTATGAATCAATAGATATTGAACTCCGTAGGTATCATTATTGATGCCACAGTACTTCTGAAGAATTAATATGGATATTCACCGCATTTATTTGTTTATGACACAATAGCTAGGTAATATTCCACAAAATAGAGATTTTGATAATATAATATGTGGAAATTTTAAATTTAATTTCTTCAAATAATTTGATGGTATTATTTATTCTGTCTCAGCTTATCCTCTTCGAGAATGAGTAAAGGTATTTTTAAACAACATTCTCATTCATGAGTAGTTGCCACATCCAAAAATATTAAGATTTTATATTTTATATTGAGATGATATGAGTAGACTATCCGAAAATGTTGAAATTGATATTTATTTCGCCAAAATGATAATCAGAGAGATTTTATAATATAAATTGTTTCATATAATTTAATGATATTACTAATATTAGTCATTTTCATTTATTATTTTTAGTGAGTGTATTTTCAATTCTTTTTATCATTCATTAGTGGAAATACCAAAGGAATATTGCAAAATATTGAGAATCTCATTACACTTTGTGAAAACGATTGTGGTAGAAATTTCATAGTTTCTCATAAAATAATGGTATCACATAGGTATGCCGCTACAAAGGTTCTTTTCAAAATTGAGTTAAGGTATTCATATCTCATATATTATTCACGATATGAGTATCTTATTTCGTTTGCATAAAATTTTATGGTATCCATGGTGACATGGGAAAAAATCTTGACAGTATCTAACATATTTATATTGAGATTTATTTTGTCAAAATTATTAGAGATGGAACTTTATTATTTGACTTTTCATAGAATCTGATCGCAACAATTCGAAAAATTATTCTCATCAATAAATTACCTATATTTCACTATTGATTCTCTATTTAATTCCATCATATTACCTCATGCTCTTCAAGACGCACACTTATTCATGACAAGCAAAAGTAATCGAACTATATGAATAATTAAATGATGAAATTTTATTATTTAATGTTTCATATAATTGATTCTTATTACTTAAGTTCGTCAAAAAAATGGGGTTGTTCTTTCAACCATCTACTGAGGTGATAAAACACCACACTTTTTTTGAAGAGCTTAAGTAATAGTAATTTTATGAAAAATTGAATAATTCAGTTCTATTTTTCAACTTTTTATATAACTCGATATACTTATGCTTATGACTTGTGTAGGTTTTCATTAATCTTATATTGTGAGGAGAACACTGATTTTTGAAAAGCATAGGTGAGTAATACGATCAAATTATATGAAAAATTGAATAATAAAATATTCATAATTGATAAATGAAAATAATTTTTTGAATTTGAATTCTAAGTTATCAAACCATAGGACAATTTTCCGAAAAAATCGTTAAGATATTTTCCCAAATATGCTATTAAATGTTTCATCAAGTGAAAATATCAAAAAATCCAATTCAATCAACATGAAGAGAGATTTCTTTTCAAAATTTATTTTTTCCTTTTTTCATTTCATCACTAAACCCAGTTTGGGATCATATTCCGGGCGTTCACGAAAAAAAAGCAATTTTCTCATCTTCTGTTTTTTTTTAGTAGAACCAGATAAAGTAATTCATCCCAACTGAATTTCAATTAAAAAGTATTAGACATAAAATTAATGAAATCATTGACATGGCTCAGTCTTGTCGGTAAACAGAAAATATTGGACAATATTGGACGTATTTCCTCTTTAGAGGCATGATCGGTTTATATTAAGTATTTTATCATCTGATCCCTCATAATGTGTCTCTAAGACCCAGACTAATGACATTCCATGGACAACACAATGGCATGGGTATTGACATTCTAGAAGCATGAATTAACATAGTGACCTACTGTCAACAGATTAGCTTTAACCACGCACTGTGAGAGTGAAATGTAACGAAAAATCTTCAGGTGCATTACAAAAACGCCAATAAAGCGTCCGAAATACACAAATAACGAAATGAATCCTGCATATCATGCAAAATAACGAGCGAAACCAAAAGTGGGGTTAAAAACAAGAGAATCGATCGGACAAAACTGTGTGCGAATACAAATTACAATGATGAAAAATTTTAAAATCTTCGTTTTACTCACTTGCGAGACGGAAAAAAATTATTATTTTTAATGTACAGAAAGAATTTTCCGGGGTTTTCCGCAATACGTTTGGCAAGGTAACAGGATGATTGTTAGACTGCTGGAAAGGTAGGAATGGCAGCTAGCGCGGGTCAGAATACTGATCAATAAAATTGTCTGCGCGTTCTCTGCAGCATCCCAGCAACCATATTTTCCTTCCAGAAGCTACAGGGATGAACTTGCCCACTATATTAGGCCGGATAATTATGCACAATCACCATTTCGACCATATTTTCATTCGAACATATTTTGGGTTTGAAAAAGTAAACCCTATTTGATAAAAATTCCTGCGGATTGCAGGATAGAACTATGTGTCAATGGCAGTTTCCTGGAAAGCAGACTGCCTACCGGAATGATACAAACGATAAACAAAGCGAACCGTAACGTTTCAGAGTACAAATTTGACTCTTTCATCAGACAGACGAGAAAATTTTAGTTCTTATATAATTCTTCAAATTTTCTGAAACAAACGATGTTAAAAGGCCAATACCTTCCTTTTAAGTTTCGATTGAAGCTTTTGAATTTTGGGGAGATTTTTCATCATTTTTGCGCGCATGTTCTAGGGGAACAGCGTGCTATCGTTTTGTCCAAATGTCTGTAGTTTTGGACTATTGAGCCGAAAACGGTCTCAATCGACTAGGTTGGACTCACTGATGACGAATCCGGTGTCAAAATCGATTATGTCCGGCCGGCCGGCGACCCGATAACTGTCGACAGAAGCAAGCTAGCAACTTTAAACTTTCAGGGTAGGTCGCGCATCAGAATGCCGCGGTTAAGTTCGTTAATGGGCCAAATCGGTCAATGTTTCGGAGTTATAGGCACTTGAAATTTTGAAGTTATTTATTTTTTACTTCAGAAACCACTTGAGTGATTGGATTCAAACTTGGCAGTTAGGTGGAGTATAACGACCCGCAACTTTGAGCCAAATTTAGTCAGGATCATATTGTCAAAAAATTCTAAAAAAAAAATTTTTCGAAATTTTTTCCAAAAAATTTTTTTTTCGGCAAGCATTCATCATATCTAAAAAAAATTCCACTCACACTTTGAGCTTCATATTTCACAGCAGTGTACCAAATTTCAGTTCCATACGATCATAAGTTTTGGAGATATCGGGATAAAATATGTCAAATTTCGAGGTTTTCTTCTCGATATCGTTGTTTTTTTCGGTATAACTCGAGAAATACTGATTCAGTCCTGATAAAACTTCGCAGCTAGTTTGAAGATGCTGAAAGACAACTTTATGCAAAATTTCGTGATAATCGTATCATTAGAACAATTTGAAAAAAAAAATTTCTGTGATTTTCGTATCATATCATCCTCGTTAAATTCTGTATGAACCTTCGAACTGTAATTTTTCGATGAAGTACTGGATTTCAATTCGATCTGATCTGTATTGTTAGGAATATTGGAAAAATAAAATTTTGAATGGGTATATTTGCGAAATCATTGGGTAGATTTTACCCATTCACGAATTCGGCCTTCGTAATTAAGGTCCAAACCTTCTCTACAAATATCGAGATTCTAAGTTGTTTCTTTCGGAAGTTATTGTGTTTACGCAGTCGGCCGTTAGTCCGACCGTAAACACAATAACTTCCGGAAGAAACTACTTAGAAACTCGATATTTGTAGAGTAGGTTTGGGGCTTGATTACGAAGGTCGAATTCGTGAATGGGTAAAATCCGCCCAATGATTCCGTAGATATACCCATTCAATATTTTATTTTTCCAATATTTCCAAAAATACAGATTAGATCGAATTGGTATCCAGTAATTTATCAAAAAAAAATTTCAAAAAGCACTGCCGTGAAGGCAGCAGCTTTCGCGTGCATGTTCAAATTCGTTGCTGAAGTGGTCATCTACATTGAACATGCGCGCAAAAGCTGCTGCCTTCACGGCAGTGCTTTTTGAAATTCTTTAGGTTTTTTCTGGGTTTTCTCTACTTATATCTGAAAGAGAACTATTAAAATTGAATAGAAATTGTTTTTTCATGGAAAACGCCCTTGCAGATTGCAGGATAGAACAATTTGTCAAGGGCAGTTTCTTGGAAAGCAAATGGTCTAATGAACAATACCGGAATAATATAAACGATAAACAAAGCGAACTGTGACGTTTCACAGTACAAATCTGATTTTTTCATCCGACAAACGAGAAAATTTTAGTATTCATTAAGCCATCCGGCTTCCAAGAAACTGCCCTTGACAAATAGTTCTATCCTGCAATCCGCAAGAGCGCTTTCCGTAAAAAAACTATTTCGATTTATTCTCAATAGTTTTGTTTCAGATATTGGGAGTGAAAACCCAGAAAAACCTAAAAAATTATGCAAAATCTTCCCAAAATAAGCTTTAATCGATTCTTATAAGATTCCATATCAGTTAGTCAAACCTAGTTGTTTGAGACCATTTTCAGGAAGAAATTCTAAAAAAAAAAGACATTTGGGCAGAACGATAGCAAGCTGTTCCCCAGAACATGCGCACAAAAAGGGACCATACAAATTTCAGGAGATAGAAAGAAAACAGTTTTTGCCGTCTAGTCTTCAGAATTTCCCTTCTTCCAGTCAAAGTTTCTTTGTTTGACTAGTTTCTCCTGAAAAAGTTGACTTTCTTCAAAAAAGACATGAATTTTTTTTTCTTGTATCTGTTGAGATCTGCCAGCTCCAGTTTTCTCGATAACATTTCATTGAAATTCAGACATAACCGAACAACCCTCAAACACTTTTTTTCAGGTTCAAAAATAACTATTAGGGATGGGTAATTTATAGTGAATGTAATCACTCCTTTCCGTTTGAACCACCAATTTAGGAACACCTGTATAGCTCAGAATTCCTTCGATGATTCATGCATATACTATGAGAGTTTCATCAGGGTAATAACTTAGGAGAAATTCATTAACCCTCCCTCAATATACTGTCGTCCCGATGTGAATATATCATAAATGAAACCGAACTACTAAATCAAGCTGCCCGCTTATTAGGACCATGCTTAAAGACTCGATATACTTTTATAAACATTCCAAGAATATCGAATTTTATATGACAGCGTGACGTGAAGATGAATATACGTGTTTATTCTTGTGGGAATATAAAAAGTTCTTTGTGTGTGGTACTTGTAATCCATGTAGGGCCGGTCTGCAACCGAAATCTCATTTTTGTAATCTTCTCTTTATTTCTTCAATTATACAGTGCGCGTCAAAATTATGGAACAAATTCATTTTATCAGGAGAAAAATATTTGGCAACAAAATCCTGAAACGTGTCAATTTTTTTTCTCACTTTTACCAAATTTTTACGCATTTTTGAAGAATTTTTGTTGCACCCTGTGCCA
Source organism: Myrrha octodecimguttata (assembly GCA_958510865.1). Taxonomy (NCBI): domain Eukaryota; kingdom Metazoa; phylum Arthropoda; class Insecta; order Coleoptera; family Coccinellidae; genus Myrrha; species Myrrha octodecimguttata. Next base: position 31,709,770 of record OY294065.1, on the reverse strand, counting down.
TCCCTTTACGGTCGGCCTAACGGCTGACTGCGTAAACAAAATAACTTCCGAAAGAAGCAACTTAGAAACTCGATATTTGTAGAGAAGGTTTGGACCTTAATTACGAAGGCCGAATTCGTGAATGGGTAAAATCCACCCAATGATTCCGTAGATATACCCAATCAAAATTTTATTTTTCCAATATTTCCAAAAATAAAGATCAGATCGAATTTAAATCCAGTACCTACTTCATCGAAAAATAACAGTTCGAAGTTTCATACAGAATTTATGAGGATGATATGATGAGAAAATCATAGACATTTTTTTTTCAAATTGTTCTAATAACACGATTATCACGAAATTTTGCATAAAGTTGTCTTTCAGCATCTTAAAACTAGCTGTGAAGTTTAATCAGGACAGAATCAGTATTTCTTGAGTTATACCGAAAAAATCCACGATATCGAGAAGAAAACCTCGAAATTTGACATATTTTTTCCCGATATCTCCAAAACTTTAATCGTATCGAACTGAAATTTGATACACTGCTGTGAAATTAGAAGGTCAAAGTGTGAGTATAATTTTTTTTGGATATGATGAATAGTTTTCGGAAAAAAAATTTTTTTTTCAAATTGCTGACAATATGATCCTGACGAAATTTGGCTCAAAGTTGCGCGTCGTTGTACTTCACATAACTGCCAAGTTTGAATCGAATCGCTCGGGTAGTTTCCGAAATAAAAAATAAATAACTTCAAAATTTCAAGTGCCTATAACTCCGAAACTATTCGACCGATTTTGCCCATTAACGAACTTAACCGCAGCATTTCGATGCGCAACTCATCCTGAAAGTTTCAAGTTGCTAGCTTGCTTCTGTCGACAGTTATCGTGTCTACGGCCGGCCGGCAGGCCGGACAGAATCGATTTTGACACCGGATTCGTCATCAGTGAGTCCAACCTAGTCGATTGAGACCATTTTCGGCTCAATCATCCAAAATTACAGATATTTGGACAAAACGATAGCACGCTGTTCCCCTATAACATGCGCGCAAAAATGGAGGGGGTTGAAAGTTGTGCATGAACAAAACTGTAATGGTCGACTTTTATTCGGTGAAATGAGCCATGACAAAGTGCACATACTGAGAAACTCTTTGAACTAACTTATTTTAAAAAAAAAACGCTATTTCAACACAAATTAGTAAGAGCAGTTTCTGAGGACCAACAGGCGTCTCAGAGTTGTTATCGTTATCAAATATTTTCGTGTAAAATTGCGTTTTCACATAAAATACAAAATTTCATCCAAATCGTTACAGCCGATTTCGAGATAAGCAAAAAATCACCTATATATTTATTTAATGTTTGAAGGCATATATTTTACCCTCACAGAAACAATTACTGCATATATAAGTACAAGAACTGCTAGTTTAATTGATTAGATAAGCCAATATTCACTAATTTGTAGACCAAACTTGCTTATGTTAGAATAGAACCAATTTAGAACCACAAGTCCTTCCAACAGAGCGGGAACCGCTAGAACCGATTCGGAATCGACTCAGTAAACCACGAACACAGAACCAGGAAAAACCGTACCTACAAGTTAACTTTTCTTCAAAGTGCGCATGCGTTCGGTGCGGAACTGGTTCACAATCGGACCCGTGAACATGGCTTTTACATAAATGAATCCGAACTGCAAGTTGCTCGTATATTAGGGCCATGCTTAAGGATTCGATACTCGATATACTTTTATAAACATTTCAAGAATATCGAATTTTATATGACAGCCTGACGCGAGGATGAATATACCTGTTTATTCTTGTGGGAATATAAAAAGTTCTTTGTGTGTGGTTCACTAATCAACGTAGGGATGGTCTGCAACAAAATCTCCCAGTTACACGGTAATTCTTCGTTTCTTGCAGCAGCACCTGAGTCTGTCTTTCGTTACGACATTAACCGTTACCGTAACAGATGGTAAACAATAAAAAACAAACTACATATTAATATACTGGACCATTTTAGATCCGTGAATCCGATCCCCAGAGATTGATGCAGGAAGGCCAGGCTCCTGGTTGAAAACAAGGTTTGAATTACAACTTTGGTTAAGTCTTCTTGACATCTGTCTATAATTAATTTCTGGATAGAAATTATATAGGGGGAGTTTGCCTCAGAGTGAGATCTCAGATAGTAGCTTTGTTTTAGTTCCGAAATTCAGAACGATGTCAGGACAGTTCTAGTTCTGAGTTCTGCGAAAAACCGATGCGTTGTTGAAGCCCGATTCTGAACTATCCTAGGGATGTTTTAAAAGCGATGAAACTAAAACGTAATTTGAGGTTGGGTTGTCACCAGGATCATAGAGGAAGAATCACTTCCGTTTGTGTTCAATGACAGAAAATAGGAATGATAGTCCTGCCTTGTCTGTAGTGAAATTAAAACTATGCCAAAGTCCTTGTCGCAGTTTATACATATGTTATATTATTGTCAATGCAGTTTAAAATATGGTTCGATACAATTTTTGCGCGCATGTTCTAGGGGAACAGCGTGCTATCGTTTTGTCCAAATGTCTGTAATTTTCGATGATTGAGCCGAAAATAGTCTCAATCGACTAGGTTGGACTCACTGATGACGAATCCGGTGTCAAAATCGATTCTGTCCGGCCGGCCAACTGGCCGTCCGTCCGGCCGAGGACACGATAACTGTCGAACGAAGTGAGCTAGCAACTTGAAACTTTCAGGGTAGGTCGCGCATTGGAATGCCGCGGTTAAGTTCGTTAATGGGCCAAATCGGTCGAATAGTTTCGGAGTTATAGCCACTTGAAATTTTGAAGTTATTTATTTTTCATTTCGGAATCGAGCGATTCGATTCAAACTTGGCAGTTAGGTGCAGTATAACGACGCGTAACTTTGAGCAAAATTTTGCCAGGATCATATTGTCAGTAAATCCAAAAAAAAAGTTTTTTTCGAAATTTTTTTTTCCGGAAATCATTAATCATACCAAGAAAAAATTCCACTCACACTTTGAGCTTCATATTTCACAGCAGTGTACCATATTTCAGTTCAATACGATCATAAATTTTGGAAATAACGGGAAAAAATATGTCAAATTTCGAGTTTTTTTTCAGTATAACTCGAGAAATACTAACTCAATCCTGATAAAACTTCGCAGCTAGTTTGAAGATGCTGAAAGACAACTTTATGCAAATTTTCGTGATGATCGTGTCATCAGAACAATTTGAAAAAAAAATTTCTATGATTTTCTTATCATATCATCCTCATTAAATTCCGTATAAACCTTCGAACTGTAATTTTTCGATGAAGTACTGGATTTCAATTCGATCTGATCTGTATTTTTGGAAATATTGGGAAAATAAAATTTTGAATGGGTATTTCTGCGGAATCATTGGGTGGATTTTACCCATTCACGAATTCGGCCTTCCTAATTAAGGTCCAAACCTTCTCTACATATATCGAGATTCTAAGTTGTTTCTTTCGGAAGTTATTGTGTTTACGCAGTCGGCCGTTAGTCCGCCCGTAAACACAATAACTTCTGGAAGAAACGACTTAGAATACCGATATTTCTAGAGAAGGTTTGGACCTTAATTACGAAGGCCGAATTCGTGAATGGGTAAAATCCGCACAATGATTCCGCAGATCCATTCAAAATTTTATTTTTCCAATATTTCCAAAAATACAGATTAGATCGAATTGAAATCCAGTAATTTATCGAAAAAAAAATTTTAAGAGCACTGCCGTGAAGGCGGCAGCTTTTGCGTGCATGTTCAAATTTGTTGCTGAGGTGGTCATCTACATTACATGCGCGCAAAAGCTGCTGCCTTCACGGCAGTGCTTTTCTAGATTTTTGGGCTATACTTGCGTCCAATTTGATTCCTATTGATGATTTTTCCAAATCGTTATTTCTTATTAAGTATATTTCAAAATTGTTTGACAATGTGAGGGCAAGGACTACGAATAGCACGGATATATAATTTTATAGGTGTCTTCTGGGTTTACAATCCCAAAATCTGAATAAGAACTATTGAAAATTAAATAAAATAAGAATTCTTAAAATTTTATCCTTTATCTGATGAAAGAGTCAGATTTGTTCTCTGAAACTTCAGTTCGCTTTGTTTATCGTTCGTATTGTTCCTGTATTGTTCATTATGCAATCTGTTTTGCAAGAAACTGCTCTTGACAAATAGTTCTATCTTTTGTTTTTCCTGAAAAAAACAATTTTATTTAGTTTTTAATAGTTCTGGTTCAGATATTGGAAGTGAAAACCCAGAAAAAACATAAAAATGATGCGAAATCCTAACAAAATAAGTTTTAGTTGATACTTAAGCATGTTATAATAGTGAATTTAAAGATGAACGTTGTTTACAGTTGTACGCTCTAAAGAAAAATTCATTCGATTCTGCACGCATTTATAACAATGTTGCCATTTTCCAAGATATCTTGAGTAATTTAGGAAATATACCCAGTGACATTAGAAGTAGTGCAAACAGAATTGAATTAACTGTGCCACAGTCCATGGGTCAGTGCAAATTAGACAGTCTCCTGCTCCATGTTCGATGGGATTTGGATCAGGTGAACGAGGTGGCCACGACAAAACATTAACGTCAGCTTCTTGAAGAAAGTCCACCTATTCACGAATTCGGACTTCGTGAAAAAGGCCCAAACCTACTCTACAAAATCAAAGTTTCTTCTATGGGAAGTTATTGTGTTTATGATCGACCGTAAACACAATAACTTCCGAAAGAAACGACTTCGGAACTGGACATTTGTAGAGTAGGTTTGCGCTTAATTACGAAGATCGAATTCGTGAATGGGTGAAATCCGCCCAATGATATACCCATTTTAAATTTATTTTCAGAGTATTTCCAAAAATACAGATCAGACCGAATCGAAATCCAGTAATTTTTTGAAAAATGTCAGCTTGAAGGTTCATACTGAATTTCGTAAGGATAGTATGATTAGCAGATCAACAAATATTTCCATCAGGAAGTAAAGGAGCGTTTGGCGGGGTCAATATGCGGAAAGATGACCGCTTTGGCAAGAATTTAAACACGCGCGGATTAGCTGCTGACTTCACGTCAGTGCTTCTCAAGAATTATTTCTGATATGATCAAGTCATACATATAAAACTCAGGGAAACGTTGAAAGCTGTTAAAATAGCTAATGACTTATAAACCTATTGATTAATCATGCCCAAGTGCTTAAGTATATCATATATCATTCAGTAACTGATTAATTCGGACAGTTGTGATTGGTGAGCTAAAATATATATTTGCGAACGATTGAAAGATTTTCGCACACATTCGCGTTAAGCATATAATTACCAATTTCCTATTTAACGTTAAAGAGATAATGCTAACTCATCAATCAATATTGATAAATGCTTATCGATGTTATGATTTTTATTTACAAATAATTCAGTTTATTGCCTGTTTATCATGATACAACAGAGAGCAGAATGCAATGACAACTTAAAACGACACAAACAACGAATTCAAAAGATTAAAAGTATGCGGTTTGGCTGAAATTTCAAGAAGGTTCATATTCAAGCGAAAATGAAAATCAAATTTGCATGACTATATCCATTCAAAATTTCCAAGATAACCCACATATTCAGGATCCAAACCTATCCTAAAAAGAGGATAGGAATTTTATTTCAAGTACATACGGAGGGACCGACGGACATAATTTAATTTGACCACATATTCTTCTTCACCTAATTGTTCGGAATCATTTTCGGCACAAAATTCGAAAATTAAGACATTCGGGCAAAATGGAAAGATCATCCTAAAAATTCAGGAAAATCTCCTTTTTTGTGTTTTTTGAGATTCAGTACAGGTCATGCAAGATCACAGAAAAAACAAAGCATCGGATTGGAATAATGAAAATAAGATAATAATAGTGAATATAGAACTAGATAATCTGAAAAAAAGTTCTTGAAATATAAAAGTATTGCAAGAAAATGTTCTATTTATTTTCTAAAGAAGGAGTCAGACAAATATCGAATAAAGGATATTTTAGGAGAATTTTGCATTATTTTTCAGATGTTTTTCAGGTTTTCACTTCCAATATCTGAAAAACAATAATTCAAAACTAAATGAAAATTGTTATTTATAGAAAACGCCCTTGCGGATTGCGGAATTCAAACTAATCGTCAAGGGCATTTCCAGGAAAAATGTTGCCAATGAACAATATCGGAATAATGCAAACGTTCAACGAAGTGAACTCTACGTTTCGGGCTCTATATCCGAAACCTTCATCAGACATTATAACGTTACAGTTCACTTCGTTGATTGTTTGCATTATTCCGATATTGTTCATGAGGCAACATTTTTCTAGGGAGTACATCTGAAACCTTCATCAGACACCAAGGAAAATATTTGCAGAAATATTTTCTTTCGATAATTTCGTTTTTCAAGATTTTGTCCTTTTTTTTCTAGGACGTTACAGTTCCTTTGGATTGTCGTTTGCATTTTTCCAATATTGTTCATGAGGCAACATTTTCCAATAAACTCCCCCTGCAAAATAGTTTGCATCCCGCTATCCGCAGAGGCGATTCTGATTAATAATATTTTTATTGAGTTTTCATCAGTTCTTCATCAGAAAATGGGAGCGAAAACCCAAGATAACCCCAAAAAATAATACAACTAACTGGTTCATAACTGAAAAGGAGCACGAAACAACCTGTCAATCACAGAGAAAGCAAGATTGAATGAATGACACTAGTATAACATTTATATTTCCCAGTCGAGTGCTGTGGCGACAGAAAGCAAGTTTCACTGACAAAGTGCCCATTGAAACCGAAATTTCGAACTCTTCGCGCGGGCGGTATATAGCTGAAAACGACGGATAGCTGAAGAGGGTGGGAACCCTGATAACATAACATAAAGTTTCCGATTGTTTCAACAATGGACGGAGTCCTAGTCGGGTGCTGCCATTGTCAGGAACAGGGAAGGGTATCTTGCGTTTCCTTTGATAAAATTCTGTGACTGCTCCGAGAGCGCCAGATTGCTGAAGCATTAACACATATTTTCCCTTTTCCATTTAACATTGACTTCGAAATGAAAGTGCGAAGAATCATTCGGAAGGAACTAAAAAAAACGACAAGCACCGATGTGCACTTCAATATTTCAGAATTCCAATGGCCGATTCACAATGAACGTAAGACGTCAGTCGATCGCAATTTGAACGTGAAACGTTAAGTTGAAACATTGATTTTACATGAAAGTGTTCACAATGTGAAAAGTATTATTTACGTTTACGTGAATGTTACGGATGACTTAAAAGTGTCTTTTTTCAAAAAATGTTGTGGGTGCAAATCTTTGGAAAAAATAGTAAGAATTCGCAAAGTTACCACTTTCTGATATTCAAGGATTTTTGAGGAAATAAAAACTGAAATGGAGTAAAAACAGAATTCCCTCAAAAAAGAATCGAGTGCATCCCAAAAAAACCTGAAAAAGCACGGAAGTGAAGTCAGCAGCTTTCACGCACCTGTTCACATTGCGAAATAGCGACTTCGACTTCGGTGAAATATGAAAATTTCAAAGAATATCTTTTTTGTTTCAGATTTCTCCATGGATAATTCTTCCTATTGACACTGTTCATCTTTCAACCAAGTTTCATTTCGATCAGATGAATATTTTTCGAGTTATCGAAAAATCGAATTTTCAAATACCTAGCTGTAACACAAAAACCATTCGGTAGATTTGGCCCATTAACGAACTTAACCGATATGTTCAGGATCAAAACCTAACCTGAAAATTTCAAGAGTCTAGGTCCTTCCTTTCGAAAGTTAGAGCACACACAGCCGGCCGGCCGGACATAATCAAATTTGACCGCGGATTCTTCATCAGTGAGTCCAACCTAGTCGTTTGAGACCGATTTCAGCCCAAAATTAGAAAATAACAGACATTGTGACGCTCTTCTCCAGAACAAATTTGTCAAGGGCAGTTTCTTGCAAAACATCAGATCGCCTAATGAACAATACAGGAACAATACAAACGAAAAAGAAAGTGAACTGTGACGTTTCAGAGTACAAATCTGACTCTTTCATCAGACAAAGCAGAAAATTGCAAGAATTAGTTTCTGCTTTGTCTGATGAAAGAGTCAGATTTGTACTCTGAAACGTAACAGTTCGTGTGACGTTTCAGAGTAAAAATCTGACTCTTTCATCAGACAAAGCAGAAAATTTCAAGAATTATTTTCTGCTTTGTCTGATGAAAGAGTAAGATTTGTACTCTGAAACGTCACAGTTGGCTTTCTTTATCGTTTGTATTGTTCCTGTATTGTTCATTAGGCAATCTGTTCTGCAAGAAACTGCCCCTGACAAATAGTTTGATACTGCAATCCGCAAGGGCGTTTTTCATGAAAAAAAAAAACAATTTTTATTTACTTTTTAATAGTTCTGTTCCAGATATTGGGAGTGAAAACCCATAAAAACCTAAAAATGATTCATTATTGGTATCCGGAATAATGAAGACTTCTCATTGAATAAAAGAATCGAAATCATCGAACTTAATATTTGTAGAGTAGGTTTGGAACTTCATTATGAAGGCCGATTTCATGAATGGGTAAAATCCACCCAATGATCCCGCTGGTATACCCATTCAAAATGTTATTTCCCAATATAAATTAAATTAACTAAAAGAACCAGATTGAATCGAACTGAAATACAGTAATTGATTGAACAAGCGCGTAAAAATGACAGCTTGAAGGTTTATCCAGAAGTCGTGAGGACATAATTAGAAGATCGCAGTATATAGATTATTTGACAAACAAGTTTTGAATTTTTTTGGATGCTTTTAGAATAATGTTGTACATCAGCATTCTCAACTAGTTTCATAATGTTTGAGTCAGTATTTTTTGAGTTATAAATGAAATAATAACAATACCAGGAAAACCCTGAGGTGCTTTATAAAAAAACACTTTAATCTACACTCCCCCTTCATTTTCTTCACGGACATCCTGTATAACTCTTGGAACATCGAAACGCCAGTAATAAAGGGCACAATGTAATACGGAAACGTTGTAGATTCAAATATGAAATTACTTTTTCCCAGTCAGTAGATTTAGTTATCAGTATACAAGAGAAATGGAAATTTAGTCTCCACAATCAACCGTCAATAATTAAAAATCTCGATGAGCTGAGGGCCAATCCAATTACTTTCCTCAGCATGAAAAAGCGAGCTCATTCTTTTTATTAAACAGCAAAGCCTTTTTATCAGGCCATAATTTGAATTTTCCTTCAATCACGAATAATATTATTCTGATTTTGTGTTACGTGGCATCCTTGGGGACTCCTGCTAATCGATCCATCCTTTTAATTCATGAATCCTGGCTTAGGGAACTGAATTACCTGAAAAAGAAAGTAGCATGAACGAGGTGATTCGGTTATATCATTTATAATACTATTGAAAATAAGAGAAATATTCATCGCAAAATGCCCTGAAATCAGCAAAATGTACTCAAATTCAAACAAAGACGTGTTGTTTTGCAAATGGCCACTGCGGCCGATTCATGGGTTCTGTTGGCTTGAAGCAGCTATGATTTGTGGCTTACTTGCATAAAGACTTGCGAATTAAGATAACCTCATGAGAAAAATCCCAAGGGAGTCATTCTGGTGACCGGTTTCAATCACCTTCAATCACAAAATGGCATGAGCAGAGTGGCACATAGCGCCGTCTGTCGGAACCACATAACGTTGGTGTCGATTTAACCCCTTTCAGGTCAGAACAAGTTGGTAGTCTAGAACTAGAGAGCTTGTTGTCGACACCGATGACCTGGACAACGTCGTATTCAAAGACAAAAAATGTTGTTTGTCGACGTATCTATTCGCTGAGATGATTTTTGCTTAGGTTCCGATTCGAATTTCAGAACAGTTCTAGGACATTTCTAATTCTGCGCTGTTGAAGTCCGATTCTGAACTATCCTAGAATAGTCGCTTCTTCCGGAAGTTATTCTGCTTACGGTCAGCCTAACGGCCGACTGCGTAAACACAATAACTTCCGAAAGAAACAACTTAGAAACTCGATATTTGTAGAGAAGGTTTGGACCTTAATTACGAAGGCTGAATTCGTGAATCGGTAAAATCCACCCAATGATTCCGTAAATATACCCATTCAAAATTTTATTTTTCCAATATTTCCGAAAATACAGATCAGATCGAATTGAAATCCAGTTCTTCATCGAAAAATTACAGTTCGAAGGTTTATACAGAATCTAATGAGGATGATATGATGAGAAAATCACAGAATTTTTTTTTTCAAATTGTAATGACACGATTATCACGAAATTTCGCAAAAACTTGTTTTTCATCATCTTCGAACTAGCTGCGAAGTTTTATCAGGTTTGAATCAGTATTTCCCGAGTTATACCGAAAAAAACAACGATATCGAGAAGAAAACCTCCAAATTTGACATATTTTTTCCCGACATCTCCGAAACTTATGATCGTATCGAACTGAAATTTTGTACACTGCTGTGAAATATGAAGCTCAAAGTGAGAGTGGAATTTTTTCTCGGATTTAATGAATGGTTTCCGAAAAAAAAAATTTTTTGGAAAAAAATTTCGAAAATTTTTTTTTTTTATTTACTGACGAAATGATCCTGACGAAATTTGGCTCAAATTTGCGCGTCGTTATACTCCACCTAACTGCCAAGTTTGAATCCAATCGCTCAAGTAGTTTCTGAAATAAAAAATAAATAACTTCAAAATTTCAAGCTAGCTCGCTTCTGTCGACAGTTATCGTGTCCACGGCCGGCCGGCCGGCCGGACAGAATCGATTTTGACACCGGATTCGTCATCAGTCCAACCTAGTCGATTGAGACCACTTTCGGCTCAATCATCCAAGATTACAGACATTTGAACAAAACGATAGCACGCTGTTCCCCTAGAACATGCGCGCAAAAACAGGAGTATTCAAATCCTGAACCGGTTCTGAAATGAACCAAAACACAAATTAAGAACCACGCATGCTCGGACCGTTCCGGACAGTTCTGAGATCGGAACCAAATAGAAGCTGCTGAAAATTTGAATCTGTTTTCGAATGTCCAGGACCCAACAGGTACAAACGTTGTTTATATTTAGCTGCAGGGCGAGTTGAATTTTTACAGGTTTGATGTGGGAATACCTTAGTTCTTGTGAGATCCGCGAAATCGACTGCCTCAGATTTTGCGTTTTCTCGTCGAACGGGTGTTGGCTCACCGTTTACTGAGCTAACGGACTCCAATTTAATAACCGCATTGTGGTAAATCCTTTCGGCATGACGATAATGGTGACCACAAAATGGTTCACCCATAAATGACGGCCAATTCGACAGATGTAACTTCAACAGAATGGCCGCTAACAACTATCGAAAGCCCTCATCAGAAAACCCTTTACATTGAGAGAATTTTAAGGTCCTTCGAATGCATCCATGAAATAAAACGGGAGGAACTCTGAAGTGAAATGAGGATTTTTCACGGACTTGTTCGAATTCGTAGCTATAGCGGTCGCCCATCCATGTGTTAACCCAGTCTAAAGAAGCTTTACTTTCTCATTAATAGATTTTTCGATTTTCTCATCATATAATCTCCGGAATTCACGTCAGTGCGTTTATAGTACGATTTTCAAATCTTAAATATGGATGTTCTCGTAATTAATTCGAGACTGCAATATCTCCTCTCGAAACGGAAAATGCGATATCAGCAGAACGAAGAGATTAAAAACTTGAACTCAATCTACTTCTTGAAGCTAGTCATTTGGTAAATGAAACACGTGCTGCCTTTTTTTTTAATTAATGCTGGGAAGGAATTCCTCCAGTTAATTCGGTGGGAAATAGGGATCCGTAGGGATTATTTTTCTTGGTTCTTACAACTTGGTTTGCTACGAAGACTTAAAACTCGATTTTCGGTAGAACCTTGCATAAAATGTGAAATTCTTTTTGTTGAATTCCTAAAAGAGAATCATCCCATGAAAATTTTTTTTTGGATGAACTCATTTCTTTTGCGCATACCTTTAAATTTTTTTCAACCAATTGCACCGAAGAATTTTTTTGAAGCAAAGGTAGTGTGGCCTTTAAAATTCACCTTGTTAAATTCGAGGTATTGTTTGCTCTTAAGACCATGTTTGGGTCAAGACTCGAGAATTATAGCTTTTGTTTCATAAAACGACGCGCATAATTATTGGATGCAAATTTATTATAAATTCCTGGTTCATTCTGATGCAGGAGCAATAATCCTTTGTTTGAAATCTACAGCGAATTCCAAGTAATCTGAAACGTGAACTGCGACAACTCCACAGAGAGCACTTTCATTATTGCCTGAAGTTTATTATTTTGAAATAATAAACCAGAAAAAGATGTTGCTGGACCCATTGTTGAACCAAATGGGTGGACGGTGCTGCATTTCATGTGGCAATAAAAATATTTATGAGTTCAGGCTTTGAATCGGCCCCTGGATCGGAGTCTCCAACAGAACAGCCTTATTTCTTGATTGCCCCACAATTATGACGTGTTTGTCTTAAGACGCGATTTTTCGCTTTGTCAAGCTACTCGCCGAAATAGTTCTTCAGGCGTTTAGGGCCGGACGCTTCCAAGAAAAGACAAAAAAGATTTATGGTTTCGGTATGAAGAACCGTCGGAAATTCGTTCATGATCTTGCAGCTGCAAAGGATTTCGCAGCATGGTGTCTATAATGAAAGACGTTGAGGCATTCTCCCAGAACTGTTTATTCTTTCAACACATATTCACTTTTACAGAGTCAGTCGATAGGCAATGGAAGTTTGTCATATTCCACTCTGTATAATTGATCATTTAGTCAGGTTCATTTTCCTGTCCGTTTACGGATTCTGTCCTCGTCATTGAGGTTCCAAACCTACTCTACAAATATCGAATCTCTAAGTTGTTTCTTCAAGAAATATTACAAACGATTTCATCAAATAATGAACCAAAATTAAATGGCGGCCTTCATCGAATTCGCAAAGTCGAAAATAGCACTTCTCTCATACCGTACAGTAGCAAACATGCACATTGTTACATTATTGACATGTACAGGGTGAGCAAAATTAGTTGTCCACTGAAGGGATCTCGAGAACTATAGCAGCTAGAAGAAAATTGATAACATATTCTCGAGCTCTTTTTTCCTGACTAATCTGAATCTGAAAACAGATCCAGCTTATCGTTCATAGAACTTGAGTTATGAGCGAAAATTGAGAAAACGTCATTTTCAATAATGCTGAATAAATCGCTTGTTTGAACTCGTATTCGGAATCTGTTGATACATTCTACAGGCACTTTTTTGGGAGTAATTGAAATATAATATGACTGAATTCTTTAATTCAGCCATTTTCGAGAAATGAGAAGGATTATGGATTTTTCAAATGTAAACTATAGTCGAAAGTTCGCTTTTCTTGCTTCAAAATTTTTGCTGATTTCAAAAATGTATCATATGCCGCTATTGACATGAATATAACATGAGAAAAAGGCCAATATTCTTTTCCCGCTTTTCTATTCACTGTTGAATTATTATAAGTAGGCTGGCATTACCATAGCGACCATTGAATATGCATTATATATATTATTATATGTCGTTCTGGATATTTCTCGAAATAGACTTCCCTTGCAACTCAGCTATTTCCATTCGCTTGAATATAGCATACCAACATATCGAATTTTTCGTAATGTGGAATATTTCGGACCATTAGGGATAATAAACAGATTTGCTATTGCTAATCTTAAGAACTATGACAAATTAACCATAGAAATATTCATTCAGCAATCGCTGATAGAGGCGCAAGTTCATATAAAGATAATGCATATTCAATCGTCGCTATGGTAACGTCAGCCTGTTCATAATTCAACAGTGAATAGAAAAGCAAGAAAAAAGTATTGAATTTTTTCTCATGTAATATTCATGTATATAGCGACATGATACATTTTTGAAATCAGCAAAAATTTTGTAGCAAGACAAGAGAACTTTCGACTATCGTTTACATTTGAAAAATTCAAAATCCTTCTCATTTCTCGAAAATGGCTGGATTAAAAATTCAGTCATATTATTTGAATTACTCCCAAAAAAGTGCCTGTAGAATGTATCAACAGATTTCGAATAAGAGTTCAAACAAGCGGGTTATTCAGCATTATTGAAAATGGCCATTTCTCAATTTTCGCTCATAACTCTATGAACGATAAGCTGGATCTGTTTTCAGATTAGGATTAGTCAGGAAAAAAGAGCTATCGAGAAAGTATTATCAGTTTTCTTCTAGCTGCCATAGTTCTCGAGATCCCTTCAGTAGACAACGAATTTTGCCCACCCCGTACAATCTTGTGAGGCGAAGTTCTAGGAAAGCATTCGATTATTTAAACGTTCGAGCCCTGAATTTTTCACGAAACAAACAACTTTGCTCCGGAAAATTGAGAGTAATTTTGCCGTGCATCGGTATTTACTATCACCATTAATACAAAAGAACTTCCCAGAAGCCTTTTAGCGGAAAACCCTTCACCAGAATAACGAAGTGTATAATGAAGTTACGGGTATTGTTGCCTCTTCGGCTACTTTCTTCTGGGAATTTTCCTTAATTTCCACAGCACGCTTTACCGGCATCGTTCAATAATAATTGTTTTGCGTGGAAGTTTCATATTAGTTCGTAAAAGCTGAAATAAACTCGGGCAAATAAAGGAAACAACGAGAATTCCATAGGAGGCAATTTGTTTTCAAACAACTTCAATAAACATCCAGGGTAAGGTTCACTTAAATTTTATCTCGGGCGATGGGTCCAGAAGTGATAAAATTTGGCTTCATGATTCCCCGTATGTGTGATATAATGCTGTTTGTCATGATATTCGAAGGGAGCTTTTCCTGCACATTATCTGGGAAAAATTGTTCTTTCAGACGAAACCAACATGCCCCATCAGACGACTGAAGGCGATGATTTGGATAGCATTTTTATCAGGTTGTATTACCGAGAAAAATGTTGCGAATTTCACACAAAGACTATTTTTCTATTTGGATTTTCAGCACAAAGCTCAAGAAACGATACATCTCGGTAAAACTCGCAAAATGGTTTTGTCCATTTGCCAACTCGAACTCCTCATTCGCATCTTACAACACGCACCAAAAATTTCGAATTTCTACATTTTTTCTTCACCGTTATGCAGGCTACCTACTCTAAGATCAACCAGAAAGGTTGATTAGATATGTCAGTACATCTACATAGGTTGAACGTACGGTGCCACGAGACGAAATTGGAATCTGCTCCAGTCGCACGCGCGGGTTCGAGAAACTGCGCAGGACTATTTGAATACAAGCTCCTGTCAAGCTGTGAAGGCACGCCTGCGCAGATACTTCTCTTCGGTATGCAATAAAGTTTTCGGATCAAGTTTCGCGAACTCCAGACATTTGTTCCACTTGAGTTGTCTGGAAATTCCCATTATGTTTAAAACGAAGACGCTGAACCGTACACAACATTTATCAGTTCGATTTCTCGGTGATTAAGTGGCCTGAAATAATCGACTATTGATAATCAAGAGATGATTGAATTGCTTCTCTTTCACTGAATTTGGTTCGGTCGCATGTGCGGGTTCAGAAATTATTCCAATACAGGCTCCTCTCGAACTGTACAGGTACGCCAGCGCCGATGTACCTCTCCGGTACTCTATAGAGTTACTGACTTGAAACTCCCAAAACTTAGAGATTCGTTCCACTGCAGCTGTGTAGAAATATCTTTTATGTTAACAATAAAGACGCTTAACCGTACTCAACATTCATCAGTCTGATTTATTCATGGATAAAATGATCTAAAGTAATAGTATTGTGACCGAGTCACACAGCAATAATTTAAATTGGAAGATCGAAAGTCGGGAGGTGATTGATTGGCTTCCCTTCAATTAAATCTGCTCTGGTCACATGTGTGGATTCCAGAAACTGCGCTATTCCAATACAGGCTCCTGTCAAACTGTGCAGGCAAGATATACATCTCCGGTATCCCTTGGAGTTTTCAGCTCAAGCTTCGCAGAATGTACACATTTCATCCAAAGTAGTTGTTTGACCTATTATGTTAACAATGAAACGCTAAACTTACTCATTTTTCTGTTCGATTTCTTAGTGGATTAAGTGGCCTAAAATAATCGTGAGGTGACCGAGGCGAAGATGTCTGTCGTTAGACAGCAATCATTTTAATTGGACGATTGAAAGTCGGGAGGTAATTGAATGGCTTCTCTTTCCCACAGCTAAAACTGGAATGTATCGACTCGTTTCGTGGGGACAACGATGGTTGAGTATGTGTACGGCGGCCACAACGGCGCTTCAATAAGCAATTACCGGGCCGAACAATGACCGGAAAATGGCACTGACTACTGGTAAATGTCGCGACGATCGGAATTCATTATTGATTCAAGATTTCCGATGACATAACGAGGTAACTCTAGACCGGAACAGAAAGAACCCGCGTCTTGTCTGTTGGAACATCGTAGCTTGAAAAAATACAGATGGGGTATTATCATTTATTATTAATTAGGGTGAAGCTTCAGGACTGCAAATATTTGTGGAATTTTTTTTTATTATATAGTGAACGAAATATCCAGCCTAAAAGGATTGGGTTGAACGAGATCCTGACTTTGGCGAAATTTTAACGGTAGAATTTTTGAAAAAGCCGAATTCAGCAAACTTTTTCATGTTTTGTTTGCATGTTAAAAATTTGCATTTTTGGCACTAGATGTGTCAATCTTAATCGATATTCAAAATACATCACGATAACTGATTTCTAAAACATAATTGAGTCTCTACAACTGGTAGTAAACACCGCAATTTTCAGAAGGAATATGTCTTGTCATTATACAGAGTGTAACAGCCAAATGGAATAAATTCGATAACTAATAAATGAAGGGGTGTTAAGAAAAACGCTCGGACACGTCGATTTGTAATTTTAAATGCGCATAGTTTTCAAGAAAATAAAATTATATAGGGTGTTCCATGCGACCGTGGCCAATACCAACTTTCTTATTTCAAATGTAACCCCCTGTATATTATTTATTCTTTGGATTCTTCAGAAAATTCTAGACACAATTCATGTACAATGTCCTATACCTATCTTCAACTTTTTCGGAAATATTTAGTGTTTTCAAAAATGTTGAGTAACGTTAGAAGACAATTCTACACCAGATTAGCATGTTGCCAAGACGTTCGCGGCGAGCATTTTGCACATTTCCTACATTGACATTAAGGTTTTTTTTTGTTTTTTTTTAATCATTAGGAAATAATCAGTATTACTTATCAGATTTTAAGTGTAATGTACCGAATTTGTGAAATAAAATAATTTTTATTACAAAACGTTGATTTTTGCACTAAATCTTAAAACACTTAATATTTCCGAAATAGTTAAAGATAGGTATATGACATTGTGCATGAATTGTATCTAGAATTCTCTGAAGAATCCAAAAAATAAATAATATACAGGGGGTTGCATTTGAAATAAGAAAGTTGGTATTGGCCACGGTCACATGGAACACCCTATATAATATTATTTTCTTGAAAAATATGCGCATTTAAAATTACAAATCGACGTGTCCGAGAGTTTTTCCCAACAAGCCCCCATTTATTCGATATCGAATTTATTCCATTTGGCTGTTACACTCTGTATGTAATGTTCACTAGTTAAAAGATAATTCAGAATATACATACATAGTGATCCACCTTAATGGCTTCTGAGACTTCATATCATAATTTTAAGCTAAATATTTGCATGTGGGAGTTCTCAAAAATGAACTTTATCGTTATAATATTTTCAGGCCTCTGCAATTCCCGGTTATACCTTAAATATCTTACTACATTCTTCTTTATATCGCACATTATCAAAAATATCCCATATCTTGTGTGAGAACTAAAAAGTAAATGAATAACCAACCAATACTAAGAATAGTGGATGGAAGAGCCTATTTCTATTTCACCAACAATACACCGGCTTTCTTCAAAATGGATCATTTTACCGTGAAGTTATTTTTCAATGTTTCTCACTACTCCGTTCTATTGTGATCGTTCAAGTAACAAAAAAGCTCATAAATCAGGGGTTGTCAGTTTTTGCGGAACCTGAAAGCGTCAGAGATTCAACCCATTGCCTTCCGAATAATAACTAATTAATCTTTGTTGAACTTAGGATCCTTTGGGGTAAACTCACATTTGAAATGGGATGGACCGTACTCTCAGTTCATTGACGGTCTCGAGGATTATTTTTGATGCGGAACAAAGGGACACGAAATTCATTAGAACCGCCCAATAGGTAAAAAATAGTAGAAAAAAACAGACGTGAGGTCAGGAGCTTTTGCGAGCTTCTTAGAGAGGAAATGGTTAATAGAAAAGAAAGAGCTCCGGTAATAATGAGCTAACATAAACAATCCGTCCAATAGGTCATAAGTATCTAGAGTTCTATCTGAGGTTTCATAGGTATGTCGGTCTGATGACAGAAAAAAACCGTAAAACTGCAGTATTCGTCTCCTTAGACATCGATTCTTGGGTGTAGATGCTTTGGTTGATTAGATCAAGATAGAATATTTGTTGACTTATCGACAGATATTCGTCCTTGTGTAAATGTTCAGATATTGGGGGTGAAAACCTAGAAAACATCTGAAAAATGAAATGACAATCGGTTGTTCCCAGGAACAATTTCGATATCAATCATTGAGCAAAATTTTTCCTAACTACCCTTGACTAATAGTTTTAATTTTGCAATCCGCAAGAACGTTTTCTATAAAAAACAATTTTATTCAATTTTCATTACTTCTTTTTCAGATACTGGGAGTGAAAACCTAAAAAACACCTGAAAAATAAAACAGGTAACAGACTGTTCTTAAAAACAGGGGCGTAAAGAGCTTCAAAACAGAAATCAAATCACTCATTCGAAAAAATATAGTATGGGAAAGTAAAATAATCTAGAACACACGAGCACAAACACAAATGGTAAATAAACATGATCTAAATCATCATTGATAAACGAAATAGAAATTTGTTTAATATTTTGCAATCCTCTTATCTCGTATTATAGGTAGTAAATATCCCATAATAATCTTTCGATAGAAAGTGCAACAAGTCGAGAAATGCACTGACGCGAAGAAAGGAATCTTGTGTGATCATTTGTCTATTCACGCCGCACACTATCCAGAAAATCAGATAGAGTGAAGGAGTGCGGGCTGAAATGGCGCAGACGATAATATTTCCAGAACTCTTGGTTCGATCTTGTCCATCAACGAACTAAACCGGCCCTTATGAGCGCTGCTCAAAGGTTGTATCGATAAGATAGTTATTCAGTATCTAGCTCATTCCGTTCGAAAGATATCGTAGCAATTAATAGACGTACTGGTATAATTGAATTTCACTACGATTTTTTCTAATTAATCGGTTGAGAATTCTTAAATATAAACAATTTTAATTTTGATTAGAAAATGGCCTCGAACTATTAATAGCGAAAATCGGTCGAAGATTTCCGCAACTATTGGTATTTGAAATCTCAGTTTTCTTTAATTTTTTCAAATCAATTCATCACTTTGTGATAATCGAGGAGACAAACATGCGCTAAAGAGCCTCTTAGTACATGTCAGTACGTTTCCAGATTTTTTTAAACGACTCTCGGCTGTGAATGCTGAGGAATACGAATGAAGGAATAAGGTTATTCAAACCTAACTTGTGTTAAATTTCAATTATTTGAGGCTCTCGTTGAAAATAATGAGAAAAAAACCGAAAGAGCCCGATGTTACCTGTTACCAAAAGTGTTGAACCTAATTGAAGACAGTTGACAGGTTTTCCAGTGATCAGAGTCACGTGGGAAGAATCCATGAAACTTTTCACCAACCTGAAAAAAAAACAAAGATATTAGAGGATTATTCTTCGGAGTTTTCCAAAGAAAGTGGTACGCATGCTTGTTTTAAGAAAGTGAATCGCGTATAAAATTGGCGACCAACGTGGGGCTACAGTATTGTGTTATTTTTCACTAGTTTTTCCGATGAATCTGATCGTATGACATCTGTGATAGCTTGTATATTCGCCTCCAATGCTCCAAGAATTGCTGTTTCATCGCCATACACCAATAACCTAACATAGCATATGAACTTCGCGAACAGATTGATTTTTTTCAAAGTAAATTTCCACGATTTGGAAGCCTTGTTTGAACGATTCATGATGAAATACCAAACCTCACTAAATAGAAATGTCAACACAGTTTGACAATTCAAAATGTCAAACCATACACACCAACCATCGAACCTCATACAGCCAATGGAACCAATTAAAAAGTAGGAAGCTCTACTATGAATTAAGAAATGGCAAAGTAGCACGCTCTAAGAAATGCATAATTCATCTAAATGTTAAATGAACAGTAGACACAGATAGTGAAACCGGTATTGTTTGAATGAAAGATGCACCTCCGCAAGAATTTGACAAAGTTTTGTCTATGGTTTCGAGATGACTTCACCGACGTAATGAAGGCTCGAACGCGCCTTATATTTCCCCGTCTCCCAGCACAGTTAAGCGATTACTCGCAGATTAATAATTCTATAATTATTCTTCGTGCCCTCAACCCGGAAAATCAGCCAGATATTTCTTGGTGTTGATAACCAGGATCTCCTCGCCGAGCTCCAGAACGTCAGAATCGATTGCCTTCGAGTAACACAGCGAAATTGAATCTGATTCATGAGCTGTTCCCATCGTAATGCAAATAAGATTAAAGAGCGTGCTCTGCTCCGGACCGTATAATGAAATCCCAAGATGGCGCTGCCTAAGGTGGCACACAAATCATCCTGGGGACCCTGTGGTAGTAGATATGAATGTGTTCAGATTCTTCGTGTGTAACACACCTAGCGCCTTCTTGATTGATCGCGTTGTATCCTGATTTGTTTTGGTAAATTAGATCGTCTCCGAGCTCGGATTTAACTCGACAATAAAACTAGTTCACAGATTATTTTATGCTTTCTAGACAGACACGTTCGGTTAAGTCATCTAGTAGATCTTGATGTAGTTAATTAACATCAGAGAGGTTTTTTCGCGCATGTTCTAGGACGACGTGCTATCATTGCATTGAATCATAATAGGGGTTTTTCCTGAATTTGGGTTATTACTGCAAATGCTAATTTGAACAAGATTAATATGGGTTTGATTCATCATTTTCCCAAATTACCTTCAGAAAATATTCAAAATCAGGTTTCAAAATTGGGGTTTGGGATTTGTCATGCATGCACGAAGTGACAACGTTGTTTAGTAGAATAGTGGGTTAAATTTGAATTTTCTCTTTATAGGTTACGAGCAGTTTTGACAGTTGGGAGAGACTGGAGGACCAACAATAACCTTAAATGCATTGTTTACTATGGGAAAAAGCGATTGGGCTTGTGATTTTGTATGAATTTGGACATTTTGGACTGAAATATTCACTATTGCATTATCTAGGAACTATATCCAAAGTACTTGATATCTTGTAACAGTAACAGCTTGACTTAATTTATGGAATTTTTCGAATAAATACAATTCTTGCTGGTTGAATGTGTTGTTGCATGTTGCTTGGTTTAGTAAGGCAAGAAATACAATTTGAAACCTTTTTTTTTTTAAGTAAATTCAGGTATTCAAGGTCGAATAATCAACATCAAATCGATGAAAACTATCAATGAGTTGTTGAAGTATTTTCATTTGAATGGTACGTACTAACCAGATGTGGAGAGGAACTCAATGTATCCATTATAAAAGAGAGGAATAAGAATATTCTATCGGTTCTGAAGGAGAAAATCATATTTTCTGAATTAATTCAATAAAGAACTGCGCTCTAAAATGGAAATTCACAGAATAAATGTTACTTTGCAACTTGTCAGTTACCTCGGCAAAGAACATAGGTTGTATATTAGTCTGGACAATCAATAAAACTTGAATTAGATAGGATTGATTCATACCATTGACATTCAGGTATGCAATGACAACGAAATTCAGCTGATTTTCATGTTTAGTCGAGTAATATCATGTAGGTTATTTTGGTAGGGCATACCGAACGATTCGGGTTATGGAATACTTGAAAATCATAAGTTCTTAATAAACATTTCTTTATTACTTAAACAAGACAGGATTTATAAAAGATATTTCCATTCAGATATTCAATGCAGGCAAATTTTTAGATGATTCTCACTTAAGGTGCAGTATTACTACTGCCAATGTTTTGTTTGGGTATGCCGATTGATAACAGGTAGGGAATTTTCGTAAAATCGTAAGTTTTTGATGAACATTCCTGATTGTTTTCACAAAAAAAGATCTAAATCACCCTTGAGTCGTATTTTAGGAACAAAAACCATCCACTGTGTCAATACACTGTTCCTATCTACTACACACAGAGAAATAACTGGCAGTATCTAGGAATGAAAAATTTATTAGCACTATGATATCACAAAATGTTTCCGCAATATTTTACCTCCATACGAAAGTAACAAGGTGCCTATATAATTTACTACAACACACGAAAAGACTGTTGACTGAACTAACCATCTGTTTATTTGCCTGTATATGAAGTCAGGGACTAATTTCATAATATGTATACCAAATTTATACTATCCTTTTCAAAAAAAAGTGAATATATCAATCCAAAATTTCCAAATGAATACGAAATCACGAGAGAAATCGCTTTTTCTCATAGTAAACAATGCATTTTAGGTTATTGTTGGTCCTCCAATCTCTCCCAACTGTCAAAACTGCTCGTGACCTATTGCTTTTTCTGCTATAGAATTACGAAACATTATTCCTATTCTGTGGTACACACGTGTTCTTTGTCAATATAACCAAACAATTTCCGTTTGCGATTTGTCCGTAATATGACAGTCTGTGCTCTTCTTTTTCTATTCCTTGGTCGTTGTCTTCTACTCTAACCAGATCGAAGTATAGCTATCCCTGTTTTCCTAAGCAAAGTAACACATTTGACGTCCTTTTCTTTCCGACCAAATTTCATGGAATATTGTTTTCTTGTGAAAGATGAAAAATAAAAAATCAACCATAACACATAAACAACATAAATTTTGAGGTGATGTGAAAGAAGTGTGAATACAAAAGTTGTAGTTTTTTTTATTATTCCCAACTTAATCGTTTAACTATTTTCCATTACCTTTAAAACCTCAGATAGCCTAATAAATCAGGAAAAACTGTGATCTAAATTTTAAAATTTGTATCTTGAACATCGACATGGATATTATTTACCTGTCTTGAGGTTTGTGACCCCTCGGTACATAAAAATTACAGTTTTTCCGAAAAATTTTCTTACATATCTACACAGCAACGAAGCTTGGAATGCGTAACTTCATCTCATTTACATATTTGCCCGCAAAATCCATTAAAATGAAATAATATTTTGAATTTATGTTTGGCGGCTGTTCAGATATATTTTTCACATCATCAGAAAAAGAGATTTCAATGAAAAAAACCTCTCAAATTTCAGAAGAAGATATTTTGACGTAAGAATTCGATTGAAAAGAGGGTGGTTTTTCAATATTTATTCAAAATGAGGTGAAAAAATAAATATTTTGAATAAAAAAAAATCAGTGTATTCGGGACATGGAAAGGGAAGTTATTACCAAATTTCATGGAATATTGTTTTCTTGTGAAAGATGAAAAATAAAAATCAATCATAACACATAAACAACATAACAACATAAATTTTGAGGTGATGTGAAAGAAGTGTGAATACAAAAGTTGTAGTTTTTTTTATTATTCCCAACTTAATCGTTTTACTATTTTCCATTACCTTTAAAACCTCAGATAGCCTTCAAAATCAGGAAAAACTGTGATCTAAATTTTAAAATTTGTATCTTCAACATCGACATGGATATTATTTACCTGTCTTGAGGTTTGTGACCCCTCGGTACATAAAAATTACAGTTTTTCCGAAAAATTTTCT
This sequence comes from Myrrha octodecimguttata, assembly GCA_958510865.1. Classification (NCBI taxonomy): domain Eukaryota; kingdom Metazoa; phylum Arthropoda; class Insecta; order Coleoptera; family Coccinellidae; genus Myrrha; species Myrrha octodecimguttata. Next base: position 31,685,915 of record OY294065.1, on the reverse strand, counting down.
TACATATCTACACAGCAACGAAGCTCGGAATGCGTAACTTCATCCCATTTACATATTTGCCCGCAAAATCCATTAAAATGAAATAATATTTTGAATTTATGTTTGGCGGCTGTTCAGAAATGATTTCAAGTTAAATGGTTAATTGGCCGAGCGGGCGTCGAACATATTTCACGTGGTACTAACGATAATACGAATACAATTACTGTTGCTCTCGATACTTGCCAAATATGCAAACATTAGTGCTTGTGCTGAATTCAATTACTGCGGATTGTATTTTTGATTCACTGGTCTGCATGGCGACCTGAATGCTCGTGAGCTAAGGTTATTTCAGCGTGGAATATGTAGTTTCAGAGCAGTCATGATACCGGGTGTCCCACGAATACCGTTCGTTAGATTATTTTCGGGGAGGAACCGAAATTCACGTTTGCAACGGGGGTTTTTCCTGAATTTGGGTTATTACTGGAAATGCAAATTTGAACATAATTATTATGGGTTTGATTCATCATTTTTCCAAATTACCTTCAGAAAGTATTCAAAATCAGGTTTCAAAATTGGGGTTTGGGATTTCTCAGGCATGCACGAAGAGACAACGCTGTTTAGTAGAATAGCTTTTTCTGCTATAGAATAATGAAATATTTATTCCTATTCTGTTGTACACACGTGTTCTTTGTCAATATAACCAAACAATTTCCGTTTACGATTTGTCAGTAATATGACAGTCTGTGCTCCTCTTTTTCTATTCCTTGGTCGTTGTCTTCTACTTTAACCAGATCGAAGTATAGCTATCTCTGTTTTCCTAAGCAAAGTAAGACATTTGACGTCCTTTTCTTTCCGAGAAAGCTGAATTCCACGTTGCCATATCGTGCACTCATGACAAATCCCTTTAAATGCAAATCCCCATTTTTATTTTTCAGTTTTTGGTGATCAGACATTTTTTCAAAAATATAATATTGAAATTATATGTTTGAAATGTGATGTTCTGAAGGTTTTTCATGAAAATTACTGCATTTTCGTTTGAAGGAAAAACCCCCATTTCGGACTTGGGCTAAAGAGACTGAATGTAAATTTTTTGAAATCCGTGGGACTTCCGGTTTTACCGGAAGTGACACCAACTTTCGTTTTTCAAATGGGAAGCCCTATATTTTTTAATGAAAATAGATTCCTTATGAAATTCTCACTTGTCCTAGTGTGAAATTTTCGAATTTGTTTCAGAATATTCTTTTTTAACGTGAAATTCCAATAAAAATATTAAAAATTCCAAACTGCTGAAACATGGATATCTTTCAGGTTTTTCATTGGAAAAATGCCGTTTTGAGGTTTCTGCGAGCAGTAACAATAATGTTTTTGCAGCAATAGTCAAAATTGAAACAAATCCATGATACAGGAGGTCACAGAAGCGTTGTCAACGTTGGCGTGAAAACTCAATTTTTTCAAATTAGAACCTCATTTTTATGGCCATATTGGAATCTACGTTGGAAAATTTGGTGTTATTTCCACACCTTCATAATTTTTCAACGTGGATTCTAACATGAACATAAAAAATGAGTTTCTGATTTGAAAAAACAGAGTTTTCAAGTTTTCGGAGTTGCCAACCTTGTCAACGCTTTCGTGACCTCCTTTATCATGGGTTTCAATGCTGACTATTGCGACAGAAACATTATTCTTACTCCTCGCGGAAACCTAAAAACGGAAATTTTCCAATGAAAAACCTGGCATATATCCATGTTTCGGCAGAGCGCCATTTTCAAAATTTTTATTGGAATTTCAACTTAAAAAAGAATTTTCTGAATGAAATTAAAAAATTTTACACTAGGACAACTCAGAATTTCATAAGGAATCCATTTTCATCATAGAATTGGCTCTTCCCATCTGAAAAAACATTATTCTTACTCCTCGCGGAAACCTAAAAACGGCATTTTTCCAATGAAAAACCTGGCATATATCCATGTTTCGGCAGAGCGCCATTTTCAAAATTTTTATTGGAATTTCAACTTAAAAAAGAATTTTCTGAATGAAATTCAAAAATTTTACACTAGGACAACTCAGAATTTCATAAGGAATCCATTTTCATTATAGAATTGGCTCTTCCCATCTGAAAAACGAAAGTTTGTATCACTTCCGGTGAAACCGGAAGTCCCAAAATCGATTGTCCGTACGCACGATTACGGGCGCAATAAAATTTTGAATGGGTATATCTGCGGAATTATTGGGTGGATTTCACCCATTCACGAATTCGGCTCTCGTAATTAAGGTCCAAACCTACTCTACAAATATCGAGTTTTTAAGTGGTAAGTGGCCAATGTTTCCAAAAAACAGATTAGGTCGAATTGAAATCAGGTACTTCATAGGAAAAATCCTAGAAAAGCACTTCCGTGAAGGCAGCAGCATTTGAGCGCATGTTCAAATTCGTTGCCAAAGCGGTGATCTCCATTGAACATGCGCGCAAAAGCTGCTACATAAATCTTCAAGCTATCATTTTTCAATCAAGTTCTTGATTTCAATTCGATCCAATGTTTTATTTGTCGAAAATATTGGGAATATAAAAATTTACAATGGGTATATCTATAGAATCATTGGGCGGATTAAGCCATTCACGACATTCCTAAGATCCAAAGCTACTCTACAAATATCGATTTTCGAATGTAATTTCTTCCGGAAGTTATTGTGTTCATGGTCGGCTGAACAGTCGATAGAAAACTGCGGATAATATTGCTGGCTTCGATTATTTTGACTGACCATAATGTTCGAGCAATAACCCACAATATTTTCCAAACTTGTTTATTTTGTAGTCCCATATAAACCGTAAAAATATGAGCCGACACGGGTATTACCTCGAACAATAGAGTAGAGAAACTTGAAACAACTGTTTTAATGCACATAAAATTTCGAAGTGTTTGTTTGGGTTTGGAGAGCAGCATGGACTGAGAATTTCTAAAGTGACTGACCATCAACTTAAGAATTTCCGTCATTCAATTTCAAGCTGTCGCGCAGTCAGACGGGGACATTCTAGATTCACGAACGTATTTTCTTGGGGGCAAACAATGCCTCGAATAAAACAACGTGACTTTTCGAGACCAGAGATCGTTTTTTTCAAGAAAATTTCTGGGTATAAATGGCTCAAAAAAATTGTATGAATGCTCATTGTTGCTAATTTTATATATTCAAGAATTTTCATGAAGATGAAACTGATATGGAGTGGAAAATGGAAAAATAAATAATATTGCGCATTCTCACAAAAAATTGAGTACATCCCAAAACAAACTCTATAAAAATAGGAATTGGTCTAATGGAGAAAAAAGAGCTCCAGTAATAATAAATTAACATAACCACAAGGACCAATATCTGTCGATAAATCAACAAATATTCCCTCCTGATCAGAGAAAATCATCCAATCAACCAAAACATCTACACCGAAGAAGCGGATCTAAGGAGGATGACTACAGCTGTTTCACAGTTGTTCAGATGGACCATCTGAAAGGTGACCTGACGATCAGTAACTGTGAAACAGCGGTAGTCATTCTCCTTGGATCCGCTTCTTCGGTGTAGATGTTTTGGTTGATTGGATGATAAGCTCTGATCAGGGGGAATATTTGTTAATTTATCGACAGATACTTGTCCTATCTGATTGGCGCCCCAAAGAATCTCAAAGGCCTGCTGAAATTCTGATTAGCTCGATTCACGGTCATACGCGTTGACTTCTACTATTTGGGTAGCTTTACTGATGGTAGCCAATCACCACTTCTATTTATTCGCGTTATGCTGACGATGTCCTACGAACCACTCTATTACTTCATTTAAATGGCTGTGAAGTCGTCTTTTTCTACTCTTTCTCTTCTGTTTCAATTGAAACTAAAACACCAGAAGCATGCGCAAACCGCTGTCGAATGCTACGACAGGAAGGTAAGAGTGCACTCAATCTTACGCACAAGTAGACATCACTACCAATCATACCAATAGCCCTATGACCTTTATTTGGATTTGGTTCTGGTCAATGCATAATTGAAAATCTCAACTTCGATTCGTAATTTAAGTTGACTGCAGAAATGTTCAACAATAACTTATCTGAACTCAAAACACAAAAGATGAAACTTATCCTTGAATTGAATGCAAACGTCAGCAAAAAACTCACTCCAGAAAAAAATTCATCATCAATATTTGATAATCAACAGCGGATATCGCTTGAAGATTAATAATTCGTAGACTTCTCCAACTTTTTCGGAGCAGCTAAAAAGTAAGTTTGTAGAGTTTTTCACAATCCTAAAGCGGATAAAACTTAGTTGACTCTTCCTTTTCCTTTTATCGATGATATTAGTTTTGTGAGTTGGGGAAATATCTTGACTGGTTCGCACGGAGATTGACGCTTGTCAATAATGAATTTGTCAATATTATTGACCGGGTAATGTACCTATATGCCCGATGTCTAACCTTGAATATCATTCGATATTCTGAAAATTTTATCAATTTCTTATTTGCCGATTATTTTCTTCAGTCAATATTTGTCAGCGCCTATCTGAATACAAAATGATATTTACTTACTGCCAAATCATACCATGAATGAATAAAAAATTCATAACAGTTTACGCGGAGGATATATGAAATCGAACATCCACAAGTTGAAGGTTCATATAAAAATCTAGAAAAGCACTGACGTGAGGTCAGAAGCTTTCACGCGCTTCTTCAGATTCTTACTATTAGATCAACACGAAATTTTGCACCTAGTTGCGTGTGGGTAATCTCCACCTGATTACGAAGTTTCAATCTGATTGCATTTGTACTTCTTGAGATATTGTGGAAATAACGTTGAAATTTAAAATAAGAAATTCGGCACATTGTTTGTGTAAGGTTCGTGCCAAATTCCATTGAAATTTAATCGATATTTTCAGAGGAAAAAAAATGTTTTCATAAAAAATTCGAAACATTTTCCAATGAAATTTTTACAAAATTTTCCGACAACTGGATCCACACGAAATTCTGCTCTGAGTTGCTCGTTGGTATTCCAATTCTGCGAGGATCATCTGTTTTCTGTTTGAGTCTTAACTGACCTGTCAAACACCCTTCGTACTCAATTCGATAAAGTTGCCTCCGAAATAATTAATAAAATCACAAGTTCCGCATCTTTCTGGCGACGCATGACGTTCGAAATGAAGTTAAATTTCGTTTCACGCTACAGTTGGGCGCAGACAGGTTAACTGCAACCGGGAATGATCGTTGTAACGTATAAACCGCTCAACCTTTCCTGCCTAATCTAGTTTAGATCCGGCACAGATCGCATGAGTATGTTGTTGGATGTTCTCGTCACCGGAACCCGATAAAATGCTTCACATATCGAATATACAGTGTCAGTTTTTAAATATACCTACCACCCTTAAAAATCAGAAAAACCTAGAGAAGCACTGACTTGAGGCCAGGAGCTTGTTTCAATTTTTACTATTAGATCATCATGAAATTTTGCACCTAGTTGCGTGTTGGTAATCTCCACCTGATTACGAAGTTTCAATCTGGTTGTATTAGTACTTCTTGAGATATTTCGGAAATAACGTTGAAATTCCAAATAACAACGAAATTTGGCACATTTTTCAAATTATATCTCCGAAAGTAAATATCGGATCGAATTGAAATTTGGAATATTGTTGTTCGATACTGACTCTAAGGTTTGTGCCAAATTCCATTGGAATCTGATCAATATTTTCAGAGAAAAAAAAATTCATCACAATTTTTTTGTAATTCTTTTACAACTGGATCCGAACGAAATTTCGCTTTAAGTTGCACGTTGGTATAACAAAACTGTTCACGAAGTTTCAATTTGATCGAGTCAATCCAACAGATTCCACTCATTAACGGACTCGACCGAGATATCTGGACCTAACCTAATCTGACAATTTCAAGTCGCTAAGTCTTTTCCTTCTTATAAAGCATATACGGACGTACGGACGGACAGAATTGAATTTGACCACTGATTCTTCTCCAGAAAGTTCAACCAAATCGTTTGAGACCATTTTAGGCTCAAAATCTGTCGAAGGGTTTAGCGGATAAGGGCAGGACAAGAGTTGCAGGATTTTAATAATAAAAATCATGAATCGTCAAATATTCTTCCGCTATGTGTGCTTGATATTATGTCATACGCACACAAACGAAAATACGAGTACTGGAACACTCAACCCCAATGAGGACGATGCTCTGGAAGAACAATTTTACCAGCGTCATCTAGGGGGATCCTTACGAACTTAACCCTCCGAGATGCAGAAATCTGTATCGATGTTGATAACTTTCACAATGAAATCGCACTTTTCTTCTTGTTAAAGCTTGGTGTAATGAAATGATTATCTCGAGTAACGGGTTGTCTGGTTGTTCATATTACACTATACTTTCAATTCGTTTAAATATGCGAATTATGTGTTCATTAATTCATGAATGAAAACTTTTATTCCATAAAACTCTTTCGGAATATTTTCCAGTAATATTTCCTTATAGTTCACAGTTAAGAAAGTATATTGTTTCCATCCTAACTCCCACAACTAACCACTCTCGGTTGAAAATCCGAAAATCTTTCTTTACGACGAAAATACTGTTTAGAATTTGTGAAAAAAACGTCAGAAAGAATTCTATTGAATTGAACGCGTTTGAAGCGACTGCTGCTTTATGCATAAACCGAAATATTAAAGCTTCCTTGCGATCGAGGGACTTTCATCCTTTGAATATCATTTCCTTTTTGCGGAGAGGGGTTTTCCTCGATTTTCACATAACTACCAGCGGCCGGAAAATTTGTGCGGGTATTTTATTCAACCTGTTTCATTTATGTACAGAACCTTCAAACATGAGTTTCATTCCAGCCTCTGTGGAATTTTCCGTTTGTTCCAACACGAAGGTGTATGTTTAGAATCCGTTCAATGGTTCCAGATATTTTATTTTTGCAGTATTTTGAGAAAGCTAGAATCCATCAGTTCAAATCTAGTTATGGAACAACAACGTTCTTCATCAGCGGATAAGATCCGCACACTATGCACTGTCAGTAATAATAGTTCAGTAAAACCGATACAATTTGCAATTCAATTCAGTCATGAATTAATAATAAGATAATATATAATTCTTTTGTATCTAGCGACCTACTACCGTTTTAGAGAAAAATCAAGTTTATCAATTTTATCTTTCCACTGTTGATGGACCATCCATTCCTGTAGTTCTAAAACGAAGCATTTGCAGATTCATGTTTATGTGATTTTCATTTTTGAAATTATCGATGTCGTCTTTTCTGTTTGTATTGAAAATTAAGGAACATATCTCCCCTATTATTCATACAAGAACAATCCATTTATTGGTTTATCTGCTTCTATTATCTTTCCTTATTGTTCTACAGTCCACAATCACTTCAAAGATGAGTAACATGAAACTTCTTATCAATATGCATAATAATGAATACAACCATTGCTCACACCAGTTTTTTCCTGCTATGATTATAATAATTATGGCTTATTGATAATTCCTAAATCCCATTGAAAATGTTTATATGGATCTTCAGTATTAGAAACATGCGCTCATGAAACCAACATGACAACAAAAATATGGAGGAACATGAAGGAATAATATATAGTAATATTAGAGAAGAACGTGAAATCAGCAGCTTTTGAACGCATATTCAAATTGATTAGAAAATGACAGCTCAGTACTGTAGAATATGAATTCCAGGTCTGTGTCAATTTCATTCAGATCTGACGTATTTTGTGCGGAAATTTTTGAATTGGCCTCAAAAGATTGCATTTGAACAAGGTTTTTCTCAGAATTTCTCTATACAGTGCGCGTCAAAATTATGGAATAAATTCATTTTCTCAGAAGAAAAATATTTGGCAACCAAATCCGGAAAAAGGTCAATTTTTGTTTCACTTTTACAGAATTTATATGCATTTTTGAAGGATTTTTGTTGCACCCTGTCCGATCCCCATCATCAACCCTCCAAATTTTTTGAATGGGGAAAGCAGGTCATGTGGTACTGTTTTGGTAAGGTCTCTGTATCTTCTTCACAGGCGTTGTTTTTTTGAAAAATTCAAAGAGGTTTTCAGTATGTGCACTTTGTCATGGCTCATTTACTTTGATACGATGGTACCTGAAGCAATTTGTCACCGAATGAAAGTCGACCATTACAGTTTTGTTCATGCACAACTTTCAACCCCTTTTAAACCCCTCACGTGAAAAATTAGAATGTGTGAAACATTGCGCTTCAGTTATGATCTAGAAACGTACAAATAATACACCTACTTAAGATAATAACTGAAGCGCAATGTTTCACACATTCTAATTTTTTACGTGAGGGGGTTGAAAGTTGTGCATGAACAAAACTGTAAAGGTCGACTTTCATTCGGTGACAAATTTCATCAGGTACCATCGTCTCAAAGTAAATGAGCCATGACAAAAAAATGAGCACATACTGAAAACCCTTTTTGAACTAATTTTGCAAGAAAAATCCTTTCAAAGGTACAAAGACCTTGCCAAAAAAGTACCACATGACCCACTTTACCTATTCAAAAAATTTAGAGGGTAGATGGGGATGGCACAGGGTGCAGCAGAAATCCTTCAAAAATGCATAAAAATTCGGTAAAAGCTAAAAAAAATTGACCTGTTTCAGGATTTTGTTGCCAAATATTTTTTTCTGAGAAAATGAATTTGTTCCACAATTTTGAGGCGAACTGTATAGCAAATGATCTATTTTATCCACTGAATCTCTGTTGAAGTTCAAAGAATTATGGTTATTGAAAGAAAATGAGGGCATAAATCCAACGGCAAATATTTGACGGTTATTATCGATTAATATTTTGACTTTATTCAGAAAATATTTATATTTATATATAACGAGCAAGGAACGCGAACTGAAAATATATTGCCCCATCTTAATATATGACAGGAGTATCTCTTATTAGGCTATTTTTGGTTTCGGAAGTTCAAAGTGATTCAATTTATCTACAAGGTCGATATAAATAGTTTTTGGACCGGAAGATTGTAATCTTGTAAGAAATGCTGCGAATCTAGGAGCTGGAGAAAAATAATACAAGATGCTGATCTTCATGAGCTTTATCAAAGGCGTAGTTGATTGTGTATTCGTGGTTCGTAGGTTCGTGACATAAATGATGAAATACAAGCTGAATCATTTGATTCGTTGTTTCGATAAGCAATGTTATTTATTATGATGAAAATTCACGGAATCCACCTTCGGAATCAAGCATCGAAAATGGTAAACAAATATCTAATCTGCAAGGTTGTTTCTTTCGGAAGTCATTGTGTTAACGATCAGTTGTTAGGGAAGAACTATAAATGACCCATTATGTCAGTGTGTGAAAATAAGTTAAATTTTTTTCGATTTTAATTCGAAAATATGTTTGCGTTTTGCCAAAAGGGCGAGCTATCAGAAACATATTAAAATCACCAACATTCAGTATACCGGGTGTCCCACGAATACCGTTCGTTAGAATATTTTTAGGAAGGAAACGAAATGCACGTTTGTAATTTCGGACTTAAGCTTTTACTTAAGAGATGATGGCCTGTAAATATTTTGAGATTCGTGGGACTTCCGGTTTTACCGGAAGTGAGACCAGCTTTCGTTTTTCGAATGGGAAGCCCCATATTTTATAATGAAAATAGATTCCTTATGAAATTCTGAGTAATTCTAATGTAGAATTTCTGTCAGAAATTTTTTTAAAGTGAAATTCCAATGAAAAATTGAAAATGACGTTCTGCTGAAACATGGAAAGCTTCCAGGTTTTTCTTTGGAAAAATGCCGTTTTTAGGTTTCCGGGAAAAGTTATTAATAGTGCTTCACCAATGTCCTAAAATTCATAATTTGATATGCATTCGGGATGACATTTCTAATATCAATCTTCTCAAAAACACAAGCGAAACTATAAATTCAGAATTTACATGCATACGATCATAAATAAATGTTCAATATATCCTCTATTTCCTTCGAGACAATAATTTTCTTTCTGAAAAGAATAGTCTCTCAGGTTCTAATTTAACAAAAATTGTTTTCACGTTTTCGAAATTTTCGATTTTGACAACGCTTTTGTGACCTCCTGTAACATGAGTTTCAATTCTGACTATTGCGATATAAGCATTATTCTTACTACTCGCAGGAACCTAAAAACGGAGTTTTTCCAAAGAAAAACCTGAAAGATATCCATGTTTCAGTAGAGCGCCATTTTAAATTTTTTTATTGGAATTTCGCGCTAAAAAAGCTTTTTCTGACAGATATTCACAAATTTTACATTAGGATTACTCAGAATTTCATAAGGAATTTATTTTATGTTGTTAGTTGTAGAATACCTATGTTTGGCCTCTAGTTTTTTTGTATTTGTAAGTTTGCCCGTGTGTTATTCAAAATGTGAAAGATTAGTTATTTTGATTATTTTGAAATAGCTCGTATTTTGCACCATCCGTCCACACTTAAAATTTGCATTTGGTATATTGAAAAAGCATTATTCAGATCTTCAACCAGCTGAAGGTATTGAGGAGATATGAAATAGACCAGACAAAAACTACCCTTAAAGTCTTGTCACCACTAATCTGGACACCTTGTATATGGGCCGCCAAAGAAAATAATTTTCAACAGCGACAGCGTCTACTGAGTGCTTTCCTATGAGAGCAGGAGCCAGTAAGTAACGACATATTTCATTATATGTTTATGGAGCTTCTTCCTTGATGTTCAATTTGAGGGTGAAAGAGATTTAACGCTAGAGAAAATCGAGTTTCATCGTAGGCAGGAGGAAAGCTCAAAGCAAAAGCGAAAACTTACCTGATAATGTTGAATAGGACGCTACCAGGAGGGAAGATTCAATATTCCCGTTTGTATAAGGCCAAACAGAAAAACGGGAAACTCCATGCGGTACGCCAAAAGGTAAACAAGATTTGTGGGAAAAAAAGGAGGAATCGACATCTGCGGGAGTTCTATTTAGAACGTATTTCACGAAGTATGTTAATATTCGAGGGAAGGTGATAAAACTGATTTTTTTCGCGCATGTTCTAGGGAACAGCGTGCTATCGTTTTGTCCGCAAGTCTGTAGTTTTGAGTTTTTCCCGAAATGGTCTCAAACGACTTGGTTGGACTCACTGATGATGAATCCAGTTTCACAATCGATGCCTTCTGTAGGCAACGATTATTATTCTTGGAGAAATTGGGAAAAAATATGTCCAACTTCGTGGGTTTTTTCTCGAAATAATTCAAGAACTACTGATTTAATCATGATAAAATTTGGTGACTAGTTTGAAACTGCAGCTGAATAACTTCGTGCAGAATTTCGTGATTATCGTGTTATTATAACAATTTAAATATTCTACAGTCTGCAATCTTATGATGATATTATCCTCACGAAATTCTGTATAAATTTTTGCATCAAGTACTGAATTCCAATTCGATACTATCTGCAGTTTTGAAATATTTGGAAAATAAATTTTGAATGGGTGTATTTGAGGAATCATTGGGTGGATTTTATTTATTGGCGAATTCAGCCTTCGTGATTAAAGTATAAACCTTCTCTTCAAATATCGAGTTTCTTAGTTGTTTCTTTTGGAAGTAATTGTGTTTACGATCGGCCGTTGGATTTCGTGGAAACAAAATCGAAAAGGACTATTCGAATAGAACATAATGTGCAAACTTGTGCCTGTAAACCGATTATTCAATTAAATTCAAAATTTCATGAAAATTTTCGTTTTTCTTTTAAATCAACCAATTTTTTTCAAAATATCGCAACTTTTTTTCCTGAATTTATCCATCGGGTTTCTAGTTTCTAGGAAATTGGTCATAGTCACATTAATAAAGTGTGCCAAGTTTCAACTAAAAACAATATTTGCTCTCGGAGATGGGGTAGAAATACGTGAAATTTCGTTGAAAAAAACGTGAAATTTCGTTGAGATTTACTCAATTACTCAAAATGCCGCTTTGGAAACGAATTCACGCCAGTTCTTCTCTGGAATTATTGAGCAAAGAGAAAACCATTCTTTCATTCGAATACAATTCTGTACTATTGGAACAGGAAACAATGGGCTTATATGCAAACTTTCGCGTGTCAACCAATTAAATTCAAGGAGAAGTTTTCCCGCTAGATATTATTGACTTAAAATAACTTCGAATCTGCCATCCCAAAATTCCTCTGTAACCTGATTTTCAATAACGAATTCCGACTCATTACAAATGACGAGCGACACCCTTAATTACTGTCTCCGAAGTTCAGGAACTCGCCGCAAAAATTAGCCGCAGTCTGAAATATCGATTGGACGTCCCTGCCGGAGTTCTCTTTGCCGATCGGCGAAGAAAGTTTTCGTATGATCGACGTGCCCGATGGAGATAATGAGAAAACAATTCCTATAAGGTGTTCCGCCACAAAATCGAATTAAAATTCCAAAAATTGTCTGAATTTTTTTCAGAAATTTTGACTTTTTAAATTTTCTTTAGAATTTGAAATTTTATGAAAGTTCATTTGAATTCTGGAGAATTGTTCGGAAAAATTCATGATTTCTTTTAGAAAAATCCCATGAATTTTTTTTTTGAATATCGCAAAATTTTCTCCTGAGTTTATCCATCGGGTTTGCAGTTTCTATGAAATTCAGCATAAAAGGTGTTCCGCCACAAAATCGAAAAAATTGAAAATTAATTTCAAAAATTGTTAGAATTTTTTCAGAGGATTTGAAAATTTTTTTAATTTACATTTTTTTTACAAATTTGAACTTTTTTGGAAGTTCAATTGAATTCTGAAGGATTATCCGAAGAATTCATAATTTATTTTTGGAAAATTCCCAGGAACTTGCGAAATTTTTTCAATTAAATATATTTTTTTTGAATACATATCGCACTTTTTTGTTGAATTTATCCTTCGGACTTCTAGCTTCTATGAAGTTTGGCATAGTCATATTTATCGATTGTGCAAAGTTTCAGCTAGATACGATATTTGTTTTCGAAAATATTGGGAAAAAATATGTGAAATTCTGTTGAGATTTCCTCAATAACTCGAGAAATACCGCTTTGGGAAGAATTCACGCCAATGCTTATTTAGAATTTTTGTTTCGAAGTTCTTGATAAAAGATAAAATTATTATTTCTGTACTATTGGAATAGGAAATAATGGACCTTAGTGGAAACTGGTGCGTGTAAACCAATTAAACCTGAGAATTTCCCCCGCTAGAAATTATTGACGTTAGTTAACGTCGAATCTGCCATCCCAGAATTCCCCTGTAACCCGATTTTCAATAACGAATTCTGACTCATTACAAATGACGAGCGACACCCTTAATTACTGTCTCCGAAGTTTAGGAACTCGCAAAAATTTGCCGCAGTCTGAATTATCGATTGGACAGCTCTTGCCGTAGTTCTCCTTGCCGATCTGCGAAGAAAGTTTTCGTATGATCGACGCGCCGGATGGAGAATAATGAAAAAATAATTCATATTAGGTGTCGGTTCTATGAAAAATTGGCCCAGATATTTAAAATAAATAACGAGAAACAGAGTTGTACTTTTGAGTGAACGAAACTTGGGTGAAGAATCGTTACGTGAGGCCAGAAAAGAACATAAACTGAACCCGCAATAAGGCACTGGAAACACTCTGTGGTCCAGAAATGTCAAACGTCATGAACAGCTGTTGTTAGGTTAGGGATCATAAGAATTCAAGCATCGTGGGTCTATGAAATGGGTGAAACGATTAAAAAATTTCTTGAAAAGCACTAACGTGAAGTCAGCTGCTTTTGCGCGTATGTTCAAATCCGTTGCAGAATCGGTGACATAATGAACTTTTATTTTTGAATTGTTGAAAAGACACTGCATCAAGAAATTCTACACTCGATTTTGCCAACTAGTTACCATGTTTCATCATGATTGGGTTAGTATTTTTTGAGTTATTCCAAAAATAATACTATACGAAGACAAAAACAAGAAATATATATTCTTTTCAAATATTTTCGGAAATAAAAATAAGATCAGGGTGAAATTCCGTACACTATTTGAAATTGAATGAAAATTATTATTGAAAAAAAATGCCCTTGCGGATTGCAGGAGTCAAACTATTTGTCAAGGGCGTTTCCAAGAAAAAAATGTTGCCTATTAAACAATATCGGAATGCAAAGATGAAAGAAATAAACTGTTACCTTTTAGAGTCTATATGGATTCTTCGTCAGACAATAAAAAGAAAATTTGCAGATTGTATTTGCTTTCCATTTTTCCTTAATTCAAGACTTATGTCAAATTGACAAGAAATAATAATAAAAAATATTTTTATTTAATTTTTAATGGTTATTTTTCAGATCTTTGAAGTAAAACCCCAGAAAACATCCTGAAAAATAATGCAAAATCCTCCCAAAATATCCTTCAATCGATACATGCTATATATTGATCTATATTCCCTTTGACAAAGGAATATATCATCTAAATGAGCCTGAAATATTCATAAAAAAAATGTCTAATGAGTACATCTGAGATGAAACCCTTGTGTTTTTACAAGATTCTCTTAATTAAACCCAGCGAAGGCGCGTTCGTTAAACACAATTTCAAGGTTATAATTAAATCCCGATTTCCTCGTCTTGTGTAAACGACTTTTTGGAACACAAATCCACAATATCTCAGATAAATCCATTTTCCATCCAATCTCCGGTTGGAATTCCTTATTTGGACCCACCCATCTCTTCCTCATCCTTTCTGGGTGAGCAGCTATTTCAGGCGAAAACGTTTTTTTTCCAGATTGAATATTGCCAGATTTTTCGAACTGCTAATGAAAGAAGTCGTTACTTTATCTAGACAGTCTTCTTACGACGTCAGGAGAAATGGAAATCGATAACTATCAGTTATTATCGAACTTCCTTCTAGCTATATTCGGGATCGCTGTTCAGTTCATCCTCTATCTAGAATGCGACTAAACCTCGAAGCAAAGCTCAAGCGTTAATAAAACCGGAATGTAAAAATTTGTTCGCATACGCCAGATGATATTACAGAACAAAAAAACGCTGGGAATTTTACACTAGGGTTTATTATTTTCTCAGTTGAATAACCCATTACCATTGATATCTTGAATGAATATTATATACTATTCATAACTCATTGGTTTTTCACCCCAAAATTTGCAACGTTTTTCTTCATAACTCAGGGACCACTGATCGGAAATCATCCGGGTGAAAATGTTTACGTTGAGTTATGCAACAGTAATCAAAGTTGAGAGTTTCATGAAATTTGATGGTAAATTTTCGAGAAATATTTTTTTCTCTCAAACCCCCAATTTTGAGCCCTTAGGGTACAGCGATCCTGATGAAAAGCTTGGAGGATCAATCTAGACCGACACATGATTTTTCTACCAAGTTTCACGGATTTCGGTTGAGTACTTTCACAGAAAAGTCCCGGGCGGCAGACGGACGGACTTTTTAATTAGTTCATTCAAATCTACATACTTCAAAATGTAAACTGTGAAATTTTCAGGGGGGTAATTTTTTTTTTTGGTCGATCACAGAGATTTATTATTTGATTTTATCAAATATCATTTTTCTACCATTTGCACCCAAAATGGTGTTTCAGTCGAAGATGTTCAAAACTGAAAATACGTACCAAATATACGTAAGTTTCAAAACACTAAATTGTTTTCCATTTTACAGATGCTGTATTCTCGACTCATGTGGAATCCAATTACTTACATGGAAATATCCATTAGATCTTGGGGTAAATAAATATTCAAGAATTTCGAATGATATATTTTCCTTTCAACCGACACGTTAATGTGTTTTGTTATTTAACAAGCTAGATCAGATAATTGAACCACATTCTAGTTGATATCGAATAACAGCCTCCTGTATTATTCACAATAGAGATCGGGTCCCACAAATATATTAACTCTGTTGATTAACTATCACTGAAGCTAATAACGAACACGAGTTTTCAATTTTCCCAAAAACTGACGCCGTTGTTCAAGACGAGTCGAAACATATTAAAGCAGTGAAAAGCGTTGACGAGAAAATAGATATTTTTATAAAATGATTTTTCAGTTTTTTTCTGGGTTTTCACTCCCAATATCTGAAACAGAACTATCAAAATTGAATAATATTGTTTTTTTAGAAAACGCCCTTCCAGATTGTCAGATTGTCAGGGGCAGTTTCTTGGAAAACAGGTTGCCCAATGAATAATACTGGAACGATGAACAGAGCGAACTGTGACGTTTCAGAGTACAAATATGACTCTTTCATCAGACAAACGGATAAATTTGCAGAATTATTTTCTTTCGATTTTTCGTTTTATGAGACTTTTGGTTACCATAAATTATAATTTTTTATTTAATTTTTGATATTTCTGTTTCAGATATTGAGAGTGAAAACTCAGAGAAAACCTACAAAATGATCGATGTCATTTCTCGGCTGAATTGAAAGATTAAAAAAAAAATTTCAAAAAGCACTGCCGTGAAGGCAGCAACTTTTGCGCGCATGTTCAATGTAGATGACCGCTTCAGCAACGAATTTGAACATGCACGCAAAAGCTGCTGCCTTCACGGCAGTGCTTTTTGAAATTTTTACTGATAAATTACCTTATTTCAATTCGATCAAATCTGTATTTTTGGAAATATTGGAAAAATAAAATTTTGAATGGGTATATCTACGGAATCATTGGGCGGATTTTACCCATTCACGAATTCGACCTTCGTAATTAAGCCCCAAACCTTCTCTACAAATATCGAGTTTCTAAGTAGTTTCTTCCGGAAGTTATTGTGTTTACGGTCAGCCTAACGGCCGACTGCCGTAAACACAATAACTTCCGAAGGAAACAATTTAGGAACTCGATATTTGTAGAGAAGGTTTGGACCTAAATTACGAAGGCCGAATTCGTGAATGGGTAAAAATCCACCCAATGATTCCGTAGATATACCCAATCAAAATTTTATTTTTTCAATATTTCCAAAAATACAGATCAGATCAAATTGAAATCCAGTACTTCATCGAAAAATAACAGTTCGAAGTTTCATACAGAATTTGATGAGGATGATATGATAAGAAAAATCATAGAAATTTTTTTTTCAAATTGTTCTGATGACACGATTATCACGAAATTTCGGATGAAGTTGTCTTTCAGCATCTCAAAACTAGCTGTGAAGTTTCATCAGGACTGAATCAGTATTTCTCGAGTTATACCGAAAAAATAAACGATATCGAGAAGAAAACCTCGAAATTTTACACATTTTTTCCGGATATCTCCGAAACTTATGATCGTATCGAACTGAAATTTGGTACACTGCTGTGAAATATGAAGTTCAAAGTGTAAGAGTACTTTTTTTTCGGATATGATAAATGGTTTCCGGAAAAAAAATTTTTTTGGAAAAAAATTTCGAAAACAAATTTTTTTAAAATTCATTGAAAATCTGATCTTGCGCGTCGTTATACTCCACCCAACTGCCAAGTTTGATTCTAATCTCTCAAGTAGTTTCTGAAATAAAAAATAAATAACTTCAACTGCCTATAACTCCGAAACTATTCGACTGATTTGGCCCATTAACGAACTTAACCGCGGCATTCTGATGCGCAACCTATCCTGAAAGTTTCAAGTTGCTAGCTTGCTTCTGTCGACAGTTAGCGTGTCTACGGCCGGCCGGCCGGCCGGACAGAATCGATTTTGACACCGGATTCGTCATCAGTGAGTCCAACCTAGTCGATTGAGACCATTTTCGGCTCAATCATCCAAAATTACAGACATTTGGACAAAACGATAGCACGCTGTTCCCCTAGAATGTGCCCGCAAAAAACAGAAATACATTTTTGGGTGGGCTGAAAAGTACATAGGCTAACACATAAATCGTGCTACTTGTATTGAATCCATATGATTTTTAGTAAGCCCTAACCTTCGAAAGACACACATATATGAATTTGACAGCTGTTGTACTTTTAGTATGTGAGTTATAGCATTTTAGTGGAGCAACTTTTTTAAGTTTGAAGGAAATTTCGTGTGTTTATGAATAAAGCATTACTTTTTAGAAAAAAAAAATACTATTAAATCCAAGGCATGGCTTGATGAAAATTATTCGGATTTTGTATCAGAAAAATATACCGTAGAGAAGTGCTTTGCAAAATTTAAACGATGCGAAATGAGCACCGAGGACAATGCACGCAGTACACCCCCAGAAAGGATGATACCGACGAAAACATCAAAAAAGTCCATAGAATAATAATGACAATTTATTTGGTCCCTTGAGACATGATTTACATGTATAGGATAAGTCACATACAGAAGACAATGTAAACACAGGAAGAAATCGGAATGCAAAAATACAAAACACCCGAAAACATAGAAATAACCATTTTTTTCAAACTATCATAGCATATAGGTATTCGGTTTTGCTATAAAAGCACCTTTCCGTAAAGAGCTCTTCGACCGCTTTTTTAAAACTTGAATACTCTAGAATCCTATAATTTTCATAACCGTGAAGTGATGCTGATTGAGATATCTGAAACCCCTTAAGATATCAAATGAATAATGATTATTTGTATATGCAAAAGATCTATTCAAAGTGGGTGCCGCGCGAGCTCACAATCGATCAAAAACAACAACTTATCGGTTATTCTAAACTGTGCTAGGAGCTTTTCAATCGTTGTAGGCCTGAATTTTTGCGTCCATTTGTGACAATGGAGGAAACATGGAGCATTTGAAAGACGAAATCGTCGAAAAAGGGACTCATTCGAAGAAGAACTTGATGTTTTCACCATGTCACAAATCAATGAAAACGATGGCATGAATTGGGCATCGAATTGCTTCCGTACCCACCGTCTTCTCCAGTTCTGGCCCCTAGCGACTTTTTCCTATTCTCAGATCTCAAGAGGATGCTCGCTAGACAGAAATTTCGTGCCGATGAAGAGGTGATCGCCCAAACTGAAGCCTATTTTGGGGCTAACGACAAATCGTACTATAAAAATTGTATCGAAAAATTGTGCGACCGCTATAACCGTTGAATCGCCCTCGAAAGCGATATTGAATATTAAAAACACATTCTATCATAGAAATGAACTTTTCTTTGCTAGCCTACGAAATTTTCAGCCTTACTATTATATTATAATAGTCATGACAGTAATGAATTCTTAGAAATAATTCTAGTGAATTCCATTCGTGTTAGATCATCCTGTCTATCTCGGAACAGTTTCTGCTCGCTCGATTAGAACTAAAATATTCAACCAACACCATTATCGAAACAGCGATAAAAAATTTCGCTGATATCAAAGAATTCTGAAAGAGAAACAATGGTGTTCGCTTACACTAAGTGAAAATTTGCGCAATTAAAATGATAAGACAAGAATATTATCTATAAAGAGCCGAAAATATTTTCAAAAGACGTGTGCTTCGACGATAAACATTCGCAAAAGTATAAACAAAGATATAGTCAGAGAACGCTATTGATTTGGTCGTTATTATAACGAGAATCATAAAAACGATAAAATGGATACAGTGATACACATTCAATGAGAGGCAAACTATGAGGAGTCGTTTATGAAAAAATATGTAAGCAAATATATTCATTAGTTGGAGAAATATATTTATTTTGTCTGAATATATATTCGTTTCAAGTTCCGATATACAGCATGCGGCATTTAACTTGAGACAGTGAATTATCTCAAAAACTATATACTGCAGAAAATAAATTTCAGATAAAATTGTAAGGTATAAAGGGGGACAGATAATGAATTTGTTTCTTCGACCTTGACCTTGACCTCAAAGTTATTTCATGGTCAACTCAGTTTTTCTAGATGGAAAGTTATATTTTTTAGATTCTTATTCTTCATAAAAAGAAGTAACTTTTATTTTTAACTCTCCTCATCATTTCGAAATATTGAAATAACTTTCTTTCAAACGATTGGGAGAAAAGTGAAATAATTTTGATAATGCTCAAGTTTTTATTAATTTAATATCATTTCAGTAAATGTTCAAAATTATGATATTGGACTTCCGATACATTTATCAATTCTATAAATAAGAATTCATCTCATTTCGCACCAAAATTTTCAACTTGATTCCCGGACATCTGAAAATAAAGAATCGTTCAAAAATAAAATAAAGAGATGGTTAAATCACAAAAGAAAAGAAACGATCTATTATTTGATAATCAAATAAAAATTTGTAATTTCATATAGCTTCCTCATTACTGTGATTTTCACTTTGGATGTATTATGGGATGTAAATAAATAAGTATGAGTTTTACTTACTAGATTTTTGACATTGTACAGCCCGATTGTGTCAGAAACATGCCCGATTTGATTCATTCATTGCTTTCTTTACATATTTTTGTCGATTTATGGTTGTCGATATGTTATTTTTTTTTCATTGTAGAACATATTTTTAAAATATATTGTTTTGAATATCACGTAGAGATTATAATATTATTATATATCTTTATTATTATTATTTATGTTTCTTATTATTATCATCACACTGCATCGAAGTTTCTGCATCTACATATATTACTGCAAGCATATGCCGAACTTACAACCCAATGGAAAAAAGTTTCGAATAAAAGTTATTACTTTTATTATGAAAAATAAAAATATGTACTAAAAATAGTATTTTCCATTAGTAAAAATCAAGTTCACCTTGAAATAACCTTGAAGCAAAGGTTTAGATCTGAATAAAGTATGTTAATCATCTTTCCCCTTGACATCTTACAATTTTTATTTGGAACATTTCCTCTAAAGTACATAGTTTTTGAGATAATTGACTGTCCCAAGTTGAACGCAGCACCGTGTATATTCATTTTATTCCAAAAACAATACTTACCCGAGTTGAGAATATATAAAATGTGAGATCAAATATCTTTATTAGTTCGATCTATGTTTAATCGTAAGGAAATATAACGTTAATAATATTTACAAAATATTTAAAGAATCCATAAATCAAATCGAAATAAAAAACGACAATCAAAATTTTAAGGCTGTTTTGAACTCATATCTCCGAACTACTGCAAACTGTGCCAAAACCTTCGAAATTCCATCTCTTGACAATGTTAGATACACAAAATTAATGAATATATCGACTCCCGCATTTTTATATGTTTGAGACTCCCAACTCGTGAATATTGTGGTTGGTAAGAAATGAATGTATCGGAACGAAAAATAAATATCGGTACATACAATTAATAAATAGCTGCAATTATAAAATATATTGATTGAAGGTATGTTTGGATCTATCATTAAAAATGTTTTCATCGTTTTCTCATTACTATACTCTTTCTATTCTTTTTTTTTTCATTTTCCAAAAGTACTAACGAAAAGGACCAAGTGTATGGCATTTTTTGAAACGGCAATCGAATTACCTTCGAAACGAGGTGTAACTTAACCCTCTTTCCATTTAAGATTATAAATTGATACCATTTACCCCTTTTTGCATTCTAGGTATATTCTCAAACTTTCCAGTCCACAAATTTCCAATCGTTTTCCTGATTTACATTTGTTCTTTAGTCCCCAAAAATTTGTCGCCAAGTCAACTGCAAGTTTGTTCGGAACTTTTTCAATAACATCGAGGAGAAAAATTATGAACTAATGTGAAATTCAAAATGGCAGTAATGATAAAATTTTCGTTACGAACAATCTACCTCTTTCGTCTTCCTAATGTGAAAAGTTTCCAAAAAAAAGGGAGTTCGAACAGATGACACGAGCTGTTCTCGATAGTCCCTAGGTGGCCTCGATGCAGAGTCCTGAATAATTTTTCAGGATATTCATGCAGGGTCAGCTTTCGTACCGGGTATCCTTGCCATGTTATCCTTAGGGATAATTGGCTTATCTGAAGACAGGTGGATGGTTTCTGACGGTTGCATTCCTTCAATTACGTTGAGCTGTTAACTCGATACTCAATGTTGGTACCAAAGACTTCTCAGACACAAGCCATGCACAAAGAGTCTGCTGGACCAGGGTTGCTACTTGAATATGAGACAAAAAAGCCTAAAAAAGCACTGACGTGAAGTCAGCAGCTTTTACGCGCTTGTTCACATTGCCAAATTGCGACTTGGCAAATTCAGTGAAATTTAAATGAAATATGAAAATTTTCGAAAAAAATATTTTTTTTTCAAATTCTTCCATGGATAATTCTTATTGACTCTGTTCATCTTCCAACCCCAAGTTTCATTTCGATCAGATAAATATTTTTCGAGTTATTGAAAAATCAAAATTTCAAATGGCTGTAACACAAAAACCCTACGGTAGATTTGGCCCATTAACTATCTTAACCGAGATATTCAGAATCAAAACTTAACCTGAAAATTTTAGTACTCTAGGTCCTTCAAAATTCGAAAACTACAGACATCGTGACGAAATGATAACGCGCTGTTCGCTAGAACAAGCGCGTAAAAACACATATTTAAAATATTTCGAATGAAGGATATTTTGGAAGGATTTAACATTACTTTTCACGTTTTTGCGCGCATGTTCTGGGCAACAGCGTGCTATAGTTTTGTCTAAATGTCTGTGATTTTCGAATTCTTTCCAGAAAAATCGAGATAACTCGAAAAATACTAATTCAATCGGAAGGAAACTTGACAGCTAGTTTGGAAATGCTGATGAGCGACTTAGTGGGAAATTTCGTGATGATCGTGTAATTAGAACAATTTGAAAAAAAATTTCAAATTTTCTTTTTCGAATATTCAATATTCTGTGATCTTCTGATCATCTTATCCTCATGATATTTTGTATGAACCTTCAAACTGTCGTTCTTCGATGAAGTACTGGATTTCAATTCGATCTATTCTGTATTTAGGAAATATTGGAAAAATAAAATTTTGAATGGGTATATCTGCGAAATCATTGGGTGGATTTTACCCATTCGTAGTTAAAGTCCAAACCTATTCTACAAATATCGAGTTTCCGAGTTGTTTCTTTCGGAAGTTATTGGTAGGTTTGGGGCTTAATAACGAAGGTTGAATTCGTAAATGGGTAAAATCCGCCCAATGATTCCGTAGACATACCCATTTGAAACTTTATTTTTCCAATATTTCCAAAAACACAGGTAAGATCGAATTGAAATCCAGTAGTTCATCGAAAAAAACCTAGAAAAGCACTGACGTGAAGTCAGCAGCTTTTGCGCGCATGTTCGAAGGATACCACCTAAAGTGAACATGCGCGCAAAAGCTGCTGACTTCACGTCAGTGCTTTTCTAGGTTTTTTTCGATGAACTACTGGATTTCAATTCGATCTTACCTGTGTTTTTGGAAATATTGGAAAAATAAAGTTTCAAATGGGTATGTCTACGGAATCATTGGGCGGATTTTACCCATTTACGAATTCAACCTTTTCTACGTTTTCGCAGCCAAAACACGAAAAGGGGTATCGAAAATGAAAAAAATTATTATTTATAAAAAACCTTGCTGATTGACTTGGGAAATGGGACGAGGGCGTTGAGTCACATCTTGTTTTAAATTTCTTTTAATAATTGATCCAATAACAGCATTCCCTTGAGAACCATTGATTCCCACGTGTGGAAAAAACCCAACTGTCAGGTGCAATTATGAGCAATCCTCAGGCTACAACCTGATCCTCATTCCAGCATTCAAGAATTCGTCATTAGTATTAGCGTATGAAAAATTCATCATTCAGGAAAATAAACTGCTCCACAAGAGTTAGGGATATCGTATTCAATCGTTTTTAAAAGTATGTAATCTTCGAGAAAATCGCTGAAAAATCATTTAAAACTCAATAACAACTTGAATCGATCCAATAAAAATCAGTATGAGACATTTCGTCAATCTGGTCGCCTTTTTTCTGAAGTTTGGTTTTTTGCATATGCTTCATGAATGTTCTTATTTTGAAATGAAGTCAGTTTATCAACGGCTTCGATTTGAAACGAGTTCTCTGAAAATGCCAAGACGTAAATTCACAAACGCTGAGGCTAATAGGGCTATCGGAATGCTACAGGGTGGCCTAACTCAGGTTGTTGTAGCGGAAAGGCACCAAGTCAGGGCGATATCTCGACTTTGGAATAGGTTCAGGGAGACAGGTTCCGTGTTGGAAAGACTAAGGCTTGGCGGGCGACGAAAAACAATACCTGCTCAGTATCGTTTCATCACCGTTTCGGCGAGAAGAAACCCTACATCTACGTGTAGAATGCTACGGAATATACTTCAAAATGCAGATGGGGTCCAAGTTTCCATCGAAACCATCAGACGACGTTTGAGGGAGGTGAATATAGGTTCTAGGCGTCCATTAAGAGGAGTTCCATTAACACGTGACCGTAAGCGTCAAAGACTGGAATGGGCAAGGCAACATATCAAATGGAACGATCAATGGCGTAGTGTCCTTTTCACTGATGAATCCAGATATGGACGATTTTCAGATTCTCGAAAAATAAGAGTATGGACAATCCCACGCATACCCCGTAATCGTCGCTATGTCCAAGAAGTCCATCCATTCCGAGGGGGTAGTGTGATGGTATGGTCCGGGATATGTTTCAACGGGCGCACAGATCTACACATTTGTCCTGGTAATATGACCGCCTCACACTATAGGGAGCATGTCATTGAAAATGTTGTGCCAAATTTTCACGCTGCTATTGGCGAAACTTTTCAATTTCTAGACGATAACGCTAGACCGCACCGTGCAGCCATAGTTGAGATTGCGCGCGAGGAGCTTGGTATTCCACATTTACCAATACCTCCGCACTCACCAGATTTGAATTGCATAGAACATGCATGGGATATGCTCCAAAGATTAGATAATCATTAACCTACCCCAGAATCCTTAAATGATCTGAGAGAGCTTCTGCCCCGTTTATGGAACCAAATTCCTCAAGAAATATTCAACAACCTCGTGTGCAGTATGCAAAGAAGATGTCAAGCTGTTATTGATGCCCGTGGAGACCATACATTGTATGGAGAGTCTTAAAATGCTCGAATTCTCTGGAAATAAAATTTCGTTATTTTACTCGATTTTTCTTAACCACCCTGTATACGCTGCAGACATACAGGTTAAAATTAATTTGCAACTTGAAATCATATTAATATGAATTTTCATCATAAAAATCTTAGTTTAACTATATTTTTGTTGGAATTTAAGTCAATATCCCTAACTCAAGTGGAGCAGTTTAATAAGCCAAATTCGGCCACGCTACAATCGAAAACATTCCTGAATACGGTTCTGTCGAGGCACGGGTTTCATCTTCAAATCATTAGTGAATCACGATGGCAAGGACATGTATTATTTTTATTAGATGAACGTATAATGGAGGCATCATCATAATATTTATGCAAGCAACAGTTTCTTGTAGCTGAGCTTCATTTGATGAACAAGTCCGTGATGAAGTAAATAGGCATCTCGTTCTGACTTTTTTTAGATTGCTGCTCTGCTCTGTTCTTAACAAGACCTGAATATAGTATTCCATTCCTCCGAAAGTTGATATTTTATCTCCCTCATTTGTATTTTTCCCAATTAGTTTTGGATTGAGACCCACGCAATGATACTAATAGGTTGCCATTTGAGCCGACTTCCCATTTATGAAATTCTCAGAGTTGCTTGTCTCAGTTTAGTAAAAAAAACTTCCGAGAAAAGGAACTTCCTTTAGTTGAAGATACTAGTGTGGGCCATATAATTTCCTTAGAGATAGATTCGCCTATTTCTAAATGTCAGAGACAGGATTGTAAAAGACCTAGCGGTTAGATTGTCTATGTTGCAAAATGGCGAATGCACTCCTTATTCAATTAGTATAGTATAGAATAAAGGTGTTTTTTTAGGAGTATAGAGCTTGAAATGGAATAAAACGAGAATAAGTTTTTAAAATTGACATGGAATTGACTTTATTCAAAAGATAATATTTTGACATTATAATTTAAATATAATATTTGGCATATGACCGCCACGGCTGGCTCAGACGTAATCTTAAATGGAGGTCCAATTTTCAATCACTTTTTCCAACGTTTGTGGCCGTATATCGACAATCACGCGGCGAATGTTGTCCTCCAAGTCGTCGATCGTTTCGGGCTTATCGGCGTAGACTAGCGACTTCACATATCCCCATAGAAAATATTCTAGCGGACTTGAATCACACGATCTTGGAGGCCAATTCACAGACCCGGAACGTGAAATTATGCGGTTATCAAACGTTTTATTCAGTTCATCAATTGTGGCACGAGCTGTGTGACATGTTGCGCCGTCTTGTTGAAACCACAGCTGATGCAAATCATGGTTGTTCAATTGGGGAACGAAAAAATCAGTAATCATGGCTGTATAGCGGTGACCATTGACTATAACGGTGTAACGTTCTGGCCAGCATCGTCTTTAAAGAAGTAGCAATGGCTTCTTTTGTTCTGACTGTATGACGTCTCTTTGGATACTCTATCAGTTAGAGTAAACGTTGGTTCGTAGTTAGTAGAATTAATGTTGACCGTAAAATGGACACGTAGAGCGCGATACGTATTTCGAACAGAACAGAACAGAAATTTTTGATGAAAAATTTTTTTTCTCTGAAAATATTGATTAGATTCCAATTGAATTTGGCAACCACGTCCCAAATTTGATTAGATCCAATATTCACTTTCGATGATATAAGGAAAAAAAAATGTGCCAAATTTCGTTGCCATTTGGAATATCAACGTTATTTCTGCAATATCTCAAGAAGTACAAAAAATGTAATCAGATTAAAATTTCGTAATCATGTGGAGATTACCAACACGCAACTAGGTGTAGAATTTCGTGTTTATCTAATAGATAGTAGTCTAGATTTTCAAATATTGGAAACATCCAACTAGGAAATATATCGCGTTTGGTGAAAAATGAATATATCGGAACGAAAAGTAAATATATCGACACGCAAAATGTAAGACCATTTTCGGCTGAAGAATTCGAAAATTACAGAAATGTGTGCGGAATGATTATGCTCTTATTTCCTAAATCAAGCGCGTAAAAGTCGATTCATGTTTGTTTCATACAATAAGAATAATTTGAAAATAATAATGGGAACTTTACAAACTTTTCTCGGCCTGCTTCGAACTTAATTCATAATAAAGAATGAGGCTTTAGTAGCAGCCAGTTTTAAAGTTGAAATTTCGCCTATGCGATAATAATTTTCACATGACATGAACTATATTCGTGGAAAATTAATCGGTATAACTCAGGGACTACAATTTTCCTCAGAAAATCGACAATTTAGTGTCGGAAGTCTTAGAAACTTCCAGATTTAAAGGTTTACCTTTGTGAATTTCCCGGTAAGTAACGCGAGTTATTCAAATCTTGTCGTATACCTACAAGTGCGGTTTACGTGAACCGAAAGTATATTTTGAATTATAGGAGAGCTTAGAATTAAGGGCTAAAACTGAAACCCCTTCTTGGGCTATTACCTTTCACTGTAGAGTCGTATTTCTGTGGAAGATATCATTCTGAACCCTTATTTATTACGGCCATATTCGCTGCGCAATTCTATTACGTTGAACTTCCTTCCCAAGCGGGTCGGTGGGATTAAAAATTTCGAAAAGCCCGAACAAGCGGCCACTAGGGATTTTTCCATTGTTGGTAGCAAATCTGGCTTTCATTACGTTGCGGAATTTTTCCCTTCGGCATTGACCGGTATTTGGATGCTGGATACGGAATATTAGTCGGGTTCAATTCGGAAATCATCTCCGAGTAAAATCCTAGAAGAGTTTCAACGCGCTTGTTCAATTTTCTCACGAAATTCCGCATGAATATTCAAGACGTCTGTTTTCGATCGAGTACTAGATTTCAATTCGATCGGGTATTTTCAGAAATTTTTTGACAATTGAATTTCGAATGTATTGAGACAATTGAATGGATATACAGGGTTCTTGAGTTGTATATTAACTTCAACCATACACTCCCCCACTCCCCCCCATCAAATGAAACACTTTTTTCATTTGTCATTTCTCCAGATTAGGCCCCACTGAAAAGATACAGACTGTTGAAAATTCTCAGTAAAATAAACCAATACCATTGGTATCTCGAATAAAACTTATATATTATTCATAACTCATTGGTTTTTCACAACACAATTTGCAGCGTTAACCTAGTTTATAGACTCATATATTCCAAAGAATCATCACAAGAAAATTTCCTGTGAATTTCCCTGGAATGCACTGTTTTAGAGATATTCACCAAATCTGATAAGAATTCGAGACTTTTCACTGTTTTAGGCTTTGAATCAAGCTCCTGCCTCCTTCATCCAGACCACAGAATATGCAGGGTTATTTCTCTATTTGGTGACCAGACCACAGAATAGAAAGGGTTATTTCTCTATTTTGTGACTAGACTACAGATTACGAAGTTTTAAGGGCGTAATCTCTGTATCAGAGTATCGAGAAAATCCATAGACTTTAATGTGTTCGCACTGATTGAATCATTTGATATAATTGATTCATAAATTTGACGAAAATTGGAATCATTATGGAATCTTCAATGGGGTGGAAGCATATGGCTTCTGTGCGAATATCAAGTTCGACATCAATGTTTCAATAGTGAAGTATTTTAGTAACAAAAATGTTGCAGAAAGCACCAAATCATAGGATTAGGTGAGTAAATGAGATATCTCCATCAAGTTCCTTCGAATTTCAAGAAAAAGATAACAATTCAACCCTCGCGCCTCGATTACAAAATAACAAAAATGTTTAGAATGCTTTTTTGTCCTCTTACATAACTGCAGTGTTCGCAATAGTGTTTTGAACAGTTCAATAGAACCATATTTTCCAGACTGGTTCAACATATTTGCCCGTTTTCCAAGCTCTATTGTTGGATATAGTAAACCGATATGAACGCTCGGATAATAACTGAAAATTTCATTGTTTTGAGATGGCTTGATGAAAATATCCTCTATATGAACTCATCTACAAACGAATATGCGGAGTGGACACGTTCCCTATCATAAATAAATATTTGAGTGTCACAAGTATGAAGCGTCAGATGTTGCGTTGACCTTTTTGATGCGATATCCTGTCTGAAACACGCTGCTATTTTGAATTCAACAACCCCAAATGTAATTTGAAATGGAATTCGTAATTTCAGATTCATAAAATGAAACATAGTCATTTTGCCACCCTTTCCGTTGTTATTTTGTTGATGGAGTACTATGCCAAAAATTTTGCCAATAGCCACATATATGGATAGATTTCATAGTAATAAGCAGATGCCGTTTCTGCGTTCTACTGCAAACCTGCATAACCAAGTATTTTCCAGGTACGTGTAAAAACTCAAATGTGATATGGTAAAAAGGTTTACAAAATCGCATGTAATTCCCTTCTGTGCGTGGACAACTTTTAATCATAACCAACTGATGTCGCGCGAAGCTTAGAGACCAGGAAAGCAGGTCCAGTAAACCAAAAGGTTATTCAATGTAACGGTTCGCTTAGATGTCACCAACTTGTTTGAGAATCTACTGGCTACTAGCTCCTGCAAAGTACTAAATATTCCGGAAATACCTTTTCCAATTCCTTCAACGCCCTTCGCCATAAAGCCATTTACGGAGGTCCAGACTGCCTTACAAGTAGCCTCCGAATGTTTTATGCCGGTCACATACGTACCGGTCTACCGGAGAGGTTGAACTGCGCAGGTCTACCTGCACGGGTCAACCGGTACGTGCATTGGAACATACCTGCGCAGTTTCTCCGACCTGCACAGGCGACCGGAGAAGAAGTGAAATTCGATTCTTTCTCGAAGCACCCTACAGTGAACCTAAGCAGGTGTGCGAGACCTGCCACCATCCAATACATGTAACGGCGTCAGGTCTGAAACCTGCACAGGTCTACCTCTCCGGTAGACCGG
The DNA here is from genome assembly GCA_958510865.1 of Myrrha octodecimguttata. Lineage (NCBI taxonomy): Eukaryota > Metazoa > Arthropoda > Insecta > Coleoptera > Coccinellidae > Myrrha > Myrrha octodecimguttata. Next base: position 31,656,201 of record OY294065.1, on the reverse strand, counting down.
AGAGTATGAACAACTGAAGCGATTGAATTGAAACTTGGCATTTAGTTGGAGCATAAGGACATGAAATGTTTGACAGGATACTATTCATCAAATCTGAAAAACATTTTGGTTTCACCTTGAGCTTTATATTTTACAGCAGTGAACCAAATTCCAGGTCGATACGATCATAATTTTTGACGATATTGTGAGTAAATATGTCAATTTCGTGTTTTTTTTCCAAAATAACTCAAAAGAAAAACTGACATGAAGTCAGCAGCTTTTCTAGATTTTTTATTCATTTTGTTTTCTGAGACTTTTGACAAAATTGACATTTTCAATTCTTATTTAATTTAGTTGTTTTCAGATATTGGGAGTGAAAACCCAGAAATCACCTGACAAATTAAAGCAATATTCGTATAAGCTAAATATGACCTAATCATAAGAATTTGTAACCCCAAATTCTGGATTTTCCTTTCGTTTTTCAACCACCCTGTATAACCTGCAAAGCTATTTCGCGAATTTTGTTTGCATTCATAGTAACTGTGCAAATGAGAAGCGACAACATCAAAATGAAAAGAGTTATTCAACAATGGATCAGCAAGTGGTCATGTTTGACATATGCCCCGCAGTACGAATATCTATGCGGCTATCCATGTGACAATACAACTTTTTGTTCATCATTGAACCGAGCCAGCAGCCGCAGTCTCTTTAAAAGAAGAAGAATTTGAATACGCTTTGTGTAAATCGGCATCCTATAGTTCGAGCTGAAATTTTCTTCATTTTCGTCCATGTTAAAAAGAGAATCGACTGGTAACTGGATATCGCTGATTTCTATACCGCAAAAATAAATTGAACCCGTCAACTGCACAGTTAGTAATTATTGTCAATACTGAACTCATTTCTCGAAGAATATAAGCAGAGAGCGATCCTGATGAAGTTCATTTGTTTTTCTGACGTTTTGTCGTGTATCATTGATAATAGGGATAGCTTTTCGCGGGAAAATATGGAGACTGTTTTCTCGACCATGTTTCAGAGTTTTCAAATGAGGTTTTTCACGAGGAAAGTTTTCTCGTCGTCGTAGATCCACTTTTCAATTGGATCTATTTTTCGAAAGAAGTGTTATATTAAGGGCTTGACAACTTTAAAAAAATAAATAAGACAGAAATATTGTTGGAATGAATTTTTAATTATCATAACCTGGAAGATAATTTCATGACCTTCATTATTCGTATGATTTCTAGCATTTGTTCACGGCGGCTGAGACTTACATAGTTTATTTGATCAATCAAATTTTTACTACTTCTTCCAATGAATCTGGCCGTGTGCCGTCAATGGTGGCTTGAATATTGGCTTCCATAGCTTCAAGAATTGCTGATTTGTGGGCATGAACCAATGACATGAAACAGCCCCATTAAAAGTTATCTAAAGGCATCAATACACATTTTCAGGACCACTTCTGGAAAAACGGTTGTCATCAAAATGATTCATCAATAAATGGACGGTTCAGCGCGCTATATGGCAAGTTGCACCGTCTTGTTGGAACCAAATGTCTTCAATGTTTAGCTGATTTATATTTAGAAACAAAAAATCAATCAGCATTAGGCCTACGAGTTAAGAACGCCAACAGCAGCATTTTTCTGTTCAGTGCGCACATTTATTGTTGATTCTTGTTTTGAATCGGGAGGAAGGAAATAAATGTGGAATCGCCTGATAACTGCACGATTATGTTGACACTTAAATGGACGGAAATGCTTTTTGAACTTTGCGAATAAATTATTTAGTTCTGACACCAAAAGATTTATGATGAAGTGCCAAACCTTACTGAACAAATATATCAATACAGTTCGACATTCGTAACTTTTAAACCATATACATAGAGACTTCTCATGCAGCTTATAAACACTCAATATCTAAACATTTTTTGTCGTTAATTGATCGTGAAAAATGAATAAATTGCCGCTTTATTTTCTTCTATATTTGGTGTTTTAAATGAACGGCTTCAGAATCTTAGTCTGTTCAACCCTTTACCGGCTAAACATGGCAAATTTTCCCAAAACAAGCAGCATATTCGAATAGTAGAGGTTAATTCACAGCAAAAATACGGCAGGATACAGAATAGTTTTTTCTGAGAAAAATAACATTTGGAAAGGCTTCCTTGCTAACTTGAAGACAAGAACAACAAATGTTTTTGGAAAATCAAACATAGCAAAAAAAATTGTAATGTCACTTATGGCAAAAAAAAAGATTCGAAGCAATTGTTGGGCTTATTGATACACATTTGAACTTTCATTTTCAAAATATTACCAAAAATACAGGGCCTATATTTTTGAGCTCATTTTCTGAAGAACAACGTGCCATCGTTTCGCTCAAAGGTCTCCCTTCAGGCGCTTGGTCTGTGGAACAGCGCGTTATCGTTCAGCCCAAATCTCTGTAATATTCGAATTTGTTCCCTAAAATGTTCTGAAACAACTATGTTGCACTCCATGAATTTCATGATGATCGTATCATCAAATCAATTAGAAAAAAAATTACGGAATTAATTTGAAGAATGCAAAGACCTGCCTTCACGTCAGTGCTTTCATGAACTTTTTAACTTATCATATTTCACTTAATAATTTATATAGCACTTGAAAAAATGAGAATAATATTTCTCTTAGTCAAATAAAAAACTCCTCAAACGTAATGTTGCCATAAAATCCACTTCATCGAAGACCATGCTCAGAATTTTAAAGTGTTATGTTCACTTCCTTGATTCTTCTATTCACCGTACAGAAAGGTTATCCCTGGCATTCTTTACGGCTTTTCGGACAAAGTTACCCATTCAAGTCTACGGATCAACAATGAAAAATCAACAAAACTACAATAAAGCCATTCTCTACCTGCTCTGCAGTCTTGAGGACGGGATGTTATATGGTTGTAGGCACTACCTGCGCCCTAACAGGCGGCACCAATACACTTTCTTAATAAAAATGCCCACTAATAAAATGTAATTTATAATAATTAATAGTGATTGCTATTCATTGTCTCTTGTCCATTGTCTAAGGTGTGATCTGGGAAACTACGAGGGTGTAAGATAACATAGCTGTCCAGCAAAAATGATTTGTCGAACTGTTTTCTTGTTGTGTCAAAACTTGAGGGAATTTAGCAAACCTAGCAATTTTGACAGCTCACATTTTTTGCACCAGGAATCCGAATATCGCTGTGATGGATGTTTTCCAAACTGTATGAGAAGTTTCGATGGTTGTTCTCTATGGTTTGACAGTTTAGAATGTCAAAGTGTGTTCACTTTTCTGTTAAGAGGGGCGACAACTTAATTTCCAGACGTTAACTGGCCCCCTCGTTCCACTAAGGGGCCGGTATTATAAAACTTATTTGGACTACAGAGAGCGGTTAACTCTTAATTTTGAACCACATTTCACGAGTTAACTTCGAGTAATTCGTCAAAATAATAATAATAATTATTATTATTCATTTACAAAATGCGCCATGAAATTCTCCCAGATTATAATAATGATAATTCATTCCAAACATTTCTTTCTTGTATTATTACACACTGTTGTAGAAATTGGAGTCGATCGTGAATACGAAATTTCTTTGAGATCTGACGAATAGTTCCACCGAAATATTGTTTTAAGGAGGTAGCTCAGTGGTTAGAGCTCATGCCTCATGATCGTAAGGTCTGGGGTTCAAGACCTTGACCGGGAAATAACTTTTTCGGGTTTCAGGGGACCTTCCAACCATTCGCTGTTGGGTAAACAATTAACAGTGCTGTTCCTAACGTGGCGCAAGGAATTAGTAACAAAGCCTACACAGAACATACCCGGTGTCCTAACTCGCACGAGCTTTAAGCTTCTGAGTGGTTTCGTTTAAGCCTAGGATAGTCGAAAAATACAAAACAGACATACAAAACTGTTCCTTGAAATGGGTATAATTCCGAAAATGTTTGGCGGATTTGGCCCATTAACGAGCTCAGCCGATATATTCAAGATAAAAACCTATCATGAAAATTTCAAGACGCCAGGAGTTTTGCTTAGAGAGTTAGGGATCATTCGGACACAGCCGGAATTTGACGTGAGGAGGCGTTTGGGACCATTTTCAGCTTGAAATCCGAAAATCACGCACAGTCCGGCAAAATGATAACGCTCGTGTGACATGCGCGTAAAAACGCACTATATAAATTGCCGTAAGAAAAGGATCGATTAGATCTCATATGCTCAAAAAAGGGAAAGGGAGCGAACCTCATATTTTCATTCCAGTTTCATCTCAGTTAATTGTATTTCTAGGGTTAAACAAATACGAGTGTTTGCCGTACTTGTAGTCACGAGTTATTATCATTACAAGGGTTTTTTCTTTCTTTCAGACTCAAGTGTACTCCAACCCTTAGAGAACCACTGCGGCAGGGAGCATAACAGCAACAACTTCATAGAATTTTCATCTTTGTAAAGTTAATGCAACGTTTCTTGGTTTATTATTCGATAAAATCAAATAATAAACCTTAGTGATCGACCAACCAAAAAAAAATTTTAACCCCCCCTGAAAATTTCACAGTTTACGTTTTGTAGTATGTAGATTTGAATAAACGAATAAAAAAAAAATCCGTCCGTCCGCCGTCCGTTGTCCGGGGCTTTGCTCTGGAAGTACTGAACGGAAATCCTTGAAACTTGGTGGAAAAATCGTATGTCACTCGGGGTTGATCCTCCAAGCTTTTCAGCAGGATCGGTGTACCCTAAGTGCTCTAAATGGGGGGTTGGGGGAAAAAAATTATTCCTCAAAAACTTATCACCCAATTTTCATGGAATTTTAAATGTTGAATACTGATGCATAACTAAACCTAAAAAATTTTACCCGGATGATTTCCGACAAGTGGTTCCTGAGTTACAAAGAAAAACGCTGCAAATTTCCAATAATATCGAAAATGAATCATAGCATTCGGTTCTCAGTTGTTTGAGTTATCAACGGTATATTGGGTTATTCCAACTAAGAAAACAATAAACCTTTGTGTAAAATTTGCAGTGTTTTTCTAATCCTGATCGAGGTTTTTGAATTGAAGATAATATTGGAAAATAATTAAGTTTACTTGTAGTATTTTGACAATATCAAGATGGCTACATCTACAAAACTACTGGGCGGATTTTGTCAGTTCACGAATATTTTAGGTCCTAAAACACCATATTTATTATTCAATATAAGGACAGTTTTCAAAACGGAATATTTGTTGAGACTTGTGCTTCTAAAGCCAAACCAACTAACGAAACTCAAAATATTGTATGTAGGTTTTTTCTAAGTTTTCACTCCCCATACCAGAAACAGAACAATTAGAAATCTGATAAAATTGTTTTTTTCAATGGAAAACGCCCTTGTGGACTGCAGGATTGAACTATGTGTCAAGGGCAGTTCTTGGAAAATAGATTGCCTAATGAACAATACAGGAGTAATATAAACGATAAACAAAGCGAACTGTTCCGTTTCAGACTACAAATCTGACTCATCAGAGGAAAGGAAAAATTCGCAGAATTATTTTTTTTTCCATTTTTCGTTTTGTGAGACCAGTAAATATTTTTGGGAAAACAGATTTCTTTCACGAAAAAACTGGAGAATCCTCGGAAAATTTTTTTTTGGGTTTTCATTAACAAAATCCGAAAGGAACAGACTATAATATTTCTCCGGAAATGAATATACGAACAAACAGAAATTTGAAACACTGTTGTCAAGTAGAGATCTCGAATTTTTTGTACATTTCATCTCGCATGCGAAGTAATTGTGTCGGAAAAATGAATTTTTGCGCGCATGTTCTAGGGGAACAGCGTGCTATCGTTTTGTCCAAATGTCTGTAATTTTGGATGATTGAGCCGAAAATGGTCTCAATCGACTAGGTTGGACTCACTGATGACGAATCTGGTGTCAAAATTGATTCTGTCCGGCCGGCCGGTTGGCCAGCCGTAGACACGATAACTGTTGACAGAAGCAAGCTAGCAACTTGAAACTTTCAGCATAGGTTGCGCATCGGAATGCCGCGGTTAAGTTCGTTAATGGGCCAAATCGTTCGAATAGTTTCGGAGTTATAGGCATTTGAAGTTTTGAAGTTATTTATTTTTTATTTCAGAAACTATCTGAGCGATTGGATTCAAACTTGGCAGTTAGCTGAAGTACAACGACGCACAACTTTTAGCCAAATTTCGTCAGGATCATATCGTCAGTAATTTAAAAAAAAAAATTTTTTCGAAATTTTTTTCCAAAAAAATTTTTTTTTCGGAAACCATTCATCATATCCAAAAAAAATTATACTCACACTTTGACCTTCTAATTTCACAGCAGTGTACCTAATTTCAGTTCGATACGATCATAAGTTTTGGAGATATCGGGAAAAAATATGTCAAATTTCGAGGTTTTCTTCTCGATATCGTTGATTTTTTCGGTATAACTCGAGAAATATTGATTCAGTCCTGATTAAACTTCACAGCTAGTTTTAAGATGCTTAAAGACAACTTTATACAAAATTTCGTGATAATCGTGTTATTAGAACAATTTGAAAAAAAAAATTTATATGATTTTTTCATCATATCATCCTCATTAAATTCTGTATGAAACTTCGAACTGTTATTTTCGATGAAGTACTGGAATTCAATTCGATCTGGTCTGTATTTTTGGAAATAGCCTAACGGCCGACTACGTAAACACAATAACTTCCGGAAGAAACAACTTAGAAACTCGATATTTGTAGAGAAGGTTTGGACCTTAATTACGAAGGCCGAATTCGTGAATGGGTAAAATCCACCCAATGATTCCGTAGATATACCCAATCAAAATTTTATTTTTCCAATATTTCCAAAAATACAGATCAGATCGAATTGAAATCCAGTACTTCATCGAAAATAACAGTTCGAAGTTTCATACAGAATTTAATGAGGATGATATGATGAGAAAATCATATAAATTTTTTTTTTCAAATTGTTCTAATAACACGATTATCACGAAATTTGGCATAAAGTTGTCTTTCAGCATCTCAAAACTAGCTGTGAAGTTTAATCAAGACTGAATCAGTATTTCTCGAGTAATACCGAAAAAATCAACGATATCGAGAAGAAAACCTCGAAATTTGACATATTTTTTCCCGATATCTTCAGAACTTATGATCGTATCGAACTGAAATTTGGTACGCGCGCACGTTCAAATTCGTTGCTGAAGCGGTCATCTACATTGAACATGCGCGCAAAAGTTGCTGCCTTCACGGCAGTGCTTTTTGAAATTGTTCACTTCGAAAATGTGAAAGAAACAAAACTATTACGAATTCAATAAAGAATCTCTCAAATAATGACCAATGTGGAAACGAAATTCTTTTGCGTCTAGTCTAGACTTGCCATCTGACCGGCCGACGACCGGAAGGCTACCTTCAGGGACTCATTGCGCAGTGTGTGGTACTCACATACTTGGATCTATGTTCACTGAGACCGCCTGATAGTGTGTGTAGGGTAGGCTTTGAGATCATCTGCTGAAGCGAATCCCTGCCGACTATCGCACAGTGTATGGGGCCCTTTAAAGCTTTGATTCACTCATATTGACTGCCAAGAATCGCCGGCCGTTTCGTACGAGCTTTCAAACATGACGTTCTAATCGTGAAGTTCAAAATCGTCGATTTTGAACCCATTACGTGGCTCTATAGGGCCTACATTGTGCTGCCTTCAGAACTGGACCACGCTGCATATAGAAAACTCTTAACAGCCTGTGTAATCCCTACCTTTTCCTCTTACCACTTCGGTAGCCTTGAGATCATCTGTTGAGGCGAATCCCTGCCGACTATCGCACAGTGTATGGGGCCCTTTAAATCTTTGATTCCCTCATATTGACTGTCGAGAATCGCCGGCCGTTTTGTACGAGCGTTCACGTTGTAATCGTGAAATTCAAAATGGCCGCCCTTTATGTGGCTCTATAGGGTCTACATTGTGCCTTCGGAACTGGACCACGCTGTATATAGAAAACTCTTAACAGCCTGTGTAATCCCCACCCTTTCCTGTTACCATTTCGGAATTCCTAAAACCATCAAATGAAAATACAGTAGCAACTATGGCTGGTTCAATTCGAGCTCTGAAAAAGTCATTTCTGGAATAGCAAATATTCGAGGAAGACAGTCATAGAGGAAACGAAACCATCCTGTTCACTATGAGCTTTTTTCGGTGGGAGTCTGGACAAATGATTTCCAGGAAGCTGTTCTCAAGATTATTTTCTACGACTTCCTGGAAGAGCGTATGATACCGGAACAATTTTCCGTTTTCCCGTCCTATATGAAACGAAAATAGGAAATAGAAAACGCTGGAACAGATGTAGCCACTCCGGTAGAAACTTTCGAATTGATATCTGGCGACATTGTTGTCCTATCTAGATGTCGATTTTTTTTTTATTTATCCCAAGGGATAGAGCCCGTTCGTATACGGGGAGTTTTGTTGGAGTTTCAATAGATAGAGTGTGCTTTACTAACCCCGAATGACATTGATCGGTCCAGAAACCGAAACATGTGAGCTGAGACTCCATATTTTTATATATCCTGATCTACTAACGAGTTTCATTAAACTTCGTTGATTAAATTCATCTCAACTAATACTCTCAACAACAAAATTTCAGGATATATTTTCAAATTTATATGATGGGTGGGGTTCATTTCATGCATTTGTTGCTATGCTAATCCTTCCATTGGTTATTTCATAAACTAGCCAATTTTATGCAGAATTATATCTCTACTGAATAGAATTACTATCCAGATAATGGAGGTTTTTCCTTCAAACGAAAATGCAGTAATTTTCATTAAAAACCTTTGTAACATCACATTTCAAACATATAATTTAAATATTATATTTTTGAAAAAATGTTTGATCACCTTAAACTGAAAAATAAAAATGGGGATTTGAAATTTAAAGGGATTTTTCTGGAGTGCACGATATGGCAACGTCGAATTCAGCTTTCTCGGAAAGAAAAGGACGTCAAATGTGTTACTTTGCTTAGGAAAACAGAGATAGCTATACTTCGATCTGGTTAGAGTAGAAGACAACGACCAAGGAATAGAAAAAGAAGAGAAGACTGTCATACTGTCATATTACTGACAGAAATTCAATGCACTCGTTGATCAAAAACGACAAATTCAATCCAAGAATTCACACACTTATAATCATCTTTAAGTCTAAAAATTTTCTCGTTTGTCTGATGGAAGAGTCAGATTTGTGCTCTGAAACGTCACAGTTCGCTTTGTTTATCGTTTAATTATTCCTGTTTTGTTCATTAGGCAATCTGTTTTCCAAGAAAACGCTCTCGACAAATAGTTCAATCCTGCAATCCGTAAGGGCGTTTTCCATAAAAAACATTTTAATTAAATTTTCATTATTTCTGTTTCAGAAATTGGGAGTGAAAACCCAGAAAAAAAACTTAAAAAACATATACACCTAGAACAATGGCGTGAGCATAAACAAAACTTGTTTCGGACACTTCAGATCGAAATATACGGGACGGCACGTCATCCGCAACACCTCTTTCATCTCAATTTCAATTACTGCCGACACATTGGACGTCAAAAGAGCAGTTTTCCACCAGTTATCAAATGACCAGGCTGCGAATAATGTTTTATGCAAATATGAAAAAGCGATATCATTCGGCGTAATAGGGACGTCGAGAGGGCCTGTTCTGGAAAAATATAAACGAGGCAACATCCGGTCCGTTAGATGCCGTATTTCACGGGAACGAAAGGGCCATTTTCCTCGAGGAAATCTGACTGTGCTTTTTTCATAAAGTCACAGATTGTGTTCAGGAGCTTAGCACAACTTTTCGTTACTGGAATGTCAGAAACTGTATGGACCATGCGCGAGTTTGTGAATGAGCAAACATTTACGGAATTGGCGCATGATCCTGGTAATTTGTTGTTGAATATGGCAAGGACTTGATACGAAATTTTAAAAGAGTATGTTAAGCAGATTGGAAATATTTCCATTCTTTTTACAATAATAGAATGGGGAATGGTTTTCTGTCGGTTTTATTGCTTCTTTGTTTTGTTTAACTTTATTCCTTAAATCATAAAGAATCTGTGTTCTATCATTATAAGTCCCACGTGAAATATCCGTCAAGCCTTTCATGTATTCTTCCTGTTTCTATCTAATTCTCAGTCAAGCATACTGGATTTCTCCATATTCTCGTTATTGAATATACAAATATTGATGGCATTAACGAGAATATTATGACAATCTTCTAAAATCTTAGTTTTAAAATGGAATTCAATTTATCAGCTTTATATCAAAAACGGGAATTGTGTATTAAATATCGAACAATCCGCTTGTTGGCAAAATATTCGCAGACATTACCCATCGATACTGTGCATTATAAATGTTTTTTCCGTTACAATTTGCCCTTTAGCGTATTTAAGGGTGAATCACCTCATTTTTGCGCGCATGTTCTAGTCCCATTAAGGCTTGTAATTGTTACGGATTTTTTCATCAATGCGAATACATTTCAATAACAACGAACGGGCGTCAGTTACAAACAGTTTGGAACAATACATTTTCTCACTATTCAAACTCAATTAAAACGCGGAAAACTGGCGGAAAAACAGACATTATTTCCCGCGTTTCATTGCATATATTATCATAAATGAAAACGATTTGAACCACCGCGTGAAAGAGCATTTCTAATTTCTGTCTCAATTTGTTTTAGGTTTTTTCATCTTTTTTCTATTTTTCGACTGAAAAATGTATCAATAATATAAAGAGAAATGGTTCCTTGTCATGTTAATTGATTGTTTGTTTAATGTTTCACCTTTATTCTTTCAGTCTTTGTACTCTCATTATTATTTTTACGGCAGATATCTATCAAGCCTTTCATGAGTAGACGTTTCAGGTTTCCTTCAAGTTTCTTTCTGATTTTCAGTCAAAAACGCTCGATTTTTTCATTTTCCCCCAATCAAAAATTGAATGTTGGTTGCAACAATGAAAAAACCAGAGGTTACTAAAACAGTAGTTTTAAATGGGTTCAATTAATCAGTTATACCAATTATATCAAAAACGGAATTTGGGTTCTGGATATCGAAGAACCTGCCAGTTGGCAACATTCATGAAGTTATTTCTCATCGATACAATCCATTATAAATGTTGAATTGTTCTGGGGAACAGCGTGTATCGTCGAATTTGACAATTTCACAATCATCTGAGACATCTGTGTTCTTTCCTTTCCGCCCATGAATTGACGTGTGCAAAAACGAAATTACTTTCCGGTACCCCTAAAGCCGCGTACAGACACGAGAGCTGAGCGGCTTTCGAGGCAGTTGCGAGGCATTTGTGAGCCAGCCTCGCGTTGTTGTAATGGCTCGCGAGCCGTTCAAAACATCGTACACACTTGCGAGGCAGCCGAATTAAACTGTCTTGAAAGCCGCTTAGCTCGCGTGTATGTGCGCAGCTTAATACATCAACTAGGAGCAAGTTATTCACGGTTTAAAAAGGATTCATTTTTCCACTATTCAAATGGGATTTTAACGCGGGAAAACAGGCCGTCTTTCCCGCGTTCATTGCATATTTTTATAACGGCGAAGGAGGGGCAGCGGTGTTTATCTTCCAATGATTGATGAAAACGATTGGGGAAATAAATTTCATTCACGTTTAATTTAATCGGCAGTGCTTTTGCTGCTCTGCCGTTAATTGCCGGAACAACGTTCAAAACGATTCCTGGTCGCGCGGAAGAGTGAAATTTATTTAATTTGACCCTAAAATGTTGCGCCTGGGGTGGCAGGGTTTCGTTCAAAATTGCGAGAAAAAGAGCTGACAGAAATGATAGGTAAATTTACACTGGGAAACGTGAATCGATACGCCTGAAGAAAATTAAGGGTGTAAGTTTGAGGTACAGAGTGGTCAACTGGAAATGAAGCAGGAATTTCAGGACTTGTGCCAACATTTGAATAATTTCAATGGAATCGATGGGGTTGCTTATATTCAGATTATTATTCGAAATGTCATCTTTTATCCATTTTGTTTGTGGAAAAGCCTAGAAGAGCACTGACGAGAAGTCAGCAGCTTTTGCACGCAGGCTCAAAAGAAATGACCGCATTGTAGAGGTATCAACCTGAAATTCGGTTCACTGCTGTGAAATATAAAGCTCTAGGTTCGAGCAAAATGTTTCGGAATACAGTAGATAGTTCCCGAAAAAGAAATTTTCGGAATTTTTTTTCATTTACTGCCAGAACGATCTCGACAAAATTTTGATCAAAGTTGCGTGTAATAATGCTTCAGATAACTGCCAGTTTTTAATCCAATCGCTCAGATAGTTTCGTTTCAAATGGCTCTTACTGCAAAACCATTTGGCCGATTCAGACTATTGACTAAAACTCAACGGTCACATTTTCAAAGTTTCAACTCGATGGGATCCTCCATATGCCTATTCATCGTGCATACGGACGGGCGGAAGAATCGATTTTGACACCGGATTCGTCATAAATGGGTCCAATCTAGTAGTTGGACACAATTTTCGAGAAAAAATTCAATTGAAGAAGTATATTGACCGTTCCCGCAAATGGCGCATACTTAGCTCAAATTGAGACCTTTTCGGACGGAAAAAAATATATGATGCCAATGGGAAACTTATAAAATGATAGGGTTGTGTTTTTCTTGAATGAACAACCTAATTTTCAAGCTATTCATCATCTGTGAATTCTAACGTAAACTTCGTGAAATGCCATCTGTCACAAAACGACAGAAACTTATTTGTACTCCTAATACACAAATAATACTAGACACAGAGTTTAATCTGTTATTTTTCGATTCAGAGTAATCAGTAGCATTGATTCTACATTATATGTCAAAATCTTACAACGTGTTTTCACAAACACTTCACTACAACGGAATTCAGTAAATATAGACCATCTGGCAAGCTCCTCAAATTGTACATAGAACAATATTGCCACAAGTTCCATACCTTCTTCTTGCCTTGACGAATGAAATGCGACAAAAAACACCTTCTAAAATCTTCATAACTTCAAGAATTAAATGGCAGTTGATATTGACTCCATAAAACTATTTGTATTATTTTAAATATTATGAATTCAATATTTGAAATGAAATCGTTGTTAATCAAGAACTGAGTAAGTACTGCCCCTTTCAAAACAGTCCTATACGCGAGAGCCACCCTGTATACAACAATCTTGTCAATATTTCCCTCTAAAAGTCACTTACTTCTCACGGAAACGTGTTTTCAATATTTCCATTATGTATCATTTCCGAAATTCACCTTCTTTCATAAATTAAATGAATTTCTCCTCGAACGTATTGATACAAACGCCGTACACCAGGGCTTGACATTTATTTATTTCGAATCCTGTATATGAGTTCCCCCGAATGCAAGTCAGGGATTCGGGCTCTATATTTGAATGATTTTATTCAAGGGGGAACAACGGATGATTTTGTATTCCACGGGTATCCGAATAAATTTCCACGAAATTTGCTATATTTGTGACGCGATGCGTGCCTCAACAGAGGTCCCGTTCGAAATTTCGTTCTGACAGATCAAGCGATGTTCGAAACCGCGGTAACATTTGATGTTTCTCTCAATTTTAGCAGTGAATACATGGTAATTAGGCCGAATTTGTGTTTCAAAGAGACATTCGATCGAACCCTTTATGCTGAGATATAATTCTATATACAGGGTGTCTCTTTGAAAGGGAAACCGGTCTTTTCTGGTAGGGAACTCGAGATCATGGGAAATGGCTCGGAACTGCCAATTTGCTCTTGACAGCGACATCTATATACAGGGTGTCTCATTGAAAGGCAAAAAGAGGTCTTTTCTAGTAGAAATATGAAGACTTTGGAAAGTTTCTTCAACCCGTCAATTATGTTCTTGAGAGGGACAATTTGTCATATTAAATCCCTCAGCGCGGCAATTCCAACATCTTAAATTTCAATAAGGGAGATAGGTCGTCCAACATTTTATTGAGAGGCTGTTTTCCTTCTGAATATGACAGTTAGTTTTTACGCGCTTGTTCTCATTTTTGCGCGCATGTTCTAGGGGAACAGCGAGCTATCGTTTTGTCCAAATGTCTGTAATTTTGGATGATTGAGCCGAAAATGGTCTCAATCGACTAGGTTGGACTCACTGATGACGAATCCGGTGTCAAAATCGATTCTGTCCGGCCGGCCGGCCGGCCGTAGACACGCTAACTGTCGACAGAAGCAAGCTAGCAACTTGAAACTTTCAGGATAGGTTGCGCATCAGAATGCCGCGGTTAAGTTCGTTAATGGGCCAAATCGGTAGAATAGTTTCGGAGTTATAGGCAGTTGAAGTTTTGAAGTTATTTATTTTTTATTTCAGAAACTACTTGAGAGATTGGAATCAAACTTGGCAGTTGGGTGGAGTATAACGACGCGCAACTTTGAACCAAATTTCGTCAAGATCAGATTTTCAGTGAATTTAAAAAAAAATTGTTTTCGAAATTTTTTTCCAAAAAAATTTTTTTTTCGGAAACCATTTATCATATCCGAAAAGAAAGTACTCTTACACTTTGAACTTCATATTTCACAGCAGTGTACCAAATATCAGTTCGATACGATCATAAGTTTCGGAGATATCCGGAAAAAATGTGTCAAATTTCGAGGTTTTCTTCTCGATATCGTTTATTTTTTCGGTATAACTCGAGAAATACTGATTCAGTCCTGATGAAACTTCACAGCTAGTTTTGAGATGCTGAAAGACAACTTCATGCGAAATTTCGTGATAATCGTGTCATCAGAACAATTTGAAAAAAAAAATTTCTATGATTTTTCTTATCATATCATCCTCATCAAATTCTGTATGAAACTTCGAACTGTTATTTTTCGATGAAGTACTGGATTTCAATTTGATCTGATCTGTATTTTTAGAAATATTGAAAAAATAAAATTTTGATTGGGTATATCTACGGAATCATTGGGTGGATTTTACCGATTCACGAATTCGGCCTTCGTAATTTAGGTCCAAACCTTCTCTACAAATATCGAGTTCCTAAGTTGTTTCTTTCGGAAGTTATTGTGTTTACGGCAGTCGGCCGTTAGGCTGACCGTAAACACAATAACTTCCGGAATAAACTGCTTAGAAACTCGATATTTGTAGAGAAGGTTTGGGGCTTAATTACGAAGGTCGAATTCGTGAATGGGTAAAATCCGCCCAATGATTCCGTAGATATACCCATTCAAAATTTTATTTTTCCAATATTTCCAAAAATACAGATTTGATCGAATTGAAATCCAGTAATTTATCAGTAAAAATTTCAAAAAGCACTGCCGTGAAGGCAGCAGCTTTTGCGTGCATGTTCAAATTCGTCGCTGAAGCGGTCATCTACATTGAACATGCGCGCAAAAGTTGCTGCCTTCACGGCAGTGCTTTTTGAAATTTTTCCTCATAAATGTAAATGAAATTTTCTGAAAATTTTACAGTTTCATTCTTGATGTAAGACTACCCGATCGCCAAAAAACCTAGAAAAGCACTGACGTGAAGTCAGCACCTTTTGAGCGCATGTTCACTTTTGGTGATATCCCTTGAACATGCGCGCAAAAACTGAGTTTTGTTTCGATGAACTACTGGATTTCAATTCGATCTAAGCTGTAGTTTAGGGAATATTGGAAAAATAAAAGTTTATTGAATTGGTATATCTACGGAATCATTGGGCGGATTTTTTTACCCCTTCACGAATTCGACCTTCGTACTGAAGCCCCAAACCTTCTCTAAAATATAGATTAGATCGAATTGAAAATACAGTATTTTATCGAAAAATTACAGTTCGAAGGTTCATTGAGAATATCTTGAGGATTATATGATCAGAAGATCACAGAATACTGAATATTTAAAAAAAAAAATTTTGAATTTTGTTTTCCAAATTGTTCTGACGACACGATCATCACGAAATTTTGCACAAAGTTGCCCATCAGCATTTCCAAACTAACTGCCAAACTTCATTCTGATAGAATTAGTATATTTCGGAAAAAACAACGATATCGAGAAGAAAAAACACGAAATTTTACATATTTTTTCCAATATTTCCGGAAATTATGGTCGCATCAGAATGAAATTCCGTTCACTGCAGTAAAAATTGATGTACAAGGTACAAGTACCAGTTTTATCCGGATTCAGTGAATACTTCCCGAAAAAATTTCGAAAAAGTTTTTTTTTCAATTTACTGACATTGTGATCTCAACGAAATTTGGTAAAAACTTGTGCGTTGTTATGCTTCAACTAACTGTCAAGTTTCACTTCAATCACATGGGTAGTTCTTGGAATATTAGGGAATTAATCTCAAAATTTCAAATGACCATAACTTCAGAACTAGTCGACCGATTTGTCCCATTAACGAACTCAACCGCCGCATTTCAATGCGTGACCTAATCTGAAAGTTTCAAGTCGCTAGCTGGCTTCTTTCGACAGTTCAGTCGTCGGCCGGCCGGACAGAATCGATTTTCACACCGGATTCGTCATCAGTGAGTCCAACCTAGTCGTTTGAGACCATTTTCGGGAAGAAATTCGAAAATTACAGATATTTGGAGAAACCCCTTGCACGCCCTTCTCCAGAACATGGGCGCAAAAATGAATTTCACGAAGTTATTATTTTTGGGTGTAACATTTCAAATGTCACTGCGAATTTTATTCATTGATGAAAGTAGAGCCTTTGTCCAAAGTTTGCAGCCCCTTTGCGAAATATATTCCTCCTTTGTACAGTCCGATTCAAGAAGGGCCAGAGTAGAAAATCTCGAGGATAGGGTCAATTTTGCTGGTGAATGTAATCCAACCAACGTAGAATGTTGAATACAAAGTAAGGCATTGGTCTTGTGCTATTGATTGCCGGTTCTTCCACGAAAATTACTGGTCAGTAACTGGATAACATTGTAAACTTAGCACAATATCGAGTAATGAATTCTAACCGAGAAACTTCCTATCCGAGTCAATATTCAATATGCCAACTGTGCTAACAATTTCAAACTCACAATTAATGGACGTATCCCCAAGACCGATTGATGGCATATAGAAGGTTGTCTGATAGTATTAATGCATTCAATCGTAGGATCACCCGAAATCTAGATGGAAATTACGCTCAATATTGATATTGAAACGAAAGTGGAAATTCATTAACCGAATACTATCCTTTAACTATCGAGTAAAGTTTATTTTGGGAGGATTTCGCTTCATTTCTTGGGTTTTTCATGGGTTTTCACTCCCAATATCTGAAACAGAACTATTAAAAATTAAATATAAATTGTTTTTTTTTCATGAAAAACGCTCTTTCGGATTGCTGTATTGAACCATTTGTCAAGGGTAGTTTCTTGCAAAAAATCAGATTGCCTAATGAACAATACAGGAACAATACAAACGATAAAGCAAGCAAACTGGGACGTTTTAGAGTACAAATCTGACTCTTTCATCAGACAAATTACAAGTTAGTTATTCAGGACTTCATGTCTTGAATGACGAAATCGTTAAAAGATATTTCGCAAAATGTCTGATTAAGGAGTCAGAGATAGACTCCTTCATTAGACAATTTGGAGTAAATTTTCAAGAAACAAAGTCTTTCAACAAGTTCGTAATTCAAGACTTTATGTCTTGAATCACCAAATCGTTAAAAGATATCGATTCTTACAAATTGTCTGATGAACTGGTCAGATAAAGACTCCTTCATTAGACAATTTAGAGTAAATTTGCAAGAAACAATGTCTTTCAACAAGTTCGTAATTCAGGACTTCATGTCTCGAATCACGAAATCGTTAAAAGATATTGAATCTTGCAATTTGTCTGATGAAGGAGTCAGATATAGACTCCGTCATAAGACAATTTACAGTAAGTTTGAGAGAATCGAAGTCTTCCAACAAGTTCGTGATTCAAGACTTTATGTCTTGAATCACGAAATCGTGAAAAGATATTGATTTTTGTCTGATGAAGGAGTCAGAGATAGACTCTTTCATTAGACAATCTGGAGTAAATTTGCAAGAAACATAGTCTTTCAACAAGTTAGTAATTCAAGTCTTTATGTCTTGAATCACAAAATCTTTAAAATATTTTTATTCTTGCAAATTTTCTGATGGAGGAACCAGATAAAGACTCCTTCATTAGACAATTTGGAGTGAATTTGCAAGAAACAAAGTCTTTCAACAAGTCCGTAACTCAAGACATCATGTCTTGAATCACAAAATTGTTGAAAGATTTTGATTCTTGCGAATTGCCTGATGAAGGAGTCAGACATAGACTCTGAAATGTTGCAATGGGCATCTTTGATCGTTTACATTATTCCCTTATTGAAGAATCGAGTCTAACGACCTGCATTTCAGCCAAAGTTCTCAATAGTTTCTTAAAAGAATCCATGTTCCGAAAAGTGCTCTACAAGCAGTCTTTATAACTAATATCTAGGGCTGCAAAATATTTTTTATTCTTTTTCCCCCTTGCTATTTCAATATCGCAGACAAAAACAAATATCCAGTGGCGCCTCTGAGCTCCTTTTTCTCGCATTACCATCAAATCAAATGCTCCCTCGTTCAACCTTATTCTCAGAAGAAAATATACCTCTAGAATATCCATATTAAACGAATTGAAAGACAGCCCCGACAGATGACGATCAAATGAATTCCAAGCGTACAACTCTTACAGCTTGCTTTATACGAATATGAAATATCTTTTACGAGAGGAAAATTCGGGACCAAAGAAAATTCACTCAGGATATCGAGTCAACTTCGAATATTATCTCTGTGGTGATATTTCCATTTGAAAATTTGTTTTTGGTAGAATTTCAATTTTAGGCCATCAAACCTCATACAATTTAGGGATAGCGATTAGGAAGACCCAAAGTGATCAAAAGATTGAATCTATTGGAAAGACCAACGTATATCTACAGTGCGCGTCAAATCTATGCAACAAATTTATTTTCTCAGAAGAAAAGTATTTGGCAACAAAATCCTGAAACAGGTCAATTTTTGTTTCACTTTTACCATCAACCCTCTAAATTTTTTGAATAGGGAAAGTGGGTCATGTGTTACTTTTTTGGCAGGGTCTTCGTATCTTCTTCACAGGCGTGCAGAAAATTTTTTTTTTGAAAAATTAGTTAGTGCAAAGAGGTTTTCAGTATGGGCACTTTGTCATGGCTCATTTACTTTGAGACGATGGTACCTGATTTCTAGAAACGTACTTATAACATACCTACTTAAGATCATAACTGAAGCGCAGTGTTTCACACATTCTAATTTTTCACGTGAGGGGATTGAAAGTTGGCAAGAACAAAACTGTAATGGTCGACTTTCATTCGGTGACAAATTTCATGAGGTACCATCGTCTCAAAGTGCACATACTGAAAACCTCTTTGAACTAACTCATTCTTCAAAAAAAAATTTTTTTCTTGAAAATTTCTGGACGCCTGTAAAGAAGATACAAAGACCTTGCCAAAAAAGTACTACATAACCCACTTCTCCTGTTCAAAAAATTTAAGGGGTTGAAGGGGATGGCACAGGGTGCAACAAAAATCCTTCAAAAATGCATACAAATTTAGTAAAAGTGAAACAAAAATTTACGTGTTTCAGGATTTTGTTGCCAAATATTTTTCTTCTGAGAAAATTATTTGGAATATCGAACCTACGCGTTCGTAAATAAATAAATAATAATGTAAATAAATCACAGTAACAGCATAGGGAATTTAAATGGGGTACCATAAATTTTTACGTATGATATACAAGAGCGCATATTAACACTTCAGCAAAAACTCTGTCTCTCGAGTAAGTGTAGTGAAATAGTATTTGGTGTGAAAAATAAACTTAGATATTCATAGTGGATGGCATCTCTTTCATTAGCACATAATTTTTGCTTCCTCTTAAATTTATATTGACGAAATATCTTGAAATACCATCTTCAACTTACAGAGAGACAGAAAATCAGCAGGAAGCAGTAAATAAATAATATTATCTACATTTGCTTTATATCCGGGAGGGTCTTTCGACTAGGTCCGGTCCTCCAAGCTATATTTCACATCCTCAGGTGAACGAAGAACGCAACAGGCCGCTTGTATTGGAAATCATCTCCTATGGATTTATAATTCATTACTTCTCAGTTGAAATCTAATGAAATATCAGGAATAGACTGAAAAACTTGTGACATATTATATTACGATATCGATTAAAGCTTATTTTGGGACGACATTTTAGAGTTTTTTTTGGTTGTTTTTTGGAAAACGCCCTTGCGGATTGCAGGATTAAAATATTTACCAAGGGCAGTTTCTCGAAAAACAGATTGCCTGATGAACAATACAGGAATAATAAAAACGATAAACAAAGCTCATTGTTCTGTAGAAGTGGACCCTATTTGGCTGAATTCACTTGAAAAAAGAGGATGAATTGCGTGATTGATTAAAAATGTCAATTTGACAAAGTCGCCATTCAAAAAATCGCATGAAAATAATTCTAAAAATGTTCTCGTTTGTCAGATTTGTTCCTGTATTGTTCATTAGGCAATCTGTATTCCAAGAAACCGCCCTTTAAATAGTCCAATCCTGCAATACGCAAGGGCGTTTTCCACAATAAAGCAATTTTTATTTAAAGTTTAATAGGTCTGTTTCAGACGTGGAAGTGAAAACCAAAAAAAAATGACAAAGCTTCAATCGATACTTGAATAAAAATTGTTTTTTCATGGAATACGCCCTTGCAGATTGTGCGAACTGTGATGTTTCAGAGTTCAAATCTGACTCCTTCATCGGACAAATGTTATCGTTTGCCTGATGAAAGAGTCAGATTTGTACTCTGAAACGTCACCGTTTGCACAATCCGCAAGGGCGTTTCCATGAAACAACAATTTTTAATAATTCATTCTCAGATATTGTCGCTGATTTTTAGCATGCATCATGCAGATTTATTATTTGTCATACTGTGAATTCGGCAAGGATTTGAGCTTTGAATAAAGAACAACAGGAAGGAGCATAACGCTTTTCTACTTCGTATAAAAGTGGGACGTAGGCGCCCATATTGAACCTCCAAGTATGACTCATGTTAGTTAGTTTCTTCAGACAAAGAAGTCTCGGAACAAGTTGTTCTCTCTTCAAAGTGAAAGGAAAGTCGGCCATATGCAACATCCATCCCGGACCCACTTCGTGAGGCATTATGCTCCTTCCTTATGTTCTTTATTCAGAGGATTTGAGTCATCAAACTGTGCAGTTCTACAGTTACTCTGGCACCAAGTAGAGATATCTTTATAACCATTTTGGAAAAACAGTCATAAAACGCACTTCATGTAGTGATGATTCTATGGAATTCCAGAAATATAGAATTTTCAAGGTCATTACCATTTCTAAAAATGAATGTTACTGTTTCGTAACGCAAAACTACAGTTGAGCTGGACCTAGGACTTAAAAGGAAATATCTTATGATAGGTTTATACTTGTGACAGTTATCTGACCAAAAATCATTCAGTACCTGTCGATTTCTAAATATTTGTCGATGCCCAGTCCGAGTGTAGCCATCGGAGGATTATTCTGAACACCTCAATTTCAGCTGTGTTCTTGCTACGAAAACACAACAGCAGAATTCAATTTTCCGAGACACCTCGTATGAGTCGTGATTCCATGTGACAACGAACGAAATTGGAAATCTTTGTTATATAAAGGCGGCTTGTTGATACTCTTCGAGGACAAAAATAATCAATAGAATACATCTCGATTAGCATACTATTATATGTCAACGAACAAATACGACAGAACGAGAAAGGGCAAGATATCCTTGAATGTAATCCTAGTAGAATTCATTAATATTAATGAGATATGAGGCCCCTTTTTATGCTGATTCCAATGAATGAAATCCATGTAGTAAACTTCAATGCACACATATATCATTCGCAAGTTGATTTGAAGCTTGAACTGAATTCAACCGATTATTCCACTAGTTAAGAATAATTTGTGAAGATTTTCTAACCTGATGAAACTGATAATGAATGGAATTTTGTATTTTTAAATCGAAGTTTTATGTTTGAGTGAATCCTACTGAGAACTAAAGCTCTAACTTTCAAGCCTTTTTTGAGTACCTTTGAGTAATTTCAGGAAGGTGAGTTATTTTTCTTATTCAAGCAACATTCAGGGAGATCATGAGGTCATGTAATCTGCAGAATACCGACTACATAAAAAGATATGCATTTTTGAAACCTCGCTGCCATAATAAATTGATGAAACACAAAAAAAATCATAACTACAGAAAATCGCATGACTAATATGGGGTATTTTTGGATACCCCTAGGTGTGAGGAATCTAAAAAAAAATTATTGACGTCACTACTTGGACCACCCTGTATAGATAATTACGATGTTTCTATCCGATCGCATCAGTTATTCTTGTGATATTGAGACTGAAGGTATGTTCCGGACTGACGTTCGGTCGGGTTGAAGATGCCTCATACCCAAATGGAAAATTTATAAATGTTTCGTCAATTATTCTCTTCAATGAATTCGATGAATCTTTACAATTATTGTGTGGTTCAATCTGAGGTAGTATACAGTGCGCGTCAAAATTATGGAACAAATTCATTTTCTCAAAAGAAAAATATTTGGCAACAAAATCCTGAAACAGGTCAATTTTTGTTTCACTTTCACCAAATGTATATGCATTGTTGAAGGATTTTGTTGCTTCCTGTGCCATCCCCATCAACCCTCTAAATTTTTTGAATAGGGAAAGTAGGTCATGTGGTACTTTTTTGGTAAGGTCTTAGTATCTGCTTTACAGGCGTACAGAAATTTTCAAGAAAATATTTTTTTTTTGAAGAATTAGTTTGTTCAAAAAATTTTTCAGTATGTGCACTTTGTCATGGCTCATTTACTTTGGGACGATGTTACCTGATGAAATTTGTCACCGAATGAATGTCGACCATTACAGTTTTGTTCATGCACAACTTTCAACCCCTTTCAACCCCCTCACGTGAAAAATTAGAATGTGTGAAACACTGCGCTTCAGTTATGATCTTAAGTAGGTACCATCGTCTAAGAGTGAATGAGCCATGACAAAGTGCACATACTGAAAACGTCTTTGAACTAACTTATTTTTCAAAAAAAAAAATTCCTTGAAAATTTCTGCACGCCTGTAAAAAAGATACAAAGACCTTGCCAAAAAAGTACCACATGACACACTTTCCCTATTCAAAAAATTTAGAGGGTTGATGGGGATGGCACAGGGTGCAACAAAAATCTATTATTATTCTTGTTTCAGCGGAGCTCTATTTTCGATTTTTTTTCGAATTTTCCCGCTCAGAGAGAATTTTCCAACCAAAACTGAAAAATGTTACATCAAAACAAATTGAAATTTTCTAAGGAATCTATTTCTGCAATAAAAAAATGGTGTTCTAATTTGAAAAACGGAAGTTGACGTCATTTCCGGAAAAACCGGAGGTGCTCATGCCTTGAAAATATTTTAGATTTCATCAGCATCGTGAAATACTTATAAGTGCTGAATTTCATGAAAATACGTTCAGTAGTTTCCCGTATAAATATGGGTGAGGTTCCTCGTGAAAGACCCTGTATATTATAATAATATATATGATCGTCATCTTTCTTCACTTAATACAGGATCCAACATTGCTCAAATAATTTATAGCATAATCTTCTGCTTCAGGTACCGTTGTCGTTCCGAAGTTTGGCCATCATCAAAGCTATGTACATTTTTGATACCGCAGATCTAAAGCCTTATAATAAAATTCAAATAACTCCCTTTTAATTCGTTTTGTATGAATGATTTATTCCTTGCATATTGCTTTCTTTCATATTTGATGAAATCAGGTTGCTTCAAGCAATAAATTCAACGGATTCTGAATGAAAGGTAGATTGATGCTGAGGAATTAAGGAAAACCATAGGATACTGAAAGAAATGATGGTCATCAATCAAAATACTAGTTCGGCGTTTCTCCGACGTTTACTGTTACAAGTCGATGTATAGAAGCAAGTTCATTCGCTACTTCATTCAATCATTTATTGCTTAAATTGAATCCAGCCATTAGGAGTATTAGATTCGAACTCATCTTCGGATCGAACTAACAACAGTTGAAATTGTGCAAGAGATTGTTGAGACACCTTCGGGTATTTCGTAACGAAGTTCATCGAGAAGTTGTGTTCGATTTGGTGACAGTCTTCATTCTATGAATGCATGTTCTAATGGTTCCACATGGCTCGTTAAAAATCGAACATTTAGAATGCCACGATTTGGAAGGTAGTGTTTGAACGGCAGCCTGCAGGACCCACACACTTTCTGTTTCTGATTCTCTACAGTCGAGATGGGTAAAGCACAACGTGCAGCAGTGGTAGCAATAACTATTACCCTCGTTTATTATAAATAATAATGAACACTTATGTCTGTCGCGATCTTCCAGATTTAATTCGCAATAAACATGGATATTTCCTCCAAAACTTATCTGACAATTTCAAGTCTGAAAAAAACTTAAAAAACCACTGACGTGAAGTCAGCAGCTTTTGCGCGTCTGTTCACTTTTGGTGATATCCTTTGAACATGCGCGCAAAAGCTGCTGAGTTGAATGAGTATTTCTACGGAATCATTGGGCGGATTTTACCCATTCACGATTTCGACCTTCGTAATTAAGCCCCAAATATTCTCTACAAATATCGAGTTTCTAAGTTGTTCCTTTCGGAAGTTATTGTGTGTACGGTCGGCCGTTAGACCGTGTAGAGTAGGTTTGAACCTTAGTTATGAAGGCCGAATTCGTGAATGGGTAAAATCCACCCGATGAATCTGCAGATATACCGATTCAAAATTTTATATTTCCAATATTTCCAAAAAAACGAATGGGGGTTTTTCCTTTAAACGAAAATTTTCATGAAAAACCTTCAGAACATCACATTTCAAACATATAATTGCAATTTTATATTTTTAAAAAAATGTTTGATCACCTAAAACTGAAAAATAAAAATGGGGATTTGAATTTAAAGGGATTTGTCATGAGAGCACGATATGGCAACGTCGAATTCAGCTTTCTTGGAAAGCAAAGGACGTCAAATGTGTTACTTTGCTTAGGAAAACAGAGATAGCTATACTTCGATCTGGTTAGAGTGGAAGAAAACGACCAAGGAATAGAAAAAGAAGAGCACAGACTGTCGTACTGTCATATTACTGACAAATCGCAAACGGAAATTGTTTGGTTATATTGACAAAGAACACGTGTGTACCACAGAATAGGAATAAATATTTCATTATTCTACAACAGAAAAAGCTATTCAACTAAACACCGTTGTCACTTCGTGCATGCCTGACAAATCACAAACCCCAATTTTGAAACCTGATTTTGAATACTTTCTGAAGGTAATTTGGGAAAATGATGAATCAAACCCATAATAATTATGTTCAAATTTGCATTTGCAGTAACAACCCAAATTCAGGAAAAACCCCCATTAGATCCAAGTGAAATCCAGTAATTTATCGAAAAATTACAGTTCGAAGGTTCATACAGAATATCATAAGGATAATTTGATCAGAAGATCACAGAATATTGAATATTGAATTGTTCTATTGACACGATCATCCCGAAAAATGTTACCAAACTAGCTGCCAAGTTTCATTTCGATTGAATCAGTATTTTTTTTAGTTATTCCGGAAAAAAAACGATAAAGAAAAGAAAACCACGAAATTATATATATTTTTTCCCAATATCTCCAGAAGTTATGGTCGTATCGAAATGAAATTCGGTACACTGCTACAAAATATGATGTTCAGGGTCTGAGCAAAAGTTGTTTCCGGATTCAACGAATTTTTTCGAAAAAATGTCGAAAAAATTGTTTTCAAAATTTACTGACAGTGCGACATTTCGTGAAAAGTTGTGCGTTGTTATGCTTCAACTAACTGTCACGTTTCAATTCAATCGCATGAGTATTTCCTGAAATATCAGGGAAATTACCTCAAAACTTCAAATAGCTATAACTCCGAAATCGTTGGACCGATTTCGCCCATTAACGAACATAACCGTCGCATTTTGAAATGCAACCCACCCTGAGATTGATAGAATTCTCCGCACGCCCGTGATCGTGGTGACAGCCAGTCGGCCGGACAGAATCGATTTTGACGCCGGATTCGTCATCAGCGAGTCCAACCTAGTCGTTGGACTTTAATTCTGTACAGCCGCCATGAATACTGTAACTGCACAGGGAGTATATTTCATTTCTACAATATAGAAAAGCTATTCCACTAAGAATGGAATCCTATCTTGATTGTTTCTATAATTAGTCACTATTAAGTTTTGATGTATGCCTGAACGGGGAGATCCCAAACGCAAATAAATCTTTTTAGTGGAATAACCTCCAAAATCATGCGTAAACATTATGGGACTTTGTTTGTTGGAAGATATATTTAGGCTTATTAACGTCGTATTCTTGGAATGGCCACGGCTTGTTTATCGAGAAAACGAAGTTTTCAAGATTTTACTACGAGAGATATTTAATTCGAAGCATACAGGGCGCAACATAAAAAGTGAATTTCAAATATTCATTAATCATTCTAATAAGATATCGACTTTTTCTCGTTCAAACACGGGTTGACAGTTACACAATAAAACGGATTTTCCATATTTTATATAGTTAGTATTGGTTGAGAAAATTCCAGAAAAGCACTGAAGTTAGCGCTTGTTCAAATTCGTGTTCAAATCGAGCACCTGTTCGAGCATATGTACTTCCTGAGATATTGAGGAAATAACGTCAAAATTGTAAATAACAACGAAATCTGACAAATTGTTCCCCTTGTATCTCCAAAACTGAGAATCAGATCGAATTGAAATTTGGAACATTGTTGTACAATACTAACTCTGAGGTATGTGCCAAATTTTGATAGAATCTGATCAACATTTTCGGAGAAAAAAAAATTTCAACAAGTTAGAGAAATTTTAGAATAAACTTTTTCTTAATTTTCTCACAACTGAGTCAACACGAATTTCTGCACTGAGGTGCGCCTTGCTGTTCTTAGACTATATCCAAAGTTTTAATCTGATCGAATCAGTACTTCGTGAGATATCGGGCAGTTAACCTCAAAATTTCAAATGGGCCTAACTCCTAAACTATTCGACCAATTTTACTCATTCACTAACCCATTCGAGATAATTGGACTCCAAACCTAATCTGAAAATTTCACGTCGCTAAGTCCTTTCCTTCGGAAGTTAGAGCATAAAGACCGGACGGACGGCCCGACGGACAAAATTGAATTTGACCACGGACTTTTCTACAGGGAGTCCAACCTAATCGTTCAGGACTATTTTCGTTTCAAAATCGGACATAACAGGCGAAACGATAACTCACTGAGAAAATATGAATTTCATACTATACTATCGCCCAACCCTGTATATCATTTCGTATTTTCAACTCGGACGGCCCAGTATCCGTTCGATAAATTTTCAAATGAGTATATCTGCCCTTGACAGTCATAATAGAACGATTCATTAATCTATTCATAATTATGCATTTCATTCAATTCATTCTTCACTGTTATCAACCATACGATGTAAGTATACTCAGTGACACTCAGAAGTCTTACACCCAGAGAGAATACCTTAGTGAACTTCATTTCTTGGCAATGTTGGTAGTCTCACATGAATAAAACGATATTATCGAACGAATTTTTTTTTTTAATCCCTTACAACTAGAGCCACACGAAATTTTTCTATGAGTTGCGTGTTGGTATTCCAAAACTGCCCACGAAGTTTCAATTTGATCGAGTCAATACTTCATGAGATATCGAGGAATTAACCTCATAACTCCGAAACTATTCAACCGATTCCACCCATTAGCGAACCTAACCGAAATATTCGGACTCCAGAACTAATCTGACAATGTCAAGTCTCTAAGTCTCTTCCTTCGGAAATTGGAGCCCATACGGACGGACAGAATTGAATTTGACCTCGGATTCTTCTTCAGGAAGTTGAACCCAATCGTTTAAGACCATTTTCGGCTTAAAATTCGAAATGACAGACATCGTGACGAAATAATAAGTTCCATAGAACAAGCGCGTAAAAATGGAATTTTCCTTCTATATACAATGCGCGTCAAAATTATGGAACAAATTCATTTTCTCAGAAGAAAACTGAAACAGGTCAATTTTTGTTTAACATTTACCAAATACTTATGCATTTTTGAAGGATTTTTGTTGCACCCTGTGCCATACCCATCAACCCTCTAATTTTTTTGAATAGGGAAAGTGTGTCATGTGGTACTTTTTTGGAAAGGTCTTTGTATCTTCTTTACAGGCGTGCAGAAATTTTTTATTCAGTTCAAATAGGTTTTCAGTATGTGCACTTTGTCATGGCTCATTTACTTTGACACGATGGTACCTGATGA
Organism: Myrrha octodecimguttata; assembly: GCA_958510865.1. NCBI lineage: Eukaryota > Metazoa > Arthropoda > Insecta > Coleoptera > Coccinellidae > Myrrha > Myrrha octodecimguttata. Next base: position 31,627,920 of record OY294065.1, on the reverse strand, counting down.
AATTTGTCACCGAATGAAAGTCGACCATTACAGTTTTGTTCATGCACAACTTTCAACCTCCTCACGTGAAATTTTTTTCTCCATTAAAGGGTTCGTATGGGTTGACAGTTGTGCATGAACAAAACTGTAATGATCGACATTGATTCGGTGACAAATTTCATCAGGTACCATCGTCTCAAAGTAAATGAGCCATGACAAAGTGCACATACTGAAAACCTCTTTGAACTAACTAATTTTTCAAAAAAATAATTTTTTTCTTGGAACTTTCTGCACGCCTGTGAAGAAGATACAAAGGCCTTGCCAAAAAAGTACCACATGACCTACTTTCCCTATTCAAAAAATTCAAAGGGTTGATGGGGATGGCACAGGGTGCAACAAAATCCTTCAACAATGCATATAAATTTGGTTAAAGTGAAACAAAAATTGACCTCTTTCACGATTTTGTTGCCAAATATTTTTCTTCTGAGAAAATGAATTTGTTCCATAATTTTGACGCGCACTGTATAACGCTCTTAATGTTGCTGATTACACGTAACATAACACCATGTTGGATAACTAGCCGAATAGTGCCGATAAGGGTGGATGTGCCCTGTATAAATATATTTTCATGAGATCATTTGAGGCAACGAATCCTTATCGGCATTCTGCTATTCAATGAAGAAGCCAGTTCGCTATTTTCAACAGAGCCATATTGGCCTGCCTTCAGGGTACTTTGATAGTATGTATCGCAGATGTGGACTATTGCCCTGAGCTATTCAAATAATATGAAAGCCTTTTGCGAAAGCTACACTGCCTAGCACAATACTGCAATAAATGGCATCTCGACATTTAGAATCCCCGTTCCATGAACCATAATAAATTAGCCTAAAATATGCCGGCAGAAAGCCACACACATTGCTAATTGCTATCATCCTATAGGGTCTCGCAGACCCCGTTCAAAATCGTCGATTCTGATCGCCACGATGAACACTTAGTCCAATATCACAGTTTGTTGAGTTTGAACGTAGTTCAAAACTTCTATTTTGTAACGAATTTTTGAACTATCTGCAAGCTGGTGCCTTTTCGGACCGTAGTCTGTGAGTACCAACGTTACAAATCGACGTGCCAATTCCGTGGCGCAGGCCAAAGTACAGCAAAGGGTACTGTGGAAAAAATTCCTAGGAAAGTCTACGGTTTTCGAAATCATTTTTAAGAGATTCCTGGAAAAAATACCTTCATAAAATATCTAGGAAAAGATTATTTTTCAGGTTCTCGTAGCAAAACTGATTTTACTGGTCTACTACTAGACTTAACATATCCATAATCTGCCCATTTTCAAGTGATTTCAAAATGATAAATCTAACGTGATTATTTGTCTGGAAAAAGAATAATGATATTTCAATCGAAAGGATTCTCTGAATCAGTAGAAATAATTAAACGAAATATCCTAATTCTCACCGATTTGACTTTTCATAAACCTATCAAATCTGTCTGTATAAGTCCTTCAAAACTCGGTTTCATGTTCGGATATCGAACGTTCACATCCACAAGTTCTCACATATTTTTAACCTAACTAGCACATTCATTTTCCATAGTTCATGACAGAATTCTGACACCGGAAACCTTCCGCTTTTTCGAAATGCTGATTCATTATTACATTACACCTCACTGATAAAAGTATGCATCAGTTTATTACTTGTAACACCGTAAATTGGGCAAAGATTTGATTCTTCAGTTCCGCAATTTACCAAGCAGAAATATCTTCATATTTTGTCAAACAGTAACTTGAGAAACATTTCACGCAGTGATGATTTCACGGATTTCCACAGATATAAACTTTTCAAGATCGTTACCAGTTTTCAACATGAGTTTCACTGTTTCTAAACGCCGAAACACTAGTTGAGCTGAACCTAGGACTCGAAGGACATTCCTTATGATGTGTCGACATTTGTGATATATATCTGAACAAAAATCTCTCAAATTATTTCGATTGGTACATATTTGTCGATGAACCGAAGTGTTGGAACAACGTGGAAGCCATTCGATAGGACATCTACGGAATCATTGGTAATTTGAGCCTGAAACCTAAAAGAACTGTGGTATTTGTAATGTGGATTCCACTGAAATTTGGCGACATATGAAAATTCCGAAACTCTGGCTTATTCCCTTCGACAGTTATGGTATACAATCTTTGCAATCCACAGTTTTACATCATTTTTTTCTGGGTTTTCACTTCCAAAATCTGAAACAGAACCATCAAAAATTAAATACAAATGTTTTTTTATGGAAAACTTTGCCTTTGCGGATTGCAGGATTGAACTAACAGTATCTTGGAAAACAGATTGCCTGATGAACAATATAGGAATGATATAAACGATGAACAAAGCAAACTGTGACATTTCAGAGGAAAATTCGGATTCTTTCATCAGACAAACGAGAAAATTTATTATTTTCTTTCGATTTTTCGTTCTGAGTTCTGCCCCAAAAAATAGAATTTAAAAAATCTCGTTTGTCTGACGAAAGAGTCATATTTGTACTCTGAAACGTCACAGTTCGCTTTGTTTATCGTTCGTATTATTCCTATATGTTCATTATTAGGCAGTGTTTTCCAAGAAACTGACCTTGACAGATAGTTCTATTCTGTAATCCGCAAGGGCGTTTTCCATAAAAAAACAATTTTTATTTAATTTTACATAGTTCTGTCTCAGATATTGGGAGTAAAAATCCAGAAAAAAACTAAAATATGATGCAAAATCCTCCCAAAATAAGATTTAATCGATACAGTTTTAACATCCGAAAACACAGTAAAAACAAAACGTCGTATTTGAACGTTGTTAAAATTTTCTATATTATCTCGATCATTTGAACTATGTGCAATCGATCGTCATTCAAAACAGTAGTCTGTGGGTGAGTAACAACATTCAAAATGGACTTGCCAGTTCAGTGGCGCAGGATTTGTCATAGCAATAAGAGTGAGCTTCAGTCATGGTGTTCAAAACAATGAAGTTCAACTTCAACAAATGAACTAATTCATCGAAAGGTATAGGAAATATTCAGGATTGCGGAGTATTAAATCTGTGGTATATTGCGACAGGAACAAGAATTCATTATTTACGAGGACCGCTGCCACTGCTCAAAGTAGTAAGTAAGGCATGCTGGCTACCATTCGAATATGACGTTCAAACGTGGAGTTCAAAAGCGACGCTCTTGACTTAGGTCTGTTGGGGCATCTAAAAACGTTATGAAACAGATTCCATGATCGCGTGTCATTAACTCGTTAGACTTAGAATCCCTAGACAGAATTCAGAGGCAATGTAGCCGTTAATAACTTAAAAATACTCTGAATTAATTTCATAAAGTTTGTTGACCGAAATATATTCCAAAATCATCCCATATCATCATGAATATGCATAATGGATTAGATCGAGCTGTCCTTTCACATCCTTTCTGAAATTTTCATCAAAACTGTATCATTATTCCCTTATTCTATATCTTCCATAATATGATGGAGCCGAATTGACAGCGAAAATGCAAATAATCGTCAGGTTTTTCTTACCTTACTACCCCCTCAAAAATTCTACAATTTTCTGATGGAAATATTTTGAACAACTGACAGGATTCACCTGTAAATCAATAGCTGCGTGAAATATTTCGATAAAATATATTGTCCGGAAAAATCAGCGAGATAGACAAGGTGAACAACTGAAAACGAAAGAGGTAACTCAGACAATATATCAGACAATCTCTGAGACCGTTCGCTTCTTCGGTAGTTTTGACAATGATCTATAGGCGAGGGTAAGAATAACTCCAAAAAATTTAAACGGCATTTAGTACCGACAAATACGGTGCAATTGGCCTTAAGAGATATATCTCTCACAACTACCTGCACAAAAGGCATTAAACTTTACAATTGTCCCAATACCCTACGGATCTGAGTGCTTTTATGAAATGTTGCCGAAATTCCTTAAACTGGCCGTTCCTGTTTCAGTTGGCCACCCTGTATAACCGTTTTAAATAATATGGAATTTATATCGTTTAGTTTGTTTTGAGCTCTACGAATATTCGATTATTATTAAATGAGATTATTAATTACGATTTACTCAAAAATGAACTATGATTTCTATGAGTATTTCCTCATTAATATCTGCATTTTCACAAAACGAAGTCGAGTTTCATAAGTGAAAAAATGTTGTCGATTGTAAAATATTTGTAATTTGTTTTCTGTAGATTTATTCAATTCTATCACGATGAATAAAATACAATGTATTGTGTATCGGTAGACAAAATAATTTCAATAATTGAATTCCATCAAATAGATCAACAATTGCTCTATACATAATTTTGACAGCATTCAGGTATGTTCCCGAACATGTAATGTTATTATGAATATTACCGTTTTTCAAGCAAATTAAATGTTAATCGTTTAGAATGCACCCTTACTTTTAGGTTAAATATAATATATAGGTTGAGCTTTCAATGCATACAACGTGAGTTTTTCAGTAGGTATCAGTTTACAGATACATAAAAAAAAAATTCGAATAGATAACTGTCAAGATTTCTCATTGATAGAGGCTTCATCTTTCAGTGAACAGAAACAAAGATATGCAGTACATATCGAAAATAAATAATCATTAAAAAAAGGTTTTAAAAATAACAGTGCCAAAATTTTATTCTACTGTTCTCCTGTTCATCTAGGATTAAATTTTGGATAATTCGATTGGACCACTCTTATTATCAATGAATATGATAAGATTGATCCAATGAAACAATATTCTCCATCCTAATTATACAAATGTAAATCAACACGAAATCTTTAGTTAACAGTTCAAAATGGTAATGCATCCTTCTTCGGTAATATAACACGAAATGAATACATACGAAGAAATTTAACTGTATGTGGAAACATGTTATTAGGAATGATGGAATGCATACTGAAAATTTGATTCATTAAAAGTTTCAGGAAATAGCGAGCGTTCTTTCAAGAGGGATCATTAAAATATTTCGAATTTTTCCTATATACATATTCCATCCGAAAACAGGAATATTAATTAAATCAAAGTTGAAATAGACTTTTCAACACGGAATATATATCAATTATTCAAATGTCTGCAACCCTTGTTTTCAATTTAACGTCATATAGTTTGTTTCTTGGACGTACTATGTTTTTCAGTAGTTGCTTAGTTATTTACAATCATGTATGAAGGTAGGTGATACTTATTTCAAGTTGAGTAGTTAATTTGACTTTAGATCACGACGTCCTCTTTTGCTAGTTGATGTATTTTCCAAGTTTATATACATTGTGTCTCAAAAAATAGGGTATATCTTTCAACATACGATAAGGTGAATACGGATTATAGTTCAAGGTAGTTTCACAGAAAAATAATCAAGATTTTGAATCGGCTGACATTCGTATCCGTATAGAGTTCTTTCGAACATAATTTCGAATTATACAGGGTGTAACGTCGTCGTGACCTATATTATTATTATTTTGAATTATGATTTAGTGACCTTATGACAAGTTGTGTCAAAAGACAGATAGACGAATAAAAGAGACTAGAATTGTCACGATTTTGTTTCTCTTAATAAAAACTGCTGAATAGACGAATTTAACAGTTTACACAGGGTGTTTCAAAGAGGGGAGACATCGATACATTTCAGGACCCAAATCTCACTCTTGCATAAACCATAGAGATTGCATATTATTTCATATGACAGGGTGGAATACGAGAATATGATTTTGAGATCCATTTATTCATACTTGAATTGAATATTACAAAACCTCCAACAATACGAAAAGTAGGGATGGCAATATAAAAAGACATATGACCTCCCCAATTCTGAAACAAACAATAAACGAACAAAATAACGTTATAACTTTTTAACACTAATCAGATTAACTGAACAGTTTGTGTGGTGCTCCGAATAATAAATGAGATTTATGCTTGATGATCTTTCATTTTTTGATATATTCAACAACGTTGGAATAAATGATTCCCCACTAGGTGAAATTCAATCTTTTATTGTAACTCTAATGTGAATGCCGAAGCACTTTTGGTACACTGATACATTCATAAGACAATATTTCACTAGACCGTGTTTATTTGAAACGAACCGAAAAGTTTATACCTAAAATAAGAACAGTCTTTTCCTCAACATCAAAAAAGGACATTAAACTCTCCGGGCAGCTATAAATTCAAGGAAATTCCTTCCAAGGGGGAAATTATTCCCCTCGAAAGTAGGTATGACTAACTCTACCTAGCTACCTTGTATCCAAGAAAACTTGGGCTTACAAACGAAGAAATATATGAAATAGTGGCCCCGCACGTACAGAATTTCAGAGATGTGTGGTCAAATGCACATAGAGTTACTGGTGGGAACATTTTGAGGATGTACCACCTAGTTTATCACACCTGTGTTTGAAAACAAATATTTACGAGAACCCATTATCTTATTTGATTACCTTACATCATTTCTAAATTCCTCAAGTTGAAAAACAATGATCTACTCGTTCCTTAAGTATATTGGGTCAAGCATTTGGTTCTTTTCAGTGTATACAGTAGGTAGATATTCCCCTTAAATGATTCGAATCAAATGAGATTCGTTCTTAATGAATTGGCTTAATAAGTTAAATGAATCATTAAAAATGTGCGAAACAAATGTTAGCAAGGGGATTGAATTAGTCCTAATTGAGGAGAACTGCGGTAAACATAGAATTGAGTGTAGTCAGCAAAGGTTAAACGAAACATTTTGTGTATTACCTGTATAGCTGCGGCAAATCCAGTCAGGACTGCGAAACACAGGACTGCATATATCCTCAAATACATCACTAGACAGAGTTTTGTGTGTCGAATAACCTCGACTTTTTTCAAAACTTAATATGGCACGAAAAAACAGACGAACGGGAATACACATTCACGTTCACTACTCAACTAAGGTGATCAATGAGGTTCGTTGAGGACGGAGTGTACAACACATTTCTCTCAGAACAGACGGCTGTCCCTGATGAGCTTGTCAATTGCCATGCGCGAATATAAGCGCGTGTTTCGAATGTCATTGTCATAATTCCCTGAAAGCCCTCACATTTAAAAATTCTTCTAGGCTGTTTAGGTCAAGACAAAATGAATTTTAGAACTACTTGCTTGTCATTCCTTTCACATTTCGTTTATTTCACATATTATCAAACCACACCAAATAAAACATGCCCTGCACAACACACATTCATTTTAGGGTTGAATTTCCAATACATCAAATTTCTAACTTTTCAGAATTCCCAGAAATGTTTAATCATTTATCTACTCCTGCAATTCCACTAAAATTGAAAAATAGTGTTCAAAATAATTGAACCTCAATTTAATAGACATCTAGTGGAGATATGCTCTACTTATCAATAGATATCTATATTATCGATATCTTGGAAAACAGTAATCTGCAAAATAGTAGGGAACTTTTATTTCTTTCAGGATTATAAGTCACTTTGAGTTTTAACTCATAAAGGTAACAATTTTTTCATGATACTCAGACAAATGATATATTGACCTCGAAAATGTTACCTAGTTCGGCGTTCGTAATGTTAACTACGAATAGAATTATAGTACAGAGCCATCTTTTGGTTTTCTCACCAAGCAAATGTGTGGGAATAAAATTGATTTCATCTAGCTATGGAGCTAATGGATGGATTAATGAATCAATCAATTCGAGAAGTACAAAGTTCAATTCTCTCAATGTCCCTGCAATTATTATTATCTATGAAGAGGATGAATGACGTAAATCTAAGCTTGTCCTATTTCTCAAACATGTGTCGATTCTAGTTGTCAATATGATCGGTGGTTCAAACTGTCAGTGTCAAACGTATTTTTGCAGGTTAGAGGACAATATTTTTAGTTTTGAAGTTAGTGGAAACGAATTCATCGTATCAGTGAGTGATCGCGGTCTCTGTTATCAAATACAAGTTGTAGCGGACGCGAGTGATTTTTATGATTTAGTCTTCCCGTGAACAGAAATGAAGGGAATGAAGATCAATGTTGATTTACAAAAAGAGAGGTCGAAATGTACGTTCGACCCTAAAGAACTAACCCATTTCTTGGACGGAAATGAAACGAAGACGAAAGAACGAAAGGAGAGAGGTGAGATCCATTGGAGAAATCATCTAAAATTAATGGTGTTTCAAGTGAAAGCAATTAAATTCGAAAAATACTGTTTACAGAAAAGTTTTTCTTGGATGATCCCGAACTGAAATCCAAAGTACCAATGGAATATTTGAGCCACAAAGAAAAATACGAAGAGAATGTTCGCAAAGCTTGTGTAATATTTCGTAAAATGCAAGAATTACAAAACGCTGGGGTGGCTGGGGTTGAAAACTACAGGTAGGTAAATCTTAATGAACATACGAAAAAAAATTAATTCTGCTTTTATATCATCAGTAACTACTCTGACAAACTGAAAAAAATTGTGTGTTGATATCATAGATATAACAAACCAGTTAAGTTATAATTTCTATGGTTGATATTAATTCATATTCAACTGTTCAACAGCAAGTTGAGGGAACGTTTTCACGTACTTATTCGACTGAAAAAATGAATAGTGCAATTTTTCACTCATTAGCACGAAAACAATCCTAGATTTATATTTGATTGTACAGCATATAACAATGGAGATGTGGGAAATCGAATTAGTGCTGAAATGTCTGAATTTTTAATCACGAATAGATACTGCGTCAAATTCCACATCTGAGATTCTCATTAGTTTGTAATCTAATCTTTCACTCTCTGAGTCTGAATGTCATCTACAATTTACAAATAAATATTTCACCTGAATTTTCAACTGAGATTGAGATTTCACTTCGATTAGAGCATTATTTTTGGAAACATTCTGAAAATGAAATTCGAACCATTTGACGAATTTCACCCATTCACGGATTCCAGCCTCATAGTTGAGCCCCAGAACTGTTTCACCAAACTCGTGTCTCCAAGTCGATTCTTTCGGAAGTTTTTGTGTTCACGGCTTGAATTTCGTCGGCCGGTATTATAAAACTATTTTGACAGATAACTCGAAGTTAACTTGAGAAATCTGGTGCAAAAATCAGAATTAACTGCTCTCTGTGGTCAAAATAAGTTTCATAATACCGGCCCTAAGTACAATTGAAATCTAGTAGATTGAATACTGAATGAATCCAATAATTTGGATTTACTACCAAAAATTCTGAGTATATTTGAAAGCGAACGATTTGTTTTTTGTGCAAACGTTCAAAGGTCATTTGTGGAGTAATTTGAAGTGGTTAGTGCTGGTTTTCATAATGTAACTAGTGACCTGAGAAGTTTCAACTGAAAAGACACAAGACCAAGTTGAGTATTCAAAATCCAATATCCCATTGAGTATTCAATTTTCATTCGGAAGACCCAAAAAAAAGCAAACTTTTCCTGTATGTTCTAGGGAACAGCGTGCTATCGTTCTGCCCAAATGTATGTAATTTTTGGATTTTGAGCGGAAAATAGTCTCGAACGTCTAAATTCATTGGACTACGAATCTGATGTCAAAATCGATTCTGTCTGGCCATTGCCATGATAACTTGTGAACGGAAAGAGCTAGAAGCTTGAGACTTTCAGGGCAGGTTGTGCATCAAAATGCCAGTGTTTGCCGAACAGTTTCGGGGTTATACCGATTTTAATTGTTGACCGTTCTATCTCAGTATCTCAACTAATTATGCGATCATATTGAAACTTGGTAATTAGTTGTGTAATACAGAAGGACAACTGCCTACAGAATTTTCTCGGGATTGTATCGTCTGGAAATTGAATTTTTTTTGACGATGAAACTAAGTAACTAGTTGTTAAATTCTGGTGCATATTTCTGTGCAAAATTTCGTGTTTATGGTGTCGGTAGAACAATTTTAAAAAATCAAGTTTCGCCTAAGAGTCTGAAAAAGCAGGTGAATTTAAGTTAGCACTTTTTTATAACTATTATTTCTACAAATCATTGAATTGATTTGAGCCCAATATTCCTCATATTTCCCAAGTCTTATGAAATAACACGCAACCTTGTATCTATTTTTTTGCTGCTAAGTTCCAGAGGTCGACATATTTGAATTATATATAAAATCTTACGGAACGCTTATATATTCATTGGAACATTATGCATATGTTATCTCACACACAGGACTGATATAAAAGTATTTCGACAGATAACTTAAGGATAACTTGTGAAATTTTGTTCAAAAATGAGAGTTAACTGGTTTCTTTGGACAAAATAGTCGGTATAAATATGCATGCAAGCTTCCAATTGAAACTTATTTTCAGTTTGTATCTAATTATTTGTGAGGTTAATTCATAAGAGTAAGTGCTAATGCTACTTGTTTAATTCTTGTCGCAATTCAACCTATCATGATGTATACATGATTACGCAAATCTTTGATGGGCTTCGTGATAGATGATGACCACAGGATCCAAGGTTCAGAGTTTATGGGCTATAACAGAGGTTCTCAAACTGTACCCCACGTTTCAAGACAGAAACATGATGAAAGCTTCATATATAATTCAACTGATCACGATTGGTAGTATGTCCAGGACGCTATGTCAATACTTGAATTGAAAAATTTAGAAATGCAAGTCGGCAGCTTTTGGGCGCCCCATCCTTTCACGTATTGACCCCGCCAAACGAACCCTTTACTTCCTGATGAGAAGATTTGGTGATGTTCTTGTCTGGTTATCCTCACGAAATTCTGTATGAACCTTCTAGCTGTCGTTTTACAATTAAGTACTGAATTTCAATTCGACGTAATCTGTATTTTCCGAAAATACAAATAAGATCGAATTGAAAATCAGTAATTGATTGAAAAATGACTGCTTGATGGTTCATTAGAATTACGTTAGAATAATATGATCATTTCAAATGGCTATAACTCCGATACCGTTTGGCCGATTTCGTCAATCAACGAACTTAACCGTCGCATTTTGAAATGCAACATACCATGAAAGTTTCAAGTAGCTAGGGTTCTCCTTACTCCTGTAATCCTGCCTACAGACGGCCGGATAGAATCGATTTTGACACCGGATTCGTCATCGGTGAGTCCAACCTAAACGTTTGAGACCAATTTCGGGAGGAATTTCAAAATTACAGACATTAAGAAAAAACGATAGCACGCTGTTTCACAGAACATGCGCGCAAAAGGCACCGCGACTCTGAAATGTTTGGGAACCTCTGGAATTCAATATTCCACTTCGGAACCGGAATCCTCCTCATTAGAAGTTGAAAACTCAAGAAAAGTAACTGATTTTGTTACATTAGTTGGAAAAGTATCAATTTAGATACTTTCTATATGAAAACTTTAAACGCTATAATCTGCGAATTAGCGATTGTTTGATACTGATAATTCTTGAGAATTCAATGGATATAACGATATTCTGGAGTGTTTTGAGAATGTTTTGATAATATATACTTATATATATATAATGTATTATTTTCAGGGTATAGCGACTCTCGTTGTTGGAGTAAAAGGAAGTACTCTTTTTTCTAAACCAAGCTTTCGCAATTTGTTTATTGCTTCTTCAGGGTTTCTATAATACAGAACATCTATCAATAAATTAAAAACATTCACAATATTGCATGGTTCCTACCGAAAGTGAGGTTAAACATGAAACCAGCAACAACAATCATGACACAATACGTTTTTAACACTTAAATATTCTACTTAAATTGCAAGACACCAATTCGAACTTCATGGATATCAATTTGTACATTCTTAAAATTCTCAAATTTTATCTTTCTACGTTCTATAATAAAATTTTTATTTTGATTTGTCTATCTCAGTTGTCTAATTGCGTTTTTCCCAAAGATTGTCACCTCTCAATGTCACTTTTCTTCTTCTCGTCTTCTTTCACGTCACTGCATCCAACAAATAGCTGTAAATGTTACTTAAATTTTGTGTGTCACTTTTTTTATTTATTGAATTATTACTTTTCTTTATCTCTATCATTTCATGTATCAGCCGTTTCTGGTAGTTTTTTTCTGTTTTCAGTATTTTTATGTTGTTCAAGTCTATTTTATGGTCCATGGTATGCGCATGTGCTGCAAGGGCATATCTATCTTTACCTGTATTTATATCAGATCTATGAAGAGATATTCTATTTTTCACCCACTGTGATGTTTGGCCAATATATATTCGTTCGCAATCCTGGCAGTCTATCTGGTAAATCACGTTGCTTTTTGTCGGTATTGGAATTGGATCTTTGATCTTACTATATAGGTTTTTAACTGTCTTTTGATTATATGTCGCTATTTGTACTTTTTCTTCTTTGAATATATTTTTGATTTTTCTTGTTAAGTTTTTTATGTTTGGTAGGGATGCATAAAGTTGTTTTGATGTAGATTTTTCGTTTTGGTTTTCTTCATTTACTGCATTTGCCGAATACAACAGTTTTTTTATCATACTATTCGGATATGAATTTTGTAGTAATATTTCATGTAGATTTTTTATTCCTTCTTTTTGAAAAGTGTTGTGACAAATCTTCATAATTCGATTCTTCATTTCTTTGATGAAATTTATTTTTATGTTGATGTTGTGATTTGAATGAAAATTAATGAATTTATTAGAACTAGTGGCTTTTCTGTACCATTTCAACTTTATTGAATTATCTTCTCTATGTACCTTTGTATCTAAAAAAGGAACTCCATGGTCGATATCCTCCATCTCTATTGTGAATTGTAAACTATTCCAATAAGAGTTAAAGCAATAAACAAATTGCGAAAGCTTGGTTTAGAAAAAAGAGTACTTCCTTTTACTCCAACAACGAGAGTCGCTATACCCTGAAAATAATACATTATCAATACTACAGACTCTGATACTTAATTAATACTTATATATATATATATATATATAAGAATAGGAATTTAAGGACATATCCCTCAGGTAGAATAACCGTAGATACGTATTTCTGGCTAAAGGCCTTCATCAGTACGGTGAGAAAAGTGTGGAAGATAAGCAACACTTGGTGGAAAAAACAACAAACGAACGGAGTCAACAACAGAAGCCAGCCGCACATTTGTGGTCTCAGTTAGAAGACTCTGAATTCCAGAGCAACAACTAACGTTACCCACGGAGGCAGCTATAGCTACCTGCGTGAACATCCGTGTCCAGGATAAAATATCAAATGGATTAATGAGGGGATTGTTTATGAGAATAGGAATTTAAGGACATATCCCTCATATCTGGCCTTTAGCCAGAAATACGTATCTACGGTTATTCTACCTGAGGGATATGTCCTTAAATTCCTATTCTCATAAACAATCCCCTCATTAATCCATTTGATATATATATATATATAGATATTTTTGGTTTCCATTTGAAAAAGGTTGGATAACGAAATCTTCCTGAAATTTACATTGACTAGGTGAAGCTGAATACCTTCAGGTTTTCATTCCAAAGAAAGTTAGTGTTTGCTAACTGACTAAAAAACTGCAACACCCAGAAAGAGCTGTTTAAATTTAAAAAAAAATTTGGTAAAACATAGATGGTATAGCAAAGGGTGAATGAATAAAATTTGGAGAAAAACTATTTTCTTCTTGAGGGATACTATCTCAAACTTTCTGTACTTCCTGTCTCAGAGCCTTCAAAGTTCGTGGGGGCTGGGGTAAATTTTTGAGCCTTCTACCTATGATGTCCCAAACATGCTCTATGGGCGAACGATCGAAGGATCTGGGCGGCCATGGCAAAAGATTCACATGGGTCGCTTCAAAAAAGTTTTAAATAACTCTGGCAACATGAGGTTGAGCATTATCTTGCTGAAATATTGGATTCTCGGGCCGGTTAAGGTAATGGCGAACATATGTTACCTCGAATGAAGACTAAAGGTGACCTACTTGCATGTGCAATAGCACCACATCCTTAACGCATACTGTCCGGTATACATGGCGCTCCACATCAGAATGAGTGTCACGTCACCTCCCCGACGTCGTCTTATCCTTCTTCGGCCATCATGTGCACCCAAGGAGAATCGAGATTCATCAGAAAAGACGACCTGATGCCATTCCACATTCCAATTTTGTCGTTCTCTGCACCACTGTAATCGTTGCCGGGATGCTCAACCTTAAGAGGTAACACAAGATGGGGTTGATAATGCTGCAGTCCGAAAGACCTTATACGGCGGTACACCGTTCGGACAGTTACAGGATGGCCTCGTTTTCCTAACCACTCATCAGCGAAAGATCTAGTTGTCGCAAATCGGTCTCTAATCGCCATAAGTCTTAGACGTCGATCTTGAACTTCATTTTTGCCTCTTCGACGTCCGGTGCCTACTCATCTTCTATTTTGGGTATTATCAAACCACTCTTGACAACATCTCAGTTAGCGATTTCTAGAAATGACAACCCCGCCTCCCGTAGACCAATAATTCGACCTCTTTCGAATTCACGTAACTGGCGATACATTCCGAGTACACGTGCTCTAGGCATTTAAACAACTAAATATCGACTTTGGATCTCCTCGGATGATAACTGGTTTGTTGTAAAATTTAAAAAATTTGCAAAACATGACTTCAATATTTAAGTAGGAACAAAAATGTTGACATGAAAGAACCTTCATGATTCTGTTCTCCAAAGTTCAATTATTTACTCCTTGCTATACTATCTATGTTTTACCAAAACTGGTTCAGAAAATTTCCGGGAGATTAAATTTTTTTTTTGGAAAAAATCCTATTTGACTAAGCATTCGTGATTATTCATTCAACTTCACAAAAGGGAGGTTCGAAAATGGTCGTCACGGCGTGATGTCTACTTTCCACGCGTCCCATTTTCGAATTCCACAAGTTTTTGAAAAAGCCTGAAAATATTGACTTCAAGTCAAAGATTTCATCGTGTTTTGTGAAAGTTTACCAGTGTTCGTCCAAATTATGTAGTGATTGTTACAAAAAAGTGTGCTTTAATCCGGCTGAGTATTGGAGTATCCAAGACCTGCTAGGTATGGCAGGCTCGGCTGGTCATTTTGAAAGTCTGTCTAAATGGTCATAGTAACCGAGGACAAATAAAGGAACACCAACCAACTTCACAGAATTTAAATTCGATCAATTCTGTTCTCTCTTAAATACAGACAAATTGGATTTTATCCTAAAGCCAAGCATTGTTGACCGGAGTTGATACCTGGATGGGTGAACGCTTTGTGGAAGACTTTTTCCAGTTGCGAAAATACATTTCACGTGGTTCTCTTCTGGATTTTCTTACGTATTTAAGCGAATATATCGTCGATTTCGTTATTGTCCTTCTAATTGGGACATTGCCTTCCTGAAGTCATAGTGTTTATGGTTGGTCAGAATTGAATTTGACCTCGAATTCACCAGGGAGTTCAACTCAATATTTGAGACCATTTTTGTCTCAAAATTCGATCATGACGGTCTTGTCACATACGAAAGTTAGTCTGTGGTCTTGTACTCCAAAGGAAGTGCACAGAAATTTAAAATATTTCTGGTTTTCTTTGACATTATCGTGTGTCGGAATTGCTGTATTCTTTTTGGTATTCATTTCAACTTTCCTTTTCATCTAGAATATTTTTTTATCATCGAGTTACCAGAACTGATATAAGAAACAATGGAAATTATCAATGCAGGAATGGAAATATAACCATTTTAAATGATTAGTATGTTACAGTTTATGGATAACAAAAGATACAACAATTACTACCTACACATAATCTAGAAGGTTCAATGTAATAGTGTTAATTTTTGAGCTATTGTCACTATGTATTGTTATAATTATAATTATACGAAGTTATCAACGGAAACAATGGTTCAAATTTGTTGTCTTTCATTATTGTGAATTAATCGATTTGATTATGTTATTTGAAGCAGTTTGAATTGAAGGATGAGAAATTTTTCAATATTCCGAAAAGTTCGTTTATTTCATTCGTGTTTTTGTGCCAAGGAGGGAAAAATTGTAGAAAACCACTGAAGTGGGGTCACGAGCTTTTATGCATTTAATCAAATTCGTTGAAATATTTAGCTTCCGGGAAAACAACTTCCCTCATAAATTTGGTTTTTGAACATTTTTTTCAAAAATATTGATCCTCAGAGAAGTTTTGCAGAAAGTTTCGCGTCGGTATCCTTCAACTAGATACAAAGTTTTAATGTGCTCACTCTGGTTCATCTCATTATATGGAGAAAAAACTTCAAAATTTCAAAGAAGTACAACTTGGAAACTGTTCCCCTATATACAGGGTGCCGCAACAGTGGCGCGGTGTTCCATTTCACTAGTAAGGGAACAGATGGGAATTTGATTTTCTATGATGTTACCTTATTGCTCGAACTCGACAAATAAAAAATGTTTTCGGTAATACAGGGTGTTCAATTTTTTCGGGGCGGGTCACAACTTTTTTTTTAAATGGCAACCTGCATTTTTTATTACTTTTTCGGTTTTCAATTGAAAAATAAAATACACTTTATGCAATCTTTACCCAAAAAACATCAACAGTTTTCGATATATTCTGTCTGCCTGACATGTCTTTTTTTCCAATATTCGTCACTCAGAGTATTTGAAATTATTAAGTTGTGCCAAGTGCCATTGGAATTTATTTCGGGTCATATATTGTAACATTGGTTACTCTCTCAAACGGTATATGTGAAATCGAACTGAGATATACAGGGTATGAAAAACATCCTGCCACATAGTGGAAATGAAAATTGGCAGAATCTTTCTTATTTCAAATGGAACACCCCATATTTTTTTTCGATCTCTAAGAAGCACCAAAAAAGATCTAAAAATTTCGTCCAGTAGTCCTCATGGTTATGATTATTATGTCATCCTGACATAATACATGTCGCAAGTTTTTCACTTTATTCCCGATATTTTATTAGATTTCTAGTTCGAAATGAACAATCATGGATCTATGGGAGATGATTCCCCAATAAAGGGGCCTGTAGCGTTCTTCGTTTATCTAAGGATCTGAAAATCATCGCTTGGACGACTGAACCTGGTCGAAAGACCCTCTCGGTCATGAGCAAATGTAGGTAATATTATTTACTGCTTCCTTCTGGTTTTCTGTCCCTCTTTCTGTTTCAGATATTATGTCAAGATATTTTGTCGAAATGAATTCAAGATGACGAAAAAATTATTTTCCCATGAAAAAGATGCCATCCATCTTCTATAAACAAATTACTACACTTATACGGGGCGACAGAATTTTTCCTGAGGTTTTTATCTGTGCTCTTGTATCATACGCAAATATGTATGGTACCCCGTTTACATTTCCTCTGCTAACACTGTGATATATCTTAGAATGTAATGCTCGTTCTCAAAAGAATATATATATATGGTTATGTTCACTAGTTCAACTTCAAACAGCTCATTTCATGAAAAATGGCAATTATTCATATTTCTTCGATATGATTTCGTTCAACGACTTGATATTTATATGATAGTTCCAACTGTGGTGGCCCGCTAGATCACCTGATTTAACAAAACTAATTTTTACTTATGGGGATGCATTAAATATGGTTCTCGTCGAGCCACCAACTTCTTCCGAAATGATGCGGTTTAGAATAACGGATACTCCTCGCAGATTACACCAGAGACCCTATTCTTGAAACGGGGAAGGGAGAAAAAAGGCGTGTCGACGCTGTTGCCAAGGAAACCCGGTGCATTTTTGATGGAACGATTCACGAATAGGGTCTCAGCTATCTTGCACTGGGTAGAACAGTCTCCCCAGCATAGACTTCATTCAAGAAAATGGAACACATGTTGAACATTTGTTTCAACGTCAATTTCATTGAACTTATGTACACTATGAAAACTCAATGACGATAGATAACCTTTTTTGGACCGATCATTTGTGATGTAGGTGGAAAAAAACCTAGTAAAACAGATTGTCGAGTTGCAAAAAGGAGCAGGGGCCGGGATCGACCGCTTGCTTCGTCGATTTCGAGAATTTTTAAAAAATACTTGGCAGGAAAACTAGCGAAATTTACCGTAAGTACTACCAGACGGAATTCGTGGAGCTTTTTTTGGTGCTTCTTATGGATCGATAAAATATAGGGTGTTCCATTTAAAATAAGGAAGATTCTGCCAATTTTCATTTCCAATATGTGGCAGGCTGTTTTTCATGCCCTGTATATCCCAGTTCGATTTCAAATATACCATTTGAGAGAGTAACCCAATTTTTGACCAGAAATAAATTCCAATGGGACTTGGCTCACCTTAATTAATTGGTTAAAAAGACAAATTCCGTCGAGTATAATATGATGTTTTTGTGTGAATTTAAAAGCCTTTCTTCCTGGTTAATTCAAAAATGAAATATTTCGGTATGTGAAAAAGAATATTTTTTCTAAGAATTTGCCGCGTTTTCCAGTTTTTGCCTAGTATTGAATTGACCACATTTGGGAGTCAAATTTCATTATCGGCCTAATTGCCCTACAAAATTATCATATACTTCTTTGACTAACTAATACAACAATATTTACATTCAATCTATTCCTGCTCATTACACAGATTACTATGGTGATAACATACTTTACCCATAAAATACATAAAATCCACCTAAATTGTTCGCAATCTAGTTTCAAATATCCCCAAGTGCAATTATGAATAATTAGCTATCTGTTTTTATCAATAATATTTAAATTAAACTTGGGTTCAAGGTTTCCTGATTCCTCTTCTATTCGTAACATAATAATGTGAAGTGCAATTTCGAAAAAAATGAACATTGTCTCGATATCTCGAATATAAAAAGATATGGATG
The DNA here is from genome assembly GCA_958510865.1 of Myrrha octodecimguttata. Lineage (NCBI taxonomy): Eukaryota > Metazoa > Arthropoda > Insecta > Coleoptera > Coccinellidae > Myrrha > Myrrha octodecimguttata. The sequence continues at coordinate 31,609,229 of OY294065.1, read as the reverse complement.
CATAATTTCTCAATCATATCTCAAATCGCTATGAGAGTGATTCAAATATCGATAAAAGGATATTTTGAGAGGTGCTCGCATTTTGCTCAATTAAGGTTTTAATTTTTAAATTTACACACACATACATACATTATCAAAAAACCCCAATTACCATATAATGGTGTAGGGTATTCCATTTCAACTTAATTAAAATTCAGTATATACAAAATCAAAGTATTTCATTTCTATGTACAAATTTGGTCCACAGTTTCTTATCCCTAGCCATATTCCTTGCTTCATTCCATGTTTGTCCTCTCCTATTACTTATTTCAGTGATTGTTTCGTTCCACGTCAGCTCTGGTCTTCCTCTCCTTTTCCTCTTTTGAATTCTAGCTTCCCATATCTGTTTAACAGGTCTCTCCACATTTGCTCTGTTCAAATGTCCCCACCAGCTAAGTTGTCTTCTTTCTACGAAATCATGTATTGGTTCAATCTCTAGGTCTTCACGTATTCTTTCATTCCTTATCTTATTCATTCTGGTTACGCCCTTTACTCTTCTTAGGTATTTCATTTCTACTGCTTGGATTTTACTTTTCTGTTTATTGTTCAAGGCCCATGATTCGCATGAAAATGTCAGGGTAGGTCTATATATTGCTCTATACACGTTCATCTTTGTCCTTTGGGAAATTTCCTTTTTACCTATGAAACTCTTATTCATCGTATGGTACAATTTAACTGTGTTTTCTATTCTCTTATTAATTTCCACATCTTGTTTTCCCTCTTCATCTATTTCAACACCCAAGTATCTGAAATTTTTCACCTGTTCTATTGTTGTTTCGTCTAGCTCTATATTAAGTTCTTCTGAGTTTCCTATCACCATAACTTTTGTCTTGTCTTTATTTATTTCCATTCCATACTTTTTGACAACTTCATCCCATATCTTCATATTTCCCTGCAAATCGTCTTTTCCATTTTTCAATGATGATATCGCTTGTTTCAGCTCATCCAGAGTTATTCCCTCAAATTCTCCATCTTCAATATTTTCTTGCTGTTCGTATGTATCTTCTACCTTGCTATGTCCCCCATCCAGTAGTTCTCGAAAATGCTCTCTCCATCTATCCATTATTTCATCGTCACCCCTCAATAGAGTTCCTTCTTTATTCTTTATATTTACGCTTTCATTCGTTTGTCTATTTCTTTGTGCTTTCAGGACTCCATAAAACAGTTTTTGGTTAGTCTTGAAATCGTTTTCCATTTTTTCACCGAATTCTTCCCATTTTTCCTTTTTCCGTGACAATATAAGTTCTTTGACTTTCTTTCTTTGGTTTTTATACTGTTGGTAATTGTCTGTAGTTCTTTCATTCAAGTATATTCTCCATTTTTCCTTCTTCATCTTCACTTCAGCTTTCAGTTCTTTCGTCCACCATGCTGTTTGTTTTTTCTTATTTGTTTTCCTGTAACTTCCACAAACTTTTCTTGCTGATTCTATAATTATATTTTTGAATTTAGTCCACATGTTGTCAAGTGAAGAGCCTTCTTGTTGATATCTTTCTTGCTCGAATCTCCTTTCTGTTTCTATTTGGTATCGTTCAGCAATTTCTCTGTTAACTAATTTGTAAGTTCTCAGGCATTCATGTTCCATCTTTTTCCCCTGGTTATTTCGGTTGTTCGTTGTACTAATTCCATCCATTTTGACTTTAGCTATCACTACGTAGTGGTCACTGCCTATTTCTGGTCCTCTTCTTACTCTTGAATCTAAAACAGTTGATCTAATTTCTTTTTGAACCAATATATAATCTATTATCGATTTCTCTCCCCGGCTACTAACCTCCCTTGTGTATCTATGGATATTTTTATGTTCAAAAAGTTAATTAAATTTAAATAATCATTTATAGAAACGTAAAACGTTATAAAGTATTTGTCAGGGGCAAAATTTTTAATAATGAACTGATAATTATTTTCTTGGAATATTTTTGTATGTCATTTATGTATTTCAAATTTATAGATTAATGATTTTGTATATGACGAAAGGGCATGGTTCATTAAGATGAAATAGCTTCGGTTCAATAATAAACTAACACAAACAAGACGAATATTTGCCGATAAATCAACGCAACCCATCTTGATAAGAGTTTATCATCCATTCAACCAAGGCATTGTCCAAGGAATCAGTTCACTGCAGTTTCACGGTTTATCGATCATCAGAACGACTCACTTTGATGAATGCAGAAAAGGTTCCAGACACATAAGACTTGTTGGATCATTCGTGAATAAAATTTACGGGATTCCTTAGACAATTCTCCCAATGTGTGAATGTTTTGGTTGATTAGCTCAGATCAAGGTCAAATGTTTGTTGATTAATAGACAAGTATTTTTCCTTGTGTTGATGTTAGTTTATTGTTCATATGATTTCGATATAATTCCTTAGGTAACATCAGTTCGAAAATTGGTCCTGACGAATATTTATATCGCACAGAGGCAATTCTTATTGATTTTGAACGTGTCCGTTCTGGAAGACAGGTCTTTATCATTTTGACAAAATTTTGTCTTTTTCCGACAATTATTCTAAACTACTGTTAAACTTGCTGATGAATAAACCGATGTCAATTACAATTCTGTTCGTATGTACTGTTACTTTCGAGGGAACATCTTGAGTCCTGTAATTATTTTATGTTGGCTGCCAAATTTTCAACAAATGTTTGAAAAAAATCGGGATTTTTCCAAACTTTTTCAGAAAATATATATTTCATTTGTGACATTTATCCATCAGATTTCAATCAAATTTAGCACTGAACTTAATGTCGATATTTAGCAATAGTGTACCAAATTTCAGCTCGACCTGATATTTATTTTCAGAAATATTGGGAAGAAATGTGTAGAATCTTGTTATTTCTTCAATAACTGCGAAACAACGAATTTGAACAAGCGCGAAAAAGCTCTTGGCCTGATTTCAATGCTTTCCAAAAAAAAAACTCATCACTGAAAAAAATCAAAAAGAAGTAAACTGTGGAGAGACATTTTATACAGTTGGTTCCAATAAATTTCTTACAACCCTATGAGTATGATGGGAGCAACCCTTAAAATCTTAAATTGAAAAGAGGATTGTGACACCTTGTTTTGAAAGTAATTCGATGGCCTTTCAAAAAATGCCGCACACTTGACCTTTTTTGTTAGAAATTCTTCAATTGCTTATTCTCGAGAAGTAAAGAAAACAATTGAAGTATGAAACAACAAATTTCGTAATATTGTGAAAAAAATGGCATCTGGAAGTTTTGTTTTTTTCCACACGTCAGATTTTAGGGGATGCTCACAAGGTAGATTTAACATGATTGGAATCAGGGGGTCAATTCTTGAATCTCGAACAAGAATTGAAGAGTATGACAATTGTCATATGTTTATGTCGATTTTCAAAGTTTTTTCGAGCATCTGCCAAATTTATGAGAGTTCCATTCACCATTTTGACGTTTTCAAGCAAATATTCAAGAAATGAACTGAATGCAAGATATCGAGAAATTTCAAATCCGAATATAAAGATAACCTTATCACCATTTCCTTCGACTTAGCAGCGACTGGTACGTAGTAAAGAAGATATAACAGTCGATTGTCGAGTGACATTCGGTTCCATGCGCAGGTCATGTCTACTTGTTGTTTATATTCAACTTAAAAAATCGACGCAAACATATGGCAAGTGTCATACTCTTCAATTCTTGATCGAGATTTAAGAATCGGCCCCCTAACTTGTCATGTCCCCCAATGAACCAAATTTTACCTCTTTTAGCATTTTTCTGATTTTGCAAGGAGTCGAGAAATTAAAGGTTATATCTTTACTGTATACAGTTTCCAGCAGAGAAACTGATTCAATATTGACGCCTTTCCTATGTGAATTGAATTTTGTTTTCAGGGAAATCTTAGGTGGTCAGCTCGGTTCTGCTATTTTACCGGATGGCAATCCACTAACACTCCATTATGTCATGTTTATACCCACTTTATTAGGCCAGGGAACTGTGGACCAACAGGCCATTTGGCTTAACAAGGCTTGGAACTGTCAGGTTGTTGGAACTTACGCTCAAGTAAGTGCATGAAAACATAACAAAGAGGAAAATTATAGCAGTACAGTGTGTCCGCAGCTTAAGCCAGTATCCAATAGTAGCGGTTTATGCATCTAGGGCGCTTACTTCTGCATTTGTTTTACTCGCTGATGAAGAATTTGCGGTAAAATTTAATTATATCTGTCCTTTGGAGGTGTGTGACTTTCTGAAAAAAATATATCCAAGGATTTTAAATTTGAACGGTATACATGGTGCCACATTGAACAGGAAGCAAAGGTCGTTTCTAGTAGAACAATAAAAATTTTGGAAAATCGCTTCGATCCGTCAGGTTTGTTCTTGAGCAAGAATTGTTTACATAAAATCCATCATCATATGATTCCATGCCTCTGTGAAGAAACCTCAACCCTTTAAATTTGTATAGGGAAGATGCATCGTGCGATATCATGTTAAGAAATCTTTTACTTAATTCTAACTACAGTTGAATTTTTGCGCGCACATTCTGGGGAACAGCGTGCTATCGTTCAGTCCAAATGTCTGTAATTTTCGAATTTTGGGCCGAAAATGGTCCACAACGACTTGGTTGAACTCGCTGATGACGAATCCGGCGTCAAAACCGATTCCATCAACTTGATACTTTCGGGGTAGGTTGCATTTTAAAATACGCCGGTTAAGTTCCGATGGCTTCCGAGTTATAGCCATTTGACATTTTGAGGCTGATTCCCTGATATTTCAGAAACTACTGGAGCAATTGCCTTGAAATTTGGCAGTTAGTTGGAAAATGCCACTCAAAATTTCCTTGGGACAAAAATTTTTTTCTAAAACAATCTCTCATATTCGAGAAAAATTTTGCTCAAACCTTGAGGTATATATTTCACAGCAGTGTCCAAAATTTCAATTTTTGAAACGGACATCATTTTCAGATATATTTGGAAAAAATCAGTCAAGTTTCGTGTTTTTTTTTCGGTATTTTTTTTCTTCCGGAATAACTCAAAACTTACTGATTCAATAACGTTGAAACTTGATAATTTGTTGGAAAATGCTGATAAACAACTGTGTGCAAAATTTCGTGATGATCATGTCATTAGAACAATCTAGTTATCTTAACTTAATTGTGAGAGTCTTATAGACTCATTATAGGTTTACCTTCAATTTGCAGACAGAACTTGGTCATGGAACATTCATCAGAGGACTCGAAACTACAGCTACATATGATCCCAAAACTGAAGAATTTATACTCAATAGTCCGACACTAACTGCATACAAATGGTGGCCTGGTGGATGTAAGATTTTTTCTTTCGTTTCAATTTCACATTTGGTTCGATTTGGTCTATTTTTGAGTACAACATTTTCAGATGAAATAATCTAGAAAACTTAATTATTCAATGCTGCTCTTCTATACTTAACTGTGATTCATTCAGAAAGTCAGCTTCAATAATAGAAGAAAAACCTGTTTTTTAATTAAGTTATTTTTCATATCTAAAAAGAACTATCAAAAGTTGATGAAATGAATGAAATTATTAAGTATGAAAAACTCCCTTGCGGATTCCTGGATTCAAACTTATGGTTAGGGACAGTTTCTCGAAAAAAAAACTAATAATATAAGACCTCGAAGACCTCAAATAACGAATGATAGATTAGGATTATAAAGAGATACTGATGACGAAACCAGATAATCTAAAAAAAGGTGAAGAGGCATCCTGTATTTTGCGGAATGGAGAAAAAGATTTGGCCCATTGTTCCTCTAAAAAGAACAATGGGACCTAAATTTACTAAAAAAAGAAGTAGAAATGAAATTTTTATATCACGGATATCTGCGTTACTGTGATTCCCGGAATCATCAATTTGACAAAGTTTTAAAATACGAAAGTATTGAAACAATATAATTCTGCAAATTTTCTCTTTATTGTCCGATGAACAAGTCAAATATAGATTGTGAAACGTTATAGTACCATTGCTTTAATCGTTTGCCTTGTTCCGATATTGTTCATGAGGCAATATTTGTTCGACAAACTGTCCTTGGCATAGTTTAAATCCAGCAATCTGCCAATGCAATTTCTATGAATAATGAGTTTGGGAGTGCAAACCTATTGAAAACCTGAAAAATAATGCATAATCCTTCCAAAATATCCTTTAATCGCTATTGGAAACTTTTACGAAGATGCCAGCGCCCTGACGGTTAAATTCGGAACCTGTTCAAGCTAGTAGTGGTGTTTCCAAATTAAGTTTACTTTCATTTGGCTTAGGAAAAAATAAAAACTAAAGGCAGTTGATGATCCTTCCTTCTTTGACCATAAATTACTTTAAGTTTAGGCATACAACAAATACAACAATAGTCATTTCGGCCATTTCGGGAGGTTGGCATTTCGAATTGATACAATCGAAAATTTTAAACGGAAAGGAACGAATCGAATGATGAATATCACAAATAATTCGATATACCAAAATTTCAACTCGGAGAACAACACAAAAGCTAAAAAATGTTCTCTAAATTAGCAAAACACATTAGAATATCAGGAACGTCGAAAAACTACTAGCTTGGAAGGGTTCGAATTTCTATCGCCAGAGGGCGTATCGCTTCTCAGTAGGAGTAGATTCGAATTCCTCAATATCGATAGTATAACATTGCTAACTAACTTTGGTTATTGTTCACATTTTTGCTAATGTGTCTAATTCTTATATGGTTATATTCATACTCTTGAAAACACAATGGTTGTAGCACAAAAGTTGAGTGGATTCTCGTCACAATCCGGTAACTATTTTGAATCGTTCTTCAAACCAATACATCGATTGTTTCAGTGGGCCATTCTGCAAATTACGCTATAGTAGTTGCTCAGCTTTACAGCCAGGGTAAATGTCACGGAATCCATCCTTTCATTGTTCAGTTGAGAGATGAAGAAACCCATATGCCACTTGAAGGAATCGTAATTGGCGAAATTGGTTGTAAGTTAGGAATGAACGGTACAAATAATGGTTACTTAGGGTTCAAAAATGTGAGAATCCCAAGGATGCAGATGCTGATGAAGAACAGCCAGATCCTGCCTGTAAGAATAATTTTCCTGTTTTCGAATTTCAAGATTCAATTTTGAAACGGCATTCATATCAAAATCCAAAACAGATGAATATTTAGTCACAAATCGAAGGGAGAAAGTATCCCTGATATTCCAAAATATACCTGCATTATTATTTGAAAAACGTTGAATGATGTGTAGGAAAATAATGAAAAAGAAGGTTGTTGTATTATTTCAAACGACCATGCAATATCGCAAGAATATTCATAGGTTATAAATATTCCTTTCTGGTTGCATTATTGGAAGATTTCCTTCAGAATACTTATAGTATGTGCTACTGAAATTGAGGAGTATTCTATGAATATTCAATTTTCTTCACAGTGAAGGAATATTCTAATAATATGCTGCATCTTAATGCGTTCAATACAATAATGTTACATTCTTGAAATCTCAACAAAGATTAAAAGAGTAATCTACTAAAAAATTATAGGATGGAACATATATTAAATCCCCCAGTAGCAAGCTGACCTATGGTACCATGATTTTTGTTCGAGTGGTGCTTGTAGCAGATGCTGCCTCATATTTGAAGAAGGCTGTAACAATAGCTACCCGTTACAGTGCTGTGCGTCATCAATCTCAGATTAAACCAGAGTAAGTTGTGTTTTGTTCCTGCTCTTTTAATTGGTTGGAAAAAACGCCTGCAGTAATGTAATTGTGATCCTAACATTTAAAATAGTTTAGGACTTGAGCTCCTGAGATGGCGCCATATAATTTGTATACTCGAGGCAAGTCATCCAACAGGTAATAAGTACCTATAATCCTCTTTGCGTTTCCAACGTGAGTCAATCGGTGAAACTGTGTAACGGCAGTAACCTTGGACAACTCTTCTTCAGTGTAGGGGTTTCGGTTGATTAATGAGTATAAAGGGGGAAAATTACTTGAATTATAGACAGATGTTTGTCCTTGTGACATGTTAGTTCATACATAGTAATAATGAAAGTACCTTTGATCAGAGCATAGGGAGCCATCAAGCTAATGTTCTTCAGCCTCATTACATATTATTCACGGATGAAACACGACATAAAACACTATTAATACAAATAATTATTCATCGAAACAAGCTTTTTTAGATAGGCTATTTAATTACAAAAATCATCTCCTAAATAATATTAACATTTGTTTCGACAGCTAATGGAGTGTTAATGTATGTATAATACGAGCGGCTAAATCCCAAGATGCGTTCCACGTTTTGATTGGTTGCATCTATGATCCGTTTTCATTGGATAACGTGCGGCGGTAATTTTAAATTTGTTATGCGTTACTGTATCTTCATACAATGTGTCCAGCTAAATGCTATTTGTATATTTATACAAAGCTTGTAATGAGTATTTGTTGTACAGGGTCTTATTGTTATTATTATTTTGTTACACCGCTCTGAAATATTTTTTATCTTGTCGCATACTGCTCACATTTGCGATTCCTGTCACAAAACTTATTTTCTTCGTCCATATGAAGCATAAATTCGCTTCTAAAATAATATGATATATACATAGTTTGTGACCCTCATAGTGAAGAGCGATAAAAACAAACTGCCGAGTTGCAACTCAAGTATAAAAGATTATGTATTTGAAGTATTCTGAGAAAGAATACAAGCTATGCATAAATCCAAATTCAGGTTTCTACCTAACAAACGAACAACGCATAACAAATTTGAAATGACCGCCGAAATTTATCCAATGAAAATGGACCATAGAAACAACCAATGAAATCGTGGAACGCATCTTGGGATTTAGCCGCTCGTTGTATACGAATTATTCTTTTTCCTTCAACAACAAATAACAGTACATTTGGACGCAAATACTTTTGTAACTTGCTTCTTTTTTATTTCAGCCAGCCTGAACCTCAAATCCTTGATTATGTCACTCAACAATATAAACTGTTTCCCAACATCGCAGCATTTTTTGCTTTCCATTTTTCTGCAAATTGGCTATGGGAAGTATACAATCAAGTGACATCTGAATTAGAAGCTGGAAAACTTAGGAATTTACCAGAAGTACGTTATCTCATAATTTCAATTCTCAAAAAAAAATCGAAGCAGTTAAAAACAGTAATTATTCATTTCAGCTCCATGCTGTTGCTTGCTGTCTGAAAGCAATTTCAACAGCAGATGCAGCTGCTGGTATAGAACAGTGTAGATTGTCTTGTGGTGGCCATGGTTACATGACTTCTTCAAATTTACCGAATACTTATGGTTTAGTAACAGCAATGTGCACTTATGAAGGAGAAAATACAGTTCTACTGTTACAAACGGCAAGGTTTCTAATAAAATCTTGGCAAAATAGAAACGATATCATTGATTTGGACACTGTGAATTATCTTTGCAAACCCGAAAGGAGTCCGTTCGAGAAATCAGTAAGATGGATAATTTCTGCAATCAAACTTGTTGCAGCAAGGTTGGTTTTTGAACAGTAGTAACAAGTTTTCCTTTTCAACGTGTTCAATTTCGATGTTTGAGTTTCAAAATGATTCTTAATTGCAGAAAAATCGAATTGGCAGCACAGCACCTAGATGATCGTGTAAAGAAAGGAAGAAGTCCTGAAGATTCATGGAATGAGACATCCGTAGAATTGGTTGGTGCAGCAGATTCTCATGGGAGAGCTTTCATTCTGCAAACTTTCGCCAATACTATTGGGAGCATCAACAGTTTATCTCCACGATTGAAAACAGTCCTAGTTCAACTTCAGGAACTTTATACAGTTAACACAGCGCTTAGGTGTATTGGAGATCTTTTGAGGGTAAAAACAATTTCAGATATATGAAATTTTCAGTGCTTCGTACTCTTAGCTAATATTTCTTGTGAATCTCATCGATTCTTTTTTTTTTTTTTTAGTTCACATCTTGCCAAGGAAAAGATATTGATGTATTGCAATCATGGTTAGAAGAACTCCTAGCTGCCATTAGACCCAATGCTGTCGGGATAGTAGATGGATTTGATATTTCAGATGAAGTTTTATCATCTGCTCTAGGTGCTTATGATGGCAACGTCTACGAGAGACTATTTGAAGAAGCATCAAAGAGTCCTTTGAATGCAGAGCCTGTGAATAAATCATTCCAACTATATTTGAAACCTTTCTTGAAATCAAATTTATAATACTTTTTATACGTATTTTTTTAGGGGGGACCAGTCATAGTTTAATTTCTTCTAGTGAATTTTAGTACTGTCATACTGTGTTATTTCGCTAGAATTTCTAAAGTGGCACCGCTCTACAATTTGTGTTCTTGGAGAAAGCAACAAACGATCAATCTGTTCATTTCTTGAGAGTGGCGAAAGTGACACACACTTCTCGTAACATATATACGGATGCATTTTTAATTAATAATACACCTCGAGAACATACATTTGAGTTGAGTCAGTTTGAAGATACTAATGTGATACATGAAAATATGTATATTTACACTTCCGCACCAAATTTCACTTGGACTAAACAGTATTCAGAACTTAATCCTCATAATTTAAAATGAAATTTTATTCAGAAAGAATTCAACAGGCCTGTTGTTCTGTTGAATACGGGTGATATAAAACTTGGTAGTGAAATAATAGTGACTGATATATTTTTATAATCTGTTAATATTGTTAATTTGACTTGTGTTGCAGCTTAGTTTCTTTTTAGATGTTTATTTATCATTGATTCTGTTTATGTTTTTAACCGAATACAATACTACATTTCATCACTCTTTCACTGTAGGTTTATTGAATCTTAGGTTGGAAATAGGTCTGAGCTCTATCATGTGCATTACATGCTTTCTTCTTGCAATGCTCTGGATGTATTTTTACATGCGATAATACAGATAGTGTGTTTTGAATGGTATATTGCTAATAATTTTTCATTCACTTCTGATAGTGCCTTCCCTTTATTGTTAATTTTTCATGACATGGTGGTATAATTCACCTCAAAATGGCCTTCTCATGACTAAATACCTGAAAATTCTTCATTTTAAGTGATATTTCAACGTTTTAAATAGATATAAAATTTTATTTCGATAATTTGTGGACAAATATTTTTGGCTTAAATATTGAAACATTCCTGAGTAAAACCTTATCTACCATTTTTCAATATTGGTTATATCCATCCATTTATGTATTCTTAATATTTATGGTGATTTGTTGTGTGTTAATTTGAGCAATTGTGAGTTTTTAAAAATGATTGAATTGAAATCATGAATGCATTTTCAATTTTTATACCCTTTATACACATAGCCATATTTTGAAACCTAATCGAATGCTTGATAATTATGTTATTTATGACAACGCGCAACTTAGTGCGAAATTTTGTATGGATTTAGAGGTTACAAAATTTCAAAAAAATGTTCAGTCGAAAATGTCTTAAATTTTTATTGAAAAGGTTTTTTTCTTAGAAAGTGTTGATCAGATTTAGATGAAAATTCGCACAAATCTCAAAATCAGTGTTCAACAACAACATTCCAATTCAATACAATATGTACTTTCGGAGATATATGGAAAAAAATATGTCAAATTTCGTTGTTCGAAATTTTGAGGTTATTTCTTCAGTATCTCAAGAAGTACAGATGCGATCACATCAAAACTTTGTAATTAGTTGAAGATTATCAACGCGCAACTTATTGCAAAGTTTCGTACGAATCCAATCGTTAAAATATTTTGAAAAATAATATAATTTTTCGAAAATTTTCCACACCTTTATCGGAAAAAATATTTTCTTCTGATCTGAATTCATTAACCAGATTTAGTTGGAATTATTCATCAGATTTCAATAAAATTGGCAGAAACCCCGAGTCAGTATTTGACAACAGTGTTTCAAAGTTCAGTTTGATCCGATATTTATCTTCGGAGAGATTGGGGAAAAAATGTGACAAATTTCTTGGTTATTTCAACTCGAAAAACACTGAAATAATGAAATATTTATATGCGGAATCATTGGATGATTTCAACATTTCGCGAATTCACAAAAATCGTCAACCAGAAAATTTTAGTAGCCGTAGCCTACGTAAAGTAACAGGCCGAAAGGTTAGACGTTGCCGTCGTTGCTAAGAAAGGGTCATGAAAAGAGACAACAGCGGATTGAGCATCGTATTGTTGCCACTTTCTAGTTTATTCACGATGTTATTTTGCATTTTTTTTATTCATATCACTAAGAATCATTTGTGGAACAGTCGTAAGGCACTTCGTTTATTTACGATTAGTTTTATAATCATTTATCGAAAATAATCCAGAACTCACCACGAGGACTCTCAACATTAATCTTAAACTTAAGTCAACACAGCTTCCAACAGACGTCCTCCCCAATATTCAATTTTGGGTTTAATGTGCATTTCATCAAATAAAACATTGATTTTTTCTCTCATGAGGCTTGGTATTTTGAAATTTCTTTCTCAAATATGATATCTGGCTGGATATCTTTGATACAAACACTTCATTTTATATCCGCAGTTATATAACTGCGGATATATTTAGGATGAGGAAGAGTTCACAAATGAGATTCTCTAATTGACCTATAAGCACCTCTGGAAATTGGAAATGAGTTGAAGATTTTTTCCATTTTCAACTTTATCGAAAATACTCTGACCTGAAGTACTGTTGGCAGAAGGAGTGGGATCTTAATCTGAATCGGTCCAGTTCGATTGGGAAATCAAGTTATCAAATTTCAATCATCTGTCACAAATGTATCTATCACCTTAATAGTTACTTGAACTCAAAAATAGATGTAATGACTTCTACTTCAAAAATTTTAATTCTCGAGTGGAAATCTTGAACCCCGACGACAGAATAGAATAGAATAGTTTCATTAATCCATTCAGACACAATACAGTGCATAGGACAAGTTTTTGGAACTCACCCTCGAAATTTATCTTATAAAACTGAACAAAATCATTTTCTTGAACGTTGGAAATTGCCTTATTGTCTTTGAAATGGGCACTAAAATGAATCAATATGATCTTGATTGTACCAGTCGTTATAAATTTTGTCATAATGAATAACTTACTTATTCTTGCCTACGATGTTCAGTATCAGCATTTTTGGGTGTAATTATATACAAAATGCATACTGCAGTATAGTCCTTAATTTTGACACATTTTTCTCTGTATCTATTGATTTTCTATATATGAAATCGAATTACGGAAACTCTGGCGCATGTATTCATAATTAAATTACTCTCACAACCAGGTACTGCGCAAGTATGAGCCATGCTAAAACTCAAATCTTAGATTTACAATGCTTTAAATGACTGATACCTGTTGATTACTCTTGACACATCGAATCTTCAAGTGGATTTCAAAAACACAGCGCACTTCAACCATTGTATAAAGACATTAAACAATGCTTCAACTACACTTCACAATGATTAAGACGTAATTCAAACACTAATTTTCAATTAAAACACTAAGAAAACAACCGAGCGAAGCGAAAAACTAAAAAACGTTTCCCGGCGAAATAATGATGTAAACAAAAGCGAAAAATAATAATAATAAATAGTTATTTCAATTTTCATGCGCTTGCTCGTTTTAGGGAAGAAGAGGAAAATGATGATTCTAAAGGTAGAAACAAAGTGGTTGAATAAAACTTGCCACGAAAAATTCAATTTTTACTTAAAAGATAATCATACATTTATAAAAAACCTTACATAATATAATATTGCGATTATTAGTAATATTGATTCACAACAATGACGAATTATGAAATCATCTTCTATAGATGATTCTTACGTATTATACCTGTTGTATCTGTTCGATATAACTAGAAAGAAGATGGATACAGAGAGCTATTTTAACTTAATCTACTCTAATATCAATTGAAAAATTACACGGCGTTTTGAGCTGTGTAAAATAAATTAATAATATACAAAACAATTAAACGTCAGTTCAGTACCTTTATAATAGAACTTCATTCAATTTCTTTTTCTAAATATGTACCTTGGAAATTTGATTTGGAAAAACCACTGTATGGAAACCTCGAATAGTGAAGTATGATGAAGAATTAAGTCAGGTACGTTTTAAATTTTACCGTCGGTTGTGTGAATTCAACTTTTTTTTCCATCAATTTTTTTCTTAAAGCAAATATCACGGATTCACCAAAAAAATATGTATATCTATAAATTTGAGTTCGATAATTTCATATTCCATGTTGGATATAGAAGACTATAAATTTAGTAAATTAATTTTAGATACTCAACACGGGAACAAACTTTTTGATCTCGTAACATAAAAGGTGTTACACAATCCTGTGTAGAAGGGCTTATCACAAAGTAACGACGTGTTTTTTTTGTCATGGCTTAGTTACTATTTACACGTAGGTGATAAAAAGCTATTTACATTTGAAATATTCTCCCCGTCTCCTATCATATAACTATAATCGGCTAATAGTCTGTACAATGTCACATGTCAGATCATTTACAATGCAATTTTGAGATCATTTGTGACCAATTCGAGAAATTGCGAAAAGAATATTTCATGTTGCAAATTTTGAAACTTGCAATCAATATCCTTTTCAAACGTTTTCTGATGCTAAGTATAGCATTGATATATTGAATGATCACTTTAATATTATACAAATTATGTGAGGGAGTAATATGAATCTATAAAAAAAAAACAAAAATGGCTAACAATAACTTAAATCGTATTAAAATGATAGAAAAGACACTTTCAACATTTCTACCAACTATAAACAAAAATAAATTTCTACAGTGAACTTTTCGCTCTTCATAATACATAATAATATAAAACAATCACAACAGATCAATATAATATAAAACTGATTCGTAAAGTTACAAATATAAGAAATATGGCAAGTTTTCATTGGTCCGTATATTCAATGAAAGTTATGTCGAATAGGTCTTCGTCCACCGCTTTCAATTCTAACAAGAAAAGATCTTCGTTGCAGTAGTACGATACCATGTCGTCATCAATCTTGGCTATAATGCTGCAAGAAAAAAAAAACATTGATATCACGTTTCGTTGTATTTCACCCATCCAAAATTTCATCTAATGATTTGTGTTACACAAGAAAAATGTTCAAGGATTTTTTAGATATAGGTAATCGCTCCAGGAATGATTGACATCTAAGGTGACTGTGGAAAATCCAGAAGATGTTGATGATAGCCCAGTAATTAATATTTTAACTTGCACAAATCAGGTTGGTATTTAAAATAACACAATCAACAATTTATTCTTTCTGAATTCAAGTATTTCTTCGGTCTTGTGCTATTGAAAGTGGCTAGAACTCCAAATTTCTAGATTATTTCATTATTATTTCTGTGATGAAGGCATAGAAAATTATAGTTAGGTACATTATGTGACCATGAATAAAGCTACATCTGGACTTTCAAGGACCACAATCATACAAACGATTTTTTTGAAGCGAGTATATATTTGTTTATGCCATTGGTTGTGATTGAACAAATTGCGAACTTAATTGTATCAATCGATTTGTTTTAAATTTAAATATTTCTTCAGTCTCGTGCTCTCAGAAATGGCTGGAATTCAAATTTCTTAATTATTATTATTGAAATTTTTTCTATGATGGCAGCACAGAAATGTTGGTTAAATTCTGTGACTATAATAAAGCTGCAGCTGGACTTTCAAAGCCTACCTCGATTCCAACAATTCTTGAAGCGAGTATACATTTATCTTGGGTAAAATACGGAGATCTCGGAAGAAATGAACTAACTGGTAGATAAAATGAATTAATTGAGTTCAGAATGCATTAAGTATTATACAACAGACTTTGAATTTTGGTTAAGGAATCTGTTAAGTTCAGAGACAATTCGAAACCGACCTTTGCTTAAGTATGAATCTCAAAACGACCTGAATGCTCCTTCATTCATACCAGGTAGATGGCGCCCCGTATCGACCTGGTGTGAATGAGGCTTTACAGCAAATGGATAAAGTTGCTTTAAGTGGGTGAAGGTTGAGACAATGGTACAAAATTTCGTGCCATGGTTTAGAGGAAGTTTATCGGTTTGTCCAATAATACCACGATAATTTCTGAAGGTGTTTTCCTTGAAGTCTCTGAAATTAACAAATCTCAATTTTTGGATAAATTAAAAAATAAATATTCGGTATCTTGGCTACCCAGCTTTCAGTTAGTAAATGCGGACTTGTTAGTGCTTGACCGTTAGTGTCCAGTTCACTTCTTCGCGGATACTCCAAAAAGAATTAAGTCAAGTTGAACTTACCCTTTTTTGTTTTTGCGATACAAGTTATTTATGCTCGAAGCGCTAATTTTGTACTTATTCTCAATCTGCAAAATAAGGAAAACAGAATTAATTTCTAAACCGAGGAAGAGTAGGCTAAATTTCTGTCTTTCTCTATTGCATAGATTTAGAAGAAGTACTGAGCTTTTTGGAAGTGAGAGAAATGCAAGTAACTGGATAAAATTAGACACGTGGAGCTAGCTAAAGTGAACTGTTCCCACGTTGTTGTAATAAGAAACATGTTAATCTTAATCATGCTACTTCAAGTTATTTGTTATTTGGGTAGATTCGAATGAAATGTGTTTAAAAGCCCAGTACATCCAGGTCCATGCGTGGTTAAACCTTCAACTGGTGACATTTCTCTAGAATATTTTGACCTCAAGAAAATACTTATGCTGTCTGATAGCAAACACAAACATTCGTGGTGAACAAAGTTGTTCTGAATCAGAATAAAATATTTTCCAAGGAGATATACATAATTCTTTTGTAAAAGGTAACCATGTAAAAGTCTTTCGATATTCTACTGAAGCACAAAAAACAGCTAAGGTCACCAGGATGAAAATAAAACATTAAGTCACTAGTTTGGGGTTAAGCAGGAAAAAGCAGAAGCGTTCTTTGCCCTAGAACTTACCGCATTTAGAAGTCCTTGTGTTGTTGGTGGCACAACATGTAACGGTGTGTAAACTTCTTCGTTCTCTTGTCTCACATACAGCATTACCCTTTCATGAAGTGGAGGTGGACCAACATTTCCTGGACCTCCTGATGACATCTTCACGCGCTTCAGTGGAGGCGAAAATACATTTCCATCAGTTGTGAGGCTGTTGTCCAACAGATTTTCCTTCTTTTCAGCTTCTGGAGGGAAGTGGTTGTGGAATTTCAAAGTTGGAGTAGTTGGCGGTTTAACTGCAGGATGCAGCAAGAAGGGTGACCCTGATTTGACGTGATCAACGGGACCTCCTAAAGAACCCTCTGTATCATGTGGATAGAAACCTTGAAGCTCCATTGTTGTCAGCTGAAGGAAATATATATGAAAATGAATCCCCATTTCCTTTGGTCAAGGAAGGCATCACGAGAGAACGGTTGGACTAATTTCGCTAATTATTTTTTGTTGTGTTCGTTATTATCAGGAGAAGGAAAATTCGAGAAAGTCGGGCGGGAAGATGTCGAAAACCCGCTTTCATTATATTATCTTTGACTGCTATTATTTCTATGTTACAAATGTTTAAGAAGCTGTCATTGATAATAATTGACATAAGGGTGAATTCCTTTTTTGAAATTGAATTGAAAGTCATAATAAAGATTTGTGGAATGTACATAGAATCGTCTTAAGGTGAACAAAATCATTGGGAATCATAGAAATGCACTATATCGAAAAATGCAGAAGAGAGTGGGAAAGCAAGCAATCACTTTGACAGTGAAAGTGAAAGGAATAATCATCAAATGATACCTCATCCGAAAATTTTAAAACACACAAAATACAATGAAACTTCCATAAGGTACAATTAAATGAGTCCACGAAAGCTGCGACATGGCCTTATTTGAAGCATCAAAGAGAAGTTATTCATATGAAATCACAAAATACCAAATCGGCAAAAACTCCAACGATGTACATTTCTACATCAGCAGAGTCGTCGAAATTAGTTGCCAAAATACTCTATGGTTTAGCGGAAAAGCCATTTTAACAGGAGAATTTAAGGAATTCCAAATGAAAAAATGTTTTAGCTAGTCGAATATATTAATTTGAACTTGTATTGTCATTGAAAGGTGAACGAAGAGCAACCCTTACCTTATCGAGATCTTCAGCTGGCGAAAATAAAACCGGGGGTTTATTCAAATCACTCATGCTATAAAACTCTGATCGTTCACAAACAGGATGGTACAGTTCGTCTAGCTTCTTCCTTCCTGTGGCTGTCATTTTTCTCTTAGCTGCTCGCCTTTCCTCGTCACGCGTTTTCCTCTCAGCACCCTGAAATTAATTTCATTTGTCAGCAGATGTTTGATGAGGTATATCAAGGCTTCCAGACTTACCTTATCACAAAACACTTTGATTTGGCAATATCCTCTATGATAAATTTGTGTATCTCTAGGGTCTTCGTATGTATCTATTTGTAAATGCAAAGGAAGTCCCTTCACACCTTTTTGGCTGCTGAAATCCGTGCTCAGGCACTGAACTGCAATATTGATCTGAAAATAACAAGAATTATAATGGAGTGAAGATCGAGTGCAAGGTTAAAAATAAATTTCAAAGAATAGGATGATGTCGAAAAAAAATTGAAGCCTACCTTAGCTGAGCTTTCCAATGGATTCCAGTAGATGGCGATGGCATTGTGTGCAACTTCTTCTATACAACCGACTAAACCTACACTATTTTTTGTATCTGAAAAGAAAAACCATTTAGTTAAAATTTAAATGTGAAGAACAAACTCTTGACAATTTGACAATAGTGTTTCATTCGAAAATTGTACAATTGAGAAAACTGAAAGAGGATTTCTTCCACAACAAAAATGAGATGAAGAGGAATGCCATAAAGAATATTTTCACAACATGCACGATTCACATTGCTAAATTCGGTATTCTGCATCCATAACAATCTAGCCCATTAGTCTTTGGGCCAAGGTAGTTAAAATTAATATTTTTCCTAACGACTTACCGATTTCACCACGCAGCGTGAAAGAAAATTACCGAATGAATATATTTTTGAATTAATTGAATAACAGGAAGTCCATTCCTGAATGTGAAATATATGAAAATTTTTGAAATATCAGTATCTCCACAGGTAAATGAATATTTGAATATTGAATAAATTTTTATGTACCAATAATTAAAACAAATTTTCTGGAGGTTGATTTAAATGTATCACCAAACCACTCAAGAATGGAACGACCTTCAGAGTTGATAAATATAATAATATTTCCAAGCAAAGGTCGTCTTGCATATATTATCGTCTGAATAAATATAACGAAATGTTATATGTCTTCAACAGCAGGTAAAGGTAACATAGGAAATTATTTCTCAATAGCATGTGTGATGAATGTGATGAATTATAACAGGTGACGAAATTCATATCCTGTTAAATCGATTCTTTCATTTGTCCAGTTTGGTCTTTTTCTATGATTCACAACTTCTTTGATTACAATATAAGAGAGTCATAGAGGAAGAGCTAGAATACTCGTCCAAATTAAGATGTTTTGAAACCCTACTTCAAATTTTTGGTTATTTGCGGGAAGAGCATGCGCGTTGAGCTTAGAAACTAGGTTACGAACAAAATGCGCCAATATCTCTGGAACTATATATCCAATCGGATTGAAACTTTATAGTTAGTTGTAGAATACTAATGAGCAACTGCTCACATAATTTCTGTTGGGTTGGTAACGTAATTTTTCAAATTTCTATTGGAATGTTTGTTTCGGAAACTGTCGATCAGATTTCAACGAAATTTTGCACAGACCTTAAATATACTATCTCACAGAAGTTCACCAAGTTTCACTTTTATTTTATAATAATCTTCAGACACACCACAGAAAGAATATGTCAAATTATGGTTTGTTTTTTGTATCGTTGTTGTTTCTGGAATTACCCGAAAATACTGATCCGATCATGATGACACTACGTAGCTAGTTGGCAGAAGCTAGTTCTTCTCTAGAATTCTTACGCGTTCAATTTTTCGATTTTTATTCAAAAAATGGTCTTCAACGAATAGGTTGGACCTGATGAAGCCGATGTAAAATTTAATTCTGTCCGGCCGACCGTCCGTAGTTGCTATAGCTTTCGGAGTAGTTATGGAGCTAGAATAGCGTTTTGCCGTTGAGGGGCAAATTCGGTCCAACGGTATCGGAGTTATACTGGCTTGAAATTTTGAGGTTATTTCCTCGATATCTCGAGAAAAACCAATGCGATCGAATTGAAATTTCGTAATTAGTTGTATAATATCGGGTTCCAACTTTGTGCGGAATTTCATGAAGATCATATGGTTCCAAAATTAAAAAAAAATTTAACGTTTCAAAATTTTTTTTAAAAAAAGTTTTTTTGCCGGAAATTATCTCTCAGAGTTCTAGGAAAATAAGACGCAAATTTTGCTGTCCATAAAAACGAGATCCCGAAAAATGTATCAGAGATATACGTGATACCACAGGTGAATTTTGCCATTCAAAAAATTCTTCTCCTTTCATTTTTGGGTTTGGCTGATTTCGACACTTTCTTCAGCTTTCCTGTAGTCAATTAATTATCACGATTCAACTTGGATACTTTATGTGAAACGAGTTTGGCAAAGAAACGAATAAGTACCTATCAATGCTGCAAACTTTCAAAATATTATGTTTCCAGGCTACTTGGCGAATCATGATTCTAATCAAGGTACTTAATCATCTTTTCATCATGACGATCCTGTCATTTTTTTCCATTTTCAATTTCTCTTTCAATTCGTATTTCACGTATACGTGGGTGCAATTTAACCTTGAAACCGAATAATGAACATATATGTATCTTTTTGTCTGCCATGAAATTAGATGCAAATGTTTTCATGTTCTTATATTTCCATAAGTTGATACATATGTTCGAGAAACCGTTGCTAATATATACGGCGTTCTGTTGAAAATTTTCGAGAAAAGAACAGAATACTACCTAAGTAGTTAGTTGG
Organism: Myrrha octodecimguttata; assembly: GCA_958510865.1. NCBI lineage: Eukaryota > Metazoa > Arthropoda > Insecta > Coleoptera > Coccinellidae > Myrrha > Myrrha octodecimguttata. The sequence continues at coordinate 31,588,330 of OY294065.1, read as the reverse complement.
TTAAGACTTGGACTATGGTGCTGAGAGTTAAGGGTTCGAATCCCGGCAGGTCATGGATGTTGTAAAGTATTTAGGTGGTGGTTTTTAGAAAGAGTTTCATGACAAAAATGAAATGTTCGATTCCTCAATTCATTCGTTTATAACTTCAGTGCCTTACTTATTACAAATGGAAAATTATTTTGTTTAAAAAGGTACATGGGACGGCGGAAATAAAATGGCCTACACTCATGAAAAATATAAATCTGGCTCTGTTTACCTAAGTTACGTCAATGTTTTCTGACACATATCGGTGTTATGAAAATATCGTGAATGTCCAACAGAAGGAGCTAATGAGTCAGACTTTTTAAGGTAGGTCATTAATGGGCCAAATATTCTCGCAACTACTGATGACATTGGTTTGAAACTTGATGTTTGGTTGTAGAATATCGACAAGAATTCTGTTGGATCATATTAATTGGAAAATTTTCGTAAATTTTTTTTGGAAACTATTCATCAGATTTCGATGAAACTTCACACAGACTTCAGTATACGATTCAGAGTTTTGGAGATATTGGAGAACAAATATGTCAAATTTTGTGTTTTTTCTCGGTATCTTATTAGCTTTGTTAATAGCTCAGACAATACTGATCCACTCGAGATGAAACACGATAATCATTTGGCAAATGCTGATTAAGACCTCTATGTAGAATTTATTGATGATCATTGATGTCATTAGAAACGATTCAGAAAATCATTCAAAAATTTTTTAACATATTTTTCATATATCACGATCTCTAAATCATATTATCCCCACGGAATTCTGCATGAACCTCCCATCAATTTTGTATTTTTCATGGTGAACAAATTCAGAAAAAAAATATAACTGCTATTTTCTACTCTGATCTATTCGTCAATTCTCATTATTTTTGTTGGCGAGTTGAAAGCTATGAAACAAATTATTTATGAAGATTCTCAATTTTCTTCTTCATCGCTTCAACTAATAGTGGGAATATATCTTTCGGAATCATTGAAATAGCACGTGGGTTGATATAAAAATCTCTTGAAAATTTAATAGCTATTCTGAAGTGAGAAAGGAAAATAAAATATTTCGCGTTTTATGGCGTTTCTATTAGCGCGGCATAAAGATTTTCAATTCGAGAATATTCACTATTAATTTGCATAAGATTCCCTTTGGTTGCAGCAATGTTGAAAATGAATCGTTTGAAAAATACGAATATTCGTTATAACGTTGTCCCATAAGAGATCGTTCCATCAAGAACTCCTAGAGGCAGGTTCCCAAGAATTGCGATGAATAACATCGAAAAAAATTTATAGTTTATTGAAACTGTCAACTCAATTTCGAGATAACAATTCAGCGTATAATGGCTTTTAACATATTGCAACAAAAGAAGGTTTTATCGCCGAATAAATACTAAAATCATTTAAATATAAATTGGTGTTGGTTTAAAGGTCATATGAACACCTACATGCTTATAAATAAATGCCTTATGTATCTAATAAGCGGTTTCTACAGAAAACGTATCGGTTTATGAACAGATATTGCGCTCGCAAAATAATACGCTTCGTATACCGGAGTTGCTGATTTCACATCAACTCCTGGAATCGTACTTGGAAATGATTTTTCAAAACAGAACCTAGTTTTTTAGAAAATTGTGATATTCAACAATTTGTGCTGTTTAGCCAAAGCGGTCGCTAAACCTGTACAATGCTGCTTGTTTTCCAAATGAGAACAATTCAAGAGAAAAAGTTTTCGAGTTTCAAATTTTGTGTTGAAACTTTTTTTTTCGGAAACTTTTCAGATCTCCATGAAATTCAGCACAGACCTTGAAGTCAATATTTTATGACAGTTCATCAAATTTCAGTTCAATCTGATTTCAGATATTGTGGAAAAAATATTAAATATTTCGTGTTTGCCTCGGTGCCGTTGTATCGGGATTAACTCAAAAAATTGCAATGCGATCAGGATGAAATTTGGCAAATGCTGATGCCAAATTTCGTGCGGAATTCCGTGCCAGTCATTAAAACAATTTTTTTTTCTTCACACACGAATTCTCTAACATAAGCATTAAAACTCTTTCGCTCAAAATAAACTTTTCATTTATCGAAAATAGATCATTGCTGCAAAGATCAGGCAAGAGGTAAAGAGACGGTTTCTTTCTTTCAATCCAAGCCATCATTTTAATGAAACCTCCATCTCTTTTGGAACGATTCAATGAAATGGACATCGTTCAGATCGAGAAAAATGTCTCTATCAACACAGTATCGATTGAAATTTAACAAAGTAGAGGATGTTTTTTTTATAGTTATAGAACTTTGAAATTGAATGAAAAACAAGGATAAATTTTCAAAATTGACATGAAGTTGACTTTATCAAAGAGATAATCTTTTGGCATTATGATTCAAATATAATTTCGGGCTCATCGGCGTAGACTAGCGACCTCACATATCCCCACAGAAAATAGTCTAGCGGCTTTAAATCGCACGATCTTGGAGGCAAATTCACGGGCCCGGAACGTGAAATTATGCGGTTATCAAACGTTCAGTACATCAATTTAGCACAAGCTGTGTGACATGTTGCGCCGTCTCGTTGAAACCACAGCTGCTGCACATCATGGTCGTTCAATTGAGAAACGAAAAAGTCATTAATGATGGTTCTATAGCTGTGCACGATGGCGAAAAGACTGATTCGAGTGTTCCTCTACGCTACGCTCTACAGCAGCGATGGCTTCTTCTGTTCTCACTGTACAACATCTCTGTGGATGCGTATTATCAGTTAGGGTAAACGTGGTGCGAAAACGGTCTATAGTTAGTCGAATTAATTGCTCTGATGACGATTATGTTGACCGTAAAATGTACGTAGAGCACGATACGTATTTCGAACCATTATTTTCAAAATGAATTCGCAAAATTTGGAAGCGTTATTCAGGCGTCAGTCTATTCATGTTGAAATGTCACACCAAACTTAACACAAATCACTTGACAGCTGACAGAATGTTCGCCTGTTAAAACAGTGTTGCCAACTCAAAGTTCTTTACCTCTAAAAAAACACTGCAAATTGTACACAAGGGTTTATTATTTTCTTAGTTAAATAACCCAATATACCGTTGATATCTTAAACAACTTAGAACCGAATGCGATGATTCATTTTCGATATTATTGAAAATTTGCAGCGTTTTTCTTCATATTTCAGGAACCACTGGTCGTAAATCATTCGGGTAATTTTTTTTAGGTTTAGTTATGCAACAGTAATCAACGTTCAGAGTTTCATGAAAATTCGGCGGTAAGTTTTCGAGAAAATTTTTTTTTTCCCCAACCCCCTATTCAGAGCCCTCAGGGTACATAGATCCTGCTGAAAAGCTTGGAGGATCAACCCCGAGTGACACACGATTTTTCTACCAAGTTTCAAGGATTTCTGTTCAGTACTTCCAGAGAAATGCCCCGGACAACGGACGGCGGACGGACGGATTTTTTTTATTCGTTCATTCAAATCTACATACTCCAAAACGTAAACTGTGAAATTTTCAGGAGGGGTTAAAATTTTTTTTTCGTTGGTCGATCACTAAGGTTCATTATTTGATTTTATCAAATAATAAACCAAAACACCCTTCACCACCCATCGATTCGGGAAAGATCGTTCTTACGAATAAATATTTATGCTTCCCACGCTTGAAACCTACGCAGCGCCGTGTATCAAATTCAAATGAAGCATAATGAGAATTCAAAATCGATTATGCTCCACTTTAAAGCGATTACTGTACGTGGCAGCAACGTAATCTTCTTGGCTCCATATGGAGAGACAAATGTAGGAGTATCCTGAACGGATCAAATGCGAGCTCCCGTAAAAAATTTCCATATGATGGCAATTTCTCCAATGAAAAAATTGAGGTACTGATCATTCTTTATAGAACCAGTCGGAGAGGATGAACTTTATAAAATTCTGAATGAATCCGAGTGCATTTAAAGTAGTCGATTTCTTCTATCATACAAAACTAAATTATCACATTTACTAAACAGGGTGTTTTTAAATGGATGGTAGAATCAGATGGACATATTTGTTCCGAGCAATGGCTCCTTTCACCTCGACAACTTTTCGTGATGCGTTACAAGTTATTTGAAAAAAATAATTTCATCACAGTGTTATTTGAAATCGACAGGTTCAAGAAATTTTTAAAAATGATAACGCAGTTTCTGTTTCATTTTAGTTGGCCACCCTGTATATTCATCCGTACTGTTACTTTTTCTTCGAAAACGTTTTTTGCTAACAGTGTTCAAAACTCCTCCTATATAAATCAGGATTATGAGCGCGTAGCTAAGATGCATTAATCATTTCATTTTTATTATAACTAATGTAGCCGAACATAAATCTAACGAATGCAATAAAATCGAATGGATTTACATATTTAATTGTAATTGTGTTACTTTATGAACCCCATCTGAAGAAATCCTTAAAAAATTATGGAGAAGCGGTGCCAGCTAACGTTAATATTTCACGAATGAAGATAATCAATTTCTAGGATGAAATTCATCATTCTTGCCTTGCCCAGAAAACGGATACTGAGAATCTAAATCTAAAGTTACTTTTGAGACTTTGAGGAAGCGTTCATTCATTTAGAAGATATATTTATGTTAGGTATTATATTCAATATTTATTCACGCCATTTGAATTTGTCGTATGTATTGAATTTACAGTTGCTTACGTAATCCTTGAATAAACAGAAAAAAAAACTTGATTTATCGTTTGGTTCTGAGACGCAGAAAAATGAGAGAACGAAAGATTAATTGTGTTGATAAAACTGACCAAATTATCAGATAAATGAGTTCATCGCACCTCTGCACTGGTGGGTGTGTATCTGACATCGATTCTTTTCGAATTCGAAGATTTATCAGCCATCATTGATGTCTTGAGGATACCACCAACACCCTTTTTTCATAACATCGACCTATTCGAGCAACATTATACAAGGTCTCTCCAAACTTTCAATTAATTATTCACGATAACATAGCAAAAAGTCTATTCTAATCTCAATATAAAGGAGTTTATACACTCAGTGACATTAGAAAAGTTACATACAGAAGGAATAACTTTGCGAACTCAATCTTTTGTCAAAATAATTTGAAGCATACTTTGGCAACGATATCATCGTTTGCACGAATGAAGTTATTTTTGTCATTTTTTTTGTGAAGAGAAAGCATTTAATGAAACTCGAATTCTGCAGGATGAAATACTTCCAATATCACTGAATATATTAAAAATCAAAATTCTGAATAAAACGTGCCAAGAGATTTAATTTTAATATCCACGTATTTTTTCATCAGTCTTTTTAAAACGGACACTTTGTCTGTCAAGTAAAAAGTAGTAGTGAATGATTGAAGATTACTTTTGGAAGATTTCGCATAATTTTATTGGTTTCTTCTGGGTTCGTACTCCCGATACCTGAAACAGAACTAGTTAAAATTAAATGAAATTGTTTTTTATGGAAAACGCGAACAATACCACGTGGCGCTAAATTACGTTGCCAATAGCCGCGTGAAATATTAGAATTCGGGGAAATTCGTCTTTTATAGGAGAAAACGGGGTGTCGTTACGCAGGCTTCAATGAGCATTTTTTGAAAATATCTTTTTTGGAATATACTTAATTCTTTCGTGAGAATGCGCAAATTAATTATTTTTCCATTTTTCACTTCATTTCAGTTTTTATTTTCCCGAAAATTCTGGAATTTAAAAAAGTGGCAACATTGCGTATTTCTACAATTTTTTTCAACCATTTGCATCGAAAAAATTCTTTGAAAAAAACGAGCTCTTGCCTCCAGAAGTCACCCCGATATGAGAAGTATTGTTTGCTCTTAAGAATTCCACAAGAGTCCGGTATTGTTCACTAGGCAACTTTTTTCCCAGAACTTGCCCATTTTCATAAAAAACAATTTTTATTTAATTTTCAATAGTTCTTTTTCAGGTGTTGGTAGTGAAAACCCAGAAAAAACTTACGAAATAAGTGATATTCAGTTTTTCAGCTGAGGATTGAAAGAAACAAACGCAAGGAAATATCTAAAATTGACGCAAATTTGAAAGGGAATATTCATAGAATCGAGTTCGCTCAATTTTTCCAACATGTGTTGTGAAGAGAATTTGTGTTCAGTTTAGGGGGTATTTACTAATCAGAGTCCTTAAATAGAACATTATTCGACTCTTCAAAATATCAATTATCTTTTATGATTTTACATGAAATCACTAACACCTCGGTTTCCTAAATGAATTCAAATCCGTATTTGCGGAAATTTTGAAATATTTCTCGAAAGAATGCAAATTTGCTGACATTAACTGAATGTTCGTGGAATACCAGAAAAAATTTCCTTTTTATTGATTTAACGAATTCTTAACTGCCTCATTAAATTACAATTTCTGTTGACGATTTATACTATCTAATCGTTTCACAGATATATCATGTCGTTAATAACACATAAAAATATCAATTAGTCCACAAAATTCCCAGGAATATGGCGAAGTTACCTGTCATTTGTAAAATTAAAGAAAACCTTTCGATATTCCTCATCGGATATTCCTATATCACTTCAATACTTATCTTAATGTGAAATTTTTGAATTTCTGTCAGAAAATTCCAATAAAAATTGAAAATGGCGCTCTGCTGAAACATGGATAATCTTCCAGGTTTTTCATTGGAAAAATGCTGTTTTTAGGCTTCCGTGAGATGTAGGAATAATGCTTCTGTCGCAATAGTCAGAATTGAAATTCATGATACAGGGGGTCACGAAAGCGTTGTCAAAATTGGCGATTTCGAAAACGTAAAAAGTTATGTTTTTCCGAGTAGAATTTTTAATGGCTATGTTGGAATCTCCGTTGAAAGATAATGTAGGTGGGGAAATAACACCAACGCCCTAAAATTAATATTTTCTGAGATATTCGTGAAAAACAATATACGTGATCACATTTTGAATTTTATTCTTCTCAGAAAGAAAATTATTGTCCCGAAGGGGATGGAGGACATATTGAACATACATTGTAGATTGTATACATAGAAATTTTGAATTTTGCTTGTATTTTCGAGAAGATGGATAATTGGAATGTAATCGCGACTGCATATCTTAGAAAAAACGAATTTTAGGGCATTGGTGTTATTTCCACACCTACATTATTTTTCAACGAAGATTCCAATATGGCCATCAGAAAATGAGGTTCTAAATCGAAAAAATTGAGTTTTCTCGTTTTAGAAATTGCCTACTTTGCAAACGGTTTTGTGACCTCCTGTATCATGAGTTTCAATTCTGACTGCTGCGACAGAAGCATCATTCCTACCTCGCACAAAAGCCTCAAAATGGCATTATTTCAATGAAAAACCTGAAGATATTCATGTTTCAGCAGAGCACTATTTTAGATTTTTTTATTGTAATTTTCCGTTGAAAAATAATTTTCGTGTCAAATGTCATTGAGTATAAATATAGAAACCACTTTTTCGACTTACCGGCATCAAGAATACGTTGCTTGACTGAATGCTGCCTTCCGTGCCAAAACTGCCAGGCTTTGATTTCATCGTCAGGACTTTTCTCCTCTCTGAACATAAGCATGACGATACTCTGCAAGAAAAAATACCTCATCATATTCGATATTCAAGAGAAAAATTAAACCTTAATAATAGAGACATACAAAAGATTCAAAATTGTGCACCCTCCCAAAATATTCTTTAATCGATAATCATTTTTACGCGCTTGTTCTAGGGAACAGCGCGTTATCATTTCGTCCGCGATGTCTGAATTTTGAACCGAAAATGGTCTAGAACGATTGAGTTAAACTCCCTGAAGAAGAATCCGTGGTCAAATTCAATTCTGTCCGTCCCTCCGTATGGCCGTCCGTATGTGCTCTAACTTCCGAAGGAGAAGACTCAGCGACTTGATATTGTCAGATTAGGTTTAAAGTCCAAATACCTCGGAATCGGTTTGATAGTTTCCCGAGAGGCCAATTTGAAATTTTGAGGTTTTTTCCTCAATATCTCATGAAGTATTGACTCGATCGAAGTAAACCTTCGTGGACAGTTTTGAAATACCGACGCGCAACTAAGAGCAAAATTTCGTTAGGACCCAGTTGTTAGGAAATTTAAAAAAATTCATTTGAAAATTTTTTAAATTTTTGATGAAATTGTTTTTTCTTTGAAAATATTGATTAGATTTCCATGGAATTCGGCACAAACCTTAGAATCAGTATTTAACAAAATGTTACAAATTTCAAGTCGATCCAATATTTACTTCCGGAGAAATAAGGAAAAAAATGTGCCAAATTCCGTTGTTATTTGGAATTTTGACGTTATTCCGCAATATCTCAATAAGTACGAATGCAATCAGATTGAAACTTCGTAATCAGGTGGAGATTACCAATACGTGACTAGATGCAAAATTTTGTGTTGATCTAATATTTAGAATTTGAACCAGCGCGTAAAAGTTCCTGACCACACGTCAGTGCTTTTCCAGATTTTCGTTCATATCGATTTACTTCAAAACTAAATCCAAGTCAATTTGAACCAACAAAATATTTTGAAATTTGCCGCAAAATCAGTCAATAGTTTCCGTTCTGAATATTTCTTCCATAAACATATTTCAGAAACCTTGGTACTGAGGAAGCTTTGTCTTTCGTCAATTAAAAATTGTATTAAGCAGCCAATTAAATAAAGTAATTTGCAAATTCTCCATATAACTCGAAATATAATATGACGAAATATGCAAATGTACGAGTCCTTCACTGGTTTATGGGAAAATTGATGAAAATACGTATAAAAAATGCTGTAAAGTTTATAACCTTGTGTGTTAATTTGAGGCAAGCAAACGCTGGTGAAGAATCATGACAATTAGCATACTTTTAAGCTATTATGTCAGTTCCGAAAAAAAAACAGCGTGGGTGGAGTTATCGGGAAATATTCAGAAAAATCTTTGAAAAATGCCACAGCGATTGCCAACCGAATTATCGAAATTAAACATGAATTCTGTTTCGCGACATTTTAATTCGTAATTCTCGATTCTTTTCAAATTTTTTTGGTTTTATTCAAGCTTCAAGTATCTGTTGTGAAAATTTCGAATCGATTTGGAACAAATATGCGTTGTTGGGAAGTATACAGAAAAATCTTGTTATTTTTTCATTGTAACATTTTTTGGAACGTGTTGAAGCCAGTGGTGCAAGAATCATTAGAATCAGCTGGCGCTTAACTGAGTGTTTTCATTTTTGTGCGCTCGTCCCAAGAAACAAGAGCGTTATTCTATTGTTAAGCTCGGATTCTGAACAGATAATGGTCTCAAAGGATTACGTTAGGTTAATTTCAGAAGGAAAAGACAAGGTAATAGATAGGAATATCGATTGAGTTTTTTCGAAAGTGTTGGGAAGGAAAAGTTGTACATTGTTAGCGGCTAAAAGTGATTCCGTAGATCCAATCGGAATTTTATTCCCCCAAAATTTCCAAGAATATAGATCTGATTGACTGGAGAGCGTTGGGCGTGCCCAATACCTGAATGGGTATCCGCTTTGGCTACGAATTTGGAAAACCGTACCAAATATGTGGAAAATGTGTACTCGGTTTTCTCCCAAAATTTCTAAGATAACAGATAAGATAGAGTTGAAATTCAGTACTGGGTTGTAAAGTTGAGATCCATGCAAAATTCTGTAAGAAACATACGTTTGGAAGATTTCGAAACTATTTTATATGAAAGTAAAGCAGCGTTGAGCATATCCAATACCTGAATAGTGGAAAACCGCGCAAAATATCCTAAATTAATTCTGATGATCACTTCGGGTGTTAACAACTTCGATGAGTATTTGGGAATATCCGAAAAAAACGAACCTGCATAAAGATTGATCTGAAAAATATGTATTCTGTTGTCGCCTGTCTTCCAAAAAAGTTTGGAGATCAAATGATATTCCTGAGACTTATTTAATGATCGGATTCTTCCTTATAAAGCATTTCCACGGGCAATTTCATATATGAGACAGGCATTTTTCGCTCCTTTAATTTGTGACAATGCGACGAGTTGTCCTGGCTCAATTAATCTCAACAAAAATAGATATAGGAATAACGATTGAATTTTTTCGAAATCGCCGGGAACGAAAAAGCAGTACATTGTTACCGGCTCAAATTAATTGACTGAAGGCACATTTTGAATCGGAACTGATTGGTATGTGAGACGGTTTAACATTCAAATATGAAGAATGGTCTGCGAAACTGCTCACGTATCCGTTGACCAATTACCGTCCAAGAATTCTTCTCCTAAAAACAGGTGGTCAGCACATACATGACCTCATATGGACATCAGGAGCTTCGACACTGTGTACTAACCTATGACAAATGCGTGCAGTAGAATAAGACGATTCACAATTACGTTACCTACTTGATCATTAGTTACAGTTCGATAGATTACCTATAATTATAGCAATTAATAGAAAGTTTAGGCCGTCTTCTGTTTATTAATTGTTGCAAGCTTCATTCGGTATTCTTTGGTCCTTAGGGCCTCGAGAAATTGCACCATTTCAATTGTCATGTAGGAAAAATCCGATCAACTGTTTCGGAGCTATGGCCATCTGAAATTTCGCTCCCATTTAAATCATTAGTGGAGTTCTCTCAAATATTGTACCGCCCTATATTGGTAGACAGGTTGCAGTGAAAAAGTCTTGGGATAAATATCATTCCTTTCCGAATTTATGTCCAATAATGTCTTATATTCCGAATTCTAAAATTGCTAGATTGAAATCTCGTAAACCTCTATAGATTAACGATTTTCTTTATACCAATAACAGTGACAAAGAAATTTGGCGTTCGGAATGGAATTCGTGTAATGTTTTCAACAAAGGTTTGATCAGCGATCCTTCTGAAAATGTTCGTGGCTTTAATCTTTCTCGGAAAGTTTGGTGCATTTTGAATCGACTTAGAACGGGTCATGGTCGCTCTAATGATTTCCTCTTCAAATGGAATTCGGTCGAAAATCCAAGGTGCGAAAGCGGAGAAGAAAAGGAAACAATATTGCACTTAGTTAATAGTTGTCCAATATATAAATTTGACGATGGTTTTGAGGCAATTCATTCGGTGTCTGATTCTTCTTTCAATGAGTAATACATCATTTACTACTTCATATTTGTATTGTTCGTCTTATTTTTGTTTTCAGGTGTGATTTAGAGTTAGCAGCCTGCATCGAAAGAAAAGAAGAAATTTTGTTGATGAAAAAGAAGCCCTTCAATAACAAATAAGAATTTCACCATACTTATACGGGGAGACAGTTTTTTCTGAGATTTTTATCTCGCTCTTGTATCAAACGTAAAAATGTATGGTACCCCGTTCACATTTCCTCTGCTGATACTGTGATAACAGAAAATGCTCATTCTCAAAAGAATATATATAATACTCATGAGTTATGCAAAATTTCGTCACTATCGCATTGAGTAAATTCTTTTAAAACGCAGAAATTTCTGAAACGAGGATAAATGTGGTAAAACCACGACGAATTCTAAAGATTTCGCATATGGAGGAACTTGACCGTCACAAACGAAATCTATCATGAAATTTTCAAGCCTCTAGCTCGTTCTGTTCGACAGTTATCATGGTCACCTACAGCCGGACGGAGTTGTACCATATTTTAGTTTCCTTTGATTTCAATTTCCGGAGATATTGGGGTGAAAATATGTAAAATTTCCCGGTTTTTTATTTCGGTTTCATTGTTATTTCCAGAATAACCGAAGAATATAGATCTGATCATGCTGAAACTTAGTTTCTCAATGGCAAATGCTGGTGCATAATGTTTTGCAGAATTTCGTGATGATCGTGTCATATTCATTCAAAAATTTTTTCGGAAATGCGCCAAAAGCTATCACTGCTATTCTATAATTATCTATATAGTTTAATTTAAATTATCTTGGCAAAATGGCCACATGTCGTCTACGCGTTAGTGCAGTTGCCGTCTCCTGACAATCAGAAATAATTCTTCCACAGACGAATCTAATGATCTCCAATCGCTCTTCAAGATTACCCTGTATATTCTGAAATCTACACACCTTATCCAATAACGCTTATTAACTTCCGCTGTGAGTAAAATGAACTACTTATTTTAATGTTGTCGAAGTCGACAGACAGAAACCATGTACAGATCATTTGCATAAATCAGTATTCCTTATTCCCCAAGTATCTATGTAAATTTGCATCGACTACGATACATCTTACTAAATTGTTATAATTATTAAGCATTCGGCCACGCCAAATGTATATTACTTCGGTAGTTTCAACTAGCATGCGAAAAAAGTTATGATTGCACGGCAGGATCAACGTCACGCATGCTCTTATGCTATTTCAGGTACAAGGTGCGACTTTGGACGTCTATTGAAGTATTCGCAATTAAAACTGACAACGGAGAGATCTGACATCAGTTTGAATAAGGTGTCCATTTGAAATGGTACCACCCTTGGCTGTGATGGCAGCAACCCCTGAAATCTTAAATGTCTTTTTAAAAATGCTGTACATTTGACTTTTCTTGTTATTGCCTACTTCTTAAATTTATTTTTCTGAAGAAGTGAAAAAAATAACTAGAGAATGCAACAATTAATTCAGTAATATGGTGGAGAAAAGTTTTTGTTGTCAGCTGGAAGTTCTTTTTTTTTCCAACTTGGGAATCGCTGCTATTCTACTAAGTGCTGTTTTTGCACCTATAATAAGTAACCAAAATCATCATTTTCACGTTTCGAGTACTAACGAAGAGGCAATCTTTCTTATTCGAGATATTAACGGTGCTTCTTTCTCAAATCTTCGTCTTTCCTTCCGTAATTCAAGAGAACCGACAGGATTCTGCGCAATCACTTGAAAGGGCCAGAAATTAAATAGTTGCGCATGCTCCTGACGGTTCTCGGGAAATTCTCTCATACAGGGTCAAGCCTATTCTGATACCAACTTCCAGTGTTATAATATAGTTAATTGAAGGCGAATGAACCATTGGTTAATCGATGTATTCCAAGATTGCATCAGTGCAACATTATATGTTCAATCTTAAAAAAATCCATTTAAATAAAAAAATAAATAACTATTTTTATGGGCTTCGTCATAATCCCTGCTCGCGATATTCCCGAGGCTAATAAGAAAGAAAGGAAAGTCCCTTATTGGCTGTGACTCTTTCCAGACTATATAAAAAGTAGATCTCGTCCTCACACTCGATAAAAAGTGCAAGAGTAGGCAATTAAAATCAATCGATAGGTATAATTGTTTTATTATGATTGCGTACCTTATTAAAAGGCAAATAATTATTATTTGCGCAAACGATGCAATTTAGACGTCTAATTGAGGCAAAACCTTCAAACAAACATTATCCTCATTTTGTTGCTACGATCAAACTGTTCGTTTAGCATTAGGTCCTTTTGTAACAATTTGATTCGAGCGCTAAATCAATTTATTTTGTTGATGGCTAAAAAAAATATTGAGGAGTAGAAATAAAACAGGTAATTATTATACATTTAGACACGGTGTTTGTATTAGTCGGGATAAAGTCAACAGATGGCAAGTCTGGCATGAATTGGTGAAAGGGATCCAGCCCAGTTCTAGAAAATCAATGACGTGAAGTCAGTTTAGAATTTTTCTCAAAAATTGTTATAAGATCATCACAAAATTTCACAAAAAATTGTGCATAAGCATTTGACAATAACTGATCGCGTTTCATCATGATCAAATTAGAGTATTTTGAGTTATTCCAGAAAAAAAATCAACGATACCAAGAAAAAAAACAATGCGCTTTGACAAATTTTTTCATAATATACCCAAAAATTGAAATCAACTCGAAATGAAATATGGTACACTGTTGAAAGATATTGAACTGAAAGTTTGGGCAAAATCTGACGAATAGTTACCGAAAAAAAAAATATTGGGGAAATAACCTCAAAAAATTCAACAGAAAAAAGGAAAGATGAAATTTTGAGGATCTACGAAATCATTTTGAAAATACTGCAAAATCGAACGGAAATTCAGGAGCTATATGCACTTGTTCAGATTCAAAGCCAGATCAGTCACCCATCTAGGTGTTCCTACGGTCCAACGCATCTTGACTTCCCGATGAAAACGATTTTGCGGGTACAAATCGTATGATCCACAAGAAATTTCATATGAACTTTCAAGCAGTTATTTCGGGGTATATATCAAATCTGCATTCTTGTTAAGATTGAGATGCGATCGAATTCAAATTTGATACTATGTTGAAAACTTATGGCTCATGCAGAATCATACGATTAAAAGATAGCAAAGTGTTCTTTATAGGAAGTCAAGCCACGTTGGGCGTGGTCAATGTCCGAATGGTAGACCGATATAACTGCGAATTTGATCACGCACGAAATAACTTCCAACTGTCTGTATTTTTTTTCTATCCGGTAGAACGTTCAGAATTTTTCAGATTGCCGAGATTTGAAAAAAATCATCGATATTCGAAAAATAGAGCAAAACGAGACGCGAGAGATACGTTATATCGAATAATTTCCAATAAGGATGAGGAAACTGGAATGCCAGTTATTATGTTTTCCGTTCAAGCAACGTACAACGTATCCATACCAATCAGTTCATTTGAAACCAACTCAATTAATTTGAAGCAGCGTCTGTAGTTTTTCCAGCCTGAGCAATGTGGAATCATTTTTTGCTATAGCGACTTTTTAAAAATTTCTACTCGTTATATCTATTTATGTAGAAATTAATTGCATTGAGTTTCTTCTCTTTTCGACGGTACTTATTCGTTTGAAAGTGTAGCATTTCTTCCTCATATGGCGAGTGGAATTATTAATTCATATGTGGGAATAACCTTCAACTCCTTAACCAAGTCAAGTTTCATGACCAACTGTTTATAATTTTATCTGTTCGTTTTGAACCATGTTTAACTTCCCACTTAGACCTGAGAACAATCCATCAATTAGTCGATGAACAATTGTTGTTTTCGAAATTGAACATTTTTTCGTTCTTTAGAAGAATAAATATCCAATAGCGAAACTGAACTTAGAACAGATTAACTTCCAAAACAATTTCAGACAGACAGTTTTTGAAATACGAAAAATGGCACTTAAATTACCAACTTTCGATTGGATATAACTTCGTGACATTTGAGTGGATTTTTTTCTCAGCCGAGATATACAAGTTTTCAACCTTCCTATAAAACTTCACGACTCTAGGTCCTCTCTTTTGGAAGTTACAGTGGTAACAGATTTTTCATCAGTTGAGTCGGTCGTTTGAGATCTATTTCGGCTCTGAATTCTAAAATTACAGACATTTGGACAAAACGATAACACGCTGTTCCCATAGAACGTGCGCTCAAAAATAAACTGATCCACTAAAGAATAGGTCAAAAATGGCTCCTTATCGAATTTGTATACATTTCACCATCAAATCAGTTTTAAATTTGATAATAATTTGAAATGTGGATAACATTAAAAAAAGTCACTCGTCCGTTAAATTTGTTCATGTTCAAACTCATTAATATTTGAAAGAATATTATAATTATGGAAAAAAAATCATAACTTATACTGATATAAAAGCACCTACCTTTACAGTTTGTGATTTGAGCTGTTTGTCTGGATCTGGTATATATTCTAGCGTTATACCATAAAATTGACCTTTGTTGATGTAAGTGATCCTATCATCTTCGCGCCTTTGTGATGTTGAAATCGGCGTTTCTAAGTGATATTTGAATCCGACTGGAGAAAATCTGGAACAAGTATCACTATCAAAAATCAGCTGGGAAATTTCAACTTCTTCACTTAATTTCGAATTCTCTGTTCATTTTCGATAAGTTTAGGCAGAATTATTCCAAAAAAAATTCCACTAGCATTAATCGTAGTCCATTTCATCCAAAATTCCTTGGCGAGTAGTAATATAATGATTAATTAACACACGAAAAATAAAATTTGCATAGTGAACGAAAAACACACTATATCGTTGGCAACGTGCGAATGCATAAATACCATTCGATATGCCATTTTCACTCTGAAGATTAGAAGGAAAACCGTTCATAATACCAGATTTTAATTCGCCTCGAAAAGCTTTAGGGTGCATTGAAAAAAAACAAGAATAATTCAGGTCCCTTCAATGGAGAGATACCAAAAGTTCATCAACGGTAAAGTGAAACCGGTTTCCTTTTTCCATGAGAAAATCATTTGGGTGTTTTGAATCTCCCTTCTTGAAAGAACTCAACCGTTCTTTAAGGACCTTATCAAATGCAAGGGGTTACAATTCCTTACATTACAGACAGGCACAAAAGCTTAATTTTGAAACGTATCGTTAACATTGGAGTTACAACTGTTTGAACAAATTTCATGTAGTCTTTCATCAAAATCAGGCGAAACCTTTGTTGTTAGCTGACCCTAAAGGTCAGCTGAAATTTTGGGAGCTTCTCTGCACTGTATATTTGAGTAAAAAAGCAATTAAGATAAATTTTAAAATTCTGAATTATGCTAAAATCATCCTTGTACCGAAATTAATGATGAGCTCGACTCTAATGAGAAATTTTTCCATTTTTAACATGCATCACATTGTATATTTTTATTTATATTATATGGAGATTGAAATCAGAGGGCCAGTAGAAGACCTTGTTTTCTTTAAAATTTATTCAGAATACGGAAGTATGCAGCCATTTAAATTCAAGTCTACTATTTCGATTTTCTCAACCCTCAACATATTTAAACGTTAAAAATCAAAACTTAGTTGATTTCAAAGCTTCACAGATTATATTTCGAAACATTTTAAATATTTTCAACAAGTTTTTCGTATGAAATTTAGAATTAAAGATCAGTAAATTCAATGAAACAAGTCTGAAAATCAAGCCCTTCAACATCGATGAACCTGACAACGCAACCGCAAAGTTCATGTACGTCTTGAAGGCACAGTTTTCAGATTCATGTACGAGTTGAATCGGGTTAAACTTGTTCACAGCAATGGCAAACTTATACCCGAGGTCAGCGGAACAATTTCAAGTCCGTTTGATGACTGCAACGGTAGCTGGAATTCAGACAATTCGAACAAAATGACGTTTTCGCACCTTTATCCTCATTTATTGAATGAACAGAGATTTCTCATAACAGGAATCCTTAGTCCTTTTACACTTGTAGACAAAATACAGCAACTCTTCCTATAGACAAATTGCCGATACACAGACACGATAATCTGGTGAATTTGTCACGAGTTCACACTTGTATAGTACGGCTGAACTCGTTAACTTAACAAGTCAAATAGCTCTGCTAATCAAGCAGTTATAATTTTTGATCTCAAGAGCAAATTTTAACGTGAACAGTATTGAAGTTCGAAATGGTTTGTATTTAGAAGTTATAATGGGTTCCTGAAAATCAGAACTGATGGTATGGAATAAATATGCACGCAAGAACGAAAAGTTTTCTGCGACATCTTTCAAGATAAGAACCTTTGTTTTTTCGGCAAATCTCATCCAAACTAAGAAACTATTTTCAACCATTCTCTAATTTTGGATTACAGATAAGAGACTTGAAAAACCTCTTCATAGCTAGTTGCAAAAGTAGAAAGATCCAAGAATAACTTCACATTCTTGCTTGGTTTTGCGAGATTTTGTCTGCAAGTGTGTACAAGGCTTGGACAAGCTTAGATATTACTTACACTTTGGGAATCTGTATTTTATCGGCATCGTTCTGCCTCCCGAAATCATGCCAGGGCCGGCTGCGACTTGTTGCTTGGTTCCCTGGTGAATTCGAGTTACTGCTACGTTGTGAAAGGGACAATGGGTCCAAAAGAGAAGAGTTTGTTTGGCACAAGTCTGTGTAGTCGAAAGACTGCAACAAGCACGAATTCATGTAAATAGGTTTCGAATGGTTTAAGGTACTTGCTATTTGCAGGGCAGAAGGTAACGTTTGGAACTCAAAGTTTCAGCAAAGTTTTATCCGAAAGTCTTAGGAGTAAATCTGCGATTCCCGTTTGCCCTTAAATTGCAGTGATAGCTGTGGAAAGGGTGGTGGGTATGTTAAGTATCTCACCTGATGTATGTTGTTTTGATCACGTGGTGTAACAGCATCCTGGCCGATACCACTGTCGGGGCTTGGAAGATCAACTGTGAGTCCAGCAGCTGTTGCGGCGATAACACTTTTTCCATGGTAAGATTGTCTTACGTAACGTTCGATAAAACTAGGAGTCGCACCTCCTGAGGTGTCTTCCGCATAACCGAGCTGAGACTGCCTCAGCTGAGACGAATATATAGGTTCTGGAGTGACCGCACCGGATGTTACAGTAGTGTAGTCGTTGTAGCGGTAATAAGGATCGGAAGAGGAGAACGCGGTTGAACTTGGTGGTCGAGGGACACTATAAGAACCCGATGTACCAACGATGTTCTGACTGTATTGACCCGCGTGTTCTGAGTATGGAATAGGAGAGGGTGTACCACTGCCGCTGTGGGTAGCGTTCATGGGCGCGAATATTTGCGTGGTATACATAGCCGGTTTGAGGCCATCCGAATGTATAAACTCTATAGGCCCCGTACTGGAACCGTCTGCCAAAAGGCTACTATGGGTCGAAGTAGGGGTACCGTTCACTGAACGAGAACCGTGCTGAGGCGAACTGAGACCGCGGTGACTCTCGTCTTTGATAGAATTCACATCCACTATAACATCTCCTTGGTGACCTCCTGTAGATGATACCAGCACAACCTATAACCACCAACCAGTTATCCATCTTGTCTATCGAATCGTTGGCCCTGGAGCTGTCTGTCACACAGCCTACTCTCTACCAGGCAAAAAACCAAGCACAATGTTCAACTATACAAAAGCTCACGTGGTTGTAAATGTTTGAAGCTTTGCCTCATTCTCCTATACAAAAGCTCACGTGGTTGTAAATTTTTGAAGCTTTGCCTCATTCAACAAGCCAAAATACAACCACTGGATAACTGGAGATCCTCCAATTAATTTCAATTTTTCAATCATTACGGCTGAGTCTAATTCTTTAAATTATTTTTCTTCATTTATTTTGGAAACTATGCTGTGGAAATATTCAAATTTTCCATGATGAATTCAATACATACAAATAAGACCGTTTATTTTAGATGAATTCAGAAGAAAACTGAGGTCTGCATAATATTGTAGTAGTTTGATTTTTTTGGCAGCATAGCTTCCAGATATTGAAAAATCCATAATTAGGTAATTGGTTGAAACTGCAAATTCTCGTGAAGCTGTATTTGAAGCAAAGTGGAACTGAAGGGTCATGAAATTTTTTGAATTAATTCGTCGAAATATTGTTTCAATTAAGATAGTTGAGCATTGTTTCGGGTCAAGTTCTACTGAAGATCTCAATAAGGTTCTAGTTCATGCAACTACTAAAAAATATTGGAAACAAGGAAAGAACGTCCAAGATAAATTATCGCTCTTTCTCCAACAAGTACTACATCACCACCACCCACGATCGAGGTACGTTATCACTGCAGTCTTAACACCGAGCAACTTAGGGCCAACGGGCATTAAAAAATCTACTCAAAATTATCCTCAAAGGTTTATGCGTGATCATTTCGGAATTCACACGAATCATTCAACTGTTCAAAAATTTCAGTTCAGGATGATAACTAGCATACCTGTGATTTAAAAATTGACAGATGTCAAAATTTATTTTCCACATGTGATCACGTAATTCCGAAATGAACACACAATTAAAACCACTACACTGGAACACTGTTTCACTTGAACCACACAAGATATTTCAGATAATCAAGAATTCTTCGAAAGTAGATAATTAGATGCAATTCCGAAGTATTCGGTGTGGTCAAGATTTAAGTGCTGTAGAAGCACGAAAAAAAAACACTACACTAGTCACCTTATGACGGGGCTGCTTGGTCACAATTATCGAACTGTCAAGACTAGCTGAACTTGGCGAGCTACTGTCAAGTTTTCTATGATGGCTAAGGTCCTCGGGCTCGCGCTTGACGATTTGAAGATTCTGCCCAGTAGGCGACGGTTGTGCATAGATGTGTTGATTGTTCAGGAATAAACCTTGCAATTCTTGAGAACTCAGTTGACTCCCGGTACTCATAGGCGTGGTCGGTAATTCTAAGCCCGTCCCACTTACTAAACCATTGGTTGCTTTCAGTTGCGATGTTAAGATGCTACCAGCTTGGGAACTCGCTCTGTAACAAACAAATTACGTCATTTGGCATGTAGAGGGGTCTGGTTGACAAGAGAGTGAACGGGCAGGGATTCCATACACTTGCGACGACACGTGATTCATATACACAATTAGCCATCGTCTATAGAGGTACTGCCACTGTCGAGTAGGTGCTACCTACCGTTAAACGCTTGGATGCGGTCTGAATGCCAAAATTTCGCTCAGTTTTATTTTTCGGAAATGTATTCGAAAGAAATATACAGATGATCGGTACTTTTGAGAGTGCAATGAAACTAATAGGTTCATTAGTCCAGGAAAAAGAGCGCTTCAGAGATTGAGTCAATTCAAGGATGAGATATTTATACTCATAATTTTCAGGGTTTTTTATATTTATGCTCTGAATCTCTGATAGAATCAAATGAAAATGAACAAAGCATTGCAAGAAAATTCTTCACTATTATTTTCTGACAATACTTTTCCATTTCAAGAAGTATTTATTGTATATATACATTTGCGTCTACGAATGAATACCATTTTTTTTGTTCCGTCATATTTTCTTTCATAAATTTCGGATGAATTCTTTCTTATGGAAAAAAATCAAGAAAAATTGTCTACGTTCTTCATTTTTAAATAAGTACAGAATTTCTGAAATATCAATACAATCAGTACTCTGCGCTCAGAATTGATTTATTTCTGAACATGTAGCTATGTTCATTTCCCCACAGTATTCCTGCATTCGAAAATACGCACCTGATACATAGTATCATTATTATTTTTGAATTTTCTAGGGTGAAGTGGTCGACGGAGGTTTTTTGGGCTTTCTGCGGCAATATCCGAAGAAAAACTATTGAAAATGAATTTAGAAATTATTATTCGTGACTTTACACTATTTTTCATGGCAGTTTCTTGAACAAATGTTGCCACATGAACAATATTGGAATAATGTTAACGATCAACAAAGTGAACTGTAACGTTACAAAGTCATATCTGACTGCTTCTTCAGATAAAAAGCGGAAATTATCGGAATGATATTCTTGCGATATTTTAGTATTTTCATTCTTTGGGGAAAAATTCCAAAAATCTCTAGACAATCCGGAAACACCTACATTAAGAATTTGTTCTTGTGTAATTGTCGAAAAACTGAAAGATTGGATTGTAAAAATGTAATTTCAATTTATTCGTGTGTTTTCCATTCAAATTGTAATCACACTTTTATTGCGATGGCTTGTATTTTTGAAATCATCCGTTAACATAGAAATCTTGATGTTGCGAACTCATTTGATCTTTTACGAGTTGAAGCTCATGTCATTTGGAAGGGATGAGAGGACCACCCATATGAGAGTCTTTTGTGTATGAAATCGACCAGAGGAGATCCCCTCAAAGTAACAAAACATCGTGTAACACCTATACTTCCTGCGTCTAACGCACGTTTCGTGATCAACGTGTCCTTCGTCAAGAAACATAGTTTCGTACCCTAAAAATCTTGTTAGAACATCTAGGACTTCGTGTGTGACCAAAGGTACAAACTTCAAAGTGATATCATAGTGAATCCTTACACACGAACAAAACATCGCTAATCTGCTGCAGCAACAAGATGCTGAAAGCTCGCTAGTAGCAACGCCAATAATGAATCAGGTTCAATTTCGTGTTACAGATTGATGCTTCAATAAGGCAACTGACGTTTGGAACGTTGCACCGAACCAGTCTGGCGTTTATCTGGCGTTAGAATCTAGCTAGACGGTACCGCAGAATCGTGATCTGACCGACCTGTACCAGGTCACCTTCACAATGCCGCGTGCACGCGCCAAACATCACCAACACGTGACTGTTCTATTCCACATAACTCGGTTGTAAGGTAACCGACAAGACTTGAAGAGCTTATTTCTTTTGTATGCACAACGCCACGCCTTTTTATGGTATACGTGGACTTTAAGCGCCACACGACTATATTGTAATGAGCGACAATGGCGTCGAAACAAATGAATGCACTCGTTCCGAGCGAAATATTCAACTCACGTCTAATAACGTTCAATATTTTGCTTTAACTTGCATTCGAAGACAAAGATGCTAAAATAAATAACCTGCTTCCCCCATCTTTTCTAGCTTGGTACGTCGAATACGAAATTTCGCCAAATTCAGCTGAATTTTGCCGAAACTGCGTTAACAGCAACTACTAGTTGTTCTCGAAAACTCCCCTTGTGATTAAAACTTCCATTTCTCTAGTTAAACAAAGTTTCGACAAAATCTAGCTTAATCTTGGTGAAACTTCGGACATACGAAAATTGATATTAAGTAGATTTCTCGAAAACAACTTATCTGTTATCGTGTACGAAGTTTCGACCTAATCGCGCTGGATTTTGTGGAAACTTCGTATGTGGCAACTGTAGTCAGTTTTCTCGGGTATTTTCATTGATATTTATTATATTATATTTATTTATCGAATTTTTGCCATATTCAGCTGGATTTAGCAGAAACTTCGTATGTGACAAATAGTGAATCATCCTTGGGATTGTTTCGACCGACCCAAATTGCATTTTGCCAAAACGGGTCAGTTGTTTTCGAGAACTCTTTTTGGTATTAAATCTTTCTATTCTTTAAGATATACATCATACGAAGTTTTGGCAAAATTCAGGTGGATTTCACCGAAACTCCGTATGTGACAAGTAGTTGATCAAATCCTTGAGGTTGTTTCGACCCAATTAAGATTGGATTTTGTTGAAACTTCGTCTATTGTGCCTAACTACATAGTCGGTCTGGAGAACTTTTCTGGATGTCAGTTTTTGTATACTTCCAAACAAAGTTTCGACCGAACTGAATTTTGTCGAAACTCCTTTTGTGACATGAAGTTGACTTTCTTTGAGACGGTTCATATCTAAGAATTAGACTTCAATTCGAGTAGGGCTTGATTTCGACAATTAAACGTTCATTTTGTATCAACTGTATGAATTAGTTCAGTATGAGCTGGTCAATCAATAATTGTATTAACGGCCGATCTGACATGCTCAACTTCGATATGGATAATGAACAGTTTTCCCTAATCATCAGGAATATTTTTCTTTTTGTTGCCACAAGGAGAATCAGAAGCATCTCTTGGTGAGAGTCGGAAAGATAGACGCAAACAGAAAAACGCATCAACGTACGAAGCAATGAAAAATAAGTACTGCACATATTATCGAAAGACCATTTGGTATTCGAAACTTGTATAATGTTATTCTTGCACATGCTGGTATTAATCTTTGTTAAATGATTCTGGTGCCAATTTCTTCAATAGTAGCGTTGAATTGCTCGGACGCAATTGAACTTTCTAGTTGTTATAAGGAACGGCTGGTATGTTCTTTTAGACATAATAAAAATAACTAGACGTTTACTAACACCGAATTGGATGTTACTGAGAACTTTCACCATTACAAACTTCTAGCTTCTGGGATTTTAAAATTCATTCGACGAATACTATTGAATGATGAATGTTCACAATAAAGTTGAAACAGTCAACTCAAATATCAAGTTTCGAAGGAATCTCTAATTACTTGCAAATCCCAAGAATTCTAGAAATCTCGTATGGTTTCCACTGTTTATTGTATAGGCATCCTCTTTGATTCATTATTATTTGTGATGAAACAAATGAAACAAAGATTGTACACTTTGAATCTACCTTTTTTCGTTTTCGGGTTTTTTTTTAAAGTCTTATAGTCATTCTTTTTTCACTGGAGAGAATTATTATCGGATCCGAAAATAGTGAAACAAGAAATGTGAATTATTCTGAACTGAAAAAAGCTAATAAAAGTAATGTTCTTGTCAACAAATAAATGGTAAGGCACATGAACATACGTACGTGCGTCATGGGCGAAATAAATTCGATTCGAACAAGAAAGTTTGTCCGATTAAATCAATTATGTATATTTAAATTAACGAGATACCAACCAACCAAATTTCGGAATTTTCCATTGATTAGTTTTAAAGAAATTCAAATGTAGGAGATGAAGTTGCAACAGAACAAAGAATGGTATTTTCATGGGAAGATATAAAACTGGTGAAAGAATTATGAAATTACTCACAAATTACTCCAAATTATATGAGATAGATTCTTATTTAAACCATTAATAATCATAAAGATAGAATAATCATGAAGATGGGATATCTTTGATTTATGATTAGGTTGAATACTGTCAAAATTCAATGAAGTTGAGACCTACAATCTACGTACAGCTTCAACAAAATTCAGCCACATTTGAATTATTTCGAATTATTATTATAACTTTATTGTGAATTAGATTCGATGAACTTCAAATCTCAATTTCTCAGAGATAGTTTTACCAACATAATTAATTATACCACTTAATTATTATCGTAATTCAAAGCTCTGAAGAAATGTCTAGAACATATATCGTGTTTCATTTAAAAAGGAACAAATAGACTCGGAAATTTTTACACAGAAACAAACCTTTTTGGTAGAAAAAAGTTACACCAGCTTTTCCAAAATGGACCTATGCGACAAATATTGTGTAAATCTGAATATTGATAATTGTCTGCCTATCTTGGCCATGATTGGAACTTTAGATTTGGAAGTGTCCAATTTGATCCACCTGTACAAAACGAATGAAACAAAGCCCAATTGACATTAATGAGATCATCTTCTAGAAACAGGCTTGGATTCAGTGATCAAGTCCTACTGCCGTCTCATTTCATTGTCTGAAATAATTCAATTGAAGATTCATGAATGAGGAACCGCCGTTGAACGAAGAACAACAAATCAAATGTCTTATAAAAGAACGTAAAAGTATTTTGGTCTGAATGGCGAAGCAATAAAAGCCGAGTATAAAATACTGTAGGCATGGTACTCCTGCGTTCCCTCAACAATCGGAACCCCTTCTTCGTTCACTCGTATTTTTATTTAAACACTCCATATATGAATAAGAATGATGCCGATACATACAATGGGTCTGAATTTGTATAAGAAATCGAAAGGGATCGGGATGAGTGATGACATTGTCAAAAAAAATCGCTACTGTTCTTTTGATATCGGGTGTCACACTGAAAGGGAGCAAGAAGATACTGAACGTATTCCTACTTGAGAAAGTACCGGGATAAATTTTGATCAAATATCGTGCCAAGGAGTTTTTGCATGATAAAATGATACAGCTCTATCAGACACCGTTGAAATCTTGAATATCGCTTTTGCGAAATTCCCCAAATCACCACAAATTTCAAATTTCCCTATTTTTCCCTTTGACATCTGAAATCTTGTCAGTGAAGGTTGAAATACTTACCGGATATTGAAGTGTTGTCATGTTCAAATAAGATTTTTTACAATCAGAACAAATGCTACTTTTGACTTTTTCAGAAATCGTCCTTGAACCTTTCCTCTACGATTGCTTTTTGCGTTGCTTTCTCTATATTCAATGATTGATTGAAAAATAAGTAATTACTTCAACTATCATTTAAAGGAATTCTACTCTGATGCCAACTGAAGTTAGGCATCGACGCGCCATTCCCAGCACGAAAGTTAGGATCTCCAGTTCCAAATAAAACATAAAATTCAATAGCACTTTCCTCAATTTAACCAACGTCACCTAATCAGAAACCCGAACAAATTTATCTGGATTTATCCATCATACTTTTGTATTTCATTGAAACCACCGGAATTCATGGGACTGCGTTGATGCCAAACTTCACTCGCGATCAAAATCGAATTCTCTCAAATGACAGTTGAATTGGTTGTTCGATAAATTACCTGTTTTACGAACAAACACAGAATACATTTGGAAGAAAACACCGTGAATCGTTGTGAAAAAGTTCAAGCATTATTTGTAAACTAACTATAAGTAGTTGAAAATGGTCTTGATAGTAGGAAAACTGATCTGATGAAGGAACGTTGGGGGCCCATATTTCAGAAACTTGAATAGATCACCGAGTATCGACTACAGAATTATGATATTGAGATGTGCGAATTCAAAATGAGAAATATAATCACTATTTGACAGATGACAATAATAAAGTATACACTACTTTTCGGAACAGAAAACCTAACTTTTTTGCTTACTCTTTTTCATTGATTCCGGTAGTTCAAAATATCGATCGATGGACTTTTCGAGTGGGACACTCTGTATATCAGTAGTTACCAGCGTTGATACTTAAAAATTGAGGTAGAAATATCATTTCCGGATTTAATCGGTATCGTACCTCCTCATGATTTGACTCAAATAAAAAATTCAATACTACCCGTAATTATTTTCCTGTTTTGTCAGTCCCTCCTTTGGGTTAAGGCTACAAGAATAAATGTGGTTAATTTTTTTACCCCTATACGAGTTAATTGACCTGCCAAACTAGTTGGGGGGGGCTCTTTTTCATTGGATTGTTCGTTTTGACCGCATTCGTATTAAATTCTAGGAATGTTTATCGTATCTTATTACACTCTATTGAATAACTTGTTAGAAGTTTTGAATGAACTCTTAGAAGAGGGAAAGACTGCCTACAGATCAATTTCCATGGATTTGATTGAAATGCTTTATTTTCGGGTTATACAGTGATAGTTTTGACCGATATTTCCCTAAATTAATATTGTATATAGGTTTTTTTTTCGTTAGAATTTGGAAAATTTTTGGAAATTCTATAAAAATCTACAAATCCCTTGATTTCAACGAAATTATCCATAAAGTTGTGCGTAGATTTCATACATGAAATTTCAATCTGATTGTATCAGTACTTATTGACATTATTGAGGAAGTAACCTCGACAAATTTTGGCTACAAAGTTTCAAGACTTCAAATATGTTTTCGGTATCCTCAACTTTACTGTCAGGATTAAGATAGCTGTGCCATTTTGACGGGTGACGTCTGACTTTTGATTTTCAAGATATCGATGGATGTACTTTCCGATGAGACACCCACAGGGCTGGGCAGTATTTCAATTACTTGTAATTGAAATACGTATTTGAAATACAAATACGTATTTTGTATTTGTATTTCAATTACTTCTTGAAAATGTATTTTGTAATTGGTATTTCAAATACCTGACACTGAAGTATTTTATATTTTGTATTTCGATACTTTTGTCTTCGGAATACTTTCGAACAAATACATTAAGCGCTAAGCCCTCTACAGAAAATAGTCTCTGAATCTCCCTTCAGATGGCGCAACGTTCATTTGCTTCATCTAGTTCTTTTGCTAGCAATCATGTTTTCGGCAAATGGAAAGGAAGGAAAGGTGCTGCGCAATGGTCATTTCAACATGGATTTAGAGTTGGTCAATTCCCAAAAAACAATAAGAGCAAAGAGCTTACGATCCTTGAACATTATCCTAATATAAAAATGTGTTCATACAATATAACACTTGTTTGTGCTCATCAGGACCTGTAGAAAAATTATTTTCTTTAGCAGGTTTTATTCATTCCCCAAGAGGCTGTTTTTCTGATACTACATTCAAAAATCTTGTGTTTCTGAAAGGAAATTCTTCATTTAGCGATTAAATGGCTAAGCTAAATTAGTTGTCCTTTTTTCACATTTTACGTAACACCTGAATGTATTGTGTAATTTGTATTTTGTATTTCCAATACAAATAGTCAAAATACTGTATTTTGTATTTCGTATTTCAAATATCTGACGAGAAAGTATTTTGTAATTTGTATTTCAATTAAGCCAAGCATGTATTTTGCCCAGCCCTGGACACCCAGTATAGCAAATAAGAGTAAACATTTGAGCATATGAAAAAGTCATTCTTGGCAACATTTGGCTTCGTATTAACATTAATATTTCATTTGAAACTTATCATTATTCTGCAAAAAAATACCACGTGGTTCTTAATTACGGCTAGGCAACACAGCCATATAAAATTTTCATTAAACCTGATTCAAGCACCAGCACAGCAGTCTACATGCTTTAACGTAGCCGACAGCCGCGTGAAATATTACAATTCGAAGAAATTTTGACGTTTATAGGAGAAACCGGGCTGTTGTTCTGCAGGCTTCAGTGAGTATTTTTTGAAAAGTTTTTTTTTTGATGTATTCAATTTTTTTGTGAGAATGTGCAATGCTAGTCTTGTTGCCATTTTTAACTCCATTTCAGTTTTATTTTCCAGAAAATTCTTGAATATAAGAAGTGGCAACATTTGGCCTCCAGAAGTCACCCCGTTATATCCGAGGTATTGTTTGCTCAAATCGAATAATAAATATATCAAATACACTTATATATTCGAATAAAACGTGCACTGTAACTGTCTTGGTTCACAGACATCATGAGATTCGTATTGTAAATCTCTCATTGGGGGTCTGACCTTTTTCCAATATAATTTGTCGGATGTGAACAGGGTTCCTGATAATATCAGTATCATGTTACTATGCAGATCTCAGATAGGCATTCTAATAAGTAGGATTAAAATTACATATGTAGGTATATTGTGGTGTTTGCCAGTAAATCCACCCCATGGGTAAGGCTACCTTTTACCTCCCTTGTGTGTTCATTCATCAAGCCTCAACCTATGTTACGGTTTCCGCACTATTTTGATTGGGAAACTGATAAAGAAAGATATTTTTCGTTTTATCCACTCTGGTTGGTACCAATTCGGAATCTGCAGATCAAATAGACTGATAACTAACTGGAGTTGAATTGGATTCGCTTTGGATTTAATCGAATCTCACAGACAAGAGTAGCATATTTTTTTTTGGATATAAAATGCTCATTTTCATCATTGAATCAATTATATGAAAATTTCATGAAACCAAACTCAAAATGGCTTCAAGTCATTTAAAGCAATTGCTAAGGATGAAACCATTACATTTTTACCTTAATAATTTTCATCGAATTTTGAAAATAACATTTTATTTCCGGTTAAAGATTATGTTATGAGGATTTTGCATTATTCTTCATTTTTTTTTTTTTGATTTTCGATACCAATATCTGAAAAGAAATATTACCTATCAGATAAATTTTTTTTTGAGAAATTTGTTCTGGGTTGCCGTAAGAGCCATATTTGGTGCTTTTGTCAGGAAATAGCAGAGACACTGTGAAAATAACAAAATTTGAAAGATTTATTCGCCAATTTCCGAAAACAATACCAGAACGAGTTAAAATTGGATACACTGTTGTCCAATTAAGACTTCAGGGTGTGTAAAATTCCATAGAAATCTGAAAAAAAATTTTCAACTAATTACGGAGTTTCGATTCGATCGCATAATAACTTCTTTGAATAATCTCAAAAATTCGAGGTGTATACTTTGGAAAGTTACAGCACATATGGGGAGACGAAAGGACGGCAGTACCTTGACGAAGGATACACTGTTCCCGAAACATGCGTCGAATACCAAAAAAACTTCTGGTTCGGTATCGATTTTCTTGATGTAGATAAAACCTGTTCTCTTATTCTTAAATTCATAAATAATTATAGGACTTGATTATAATCGTTTCATATCTAATTCAGAGTAGAAAATCGCAAACCCTCTCACAAAACATTAAATGACTTTTCTGTACAAAAAAACTAGCGAGGCCGATGAGGTATCCCATTGGAGAAATGATTTCGTATTTTCTCACAAAATCTCATTCAGAAAAATGATATCGACGGCCCGATAAAGCATTAAAAAAAGGAATCTCTTTTTCAACACGTTACCAATTTAGGACTTCGACAGGTTTTGAAATATTCCATATCATCGAACAAAATCTTGGTACCAATTAAAGTCGCCAGATTGGTTGTTTCATTAAAATTTATACCATGAATTTTGTTAGGTTATTTTTCTGTATTAATTATATTGTCCATCACATCCTTTTCAGCTGGAAATTAATTCACTTTCAGTTTTACGCCATCAAGGCTGGTCAATTTAAAATTGATTTATGACTTCATTTTGCAGGAGACACTCTTGCAAAAAGCCGGGTGGTGTTTTTACAACAGCTTCAAGACTTTTTTGTTTCCAGCTTCAATTTTATATATAAGAGATGCCAATTACAGTCGGTGGAATATATAATAATTCCGTAATTAATTAAGTTTATTGATAGTTATTCCAACATGCATGAATAACCAGATCGCTTGAACTAAAACGACGCATCTATTCTATCGCATTTGAATTCAGAAAGCTCTCTTAAAACACGAAAGTTCTCCTGTAACAAGAATCTGAATAAATCAAAATGTAAAGTTATTTTATTTATCTATCGGTATGCTGAATTCAATTCTGAATGAGTTTTTGTTTTACTTCGATAAGAATCAGGATTTTTCGAGTTATTCTACAAATAAAACGAATCCGAGAAAAACCACGAAATTTGACAAATTTTTCCACATCTCCGAAAACTCAAATCAGATCAACTTAAGATTTGGAACAGTGTTGTGAAATATAAATTTCGGACTGTGTTCACGATTTCATGGGAATCCAATGAACAAAAATATGGGATTTTTTTTTAATTCATCGATAATTTGATCCCATTTCAATTTTGTAGGCAGTTGCGCGTCATTATGTTACATCTTATTAACAAATTTCAAGATATCTTGGACAATACAAGAATAGATTTTGACATCACACTCATTAGTCTAGTAGTTCAAGACGATTTTCGAGAAAATTGAAGATTTCATTCCAAATATGTGGTTGACGAATATAAATTTTATTCCAGATTATCGCCCAACCCTGTATAAGTTTTATTCATTTGATTTCTTGCTGTGTCCTCTGTCCAAAATAATTTTTTGACTACCATAACTGGTACCCGTATATCACGTGGTGACGTTAGAAGTTATGATAAATACGATAAGAGAAAGAACTAAAATAGAAAAATCTCACAAAAGGCTTTATATATCTCGAGAATGAAAAGTATTATCATACCAAAGGATTTTCGGTGAGAACCCAGACTCTTCATATCTAACCTTCTGTGAACATGGAAATTTCAAGAATTATATTGTTACGAAATTGTAGGACAGGGCAGAATATGATTTACGGTTCCTATAAAAAATGCCTTCACCCCATTATGCCAACTTTAATACATTATATACGCTTGTATATAACGTGCAGGATCCCTCACATTCGTGCAATTTAAAAACGTCCACGGTGAAATTTATTGCAACCTTCTGCCACACTGAACTATATATTACAGCACACAATGGGATTAAAGTAAAAATATTTTAAATAGCGCTTCGATACCTCGACTGTCTGCATAATTTCTACGGATTTATTTTGGCTTCTTCAATGCGAATATTTGTTAGTTCTCAGAGGCGTACAAATCAACAAGAAGGTACAAACAAAGTGCAAGGTAGACTCAGAAGGTACAGAATGAAATATATTTATACCTACCCGGATGAGAATGATACCGCAGTTGAACACATCGAATTATGTGAGTTTTTATATTTCACGAATATTTTTGGAACTAATCTATCATATTTTTTTTGTATATTCCTTCTGGAGTGGAATGAAACTACCGTTTTGTAAAAATTTCTGTAATTTTAGAATTGTTTCCCAATAATTGGCTCAAACGACTACCTTGGACTCAGTGATGAAGAACCCGTTGTCGAAATCGATTTTGTCTGGCCGGCATTTGCCACTGTCACTTGATAACGGAAAGAGCTAGTGGCTCCAAACTTTATGTGTAGGTTGCCTATCAAAATACGTCGGTTTTGGAGTTTTACACAATTTTTTTCGAGGTTATTTCCTCAATATCTCTGAAACTATTTCTGCGGTAGGATTTAAACTTAGTAATTTGTAGTAGAATACCAACGCGCGAATGCTTTGATGTTGTTGGGACCACTGTATAATTAGCTTTCAAAAAGCCAAATTTTATTGCAAAAAAATTTTTTACAAAATTATCCTATAATAAGAACTTCAACAGTTGCGGTTTCATCAAATGATTGAACAAATTCATGCAGCACTTTATTGCTCTCACTGAAGATATGAATGCAATTCTAATTCGTTGGACATGTAGAAATGCTTCAGATTGTTTGAGTGGAAGCCATATAAATCAAGGAAATGTTTATAAAATAGTTATGCAACAATTGAGCTCCGCCAGTGAAAGAAGCATTTCAGTGATTTGTTCATAATGAGCATCAGACAAATGTATCTTCTTCTATAATATATGGACGCATTAGATCTAGATGTTTGAAATTCACCTCTGTTATACTCTTGATTATTATTTGCCATTTGCAATAATCATGTTTCACTGTATTCGTATGTTGTGAGAATATGAAAGATAAGCTGTTTTTCATTGTTGGTTCTCAGTTCTCAAGAGTGAACAAGAATGAGTCATCAGTTTGAGTGAAATGGATGATCTATACAGCCAGAAAAAATGGGCAACGTAGATTTTTTTGCTCCATTGTTTTATCTGTATAAATTGTTTGTTCCGATAATCATCAAAGCAAAAAAAGGTCAACGTTGCGCCTTCCTACTGCAATTTTGAATAATTTGAACAGAAAAAAATTAAAACTTCAAATTGACATCTACAAACGAATCCCCATGATATTCGGAGTATTTTATGCTCTTAATCTTCCAGAATTCAACAGTTATTAATTGTATCTCCGATAGAAATGAGAAAAAAAAACATAGCAACTAAGTGCTTCCCATAAATATCATTTGGTACTTTAAGACATGATTTCATTCATCAAACTCGATCAGTTTCAGCCAACTATGGTAGCAGCAGTTCGCGTGTTTTCTTGGTATTACTTTAAAAACACGATACGCTTAAGGTCTAGTTAAAAAAAAACTATGGCTAGCCAGCATGAATTAAAGCCGATAAATATGGATCGTCTTCGTCGTACCTTTTTGCGAAAAATGAAACTTCTAACAAATTATCGTTTCAAGTAAAAAGCTCGTGTGTAGTTTCATTTATTTTTCCTATCCATGAATTTCTTTCTTACTACTGAATCAAAGTCAACTCAGAAAGTCATATAGATTAGAAAATACTTTGTTAGCATTTCGAATTATTTTTCGGTTTATTCTATTTACAATAGCTGGAAAGGATATATTAAAAATATTTTCTATAAATAATTCTATTATTTCATTAAATGCAATTCTGCAAACAATACTCACTTGACACATCGCTTATAAGATGTTGAATTAAGGCCAACGCTCACTTACCGTCGACAGCCCAGCCCACGGCACACCGAAATTTTATTTCCATATAATTG
Organism: Myrrha octodecimguttata; assembly: GCA_958510865.1. Taxonomy (NCBI): domain Eukaryota; kingdom Metazoa; phylum Arthropoda; class Insecta; order Coleoptera; family Coccinellidae; genus Myrrha; species Myrrha octodecimguttata. Next base: position 31,555,155 of record OY294065.1, on the reverse strand, counting down.
AATGGGACAGCGCGCACTTGACCGCTACGGAACACGGCAAATTAGTAGGAAAATAAGTTTCCGTTTTGCCATGGTCCGGGCTGTTGCCGATAAGTAAGCGTTGGCCTTCAACAAATGAAATTTCATCCCATGAGAGTCAAATTTTCGAGAACGGTAGGCACATAACCTCAATTCAGTGAAATGAAGTAAGAAATACTCTACTTACGGCCATATGTTCTCAAGTTTCTCCTTCGAATCTGGCAATTTGTAGTATTCATAAATGAAACCCATAGTAGGGGAGTTCTCTTCAGCACCACCATTTATATTCAACATAGCGGTTGTAGCTGCCGTTAAAGGATGTTCGTAGTAGGCTCTCCAAGTTTGGTGATCGTCAGAAGGAGGCGCTGCCCCCTCGGGAACTTCTGCCATACCACGTTGACCCACCACTGTAATATCACCCGCCGCTGGCTGGGCCCCTGAACCGTTGTTTGAATCTAGATGTTCCTTTCGTTTCCTGGAAAATTAAACCAGAATTTAATGACACATCCTGTTGCACGAGTTGAACTGTGATTAATATTTCAATTTACACCTCTTCAGTACATATTTCATGTTTCTTGAAGCGTGTTTCCGAAATGTGCGTTAGATGCTTTATGTAAAAGTGTATTAGTGGGGATTTAGGCACTGTTCTGAACCATAAATAAATTCATTTAATTTTTTAGTGAATTAATTTATTGGCTGTCTAAATATATCTATGTTATGTGACGATATATTTACTTGTCGTTCCGGTATTATTTATTCAAACATATTTTACATAGTTCTGAATATTATAAAAAACCGAAAAAAGCACTTCCGTAAAGGCAGCAGCGTTTACGCGCATGATCAATGGAGATCACTGTTTTGGCAACGAATTCGAACATGCGCGCAAAAAAACTTCACGGTAGTGCTTTTTAAGGACTTTTCGATAAGGTAATGGAGTACGATTCGATATGAGCTGCGCACCTTTGTGCAAAATTTCGTGATGATCGTGTCATTGGAACAATTTGAAAAAAAAAAATTTGAATTTTTCCAATGACACGATCATCACGAAATTTCGCACAAAGTTGCCCATCAGCATTTTCAAACTAGCTGCCAAGTTTAATTCTGATTCAATCAGTATTTTTCGAGTTATTCCGGAAAAACCAACGGTATCGAGAAAAAACCACGAAATGTCACATATTTTTTCCCAATATCTCCAGATATTATAGTGGTATCGAAATGAATTTGCTACACTACTGTGAAATATGATGTTCAAAGTATAAGCAGGAGTTTTTCCGGATTCAATGAATAGAAGTTTTTTCGAAAAAATGTCAGTTTAGGTCTCCAAAACTACGTTTCATGTTTATATCCAAATATCAGTGCAACTAAGCACTGAAAGACAGGCAGTGTGTTCTCGAGATTGATTTTCATAAATGCAGAAATTGAGGGAGATGCTGAATGAATGTATTTTATCAATCAACGATTTTTATTCTTTTAGGATGGGCGAAAGAGAGTTACTGTAACGGTTTTCTTCAGAAGCTTTATCCTTCTCTTCTTGCTCTTGGGAGAAGCCAAGCGCCTTGTTAAGTCATTGTAAGGCCGTCGCAAAAGGAAGTTGATCTGCTCCAATTCTATCAGCGAAATACAAATGATTTATTTTAACATTTGATGTGGAATTGTAATAAATTAGATATCAATTTTGATCTGAATAGCATGATGGGAGAACTAACTTCAAGGAGTGGACACACCCATTATGAAACTATTTAAATGGAAAATCTGAAATGAATTCGGCTACTGATTAGATCTTTCCTGATGACATTTAAAGTGATTATGCAGATCAGCCTTTGATTCAATACTTTATTGATATATGCGGGAAAGTTGCAGCAAACAGACCACACCCTCCAAATTAATGAGTTCGAAATTCCACTAGCGTTAGACTCATACGTCCAGCGCCTAGTTAATTGATCTCCAATGAAAATATTCGAAATCTGCATTTTTAAATACACTTTCCAATGGATCACCGGAAGCAACAGTCCTTCAGACACCTGCAGGATGATCATCAACTGCTAGAGAAGTAGATACTTATTTTTTTTCACCCATTTTATCATCGATAATGGGAGAAAAAGGCAGAACATCTTGACGTATGAGCACTCTATTGGAATAGAAGTGTATTTGCAAATATATTTATTTTTGAGTCAACATGTTCATCAGTTGCATAAATATATTTCTTTGTTTGAATATATATTTTGAATATATAAAATGGACTAAAACTTATTTTTGGAAGATTTTGCATTATTTTTCAGGTTATTTTACTCCTAATATCAAAACCAAAATTACTCTTGCATTCTGTTGAATGGAGAGAGTAATTTTTCCCATTGTTCTGAAGAAGATTACCCTATAAGGCCGAAATTTCTTAAAAAAGGGATAGAATTAAAAAACATTAAAAAACTTTCAAACCAAGTGAATCTGTGTTGCTGGGTTTTCATAAAAATGTCAATTTGACAAAAGTCGCAAAACGAAAAATCTAAAGAAAATAATTCTAAAATGTTCTCGATTATCTGTTGAAAGAGTCAGATTTGTACTCTGAAACGTCACAGTTCACTTTGTTAATAGTTTATATTATTTCTGTATTGTTCGTTAGGCAATCTGTTCTCCAAGAAACTGCCCTTGACAATAGTTCAATCTTGCAATCCGCAAGGGCGTTTTCCATAAAAAAATTTATTTAAATTTTAATTGTTCACTTTCAGATATCAGAAGTGGAAGCCCAGAAAAAAACCTGAAAAATGACGACAATTCAGGTTATCCATCCAAGGTTCGGTCACCCATCAAATGTCCGGTCACCCTTCCAGATACCGACAAGGCTAAACGCTGCTTAACTTGCAGATATTCTTACAATTCTTCAATCAAATTTTCTGTTGAATTTCGCATCAATATTTGTTATTGGAATTTCCTACCAAATTCCAGTAGTTCGTGAATTATTATGAAGAGTAATAAGGTGAAAATAAATTGTAAGTATAACTGCGTTTGGATTTTGAATTCTTCGAAATAGATTCCGAAAACGTGACATCATCTCAATCGAATTGAACTGCGAATAAGGCAGAGGCAATTAAATTTTCCAGGCCCAAAAAATTCGACAATCGAAGAGCGGTAGGGGATGCCAAACCTTTTTGTCGCTCTCTCAACCATGGGAATGAAATATTCGATCTAACAGAAGCGTATCCTATAAAGGAATTTGCATCCTCAAGTGTCGAATGATAAATTTTTGCAGAGGTAGTGTAGGCTTGCTCGTGAATATGATAGGATATAAAAATCAACCCAAAGGAACGCATCTGAGGAATACGACATTTCAGGTAGAGAATCTCATTGTTATGTGACATCGTGTAGGAGTGCGCAATCAAATATTTAACAGCATTTTTCGATAAATGTGCACTTTTTGATCACATACTATCGTACATTAGTTAAACGCCATTTGACTAAGATGGGCATGGAGATAAGGCTTGTAAAATTCTGAAATTATGGATATGAACCTGTCATTCCACTGAAGATTATTGGTATACATTGCTTCCGTTTATGTATGATATTCAAAAAGAGAATTTATGATTCTTTAGCTGCAACTCAGGAGAATTTTACGTCTACAATTACTTCCAGAATAGTTTATGACAGTAAATTATTATTAAAAAGGTATAGCTTTCGGTATAATCAGAATACAAAGTGTCTTTTTGTGTTTTATTTTTCAACACAATGGTTCACTAGGGTAAGGAAGTATCTACATTTGTGATTTCAATCGAAACATCTTTACACTTAATTGGTCCTCCGAGCCGGATCATTCTTTTCTGAAACTATTGCAGCTTATAAAAATCTAGAAAAGCACTGACGTGAGGTCAGGGGCTTTTACGCGCTTGTTCAAATTCTAACTATCAGATCAACACGAAATTTTGCACCTAGTTGCGCGTTGGTAATCTCCACCAATTGTCGAAGTGTCAAGGTGATTTCATTGGTACTTCTTTAGATATTGCGGAAATAATGTTAACATTCCAAGTAATAACAAAATTTGGCATATTTTTGTCCTTATATCTCCGAAAGTGAATATCGGATCGAATCGAAACTTGGAACATTGTTGTTAGATACTGACTCTAAGGTTTGTGCCAAATTCCATTGAAATCTAATAAATATTTTCAGAGAGAAAAAAAATTTCATCCAAAATTTTCGAATGGGATTTTATAAAAACTTCCTAACAACTGAATCCACACAGAATTTTGCTCTAAGTTGTGCGTTGGTATTTCAAAACTGCCCACGAAGTTTCGATTTGATCGAGTCAATACTTCATGCGATATCGAGGAATTAACCTCAAAATTTCAAATGGGCCTAATTCCGAAACTATCCAACCGATTTCACCCATTAACGGAATTAACCGAGATATTTTGACTCCAAACCTAATCTCACAATTTCGAGTCTCTGAGTCTTTTTCTTCGAAAGTTAGAGCACATACGGACGGACGGACAGAATTGAATTTGACCACGGATTCTACTTCAGGGAGTTCAACCCAATCGTTTAAGACCATTTTTGGCTCAAAATTCGAAAATTATAGACATCGTGATGAAATGATAACCCGCTGTTCCCTGGAAGAAGCGCGTAAAAATGTAATTCATATTATCTGTTGTAATTTATCGAACTATTTAATTGCATGAAAGAAAAACAAATTTGTTTTCACTTTCCATCGCTAAACACCTGAACCGACATCGTTAAAGCCAACAGGTTGGTGAATACTCTCCAAGTTGACAGGAGAGATTGCTCAAGTTCAGATATTCATTCAGGGTTGAAACTAGTCAAACGTGTTTCGTGTTTAATTCAAATAATACTGAGTTTATCTACCTCCTTATAATTATAGATCGATAGAACTGTTACCTTCGTTATTATTTTCATAATAATTACCTACAACTTAGGTCGAATAACAATGTCTAGAGTGCTTCTGGCGCAGCTACTGATAAATCTATATGAAATTATCTTTCACGATGAATGAATTTAACAATAATATCTCTTGAGATAAAAAATAATTCAACACATAAACAGATATTATACAGAATTGCTTACCATTTTATTATTTTTATTATATTGTTACTGATTCGATCGGAGTAAAACTTTGTAATTGTTTCTTGAATACCAACATGCAACTCAATGCAGAATTATGTATGGGTTCAATTATTGGAAAATTTTAAAGAATTTTCTCGGAAAGTTTTGATCAGATTTCCATTCTATATTTACTATTGGAGATATATGAGGAAAATATAACAATTTCGTTGTTGTTTGAAATTAAGTGGTTATGTCCCCAATATCTCAAGAAGTTTTTACGCTTGGCAGTTAAGCTGACGTCAACCAAAATCACAACTGAAAAAAACGGCTAAGAGACTCGATATTTCCATAGCAGGTGTGGGGGTCAATTTCGTAGATGTAACTATTTGAAAATTAATTTTTCCAATATTACCAATAAAGCAGATATGATCGAATAGAAACTCTGCACTTGGTTGAAAAATGACGGTGTAAAGGTTCATGCAAAATGTCTTGAGGAAATTGCCCCCAATGTGAACAAGCGCCTAAAAGCTCCTGACCTCACGTCAGTGCTTTTTTAGATTTTTAATTTCTTGCTCTGTTGGAACACCTCAATCTATACCGTTACAGCCAGATCTTGTGTGAAATCTGTTACCTGCTTCAACGTTATGGGTAACAACACTCGTGAAGAACTGTAACTAATAGTTTGACAGTGATGAATGCACCTTTATTAATTATCAAAGATCCTTCGGCTTTTTAACGCTTCCAAAATAAAAAATTGACATGCTCACTACGGCTATTGAAAATCAGCCGAGTAGAATGTGAACCATGATCTAATAAAGACATATTTCATGACTTCATTGTCAGTGGGTTTAATGATACTTCGAAGCGATGCAAAACGTCTGCATCGTTCATCTTCGTTATAAGGCGATGATTCTGAGATATCATCTCATCAATTCTGGTGCGATTGACTATTTTCGATACCCTAACTTTATGGAAATGTTGGTGGTTCGTTTGGTTTGGAGGCTGCCTCCAGAAATTCGTCCGGATCTCTATCTTGGAAATATTGGGAGAATACAATTTCGAATGGTTGTATATACGGAATCATCAGGCGGATTTTACCCATTCACGAATTCGACCTTTAACTATCAATAAATATCGAATAGAAGTTAAACGCCAAATTTCATCTAGATTTAAAAAATAGTTTCTGGGAGACAATTTTCCAACAAAATCCTGACATTGTTTTTGTCTATCTATATATCTAAACGAACAAGCAAAAATCATCGAACCACGAAATTCGAAACTTTGACAGTTCGACGGTGGCGAGAGATGCCGCGGAGCGGCATCTCGAGCCACCGAGAGAGGGAACTCGCCGAAGGCGATTTCCCAATCCGAAAGAAGAAAAAACGCTCTTTCCGTCGATACCAAGTTCTTTTCGCTACGAAATTTCCAAGATACCTAAAAAAATTCCTAAACTTGACGATTTTCACCGATTTCGTAAAATAGACCGTTCCATGCGGGCTATCTCCTCCGAAGGCGAAGCTTTTCGGCCTAAACCGAGGGTGGGGAATGAACCTTCAAAGACCGGAGACGTCCATGAATATATTTCCATTCCTCGAAACCGAACGGAAATGTATTGAAAATGCGTAAGAAGTTTGTTTATTTCGTGACATTTCTTTTTTCTCGGAAAAATTCTGACAGACCATCGAGTCCGATCTGTGTTTACATCCGAGTTTGAAAGCCGATGTCAATGCTGTCAGATAGAAATTGAAAAAAATGGACCGAAAAACGCCGAAATCCTGGCAAATATTATATGAAATGGCAATAACTAAGCTCGGGGCTTCGATTTCAAGCAAAAGAATGAAGCGATTGGCGATATTATCAAAGGAAATTCCATGAATCTATCCGTTGACCGAGAGCTCCTTATACGGAAATTTTAACATGAAATTCAACGAAATCGACTGAAATATGGAATATATTATATTAAAATGGATCGATTAGAGATTGGTACTGATTCCTTTCAAGTGTTTTACCACCAACTTTGAGTTTTTTCCAAAATTTCAGCATAATTTGTGCCGGTTCAGAACTATCTTTCCTACTGGAATCCTACTTTTGTGTACGAGCTAGGTTACTTTTGCTGGTAAGTTTTTGAAGATTAAATATCCTTTTATTCGTTTCCGATCTCCTTTCAACGATATTTATTTCCGTTTCTCTAGAAATTGTATCTGAAAGTTTATAATTCCGAAGTAACCTTGACATATGTTTAGAGGTCACAGAAAGCGTTTTTTGCGAGGGTACAGAGCATTTTTTTGCGAGTGTCCACAAAATTTTTTCGATGACGTCATATCATTCCAAATCAATTTAACTACATAAAAGGCGAATCTAAACGAAATGTAGATCTGGGCGCAAGGTAGATCCACATCCCAAGCTAGTAGTTCAAACTATACGATCCTAACGAAATGCTGCGCTGGATTGCGCGTCGGCATCCTTCAATTAATTGCCACATTTGAATCTTATCAGTGAGTAAAACCCAGCCGTTTACGACCATTTTCTGTTCATAATTCGAAATCTCTAGACATTTGGGCAAAATGATAATGCTCCTGTTCCATAGAACGAGGACACAAGAGTTGACGAATGTTGAAAGAATTGCTTGCCTTAATTCAGGCCACAAACTGTCATATTTCATATGATCTCCACAAGGGGAGAACTTAGGTTGTTATGATACCATTTGCTATATTTTCATCTATTATACATGTCAAAACCGGTTAATAATTTGCCATGCCTGACAATACGGCCTCCGTATTAAATCTTCTAATGTACCATTAAAAGTAGATGGCTAGTATGAGATAACTCAAAGATATATTTCCATGATACTAATATTTCTTTCATTCGTATTTCTTCAGCACTGAATGAGGATTGTCATCGATACCAGTTTTCTTTTGTGTTTCGATATCTTGTCTGTGATGCCATATAGTAAAGCTGGTGAATGAACTGGTATATTATACGAGATCACTTCTGTGTAAAATTGTATTCTTTCAAATTGGGACCGATGACATGCGTGGAGATTCATTCACATTTTCCTGTTACAAAGTCTTCATTGGTGGACTGGAATATTCTGCCAAATTTAACAGAAACTGACTGTATGAGTGATATACAGTCCGGTTTGAAGAATGTTCATATTCATATCAGTAGCTGAGAAAATTTTTTGTCTAACGATTTGAGTAGTGTGTTTGGATAATAGGCTTACTCAAATACTATCTTTTAGTTTCTTTGGGACGCGCGTTATCATTTTGTCCGAAGTGTCTGTAGTTTTAAATTTTCGCTGACAAGGGTCCCACACAATTAGTTTGAAGAATCCGATGTCCAATTCAAATCTATCCGGCTATTGCCAAGATAGACTTGAATTCTTCTGGATAGATTGCCTCTGAAAATGCGACAGTTCTTCAATTTAATATCGATATCTTAAGATATTGAATGATGCTAACGGACTGAAACTTCTTTGTCAGAAGACAGTTCTTCTGTTTAAGATAGTTCTTTAGGCCGACTGCAACCACAATAACTGCCGACAGAAACGTAGTGGATTTGGCCCATTCATAAATTGAACCCTCGTAATTAAGCTCCAAACCAGCTTCAAAATACCGAGTCTCTAAGTTGTATTTTTCGAGAATTTTTCGTGTTCACGGTTGTATTGTGTGGATCTTCAAACCTGCTTTACAAGTATGGAGACTATATTGTTCTTTAAGAAGATATTGAGTTCACGATTATGAACTAAAGAGACAAATTAGAGACTTTTCATCATCAGAGCAGGTATAAACTTAACGGCGAAGGTCAGGTTTAACTCATGAATATGAAAAACTTAAATTCGCAGATATACAGGGTGATTCACCATAAACTGGACAAACATATATAGTCGTGTTGATGATATTGGGAAAGTCATTTTCCACTTATGACAAAAGCCCTGTTTATAAAACATAAGCGAGATACAGGGTGTTAAATGTCAACTTAGAGCAATATTCTCATAGCTGTAGTAAGTTATGTGTGATCTTCGGAATAACAGTTTTTGGCCACATCTTAGTATTTCTTGGTGTTCCATTATATTGTGTTGAGGAATTCTGCGAAAAAAATTTAAAACGGCGAAAAACCTGCACACTTGGAATTTTTCATTCTCGATTGTCAAATTGGATAGTAATTTTCTGATGTACTCGATTTTGTAATATTTTCCTTGAAAATTTTTCCCAAAATTCAAAACTTAGCAGCTTTTTCGCCATTTTGAATTTCTTATCAAAATTCTTCACCAAAATTGAAATACCACCAAAAATACTAAGATGTGACAAAAAACCGTTATTTCAAAGGTCACCACAGTTATCAGAATATTGCTGACATTAAACACCCTGTATCTCACTCATGCTTGTAAAAAAGGGTGAATGTAATAAGGCAAAATTACTTTCCTAATGCCATCTACACGGCCATATATTTTTGTCCAATTTATGTTGAGAGACCCTGTCTACCCATTCAAAATTAAATTTTTGCAAGATCCGAACGAATTAAAATGTACTTCTCGACTGAAAACTTACCGCTTGAAGGTTTTTCGTTAGTTTTAACCAGGAAGTCAAGATGCGTTGGACGGGATCAATATGCGAATGGGGGATCGATTACGTCTTTGAAGAAGTGCGAAAAAGTTGTTGACTTAACGTCGACGATTTTTTCCTAATCCTCAGTTTTGAAGACCAAATACTCCGAAAATCCCGCCATCATGTTTGAAATTGCCTCATTGTCTTGAGAGCAAGAGATTCGAAAGTATTTCTTTCTTCCCACATAACGTGGACCATTACCAGCACACCTGTGGGTGTTTAGAGCAGCGATACGCTGCCAACGATGCCCAAACTCAATAAAAATCCGTTTATCATTGGCTTGTTGCATAAAATAAATGAAGCCTTAAATCTGACACACAATTTCACTTAGCAATCATTTTCGTACGGCGAAGCTTCGATTTTCCATTCGGTATTCAATTAAAATTCTGAGCGTTATCGAAACTTCTCAAATCGTTCACAATGCTATCTCTGGACCCTATCAATCGTTAACCTTTACGTCTTTAATGTCAATATGAAAATTGGTTCGTGTATCTCTGTCGATCTTTCTGTTCATTCTAATTAATTTCTTTAATGAGATTCAGGGGTTATAGGTTTTTCTTTTGGTGTTGTTCGAAATTCCTATGGCATTTATGGATGGTCATTTCAGACGAAAATCAGATTCGGATTGAATTCGGTTGTCGAGTTTGATGTTCGAGCAAAAAAATGACAGTTGACTGCCTAATGAAACAGACGGTATTATATCTATAAATTCATGAGATGGAGAATTCATGGGAGAATCTTATATACAGGGTCTTTCACGAGGAACCTCACCCATATTTATACGGGAAACTACTGAACGTATTTTCATGAAATTCAGCACTTATAAGTATTTCACGATGCTGATGAAATCTAAAATATTTTCAAGGCATGAGCACCTCCGGTTTTTCCGGAAATGACGTCAACTTCCGTTTTTCAAATTAGAACACCATTTTTTTATTGCAGAAATAGATTCCTTAGAAAATTTCAATTTATTTTGATGTAACATTTTTCAGTTTTGGTTGGAAAATTCTCTCTGAGCGGGAAAATTCGAAAAAAAATCGAAAATAGAGCTCCGCTGAAACAAGAATAACTTCGAGGTTTTTGGATGGAAAATTTTCATTTTTGGGATTTTTCAAGATGTAAGATTGATGTATCCACTTTAAAAATCGAAATCGCGATTCATGATACAGGGGGTGAAGAAATCGCTTTCAAAGTTAGGGATGACAAAATCGTGAAAAATCAATTTTTTAAAATTAGAACCCCATTTTTTTATAGCAGATATTGAATCTACGTTAAAAAATAATGTGAGTGTATGCATCACACCCTTGCCCTAAAATGGATATTTTCTGAGTTATTCACAAAAAACTGTTTTTCGTCTTGAATTTTCAGCTATTTCTTTTCCCTTCACGCCAAAAAGATGAAATTTTCAGGAACTGTTATTTGAACCATGCTGTAGATTTTTCACCCCTTCTTGAAACCGACTTCAAGTTACTATTAGGAGAACCATGGCAAAATCTCGCAGTTATAACTAGAGAAGATGCTCAAATTCTTGACCGTTAATTTCTAGACATTTATTTATACGTCTCAAGAATGCTTCGTGCGTTGCTCTTCTTATTTCATCGGGAGGAAGAGATCTGCAAAAGTGTTTAAAAACCAAATTGAGTTTCAAAACTATGAATCTAAAAATCTAAACAAACCTGAACGCATTTCTGACTCGTTCTATGCAGTCCTCTTTATCAGTCAGGGGAGTTGAGTAGACAATATTTTTTATCCTACCCCAAACATAATAGTCTAAAGGAGTTAAATCGGGAGAACGTGGTGGCCAAAGATGTGGACCATTGTTCGCCAACCATCGATCTTCAAATAGCCTGTAGAGGATATTTGACACATTGAGTGAATTGTGTGGAGGCGCGCCATCTTGTTGATACCATAAGTCATTATGGTTCTGTACTAGCGGCTCAATTATTTGAGTCAATATGTCAGAATATCTATCTCCTAAGGGAGAACATTCTTTAAATAATGCAAACATGTGTAGTGTTATATCTTACCAGTTAAAGTCCCATCATAAATGTGAACATCGAGAATTGCATTATTTTTGATGGCGCAAAAAACATTGAAACTCCAGGTCTCTTGAAAGTTCCAATGTCTGAAGTGGTGGTTGTTCTCTTCATCCCAATAATGACTGTTATGCCTATTGAAAGAACCATTCTTTGTGAATTTAGATTCATCTGTCCAAATTATACAGTCCAAAAAGTTTTCATTCTCTTGAAATCGAATCATCATAGCTTCGCAAAACTCTGTTCTCCTGACGAAATCAGTTTCCTTCAAATGCTGTACCCTATTGAATTTATATGGGTGCATTTTATGTTTTTTTAATATTCTCCAAACACTCGATTGAGATAATCCCAGATCAATCTCGGCATCTTTGAGAGAATTTTGAGGATTCACACGAAAATATGCAAGAACTGTAATTTCGTTGTTCTCATCTTCTACTACACTTTTTTCTCTGTGTGTAGTTTTCTTAACGAAAGATCCGACATTTCTCAAGTTTGTCATGGTTCTGTTAATGGTATCTCTCGTTGGTCTGGGTCGGTCAGGAAACCTCTCAATGAACAGTCGAATCGTTCTATATACAACTTTATTACATTCTCCATGAAGTAGAATGAGATTTAAATAATCTTCATTGGTAAAATTAGGCATAGTGATCGATTTTATAACTTAATACGAATTATCACCAAATTAATAGTAAACACAAAATGCTACTGAATAAAGAGGAATTTGGCAGATGTAATTAATGATATCTATCATTAAAAAAAAATAATGTAAAACATGGTAAGTTTTTGCATATGGTTCATAAGGAATTATTTATTTATCACTGGAGAGAAAACCGATGGCCGATTAGTTGAAATAAAGAGGTTTCCGATACAAATTCGAATCCAAATTCGCCATCTATTTAGGAACAACCTGTAACTTTTTTCTCTTGCATATTAGGGTAGTAAAATCTAAAACATGGTTTAAGTAACAGTTCCTGAAAATGTCATCTTTTTGGTGTGAAGGGAGAAGAAATAGCTGAATATTCAAGACGAAAAACAGTTTTTTGTGAATAACTCAGAAAATATCCACTTTAGGGCAAGGTTGTGATGCATACACTCACATTATTTTTTAACGTAGATTCAATATCTGCCATAAAAAAATGGGTTTCTAATTTGAAAAAATTGATTTTTCACGATTTTGTCATCCCTAACTTTGAAAGCGATTTTTTCACCCCCTGTATCAAGTGGATACATCAATCTTACATCTTGAAAAATCCCAAAAATGAAAATTTTCCATCCAAAAACCTCGAAGTTATTCTTGTTTCAGCGGAGCTCTATTTTCGATTTTTTTTTCGAATTTTCCCGCTCAGAGAGAATTTTCCAACCAAAACTGAAAAATGTTACATCAAAATAAATTGAAATTTTCTAAGGAATCTATTTCTGCAATAAAAAAATGGTGTTCTAATTTGAAAAACGGAAGTTGACGTCATTTCCGGAAAAACCGGAGGTGCTCATGCCTTGAAAATATTTTAGATTTCATCAGCATCGTGAAATACTTATAAGTGCTGAATTTCATGAAAATACGTTCAGTAGTTTCCCGTATAAATATGGGTGAGGTTCCTCGTGAAAGACCCTGTATAGTGTGAAGTATTCGGTCCGCCTGACCGTTCATACGTGATCCAACTTTCGAAGGGAAACTCCTAGAGTCTTGCAGGTTCCAAAATAGGTTTGGATCCTAAAAATTTTGGTTCAGTTCGTTAATGAGCCAAATCTGCCGAAAGATTTCCGAGTTATACCAATTTTGAATTTGGAGATCCCCAATATCTTGAAGAATATGGATGCGCTAATATAAAAAGTTTGTAATAAGTTGTAGAATACCAACCCAACAACCTATGCAGACTTTAGAAAATGAAGAAAAAAGTTCTCGGAAACTGTTCGATATACTTCGATGAAATTGATCAGGAACCTTTGAGTTATTTCTAAACATTGCACCAAATTTCAGCTAGATCAAATATGTGCTTCAGGAAATATTGGAAGAGTAATATGTCTCGACTGACAGAATTTTTGGAATGTTTTACATGTTCATGGACACATCATCAAGTACCAAACTTGCTTTACTGATTTTAAGTCTAGAAGATGATTTTTTCAGAAGACTTTGTGTTCAGGTGGAACGCATATATGGTTCAAACCCTTCTGATGATAACATAGATATGATTATCACGGATTTTCCATGAATATTCACGCCATTTTTGGACTCAGAACTATGTTTCAATCGATCAGGTCTGATATTGGGAAAATAAATTTTCGAGCTGCTTTACCTGATGCGGAATCTTAGGGTGGATTTCACACATTTACGAATTCGACCTTCGTAACAGAGCTCTACAAATAAGGTACCTACTAGCTTGTATTTTCAACAACGTTGATACTCGATATTTAGAGATTAGAGCTTAATTATAAAGGCTAAATTCGTTAATGTCTAAAATCCGCCCTGAGATTCCGTAGATTCATTCGAAATTTCATTTTCCCAAAATCTGCAGAAATCCAGAGTTGATCGAATTGGCGCCTAGTACTTTCAGGTGAAAAACTTTCTGCGTGAAACTCATATAACATATAAGAATTCATCTACACAGTTTGAATGTATAAAAGATGTTCCCTCCATCGTCTTATGAAGAGAAAATTTGCAGAATCAATTTTTTAAAACTTTTGTTGAATTGATATTTTCGAATATCAGAGCCATGCAGATACACTTGAAAATTCTATTTCTTTTTTCATTAAATTTAGACAATGGGCCGAATTATTTTTCCTATACAGCAAAATACAAGAAACTCTGTGATTTTTGTATCTACAAATAATAAACCTAAATAAACCCTGAAAAATGAGACTAGAACGTTAATTACGTTGAGCAGTTAACAGATAGAATTCTTGCAGAGCGAAAAGAGTGTCGTGAGGTACGTCATTATAATTTTCGTGGTGTGCTGCAGACAGATGCTGTATAGTATCAAAATGCACAACAAGGTAGACGAATAAATAAGAATAAAAGACATGAAGTGCATTGTCATTAACAAAGGGTTGTTTTTGGAGAGGTATGTTACTGTGTGTGTGTAAAGGTGTATATGCATGAATCCCTTTGTGTTTGTGCATTAGCAGGTAAAACGTTGGATGCTGGGCAACCTTCTCTTCAACACCCTAATATATCAATCATATTACGTACGCATATCGATATCAAGGATTAGGTGATGACTTAATGACAGTCAGGTAGAAATTCCCTTCTTTTCCGATCTTATAACGCTCCATGCGATTCCGATGAAGAGCCACTAACTGTAAAAGAAGTTATCTTGCATGCCACTTGAAGCTTCCGCCCCCTGAGGATTTCCACAATGGTGCAGCACTTTACGCTTGAATTGAAAAAAAAGAAGAGCCCTGACACTGATTTTTGAGTGTTTGCACGATAATTCATCTTGATTTTTGTTTCAAGAGAATTATCCAAATGGAAACGCTGAACACAGATTACCATTATGTACAGAAAATATTTATCATACT
Organism: Myrrha octodecimguttata; assembly: GCA_958510865.1. NCBI lineage: Eukaryota > Metazoa > Arthropoda > Insecta > Coleoptera > Coccinellidae > Myrrha > Myrrha octodecimguttata. Next base: position 31,539,932 of record OY294065.1, on the reverse strand, counting down.
CAAGAACTACCGTAATTCGAAAAACATAGATCCTTTGTTCGATCGGTTTGAACCTCAAAAAAATCAATTCAGTTCCATTTTTGCATAATATATTTCATGGCTGCCTGATTTTCATATGAATACAATTTTTGAATATGCTGATCGTGTGGTCCCTACGAAATTTGGCATGAACCCTCAACGGTAATTTTCGAACAAAAACTAGATTCACCACTGTGCATAGAACTCATGCCACATGATCGTGAGGTCTGGGGTTCAAGCCTTTGGCCGGTAAAGAATTTTTCCTGTGCTGGCACAAGGAATTAGTAACAAAGCTTACACAGAACACACCTCATCTCCTAACTAGCACAAGCATAAGCTTCTGAAGGGTACACAGCGGAACCTGGGAGAATCGGCAAAACTACAAATACAAAATACAAATAGGAAAAATACAAAATTGACAGAAACTGATTCTTTCAAATTTTCTTTTTATTGTCTGATGAAGCAATCAGATATAAACTCTGAAACGTTACGCTCACCTCGTTGATTGTTTGTATTGTTCCTTTATTGTTTATAAGGCAACATTTTTTCTAGAAACCGATCTTGACCAATAGTTTTCGAATGTCTCAATCCAAATGGACATTTTCTATGAAAATAATTCCAATTTGATCTTTAGGTCAGATATATTTTTATATTAAAAAGAAATTTATCGATTCGTTTTTGAAGAATATTTGAGAAATATCAAAGCTGATTACAATCTGTTGGACTGTTTTTTGAATGAATTTGATTCATCAACATAAACGACAGATCTATGTTTCCCACTGCAAGTCCCCTTCATAGTTATAGATCAACAATAATTAAATTTACTCACAATTCAATAAGAAATAATTAAATCACTCTAATTTGAGACAGTTCAAGAACATAACTATCAAAATAAACAAAATCGATGGATGAAATAACACTTGTTTCATACTGGTTATAAAAAATATAAACGTCACTTCAGCAACTTAACAATAACGAGATAAATAAAAAAGAATAATCAGATTCGAAAGTGATTTAAAATTAAATTTTGAAAAAAACTTGTATAACGAAAATAAAATAATTTTTCCACTGAATCACAAAACGGTTGAACAGCGGAAAGCAGGAATGCAAACGAATAATTGGGATAATGGAAACATTTGGATAAGAATCGGTCTTCAACACAATACATTCCTGAAGAAACGACTATGAGATTTGATATTTGTAGAGCAGGTTTCGGGCTAAAAGACGAAGGTCGAACACGTGAATGAGCGAAATACTCCCAATGATTCCATAGTTATACGCCCTCGAAGTTTCATTCCTTCTATATGTGAAAAATATTTGAAAAATAAAGGTCTCATCTGATTAAAAATCAGTACTGAAGGTTATGCGAAATTTTGTGAGAATCATACGATTAAGTTCGTAAGAATGATTTTATCTGAAAGTCTGATGCGTTGGCAGGGTTGATATCCGGATGGCTGTACGCTCTGACTGCAAATTCAAGAACAGCGAGAAAGCTCCGAACTCAAATGATTCATCATAGTATGCAAATTTTTTTTTCGACAAACCCATACGGAATCCAAAATCTAAACAATTAGCAACCATTAGAACATGCCAAATATTCCATTCTCGAATTCACTGAAATCGCAGAGGAAGTCAAACAAATTTCTATTTATTCTGGGTCGGAATACAGCCCCCGGATGTAACAAGGAATTCAGGTTACTCGATAGCCTTCACCAAAATTATGCATGGATCTGTCGATAAATCAATAACATCTCAAAGGAAGGATTCAGCATGTGAAATGATCCTTGCATTATAATTCCTTTGGAATAAAATTTCCGACATGCAAATATAAGGGCGTGAGCACTAGATAAACTGGGGTCTCTGATTTACATTAGAAAAAATGGAATAAATTGGCAGTGACAATTGTGAAAAATGATGTTCTTTCCAGACGTCAGTTGAGAGGCTTTCGTGAACGGAAGTACAGGATGTGTTAACCGATGGGAAGGGAAGTTGGTTTAGGTACATCTTCAGGGGGTCCATTCTTTGATCCCAATTATTTACTCCAATATATGCAACGAAATTCGACTATTCAAATATTTAGCCACGTTCTGATGATTGTACAAGTAGACAGTTATTGGTGAGTAGGGTTTGTTAACGCAATCTCCTTTCGTTATAGTGTATACTGGGTGTGAATTTTTACAATTTCAGGGATCGAATGATACGGCATGCATAGGAGAAATTATTTGAGTACTTGGTGACAAGTTGTGTTTCTTCTCTACCTCAAAACGGTGATACAAGATTAATTTCAATGCAGTCGACATTCCTCAAATTACATCTTTTACCAGCCAGGTGAGGTTTCAACAGACTCAGTTCAAAATCGACGATTTTGAACTAGTTGCTTTTCGAAGGTCAAAATTGGTAGAGCACAGCTGTAATGAAGCAGGAGACCGTGTGAAATAATGCAGGTTTCCACTAGATAGATTGCTTCACATGTAGATCGTCCTATATAAGGTGTACCTAAATAAAGAGACATTTTCGAAAATCAAAGAAACTAAGATCAAGTTCTCATAAAAATACGAAATTCCACCTATTTTTTCAACAAATCCATCAGAATATGATCGACTTCTATTCAACAGTGAGCAAAACTATTTCAAATATCCATTAAAGGATATTTTTGGATTTTGCATTTTTCTTCGGGTTTTTTTCAGGTTTTCACTACTTATATTTGAAAATACTATTTAAACATTACCGAAAAATATTATTTTTAGATAACACATTTCAAATTGCAGGATTCGAACTTTTTGGCAAAAATTGTTGCCTAAGGAACAATATCGCAATAATCCAAACGATCAACGACGTGGACGTTCACGTTCAAAAAAAAAATCATTTCAATTCGAAATAAAATTTGAAGAATTAGTTTTTTGCCATACTTTCATATTTCAAAAAGTTTGTCAAATTGACATTTTGGCAAATCACAGCAGTGCAGATTCATTTTAAACAGGAAATTTTCGATTCTATTTCTTTTATCAGTGAATTAAGCCATACATGACCCGTTTTTATTATATTTGGGCTGAACTATTTTCTGCATTCTCATTGAATTTTTCTTTTCAATTTATCTGATTCCGTTATCAGTATCTTTCTATTATCTCAAGCTATCATGTGATTTCTGATGATCGAACATACATGATTAGCTATTTGAGATATCTCTATTTTTGGCTATTTTTTTATTCAACAAAACACACCGTGGTAAAAATATTATTCTTCAGACATCATTCTTCCAAAAATCACTCCCGAAAAAAATTCACATCGCATATTATTTATAATAATTTTTTATTTATTTTATTTTTAACACTTCTATTTCAGATATGTCCATCGATGACCAAAACAACTGCGAATCGTTAAGACCTAAGGCACTGTCCAAAATCCATTCCTTTACGTCCAGTTGACCCCAACAAAAATGGACCTTTAATATTTTCTACCTTGAAAACTTAGAAATATACATACTTTTTCTGCTTAGGTTTACAGATCTTAAATCCAAGATTCGATCAACTCGTCTGATAAGTGAATTTCAATAATTTTTTAATCTACAACCCGATCAGTCGTTGAATATTAAACTATTTTTATTGCAGATTAAACTGTTCGACCATCCGGTTTGAAATAATAGCTTTTGCGTTTGATCAATTAAGCGTCTAAGTAGTAACCAGCTAATTGCTACCTAGGCGTATATATAATACATGAGAGAAATGCTACAAACCTAATCAGAATTGTAGCACGGTTTCTCTCATCCTCTTAATCATTATGTTTATTACGTTTGCGACTGAACGGATAATATGTAAATTCGTGATTTTTTTTCCCGATAATCGAGATGAAGTACTTAACAATATTTTTTGTCAGAACGAGATGTGAATGTTATTGCGAAACTTTTAATCGACTGTTAAGCTGTCGGTTTCGTCATTTCTTATTCGATTATCGGCGTAATTTTGGCTCGTTTTCCGTGGTGGAAAAGCCGTTATGAAATCATTCATATATGCGTTGTGATAACCTTAGGGATTTCGTGATTGAAGTATAATGTGCAAAGTCAACATGTCGATTTATGTTCAAACAGTCGGTGTTGATTTCACGTGTGATTATCTGATTGAATCGCAAAGCAATGGTGTGAAAAATATTGTAAGATTCACACGAAGGGTTGGTTTTCCTCGGATGAATATACAAAAATGGTTCCTCACCGAAAATTACCTGTTCCTCATAATCGATATTATAGGATATCCTGTATATGACCTAATTTTTGCAATGATATATTTTTCTGGTTCCAAAAATATAACATATGATCCCTGTATTCTTTTTCGTTTCATCTTCCGATATCTGAATAAAAACCATTTGAATTTAATTGAATATCATCATCTTTGGTATGTTGATGTTGAAATGTTTGAAAAAAATATTGCTTTAGGCAAAATTTTTCAATAAACTGACCCCTGAAGAATTTTTCGAATCCCGCAATTCGTGAGGGTTATTTCTATAAATTATATTGTATCATTCAATTATTTAAAGTTTTTTTCCAGATATAAGAAGTGGAATTCTTGAAAACAACCGCAAAAATAATGCCAAATCCTTCCAAAATATCCTTTGATCGATATATGTTTCGTCTATCTCATACTGTTTCTGAGTTATAAAAAATTATTATTTTTACATATTATTTTAAAAATATTAACCCATTCTCACTTGAAATATTACAAAGAATATTAAGAGAAAGCGGATAAATTTCATATTTTCTCGGAATAATGAAATGAAGATCATTCCAAAAGTTCAATGATATATACTGGGTGTCCGCTCCGAAAAAACTTCTCGTTTTCTTATTCTTCAGAACGCACATAACAACATTTTTTTTATCGCATGTTATCAAAATTCAGTCATAACATTTTTTTTCCCTCCACATAATAGAACAGGTCCAAATTTCAAGTTTCTGAAAATAGAGGGATTTTTTATAAGAACTGTAGGTATTCAAAAGGATTCATGAATTTTCTTCCTACGTTACTAAATGTAGGATTTAAACTTACCATTAACCGGTATTCAACTGGCACATATGGTCCTTTTATCGCAGTTATATAGTGAAACTAAAGCTACTTAACCGTTTTTACTTATTATTTAAGTCACTTAGAACAACATGCTGAAGTTCTGTATCGTGAATTTCCTCATAATCTAAGAAACAAAACTACCATTACCATATATATTATTAATTAAAATCGAACATTAACTGTTAATTCCATATGGTACGTAGAGTTTCTATCTATGAAAAGCCAAATTATTCATGAAGATATTCAACTTCCAATTGAAAGTTTTGGTATGTCCGACTTCATTACAGAAATCATTTCCTTAATGGCCTCTCGAGTCAGATAAGTGTAAAGTTGAATTCTAAATAATTGTTTGTTTTGAAGTAGGGGCAGTATTTTCAGTTGTCAACGTTATCTTCACATTTTTGTGGAAACGTAGTATCTCTCTAAACAGGTTTTTGTAAGGTGCATCGCACACTGATTCGACTCAATGTTCGAGCATGCATATCTGAATAATCATAGAATTCTCTAAAATGACCACTGAAACATGAGAAGGCACATCTCTTTCAATCTAACAGTTTCGTGTCACACATCACTGTCATAGTTTTATTTTGAGGGAATAAAGATATGACAGTTCATCTGTCATCAGATTACATTATAGTTTATTGGAGATTCGTTGGTTTCTACTCGTCTTCGCAAAATAAAGTTATGACCCACAGCTATCGATTAAATGTATCATTATTGATACTGAAAAATGCACTTGTAAGTTCACAGCTAATTGGAAATTCCTAGAGGCTGATTAGTTTGTTAATTTGAAGAATTATGGAATTTCATAAATTCCAGAGGTATCGGGTAAGTTGAATAGATTTTGAGGCTCATTATTCTCTAAATAAAGCTTGGAGTTTTGGAAGAAATTAAATTATATTCCCTCGAAATTAACTAGTTGAGTTTTCGAAAATATTTATATTGCAAGTATACAATAAAAATATTAGAGTCCACCTTTCTGAAAAGTGACTTAAAAGACTAAGTTACTTCGATGAAAATTTTCGATTTTCTTTCAACATTTTCGATTGTAAAATACGGTGTTGAATGATTGACCACTTATTCTGGGACAGTTCTCTATAATTGAAATATTTACGGAATTGTAAATTCTTTGAGTGTATTGAAAAGATTGACCCCCTTCAATGGAAAATCTACAGTTCCCAACGTTTCTCTGAAATATTTGTGCGTTGGTATTCTTCAACTGATTACGAAGTTTCAATCCGATTGCATTCATACTTCTTGAGATATTGCAGAAATAACCTTGAAATTCCGAATAACAAGGAAATTTGGCATATTTTTTCCTTATGTTTCCGAAATCGAATAGCGGATCGAATTGAAATTTCAAACATTGCTGTTGAATACTATCTTTGAAGTTTGTGCCAAAATTTGTTGTAATCTAATGAACAATTTCGGAAACAAAAAATATTCAACAACAATTTAAAAAAATTTCGAATGAACATTTCTATCAAAATTTTCTTAATGGATCCACACGGAATTTTTCACCGAGTTGCGCGTTGGTATTTCAAAACTATCTACGAAGTTTTAATCTGATCGAATTCGCTATTTATGGTATATCGACGAATAAATCCAAAAAATTCAAATTGGCCAAACTCTTGAATTATTCGACCTAATTCACCCATTTATGAACTTAACCGAGATATTTCGACCTCAAACCTAATCTGACAATTTCCAGTAGCTACGTCCTTTCCTTCGAAAGTAAGAGCACAAACGGAACACAGAATTGACCGCGGATTCTTCTTCAGGATGTTCAATCCGTTGGCTCAAAATTAGGAAATTGCATGCAGACATTGTGACGAAACAAGAAGAGATAGTATGTGTAATATTCTACGAGTTATCCAGAAAAATGAATCTGAAATGCGAAAATATATCTGTAATACGCTAGGTCTAATAAAAATGATATATCATAAAACAGTATGAAAAAAAAATTCAACAATATTTCTGTCTTGTATTAGTTTTCCTAATTCTCAAGCTGTCATAAAAATACATGTTGTGCCCATTTTCGAATTTCCCCGATCATCAATTCAGTCAACAGCGAATAGTTCGATCGAAGATATTCATTTCAACAGACCGGTTTCATCTTTCATTCATCTACAAGCATATCCATCATGGGATTTTCTGGGAAGCCATCCGCTTATTAGTCCGAAGAAGGAAGTCATAAATACTGCTTGAGTGGAAATGTACAGTAGGAGAAAGAACAGGCGAAAATATATACGCTGTTAAATCACTACATATAATATTTTCACGATACGTCTAATAATTAGGTTAGAAATATGCAACTCTTTCTTAAGAACGGCATGACTCCAACACCCAGGTAACTGGACACTGAAGGTTTGGGCCTTAAAAAGGTCCCCTATTGCCCACTTACACCATAACTACGACGAGGGGTGACCAAATTTTGAAAGGGACAGTGGAAACTCGGACCAGACAAAAAATACAGTCCGTGATGACCACCATGTGTTGAAAGGGTGCTTTTGTTGATTTTACAATCTACACATCGGAATGTGGGAAATAAAATGGGAAGCCTCGACTGTCCGAGGATATTTACATAAAGACCCTGCAGTAATGACACTCAGACCAGACTGAGTTACCGATTTTGATGCCTTAAAATAACGAATATTATAGGGGCCTTGTCTCTAAAGGTTCTGAAGAATATGAAGGGAAACAACCAAACAAGGATCTGTTTAAAATATGCCCCTGAACGATTGAAATTTCGATTATTCGCGAAAAATTAATTTCAACTCAGGTTTGGCATTTCTTAAATGATCGGTATGTCGAGTCCGATTGAAACTTTTCAATTAGTTGTAGAATATCGACAGGAAACTTTCTGAACAATCTTTCATAAATAAATTGAAAATCTCCCAAACTTTGTTTGAAATTTTTTTTCTCGGAAACTCTGGTTCAGATTACAATGAAATTCGGAACAGATTTCGAAATCAATATTTTACAACAGCGTACCAAATTCAATTTCATCTGATTCTTAGATTTGGAGATGTTGCGGGAAAAATATGTCAAATTTGGTTTTTTCTTCCCTGGTATCTTCATTATTTCCAAAATAACTGAAGAAATACCGATCCGATTATGAGGAAACCTGTCAACTAGTTGGCAAATGCTAATGAGCAAACTTGTGCAAAATTTCGTCATAATTGTGTGATTTGAACACAAAAAAAAACTCCATTATTTTAAATATGGCATCGAATTTGGACACGTACGCAAAAGCTGCTGACATCACTTCAGTGCTCTTATGGAATTTTGCATATTTTTACTTTGTTTTTGCGCGCATGTTCTAGGGGAACAGCGTGCTATCGTTTTGATCAAATGTCTGTAATTTTGGATGATTGAGCCGAAAATGGTCTCAATCGACTAGGTTGGACTCACTGATGACGAATCCAGTGTCAAAATCGATTCTGTCCGGCCGGCCGTAGACACGCTAACTGTCGACAGAAGCAAGCTAGCAACTTGAAACTTTCAGGATAGGTTGCGCATCAGAATGCCGCGGTTGAGTTCGTTAATGGGCCAAATCGGTCGAATAGTTTCGGAGTTATAGGCAGTTGAAGTTTTGAAGTTATTTATTTTTTATTTCAGAAACTACTTGGGAGATTGGATTCAAACTTGGCAGTTGGGTGGAGTATAACGACGCGCAACTTTGAGCCAAATTTCGTCAGGATCAGATTGTCATTTAATTTAAAAAAAAATTTTTTTCGAAATTTTTTTCCAAAAAATTTTTTTTTTCGGAAACCATTTATCATATCCAAAAAACAAGTCCACCAACACTTTTAACTTCATATTTAACAGCAGTGTACCAAATTTCAGTTCGATACGATCACAAGTTTCGGAGATATCGGGAAAAAATGTGTCAAATTTCGAGGTTTTCTTCTCGATATCGTTTATTTTTTCGGTATAACTCGAGAAATACTGATTCAGTCCTGATGAAACTTCACAGCTAGTTTTGAGATGCTGAAAGACAACTTCATGCGAAATTTCGTGATAATCGTGTCATTAGAACAATTTGAAAAAAAAAATTTGTATGATTTTTCTCATCATATCATCCTCATCAAATTCTGTATGAAACTTCGAACTGTTATTTTTCGATGAAGTACTGGATTTCAATTCGATCTGATCTGTATTTTTGGAAATATTGAAAAAATAAAATTTTGATTGGGTATATCTACGGAATCATTGGGTGGATTTTACCCATTCACGAATTCGGCCTTCGTAATTTAGGTCCAAACCTTCTCTACAAATATCGAGTTCCTAAGTTATTTCTTTCGGAAGTTATTGCGTTTACGCAGTCGGCCGTTAGGCTGACCGTAAACACAATAACTTCCGGAAGAAACGACTTAGAAACTCGATATTTGTAGAGAAGGTTTGGGGCTTAATTACGAAGGTCGAATTCGTGAATGGGTAAAATCCGCCCAATGATTTCGTAGATATACCCATTCAAAATTTTATTTTTCCAATATTTCCAAAAATACAGATTTCATCGAATTGAAATTCAGTAATTTATCAGTAAAAATTTCAAAAAGCACTGCCGTGAAGGCAGCAGCTTTTGCGTGCATGTTCAAATTCGTTGCTGAAGCGGTCATCTACATTGAACATGCGCGCAAAAGTTGCTGCCTTCACGGCAGTGCTTTTTGAAATTTTTTTTCGAAATAATCCTCAAATATATGTGTGGTTAATCTTTGTAACACCTCATCTTGTGAATGGCAAACTTCAAATCTTAATTTAAAAAAATATACGAAAATAAATATGCAGAACTTTACAGTTAACGCGAGCAGTTTCTCTTCGAGTTAATTCTACAATATGGATACTTTTCTCTAACTGCGAAAATTAAATACAGAATTATATGAATCATGAAACTCAAGTTCTTGATCATATAGTTTTTAGATTTTCGAGCTTTTTCATTTTCAAATTCCTAATAGATTATCTTCTTCAGCTGTCACATCTATCGCCAAAAATATTCGCGTGAAAAAATCCCAGGGTGGGTGCTAAGCAGACTGTTACATGGCCAATTTGATCAAATACCACGTCAATCCCACACACTCGCATTCCTGAAACCGTACAGTATCCACCTTTAAGTTCCAGCAATGATTTAAACCAAATTCGTAACGTTCAAACGGTTTGATTTACAACATCAGAATTTTTGAATGGTGGGCCCAGATCTGTCAGATCGTAAAACTGGTCGAACGGCTTGAAAAATCTTATAAACCTTTAAAATTCACTGAATCTGAAATGTCCATCAAATTTCGTCCGCTGAACCGGAAATCGAACATTTTTATTTCGTCGGACGAGAGTGCATATCCACAACGTGGAAAAAAAAGAGCTGTCACTTTTGGGACTTCACTATTGAAATTGATATTCTTATAATGAATCTGTTTTACAGAATCGTTCGGTCCATGAATCGTTGTTGGTCATTCTTATGGAACGAAATGATGAGAAATGATTAGATCATTATAGCAGAATAAGAGCGCTCATCGTGTATTTGCTTGAAAGCAATGTATCTACAGGGTTCTTATTTAACAGGCAGCAACCCTTATTTTTGGATAGGTTTACTCAGGCAACCCTATGCCATCGTATACAGAAAAAAATTGGCTTTAATTGGATATATAAATGAAAGATGTACGTTATGAACGTAAAGAGTAAAATATCGTATCTGTCTTGCTATGAGGTGGATGACATCTTATCAATTGCAAGTGAATGCGATTTCTCCCAAAAAATCACTAAATTGTTTATTCAAAAATACTTGCGGTCACATTTTGATACGCAACCCTGTAGATATATATTCTCCTATTAACAAATGTATGAAAAAAATTGTTTTCAAGCTAAAACTCGATGAGCGCACTAATTAAGCAGCCGGATCTCGTACTTTCATTCTATTTATTGAGAAAAGATGGAAATTTATAGAAAACCTACATGAACTTCATTTAATCATCATCACCCGCCGATCGTTATCACGCTAACTCCCGAAAGAAACAACTCTTATATAGCAAGAATCGACGCTGATTGCGAATGTTGAATTCGTGAATGGGTGAAATCCACCCAATGATTCCGCTGAAATATACATTCGAAATTTCTGAAACTACATCTGCAACAAGTTGGCTCGAAGGAATGTCCAAAGTTTCAGCTTGATCTGACTGCTAATTTCTGAAATATAAAATTTCTAAAAAACGCTTTGTTTAACTTTTCTTACCATACGATCCCAACAAATTCTGAACATGTTTTCACGACAACATTTCACCTATAGTAAGATAGTTTCAATCCGATCGGTTAAGAAGGTTTCAAGTTATTGAGGATATTGAAAAAAAATTAGATGGGATTAATTTTAAAATCTTTGGGCAGATTTCGCCCATTAACGAACTCAACCGAGATATTCAGACTCCACATCTACCCTGAAAATTTCCAAATTCTAGGCCTTCTTTTTTGAAAATATAGTATTCAATTATATTCGACCACGAGATTTGCTCTCTTATGCTGTGCTCAATTTTTTTATGGAACAAAATTCGAACTCATCACTGAATACTGCGATAGTCGATGTGTAGAAACCGAAGGGTTCATTACGGCCAAAGAAAAAGGATTCATATAAAGGCCAGTGACATATTGACTAGGTAGTCCAGTGGCGCATGGGGGACCATTACAGAAAGGGTTATAACAACATAGACGATAGCCTGAGGGTATGAACGGTCTATGCTTTGAAGGGATGTCCAAAACGAAGGGGTTTGTACATGAATCTATAACGTGTAATAGTGGATTGAATAAGGAACATATTCTACGAAAAAAATATACCAATTGATTGCAAAACAGTAAAATAATAATATGTCTAAAATATACGCTTAGGATAACGCTCTGAGAAAAAATTACAAAAAATTTTTTTTTCGATTTTCGGTATGTTGAAAGAATAAATTTTCCAAAAAACTTGTTTTAATATTTTATGTAGAAAATTTCGCTAGATTCTCTGCTCGACCGAAAAAGAACATTCACCCTATAGTCGGTCTACATCCCTTTCAGTTGAGTCCAGTGAATCGAGTATTCACAAATCTATTGAAATGCAAATTCATCCCTGCAGAGATAATACGCGTTCATTCACGTATATATTTTTTTCTGCGCCTTTGAAAACAGCATGAGACAGTTATAATAAGCCAAATATAGAAATATTTCACGTGATATATTGCCAAATTATTCAAATTATGTTCAGTCTTGAATGTTGATAAATATCCGTTGTTTCAAAAACATTAGAACTTGACAATTCGATTGGCTTCCTCAAATTTCCTATTATGCATACGTGAACGTTGAAGTTCAGTCATCAGATAACATTTAGTTAATGGGCATAATTTGGAAATTTATGTAATATTCGATATTCATTTAACGACGGCCTTGTAGAAAAATTTTAGCATTTTTCGATAATTTAAATGCCAATTAAATGGTGGACCATTCAGTCACCTCCAATTTATAATGGGAAAGCGAAATTTTGAAAATTAAACGATATCGATGAATAAGTAATATATGGGAACTTAAGTCTTTCATTTAAGCTCAAGGGCTGCTTTAAATATAAGGAACATCGCGGTGTATCATTTTAAATAATTGTATAGATGTTGTTTTCAACATTCAGTTCATTATAATGTTATAATATTATGGATTATTACTACCGAACTATATTAGCATACCACTGTACACGGTCATTATCTCGAATCATTTTATATCTTGATTTTTGGTTAGCATTTTCAGAATGAGCCGAGTAGGAGTCGACGAGAGAAATATGTAAATATTGGACTTTTTCTAGCGCAAGTTAAATGCCTTCCGACTAAATTTGGACTTCTTATCTTCTACATCTTGCTGACTACATTAAGATCGTATGGAAGGAATGATAAAGAATAACTACGTGGACTTTAAATTCAATCTGGACAATCTGAATCTCTTTTCAAAAAAATAGTGTAGAAATTCGGACTAAAATTTTCATTTCGTCGAATGACTTATGTGAAAAACTCTTTTACCAAGTAGGAATTGGTCTACATGTTAATGGAACTTAAATCCGAACTTTTTTTTTTAACATTGAAAAACAAAAAGGTTTTGTTACTGATAAGAACTTGACGGTAGAAAAGACAAATTGTCTTCGTTGCTTATATATTCAGCTGACAAAACCTGGTATGTTCGCATGTGTATTTCTACTATATTGAATTTAAAACGTCAAAGTTCCACTCGAATAGGCACAGGGTATAATCTAGCACTGTCTAGTGTTGTATCGTAAACATATGTGATGAAAATTATTCTATAATTGTGCAATGCAAGGTGTGTTGTAGTTGACAAATATGATCAATACTGGAATAATTCACTGGGAAATGTAGTAATAGCTCAAGACCGATAATTTTCATTATTGTCACGCCAATATCTTCAGTTATTAGCAAAGAGGTGATCACTCTTGTTGAAATGAATGCAGTTGGTTGTTTTATTCTTTTTCCCCACTTTATATATAGTTTCTTTATAACCGTTTTTGTCAATAATCTTTCAAGATTGTTGACCGTTCAGCGACTGTTTTTTTCAGACATTAGTGTCAGTAATTAATTGTTATTGATCAATTTCAAAGTTGATATCGATTTCTGACGAAGTCCATATCAAGGTATGACTATGACTTTTTTTCTTGAATTGATTGACCAGGGGAAGCACGTCCTTAGAATGTATGGTAACCGTTCCCGTAAACCCTTTCAGGCTTTCCATGGGAATGACCGTACAACTGAAGGAGACTGAAATACTACACTGGCACGAAGAATAAAATACGACAATAGCATTATATTTCACAGTTGAAATTTGAATATATCGGAAACAATCATATCCCAGGCAACTGGAAATATATCTAGGTATGATTTGAGACTCTCATAAAAAGTAAATTTAAACTGCGTGATAGAAATTCTCGAGAGTACAAATATTTGCTTCGCTATTGGGGGACAATGTGTAAATAACCAAATTCAATCTTGATTTCACCTACATGTTGAGAATGTGGATAGGACCAAGAATTACAAACAGTAGTTGACACCTTCAAGATAAAGATGAGTTTGGGAATATTAAATGAAATATCTAGTGATCCCTCAAAATTTTTATGGAAAAATATATGGTGAATAAACCCTGCTTTACCTTTTTTGGAGGAAAAATCCTGATGGTATATATCCAAAAAAGATGTCACGAAACACACTGGCAGATACAACAGGCACTATCACTTCAAGTCACAACACATGGCCGTACGTCGAATTATTGACCTTAAGACGGAAGAAATAGCCGACGTGAGCCTCTGGTGTGCTTTTGACCGGTCCTGTTCCAAGACTGACTGGCCACTATATAGAAGCAGGTAAGGAGTTGGACCGCCCAGCTGTACAGGTAGCAGTTTCTTTAGCTAGCGCTTTGCTACTTAGAGACGCATGCGTTAGCCACTGGTCATTTCCTCAAAGAGAGTACAATTCATTTTCCGGAAACCCAATATGAATATAAAAGTTTGTTCATAATTTTTGACTAAGCTTCTACCGGCCTCCTATGACCCTTGAACAGTTATTTACAACGACTGTAAAATATTTGTTGATCTTTTATGACAAGGGTACATTTTTCGGAAATGTACCCCTTAATTCTGAGATTTTTGTTATTCCAGCATTTCGAAAGATGTTCCTTTTTTGTGAGGTTGGGAGGTGGACCGTTCTAGAACCAAGCAAGCTTTGAATCAAACAGAAATCACAGGTCAAGCCAATAGATTATTATTCTTCATTCATCATTAAAAAATTCATCGCTCCAATGTCATCAACATCAGCTTTGCAGGCACATACGTACATATCGCTGACCATTTTGAAAAAATGAGACTGATCACCGAAACGCGAGAGAACATGACCAGGAAATATCTCATGATGTTATTTATTTTATTGATTCTAAGGCTCTATGGTAACTGGCACCGTCCAATTTAAACGACATATTGATTACGTCTGTATCATGAAATTTCTGCCGAAACACTGTGATATCACTGTGATCTTATATCCAGCAACAGTATCCATCTTCAATTTGAAAAATGAAACAATTTTCAATTTCCGCTAATTTCAATTATTATTTTCAACAGTTATTTCGTCGTACTATGACTTCTGCAAGAGAGTATCTATATCTACTACTTGTAAAAATTTTTAAGAATTCTTTTCGGATTTGTAAAAGTATTAGTTACATATACTCACTTGAAGAAGTCATAGTATGACGAAACAGCTAAAATAAACATAATAAAAATATAATATAATAGTTAAATTCGAGAGTTCGAGAATAGTTTCGTTTCTCAAATTCAAAATGAATTTTTGTCAATAAAGGGTGAAACAATTGAGTATCCATCTCTGCTTGAAGATTGTTGAATTCAAACTATTCAGCAGGGGTAGTTTATAGAAAAAATGTTGCCTTATGAATTATATGGGTGGAACGTTACAGTTTAATTTTTACCCAATTTTTATAACGAAAAATTTTTCCTAGAAACTGCCCTTGACAAATAAATACTCAAGGGCGTTTTCTAAGAATAGTAACTTTCATTTAATTTCTTATAGTTTTTTTCAGATGTTGGCAGTGCAAACCTAAAAAATGATCTGAGAAATAATGGAAAAATTGGTTACCTCATATTTCTGAATATACACCTGCAGATTTTTGTTATGCGTTAGTATATATATATATTCTTTTGAGAACGAGCATTACATTCTAAGATATATCACGGTGTTAGCAGAGGAAATGTAAACGGGGTACCATACTTATTTGCGTATGATACAAGAGCACAGATAAAAACCTCAGGAAAAATTCTGTCTCCCCGTATAAGTGTAGTAATTTGTTTATAGAAGATGGATCTTTTTCATTGGAAAATAATTTCTTCGTCATCTTGAATTCATTTTGACAAAATATCTTGACATAATATCTGAAACAGAAAGAGGGACAGAAAACCAGAAGGAAGCAGTAAATAATATCACCTACATTTGCTCATGACCGAGAGGGTCTTTCGACCAGGTTCAGTCCTCCAAGCGATGATTTTCAGATCCTCAGATAAACGAAGAACGCTACAGGCCCCTTTATTGGGGAATCATCTCCCATAGATCCATAATTGTTCATTTCGAACTAGAAATCTAATAAAATATCGGGAATAAAGTGAAAAACTTGTGACATGTATTACGTCAGGATGACATCATGCGTTAGTATAATCCTTGCTTTCGTAATGAATGGAGGGGGGTTAGTTTTGGACTGTCACAAGAGTTACATAGATGTACTACAAAAATGCATTCCCAAAGTTATACATCGGCAAAAAATAACATTCCTATCAGACAGTATATTAAGGCTATCATCTAAAGTATTGGATTTAAAACAATTCAGGTACTTTTTCTTTCGCTGATTAGGAAATATTTACCGACTGCGACGAGGGCTAAGTTGAAGCAGGACATTTTCACCGATTTGTTACTAGATTCTCCACTTCGACAGAAATCGAGTAAGGTCAAAATGACAGAGGTAACTTGTAAAAAGAGAAATAGTTTTGATATCTTTCGTTTTATTGCCGTAAATTAAGGTAAAGAATTGTGATATCACCCCAGGGTGCATAATACACAGTAATTTCAAGAGTTTATTTATCATTTTTCAAAAACAATTCTTATTTAATTTTTAAAAGTTCTGTTTCAGATATTGTGGGTGAAAACCCAGAAAAAAAAAACTAAAAATGATGCGAAATCCTCTCAAAATAAGCTTAAATCGATATTATTTATGTAGCATGACTA
The DNA here is from genome assembly GCA_958510865.1 of Myrrha octodecimguttata. Taxonomy (NCBI): domain Eukaryota; kingdom Metazoa; phylum Arthropoda; class Insecta; order Coleoptera; family Coccinellidae; genus Myrrha; species Myrrha octodecimguttata. The sequence goes on along the minus strand of OY294065.1, from coordinate 31,523,077 downwards.
TCAATAAACTCTATTCTATACTCTTCTATGAAATTTGTTGGTAACCTGAAGCATCGGACAATAAATTAAGTAAAATAATACTTGTTTTTCTGATACTTCATAATATGCCTAGTATCACCAAAACAAACATTTCAACAAATCTTCCAGAAGAAGAAGAAGAATAGGAGAATATTTACAGGTTTGTGAAAAAAATTGTTTCACCAGACCAGTCACGAGAGCGAATTGTTTGTGAAGTGTTACTATGAATAATGGAGATATCAACGGTGCGTGAAGACACAAACATTGTTAGCCACTTCTAATAATCGGAGAGTTACCGTCTGTTATAAACCAATTTTACGCCACAACTTTGAATTGCTGATTCGATTTACATGTTTAAGCGGCAAATTTTGAGGTATATACTTTTAAAGCGTTTTGTGGAATATAAAACGCCGCATATCACAGAAAATATACATGCTTTCAATTATAAAGCTTATTTCGGGAGGATTTGGCATCATTTTTGAGGTTTTTTTTGGGTTTTAGTCCCTTTAACTGAAATGGAACTATTTAAATCAAATAAATGGTTTTTTTTCTATAGAAAGCTCCATCGCGGATTGCAGGATTGGACTATTTGTCAAGGGCAGATTCTTGGAAGAACAGATTGCCTAATGAACAATACAGAAATAATGTAAACGATAAACAAAGCGAATTGTGACGTTTCAGAGTACAAACCTTACGCTTTCATCACACAAACAAGAAAATTTTTAGAATTATTTTCAGAATTATTCTCTTTCGATTTATCGTTTTGAGACTTGTCAAATTGACATTTTTATGAAAGAGTCAGATTTGTACTCTGAAATGTCACAGTTCGCTTTGTTTGTCGTTTGTATTGTTCCGGTTTCGTCCATTAGGCAATCTGTTTTCCAAGAAACTGTCCTAATAGTTCTGTTTCAGATATTGGGAGTGAAAACCCAGAAAAATACCCAAAAAAGTACATGGTGATTTCTCGAAAAACCATTCGACAATTACATTTGATTTTTTCATTCCGTCTGTAATTTTCAAAATTTAGGGACTGAAATGATCTAAAATCGTCGTCGAATTTAATTCGGTCCGTCCGTCCATTTGTAAACACTGCAAACTTTCGACGGAAAAGACACAGAGACTCACCCTTTGAGTTCGTATATAAATGGGCAAAATCTGCCTTGTAATGGTGATGAAAGCTATGTCGAACCGAAGCTCCAAACCGACTCTTCAAATTTTCAGGGAAGGTAACGAGGTGAAACTGTTCGAAATATTTTGTTGGGATCGTATCGTAGTAGTAGTTTTTTGAATTTTTTTCCGGAACTTATCATGTTTCGAATAAATTCAGCACAAACCTCGAAGTTAATATGTTATGACATTATAATAAATTTCTGCCCGCAATCAGGAATATTGCTTTTCTAGATTTTTTCACAAATATGCATATGAGATTTGCATTTTCAGCATTAACCTCAATTTTCTCAAATTTCTAACGAATTTATTCAGCACCTCACGATTGTAAATGAAAATGGTTTCGGTTTATTTGATCACTCCGTATATATGTTCGGATCAATTTTATGACCTTTTTAATCGGTAATAATGAATATTGAAATTTAAATGGAGGAACTAAACGAAAATATGATATTTTCTCCTATTTTATCTATTAAAAGCTTTTCCTGACAACGAATCGTAGCAATTCATCATTGATTCTAGAACCATTAAAGATATACTTGTCCTAGGATATCTTATAATCTGAATAATCATTAAATATTAAAATGTATCCATCCGATGTTGTCCTTTATAAATTATATCATGTCATCGGTTGATACTTTCAAAGACAGGTTTATGCTAATACCAAAAATTAAAATCTGAATTCTATTCATTTCGCCGAGCAGCGTATTAGTTATTCGACAAATATAAATTGGGAAATTCATAAAACTAATTAATCAGAATGCATTTACATATATAATTTCTACTACATTAGTTATTCGTCTCAATTGTTGATTTTATTGAAAAAAAAAACGTTTGCATGTTTACTGACTTTATTTTCATTTAATAATTATTGGGGATTCATACAGTCAGTCTTTAAGTTGTACATTAATTTCAACCATAGATCCCTCTCATCAATTTCCAACAAAATTTTGAAAAATTTTTTTCAGAAATTTGAACTGATGCGATTCTGACAAATTTTTTACAGGGCTGTTCGTTTGCATTTCTAAAATTATTACAACTATTTGATCTAATAGCCCAAGTTCTATTCGAAATATCAAGGAAACAGCCTCAAATGTTGAAATAGGTATGACTTCGAAAACTTTCGGCCGATTTTACCGATCAACTGACTTCATCGTCACATTTTTATACGCACTATACGCTTGAAGTTTCAAGTCGCTATATATCCGATGGGGCGAAAAGTAAAAGCGTGAAGGTTCATGCAAAGTTTCGTAAGGAAATCACTTCAAATTTGAATAAAAGCGTGAAAGCTTCTGATTTCTTTCCTAAAATTTTGACTGATTGAAATCAGCTAACCTATGCAGATAAAATATCTGCTCTGACGGTTGAAATCGATCCAAAAAGGGTTACTTACATTTTGCGGCCTCAAGAATGCAACCTGTTGCCCTCTGAAGATATTTCTTCTCAACCTTGAACGACCTATCAACTTTCATCAATCGAAAAATGGTGAGGGAAGACTTTGAAGTATACGGTTTTATTGTTTAACAATGACATTTCATGACAAGGAACGTCTCGTGTGGCTGTTTTTTGTATCTTGTTACCGTTCCACAGGTGTCGAATGCCTTGATTACAACACAGACCAGCCTTTTGGTAAGATAATCTTCAACGAAAAAAATCCACTGCAATTCTACACTAGTTTTGGTTTCGATTAAGCATTTCTCCAACCTTGTATATCTTCATTCGCGCTTTCATTCACTGCTGTCCAGATACAAGATATTTGGGTATGAAACATATCCTCGTTGAGTGAAAAAAGGCAGGTTGATAATTTTTTTTTTGATGATCACAATATTTCAGTTAGTTCAGTTCAATTTTTTTGGATATTGAGCGAATATATCAGGAAAATTCTAAACAAGTACCTATTAACTTTGAAACCAACGGGAAGATTTTGTCCATTAACTTTTAAATAGATATAGGTATTAAAAAGCATAGTACAATAAGGATTTCATACTTGGATTTAAATATAATTTTACAGAATCTTATCAGAAAAAATTAATGAGATCTTCTGAAATTTCCACTGTTCGGCAACGTCGAAAATTAAGCCGACCCCAGTTTAGGTCAGAGATGCATTTGAAATCAACAACGCCAACATGTGCCTATTTATGTGCAACATTCCTAGAAATTAATGTAAGCATAAGGCTAATTGCAAGCTATGAATTCTAGCACTGTAAAAACAAGATGTCGAAGATAAACACGAATCCTATTAGCTAACAAATTCAATAAATATATGCGATATCGATGGGATTTTAGTATGTGCATTTGCGAAGGCTCTCTAAAGGAATGTACGCACTGCGGAGTCATAGAGGCATAAAACACGTCAATTTCATTTCAAACCCATGAGTCCAGTTATGAAGAGCTCCAGAGAATATTCGGTAATTTCATGTTCATATAAATTTCTCATGTTCCACAGAAAAAAGTTTCTCACTTTTTCTGTAGGATGGCGGGAATTGCTACCTCCTCAATGAATTCTTTGGTTCATATATTGGTGGTTGTTTTTTTATTACTGTTGATGACATTAAGTTAGACATACACATTTTGTGTATCAGTGAATGGTTGGCAACCCTGAGTTTGAACAGTTTGACAGCTGACAGAGTTAAGTAAGTGTGTCATTTTCATCAACTGCGAGAATAGATTAACCTAAGAATTCAATGATACTTGATCAATTAGAGAGGCTCAACACACTGGTTGTTCAAAAAATAGCTGTTCGAATGTGAAAACGAAGCAATGCGTGATATTATATTGGTGAAAACCCAAGAACATTCGGCGTTGTGTACAAGAATTACACTCTCATCTACAGAGTTCACTCAACAAACTTCTGAATATCTTTGCGCCCAAGAAACAATAAACACAAATACTCAGTCCTTCGAATAGTGCAAGAGATCACGACATGATAGCATGGTTCTATATGCCGATGATATTGATGTGATCAAAAAACGGTCTCAACAAGACTGTGCCAACAAATGACATTCAATCCTTGAAACAATTGACCTACTCCATGAAACATTTTCTGACCGTGTAGTATCTCGTTTCGATGATCAGAATTGGTATCGTTGATCGTGTGATTCGACAAAAACCTATTTCAATAAGTCATAAACCGATTTACAATTATTTGATTCACAATTCTCAAAATATCATAAAAATGAAAAATGTACCTTGCGCATGACCGAGCATAAATTTAGAGAATAAAGTATGAAGTGGGAGTCGACGCAATGGCGTCGAGCCATTTCGGTGCTGTAGTCCTGAAGTGTGGAGATGGCCTTAGGAAGAAATTTCAAGCAGATAAACAAATGCACCGTTAGAATCAACTTGCGGTTTGTCCCCTATGTCGCGAATAAGATAGAATGTGACAAAGTGAATGTAAGTAACCAATTACTCATGGCTTATCTTTTCCTAGGACCTGGCTCAATCAATAACCATCTATATCTTGGTGGCACTTCATACGTTACCGATTTACGGAATTGACTTATTTACAACGCATTTCAAATCTGGATAGATGTCGAAATGATGATAATGCTCTCAGAAGTATTCATGCTTTAAGCATTTACTTTATTAAATGTGCCCAATGAATTATAAGTAATGGGCTGTATTAATCAACAGTTTTATAATTTGTTTTACTACTAGTTATATAGGACTGAAGATTGTTACCGGACTTTAGGAGTATCAATAACGAAGTAATAATTCAATACGGTCTTCATAAAAATTAAAAGCAAGTAATTTCATGGTTTCACGCAGATATTTAATGTTTCGATAATGACGCAGTATTCTGTGAAATCTCATGCTCTATGCGTTCCGAATGAAACATGTGAATTATTGCGAGATTCAATTCAATTTTTGTGTCGATTCCGGATTATTACAGACTATAATTTCAGAATGATCGATTTCATTCATTAATTTGAAGATCGAGTTTTTCGAAACAATTCGTTTCATCATTAATATCTGGTTAAATTCCCAAGGAAATGAAAAGAGATCAGCCCGAGCTATTACATATTCTGGCCATTAATTACTCGAAATGGAGATTAGGAAAATATTGAGGGTCGGAGGAAAATCTACTTCCTATGTTTAATGGTCGATTTAATCATCAATTCGAACGTTATTCAACATATAGGCATTTTTGTAGGCCAATGGAATATTAAATGGGTTCGGAAATTATAAGAAAAAATTTTTTCGATGAAATCATGTCGTCCTAACGGCAGGTCGTAAACACACAAACTTCCGGAAGTTACAACTCAGAGTAGGTTTGAACTATGATTACGAAGGCCGAATTCGTGAACGGGTAAAATTCACCCGATGATTCTGCAGATATACCGATTCGAAGTTTTATTGTCCAAATATCTCCAAAAATACAGATTGAATGGAATTGGAAGTCAGTACTCGAATGCAAAACGATAACTTGAGGTTCATGCTGAATTAAGTTGAGATAATACAGTCGCAAAGTTTTCGATATTCGAAAAACAATCAAGAAATTTGTTTTTTCAAATTGTTTTATTCACATGATCATCACGAATGCTCATTTTTAACTGGTTCCAAAGTTTCATCAGGATCGGATTAGTATTTTTCGAGTTATTTCGGAAATGATAACGATACCGAGGTGAAAAACAAGAAACTTGACATATTTTCACAATATCTCCGAGAATCAGAATCGGATCCAACTGAAATTTCGTACACTTTTGTGAAATATAGGGATCAGAGTATGTGCACAATTTCTTAAGGATACGATGAAAAGAATGAAAAAAAATTTTTTCTGACAAAAATTTCGGAAATTTTTTTTCCAATTGATGTCACAAATATCACGTTTTCTTCAACTAGATACTGAGTTTTATCATTATTGGATCAGTGTTTTTGCGCGCATGTTCTAGGGGAACAGCGTGCTATCGTTTTGATCAAATGTCTGTAATTTTGGATGATTGAGCCGAAAATGGTCTCAATCGACTAGGTTGGACTCACTGATGACGAATCCGGTAGTAGACACGATAACTGTCGAACGAAGTGAGCTAGCAACTTGAAACTTTCAGGGTAGGTCGCGCATTGGAATGCCGCGGTTAAGTTCGTTAATGGGCCAAATCGATCGAATAGTTTCGGAGTTATAGGCATTTGAAGTTTTGAAGTTATTTATTTTTTATTTCAGAAACTACCTGAGCGATTGGATTCAAACTTGGCGGTTAGGTGGAATACAACGACGCGCAACTTTGAGCCAAATTTCGTCAGGAGTATATTGTTGGTTATTTTTAAAAAAAATTTTTTTCGAAATTTTTTTCCAAAAAAATTTTTTTTTCGGAAACCATTTATCATATCCGAGAAAAATTATACTCACGCTTTCACCTTCTGATTTCACAGCAATGCACCAAATTTCAGTTCGATACGATCATAAGTTTTGGAGATATCGGAAAAAAATATGTCAAATTTCGAGGTTTTCTTCTCGATATCGTTGATTTTTTCGGTATAACTCGAGAAATACTGATTCAAGCCTGATTAAACTTCACAGCTATTTTTAAGACGCTGAAAGACAACTTTGTGCAAAATTTCGTGATAATCGGGTTATTAGAACAATTTGAAAAAAAAAATTTATATGATTTTTTCATCATATCATCCTCATTAAATTCTGTATGAAACTTCGAACTGTTATTTTCGATGAAGTACTGGATTTCAATTCGATCTGGTCTGTATTTTTGGAAATATTGGAAAAATAAAATTTTGATTGGGTATATCTACGGAATCATTGGGTGGATTTTACCCATTCACGAATTCGGCCTTCGTAATTAAGGTCCAAACCTTCTCTACAAATATCGAGTTTCTAAGTTGTTTCTTTCGGAAGTTATTGTGTTTACGCAGTCGGCCGTTAGGCTGACCGTAAACACAATAACTTCCGGAAGAAATGACTTAGAAACTCGATATTTGTAGAGTAGGTTTGGGGCTTAATTACGAAGGTCGAATTCGTGAATGGGTAAAATCCGCCCAGTGATTCCGTAGATATACCCAATCAAAATTTTATTTTTCCAATGTTTCCAAAAATACAGATCAGATCGAATTGAAATTCAGTACTTCAACGAAAATAACAGTTCGAAGTTTCATACAGAATTTAATGAGGATGATATGATGAGAAAATCATATAAATTTTTTTTTTTCAAATTGTTCTAATAACACGATTATCACGAAATTTTGCATAAAGTTGTCTTTTAGCATCTTAAAACTAGCTGTGAAGTTTAATCAGGACTGAATCAGTATTTCTCGAGTAATACCGAAAAAATCAACGATATCGAGAAGAAAACCTCGAAATTTGACATATTTTTTTCCCGATATCTCCAGAACTTATGATCGTATCGAACTGAAATTTGGTACGCGCGCACGTTCAAATTCGTTGCTGAAGCGGTCATCTACATTGAACATGCGCGCAAAAGTTGCTGCCTTCACGGCAGTGCTTTTTGAAATTTTTTTTGAGTTTCGGCTCATTAGTCCAACCAAGTTTTTGAGATTATTTTTGGCTCAAAATTAAAAATTACAGACATTTGGACGGAATCATAGAACGCTGTTTCCCAAAACATGCACTTAGAAGTGAGCAGAAGTGAGAGAGGCAACATTTTCATTTCGTTGAGCTAAACTTATAAGTCAAGATTATAGAAAATTGTTTTCTGTATCTTGAGAAAAATTCGCACCATCGAATCGGAAAAGTAAAATATAAAAAAACAAACCTGCTTGTTCCAAGGCATAAAGAAAATAATAATTCGAAATTGATTAATATCTTCCAACAATTCTTTCTGTCCGCATAAAACGCACAGATTCAAAACTGGACAAGCGTTCACAGGTGACATACAGTGTACTTTCTAACAAATAGTTTATTAGTCTCCCCGCCTTAAAATGTTCTCATAGATTATAAATGTTGAGCCACCAACAATTTTCAAGCCAGACTCCTTAAACCGTGAGACAAGAATTTATGTACAGCTTTATATATTGCCTTCGGTATGTTAGACCTTCGTTGTACCACTATCAAACAGCGGACCAGAAAAAGCATGGTATGGTATTTCGGAAAGTTCTCGTGGCTGAGACGGACCACAATTTTTTGGGCGGTTACATTCCTAATTAAACTTTGGGGTTCGGTATTTTACAAATAAGTGAGTGATATTTTCATGGAATTACAGCTCGTTAATAAGAGCAGGAATTTTTAGGTACCTACGGAAAGTGTGTGTAACGAATGCGGAAAATAAGGATAATTGACCAATGTCCTTGAAAGAAGACACCCAAGGTATATTATCTAGATTCGTGGGTTTGGTGGATTATTTTCGACTATCCTATTCAAGATTGAAAATTAATTTCTTTCCTATTAACAAAAGAGAAAACAATGGATTGGAAAATGATTATTATTGGTGTAGAGCAGATGGATCACTGCATCGAACCAATGTCCTTGAAAGAACACACTCAAGGTATATCATCTAGATTCGTTGGTTTGGTGTATTATTTTCGACTATCGTATCCACGATTGAATATCAATTTTTTTCCTCTTAACAAAAGAGAAGACAATTGATTGAAAAATGATGATTGCTGTAGAGCAGATGGATCACTGCATCGAACCAATGTCCTTGAAAGAGCACACTCAAGGTAAATCATCTAGATTCGTTGGTTTGGTGGATTATTTTCGACTATCGTATCCACGATTGAATATCAATTTTTTTCCTCTTAACAAAAGAGGAGACAATTGATTGAAAAATGATGATTGCTGTAGAGCAGATGGATCACTGCATCGAACCAATGTCCTTGAAAGAACACACTCAAGGTATATCATCTAGATTCGTTGGTTTGGTGTATTATTTTCGACTATCGTATCCACGATTGAATATCAATTTTTTTCCTCTCAACAAAAGAGAAGACAATTGATTGAAAAATGATGATTGCTGTAGAGCAGATGGATCACTGCATCGAACCAATGTCCTTGAAAGAGCACACTCAAGGTAAATCATCTAGATTCGTTGGTTTGGTGTATTATTTTCGACTATCGTATCCACGATTGAATATCAATTTTTTTCCTCTCAACAAAAGAGAAGACAATTGATTGAAAAATGATGATTGCTGTAGAGCAGATGGATCACTGCATCGAACCAATGTCCTTGAAAGAACACACTCAAGGTAAATCATCTAGATTCGTTGGTTTGGTGTATTATTTTCGACTATCGTATCCACGATTGAATATCAATTTTTTTCCTCTCAACAAAAGAGAAGACAATTGATTGAAAAATGATGATTGCTGTAGAGCAGATGGATCACTGCATCGAACCAATGTCCTTGAAAGAACACACTCAAGGTATATCATCTAGATTCGTTGGTTTAGTGTATTATTTTCGACTATCGTATCCACGATTGAATATCAATTTTTTTCCTCTCAACAAAAGAGAAGACAATTGATTGAAAAATGATGATTGCTGTAGAGCAGATGGATCACTGCATCGAACCAATGTCCTTGAAAGAGCACACTCAAGGTAAATCATCTAGATTCGTTGGTTTGGTGTATTATTTTCGACTATCGTATCCACGATTGAATATCAATTTTGTTCCTCTTAACTAAAGAGAAGACAATTGATTGAAAAATCATGATTGCTGTAGAGCAGATGGATCACTGCATCGAACCAATGTCCTTGAAAGAACACACTCAAGGTATATCATCTAAATTTGTTGGTTTGGTGTATTATTTTCGACTATCGTATCCACGATTGAATATCAATTTTTTCCTCTTAACAAACGAGAAGACAATTGATTGAAAACTGATGATTGCTGTAGAGCAGATGGATCACTGCATCGAACCAATGTCCTTGAAAGAACACACTCAAGGTATATCATCTAGCTTCGTTAGTTTGGTGTATTATTTTTGACTATCGTATCCACGATTAAATTTAAATTTTTTCCTCTTAACAAACGAGAAGACAATTGATTGAAAACTGATGATTGATGTAGAGCAGATGGATCACTGCATCGAACCAATGTCCTTAAAAGAGCACACTCAAGGTAAATCATCTAGATTCGTTGGTTTGGTGGATTATTTTCGACTATCGTATCCACGATTGAATATCAATTTTTTTCCTCTTAACAAAAGAGGAGACAATTGATTGAAAACTGATGATTGCTGTAGAGCAGATGGATCACTGCATCGAACCAATGTCCTTGAAAGAACACACTCAAGGTATATCATCTAGCTTCGTTAGTTTGGTGTATTATTTTCGACTATCGTATCCACGATTAAATTTAAATTTTTTCCTCTTAACAAACGAGAAGACAATTGATTGAAAACTGATGATTGCTGTAGAGCAGATGGATCACTGCATCGAACCAATGTCCTCGAAAGAACACACTCAAGGTATATCATCTGGATTCGTTGGTTTGGTGTATTATTTTCGACTATCGTATCCACGATTGAATATCAATTTTTTTCCTCTTAACAAAAGAGAAGACAATTGATTGAAAAATGATGATTGCTGTAAAGCAGATGGATCACTGCATCGAACCAATGTCCTTGAAAGAACACACTCAAGGTATATCATCTAGATTCGTTGGTTTGGTGGATTATTTTCGACTATCGTATCCACGATTGAATATCAATTTTTTTCCTCTTAACAAACGAGAAGACAATTGGTTGAAAAATGATGTTTGTTGAAGAGCAGATGGATCACTGCATCGAACCAATGTCCTTAAAAGAACACACTCAGTTTGTAAGCATTATTAATTGAAGTGGGACACTCTATTCAGGTGTTTTTGAGGTCTGCTCATTTCCCTCTAAGTGAGGGAAAGAGTAACCTCAAAACTAATGAGAGTTTCCTTACAATAGGCTCTATATATCATAGTTAATGTCAGTTCTCTACGCGTCTGGTTCTCCGTATATGCTCTGAACTTCGAGGGAAACCTCTTAGAGCCTTCAGTTTCATTATCGATTAAAGCTTATTTTCGGAGGATTTCGCATCATTTTTAAGACCCTTTTTGGCTAAATTTAATTCCGCAATATCCCAAGAAGTAAAAATGCTATCAGATTGAAATCGGGTAGGGATTACCAGCCCGCAACTGGGTGCAAAATTTCGTGTTGATCTAATAGTTAAAATTTGAACAAGCACGTAAAAGCTCCAGACCTCACGTCAGTGCTTTTCTAGAATTTTTTGTGTCAACAACCGGCCTTCGATGGTGCATCCAAAAAACTATGAACAACACTGTTCACCATCAATTATACGCTTGTACAAGTTTTGTCGAAAATGGACCGTATATTCAAACAAAACAATGTACATGAGTTACGGCCAACATTGCTTCGGTGAAATCTCAGCTGAACTCAATTGCCGAGTCAGTTTGAGTTCTTCAATGTCAAATGCTTCTCGAAACTACGATGATGGTGTCATATTCAAAACCATTAATGCTGATGTGGTTGTTATCTGAACGATTAAATTATCATCAGTGGATTGCAACTAATTCAGATATTCATTTAAAATTAATTCAACAATCGTACCAAGAATTCTTCGTAAATATGCTGGTTGGAAAGGTTTCCCTCAATATAATTATACTGATCTGCTCGTGTAATTTGAGTGGTTGGGAATTAAAGAAATGTAAGGATCCACCCACGAAGATTATTCGTATTTGAAATAATTGAGTGCTCGTTTTAAACATGCAAAACATCGTCGATAATTCAAAATGATAAAATCTCCAACCGCTGTACAGGCTGCGCCACGAATGGAGTTTCATTGTAACTCCGTCTCTGTAGTAACTTTGCTCATTTTACTGAAGTAAAGGGTGTTTTTTTAGAGGTATAGAACTTTGAAATGGAATAAAACAACAATGAATTTTTAATATTTACATGAAATCGACTTTTTTTTTTCCAAAGATAATATTTTGGCATTATAATTTAAATATAATTAATTTCTTGTTACGACCGCCACGGCTGGATCGAACGTAATCTAATCTGGAGGTCCAATTTTCAATCACTTTTTCCAACATTTGTGGCCGTACATCGGCAATAATGCAGCGAATGTTGTCCTGCAAGTGGTCGATCGTTTCGGGTTTATCGGCGTAGACTAGCAACTTCACATAACCCACGATCTTGGAGGCCAATTCACGAACCCGAAAGTGAAATTATGTCAAACGTCTCCTTCAGTAAATCAATTGTGGCACGAGCTATGTGACATGTTGCGCCGTCTTGTTGCAACCACAGCTGCTGCACATCATGGTTGTTCAGTTGAGAAACGAAAAGTTTAGTAATTATGGCTCTATAGCTGTGGACAATGGCGGATAGACTGATTCGGGTCTTCCTCTATACTGCGCTCTACAGCAGCAATGGCTTCTTCTGTTCCCACTGTACTACGTCTCTGTGGATGCGTATTATCAGTTACAGTAAACGTGGTGCGAAAATGGTCCATAGTTGGTCGAATTAGTTGCTCGGATGGATGATTATGTTGACCGTAAAATGGACGTAGAACTCTCTGAAGAAGAATCTTTGGTCAAATTCAATTATGTCCGTCCGTCCGCCGTAAGTGCTCTTACTTTCGAAGGAAAAGATTGAACGACTTGAAATTGTCAGATTAGGTTTGGAGTCCAAATATCTCGGTTAAGTTCGTGGGTGGAATCGGTTGGATAGTTTCGGAGTTAAGCCCATTTGAAATTTTAAGGTTAACTCCTCGATATATCATGAAGTATTGACTCGATCGAATTGAAACTCAGTGGACCGTTTTGGAAAACCAAAGCGCAACTTAGAGCAAAATTTCGTGTGGATCCAGTTGTTAGAAAATTCCAAAAAAAATTTTATTCAAACATTTCTAAAATTTTTGATGGAAAATTTGTTTTCTCTGAAAATATTGATAAGATTCCAATGTTATTTAGCACGAACCTTAGAGTCAGTATTTAACAACAATGTTCCAGATTTCAATTCGATCCGATATTTACTTTCGGAGATATAAGGGAAAAAATGTGCCAAATTTCGTTGTTATTTGGAATTTTAACGTTATTTCCGCAATATCTCAAGAAGTACAAATGCAATCAGATTGAAACTTCGTAATCAGGTGGAGATTACTAACGCGCAAGTAGCTACAGAATTTCGTGTTGATTTAATTGTTCAGAATCTGAACAAGCGCGTAAAAGCTCCTGACCTCACGTCAGTGCTTTTCTAGATTTTTTATTATACTAATTTTGTTCACAGGGATAGGACGGGTGGAAATGAAACGACCAAGTTGTACTAAGCCGACGTTTCGTCGATATATTTGGATTTTATCAAGGCTATAGAGAGAGACTAAAAGAGTTACAAATTAAAACACAAAAAATATATATAAAGTATAAATAAAATCATAAAACATCTTTTATTATATTGAATCGATGGCCACTTGCTGCTGAATATTCAATGTATCTAATGTCATGTTAGTTTAATTACTGGACACTATATGGGCACATGCCTAATGGTCATATTCGCTCTGGGACAGTTGTTTTGAAAACCCTTCGAAATGTACAAGCTTGTCATATATGAAATTGTCTGAGATATTCTATTTTTTATAAAGAAACTTTAATGCACGTATATCAAAATAAATTTATAACCATTTTTCTCAGACACAAGCTGCGCAGAGATTGAATCATCAATACAATTCAGTATATTGATAACACCGCTAGAGTGATTCATTCATTCGAAAAATCACACATGAATATGATGTGCTAAATGAAATTAGCGCTCTCGTCAATGTTATTGCACTGTTTACTACAATGATGACTCAATGAAATCTCTGCCGTATAAGTCAGGGAAGTTATAAAATTTTAACGATCAATCCCTGCCTATGTCTTGTCACCTGTCTTCGGCGATGGATGATGTCAAATGTTGAGCCACGAATCTGTTAATAACGAGCCGGTAAAACATTTTGTTATAGTTTTTCTCATCACCAGAATATTATACTGAATCGATGGTCACTTATAGTTACTCCATATTCCATGTCTTCTAATGTCAGGATAGTTTAATTACTGAACACTCTATATATAATGATCGTATTCGCTCTGGGACACTTGTTTCAACATCAGCCCTTCGAAATGGAGACGCTAGACATATGAAAAATTGTATGAGATGAACTCCCTGAAGAGGAATCCGTGGTTAAATTCAATGGGGGTTTTTCCTGAATTTGGGTTATTACTGGAAATGCAAATTTGAACATAATTATTATGGGTTTGATTCATCATTTTCCCAAATTACCTTCAGAAAGTATTAAAAATCAGGTTGCAAAATTGGGGTTTGGGATTTGTCAGGCATGCACGAAGTGACAACGGTGTTTAGTAGAAGAGCTTTTTCTGCTATAGAATAATGAAATATTTATTCCGTTTCTGTGGTACACATGTGTTCTTCGTCAATATAACCAAACAATTTCCGTTTGCGACTTGTCAGTAATATGACATTATGACAGTCTGTACTCTTCTTTTTCTATTCCTTGGTCGTTGTCTTCTACTCTAACCAGATCGAAGTATAGCTATCTCTGTTTTCCTAAGCAAAGTAACACATTTGACGTCCTTTTCTTTCCGAGAAAGCTGAATTCGACGTTGCCATATCGTGCACTCATGACAAATCCCTTTAAATGCATATCCCCATTTTTATTTTTCAGTTTTAGGTGATCAAACATTTTTTTAAAATACAATATTGAAATTATATGTTCGAAATGTGATGTTCTGAAGGTTTTTCATGAAAATTACTGCATTTTCGTTAAAAGGAAAACCCCCATTGTGTCCGTCCGTCCGTATGTGCTCTAACTTCCGAATGAAAAGACTTAGCGAGTTGAAATGATCAGATTAGGTTTGGAGTTCGAATATCTCAGTTGAGGTCGTTAATGGGTGGGATCGGTTGGATAGTTTCGGAGTTAGGCCCATTTGGAATTTTGAGGTTAATTCCTCGATTTCTCATGAAGCATTGATTCGATCAAATTGAAACTTCGTGGACAGTTTTGGAATACCAACGCGCAACTTAGAGCAGAATTTCGTGTGGATCTAGTTGTCGGAAAATCAAAATTTATTCGAAACCTTTAAAATTTTTGAGGAAAAAATGTTTTTCTCTGAAAATATCAATTAGAGTCAGTATTGTATTTAACAACAATGTTTCAAATTTCCATTCGATCCGATATTTACTTTCAGAGATATAAGGAAAAAAATGTACCAAATTTCGTTGTCATTCGGAATGTTAACGTTATTTCCGCGATATCTCAAGAAGTACAAATGCAATCAGATTGAAACCTCGTTCTCAAGTGGAGATTACCAACACACAAATAGGTACAAAATATGGTCTTGATCTGATAGTTAGAATTTAAAAAAGCGCGTAAAAGCTCCTGACCGCACGTCAGTGCTTTTCTAGATTTTTTTCAAATCCAAACATAAATGCAGGTATATCGATATTAATTTATAATTATTCTTAGGCGCCAGATGCGCATCGCAGAGATTGAATATCGCCAATACTCAGTATTTCGATGATACCCGTAGAGTGACTCATTCGAAAAATCACACAGGAATACGATGTGCTAAATGAATTTAGCGCTTTCGTCAATGTTATTGCACAGTTTACTACAATGATGACTCAATGGAATCTCCAGCGTATAAATACTTCAGGGAAATTATAAACTTTTAACGATCTATCCCTACCTATGTCTTGTTACATCTCTTCAGCGATGGATGATGTCCAATGCTAAGCCGCAATTCTGTTGATAACGAGCCGGTAAAACATCTTGTTCCATCTCTTCTTGTGGCCACAATATTATATTGAGTGGATGGCCCCTCACAGCTGCTAAATTTTTCCGAGTTTTCTAATGTCAGGTTAGTTTAATTACTGAACACTCTATATGGATAACTGCCTAATGGTGATATTTGCTCTGAGGGTACTTCGAGCAAATGAGATCAACCTTTTCAGATGACAATGACGTGATCTTAAATTGCTCTTTTTGTTAACGTTGATCTATTTGGGTAACTGGGTTTCTACCGCAATAAAAAAATGCTTGATAAGATAGAGGATTTTATGAACGGTACATTCTATGATAAGATCTGATTGAAAAACCCACCAGAAGTAAGACGTATCAAAAAGCATAGATAAACTCGAGGAAAGAACTGCTGTGAATTGGTTTATCACTTGGAACACAAAATATTAGATTTGTATGTTTTTCTCAATTTATTCCGGTACAATATCCTCATAATGTATACAGTGCTTTCATGATGAAAGGAACAAATTCATTTAAAAATTAGGTTTCTATTTCATGTTAAAATCCTCGGATATGTCGATTATTATATTTATTTGGGCATTTTTTGCAATAAGAATTTTGTATACATGGTGTCTCATTTGAGAGCTATGACTTAGTCATAACTTTTTTTGAATGTATATTATTTCACTTTACAATTCTTCGATGAATTCTTATTACTTTTTGTGAACATTCCATATGCCTAAACTCGATGGATTCCCAGATAAAACGGAGATAGTGCATAATAAAAATACGATATGAAAACACACAAATGTAATTCCTATTTAATTATTGATGTTCAATCTGTTGTCCGTTTACTTCGAGGCATTTCTGCATTCGATACAATGTTTCCCGTTGCACATTTTCAATTACTTCTGGACTGATAAGTAATAAGAATTTATCGTAGAATTGTAAAGTGAAATAATGTATAGGGTATTACATTTAAATAAATGTAATGACGAAGTCATAGCTCTCAAATGAGACACCCTGTATACAAAATTTTAATTGCGAAAAAAGTCCAAATAAATATACTAATCGACGTGTCCGAGGATTTTAACATGAAATAGAAACCTAATTTTTGACTTAATTTGTTCCTTTCATCATGAAAAGATTGTATTAAACGCATATACGAACCAAATTCTCCTTTTTGCGCGCATGTTAAGGGCGACAGCAGGCTATAATTTTGTTCTAATGTCTGTAAGTTTCCAATTTATTTGGGAAAAAGGTCTCAAACGACTAGGTTGGACTCACTGATGAGAAATCCATTGTGAAAATCGATTCTGACGGGCAGACTGTCCGGCCGAGTACACGATAATTGTAGAACGTAGGAAGCTAGCAACTTGAAACTTTCAGGTTGAGGCGCGCATCAGAATGCCGCGGTTAAGTTCGTCAATGGGCAAAATCGGCCCAACGGTTTCAGAGCTATATTCATTTGAAATTCGAGATTATTTTCCTGATATTTCAGAATCCACAGAAGCGATTGGATTGAAAAACTTGGCAGTTAGTTGGAGCGAAACGACGTTCAACTTAGAGCAGTATTTCTCAATGCTATGTAAAAGGGAATAATGGGAAAAGGAATACAGTACCCAAAACTTTCAAGCAAATACCGTTAAATGGTATACAGATGGTTCTAAAACCACGATGGGGGCCGGCGCTGGAGTATACGGGCCTAAAACCAAGTGTACACTATCGCTGGGCTCCTACTCGAGTGTTTTTCAGGCAGAAATAATTGCAATCGAAAAATCAATAGACATAAACCTGGAAAGAAATTATCAAGGGTGTAACATAGTGATCCATTCTGATAGTCAGGCTGCTATCAAAGCACTGGACTCCTTCATCGACTCAAAGCTGTTATGGGAGTGCCGAAGGAAACTCAATGAAGTAGGCAAGAATAACAAGGTCTCCTTAGTCTGGGTTCCTGGACACTCAGGAATCAAAGGAAATGAAGAGGCTAACACTCTAGCCAGAAAGGGAGCACAAACGCTACCTACTGGCCCAGAACCTTTCTGTGGTATAGGCAAATGCATCTATAAGAAAGAGTTTTTGGAGAAGGAAGAAAATGAAAGAGGGGCACTCCGAAGGAATTCTCCAGGAATGGAACACTCTAAAAAGTTCCTTCGGAACTTTGAAATTGCTAGGTCAAAAAATCATTTCGATCTCAGTTAGAACAAGTTACGCCTCCTCACCGGTTTCCTCACAGGACACTGTCGCCTGAGGAAGAACAAGATGAGAATGGGCTTATCAGAAACTGACGAGTGCAGATTCTGTGGGGAAGAGGAGGAAACTCCTGTTCACCTGATCACAGAATGTCTCGCCATTGTGAGCCCTCGCAAGAAATATCTTGGACAGGAGCATAATATGAGACCTCAGCCTCCTTGAAGCCCTCACAGATATTAGAATTCATCAGAGCTCTAGAGCTGGAGGGCGAGCTGTAGGTATCGCATGCGAAAACAGCTCTACCGAGGGGGCACAATAGAACTTAAGATCGCAGTGGAATGTAAACCCTTACCAAACTAAACTATTACTAAAACAAGAGCAGTATTTTGTTGAAAACGTCACGTCAGTGAAAATTTATTTGAAATGAATATTTTCCGGAAACTATTCATCATATTCCAAGAAATATTTTATTAGAACCTTGACCTTTATATTTTACATCCATGTATCAAAATCCAGTTCGACTCGATCATAATTTTTGGAGATATTAAGAGATGATAACTCAAATTTCGTGGTTTTTCCCTCGGTATCCTTGTTTTTTCCGAAATCACTCAAAAAATACGGATTCAATCATGATGAAACTTGATAATTAGTTTGAAATGCCGATGAACAACTTTGTGCGAAATTCTTGATGATCGTGGCAGAACAGTTTGAAAAAAAACCTAGAAAAGTCAGTAGCTTTCGCGCGCATATTCGAATTCGTTGCCAAAGCGGGTCATCTCCTTTGAACATGCGCTTGAAAGCTGCTGACTTCACCTCAGTGTTATTCTAGGTTTGCTTCATATTTTTTTCGACTTCGCACTAGGGCTGAGATATACAGAGTGGCACCTATTCAAATTGACACACTCTGATCTGTCAATATCATTCGATAAAAACCTCTCGCCACACCTTTAATTTCCGGCGACCCTCGTAGGTCCCAAATTGTAGGAAATCATTCGTAGTCCAAACAAACACTCATAATAACAAACACTGATCTGAAAAAAACCATTGATTTCCAAAGATCATTCATGAGTTTCGCTTTAATGAATACGTGTTTTGTATTGAATATATCTTATTGACGTTTATTGCTCTACACTCTATTATTATCATGATTAAAATTAAATGTTGTTATCGTCGGAAATCTAATTATATAATTATCAAAATGCGTTCACATAACTTCGTGATGGTCGTATTTTCTCGATATCTAATCTGACCTTCGGAACATAACGACACAGTGTAATGATTTTGGTAATGATCAGCTGAAGAGCAGTGAGTAAAATGGATCATTTTCAACCTCTTGATTTTGTGTCCTAGCCTTGATATGTTATCTCTGTCATGATGGCTCTACGTGAAAGTGAAAGTTCAAGATGTGTCAGATGATAAATGCACAGCACTCGGAATATTTAATTATAGAGGAATCATATTTGGAACTCTTGAAGCTTTTTCCATTTCACAATTTTCCAATTGGATGTAAGCATTAGCTTGTTTCGAAGTACTCTCGTTCACTATCTCTCATGGTCTGTCTGCTCATGTAGAATCTCTCTCGCAGTTTCGAGTTGGAAATTATTCACTGATGGTTCGATATATGTACAAGCGTTTCTGCATAAATTTTCAAACATGAAAAACATGCATAATTAAAAGTGACTTTATTGTTTTTCGAAATGAACTCAGTGACATTTGAAGCTTCAAATACAGGAGAAAAACTTGACGGACCTCATTTTTTGGCAACAGAATCAACATATTTAGAACATGCTATAATTACGACATCAACGGCCGACCGTAAACACAATACCTTCCGAAAGAAACAACTTAGAAACTCGATATTTGTAGAGAAGGTTTGGACCTTAATTACGAAGGCCGAATTCGTGAATGGGTAAGATCCACCCAATTATTCCGCAGATATACCCATTCGGAATTTTATTTTCCCAATATTTCCAAAAATACAGATTAGATCGAATTGAAATCCAGTACTATATCGAAATATGACAGTTCGAAGGTTCATACAGAATTTAATGAGGATAATATGATGAGGAAATCACAGAATATTAAATATTTGAAAAAAAAATTTCGCACAATGTTTTCCTTCAACATTTTCGAACTAGCTGCCAAGTTTCATCACGATTGAATCAGTAAGTATTTCTTGAGTTATACCGAAAAAAACAACGATATCGTGAAGAAGAAATTCTACATATTTTTTCCCAATATCTCCTGAACTAATAGCCGTATCGAATTGTAATTTGGTACACTGCTTTGAAATATGAATTTCAAGTTAAAACTGAAACTGTTCTCGAATATGAGCAATAGTTTCAGGAAAAAAAATTTTTCGAAAAAAATATTTTTTTTTAAATTGAGTGACTATACGATTTCAACAAAACTTTGCTCAAAGTTGCGCGTCGTTATGCTCCAACCAACTGCTAAGTTTCAATCCAATCGCTCTAGTAGTTCCTGAAATATGAGGGAAAAAACCTGAAAATTTCAAATGGCTATAACTCCGAAACTATTCGGCCGATTTGACCCATTAACGAACTGTACCGCGGCATTCCGATGCGCGAACTACCCTACAAGTTTCAAGTCGCTAGCTCCGTTCGACAGTTATCGTGTCGAACAGAATCGATTTTGACACCGGATTCGTCATCAGTGAGTCCAACCTAGTCGTTTGAGACCATTTTCGGCGCAATCATCGAAAATTACAGCAATTTGGACAAAAGGATCCTAGAACATGCGCGCAAAAAAGTAGATATACATTTCCGGTGTGAACAATGGTCACGTTAACCATGTAAATCGCTGACAGTCCCTCTACGCTTGTGCGAACTACCCGATTCTGAAGCAGTTCGGACTCTTTCGCCCGAACTCCTTTCACAGTTCTAGAACAGTTCGGAATCGATTTTGACAATAACCAAACCAGGATTACCCTAACCTTAAACCGATACTGAAATGAACCAAAACACAAAATCGCGACCGCGTTTGCTCGCACCGTTCCCAACAGTTCTGAACTTGGAACTCAAAACAAAGCTACACGTTCACTCTGGTCTCTGATTATTGAGAATCGGTGTTTTTTCGACCACCTTATAATTTATATTCTTGCAGACAAAAAAACGTTCATGATGTTGCGCCATCGCCCTTACTTCTTGGTGAAGCACAACGATTCTACCAGTAAATGTTCGTTGCCTCATATTCGTTTATATACAGCCTTTCGAGGACGACCTATATTCGGGTTAATTCAAGAAATTGCTAATTGTAAATTGGCCGTTGTGTTCTTTTTGTTTTTTCGGCTGGAGGCTTGAGAAAGTTCGACATAATGCTAAGTTGCATTTTAATGTATTGGATTCAGCGGATGTGAACGCAAGAGCGGCTCTCGTCTGACATTGAGTGATGAGTTCAAGAACGAATCCAAATTTCTGGTCATATTGAATTTACTGGTTGTTAGCGAGGCTAATAGATGAAAGTACAGAGGTGACTTTAATGAGGCTGAGCATGGGAAGCATACAGCATCTTTTCGGTTTTCTTTACAGTCCTGGAGATCATGCCACATGTTTCATGAAGCCTTTGCTTCAAGTTGAAATTTTACATAATGGTATACACAGGGTATATCTGAATAGCATCGAAAAAAATTAAGGGGTGATTTTGTGAGGAAAATTATGGTATGTATTTCGTATGAAATTTTTTGATAAACCTCCCCCCGAAAAACTTACACCCCTCCGAAGATAAACAAGAAAAATTGTTTTTCTTTTCATCTTCCCTGTATATTAACCTGAAGATACAAAACTTGGTAAATATTATTTGTCAATAAAACTACACGTTTCGAAATATTCTCAACCCTGAAGTATGCTTAGAAGGGGTTGAAATAGTCAACCCCTAAGATATTTTTTCTTATAGAAGCGTTTCCAAAGTTGGCAATTCCGAAAACTTGACAACTCGGTTTTTACGCGCTTGTTCTGGGAAACAACGCGTTATCATTTCGTCACGATGTCTGTAATTTTCGAATTTTGAGCCAAAATTGGTCTCAATCGACTAGGTTGGACTCAATGATGAAGAATCCGTGGTCAAAATTGATTCTCTCCGTCCGGCCGGCCGTGCCACTGTAACTCTCGGAAGAAGAGACCTAGAGTCTCGAAATTTTCAGGTTAGGTTAAGATCCTGAATATCTCGGTTGAGTTCGTTAATGGGCCAAATCTGCCGAATGGTTTTTGTGCTACAGCCATTTGAAATTTTGATTCTTCAAAAACTCGAAAAATATTTATCTGATCGAAATGAAACTTGATTTGAAGATGAACAGTGTCAATAAGAAGAATTATCCATGGAAAAATTCGAAAAAATTTTTTTTTCTTTAAATTTTTATATTTCATTAAAATTTCACCATTTCGCAATGTGAACAAGCGCGTAAAAGCTGCAGACCTCACGTCAGTGCTTTTCTAGATTTTTTCAAATGAGAACCTCATTTTTTATGGCCGTATTTGAATTTACGTTGAAAAATAATGCAAGTGTGGAAGTAACAGCAATGCCCTTAAATTCATATTTTTTGAGATATTCGTGAAAAACAACCTACACACATTTTGAATTTAATTCTTTTCAGAAAGAAAATTATTGTCTGGAAAGGAATGGAGGACATATTGAATTTCAGATTGTATTCATAGACATTCTGAATTTTAGGTTCGCTGGTATTTTTACAAGATTGATATTAGAAATGTAATCGTGACTGCATATCTCAGAAAAAGTGAGTTTCGGGGTATGGGTGTTATTTCCTCACCTACATTCTTCTTCAACGTATATTCCAATATGGCCATAAAAAATGAGGTTCTAATTCGAAAAAATTGAGTTTTCACGTCTTCGAAATTGCCAACTTCGACAACGCTTTTGTGACTTCCTGTATCATGGGTTTCAATTTTGACTATAATGACAGAAACATTGTTCTTACTCCTCACGGAAGGCTAAAAACGGCATTTTTTCAGTGAAGCCTGAAAGATATTCATGTTTCAGCAGAGCACCATTTTCAATATTTTCAGTGGAATTTCACGTTAAAAAAGAATTTTCTGCCAGAAATTCAGAAATTTCATACTAGGGCACCTCAAAATTTAATAAGAATCCCCCGAATCTCAAAAAATTTACATTCAGTCATCTCTCTAGTCAAAGCTTACGTCCGAAATTGCAAACGTGAATTTCGATTCATTCGCAAAAATATTAACGGTATTCGTGGGACACCGGGTATATTATTGAATTTTCGAACCAACTTTTGGATTTGATATACAGGTGTCGTTAGTATTTCCTTTTGATCGAACGGACCGGGCTTTTCGAAAACAGGTTTGCGTTGCTCAATTCTCGAAAATATCAATGGAGTCCATCGTAATGTGACATACTTATTGAACCAATCGATCAGTTAATGTAATAAACTGATGCAATTTCGATAAAACTCCCTCTATTCTTGATTACCGGCTACTGTGTTTTCGACACTGCCATTTTTGATGATAACAAGTGACAGTCGTGCTAAACTGGAGCAAGTGTAATAACTTGCACAACACATTCACCTTATTATACGTAAAAAACAGGCTGATATTTAAAACTGGGCGTAAATTCGGCACATAAATCAGAAATATCACAATTCGAAACAGAAACATCATTAAGTATCCAGAAGTTATTTTGAAATTTGGTCAAGCGGAGATACTCAGCATAATCATTATAATGTAACAATCGGGGAAATGCTACAGAACTTCACCGTTGAGGGAGAAAGTTAATAAGCTTTTAAAAAATTGCACAAGACGGATAACCCTGTAATTTGCCCATATAAACAATAACAGTCGCCAATTGTGACCTTGCAGCACAAAAGAAAGACCATAATTGACTCCGAAATGCATCGATAAGCGTGAAATATGAGACCTGAATTGATTATCTATAGTTATATAAAAGTCTGCGATCATTGTGAATTTTCGCGCGCTTGTTCTAGGGAACAGCGCGTTATCATTTCGTCACGATGTCGCTCAATAGAATTAAGGACATTCTGCCCAAGAATTGTTTGATGAATGTTTATTTTAGCTTGGTGTATAGTCATCTTTCGTATAACATCTTGCTCTGGGGTAGCTGTACTGACATCTCCAGAGTATTCATAGCACAGAAACGGATTATACGTGCAATATTCAAGCTAAATTCGATGGATTCGTGCAAGCAAGTTTTTGTTGAAAATGAAATTTTAACTTTGCCATGTATTTATATTTTCAAGTGTTTGCTATATGCCAAGGATAACAACTGCAAATGGAAGAAATTGTCAGAACATCATAGCTATAAAACCAGAAATTCTCAAACTTTATTACTTCCTAAACATAGGACTCATAGATTTGAATGCTCTCCTATACAGGGTCTTTCACGAGGAACCTCACCCATATTTATACGGGAAACTACTGAACGTATTTTCATGAAATTCAGCACTTATAAGTATTTCACGATGCTGATGAAATCTAAAATATTTTCAAGGCATGAGCACCTCCGGTTTTTCCGGAAATGACGTCAACTTCCGTTTTTCAAATTAGAACACCATTTTTTTATTGCAGAAATAGATTCCTTAGAAAATTTCAATTTATTTTGATGTAACATTTTTCAGTTTTGGTTGGAAAATTCTCTCTGAGCGGGAAAATTCGAAAAAAAAATCGAAAATAGAGCTCCGCTGAAACAAGAATAACTTCGAGGTTTTTCGATGGAAAATTTACATTTTTGGGATTTTTCAAGATGTAAGATTGATGTATCCACTTTAAAAATCGAAATCGCGATTCATGATACAGGGGGTGAAAAAATCGCTTTCAAAGTTGGGGATGACAAAATCGTGAAAAATCAATTTTTTCAAATTAGAACCCCATTTTATTATGGCAGATATTGAATCTACGTTAAAAAATAATGTGAGTGTATGCATCACACCCTTGCCCTAAAATGGATATTTTCTGAGTTATTCACAAAAAACTGTTTTTCGTCTTGAATTTTCAGCTATTTCTATTCCCTTCACGCCAAAAAGATGAAATTTTCAGGAACTGTTATTTGAACCATGCTGTAGATTTTTCACCCCTTCTTGAAACCGACTTCAAGTTACTATTAGGAGAACCATGGCAAACTCTCGCAGTTATAACTAGAGAAGATGCTCAAAGTTTTGACCGTTAATTTCTAGACATTTATTTATACGTCTCAGGAATGCTTCGTGCGTTGCTCTTCTTATTTCATCGGGAGGAAGAGATCTGCAAAAGTGTTTAGAAACCAAATTGAGTTTCAAAACTATGAATCTAAAAATCTAAACAAACCTGAACGCATTTCTGACTCGTTCTATGCAGTCCTTTTTATCAGTCAGAGGAGTTGAGTAGACAATATTTTTTATCCTACCCCAAACATAATAGTCTAAAGGAGTTAAATCGGGAGAACGTGGTGGCCAAAGATGTGGATCATTGTTCGCCAACCATCGATCTTCAAATAGCCTGTAGAGGATATTTGACACATTGAGTGAATTGTGTGGAGGCGCGCCATCTTGTTGATACCATAAGTCATTATGGTTCTGTACTAGCGGCTCAATTATTTGAGTCAATATGTCAGAATATCTATCTCCTAAGGGAGAACATTCTTTAAATAATGCAAACATGTGTAGTGTTCTATCTTACCAGCTAAAGTCCCATCATAAATGTGAACATCGAGAATTGCATTATTTTTAATGGCGCAAAAAACATTGAAACTCCAGGTCTCTTGAAAGTTCCATTGTCTGAAGTGGTGGTTGTTCTCTTCATCCCAATAATGACTGTTATGCCTATTGAAAGAACCATTCTTTGTGAATTTAGATTCATCTGTCCAAATTATACAGTCCAAAAAGTTTTCATTCTCTTGAAATCGAATCATCATAGCTTCGCAAAACTCTGTTCTCCTGACGAAATCAGTTTCCTTCAAATGCTGTACCCTATTGAATTTATATGGGTGCATTTTATGTTTTTTTAATATTCTCCAAACACTCGATTGAGATAATCCCAGATCAATCTCGGCATCTTTCAGAGAATTTTGAGGATTCACACGAAAATATGCAAGAACTGTAATTTCGTTGTTCTCATCTTCTACTACACTTTTTTCTCTGTGTGTAGTTTTCTTAACGAAAGATCCGACATTCCTCAAGTTTGTCATGGTTCTGTTAATGGTATCTCTCGTTGGTCTGGGTCGGTCAGGAAACCTCTCAATGAACAGTCGAATCGTTCTATCTACAACTTTATTACATTCTCCATGAAGTAGAATGAGATTTAAATAATCTTCATTGGTAAAATTAGGCATAGTGATCGATTTTATAACTTAATACGAATTATCACCAAATTAATAGTAAACACAAAATGCTACTGAATAAAGAGGAATTTGGCAGATGTAATTAATGATATCTATCATTAAAAAAAAATAATGTAAAACATGGTAAGTTTTTGCATATGGTTCATAAGGAATTATTTATTTATCACTGGAGAGAAAACCGATGGCCGATTAGTTGAAATAAAGAGGTTTCCGATACAAATTCGAATCCAAATTCGCCATTTATTTAGGAACAACCTGTAACTTTTTTCTCTTGCATATTAGGGTAGTAAAATCTAAAACATGGTTTAAGTAACCGTTCCTGAAAATGTCATCTTTTTGGCGTGAAGGGAAAAGAAATAGCTGAAAATTCAAGACGAAAAACAGTTTTTTGTGAATAACTCAGAAAATATCCACTTTAGGGCAAGGGTGTGATGCATACACTCACATTATTTTTCAACGTAGATTCAATATCTGCCATAAAAAAATGGGGTTCTTATTTGAAAAAATTGATTTTTCACGATTTTGTCATCCCTAACTTTGAAAGCGATTTTTTCACCCCCTGTATCATGAATCGCGATTTCGATTTTCAAAGTGGATACATCAATCTTACATCTTGAAAAATCCCAAAAATGAAAATTTTCCATCCAAAAACCTCGAAGTTATTCTTGTTTCAGCGGAGCTCTATTTTCGATTTTTTTTTCGAATTTTTCCGCTCAGAGAGAATTTTCCAACCAAAACTGAAAAATGTTACATCAAAATAAATTGAAATTTTCTAAGGAATCTATTTCTGCAATAAAAAAATGGTGTTCTAATTTGAAAAACGGAAGTTGACGTCATTTCCGGAAAAACCGGAGGTGCTCATGCCTTTAAAATATTTTAGATTTCATCAGCATCGTGAAATACTTATAAGTGCTGAATTTCATGAAAATACGTTCAGTAGTTTCCCGTATAAATATGGGTGAGGTTCCTCGTGAAAGACCCTGTATATGGAAGCATCAAATTGTTCAACCATCTACCACCTCCTATTAAGTCCCTGAATTCTAAGATGTTCAAAAAAGAAGTCAAAAACCTTCTTTTAGTAAAAGGCTACTACTCTGTACAAGAATATTTGTGTGACTCTTTGGTTTCTTAACTTTTACTGTTATTTTTTATCATAACTCATATTTTGACTTGTCCTATACACCATGTTGTGTCACAAAGGATTAAATAAAGTTATTATTATTATCATTATTATTATGTCTGTGATTTTCGAATTTAGAGACGAAAATGGTCATACACGATTGGGGTGAACTGCTTGGAGAAGAATCCGCGGTTAAATCCAGGCACGCAAGTAGGTGCAAAATCTTGTGTTGATCTTATAGTTATAATTCGAACAGGCGCGTAAAGGCTCCTGACCTCACGTCAGTATTTTTCTAGATTTTTTTGATCAGCAAAATCTGACGCTTCCACGAAAAATATCTCAAGAAATTCTAGGGAAGCACTGACGTAAGGTCAGAAGCTTTCAAGCACTTGATCAAATTCGTTGTCACAACAGTATTTTTTCTTATCGAGAGAAAAACAACGATACCGAGGAAATAAAACCGAAATTCGACTTTTTTCTCAATATTTCCAAAAATATTCATACGATCGCACTGGAATTGGGTACATTGGGATGTAGAATCATTTTTTGGGTTTTTCCTGGGTTTTCATTCCCAATATCTGAAACAGAACTATTACAATCGAATAAAATCGTTTTTTTCATGGAAAACGCCCTTGCGGATTAAACTAAACTGCTCCACATGAGTTAGGGATATTGACTTAAATTCCAAAAAAATATAGTTAAAATAAGATTTTTGTGATGAAAATTCATATTAATATGATTTCAAGTTGCAAATTAATTTTAGCCTGTAGGTCTGCAGCGTATACAGATTGGTAAAGAAAAATCGAGTAAAATAACGAAATTTTATTTCCAGAGAATTCAAGCATTTTAAGACTATCAATACAATGTATGGCCTCCACGGGCATCAATAACAGCTTGTCATCTTCTTTGCATACTTCACACGAGGTTGTTGAACATTTCTTGAGGAATTTGGTTGCATAAACGGGGCAGAAGCTCTCTCAGATCATTCAAGGATTCTGGGGTAGGTTAATGATTATCTAATCTTCTTTGGAGCATATCCCATGCATGTTCTATGCAATTCAAATCTGGTGAGTGCGGAGGTATTGGTGGATATGGAATACCAAGCTCCTCGCGCGCAATCTCAACTATGGCTGCACGGTGCGGTCTAGCGTTATCGCCTAGAAATTGAAAAGTTTCACCAATAGCAGCGTGAAAATTTGGCACAACATTGTCAATGACATGCTCCCTATAGTGTAAGGCGGTCATATTCCCAGGACAAATGTGTAGATCTGTGCACCGGTTGAAACATATCCCGGCCCATACCATAACACTACCCCCTCGGAATTGATGGACTTCTTGGACATAGCGACGATTACGGTGTATGCGTGGGATTGTCCATACCCTTATTCTTTGAGAATCTGGAAATCGTCCATATCTGGATTCATCAGTGAAAAGGACACTACGCCATTGATCGTTCCAATTGATATGTTGCCTTGCCCATTCCAGTCTTTGAATCTTATGGTCACGTGTTAATGGAACTCCTCCTAATGGACGTCTAGAACCTAGATTCACCTCTCTCAAACGTCGTCTGATGGTTTCGATGGAAACTTGGACCCCATCTTCATTTTGTAGAGTATTCCGTAGCATTCTACACGTAGATGTAGGGTTTCTTCTCGCCGAAACGGTGATGAAACGATCCTGAGCAGGTGTTGTTTTTCGTTGCCCACCAAGCCTTGATCTCTCCAACACGGAACCTGTCTCCCTGAACCTATTCCAAAGTCGAGATATCACACTTCAGCTGACTTGGAGCCTTTCCGCTACAACGACCTGAGTTAGGCCACCCTGTAGCATTCCGATAGCCCTATTAGCCTCAGCGTTTGCTAATTTACATCTTGGCATTTTCAGAAAACTCGTTTCAAATCGAAGCCGTTGATAAACTGACTCCATTTAAAAATAAGAACATGCATGAAGCACGTGCAAAGAACCAAACTTCAGAAAAAAGGCGACCAGATTGACGAAATGTCTCATACTGATTTTTATTGGATCGATTCAAGTTGTTATTGAGTTTTAAATGATTTTACAGTGATTTTCTCGAAGATTACATACTTTTAAAAACGATTGAATACGATATCCCTAACTCTTGTGGAGCAGTATATTTGTCAAGGGCAGTTTCTTGGGAAACAGATTGCCTAATGAAAAATACACGAATAATATAAACGACAGACAGAGCAAACTGAGACGTTTCAGAATTCAAATCTGAGTCTTTCATCAGACAAACGAGAAAATAGCTCTGAAAACTTTCTCGTTTGTCTGATGAAAGAGTCAGATTTGAATTCTGAAACGTCTCAGTTTGCTCTGTCTGTCGTTTATATTATTCGTGTATTTTTCATTAGGCAATCTATTTCCCAAGAAACTGCCCTTGACAAATAGTTTGATACTGCAATCCGCAAGGGAGTTCTTCATGAAACAAATATTTTTATTTAATTTTTGATAGTTCTGTTTCAGATATTGGGAGTGAAACCCCATAAAAAACCTAAAAAATGATCCGAGATAAAGGGTTTTCCAATAATAGGTGTTATTTTGAATAGCCCGCTATTTCGGTAGATGTCACTTTTGAAGCTGTCATTTTTTGACATCTGACAAGTATAAACTACGCCATTAATAAAAATGGAACGATACACGCTTCAACAATGCATTGAAATTATTAAAATTCACTATAAAAATGGTGAAAATTTGGCAGAGACGGTTCGTAAAACTCGAACAATTTTGGGTCGTCGTGAAGCACCTTGACGGACCGCAATAAAGAAATTGGTGGAAAAATTCGAGCTGTTGGGACAAGTTAGTGATGTGAAGAACAAAACCCGTGCACGTCGCTCAAGAACAGCCGGGAATATTGCTGCTGTAGCCGAAAGTGTTGAAGAAAACCCAGGTTTGTCCATTCCTCGTCGTTCTTTGGAATTAGGCATTCCACAAACGTCATTACACCGTATTTCGCATAGAGATTTGGGTCTTAAGGCTTATAAAGTTCAGTTAACACAAGAAATCAAGCCGGCCGATCATCAACAACGTCGTGTCTTTGCTGATTGGGTCGTTGAAATGCATGAAAATGATCCGGAATTCCATCGAACAATCATCTTGAGTGATGAGGCCCATTTCCACCTCGGTGGCTTCGTCAACAAGCAAAATTGTCGCATCTGGGGCTCGGAAAACCCGAGAGTTATTGTTGAAAAGCCTCTTTATCCTCAACGAGTGACTGTTTGGTGCGGTTTATGGTCCGGCGGAGTCATTGGACCTTACTTTTTCGAAAATGAGGCTGGAGCAACAGTTACGGTGAATGGATTGCGCTATCGAGAGATGATTAATGATTTTTTATGGCCGGAATTGGATGGTATTGATCTGGACAACGTTTACTTTCAACAAGACGGCGCTACGTGCCACACAAGCAACGAAACCATTGATCTTTTGCGGGAAAAGTTTCCGGGCCTTGTTATCTCTCGAAAAGGTCATCACAATTAGCCACCGATATCTTGTGATTCAACACCTTGCGACTTCTTCCTTTGGGGCCACGTAAAAGAGAAGGTCTACGCCAATAGCCCAGCGTCGATTCAAGACCTCAAAGATGGAACTCGTGAGGCTATCGAGGACATAGGGCAGCCACTTTGCGATTTGGTTATGGAAAATTTCATTAAAAGGATATGGTCCTGTAAGAGTGGTCGTGGTGGTCATTTGCCTGATGTTATTTTCCACTATTAACGGCATAGCTCTTTATAATGAAATAAACATCCGAGTAATGGTATTTTTCTTTGAATATTAAAATAACACCTCTTATTGGAAAACCCTTTATAAACTTTTACTTTTTCTGGTTCACATGAAATGAAAACGCAGAAATCCAAAGCAGTTAGAGATTCGTCTGGAGTTTACTATACATGATGATATTATCATAGACCATTCGTGGGTGGAGTAGTACTTGGTAGCAAGAATTATGTACTGATGACCTTATAAAGGTTATTTCAAATGAGCGTGCAGCCGTTCTTAATGTATTCTTGAACTGCCCACGCGGCGTAAGAACTATTCAGTTGAAGCATGCTGTAGAGGCTAATTGGTTCTCATTATGGGATGATGAAATATGTTCAAACTGGGTGCCTCAGCAGTCAACGAGAGATTTACTTCCTTCCAATTGCACCGGAAGCTTCAGTCAAATATCGAATAATCGATTGGGCATAATATAGTTTGAATTTTAGTTCCCAGCATTCATCGTATGGGGTCTTATTCCAATGGAGTTATGGTTAATTATCATCATTTTTGTATCGAGATTCAACCCTGAATGACAAATCGAAACGAGTAGTCATATCGTTTCATATTCATTCTAAATTCTTCCAAAAAATGTATCATTTGGCAATTTTGAAACAATATATTTGAAGAATCGAGGAAAAATAAAAACGCCCTTAGGGATTGCAATATTGAATTATTTGTCCAGAGTATTTTCTTGGAGAACAGATTGCCTAATGAACAATATAGGAACAATATAAACGAACTGTGAAGTTTCAGAGTACAAATCTGACTCTTTCATCAGATAAAGGAGAAATTTTAAAGAATTATTATCCTTCGATTTTTCGTTTTGAGTTAAGAGTTTTGTCAAATTAAAATTGTTGAGAAAACACATTTGGTTTGAAAATTTCTTAATTCTCCTCTCTTTCAAGTAAATTCGGCCAAATAGGGTCTATTTCTACAGAACAAGGAGCACAATTACTCTCTCCATTTAGCGAAATGCTCATTGTTCTGTAGAAATAGACCCTATTTTGTTGAATTTACTTGAGAAAGAGGAGAATTAAAAAACTTTCAATCCAAATTTGTTTTTTCAAAAATGTCAATTTGACAAAAGTCTCAACTCAAAACGAAAAAACGATAGAAAATAATTCTTGAAAGTCTCTACTTTGAAGAAAGAGTCATATTCGTCCTCTGAAACGTCACAGTTTGCTTTGTTTATCGTTTATATTGTTCCTGTATTGTTCATTAGGCAATCTGTTTTCCAAGGAACTACCTTGGACAAATAGTTCGATTCTGCAATTTGCAAGGGTTTTTCATGAAAAAACAATTTTATTTAATTTTAATAGTTCTGTCTCAGATATTGGGAGTGGAAACCCAGAAAAAAACCTGAAAATGATGTGAAATCCTCCCAAAATAAGCTTTAATCGATAAATAAATTTAAAATTTTACAACTCATTTTCGAGGGTCGTTTCGATCCAATTCTGTTGTACATTGCAGAAATGAATAGAAGGGAATACCTATTCTGACTTTCCACCTGAACATGAATATAATTCGATGAAAATCTCAGACCGAAAAATGAGAAAATTTGTAAGTAATTCACATGAATATTGAGAATAACCAAATCATACATACCATGAAGGATAGATAA
Source organism: Myrrha octodecimguttata (assembly GCA_958510865.1). NCBI lineage: Eukaryota > Metazoa > Arthropoda > Insecta > Coleoptera > Coccinellidae > Myrrha > Myrrha octodecimguttata. The sequence goes on along the minus strand of OY294065.1, from coordinate 31,490,172 downwards.
ACGAAAACAATTTTACCTGAGTTTCCTTGAACTAAATCAGGAATTTCGATTCAATTCGCACAAAGATGGTCTTGTTTACGAAAAACTAACCAAATAAAATAACCCTCAAATCTATCGATATTCCCACAAGATAAGGTGAACAGAATTAAAAGATTATAACTCCTTCACTGTAACTAATTGGCATTAATATTTCATATCTTCGTCCACGGGTAATTGCCAACCTTTTCAACAACCTTGAGGAGGTCCCATAATAACATATACATACTTTATTTCCTTGTTTGCTCACGAAATAATTTCATTTTTGTTGAGGCAGCCTTTGCTCGTTCTATAATTACCGAAACAGGGTGTGGCCACTTTATGTATCTCACTTTAATTGAATTTTTATCGTTGCCGTTAAAGAGACGAAATCTCCATCGAGAAAGTATGTCAAAAATCAGATTAAAGGCTCTCAAACATCACAAGTACATTATGCCGAGGTTTCATATCATTAGGAAATATCAGAAGTATCGTTACCGTTAATGAAATAAATATCCAAGTGACATTCAATACTTAACTGTCTCGATTATAAACATTACCATGTATTTAAACTGTTATTGTTCAATTTCACAAGGGTACTTATCCTGGCCCAGAAGCTACATCTCGCGTATATTTTATCAAGACTTTTAGCACGAGATAAAATCTTATTTGGCAGCAGGGAAAGCAGAGAATTCTCCAAAATTATTTCGGATCGAAATCATATGCTGTGGGCAATTCAGATACTTTTCGATGTTCTTTATTTCAACTAAAATCGATGACTTTTTTAAGTGATGGTTGAATCATACTTTAAATGAGGTCATGGACAAAGCTTAAATGGACACATGTATATCCCTAGGAAATTGGTAACTAATATACTATATAAAACTTGAAAATTGTTTTTGGGGGACTTCGCATTAATTTTCTGAAATAATAACTGAATATCAAATACAATTTTTATTTATAGAAAACACCCTCGAGGATTGCAGCACTGAAACTATTTTTCGAAAGTAGTTTCTAGAAAAACTGTTGCCTAATGAACAATAACAAGCCTTTTGAAAAATCAACATCTTCAAATAACCACAGTAATGTAGATCCACTTAATACGGGAATTTTTCGATTCTACTTCTTTTAACGCGCTTGTTCTAGGGAACAGAGCGTTATCATCTCGTCACGATGTTTGTAATTTTCGAATTTTGAGCCGAAAGTGGTGTTAAACGATTAGGTTGAAATCCCTGAAGAAGAATCCGTGGTCAAATTCAATTCTGTTTGTCCGTCCGTTCGTATGTGCTCTAACTTCCGAAGGAAAAGACTTAGCGACTTAAATTGTCAGATTAGGTTTGGAGTCCGAATATCACGGTTAAGTTCGTTAATGTGTGGAATCGGATATTTCGGACTTTGGCCCATTTGAATTCTTGAGGTTAATTCCTCGATATCTCATGAAGTATTGACTCGATCAGATTGAAACTTCTTGGACAGTTAAGGAATATCAACGTGCAACTCAAAAGAAATGTTAAAAAATTAAGAAAAAAATTTTAATCCAAAGATTTTTGAATTTTTGATGAAAATCTTTTTTTCTCTGAAAATAATGATTAGATTCCAATGGAAATTGGCACAAAGCTTAGGGGTTTAACAACAATGCTTCAAATTTCAATTCGAACCGATATTCACTTTCGGAGATATAATGAAAAAAAATGTGCCAAATTTCGTTGTTATTTGGCATTTTAACGTTATTTCCGCAATATCTCAAGAAGTACAAATGAAATTAGATTAAAACTTCGTAATCAGGTGGATATTTCCAACACGCAACTAGGTGCAAAATTTCGTGTTGATCTAATCGTTAGAATTTGAACAAGCGCGTAAAAGCTCCTGACCTCTCGTCAGTGCATTTTTAGATTTTTTTTCCATTGAGCAAAATACCGGAGAACTATTTGATTTTCGTTCTCAGATTATTTGGTTGCATCATCAGATTTTTGTGTTATTCTAACCTATCACGTGATTCTCAAAAAAATCTCTCACCACGATGGAGTGATCTTTCTAAAGCTAAAATAATCTTATACCAAAACTTTCAATGAAAAGATTTCTCATATTCTCCCTTCAAAATCTTCGAACAAAATGTGCAACGTGCAACGTCTTGAATGACGAATGCAATTAAAATATTATTGAAGTTAAAAACTTGTGAAAACGGTCACATAATAAAATACAATACAAAGTAATAGTAAACATAGTGTTTCATCTTCTGTCTTACGATTTAGAATCGTCAGTAGCAGTTATTCTATATAAGTTGTCAAAAATCTTACCACTTACTTCCACTAACACTTGATTACAAACGATCTAAGCTGTATATGCCTACTGACGAGCTTGTCAAATTATTCATAGAACAATATCGCCACGAGTTCCAAACCTTCTTCTGTCTTAAATGAACGAACTGCGGTGAAAAATTTAACTTGTCACGTTGTCAACGTTCCAGAAAAAATTTTCGTGCTAAGATATCAATATCGGAAGAGATTATGTGAAGGTATTACAGAAAAATCTGTTTTTTGATGTTTGTGAAAATTTTAAATGTAGAAGTGAAAAAAAATATTCAACAATACTCCACTATCAAAAACTGCAAATCCATAATTTGGTATTATCAAACAACATGTAACTTTCATTATAAAAATTGAGAAATACCTATACAGAGCATTGACCAGACAGCTATATTGAAAGATGTTTGATAAGTAAACTGAAATTAAGATATGTAAATTACCGTGCTAGAATTACCCCAGAGCATGTCTTTCGGAGTTTTGAAAAATTATAAATTGCATGGAGTGGGCGATTCCCTCTTATCTCAAGGGAACAAATTCAGATTGATTTATTTTATTACCATTTCATCGAAGTGTGAAAATATATTCCACATCTTTCTGTTTGTTCAGATACCTATAACCATTCGATACAATTCCGATAAACAAAGGTAGCCGATAAGAAAATTCCAAATCAATCACCAACGATTATTATAATAACTCCCATAAGGCTGCAGTATAATTGACAATATTAATTGAACATATTCTGCTTGCTTTTATATAACAGGGTGTGGTCTGTTACCCTGTCGCCATTTTTCAACAATCAACAATAAATTACGAGCCTTACAAAGCACAAATACCTCATATTTTTTTCGATAAGAATTAATTTCATTTTTGTTCCAAACGTTCGTATTGTTATCTGAATTCAAGAAATTCGAATGTGAATGATAAAGTTGTAAATCATGATCGCGATCAAAGCGTTCTTACTAAATCATAATAATGAATTTAACTTCCTATAGGTGTCACAAGGCTGCCTTAGTTCTATGCCTTCTCGATTGATATGCATTTCGAAACAACTTCTTTATAATACACCTAGCTGGAATTACATAGAAATGCATAGTTCTACCCTCCAGACGGTATTGCAAGGACGTTCACGTTGAGAACGCCTATGCAAATATCAAATCTGTCACTGTAATCACTCAAGTAAGTAGGTATCTCTTATGAGACACTGTCATTTCATATTTACTGCCCGGTATATTTATATTACAGGGTTATATTTCAGATAACCTACATGTTTTCAGAATAATGACTCTACAAATGACGTCAAGATACAAGGGAACTCAATTTAGATAGATCGCTTCACAAATCATCCTTCGACAAGGAAAGGGAAAAGATTACTTAAGAGGTTTGTGTTGTTGATTATTATTTAGCTGTGAATAATCTTGACGAAAATGTACATGATGTGTTCATGGAACCAAATTTTGTCGTTTGACCTGTCTGTCACAGATAATGATTCGGAAATACAGTCATTCGGAAAGAACATAGATCCTTTAATTCAGGGCTCTTTGCGCGCTTTCTTTGCGCGCATGTTCTGGGAGAACAGCGTGTTATCGTTTTGTCCAAATGTCTTTAATTCTCGAATTTTGAACCGAAAATGATCTCAAAAGACTAGGTTATACTCACTGATGACGAATCGATGATGTCTGGCCGTCTGGCCGTCTGGTACGCGCGATTACGAGCGTACGGAAGACTCTATCGACTTGAAAATTTTAGGGTTGGTTTAATTTAAAATTGCGGAGGTTAAGTACTTTGATGGGCAAAATTGGTCAAATGATTTCGGATTTATAGTCATTTGAAATTTTTAGGTTATTTTCCTGATATTTCGACTACTGAAGCAGTTAGTTGGAGCGTAAGGAATTGCAACTTCTTGCAAAATTCTATCGAGATCGTGCTGTCAGTATTGCACCCAATTTCAGTTCGATACGATCATAATTTTCGAAGATATGTCAATTTTCATGCTTTTTTTTAAGATATCGTTATTTTTTCCCCGAAAAACTCAAAAAATACTATTCCAATCATGATGAAACTCGGCAGCTAGTTTGGAAATGCTGATGAACAAATTCGTGCAAAATTTCGTGATGATCGTGTGATTAGAACAATTTGAAAGAAAAAATCAAATTTTTTTTCAAATATTTTATATTCTGTGATCTTTTATAATCAATTTCAAGCGATAGACCAAAAGCTCGGGTTATATTTACGGTTATCCAATCTGACATATAGGCAAAGGATAATCTGTTAATTCGGATAACCGTAACTATAACCGGAGCTTTTGGTCCATCGCTTGAGATCGCTTTAAATCTTGTAGCAATTTCAATCAAGCAACCACTAGAAATAAGATGAAGGCATCGTCCGGCTGTGGTTTTTATCGAAAATTAGATCAGTCGATTAAAACCGGCAGCATCACAATTGAGAACGACGATCATTTTTCAAGAACTAACTACAATAATTCGTTTGCTTCAGTTTACGCCTATTAATTACTGAACGACTTCGTGTATTTACCATTTTGCTTCAGTTCAGGTCCGGACTAATGAAATTCGTAACTTACAAATCATTCCTGAACAGATGTATATAGAGGATAAACCTGAAAACTATGCGAGATGATTACCTACATGGACGAGATTGAAGAAAGAAACCCTCAAAGATATGATTTAAAATACAGCCTCCAAAATATTAAGTTGATGAGAGCTTTATTTTTTATATATCTGCAGGTTGTTGTAAGAATTGTGAAATTCATTCACACGAAACTGCGGCACATTGGTATTTGTGAAGAATATGAAAGAATATTTTTTCTAAGCGAGAAATTTTTCTAATCGAGCAATTCATTCTTCTGTGATCGTTTCCGAAAAAAATTAGAATTTCTCTCCATTCGCTGATGGGGCCTTTTAAGTTAAGTTTTAAGTTTAACTCGATGGAACGTACTGATGAAAAATCTGATATGTTGCAGATTAAATTTGGTTTTTTAGGTTTTTTTCTGGGTTTTCATTCTCAATATCTGAAACAGAACTATATAAATTGATGAAAAATTGTTACTTTATAGAAAACGACCTTGCGGATTGCAGGATTGAACTATTTGTCAAGGTCAGTTTTTTGGAAAACAGATTACCTAATAAACAATATAGGAATAATATAAACAATAAACAAAGCGAGCTGTGTTAGTTTATTTGTGTCTCAGACATTAGGAAGGATAACCCATATGGGAAAGAAGTTTCAAGAGAAATCCTTCCAGAAAATATCCTTTAATCGATATATGATGTATCTTGAAGTACTCGTCAATTGAATATTATCCTCGGACTACTAAAAAAAAGTTAGTTACTGAAAAATTCCATTCAGCTTCTTCTTCAGTTCTCATGGCCATTATGAAGAATTATTTCCAGTCAAGTCCGACTCTGATCAAGCGAATTCAGACGATTTTTATCAGTACTATTTCGAGATGTGGATTGTTTTGAAATTTATTAGCAATGAATGTGCTTGGTGCTGTTTCTTTTTATGATTTACTGCGCAAATAAACGTCAATTCTCACTGATTTATTATATCTGCTGGACAATGCGAAAAAGGCGTACCATTCGAAAAAGTAAATCAATGGATCATCTAATGGTCATTGTCTGTGATATGTCTGGAAGCTGGAGAAATCACGCCTGGGGCATCAATTTCGCTATATGTTCCTATAAAGATCGATGGTTCACGCGAGAAGCTATAAGAGAAATTTTGTCAAATGTGAAGTCTACCCACCTTGATGAAACGTTTCTCTGGTGATAAAATATTCATATTATGAAATATCGATACAGACTTTGGCTACTCCTCATATATGGAGGGTCCATTCATTCTTTCTCACAGCCAGTAGGTCCGTGGGTTGTACAGTCTGTTATATCTTTAAAATTTCATTGTTGACGTGAATGACGTCAGAGGGCGAAAGTTGTTATAGATTTGAATTAAATAATTCGAACTTTGAAATTTACATAGTACAGAAATCTAGCTATGAATTGTGGAAATATCAAAGAACAAACTCGTAAATATACATGAAACCTATATTCACATACCTATTATAAGGTTACTGACTTAACCGCCTGTTGGAATCTCCAATCTACACGTGAATGATACTCTAATATCAACATTGTTTTCAACCCAGTACGTGCCAGATTTTAATGAGACCGAGCATGAATTTCCAGGTACATTAAGAAAATAAAATTTCGAATGGTTATATTTGCGGAGTTACTGTGTTTACTTTCGGAATTGTGCTCCAAAACTGCTATGCAAATAGGGAAACTCCAAGTTATTTCTTAAGGAGGATTTTGTGTTTTCAAGAGACCCTCGGTCCGATTCTAAACAAAATAATCCTCAAACTTGCAAAAACTTTTGATAAAACTGGTATTTCATATAGATGATTTTCTGTCTCGGTCGCCTGTTGGAATCTCCACTCTTCAAGTGAATGATATTTTAATATCAACATCATTTTCAACCCAGAAGGTACTAGATTTCTATTGAATTGGTGCTAGTTGTTTGGGACAACAAGGAAACTAGAATTTGGAATTGGTAATTTGTTGAATAATTAGACCTTAGACCTTAAAAATTGAGCACCAAATGTTGAAACGCGAAGATGTTTCTTCTGAAAAATAGTGCGTTACCTAGAGGCCTTCAGTCCGATGCTAAACACAATAAGGAAAAAATCTTTCGATGAAACTGTTTATACATAAAGGTTTGTTTCTGTCTTAATCGATTGTTGGAATCTCCAACTTAAAAGTGAGTTTCATCGTCGCAAATAAAGAAACTCGGAATTGTTTTGTTTGTAAGTTATTGAGTTGCCTACAGGCCCTTGGTTTGATTCTATAATGAAACAATTATCGTAAAAATTGCGAAAACTTTCTTTACAACTGATCATTCATATCCTAGGTGAGTTCTGTCTTCATGTCTCGTTGGAATCTCCAATCTTCAAGTGAATTTTATCGTATAAGCTCTGTTTTCGTTCCGGTATTCAGAACGATCCTACGATAGTTCTTGTTCTACGCAGAACCGATGGGATGTTGAAGCCCGTTTCTGACCTATCCTAGAACAGTTCTATAAGCGATGAAACCAGAACACGAATTTAGTTCGGGTTCTCATCAGCATCGTGAGGAAGCAAAATTTCTGTTTGTGTTCAATGGCAGAAAAGAGGAAAATCATAACTTGTCAGTGGTAAAATTCCAAAATACGCGAAAGTCCCTATCGCACTTTATATGTTATATCCTTGTTTTCGCCTTAAACAATATTAATACACATATTTTCGGGGATACTTGAGTCCATTTTACTTTTTTTATCAAAAATCATACTCCTGAATTTTCCTCTGACCATATAATCTTCAAGAACTTATGATTCAATCTTCAAACCGTCATCTGAAAAGCGAATACTATATTTCGACTTCATGTATGAGTGTTAATCATTCTTCCCAGATAGAGCAAGCGAAAATGAGGAGGTGGTTTTCGTTTGTCGATACCCTCATGACAAAGCTGATCACTATATATGAGATTTCATGTATTTTTTCTGACAGTAGCAGATAATTTAATGGTGTTATTATCATCAGCTTGGATTACTCTCTTGACCGCCTGTTGAAATCTCCAGCGAAAATAACTAATATTCCACATTTTCTATACAGCATTCGAAACCGGTAAATGATCGGTGGCACATGCGCAGTAAAATGATAGCATTTTAATCATATAACTAGAAAATTCCTTAAGTGTGCATAATGAATTCAACCAAATGATTTGAGTAGACTAATTCTCAAATTGACGATTATAGTACTTGAATTGGAAGAAAAATCAAGTTAACAAAATTGACAGCAAATCATATGCCATATTCGTTGACGTATAAACACCGAATTTAATTAAACACGGGGGATATAATTTTTACAATCTCGAGTAATTTACCAAAACATAAAGAACGTTTTTTTCTTCATTTCGCAAAGAATAAGAAAACAACATTCGCTTTGCGCCTATAAAAATGCGGCTTCGTTAGCACCTGGATACAATATGTTGTTAACTAGAACAATTTTCAGTAAAACCTAACAAATGTAATCGCGCCATTAAATCGCTCGTATCAGAAGAAATATAACAATTCAAACTCGAACGTCTGGGTTGTTAACAATCACCGACAAGTTACAGTTTCTAAGAAATTCCTTCCACGCGTTGCGGAGCCAATGGGCGAAATGCGGGACAAATACAGAAACAAATGTACGAGGGTTGGCCAAAAATCTGTTCTCATTACTGAAGTATTTGTTTTTACTTTGACGTTTTTTGCCGATAGTTTGCTGAAAAGAATGAATTCAGCCATTTATGGAAAATATTTTCAGTTCTGCTGATTTGACGTCAATACCGCAAAACTTTTCCAATTTATCAACTTTATCGAAGGGCCTCTCATATTTTTTGCCGTTAATGGAACACAAAACAATAAATTTTGTCGTTCTTCTTTTCCGTTAAATATTTTGGGTTTCGCTTGCTTGGCGTTAAAAAAAAACAAGTTCTCCAAATATCAGTTTTGTCAAGAATATCAAGTTGTTGTGCCGTAGAAAAATTTATTTTGCTGTTTTTGGTGATATTTGATGATTTACTCTCTTGACGTTGCGTTAGAGAAAAGGCTGTTCTAAATAAGGATCTCTTGAGTAAAATATTATTGGAATTTTGTCGATAATTGGCCATGAATCAATTCATTTTGGCACTTTTGTTTTTTGGTTTTCAGTGTGAACTCTAGGATAATAACTTTTCGATTCAATTTATAATCGAACTGAGTTTCAAGTTATAATGAATTCTATAGATAGGGTTGACAATATGGTTCAATATTTTTCGAAAACAACCGCGAAAGGATTGTTCATGGCTGACAACAGCAAAAAAAAGCAAAATATGGGGTGGTTCGATTTCTTGAATAATTTTTTCGAAAAAATTTTTTCAGTTTCATAACGTAGAATATACATTTTTTCCGTTTTTATTTCGAGTACTCAAATATTGACTTCACTCTATAGTCCAACGATTATAGTAATATCAAAATGTACAATTATAGATTCACAATAATCGGTCATATATTTCAGGCTGAGTTGTATGCGTTTTTCAGCAAACAGAACAAAAACTTGTTTGAGTTGTACCGAATAAAGGTCATTCCACTTCAATCGATGTAAAGGCGCATTTTTAGATGTCACCACAAGAGGACGACCAACTGAAGAAATCTAACAGGCCAATAAATGGATCGAATTCCATTGAAGCGAAAAAGTGGAATATTGATCTGAAGAATTTCAGAATGAATCAGTGTGATGTAAATTCAGACAGGCCCCATAATTATAAGAAAAATAAAGCATCGAATCATTTCCATTTAGTGTACAGTGTTAAGAAAGGCATTATAAAAAATTATAGGAATATAGCAACGATGGTAAGAATTTGAACAATAAGCTCCTGACTTTACCTCAGTATTTTCGTTGAATTTTTCGGGACGTGTCGTCTCAGAGGATATATTAAAAACTTCAATATAACCGTATTGTTTTCGAGATGAAATCTGAGGTCATTTTCAAATCTGTATTGGGTGTTTTTTTCCATATGTGTTAGAAAATTTTATTTCTTTATTCATGACACAAGACCACCTGAAAAATATTCGAGCTATTCTCGAAATACACCTGTAAACATTCCTCGAATTATGTAGAACAATATTTTCTATTACGTGTTGTTTGAACAGAAGAATGTAAAACTGATTTTCATATTCTGAATACACCCATTGTTAGTATGCAATTGCGTGGGCCATCATTGTAACATTGTTTTCTAAATTTATATATTGCTTACACCTAATTAATATCCTTTTTGTGTGGAACGAATATGTCTATGAATTAACACGGCGAGAGATAGAAAATGTCGTACAAGAAAAGAATTATCCATATTTTATTCAGGAAATAGTGGAAATCTGTATAGGTCTATCGCACATAATAATCATTAGTTTTAGTTATCACCAATTAACATGTGATTAAAATATGGATAACAGAACAGGAAGGCATTTGATATACCCTGTTCATCTTTCTCAACTGGAGAGTATTAAAATGTAACAGAATCTCATTCGCTAGTTACATGATTTCACAGCTGGATGCGAGTTTAGATGATGAGTACTAAGGATATTAACACTGACATTCTCTTGAGTTTCTACATGTAACGATCAAAAATTCGAATATCTCAATAACCTTCACTCTGAACACGCATAACATACTTCTACTAAGTTATACAGGGTCCCGCAAACGTGGCGCGGTTTTCAATATCTTCTTTTTAGGATTCAGATAGGAATATCGTTTTCTATGTTGTTTCCTTATCGCTCACAATACACAAATTAAATGTGTTTGGTCACACAGGGTGTTCCACTTCTTCTGGGCAGGTCACAACTTTGTTTTTAAATGGCAACCTGTCTTTTTTATTACATTTTGGGTTTCTACGAGAAAAATGACATACACCGTTGATATTTTGTGGTAAAGACATCTATAAAGTGTATACTATTTTTCATGTAGAAACCGAAAAAGTAATAACAAATACATGTTGCCATTTAAAAAAAACAAACTTGAAACCCGCCTAGAAAAAATGGAACACACTGTGTGACCGAAAACATTTTTGATTGGTCGAGTTAGAGCAATAATCAAACATCATAGAAAACAAGATTCCTATCTGTTTCCTAAATAGAGGTATGGAACACCGCGCTACTGTTGCGGGACCCTGTATATAAGAAATATATATTCAGAGTTGCAAGAAGAAATCTTCATGAATTGAGACTTGGAATTTTCAATTCAAAATTCCTAGATGACAGAAGAGCAAAATTATATCGGAATCGTTAGAGCATTAGAACCATTTACTATAAAGGGTCTCGCAACAGTAACGGCGTTGTTCCATATTTCTATCTAGGAAACAGACAAGAATCTATTTTTCTAAAAGTTGATCAATCTACAGAGAACTAGATTAATTTTGTCGTCATCAAGTATGATTCGATGAGATGAGGCAATTGATGCTCAAAATATACAGAAGAAGATAACAGAATATTCTCGTTCCAGTTCCCTGTAAAATTTCTGAACGCCTCTGAAGATTTCATAATGTAATTTTCAACCGTGGGTTCATATTTATAGATAGGGACCAATTAAGCTATTATCATCAAATTTTCCGTCCATGAGACCGCAATGATTTATTTATGGAATTCACACTCATAATTTATTACTCGGCTCAATATTTATACTGAAATTAATAACGCTACTACATCATTCCTTTATTAAATGAACATTGTACCTCGAGAAAAAATATATTCTACATAAATACCGATACAAGGTGATGTTATATCAGAATTCATACCGAAATAGCCACGAGTGATAATTGCAGTAGATATAGTTCCTAAGAGTTCTCTCAGAAAGATTATTTGCTAAACAGCAAAAGTTAAATAACGGATTCCACATTTAGCAAAATTCGAAACGGATGAGAAATAACACAAATTATATTGAGAACAAGACTTTCATTTGTGCTTGGTAAAATAAAAGGTAATTTACGATATCTTTTTTGCTACATCTGAAAAATATGATGATTTTCGTTGCTAGCATCAGCTACACTAAGCAATATCATATTCATCAGCAACAAAGTAAAAAGTTAATAGTAAATTTTCTATTAATTTTTCTTTAATATTTGTTACATTTACTACATTAAGCAAACGTCATAAGCGATTTTTTTACGTCTTATGCTTAGTGTATTAGAGGAGAGCGAGTCTAGCTATGCTAACGAGCAAAGGCATTTTTCTGAGAATAAGCAATTCATTGCAAAAAATTTCTCCAAAAATGTTGTAACAAACATCTCGTGACTTACCCCCTTCCAGCCATTCTGAAGGAGATTACCATTTCTGTGGTACATACCTGAAAAAAAATATACATTTTAATAACTTCTCATTAATTTTATTTTTCTTGAATGCATAAAGTTCGTTAAGACAGAGACAACCTACGCCTCTGTTAGACTGTTATGTAAAAATGTTAATGCGAATGTCTCACTGAATAAGGTGGGCAATTTCCATTTTGGAAGTTAACAAATCTCGAAAAGTGTAACGGGTCGTCATGACATAATGAAAGGAAAAAAGAGATAATCGACATTTTTAATTCGATAAATCAATACATTAGCATACTTAAAAATTGTGAAAGTGTGTAGTCGTTCACTCGCACACTTGATAAATCTCTCGTTTTGCGTTGATAAATGGAATAATTGGTGCAGATAATCAACACAAAGGGCATTGGTCAAGGCCCAGATTTGGAAAGCGAGATCACTTCGTGAAATGGATTTAATTAGGCTACATAAGCCTTCATGAAGTGTAGGACCGGAGAAACTCTTTTTCGGCTGATTTGTCGCTGATACTCATTGATTTGTTGGTATGCTTCGACTTTCATTCGGGTTCCAACAATCAATTATCATCTGGTCACCCGAAAACATTCACTACACATAACATTGTGTTTACGTGCAGTTCGATCCTTTATCTATGCAATAAAACAGATCTCATTGTCCTACTTTCATCGAGTCGGTAATAATGATTTTTTTAAAAAAGGTCCAAAATTTTGGAACTTCAAGGACCTCTCACGTCCAGTACGATTTTTTTAAAAAATATCTGACCTTATATTCTTGTTCTACGCCCTCGAATTAGTAAGTGTGCCAAATTTCACGGCGACAGGAGTCGGAAAATTATTTTTCGAAAATTGAGAAATTTTAATGCTTACCCCTTAGAATTTTATCAAAAATCGAAAGTTCTTTGATCTACCTGAAATTTGAAACATATACTAATTCTAGGGCGTAGATAAAGAAAATCCAATCAGAATGTTAGTGGAGTGTCTGGATCGTTTTTTATGGCCAGAAGAAAATCGAAAAAATTGGACCTTTTTTAAAAAAATCATAATTTTTCAACTAGATGACTTTCGTCTATAAAATAAGTGGCTACGTACTCACAAAGGACCCAGATATGACCAAAAAATTCGATATTGTCCAGCCTTACGCGTTTGATCTGTACGACGGCCCAAAGTTGACCCAAATTTCGAAAATTTCTCACCAAATCCGGAATATTTTCCAAACCGAATCAGTTACGCAAAATCTAATTACAGATTCGTAATCTACGTGTTCGAATCCATAATATATGATGTGCATATTGTCATAGCTTCAAAAATAAAATTTCGCATGGAATCGCCAATGATTACCCCCCACCCCTATGCGTTTTGATGAAAAATTTTTTAAGTCCCAAATATTTTTTTTTTTTCGAAAATCGTCGACCTTGTTATCGTTTCTTATTAAATCGAGGTCGTAGATCACGAATATGTCATTAGAAATCGTCCAGTGACAACCGTTTAGAAATTATGGCGGAAATTGTGAAAAAATTACGAAATTTGGGTCAACTTTGAGACGTTGTGCCGACCAAAATAAAGAAGCTGGGTGATGTCGAATTTTTTTACGTGCAGTTCGATCCTTTATCTATGCAATAAAACAGATCTCATCGTCCTACCTTCATCGAGTCGGTAATAATGATTTTTTGAAAAAAGGTCCAAAATTTTGGAACTTCAAGGACCTCTCACGTCCAGTACGATTTTTTTTAAAAATATCTGACCTTATATTCTTGTTCTACGCCCTCGAATTAGTAAGTGTGCCAAATTTCACGGCGATAGGAGTCGGAAAATTATTTTTCGAAAATTGAGAAATTTTAATGCTAACCCCTTAGAATTTTATCAAAAATCGAAAGTTCTTTGATCTACCTGAAATTTGAAACATATACTAATTCTAGGGCGTAGATAAAGAAAATCCAATCAGAATGTTAGTGGAGTGTCTGGATAGTTTTTTATGGCCAGAAGAAAATCGAAAAAATTGGACCTTTTTTAAAAAAATCATAATTTTTCAACTAGATGACTTTCGTCTATAAAATAAAAGGCTACGTACTCACAAAGGACCCAGATATGACCAAAAAAATTCGATATCGTCCAGCCTTACGCGTTTGATCTGTACGACGGCCCAAAGTTGACCCAAATTTCGAAAATTTCTCACCAAATCCGGAATATTTTCCAAACCGAATCAGTTACGCAAAATCTAATTACAGATTCGTAATCTACGTGTTCGAATCCATAATATATGATGTGCATATTGTCATATCTTTAAAAATAAAATTTCGCACGGAATCGCCAATGATTACCCCCACCCCACCCCTATGAGTTTTGATGAAAAATTTTCTAAGTCCCAAATAATTTTTTTTTTCCGAAAATCGTCGACCTTGTTATCGTTTCCTATTAAATCGAGGTCGTAGATCACGAATATGTCATTAGAAATCGTCCAGTGACAACCGTTTAGAAATTATATACTCAGTAGCGGCTGCATGACCAAAATATTACGTAGTTTATAATTACATTTATAATAAGTTCAGCTCAATCTACATTTGAAATAGTTGAATTCTAATGTTTTATTCTGTACTTGACGCTCGGATTCCATATACCAGTAGTATTAAAAGTGAAAAATAAAGTATGGAAGTAGAGACGTTTATCGATGAGATAATCATATTGGCGCCCAACGCGTAGCTCGAAACTTATTTAATGAAAAGTTGTAAATTAATATATTGCATTGAAATGAAAACCAGTAAAGTAACCAAGAAGATAATGTATGAGGAAAAGGGAGTAAACAGTTGAAGTTTGCATCAGATTATAGAAAAACCACGAATGCGTTGTTTGAAATAAAACCACAGAAATAAAGGAAAAATTTGAAAAAAAATAAAAGTGATCTCAACAGAATCAAAAATAATTATAGACGGAATATGGAAGCAACCGAAGAAAAAAGTATCAAAACAATGGAATTCTTACGGTCAGGATAGCCACAGTCTTAAGGAAATTATGAGACGCAATAAGAGATAAACGAAAGCAATATAATTACCATAAAGAATTAAATGAGAATGCAATATCTGAAAATATGGACAAACCGAAAAAAACACACAGAATCAATAATACAACGAACAAAGCAGAAATTTGGAATTATTACTTGAAAGATAGAAGAATCTGATAAGAAAATAGAAAATGGTATGAGAGTCAAAAGATTAAATGAGAGAAAAATGAAAATGATAATTATATTCAGTGGAACATCAAATGGAATCAAAAATATAATTATACTAAATAAATATATTACCAGAAGAACTTTTCTTTGTAAGCAACAAAATAATCAGGTAGTAAACAAAAGGATGGAGAAACAAAAATATTGTAATTATACATTTGACGGAGAAGGAATCGGATAGCAATTACTGTGAAGGTTGTTATGAGCAAAGAGAAGCGGTTCTTCATTCTACAAAACGCTGTAAAGATGTGCTTTTTTGTGGAGTTAGGTTAGGTTAGGTTAGGTTAGGTTAGGTTAGGTTAGATTAGAATAAGAGATAAACGAAAGCAATATAATTACCATAAAGAATTAAATAAGAATGCAATATCTGAAAATATGGACAAATCCAAAAAAACACACAGAATCAATAATATAACGAACAAAGCAGAAATTTGGAATTATTACTTGAAAGATAGAAGAATCTGATAAGAAAATAGAAAATGGTATGAGAGTCAAAAGATTAAATGAAAGAAAAATGAAAATGATAATTATATTCGGTGGAACATCAAATGGAATCAAAAATATAATTATACTAAATAAATATATTACCAGTAGAACTTTTCTTTGTAAGCAACAAAATAATCAGGTAGTAAACAAAAGGATGGAGAAACAAAAATATTGTAATTATACATTTGACGGAGAAGGAATCGGATAGCAATTACTGTGAAGGTTGTTATGAGCAAAGAGAAGCGGTTCTTCATTCTACAAAACGCTGTAAAGATGTGCTTTATTGTGGAGTTAGGCAGATTTTATCTTTCCCTCACATACAGCGTTGTATGTTGAATGTTTTCGCAGAGCATCTATCATCGTTGTGAGATTTCACTACATAAACAACCCGATGTATCTGTAACCAATCATAGCGTATATTCATCTATTATAATCGGCCATTTAGTTAGTACCTATATTATTCGCCTGAAGAATTGAACGAAATTATAATAAATCCTCTTGAATACCATTAACGTTTGAGAATATACTGGGTAACGGTATTCAAACATTCGTAAATGAATGCTGGCTTTTTTAGATTCCTTGAAAATTTAGTAATGAACATTAAGTTTTATCGGATACTTTTGAATTTCATTCATTCGACATTAATGTCAGTCGTAAAGTTAGACGAATGATAAAAACTGGCTCCTTTTTCTCGCGCTTCTTAGCGGTGTAATTTCATTAGAGCTGTCCGTTCTTGTTTCTACATTTTCACAATTTATTACATGTCATCTTGTCTGATCGATTTCTCTATTCGTCGTTTTGTGATATAGAGAAAATGATTTTGGTTTATTATATAAATGATTAATCTGCAAAAAAAATCCATATAGAATTCGAAGATAATGGGATTACCCTTCCAGGTACTGATCCCGCCAACCAATGCTGAACTTCCAGATGATTTGAATTGTTCGATTTTCCCATATAGTCATGAAATTTTGCATTTACACTCGAACCGTTATTATTCAATCGAGTACCAGAATGCAATTCGATAGAACATATTTCCGAATGAGTATTTCTATTGGTGAATTTTACCCATTCACGAATACGGCATTCGTAGTGAAGCTTCTCTAAAAATATTTCGGTAGTTATTGTGTTCGTGATCGGCCGCTAGGGAACCACGTGGACATTCAAAATAATTTCACTGCAACTGTTCATTCCCATGAGATTCTGTCTTACTCGCCTGTTGGAGTCTCCAGTCTATAAAGTGGATTCAACTCGTATGAATGTCGCTAGTTCATTCTCAAAATCATGTGTTCCATATCTCTATTTAGGAAAAAGATAGGAATCTAGTTTTCTATGATGTTCAATTATTGCTCGAACTCGACAAATTAAAAATGTTTTCGTTCACACAGGGTGTTACATTTTTTTTGGGTCGGTCCCAACTTTGGTTTTCTAAATGGCAACCTGTATTTTTTATTACTTTTTCGGTTCCTACATGAAAAATAAAAGGCACTTCATGCATATCTTCACTAAATAATATGAGAGGTTATCGAGATATTCTACCTGACATGTCTCTTTTTCCAGTATTCGTCATTCAGAGAATTCGAGATTATTAAGTTGTGCCAAGTCCCATTGAAATTTACTTCTAACCAAATATTGAACATTGCTTACTCTCTCAAAAAACTCTACAAATTTCGTCTAGTAGTCCTTATGGTCAATTTCACTAGTTTTTCTTGAAACAGCTTTTTTTTGAAGAATACTTCTTTATCATACTATTTATATTTAAATGAGATTTGAATCGTGGGGAGCTTTAATTCGAGAAAAAACAATTCGGACGACATTTCGACATCTTTGGGAGAAATGTGCGAGTAAAAGCTAACCAGTAGACTCAAAAACGTGAGACTACTCAAAGTCGAAAGAGCAAGCGATCGATACGGTCTCCTGCTCCTTTTCTCAACTCTCCTCAACTCCCTCTTTTCCTAGGTTCCTAGTCAAATGTGTTGTAACTTTGGAAGGAACTAACTACAATTAGAATGAAATATTTCAGTATAAGCTTTTTTTCAAACAGGAACAATTTCCCAATAACTAGAACGATGAAATTTTCAGGATGAAGTTTGTAACCTAAATGTCTCGATAGACTTCGTTAATGGGTAAAATCCCCTCAACGGTTTCGAAGTTATAGCCATATAAATATTGTATTCTCAATCACTCAAAATATCCACGAATTTGTGAAGTTTATTCCCCAACATTTCAAACGAAAACTTATTCTCAGATTTGTTGTTAGGATCGAAATTTTCAAACCTCAAGGAAAAATTTCTGGGATTTTCCGAATTTTTTTATAGAAACTTAATCTTGCAAAACTATCCATCAAATCTCTATGAAATTTGGCACAAACCTTGAAGTCAATATTCAACAATTGTCAACGAATTGGAACAAGCGCGGAATTGCCCCTGACCTCACGTGAATTCGTTTCCACAATTTTTTGAAAATGAACGAAATGCAAACGAACAATTCGCCAGAAAGTTTTTCTTACTATTCTTCAGTGGTTTGCGACTCATCAGATCGGATCAGAACTTCCATTCCATATTCTATTTCCACGTGAAAGAACAGTGAACCTGTATTTTCATTCAACTCATTTGGCACCAAATTTCAGTTTCGGAGATATAAAAGGTTCAAGTTTTTTCTAAGCTTTCTAGTAATCCTCAAAAATTTCAGAAAATTCAGAAACCATTCGACGAATTTCACCTAAAATTATTTTACCTCGACGAAAATTTCGAGAGGTTTTGGGCTCAGATTAAGAAAATTAGAGATATTCGTTTCCTTGAATAAGCGCAAAGAATGCTTTACTTCTGAGTTTTATTTCACAGTTCATCTTTAAAAAATGGGAAAGTTGACGAGGAATTCAGGATGCTTGATTTTGCTAAGAAAATAACCTTTATGTAGGAATTAAAACGTTTTTTTTTCACGATAATAATTTTGGTACCATCGAAGATTCACAGCAATGAGTAAGTTTATTATGTGGTTACTTCTTGAAACCATGAATCGAGTAAAATGTCGAAGAATAATTCTGAGAATTATCGCTTAAGAAAAATCAAACATCTGAGCTATTTCATTTGATGGAGGATGAAACTAAACCAATGAATATATTTTTGCCAGTTTCACCACCTCGACTCTCTTAAGGGTTGTTCTCATATCCTGTGTAAATATATCAGAGTGTCAATCGCTTGAGGGGAATTAAAACGGTCTGCATTTTTTACGGGAATAATTTATTATCATCGCTTAAATCCAAGGTACGTACAGTCCTCCAACGGTAGCAAACTTATTCAGAAGGGGTAGATGCCCATTGTACCCGTAATAAATGATTTATATGCATAGCAATGTACTCCGTATATTTATTTAGTTCCCTGCTTGCAGAAGCAGCTTAGACAAATTGAAAAATAAGTCTGAAGCAACACCACAATAGTTTATTTGTTTTGCGATTTTTCATTTGTTTGAGTTTATACCAGGAGGAGTTTCACGGAGCTTTAAGGTAAAAGTTAAATCGACTGTGACGGATACAAAGCACATAACGTCTTCTGAGAGGAGCTGCGGGCATTAAAGAGATCCAAACATTACCTTTCATCATGGGCACGCATGAAATATCCGAAATATTTCGAGGTTAATGGGAGATTTATGTGTAATATCCATCACGCAAAAATATGGGGTGAATCTTTTCAGATATTGAACAGAAAATATAAAGTATGTCGAAACTTTCATACAAATATAAAGAAATTGTTCACGTGTGAATCTACCTTGCGCCCAGATTCGCCTTACGTGTACTGGAATTTTAAATAATAATACATATATAAATTATCGAAAAAATTTTCAAGGCACTCGCAAAAAAACGCTCGTGACACTCACTAAAAAATGTTCTGTGATCTCTACAGAAATGTCAAAGCTAACCTCAGAATTATCTATTTTTAACATACATTTTCCAGAAAAACGAGAGTGAATATCGCTGGAAGGGCATCGGAAATTAATAAAACGATCTTGAATCTTGAAAAACTTACCAGAAAAAGTAACCTAGCTCGTACACAGCGGTAGGATTCTAGTAAGATAGTCTGTTCTGAGCCGGTACAAATTATGCTTAAATTTTGGAAAAAACTCAAAGTTCATGGTGAAATAGTTGAGAGGAATCAGTACCAACCTCTAATAGATCCATTTCTATATAACATATCCCATATTTCCGTGGATTTCGTTAAATTTCATGTTAAAATTTGGTACGAGGAGCTCTCGGTCATCGGATAGATTCATGGAATTTCCTTCGAAAAAATTTCTTCATACTTTTGCTTGAAATCAATGACTCGTGCTCAGTTGTTGCCATTACATACAATTTTCGCCAGTATTTCGACGTTTTTTGGTCAATTCTATTCAATTTCCACCTGACAGAAAGGAAGTTGGGAATTTTTTGACGTTTCTTAATTCTCTGAAAAATTCTGGCAACCATCGAGTCGAACTTTGTGATTTCACGGGTCTGACAGACTAGGTCAGTCCTGTCAGGTGGGAATTTAATTAAATTGGCCGAAAAACGCAGGTGTACTGGCAAATATTGCATGAATTGGCAAGAACTTAGCACGGGTTATCGATTTCAAGCAGAATTATGAAGAAATTGGTGATTTTTCTGAAGGAAATTCCATGAATCCATCCGATTACCGAGAGCTCTTAATTGGAAATTTCATCATGAAATTTGACGAAATCGATGGAAATATGGGATATATTATATTTGAAGGAATCGATTAGAGGTTGGTACCAATTCCTTTTAACTATTTTACCATCAACTTCGATTTTTTTCCAGATTTTAGGCATAATTTGTACCGGTTCAGAACATTCTTTCTAACTAAAATCCTTCCGCTGTGTGTGTTTTTCAAGAGAAAAGATAGTTTATTAATTTCCGACGTCCTTTCACCGCTACTCATTTCCTTGTTTCTTGAAAATGTATCTGAAAAATAGATGATTCTGAGGTTAGCTTCGACATTTCTGTAGAGGCCGCAGAGCATTTTTTAGTGAGCGTCACGAGCGTTTTTTAGTGAGTGCCCCAAAAATGTTTTCGATAATTTATATATTATTATTTAAAATTTAACGACATACAAGGCGAATCTGTTCGCAAGGTAGATCAGGGCGCCACTTATAAAGTAACATTTACATATCAGAAAAGTTTGTTTTAGTAGCTTAATGTCCAATATCACTTGTGTGTAAAAGGTATTATAAACCTATATTCTGCAACTAAGTCTGCGCACGCTCACATTTCAAAAATAACGTGTGCTGTAATGTTACTCGTATTTGACACTGCAATATCTCTCTATTAACCGCCGTTCACAGTTTCGATTTTGAGCATTACTCAACCGCACTTGAATAAAATACCTATACAATTCAGTTCGAGTCGATTCCAACGAGAACCTTCTTTTTCGCAATCTCTCTATAGGAAATGGACAAAAATGATCGTTTCCGACTACAGCGTATTTTTTCAGACCCGTGAGAAATCGTGTTGTCGTAAAAGTGCCACACCCAGAGACAACAAAACGTAAGATCTGCATTTGATGGTACGGAGTCTGCTCAATAGCCTTCGTTTCTCAAAAACGAACGCTGCAACGGTAAAATCGAAAATCAACATCGTTTTCTACGTTGTCATTCAGAGATAATTGTGGCGAATAAAAATAACTTCCTGTAATGAATATCTTCTTGATATTAAACTTTCAATAACTTGTTATTGCAAGATTGCCGTGCAGTTTCTCTCTTTCATTTATTCCCATATCGTTCATTCCGGAACGATCTGTTAGTCCTTTGATGTTTTACGCCAAACTCTGCGTGCACATTATACAGATTTTACCCAAAAGTCCTGTGGCAATATCCTTCAAGTTGAATAAAAAGAAACGTAATTTATTCAAATTATGACTGTAATTTTCAGTCACAGCAGGATGTGATGCTTGTTTTTATGTTAACATCATTAACGAACTCGATACGAAAATGAGATTTTTTATCGATTTTTGAATTCTATAAATTTGGGGTGTAACAATTTTTTTTATATATTGAAATTAAATCTTTCAGGAATACTACAATTGAGTACGGGCCACAAAGAAGCTTGTGCCGATACAACTGTACCATTAAATAGTTACAATTCTCTCCGGTGAGTATCAATAAAATGTAGCAGGTTTTCTATTATCCTATTGTTCTCTCAACAATGTTAACAGAAGTGTAAATATTTGCATTGTTTGTTTTGAGATAAGTGAATTATAGCAATGTTTTGAGATAACCAATCAGAATGTGCAAAGTTTAGCAAAAGAGGGAGTGAAACAGTCAGGTGGAGATTTCATAATAATTTTCAGGAAAGTCAAAAATTCTTCAGTTTGGATGACGAGAATGCAAATTCTGTAGCGCTCACTTGTTAGAGATGATGAGATTGCGTTGTGGGCGTCTACTTATTTTTTCATTAATAAATATCGAACAAACAAAAATTTATGTGTTTAGGTGTGATCATGCACAAACCAAGACTTCGCAATTTCAAGCACCGAACGAAAAAAGTTTTCTTTAATGAATGCTCTCAAAAGGATTTTACTGAAAAAGGACGAAAATATTTTAAATAAAACAATAAATGGATATTGTATTTCATGATACAGCTCACGATAATGACGATTTTTTTCTTGACAAGAATTTAATTTTTTCAGAGCCATAAACGAACCTGATATGAATCAAAGAGTAATAAATTGTACCAATAAAACCCAGAAAAGTACTGACGTGAAGTCAGCAGCTTTTGCGCGTATGTTCACTTTTGGCGATATTCTTTGAACATGAGCGCAAAAGCTGCTGACTTCACGTCAGTGGTTTTCTGGGTTTTTTACGATAAAGTACTAAATTCAGATTCGATCTAATCTGTATTTTTGGAAATATTGGGAAATAAAGTTTGAATGGGTATATCTACATGAATGGGTAAAATCCACCCACTGATTCCGCAGATATACCCATTCAGAGTTTTATTTTTCCAATATTTCCAAACAAACAGATTAGATCTAATTGAAATCCAGTAGTTCATCGAAAAATGACAGTTCGAAGGTTCATTCAGAATATTATGAGGATAATATGATCAGAAGATCACAGCATATTGAATATTTGAGAAAAAAATTCAAATTTTTTTTTCAAATGTTCTGATCAGACGATCATCACGAAATTCTGCACAAAGTGGCCCATCAGTATTTTCAAACTAGCTGCCAAGTTTCATTCCGATTGAATCAGTATTTTTCAATTATTTCGGAAAAACCAACGATATCGAGAAGAAAACCACGAAATTTTATATATTTTTTCTCAATATCTCAGGAACTTACGGTCGTATCGGAATGAAATTTGGTACACTGCTGTAACATATGATGTTCAAGGTACAGGTTGGAGTTTTTCTGGATTCAATAAACAGTTTACGACAAAAAAAAATTTTTGAGAAAATTTCGAAAAAAAATATACTGACAGTGTGATCTCAACGAAATTTTGTCAAAAGTTGTGAGTTTTATGCTTCACCGAACTGTCAAGTTTCAATACAATCACATGAGTACTACCCGAAATATCAGGAAATTAATCTCAATTTCAAATGACCATAACTCCGAAACCATTCTACCGATTTATTTCACTAACGAACTTCAAGAGTGCCTTTCAATAGGCGACCTAATTTGAAAGTTTCAAGTCGCTAGCTTGCTTCTTCCGACAGTTATCGTGTCATCGGTCGGCCGGCCGGTCTGACATGGGATTCGTCATCAGTGAGTCCAATCTAGTCATTTGAGACCATTTTCGGGAAAAAATTCGAAAAATTACAAATATTTGGGCAGAACGATAGCACGCTGTTCCCCAGAACATGCGCGCAAAAAACTGCAGACAACCGAAACTGATTCACAGGAGTCGTTCTGCTAACTGGATACAGATTTGAGAACGTAAGAAATGTTATGTCGAAGTTGAGGCAGAATTCAATTAAAAGCGTGTTTATTACCCAACAACAATAATAGTAGTAGTTGAAATAATTAGAAAAGAGCATTGAATAGAGCGAATTGAATCTGAATCAACTGGTAGCAAGGTTGTGGGAAGGACAAGACCAGTACCCAGCAGACAATAATAATATTGTACAAAATCGGCATCCGTAAACAGATGATGAGCTTGGAAGCACAATTCTGGAGTGTGGGAGATCGGCACGTGCCTTAGTTGTAATTCCAGTTTCGGACACCCTAGAAGCGGCTTTTTAACCAGTTGCATTATTGTAAACGTAAACCTACCTCAACCTGCTTTTTATAGAGGTTGCACTATTATAACTGGTTTGTTCAGCTAGATTCGGAACTAGCTGTATGATCATTCAATACTTAAATCAGGTTTTGTACTCATTTGTCATTATGGTGGAACGGTACAGGCTCGAGTGGAGTTCTTCCGCAGGTCATTTTTTTCACTTAAACAACTCGTTCGCAGTTCCTCAACAAGATCGTTAGAAGAGACTTGTTGCTCGTAAAGTTTTTTCACTTCATTCATAAACTTGCCGCGCGTATCTTGGTATTATATGCATCATTTGCTCTCGGCAGATTCCCTCTCTCTTGGTCGATCTTCATTCATCATACGATTACTACTTTGCTTACGGAATCTTTGTTTATTCAGAGGAAATAAACTGCTCCACATGAGTTAGGGATATTGACATAAATTCCAAAAAAATATGGTTAGGTTAGGTTAGGTTAGGTTAGGTTAGTTAGGGATATTGACATAAATTCCAAAAAAATATGGTTAAAATAAGATTTTTGTGATGAAAATTCATATTAATATGATTTCAAGTTGCAAATTAATTTTAGCCTGTAGGTCTGCAGCGTATACAGGGTGGTTAAGAAAAATCGACTAAAATAACGAAATTTTATTTCCAGAGAATTCAAGCATTTTAAGACTATCAATACAATGTATGGCCTCCACAGGCATCAATAACAGCATGACATCTTCTTTGCATACTACACAAAAGGTTGTTGAATATTTCTTGAGGAATTTGGTTCCATAAACGGTGCAGAAGCTCTCTCAGATCATTTAAGGATTCTGGGGTAGGTTGATGATTATCTAATCTTCTTTGGAGCATATCCCATGCATGTTCTATGCAATTCAAATCTGGTGAGTGCGGAGGTATTGGTAAATGTGGAATATCAAGCTCCTCGCGCGCATTCTCAACTATGGCTGCACGGTGCGGTCTAGCGTTATCGTCTAGAAATTGAAAAGTTTCAACAATAGCAGCGTGAAAATTTGGCACAACATTTTCAATGACATGCTCCCTATAGTGTAAGGCGGTCATATTCCCAGGATAAATGTGTAGATATGTGCGCCCGTTGAAACATATACCGGTCCATACCATAACACTACCCTCTCGGAATGGATGGACTTCTTGGACATAGCGACGATTATGGGGTATGCGTGGGATTGTCCATACTCTTATTTTTCGAGAATCTGAAAATCGTCCATATCTGGATTCATCAGTGAAAAGGACACTACGCCATTGATCGTTCCGATTGATATGTTGCCTTGTCCATTCCAGTCTTTAAAGCTTACGGTCACGTGTTAATGGAACTCCTCTTAATGGACGTCTAGAACCTAGATTCACCTCTCTCAAACGTCGTCTGATGGTTTCGATGGAAACTTGGACCCCATCTGCATTTTGAAGAGTATTCCGTAACATTCTACACGTAGATGTAGGGTTTCTTCTGGCCGAAACGGTGATGAAACGATCCTGAGCAGGTGTTGTTTTTCGTCGCCCACCAAGCCTTGGTCTTTCCAACACGGAACCTGTCTCCCTGAACCTATTCCAAAGTCGAGATATAACACTTTGGCTGACTTGGAGCCTTTCCGCTACAACAACCTGAGTAAGGCCACCCTCTAGCATTCCGATAGCCCTATTAGCCTCAGCGTTTGTTAATTTACGTCTTGGCATTTTCAGAAAACTCGTTTCAAATCGAAGCCGTTGATGAACTGATTTCATTTCAAAATAAGAACATTCATAAAGCATGTGCAAAGAACCAAACTTCAGAAAAAAGGCGACCAGATTGACGAAATGTCTCATACTGATTTTATTGGATCGATTCAAGTTGTTATTGAGTTTTAAATAATTTTACAGCGATATTCTCGAAGATTACATACTGTTAAAAACGATTGAATACGATATCCCTTACTCTTGTGGAGCAGTATATTAGGGGGACCGGAAAGTAATGTCGTTTTTGCTCACGTCAATTCTTGGTCGGAAAGGGAAAAACATCTTTGTCAGATGATCGTGAAATTGTCCAAACAGTCTTAACCAACCTTGGTCGACCATCTTAGAACATTTGAAGTAGATTGAGAAAGTAATCAGCGGAGGTTTTTGGATCCCGCATAATCTGGTCAAAGAGAACAAGGCTAGCCGATCAATCGCATGCAACTTATTGTTTCAACGGAACAACAAAGAAACATTTTTTGATAGCTAGATCACAGGATATGAAAAAAGGTGCTCTATGATAACCCAAAACACAAGGGCGATTGTTTCCTCCAAGTGAAATCCCCTGGAGTACTTCTGAGCCAGGCTCACATCCCCAAAGAGCTCTTTCGTGTGTTTGGTGGAATATTCGTGGCATTATTCATTCCCTAAAACCTGTCAAACTGTTAATGCTGACCTCCATACCGAGTCCCTGAATCCTCAGTTGAAAAGTAGCCAGTGGTTGTCAACAGAAAAGGCATGATTCTCCACCACGACAATGCAAGGCCGCACTGCGCAGAGCAAACCCTAGAAAAAAATAAATGAATTGGGGTGGGAGGTGCTGCCTCATCTACAGTATTCGCCCAATGTTGCACCATCGTATTTACACTCATTCCGAGCTCTGCAACACTTCTCAAACGACAAAAAATTTGCAAATTTGGATGATATCCTAAATGCCATTTTAAGATATTTTGCTGAAAACCCAATTAATTTAAATCGATCAGGGATTGAAAATTTACTCACTAGATGGATTATTGACAATGATAGGGAGTACATCATTGATAAAAAATAAAGTTTCCTTAAAAACGTATGTGTTTGCATGTAGAGTAAGAAAACGACATTACTTTACTTTTTGAAATTTTTTGGGTCTTTCACATGCTGATTACATTTCTTCTTATTGCCGCAAGATTTTAATAAGCCGTTATTTGTGCTGCAGAGTATTGGCAACCCTGAAAAAAATAAACTTGACAGCTGACAGTTTAGGGTTGGTAAAAGTGGAGTGTTGCAAGATAGAACACCGTGTTTTCTTCATTGACAATATCTCGAAAATGGTGGCTTCACAATATGATAGGAACAGTATTCTAGCTTCGTCAGCTGTGGAGAGAATGATTGAAAATTTCAGGAGGCTAGATAAGTTTGAGATGCTGAGCACACTGGTTGTACAAAACAAGAGATTCAAATGAGAAAATCGAAGCAGTGTGTGTGATTGGTGGAAATCTATAAGCATAAACTCAGTGTCGTGGGCAAGAATTGAAAATTTCAAGAAAGATTTCCTAACCAGAAATTCAGTAAAGGTCTAAGTTCACTAAAGGTAAAAAAGTGAACAATGAACATGTACAAGAAAGATCGTTCGTTCAATGGAAAATTGAATATCAGCAAACAGATGCTGATTTTTTGAGCAAAAAATCCAAAGCAATTCAGCATATTTTCATCTTGATGGCATTGTTATTAATAGCTGAAATTTCTGCATGGCGTTCGATTCGATATTTCACAGCAGTGTATTAAATTTCAGTTTGATCTGTTCTTACTTCTTCAGATACTCAGAAAAAATATTTAAAATTTTATGGTCTGTACCTTGGTATAGCCATTTCTAGAATAACTCGAAAAACACTGATCTGAACATAATAGAACTTGCAAAATTTCGTGACAATCGTCCTTAGAACAATTACAAAAGAATTATCTTTCCATTCATGGTTTTTCACATCCCTGCAAGAGCTGCTGAATACACGTCGGTGCTTTTATCGTTTGAGGCTTAATAAAACAATGAATATATGGTTTTCTTAATTCCTTTTGAATGTTCTTGAAAACCCAAAAGAATTAACTTCAAAAAACGCTCCTATCAATTCGATGTAAAATAAAATGCTTTTATCTAACACTCTTATTATGAATGCGTAATATTTCAGAAACGGTTTTAAGCGGTCCTTTCAAGATCTAATCCGAGATAAATGAAAAATTTGGGTCCTCGGGCTTTCGTCATACCACCTTGAAGACACTGCTGAGAAATCGAACGGTACTTTTTATGCTGAAGAGGTGAGATTTTCTACCGAAATAAGTATTATCCATACCTCATTGATATTCATAGATTCAGGCAAGCGGAAATCTAGAAGGGTAATTGGAGTATCAACGAAAAGGCCTTGAGGCTATTAAAAATCTGAACACGTATGTGTCCTCATGTCCCATGTCTCATGTTCATAGACCATTGAGCATATTGATGTGGATATTAAGTGATTTTCGTGTCTCTCTGTATTTAATACACGTACGACCATCTGTATCTTTAGATAAATGTTAATCTCTCGCTCAGATAAGCAGAGAATGAAATCGGACGAATCTTGCGAAATTTTTTTTATATGACAATATACTCAAGTGCTTAATTTAAATTTGCATCAAACCTGTTGAGGGTTCTTTGGTTTGGCTTTGAGATCTGTTTGCACTTTGTCAAATCCTGTGTCTCTTCATATTTTATTTATTCAACTGCAATAAATGTTTGATATGATTCGGAGAAATCAGTGAATATTTTATTCTTCTTCACTAATCGTAAATCTTCATTGTCAGGGTTGAATATTCAGGTTGATATAGTGATTATTTTTTAGATTTATTTGGGTTTTCACGCCCCATATCTGAAACAGAACTATTAAAAATTGAATAAATTGTTTTTTCGTAAAAAACGATCTTGCGGATTGCTGGATTAAAGTATTTTTCAAGGGCAGTTTCTTGTAAAACAGATTGCCTAATGAGCAATACAGGAACAATACAAACGATAAACAAAGCGAGCTGTGACGTTTCAGAGTACAAATCTGACTCTTTCAACAGACAAAGGGGAAAATTTCAAGAATTATTTTCTTTCGATTTTTCGTTTCGATTTGAGACTATTGTCAAATTGACAATGACGGCCAACCGTAAACACAATGACTTCCGGAAGAAACAACTTACAGATAAACTCGATATTTGTAGAAAAGATTTGGAACTTAGTTACGAAGCCCGAATTCGTGAATGGTTAAAATCCACCCTATGATTCCATACATATACCAATTCAAAATTTCATTTTCCCAATATTTCCAAAAATACAGATCAGATCGAATTAAAATCCGGTACTTTATCGGAAAACGACAGTTCGAAGGTCCATACAGAATTGAATGACGATAATATGATGAGAAGATCACAGAATATTGAATATTGGAAAAAAAAAAAATTTTTTTTTAAATTTTTGTAATGATACGATCATCACGAAATTCTGCACAAAGTTGTCCTTCAGCATCTTCAAACTAGCTCCGAAGTTTTATCATGATTAAATCAGCATTTCTTGAGTTATACCGAATGAAACAACGATATCGAGAGGAAAACCAAGAATTTTGAAAAATTTTTCCCAATATCTCCAGAAATTATGATCGTATCGAACTGAAATGTGGTACACTGTTGTGAAATATGAATTCCGTAGTCATAGTGGGATTTTCTTGAATATGATTAATGTTTCAAGAAAAAAAAAACTTCTCGAAAAAAAATTTTTTCTTGATATACTGACAGTGTGATTTCGACAAAACTTTGCGTAAAGTTGCGTGTCATTATACTCCAACTAAATGCCAAGTTTCAATCCAATCGCTGCAGTAGTTTCTGAAATAAAAAATAAATAATTTCAAATATTCAAATGGCTATAACTCCGGAAATGCTTGACCGATTCAACCCATTAACGAACTTAACCGTGGCATTCCAATGCGCGACCCACCCTGAAATTTTCGAGTCGCTAGCTCACTCCGTTCGACAGTTATCGTGTAGCCTCCTTGAAGCCCTCACAGATATCAGAATGGGGGTTTTTCCTGAATTTGGGTTATTACTGCAAATGCAAATTTGAACATAATTATTATGGGTTTGATTCGTTATTTTTCCAAATTACCTTCAGGAAGTATTCAAAATCAGATTTCAAAATTTGGGTTTGGGATTTGCCAGGCATGCACGAAGTGACAACGGTGTTTAGTAGAATAGCTGCTATAGAATAATGAAATATTCATTCCTATTCAGTGGTATGCACGTGTTCTTTGTCAATATAACCAAACAATTTCCGTTTGCGATTTGTGAGTTATATGACAGTATGACAGTCTGTGCTCTTCTTTTTCTATTCCATGGTCGTTGTCTTCTACTCTATCCAGATCGAAGTATACCTATCTCTGTTATCCTGAGCAAAGTAACACATTTGACGTCCTTTTCTTTCCGAGAAAGCTGAATTCGACGTTGCCATATCGTGCACTCAAGACAAATACCTTTAAAAGCAAATCCCCATTTTTATTTTTCAGTTTTAGGTGATCAAACATATTTTTAAAAATATAATATTGAAATTATATGTTTGTAATGTGATGTTCCAAAGGTTTTTCATAAAAATTACTGCATTTTCGTTTGAAGGAAAAACCCCCATTCATCAGAGCTCTAGGAACTGTAGGTAGCGCAATGCGAAAACAGCTCTGACGAGGGAGCACAATATACCTTAAGATCGCAGTGGAATGTAACCCCTTACCAAACTATATAAACTAGAACTATGACAAGCTCACTAGTCGATATACTAAAAGATAATTCTATTTCCAATTGCAACCCGCAAAAATATTTATTGATTTGATGACAAAGGTTTAATCAAAACATTTTTCAGTCTTTTTAGGCACCTGAGCCCTCTGATACAAGATAGCGAGAATCGGAATTTTTATCTTTGTGCGAGCAATCTCAGGACGAAAAGGACACGAATAATAATTACCCGGAATAGGTCCATAAAAACGAAACTCTCTCCCGGATTGCGTTTTTGTTGAACTATTTAAGCCGACGAGATTCTTTCGGACATTCACTTCCTTTGTCAATGGGGATTTTACATGTGGTGATGCACATCCAACATGGCGGCATTTAATTACTTCTGTAATTTCATAACGACACCCATGAGATTGGCCGCAAGACGCTTTTAACTCCGATCATTCAGCATCCATCTGTGCAACTTATATAAGTCAATAATTAATTACGGTGTCAGGAAGAATTCGAAAGTGCTCCGAATCAAAAAAGGAATAAATATTCGATTATGAGCCGAAGAGAGAACGCATATAAGTAGATTCATATCTCGCTGAGGAAAATTAACAAATTATTATGTCCCGTTTTTATGGTTAAAATTACTTTGAGAGTAATTTTGGTTATAATAAACGTTGTATGACCATAGCCCCAAGTTACTTAAACTTCGCACAGTGATTACGGTCTATAATTATTATCTTCGGAATAGGCATCTAAGAAGATGGATCTATGTTAAAAAAGGGTACAAGGGATATTATCATATAAAACGTCCGCTTTGAATCTTTCCTCATTTTAATGATGAACCACTTAAGCTGGCTCACCTCTACGGGCTTTAAAAATTTTTTCACATTTCATTTATCTGAAGAATATTCAGTGCAGAGTGAGGCGTGAATAGATAAAACGGCATGCGCGTGAAGGCTCATGGCTCACCATTAGGGGTTTTCTTAAATTTCATTCCAGGAAACCAATGAGTAGCACTCATCTTTATATAGTTACAACAATGAATTCCACAAATTCATTTATATATAACTATCCCGGTTGGCCATGATTTCGGTCTATCAAGTTTTTTTACTTAAAACTGACGCAGATTGGCACTAGTGAAATATTAGCTATGACAAAATAATTCCCAGAGACGTTGCCAAATGCCAATTTCAATCTCTACTCTCCATCTCAACAAAACCATCACGCTCGGAAACTTAAAATGCTGAAGGTAGTTTTCAAAAAGCAGAGACAAAGCATCAGGAAGTGCCATGTAGAACTGAAATCTGCTTCTTTTGATAGTAACCCTGATAATTTGGAATCAATAATTTATCACAAGCTATCCAACATTTTCATACTGGAGTATTTCAAGTTGTGCAAAAAGGTGAAAAAAGGCCAATTTCTTGAGAATTTCGAGATGAAGAGAATTCCATAGGTTTGTCTGTTTGTTTAGAAGTTTCACTGCAGGGTTATTCGAGTACTTTTATTTTTTTTCAAGTGAACTATCACAAAGTAACAGACTACTCTATCCATTATTTTTCAGTAAAATTTCAACACTCAATTCTTGTATTCCGTAAACGAAAATAGCATAACTGAATCTTCCAACCATGTTTATATACGTGAAATAGTTCTAGTGTCAACAGAGAAAAAAGTTTCTTCAACATTCGCCAGGTCTTTGGAATTATTGAATTCACATAATATTTTCTCAAAATGCATTATTTTCCTCAAGTAAATTCACATTTTGATAAATACGTTATTACCACGAACTCTATGTAGAGAGGACAACGTTGTGTAGTTATCTGACAGGAAAATGACTATAACCTAACATTTTCAAAATATACACAGTGAAATGATGTGTCAGAATGTCATGGCCAACCGGGATAGTTTATAGAAGTGAATGGTGTATACATATGGCAGAAATGAAGAAAAATTCTGTACCAGAAAAGGATAAAGTTGAAAGTTATAATACTCTACGAAAATCTGAAAACCACTGTCATGAAGTCAGCATGTTTTCATGAATGTTTTGAGCGCATGTTCAAACTCGTGGCAAAAGCGGTCATATTTTCACGCATTGACCACACCAAACGCACTTTTGGTGATCCCTTAATCATACTATCCTCACGAAATTCTACGTGAGCCTTTAAGCTGTAATTTTTCAATCAAGTACTGGATTTCAATTAGATCCAATCTGTATTTTTGGAAATATTGGGAAAATAAATTCTGAATCTTCACATCTACGGAATCGCTGGGCAGATTCCGAATTCGACCTTCGTAATAAAGCCCCAAAACGGCCGATTATAAACACAATTACTTTTGATGGTTTTTCAAGGTCGCGGAATTTGGCTACATCGAAAACAATGAAAATGTCAATGACTCTTCTTTAACAATTCTTCTATTCCGTGGTTCTGTGCGAGGCGCTGTCCGCCACAAAATATTGTTTGCAAATATATCTATTTTTGAGTTGATTTATTTATTATATGTAGCAATATATTTATTTTACGTGACCAGATATTCGTTTTTCGTTCCGATATATTCCTTTTCTACCAAACACATTGTATTCACGAGTTGATAGTTTCAAATATACAATAAAGATGTGAGATCCAATATTTTTATCAATTCTATCTGACGTCGCCAAGAGATGGCGCGTCGAATGTATTTGGTACATTTTCCAGCATTTTGCAACCACAACCTCGACAGATTATTTATAATTTTTGTGTTGATTGTGAATATTCAGTAATATTTCTGGAATATATTTATTTTTTATGGTCCTGAAAAGTGATTTCAATCCAAATTGCTGGAAACTATGGCGAATAATTTCGAAGCGCCATCTCTTGACAGAGTCAGATAGATCGAATTCATAAGTACATAAGATAACACATTTTATATATTTCAGATCCACAACTCGTCAATAAATAAATCGGAAAGAAAATAAATATATCGTCACACAAAATAAATATACCGCTTCAAATAATGAATACAGTGACTCGAAAATGAATATATTTGCAAAAGCACTTCTGTCGCAAATGAACTCGCATTGTGGTGTTTTTTCTAGAGAGTTTTTCATCTATTTCTTCTTCATTAACAGAATGTAAATAATTCTTTTCAACGCTTGTCAAAAAGTGCACCAGAATCCTTTTGTCTCTCACCGTGAAAAACTCTTTGAAAAAAACCGATCAGAACACATCGTCCATTTTTAATGCCTTTTAAGGACTGCACATAATCTAATTAATAGAATCTCAATGTATTTCTACTTTCACACGCTGTGGCATTTCAGGCAAAAAACACGCACTCGCCATAATAAATATTTTTATCCTGATTTTGATCGCAATAAATCACCGATTTGTTGAATAACATATCCAGCAACTGTCGCATAAGGCAATAAATAATATGCCACTCTATAAATTACAAGATGCAGTCGAGGAAACAGCACACCGTATATTCGATGGAGAAAAAATTTATTTGAAATTTATAACTTGCTTGTTTGGGAGAGAAATTGAAAACATTAGGTGTGTTCTCTAGGACACAAGAAAATGTTCAATGAATCTAAAACGAATGGACATAAAGTGTTGTTCATAATGGATGAGCCGTATCAGATGATTGATTTTACCAAGAATACCACTATACAGGGTCCCGCAACAGTGGCGCGGCGCGGTGGTCCATATCTCTAGTTAGGGAACAGATGGGAATCTGATTTTCTATTATGTTACCTTATTGCTCGAACTCGAAAAATTAAAAATATTTTCGGTAACACAGGGTGTTTCATTTTTCCTGGGCTGGTCACAACTTTGTTTTTTAAATGGCAACCTGTATTTTTATTACTTTTTCGGTGTCTATATGAAAAATGAAATACACTTCATAGATATCTTTGCCCCAAAAATATCAACGGTTTTCGAGATATTCTTCCTGACATGTCTTTTTTTTCAATATTCGTCACTCGTATTTGAAATTATCAAGATGTGCCAAGCCCCATTATAATTTCTGTTCATATAACATTGGTTACTCTCTCAAAGTATATCTGGAATCGAACTGGGATTACAGAGTATGAAAAACAGCCTACCACGTATTGGAAATAAAAATTGGCCGAATCTTCCTTATTTCAAATGAAACACTCTATATTTTGTAGATTCATAAGAAGCACCAAAAAAAGCTCTACAAAGTTCCTTCAGTAGTCCTCTTTGTTAGATGATGGACGTTTTCGTCTTGTGGTGGGAATCCACATGAACCGAGCGTTTCCAATGTCGTGAAGGTTTTTTGTAAAGCTGCAATATCGCAGTTACAGCGACCTGATGCGACAAAAGGATGAACGTCATACACATCGATCAAAGTATTCTGCACTCGAAGGTGAGACTCGCAAGATGCTCCTGACAGATGGCGCGCTGTATGTTGTATACTGCAGTGGTCCTTCTGAAAGGCAACAAGTATCGAGAGAACTCTCTGCGGTTTATCCAAGTTAAGTTGACCTGACGATCAATAACAATTGTGAAACAGCTGTAGTCATTCTACTTGGATCCGCTTCTTCGGTGTAGGTGTTTTGGTTGATTGGATGATTAGCTCTGATCAAGGGGGAATGTTTGTTGATTTATCGACGGATATTCGTTCTTGTGATTATGTTACAGTAGTCCTTATGTTTAAGTTCGCTAGTTTTACTTTTAACAGCTCATTTTATGAAAATGATAGGCCCGCTAGATCATCTGATTTAACAAAACTAATTTTTACTTGAGGGGATGCCTAAAATATGGGAATGCATAAATATGGTTCACGTCGAGCCAACAACTTCTTCCGAAAAGATGCGGCATAAAATAATGGATACTCTTCGCGAATTACACCAGCTATCTTGAACAGGGTTGAACAGAATTTCGAATATGGACTTCATTCAAGAAAATTGAACACATGTTGAACATATGTTTCAATATCAACTTTAATTAAACTTATGTACTCTTAGCGATAGATAACCTTTTTCGGGCCGATCATTTGAGATGTAGGTCCAAAAAACCTATTAGAAGAAATCCTCGAGTTGCAAAAAGGAGCAGACGCCGGGATTGGTCGCTTGCTCCGTCGATTTTGAATTTTTTTTTTAAATACTCGGCAAAGTTAAAACCTCCCATTTTTCAGTATACTAGTTAGCTTTTTATATCTGAACGAGCTGAAATTTGGTAAACTGCTACTGAATATTGAATTCACGGTCTGTGCCGCGATTCATTAAAATCTAATGGATAGATCAAGAAAATTATATCAAGAAAAATTTGGAAAACTACTGAAACTCTTGTTCAATTCTAACGGTATTTTTCAACTAATTGCGAAGTTTCAGTATGATCTTTTATGCACAATATTTTGTTCGACGATATGTTCATCTAACATCGTCAAGAGATGGCGAGTCGAAAGACGCATACAGTTTCCATCAGTTTGGAAATCTGAATATTAACATTGTTCCAACAAAAAGTATTGGACACCTATAAAAATATGGATAACCAATCATGATTGTAAATGATTTTTGAATATTTAATGTTATTTTTCACATATTTGTAGCGATTATAGTCGTAAACTCCAAACTGCTATTAACTCTATGCTTTCGGAGCGCCATCTGATGTCATAGAGGTAGGTACCAACAATTTAATTTTCATCGTATCCAGTAGAGAATAAATAAATAATATATAACGAAAACTAATATATCATCTGTCAAAATAAATTTATTTTTTATATAGATATTCAGCCAAAAAAATGCTATAAGAATATAAGCAAAACTGATTCTTGAGTTCTTGATATCAGATTGTGATCAACTAATTCATGAAATATGTTTTCGACAAAATCAGAGAGAAAAGCTGACATAATTAATATAGAAAGGAATTGGTTTCTCGGAGAAGAACAGAGCTCCAGCAATAATATGTAACATAATTAATATAATAATGATTACTATTTTAGTTAAGACATACTACTGAAACCTACCGCGATTCCAGATCTATCTGACTGCGACATCCTTCACGTTAAATGTCTGGTAGAAATTCCTCTCCGGTCGATTAAGATTATATATTGATTCCTTCTGTTCATTTTATATGTTATGTGTTACTTTTATGTCGAAATTAAGAATCTTAATTACTCCGTCTACGTGTGCATTAAGAGACCAATTTATATCGTGACTGCCATGGCTCACTTAAATAACTGGTTTATTTCCCTTTCATCCGCTAAAAAATTGCTACACTATGTGGAATATACCTATAATGTCTTCGATTTTGAAATGTCATTTAACCGAAGAATTTTCTCCGACATGAACACGGTTGCTTTATTTTAAATTTCACTCCAAATCGGACAACCAACTGGACCACTAACGATGCCGGGACGAATGAGAACTCTGAAAGTAGATGAGATTCACAAACTGGGCGACAAAAATTCCACAAAAGCACTGACATGAAGTCAACAGCTTTCGTGTCCAAGACGCTAATAATTCTCGAATAATACATATTGTTTCCAATATTTCAGAAAATTAATATCAGATCGAGCTGACATCGGATTCTTCAAGAGTCAGCCCAATAAAATAAAAGGTGTTTTTTTTTAGAGATATAGAACTTTGAAATGGAATAGAAACAGGATGAATTATTAATGGACATGAAATTGACATTATTCAAAAGATAATCTTTTGCCATTATAATTTAAATATAATTTCTGGCATATGACCGCCACGGCTGGCTCAGAAGTAATCTAATCTGGAGGTCCAATTTTCAATCACTTTTCCCAATATTTGTGGCTGTATATCGGCAATAAGGCGGTGAATGTGAAATTATGCGTTTATCGAACGTTTCCTTCAGTAAACCAATTGTGGCACGAGCTGTGTGACATGTTGCGCCGTCTTGTTGAAACCACAGCTGCTACACATCATGGTTGTTCAGTTGAGGACCGAAAAAACCAGTAATCATGGCTCTATTGCTGTGCACGATGGCGGATAAACTTCGTTCAGAACTTTAAAATTGCAAGGTCGAAAAATCATTTGGATATCAGTGGGAACAAGTTACGACTCCTCACTGGCTTCCTCACAGGACACTGTCATCTAAGGAAGCATATGACAAGAATGGGCTCTTCAGAAACTGAGGAATGCATAATATGTGGGGAAGAGGAAACTCCTGTTCACCTAATTAAAAAATATCTCGCCATTGCAAGCCTGTGCAAGAAATGTCTCGGACAGGACATTCATAGCAGAAATAAGAGCTTAGTTTCCTTGAAGCCCTCACAGATATTGGAGTTCATTAGAGCTCCAGAGCTGGAGGTCGAGCTGTTGGTAGCGCAGTGCGAAAACAGCTCTGACGCTACCTCCTTATATTTGTGGAAATACATGTTCAATATACAGCAGAATCTCCACAGCCTTTGGATATTCCAAAACAAAAACTCAAAAAAAACCTGAAGAATAGGGTCATACAAAGATCTCAGATAGCAACCATTAGAAATCACATCTTAGATTGGTATAATACAGAGATACTGATGACGAAACCAAATAAACACCACATTCAGCTAAATTAACTGAAAAAGAAGTAGAATTGAAAAATTTTCACGTGATTTTCGAAAATGTCAATTTGACAAAAGTTCTTATAAAACAAAAGTATTGTAAGGGAATCGTTGAGAAGATTTTCAATATATTATCTGATGAAAAAAATGATATAGACTCTGAAACGATACAGTACCATTCGTTTATCGCTTGCATTCTTCAGATATTGTTCATAATGCATTTAGGCAAATAGATCGAATCCTGCAATCCACAAGGGAGATTTCTATGAAGGATAACTAATATCTTATTTGAAATAGTTTTTTTGTCAGATATTAGAAGCGAAAAAAAGTCAAACTCCTCATAAAATATCCTCTAACCGATATTGAATAAGTTTTTTTTACCTCATTATCTGCGCAGGTTTGAACTTTGAGTGTTTTCAATATATCCTTGTCTCTCTATACTGCCTTTACACAAATTCCACACTTTCAGTGGAAATGATAAGCATTATCAATATTATTCTATTCATCTATCCAAATACCACTCGACTAAATATTCACGTAATGTAAAGAGAGAAGTTCAGATGAATTCTAGTAGCGGTTTCCGAGTTACAAATGAGTAAACAGAAAGATTTTCGATTAAATTACTTCGAATTTATTGGACGTAATTGCCTCTCCTGTAGCACGGTACCTGCAGAACAGAATGCCTATCATTTCGCATTAGGATGGACTGTGCAGCAGATTTATTGTTAATAGACCATATTTTACACGCTATCGGTAATGAGTGTCTCGAAAAACTGGAAACGATAAATTCTCTCTATGCCCACGCTTATTCTATAACGAACTTCCTCAACACAATTGATCAAAAATCAACGATTCAGTTTCAGCACGGAACATATATATTCATAAATTTAGCGCAAAGGGTGTGCCCCGGAATTCTATAGTGAGTGCCACTGCAGACGACTTCTAGTTCACCGACTAGATCATTAAGGTATGTACCCCTCCGACGATTCTAGATGTACGAGCGAAATATTATGGCCCCAGATACGCTCAGAATGAATTTTATTACTTCCTACCTTACATGAATTTTTAAAATTCAAACGGTGACTTTAGAGCTGGCAACACTGCAATTTCTGATTCAAGGATGACAAAGAAGAAGAAAATGAATCTTACTGCATAATTATTTGGCCAGTTTTCTATGACTATTCTATTTTTTAGATTTTTATGTGCAAATTGATCTATATATCGATTAAAGCTTATTTTTGGAGGAAAAAACCTAAAAAATTGATTAACATCACTTATGCGAAAATGTTACGAAACAGAAAAATCAATAAAAGTCAAATTGACCAATAACCAATTTCCTGGATAAAAATAGACTATTGGTAACCAGAAATGAAATGCAGCAATTTTGTTTAGCAGGAATAATTCGATAAACTTGTCTTTTGGCAACTCTAAGACATTGCTGGTGTCTCTACTTCGCCGGTAATTTAGTCTGAGAATTTCTCTTAAATTAAATATTCTAGAGAAGCCTAACGGCCGACCGTAAACACAATAACTTCCGAAAGAAACAACTTAGAAACTTGATATTTGTAGAGAAGGTTTGGACCTTAATAACGAAAGCCGAATTCGTGAATGGGTAAAATCCATCCAATAATTCCGCAGATATACCCATTCAAATTTTAATTTCCCCAATATTTCCAGAAATACAGATTAGATTGAATTGAAATCCGATACTTCACCGAAAAATGACAGTTCGAAGGTTCATACAGAATTTAATGAGGATAATATGTCAAGATCACAGAATATTGAATATTTGAGAAGAAAATTTGAATTTTTTTTTCCAATTGTTCTAATGACACGATCATCACGAAATTTTGCAAAAAGTTGTCTTTCAGCATCTTCAAACTAGCTGAGAAGTTTCATCATGATAGAAACAGAATTTCTTGAGTTATACTGAAAAAAACAACGAACCACGAAAATTTACATATTTTTTCCCAATATCTCCAAAACTAATAGCCGTATCGAATTGAAATTTGGTTCACTGCTGTGAAATGTGGAGCTCAAAGTATGCACTGAATTTTTATCAGATGTGATGAACAGTTCGCGGAAATTTTTTTTTTTTAATTTAGTGATAGTTTCAGCTCAACAAAATTTCGCGAAAAGTTGCGTGTCGCTATACTCCAACTAACTGCCAATTTTCGATCCAATCGTGTCAGTAGTTCCCAACTTATCGCTAAAATAACGTCGAAACTTTAAAACGCTCCAACTCCGAAACCGTTTGGCCAATTTTGCTAACTAACGAACTTAACCATCGTATTTCGAAATGCAGCCCACCCTCTAAGTCTCAAGGCGATAGGATTTTTCGTTCTCACGTAATCAGTTAGTCCAACGTAGTTGTTTGAGACCGTTTTCGGCTAAAATTCGAAAATTACAGACATTTGAAACAATCAATACCCCTCTGTTTCCCAGAACATAAGCGCAAAATCTATCAGAAGTTACCTTGTTAATTTCAGTTATCAATATTTTGATATTCTCAACCCATAAAATATTCCAATTAATGAAATGATTGATGGAATAATTACCCCTGCCTCAACTAACTTTAAACATCAATGTTAAGTTTGGACATTCATCTAGCCTTCTGGTATTTTTTAATTACATATTATTAAAAAATTATTCATGACGTTAATTGTTCAGAAATTCTCAATATCGAGAACTGGATAGGACGAACAGAAACGTTTTGAATATCCTACAAATTTCATTCAGATGTCGTTTATATACGAAATATTTTACGACACAAGAACGATCTTTAACCTTTGCGAAACACCAAGGTTGTGGCGCAGCAGTGACGTCCCTGAGGGGCAAGGAGGGGGGCCATCTGTTTAGAGTAGGAGAAAACGTTGGAGCCTCAGACTCAGACCTCAGATGAGGTTGATCTTCGACAGAGCAAGGCTGAGTTGGTGTATCGGTGAAAAAATTCTGGAAAAAGACGCAAGATAAAATTTTTTTCGAATTATTTTTCCTTTTTTCCAACATTCGTATGCTTTATTTTATGCCAAGAAAAACATGACAAATTGAGTTTGGATTTTTTTGATGTTTTCCTTTCTACCATCAGGTGAATTTAGTGTATATAGTGAAGTGGTTTCATTTTTTTTAGGCTATGATTATGACGAATTGGTATTTCTTCAAAGAAGTCGATAGTGTTTGCTCTTTTACAAATAATAAGCGTATTCATATTCATTCCTGAATCTCGAATTTTCCGTTATGTGTCGAAACAATTCTTTTCAATATCTACAACAAAAGTGAATGAAGATAAGAAAATATACATTGCAAGAGGAGTATATTGGAAAATTGCTTGATAATTAAATATTGAAACGATATAAAACACAACAGAATCCAAATTTAACGATTTAGAGTAAAGATCAGATTCCTTCATCAGACAATCAAGACAAAATCTTCAGAATTATTTTCTCTTATTCGAGAATTTTTTGTTTATCACAAAAGGCTGATTCACTTCTCTATTTCTTATTATTTTTCTGCGTATGGTCTACTCGAACATTGGTCAAAATTACATTTTCTATTCAGTAAAATACAAAACCTCTTCTTTTTAGTTTATCATACCACGTCAACAGGATTTTTGTATTTTTCCAATTCTATCCTGTGACTTCTCTTGGTTGCACACACATTCTCTATTTGTATTCTTTGCATATCTCATTTCTGTATATTGTTCTGAGTTTAACGTTTCCTTTCTTCTTACGACTATGATTTTGTCCTTCACGATTTTCCATAAATTCAGGGAATATTATACAGTGTGTAAATTTGAAAATATACCAGCCTTCGTATCTGGGCACCCATGCAAAATCAGAAAAAAAATCAAAAAGAAGTAAACTTTTGTTCTTTCAGGTGGATATTCATACGGTTTATTCCTTACAGATTCTAATCAACGAACTTAACCATCGTATTTTGAAATTCGACCTACCCTGAAAGTTCCAGGTTGATGGAATCCTCCCTACGCCCCTAATCGTGCATACAGACGGACAGCCGGACAGAATCGATTTTGACATCAGATTCGTCATCAGTGAATCCAACCTAGTCGTTTGAGACCATTTTCGGCTCAAAATTCGAAAATTACAGACATTCGGACAAAATGATGGCATGCTGAACATGCGGGCAGAAAAACAAAAAGAGTTTCAAGCAGAATACAAGGTCCTTCGATCGACACTCCATTAATATCTGACAGATCATCAAACAGACAAACAGGAAGACGCAGAAACGAGTTCGTTGCGCGAATCCAAAGATGTATCATTTCTAACAGTAATAAACCGAAATAGATTCTTGAAATCTCCGAAAAACGTCGTACGTGATTTGAATATGAACATCTCGTTGGTCTCGCACGTATTTCAAGATAATTTAATTCAAGTCCTTTCCTTAACACAAGCAAGGTAACGACTCTAACAGGGCATCTTGTCTAGGACAATAATGTTGTACAACAAATTGGCATACAGCCCATAGCACTCCAACGTAGATGAGGCGATTAGAACTAATTTCAAGCGTGGGTGAAGCGTCGTTTCACCGATAGAACCAGAAGGTTAAG
Organism: Myrrha octodecimguttata; assembly: GCA_958510865.1. NCBI lineage: Eukaryota > Metazoa > Arthropoda > Insecta > Coleoptera > Coccinellidae > Myrrha > Myrrha octodecimguttata. The sequence goes on along the minus strand of OY294065.1, from coordinate 31,447,464 downwards.
TATGGTAACCTTTTTCTGTTCCGTTTAAAGTATAATGAATGAAAGAAGTTGAATAATGGAATTCCATAAAATCAATACCGTGGCGGGATCAGGAACTCCTTGCATTTGAACCTAAGAGATGCTCCCTGTTTTGCAACTCGATACACAGGTTAGATAGAGGTTTCATTGAATCAGAGCACTGATGCCAGACGTACCATAATAATGGAATTGTGCCATAATTTTGACTTCAAATCATGGGCAGTCAATAAACGAACCTTAATCCATAAACATTTCGGAAGATTCGAGACCACAAAGACAATTATAAAGGGTTTTCCAATAAGAGGTGTTATTTTGATATTCAAAGAAAAATGCCATTTTTCAATATGATTGATCGGATGTTTATTTCATCAAAGAGAAGAAGCTTTGCCGTTGATAGTGGAAAATAACATCAGGCAAATGACCACCACGACCACGCTTACAGGACCAAATCCTTTTAATGAAAATTTCCATAACCAAATCGCAAAGTGGCTGCCCTCTGTCCTCGATAGCCTCACGAATTCCATCTTTGAGGTCTTGAATCGACGCTGGGCTACTGGCGTAGACCTTCTCTTTAACGTGGCGCCAAAGGAAGAAGTCGCAAGGTGTTAAATCACAAGATATCGGTGGCTAATTGTGATGACCTCTTCGAGAGATAACACGGTCCGGAATCTTTTCCCGCAAAAGATCAATGGTTTCGTTGCTTGTGTGGCACGTAGCGCCGTCTTGTTGAAAGTAAACGTTGTCCAGATCAATACCATCCAATTCCGACCATAAAAAATCATTAATCATCTCTCGATAGCGCAATCCATTCACCGTAACTGTTGCTCCAGCCTCATTTTCGAAAAAGTAAGGTCCGATGACTCCGCCGGACCATAAACCGCACCAAACAGTCACACGTTGAGGATAGAGAGGCGTTTCAACAATAATTCTCGGGTTTTCCGAGCCCAAGATGCGACAATTTTGCTTGTTGACGAAGCCACCGAGGTGGAAATGAGCCTCATCACTCAAGATGATTTTTCGATGGAATTCCGGATCATTTTCATGCATTTCAACAACCCAATCAGCAAAGACACGACGTTGTTGATGATCGGCCGGCCTGAGTTCTTGTGTTAACTGAACTTTATAAGCCTTAAGACACAAACCTTTATGCAAAATACGGTGTAATGACGTTTGTGGAATGCCTAATTCCGAAGAACGACGAGGAACGGACAAACCTGGGTTTTCATCAACACTTTCGGCTACAGCAGCAATATTCTCGGCTGTTCTTGAGTGACGTGCACGGGTATTATTCTTCACAGCACTAACTTGTCCCAACAGCTCGAATTTTTCCACCAATTTCTTAATTGCGGTCCGACAAGGTGCTTCACGACGACCCAAAAATGTTCGAGTTTTACGAACCGTCTCTGCCAAATTTTCACCATTTTTATAGTGAATTTTAATAATTTCCATTTTTATTGATGGTGTAGTTTCTCCTTGTAAAATGTCAAAAAATGACAGCTTCAAAAGTGACATCTACCGAAATAGCGGGCTATTCAAAATAACACCTCTTATTGGAAAACCCTTTATTGTACAGCGAAAATTTTACATAGGTCCAGATTCGAAGTGTCAACCTCACAATAAGTGTTGTACAGACTCAACAATAGGATAATGGTAGATTAATTCAATTTACACGAAATTTTGTGGAAATTGAATTAATTTACTACACATCGAAAATATAAAGTCCATCAAGTAAAGACCGAATCCATCAAATAATAGGATCATTTTTCGCCTGAGCAGATATACATATACCTGAATTATCTGTTAGGCACGCACGATTTAATATAGTTGGGTTTTTTCCATTTTCGAAAACCTTTTGGGCTGAAAATGGTGTTTTCTAGAGGGAATTTGATAAAATCTAATGTCCAAAATCAGATTTGTAAAAATTAGATCAATGGATTGCTCTCAGCATCTCAAAGCACAAAATAAGAACAGCATAGTTTCGAAATATCAAATTCTTTGATACAAGCAATCGAGGGGAAAAATTATTTTATTTAAGTTTTATCTTAATTTTGAATGGTGATCGATAATTTATTTCATTCCATAAAGTTATGGGTTTTTCTGAACGTAATAATTATCTAATTTATCATCACTTTTTCGAATATATTTCTAATTTTGTTTGTGTTTCATGTTATAGATGTATCATTTTGGCAAAGTGAATTCGATTTAGTATATTATTACACTTAGATTATAAAATGTATACCCTTATTTCGCCTGAAATCCCATAATTCTGGCATCGCTGCGCCATAATTTCATATTTGACATCTGGCATAGCTGAATCAGAGTTCGTTGAGAATTCGGTTCGTACTAATTCGTAGGAGTTCGCATGAAACCGTCAGGACAGGCCTGTGTAATGTTTCACAATTCACATTTATTAGCTAAAAATTAAAAAAAAAGCTTTGACGTGGACCCAGGAGCTTTTTTGCGATTCTTCAAATTATAAGTCAAAGCGTGCACGCATTCAGCTATTGGCTGCACCCATTGCAGATTGACTTAATGAATGAACAAAACAATTTTTCAATGTTCTCATCGTATGAACGCACCAAAATTTGTATCAAACGTCGAGCCGTATTTTTCGAACTTAATACAAGATTTTAATTCGATCCAAATCCCTGAGAGGATTTTACCCATTCGTGTAATTCAATTCGCCGCATGATTTCATTTGAAATTATATTTTCAAATATTTCCGGAAGTAGAGATCAAATCTAAATCTAGTATTTGGTTGAAAAGGTTCATGCAAAATATCAGGGAAATCAAACCGATTCCTTCGGAAATGAAACATTTGCTTGAATTTTCTTTCGCACTGATTGTAGGCACGATAACTCGAGAACGGCAAAACTGAGAGAGTTGAAATTTTCAGAGTAGATTGCATATTAAAATGAGATGCCTGGTTTCCTTAATGGGACAAGATTAACGCTTTTCTGAAGGATAGTAACAGGCAAAAAGTCTTAATAATTTGTGAGTTTTCAAAAAGCGATATGATCTTTATGAAATTTTCCCTGAAGGTGAACGTCGCTATTGCATAACTAAATACGAACTTACAAACGGATCACATAAGTTGCTCTGAGATATTGAAAAATAACCTCAAAACTTCAAACGACTTCAACTCCGAAACCACTCAGCCGATTTTTTCCATTAACGAATACAACCCAAAAAGTTTGATATACACCTCTCCCTGTGAGAGTCAAGTCGCTAACTCGTTCCATTCGAAAATTATCGTGCCAAAGACCGACCGGACAGGGTTGAGTTTGACATATTATTCCTTCATCAGTGACTCCGAAGTATAGTAGGCAAAAAATCGAAAATTACAGACAATTGGGCAGAATTATTACGCGCTTTCCCCCCCAGAACAAGGCAGGTATAACAAAATCATCCATGTTCTTTATTTTAAGGGTGCTTGCTTGCTATCGAACCCTCTCAAAGGAACTTTCGGTTAAAGTTGTATAATCCTTAATGATGAAGATGTCATCCATTTTCGGCATATGTAACCCTATTTCATGACAACAATAAATCCACCAGAATCCATTAACTTTCATCAATAATTACTTTTAAATGTTCCAATAAAAAATTTAATGCTATGTGTAGATCGCGATTCTCACGGCAGTGCATCCTAATACGTCATCATTTTATCCTGTGCGTTGTCAAAGTGGTGAATCTGACATGGGACAAAAATGATTAATGGTTTGAGGAAACCATGGTAGGTAGATATCGACATATCTGGACTATCATCAATGTTCCTAACCTCAATCTTGAGTATTCAACGAGTGTGCCTCATGAATATTTCCAATAATATCAATTTGAACCCGAAGGCAATTAGAACTGAGTGAGATGCATCTTGAGTAAGATGAATGGAGATGTTTATAACTATCATATAACGGGTAAATTTTTATGGGAAATAAACTAATGGAAAAGTTCATCGAACGAACATCCTTATCAGGCTAAAACACATTTTGCTTTCAACATTTTTCTAATGGTTCTCATCTTTTTTTCTCAATTTCTGAAAACGAAAGCCACTTCAGGGTGATTACAGATTTTCTTTGTGAAAAATTCAATTCATTAGTTTATGAGATCATAGTTGTATACAACGAACGGGTACAGACTTATTTTCGCTCGATTTTCAATATCTAATGGGGTTTGGAATGAGAGATTCCATTTTGATGTTTGAAAAAACCCCTTTTTTTGTGGAAAATTTCAATTCATTCGATAGAGAAACGTTCAAGGTTTTGAAATGCAGAAAATAATTCTGCAAATTTTCTCGTTATTGTCTGATGAAGGAGTCAGATAGTCTCTGAAACGGAACAGTTCACTTGGTTTATCGTTTGCATCATTCCGATATTGTGGCAACATTTTTCTAGAGACTGCCCTTGATAAATAATTTGAACTCCTCAATCCGCAAGGGCGTTTTCTATCAATAAATAAGTTTTTTCAATTTTTGATAGTTCATTTTCTGATGTCGGGAGTGAAAAGTCAGAAAAAACTTTAAAAATAGCACTAAATCCTCTTAAATTATCTTTTAATCGGTATATTGAGGAAATAACAAAAAACTTTGACAAAAATGTTTTCCCAGTATTTCAGAAAATGAATATCGTTCGAGCTGAAATTCATACACCTGTGTTGGATATTGACTTCAAAATGTGAGCCAAATTCCATAAAATGTGATACATACTTCTCGAAGAAAAAAATGTTCGGAAAAAAATGTTCGGAAAAAAATTTGGAAAATCTCACATAAAATTTTTTATTCACTTTCCCAACGATACGATTCGAACAAAATTTAACATAAGGATGTGCAAGATTTGTTCTCAAAAAAAAATTTTGAAAATCCGAAACTGTTCAACCGATTATGCCCATTGAACAAGTCAACCGTCGCATTTTTACTGGTAACCCACCCTGAAATTCAGTGGCTCATTCCGTTGGATGGTTATCTTAGTAAGACGAACAGAATTTAGAAATTGTCATTTATTCCGACGAATTCTTCATCGGTGAGTCCAACCCAGTAGTTCAAGACCATTTTTGGCAAAGAATCGAAAAACTAATAACATTTGCGCGCACTGATAGCACGCTGTTCCCCCGAAACAAGCACGACAAATACCAGCCAAATGGCCTCCAGGTCGTACTCTTTCGATATAATTTTCCTTCGAATTTTTCACATTTGGGTTCATATTTCTTCGATCAAGGCATGCGTTCCTGAATTGACCAGGAAGCATCACATTTCCAGAACTCTGCTATTGTCATGCGCAAAAAATTAATTCTTCCTTTGCGACTCGATAAACACATGCGCGCTATTATCAACAAATCTGGCAAAAAATTTATAAATTCATCACGAAGGCGTTAAGAACTCTTTAACGGTGGCAACCGACTTTCAGGTGACTTGGAGCGTGTCCAATGACCAGCATTATACGCTTGTTGGAATAACTCGAATATGCAGAGCGATATTATTCAAGAATCTGTATGAAATGTATTTAATTGTTGCAGTATACGGATAGGTATTACATTCACCTATGCTGATATCTAAAAATCGAAGTGGCAAGGACTTTCTCGGTTCGCAATAATGCAAATTATAACTGAAAATAGTCGACAAATATTACAACAATTCGTTCTTGAGGGTGCGGGTATATTTGACTCTGAACAATTTTTTGGAAGTTCAGAAATTTTCTTCATTCATGGAAGCGAGTTTCCTTTCAGCCAGAGATCTCGTATCATTATTACATAGGAAAGATATATATATTTACTTCATCTGATATCGATTAAAGGATATTTTGAGAGGATGTAGCATTATTCTTCAGGTTTTTTCCACGATTTCACTCCCAATACCCGGAAAAGAATTTTTGAAAATAAATTAAAAATTATTGGTCATAGATTTGTCAAGTACACTTTCTCGAAAAAATATTGGCTAATCAATAAATAATTGTCTGATGAAGGACTCAGATTTAGGCTCTGAAACGTTAGAGTCACTTCGTTGATAGTTTACATTATCTCAATATTGGGCAACCTTTTTTTTCTTGAGCTACCCTTGACAAATAGTTTAAATCCCGCAATCTTCGAGGGTGTTTTCTGTAAATAATGATTTTAAAGTTCTTTTATAGTTATTGGGAGTGAAGACCTTGAAAAAACCTGAATATTAATTACTGTCAGATGAAATAACTGATAATTCTGGTTGGGGATAAAAATGATCGACCTTTATAGTGCTTATAAAGTGCAATAAAAAAAATCCAAAAGAGCACGCATGTTCAAAGTCATCGCCAAAACGGTCACCTACCCACGAATTGAATCCCGCCAAAAGCATTTTAACTTCCTAGTAAAAAAATTGGGTCTTTTCGGTTGTTCAAATGACACGATTGGCGTCTGAATTTAAGATTGCAGCGCCACGGTGGCCAGTTTTGGAACCTTAGGTACAGACATAGATTTTGTTTCGATAGTCGATTTTGTACTGTTTGTTAGTGTTTGGTTTGATAATTTTTGATTTCACGATTTATTCAAAGACTTTTTTAGTTGACGAGAGTATTACTGGGAGTACATATTCCATTCTTATAAAGTAGGTAGGTATCATTCTTCAATCTTATTGAGTGTAGCAACTTTAAAATTACGGGGATATCTCCAAGGTTAGACAGTATTTTAATATTATTTATTTTCAGATCCGAATGGCAAGATTGACTTTGGTGAATTTCTTAGGCTGTCTTGAAAGTTGAAAAACAGATAGTATTGTAAAACATACTTTTCGGAATAATAGACAAATACTCATAACAGTCATAACTTTACTATTTTTATAGCGAAGGACTAAATACTCAATATATTGTGAATAAAATTATTACATTCACATAAAACTAATGCTCAGTCAGTTCTATCACTGAAACATTTACGTTGTTACTTAATGATTATTTCAACAGGCAGATTTCTGGAAGGCAGAGCATTCCTCTTAAGTTCATTTCTCTGCTTGGATTAGGGGCCTGGAAAAAAATTGTCTTCATGAATGTGATCTAATATTTAATGAGCAATTCGTGCTTTCCTCTATAAAAATGATCATCATCGGTAAAATGCAGGTAACAGACTCTCATAAATCTTGTTTGTTGGTTTTTATCGATTCTTCAACACTTTCAGGACCAACTTGTTAAAGGAAGTTTCTTTCACCCTAACTCGAAATTTTTCACCGGGCTGTGGAAATCTATGGGAAGGGGCATTTCAGTTTGCTTTTCATCAGTAGAAGCACTTGAAAAATCACACAACACCAAGAAAAATGCATAAACTTTCTCATTTTCTTATTATTTCTTTTAACTTGTCAATGATAATGTCTGTACCTCGGGTTACTCGGATAGCCACCAGAGGGAGTAGCGCTTGTCTTCATTCGCCAATTGTAACGAAATTTTGCACAAATATGCGCCTCAGCATCTCCTTACTTGTGACCGAATTTCATCATGCATTTCTCAAATTATTCCGGAGAAGATTACGAAACCAAAAAAACATCATGAAATTTCGCTTTTTTTCCCCAGTATATCCGCAATAAATTCCCCGATAAAATTCAAATTTGGCACACTCTTGTCGAACATTGAGTTCTAGGTATATTTATTCCACAGTTTATTGGAATATGATGAAAGGTTTCAAAAAAAAATTGAGAAGTTTCCGAAAAACATTTTTTTTAATTTACTTACGATACGATTTTGACGATATTTCGCGAAAAGTTGCAAGTCTTTATTCTATAACTAATTACCATATTTCAATCTGATTACATAATAAGGTCCTGAGATATTGAGCAAATATCCTAACAAACTCAAATGAGTATAACTCTGGAACCGTTCGACCGATCAGCCCCATTTACGAACTCGACCGTCGCATTTTGATGCGCAATCCATCCTGAAACTGTCAAGTCGTCAGCTCTTTCTGTTTAAAACTCAACTTGGCAGCCAGTCCAACCTGAACTTTTGAGAAATCAGGTCGAATTGATAGAGCAAATGGAAACATACACGCCAATTTCCTTATTTTTATTGAATTCATTCGATAATCCATGAACGAGAGGACTAAAATACAATTTCCTGAGGACTTGAAGAAAGAAGAAGATAATGTGTCGATATTCCTACGACGCCCTGTACACGAATTACAATAATCTGTGCTCCGTCTACGGGTATATAAACGCATGTTATAAAAGATATTCTAACCACGAGACGTTGGTAAACCGAAGTATAAAAGAAATAGCCCCTACTCTGTTCGTCTACTGATCGTTCTGAAAACATCGAATTACCTTTAGTCACGAACTTCAAAAAGATCCATTCCATTTTTGGTATGTCTGTCCTTGAGAGAGCCGAGATGAATCCTCAAGTTGTTGAACCGTAGAAGCAATTTATTAACACACTCAAGGTATAAAAGTGTTTCTCAAAATCGAATGTGTTGCCTCGGAGTTTTATCCACCAAGTACAGTTATTCAACAGAATATTTCACTAGCAACAGCTTCTCCTAGCTACGAGTGATGCCCGACAAAAAATCAACTACGAGCGAGGATCTATACAAGGTGTAGTATTTCGATTTCTGAACTGGACTGAGTATTTTCACTATAACAAAAAGTGAACTCTGGACTACGATAAATTTGAATTCATACGATTTCATGAGCATGACAATAAATATTTTCCTGTCGCTGAATCCGATGATTTCCTCGGGCAACTCCTATGAAAAATTTTTTAGAAGAGCACTGATGAGGTTAGGGCTTTTACGCGCTTTTTCAAATTCTAACTACTAGATCAACACGAAATTCTGCATCTAGCTGCGCGTTGGTATTTTTCAACTGATTACCAAGGTTCAATCTGATTACATTCATACTTCTTGATATATTGCTGAAATAACGTTAAAATTCCAAATAACAACGAAATTTGGCATATTTTTCTCCTTATATCTCCGAAAGTAAATATCGGATCGAATTGACATTTGGAACATTGTTGTTAAATACTGACTCTAAGGTTGATGCCAACTTTCGTTGAAATTTAATCAACAGTTTTCGCAGAAAAAAATTTTTCAACAAAACTTGAACTATTCTCGAATAAACATTTTTTTAATGTTCTACCGACTGTATTCAAACGAAATTCTGAAGTAAACTACGTGTTGGTATTCCTTATACGAAGTTTCAATCTGACGTAATAAGTACTTCATGAGAAATCGAGAAATTAACCTCAAATTTCGAGATATGTTAAATATTTCCCGAAAAAATTAGTTTGAAACAAAAATTTTCGAAAATTTTTCTCAACAATTTACTAACTATAAGATACCAAGAAAATTTTGCGTGGCGGTATTCTACAACTGATCACCAATTTTCAATTCGATAGCATACGTTTTTTTCGAGGATTTTTGAGGAAATAACCTCGATTATTGGAATGGTTCTATAACCCTAAAACCGTACAGCCTATTTAGCTCATTAACAAACTCAATCGGCGCTTTCTAATGCGCAACCTGTCCTTAAAGTTTCAAGTCGTTAGCTCTTTTCCTTCCCAAGTTACCGTGGCAACATACCGCCTGTCAGCTGGACTGAATCAAGTTTGACATGAGATTCGTTGAAAAAATATTTAAAATTACAGACATTCGTACAAAACGATGGCACGCTGTTCTCTGGAACATGTTCACACAAAAAGAAGGGAATTGGAGTAGAATAAGTCAACGAATACTGAATACAGTCGATAAGTTTCAAAGACGTCATATTGAGCTCCTGATCAAAAACATTAATACATAACTTCTATTGACTTCCATCTAAACACTTATCTCAAATAATTTTATATACACGACTTAATAAGGAAGATTATGAACTGGCAGTTAATTTATTGTTGCCATCTACCATTGGAAGATGAAAATTCGCGTTGAAAATGATTGAGCAGCCAATAAAATCATGGTGCAAATTTCCAATCATTTTGAACATTGATGGGACGAACACGTGGAAAACCATAATGGAGTATGAGTTAAATGAAGAATTGGTGATTTTATGACTGTAGAAGTTGCACAAACAACTCATAAAAACACTTGAATATTTCATAAATTTCCTAAGTGACAAAGTTATATTATTATGGATTCCTCATATATGGATTTCTGACATTAATATTTCTATGTTCCTTGTGTGTGAGGCGCTGGTTGGGACAAAAGTGTGTTCGCAAATATATTCAATAGATGCAGCAATATATTTATTCGGTGTGGAGGTATCTTTTTTTTCGTTCCAAAATACCAAATATCACAGTTTATCAACATCAAGAGATGAAGCGTCTTGAGCATTGGTACATTTTCAAAAATTTGGAAATCTAAGTTTGAAAGAACTTGAAAATACTGTTAGTCATGATTTCGATTTGACTTTTGAATATGTACATTATTCCTCATATATTTCTAGTGATTATTGTCGTAAACACTGCTAAAGGGTGTTTCAATAACAGCGCAAGATTTGAATTGCGTGCTATGTTTGACAGTCATAATTTACTATTAGACACAACGTGTTGTTTCAGGTTCAAATATATAAAAATGTGAAATCGTATATATCTATTAATAAGATCTATCTAACATCACCAAGAGATGGCGCGTCGAAAGCATTTGGTACTGTTTCCAACAGTTTGGAAACACAGGTTTGAGAAAGACTGAAAATATCGAGGATCAATCATGATTTGAATTCGAGTTTTAAATATTCAGTATTCTTCGTCAAATCTTAAATCTCAAACTCTTATTTTAATGCTGGAAATTGTATGCTTCCGGCGCGCCCTCCCCTGAGGATGTTAGAATTAATAAATATATTGGACCCCACATTTCATATATTATAAACTGCCAACTTTTAAATATATTGAATTTAGCAGAAAATAAATATATCAAATGGAAAAATAAATATATCGCCCTCAATAAAATACATATATACATCTGCAACTAATAAATATATATACTCAACAAAACCTATATTTGCAAGAAAACTTTCGGTTTGGATCTTCAATTCAGAAGACTTGTACAACTGAATCTTCCACACAGAATATGAATTGTAATTTCGAATTCGAACAATAGCCAATGACCTTGACACTTATGAATTTTCCGTAAAAGAGATAGATGAAATAGACAAATACCTAAACGAATTATAACAACAGCAGAACCTTTTGAAATGTTTCTGAACTGTTCGCTGCTGATATTGACCTTTCTAGATAGAAATAACTCAAACTACGTCATCCTGCAAGTACTAAGCTGAAACGAAGTGTACATGATCCGTCGAAAAAAATCGATAAATCATCTTAAGTGATGTGACTTCTTGAATTCGTATAAACTCCTTGAAATAATTAAATATATATTTAATATCAATCAATCTAATCCACCGCTGTCGAGTAAAATGAACGAGATGTATTTTAACGACAATTCTTTGTCGTGTTTTATGAGAACCTTGACCTTTAAAACGCCATACTTTTAGTTTCGCGTATGTTGTGGGTTTTCGTCGTACATTAACACATAATTTGCGAGTTTATTTTCTGGAACTATAGCTGTTTTGGCTGGACATTTTCGAGGCGAATATCGCCCGACATTGGCAATAAGAATTAAATATAGCGTCGACCTTCTCGACTTTTTAAGGAGGGGAATTACACATTACGTTTATAGTGAATCACAAATGCCCATGAAAATTTCTAGACATGTTTTATTCACCAGATAACGCATTCAAATGTGAAAAGAGCATTGAGTTTCGGATTCCAGTATTACAGGAATATCCATTCTCAGAATGTTCAGAATTTGTATTTTTTATGACATTGCCAATTTTGTTTGGCTGAAATTTTTTGACACTTCAGGTCAAAAATCATGAAAATGGGGGTTTTCCTTTAAACGAAAATGCAGTTATTTTCATGAAAAACCTTCAGAACATCACATTTCAAACATATAATTTCAATATTATATGTTTAAAAAAATGTTTGATCACCTAAAACTGAGAAATAAAAATGGGGATTTGCATTTAAAGGGATTTGTCATGAGTGCACGATATGGAAACGTCGAATTCAGCTTTCTCGGAAAGAAAAGGACGTCAAATGTGTTACTTTGCTTAGGAAAACAGAGATAGCTATACTTCGATCTGGTTAGAATAGAAGACAACGACCAAGGAATAGAAAAAGAAGAGCACAGACTGTCATACTGTCATATTACTGACAAATCGCAAACGGAAATTGTTTGGTTATATTGAAAAAGAACACGTGTTTACCACAGAATAGGAATAAATATTTCGTTATTCTATAGCAGAAAAAGCAATTCTACTAAACAACGTTGTCACTTCGTGCATGCATGACAAATCCCAACCCCCAATTTTGAAATCTGATTTTGAATTCTTTCTGAAGGTAATTTGGGAAAAAGATGAATCAAACCCATAATAATTATGTTCAAATTTGCATTTGCAGTTATAACCCAAATTCAGGAAAAACCCCCATTCCAGTTTGAAACCTCTATCCACTATGCATTTTTCGTGCCTATTTGTCTACTGTACAGGAGCTTTGGAAATTTTGCACAAATGTCTGTTATTCGTGAATTTTGAGCCGAAATTGGTCATCGTAATATCTGTGTCAAGTTCGTTAACAGGCAAAATGTTGAGGTTATTTCCTTATTATCTCAGGAAAATCAGTACTCTCATTTCGAAATAACAATTACCCGTATAATGCCGACATTCAAACCGATGCAAAATTTTTTGAAGATCGTTTACTAAGTAGAAAGTTTAAAAAAAATTTTTCGAAAATTCTTGAGACTTGTCGAGAAATTTTTTCCAGGACTCCTCTGCCTGATTTTCATGAAAAGAGTCAATATGTACAAAAGTGTTTCAAATTCCAGGTCAATTGGATATGTATTCTCAGAATTTTTGTAAAAAAATTAGTATACCGTGAATCTGGCGCAGTTTTGTTGATATAAGTATGGAAGGATTGCAGTAAATACATAAAACTTCTGAATAAAATGGAATAAGACAAATTCAATTGAACCCATCGAAAAAATAAAATAAATAAAAATAATGTTTGACATTAAAATTTTAAATCAATATACACATCATTAATCCGCAATGAACATGGGAATATCAAAACAACGAATTCAAGCATAAGTAGTTTCTTACATAATTTCGTAATGAATTTTGGATATATCATCGTGAAAGAATAAAAAAATCAAGATCTACGACAGATGATTGAGATGGAAATAATACCAATACCAACTTTGAGTTCATCAACATCACGTCTTCGGAGCTTTTGTAATATCTATCCGAAATCGTTGAGTCACAAATTACCATTGTGGACAAACATTTATAGATTGCGCCATATTAATTTTACAAGAGAAATCTACGCTATGAATAAAACTCGAGGATAGTTCATTATTTCATTCAAACAAAAGGCTTGTTCATTTCTTTTATTCGTTGCTATACATGGCAATCATTCTTCGCCGGTGACTTTGATCTCTGTTCGAATAGGACTATACATTCAATATACAAAGAAAGATTTGGAGCTTGTCAAAACTAACACCGACTGTTTCCATATTCGTACAAAAAAATTATTCCAAGAGATGGGTAGAACCATATCGGACATATATAGGAGAAACCCCTATTGAGCAAATTATCAGATTCTGGAATGAAGACTGCACCTTTGGCATTGAGCTCTAACTGAACTTCAAACACTCAAACATAAACACATTGCCAGGTTATTTGAAGCTACACATGTTTTCCATTTACATTTTATAGTTTGGTGAGGGGTAACAATCCACTGCGGCCTTGAGGTCTATTGTGTCTCCTTATTCTCCTGTCCAAGACATTTTTTCCGCAGGCTTGCAATGGTGAGACATTTTGTAACCAGGGGAACAGGATCTTCCAACCCTTCTCCACAGAAGTGAGGTGGCGCAACTCATTTTAATTAAGATCCGAAAACTTTATTCGAGCTTGCGATTTTCAAGTTCCGAAGAAACTCTTTGAAATTAACCATTCCTGGAAGATTCCTCCAGAGTGCTTATCTTTCAGTTTCTTCCCTCTTCAAAAACATTTCCTTATAGGTGCATTTGCCTATACCACAGAAAGGTTCAGGGCCAGTAAATGGCGTTTGTGCTCCCTTTCTGCCTGTTGTGTTGGCCTCTTCGTTTTCTTCGATTCCTATGTGACCAGGACTAAAGAGACCTTTTTGTTCTTGCCTTCTTCGTTGAGTTTCCTTCGGCACTCCCATATCAGCTTTAAGTCGATGACATAGGAGTTCAGTGCTTTGATAGCAGCTTGACTATCAGAATAGATCACTATGTCACACCCTTGATAGTTTCTTTTCTGGTTTATTCTATGCATCTTTCGAGAGCGAGTATTTCAGCCTGAAAAACACTTGAGTAGGAGCCTAACGATAATGTACACTTATTCTTGCCCCATATACTCCAGTGCCGGCTCACATCGTAGTTCTAGAACAATCTGTATACCATTTAATAGGAATTTACTTTGGTATTGTGGGTATTGTATTCCTTTTTACCTATCATTATGTTGTCTACCGATTTCAAACCTATTTTCACTCACATAACTCGTTATGTACAGGGTAGAAGATTTTAGATCAAGCTCAACAAAAGTAATGGAAATTTTTTTCAATTCTTCAGAAGGTATTCAAGGTTACATTTGGAAACTAAAATTCGCAACTGCAAAAAGACAGAAAGTGCTTTCAAAATCACCACACCATTTCAGATGATCAATGAAAAAAACTCAACAACTGGTCCCAAAAATATATATCCAGTTAATTGAGAAAACGCATGACATTTATTCAGAAATTATTCACAGGTAGAAAAAGAGAGAACCGTGGTTTTTTAGATCTCTCTCAAGATACGGCGCTAGATGCTTGAATTCCCTGGTTTAAAAAACCATCTTATAGGCTGTCGCAACTACTTCGAATGAAGGTCAGATGAAAATTTAAAAAAAAAAATTTCATTCGAAGATCCATCGTCCACAAGTCGACAGTAATAATAATCACTATATTTCCATAGAATGTTCACATACATTGTGGAAAAGGTCCAAGATCCCTTGAAGAGAAAAAAAACTAACATACAAAAAACTCAGTATGAGTATTCCTTTCTCATATTCCTTTTATATTGAATTTGCGACAACTAGCTGCCTTGAATCAAAGTATAATTAATTTTTAAGTGGCAAAATATAAAATGTGAATTGATATGATATGAAGGTAAGATAATCTTTCACATTGAATTATCATCCTCGGACGAAGTGAAAATTTTGGACATACCCAAGATAATTCTCCATTCCCAATGCATGCAATAATTATTTCTCGATTGTAAGCAGTAACAAACAGCCTTGAAATGAATATTTTCGACGCTTAACCTACGATATTTTACATACACTCATATGCTGTCTGGTTGTGAATAAAAACATAGGAGTACCTACCTCGAAATAAAATTTATGATATAAGCTTCCTTCAAAATGAGTGATTATATATTATATTATAGTTATATTCTCATCTCCCTATTCAAGGTTAAATCACTTTAATTTGGGATGTTTCTTACACGTGAATTGTGAAACAAAACAGAAAAAATTGTAAAGTCTATACGTTGGACGAACTCCGTACCTTTCAAAGTCTTTATGGGTTTTCAATATCTGAAAAAGTACTATTTAAAATTAAATGAAAATTTTTATTTACAGGAAATGGAAATGCCCTTGCAGAATGTCGGATTCAAACTATTTGTCAAAGGCAGTTTCCAGAAAAAATGTTGCCTTATGAACAATATCGGGATATTGCAAACGATCAACGAAAAAAAGCAGAATTGAAAAATTTCCATATAAAGTGAATCTGTGTGGCTGGTTTTTTGAAAATGTAAATTCTACAAAAGTCTTGACGTACGAATTCATTGAGAGAAAAAATTATTTCGCAGATTTCTGATGAAGGAGTCAGATGTAGACTCTGAAACGTTACAGTGCACTTCGTCGATCGTTTCCATTATTCCGATATTGCTTTACCAACATTTTTTCTGGAAACTGCCCTCCACAAATCGGTTGACTACCGCAATACGCAAGGACGTTCTCTAAAAATAATCATTTTATTTAATTTGTAATAGTTCTTTTTCAGATATTGGAGGCGAAAACCCAGAGAAAGCCTGATAAATAATGCAAAATCCTCTGAAAATATCCTTCAATCGATATTGCGATAATATTTCTCGAAATGGGGACACAAATTACGTTTTTCACAGGAAACTTATAAAAAGTGTGTACCAAAAACTGTAGCTCCATTGTACTACACTGTGAATTTAACTTTTTATTCTGCCTGCCTCAATTGAATATCCAATCAGTTTTATATTTCTTTGACGTTACTGTTCTTCAAATTGCAATGATTCTATTTTCAAGGCATCTTTCCAAAAATTCAGACACAAAGATAATTTTATCGTTGTCATTCTAGTAGATAATTCGTTCATTGAAATTCGACTTATAAATGTGATACATATGATATCAAGCAGGTTACGTATTTTGCTATTGCAACAGAACTGATCACTTTTATTATTAATATCAGAATAAATCAAGAGCCCCATTATATTAGAAGCAGTTATAGACTCCATCATACCCACGCTGAAACTTTCTCTGTTATCTATACCTTTGAGATTGAATAAATAGAACCTATGACTATTGCCTATAAGTCCTATAGGAGCTTGAAACTGGAAACTGCACATGCAAAGAAAAATTGAATTTGGAGTTCGAATTTTCAGTGAAAATCTTGGATATATTGGGAAACATATGATTTTTTAATTTAATCTCATAAGATAGAGCGTTCAGTTTCATGAAATTCAGGTATAATTTCAGGCGATCACATTTATTCTGTTGAGGTTCAGGTCACCCTCTATGACCTTCACGAAAATAAATTTGAATTCCATTCACGTGTATTGCTTACTAAAATGTCTATCAAAAATTCAATATCTCAGAAACGATCAGTTGAATTTCGTTGAAAGTTTGCATAAACCATCATACATCCAGTAATGTTTCAACCAAGAACTACATTTTGAATCCATTGAATTCTAGGACATTTGAATTATAAAACTTCGAATTAGTGTTTCTGTGAAATCATTGTGTATATTTTACCCTACTATGAAATCAACAAAAGCAAATAAAACTCAAAAAAAACAGATTTTTTTTCAAATGAATGTAACCAAAATACCTCCGAATTGCTACGAAATGTGAGGCGGAAGTTTGAGCAAAATTTACAGCATTATATGGAAGATGTCCAGGCTCAATTTGAGCATTTTTTTAGATTTAACTATCCAGAGCACTTTTCTGTTTTTTTTTCAACGAACTTTTCCTTATACATTATAATTTTATCAATGTGACACTCTATATATTCATAAATATATAAATGTGTGAACGCCTCGACCAAAAGGAATCCAAAATCAATGGGATAGTCACTTTGGCCTCGTTTTACTACAGAATCAGAGTTAATATTATTCACTGTATCAGTTAAATAAAAATTTTTTGTTTGTGTCACTGTACGACATAGAGTAAAACGTCAATTTGTTCCAAAGATGAATATTTTCACGTGGAATATACACCTATGATTTCGCAAAGAAAAAAACACTCTCACCTCTTTCTTTAGAATTCGATTAGAACAACAAAAATTCACATGAAACTCGAGAATAATCACACAAAAATTCAGAAAGAATCAAAGTAAGCACGATCAATATAAAATGAATGAACTCGTTAAAATTTCACCGATTCTATATCAAATGTCACTCACTTCGCTTTACAAACATAGGTGAGATACTTTGTCATTTAGTCATAACCGATCTGCACATGTTTCATTTGTTAGAAAAAAAATCACAACAAAGAATTTTGGTAAGAACAACACCATACTGAAAGGATACAGTGATCATTGAAAATGCTGGAAATGAGTTTGAAAATATAGTTTAAGAATCAAGAAAATAGAAGATCATAACAACATAAAAATTAGATGAATCGAATTGAAAAAAAATTGAAAAGATGGTGAAAAACAAAAAATGTCATAATTGAGAAAATTTAAGAGATACCAGTTGGTTTTATTCATCCGTTCTTTCACTCTAATATCATGGAATTGAGTATTAAGTACAGAAAACAGAAAATACGAGTATTTTTAAGTATTTGATCAACATCAACGCAGAAACATTTGAAATAAGGACGAAGTATTTAATTGTACGTACTATCGACTTCAAATTTGAAAATTTATCAGTTTTATCCAATTCACATTGAAATGATAATATTAACTCGTAGTCCTACCTCAACAGATGTCAAAAACAAAACGAAGCTAACGTATAAATATAGACACATTCACCACTGCGTGAACACAGAATTACCTTGCCTCAGATATAAATTTACTCTTCTTTTTAACCAAATGGAAGAAGATATAACAGTTTACACAATATATATGAGACATGACTTCAGATATGGATTTAGCTTTAGTTTATCTTCGTTTTGGTCCAAAAAATGTTCAATATATGGAAACTGAGAACTTTACCTTAGTCCAACAACAGGAACAGCGCCCATATCTTCAACAAGCTCAGAAAGCACCAGTACAGTTGTAGCTGGAACTTGAGATTGGGGATACTGCAACAATCCTTGACTATTTCCTTGAAGAACTACAGACACAGTTCCAGGGGGGGTATTTGAAGAATCTGAACCACTTGTCACCAAGCCTTGAGCATTTCCTTCAATCAGAACATCAGCAATTTGATGCTGCCCTTGAAGCTGATGGGCACTAAGGTTGTTGATAGTGATTTCTCCAGAGTTATCAGCTGAATAAATCTCTATGCCCTTCTGGTCTGGAGCAGTCGTATAGATGACAGTCTTATTTCCATCTTCATAAATGAGGTCTATTGGTGTGTCATGCTTATCATGAATGGCATGGTGGTGAGCATAAAGTTCTTCATCCTTATCGTACATAACTTCGGTTTTGACCTGAGCGTAGATACTACCGTTCCCCATGGCACTTTTTTCTTCGATTTCCTTTTTGAGCTCCATGACATTCACTGGTGTCATGGTGGCAAGCATGGCTGGCGACTGAGGGCTCTCAGTCAATGGCGAACGATTCGCTGGAGACGCCTGAGGGGGCAGGGGAGACATCATTGGAGATTCTGTCTCGATTTGAGCATTCGACGATTCTTCCACCGTTCTTCTTGTCATTATGGCAACAGAAGATTTTATCACAGAAAGTTCACTTGCACGCGTATTGCACTTTGAGTTCGAGTTCGTTGTTAACTATGGCACTTTGATGGCTATATAATATAACTTTGAAATGTTCATTTGTTGAGGTGTGACGAAGAATATCAACGCCTTGGCCTGGATATCGACCTGAAAATGAAGAGAAGCTCGTAAAACACTAGCCACAAAAAGTTTTAACAATGAAATATAAATATTGTTTGGTCTGGCTCTCTTTACTACAATTTCTCGGGCTTAGGTCACCACATAAATCTTGAGCAGCTTATGAATGAATCCTGATCTCGGCTAGCACTAGCAATATCGAAGTATTGTGTCTGGAATATTTTACGCGACAATACCTGATCGAGCATAAACATGAAAGTTTTATTTGGCTTTAACAAAAGTTGAATGAGGTATTAACGACAGGTTTCAACTTGAGACAGTGGCGTTCTTCGAATGACCGAAATTTGGAATGGTACTTCTGGTGTATGTCTATCTGATTGGAAAAATCTTGTTACAGAAATTAATGGAGGTAACTGAATCAAGCGTTTTTATGGTTCAAGAGAGCATATAAAATACAGGATGACATCCGTTAAAGCATTTCACATTATATTTCAGGTTTTTCTAAGTTTTCACTCCCAATATCTGAAAAAGAACTGTTAAATATTAAATGAAAATTATTATTTATAGAAATGGTCTTGCGTACTGCTGGAATCTACTGATTTGTCAAGCGCAGTTTTAAGGGAAAAATGTTGCCTGAAAAATAATATCGGAATAATGCAAATAATCGACGAAGGGAACTGTAACGTTTAAGAGTCTATATCTAAATCTTTCATTAAAAAATGAAGAGAAAATTTGCAGAATTATGTCGAATTGTTATTACGCGCTTGTTCTGGGGAACAACGCGTTATCGTTTCGTCACAATGTAATTTTCGGTTTTGAGCCAAAAATGGACTCAAACTATTACGTTGGACCCTCTGAAAAAGAATCCGTACACAAATTCAATTCTGTCCGTAACTTTCGAAGGGAAAGATGTAGGCCCATTTGAAATTTTGATGTTAATTCCCCGATATCTCATGAAGTACTGAATCGATCAGATTGAAATTTCGTTAACAGTCTTGGAATAAAAACGCGCAACTTAGTGCTAACTTTCGTGTGGATCCAAATAGTAGAAAATCAAAAAAAAAATTATTCAAAACTTCTTCGAAATTTCAATGAAAAAGTTTTTTTCCGGAAGTGTAGATTACATTTGAACAAAGCTTGGCACAAATTCCAAAGTCACTATTTAACAACAATGTTCTAAATTCCAATTCGAACCGATATTTACCTTCGGAGATATAACGAAAAAAATATGCGAAATTTCGTTGTTACTTGGAATTTTAAATTATAATTGCAAATAGGGGCAAAATTTCGTGTTGATCTAATTGTTAGAATTTTAACAAGCGCGTAAAAGCTCCTGATCTCATGTCAGTGCTTTACTTGATTTTTTTTCTAGAAACTGTCCTTGACAAATTCATAGTTCGAATACTGCAATCCGCAGGAGTTCCTTCCTCAAATAATAATTTTGATTTAATTTTCGATAGCTCTTTTTCAAATATTGGCGATGAGAACCTAAATACCTGAAAAATTAAATACAGGATGTCCTGTAAAGAGCAGGTCGGACGAAAATGCTGTTCACGAGATATTCATCTTTGGATGCTGGCCTGTCCCAATCGTTTTTTGGCGCTGTAGGTAAGTACTATCTTTCACTTTTTGAATTTTTATTTTTAGTCAGATTTCGGCAAAATAGATTTGATTGAAGCAGCAACACAATTCTCAAAACAAAATTACTTTTGTATACCATTTCGATTCGAAAAATGATCAATATAACAGGCAGCTGTAGCAACCAAAAATTTTTTTCGCAAAGAAGGACAAACTCTGATGTTGAAAATAATCTATAGTTTCAATACTCCTCATAACAACAGTTCTTTCGAAATGTTTGAACAATTTTTTTGATTTAGAAGCTAGAAATTATATACTTTCGACATTAATTCACAAAAAATATAATAAAAAGTACAAAATTAAACCAGCAGTGCTGAAGAAGTCATTGACTGGAAATAAGATATTTCATTAAAAATAAATAAATAAATAACTCGAAACTGTATGACCATCAAAGGGATGGTAGAAAGTGGTAGAAAACTTTTCGATCTACATTACTCTCTGTTCTATAGTGGACTTTTCAGTTCACCCTGTGTATATGTTTTCGATACAACAGACAGTTCAAAACGACCAATTATCCCTATCTTAAAAAAAACGGATGGAAAATTCTATCGACCCGAACTGGATTTGACATGTAAACAATTCAGTTGCAATACAACAATTCGCGATATAAAACGTTTCAAATTCAACAAAAGGTCCGTTCTAGATTTGATTCCGATTATTCTCAAATTTAAACATTTGTTGATGTTTTCATTTCGCACATTAATTTCGTTGAATTTGTATATTTCGACAATTTTAAATGTGGGTTCCCTTGATAAAATATTGATGTCCCCATATATCTTTTTAGAGACACCCTGTACACTTCATTCACTTATGAAAAACCGCTTAACCTAAACCAACAATTGAAGTGTCAGAGTGTCTTGTTTGTAACCTCATATTCATATTTTCCTTAAATTTATTCACCACTTTTCGGATGCACTTTGTATAACCTGTTGATTGCGTCTGGCCCCAGAGTCCAAACCACATTTCAAGTGGTTTTGGCATGTAGAGCGGAAATGCACCTTGACCTGATAACTAAACCGGAAATATGGCATTTGATATGGAGCACTTGACAGACGGTGACCCATGCACTAAAAATGTTCTATATATTTACGTGGTAAATTGTTTTTTTTTGTGAAGTAAAAAGATGATTCAGAATATTCTCGATTATATAGTGACTTAAAACTTTCAGAGTAAATCGCGCATTAGAATGCGGCAGTTAAGTTCGTTAATGGGCCAAATCAGTCGGAAGGTTTCGGAATTGTCTCTATTCGAAATTTTGAGGTTATTTCCTGATTATTCAGACTCTACTTGAACGATTAGATTGAAACTTGGCAGCCAGTTGGAGCATAACGACGCACAACTTCTAACAATATTTTGTCGCGATCGAACTGTCAGTAGATTCAAAAGAAATTTTGTCAAAATCTTTTTTGAAAACATTTTTTTCACAAGTTCTGATTTTTCGGAAAAATTTCAGTTTGCTAGGATCATAATTTTCGGAGATATTGAGAAGGAATATGTCAAATTTTGTGGTTCTTCCTTGTTGTTCTTTCCCAAATAATAAAAAATACTGATTCAACAGTGAGGAAACTTGGTAGCTAGTTTTGAAATGCTGATAAACAACTTTGTGTAAGTTTCCGTTCGGATTGTGTCATTGAAACGATTAGAAAAAAATTTGAATTTTTTTTTTGAATTTTCAATATTCTGATCATATTATGGTCACGAAATCCCGTGTGGACTTTCAAACTGTTATTTCTCAATCAATTACTGGATTTCAATTCGATATGTATTTTTGGAAATAATGGGAAAATAAAATTTTCGAATGGGTATAACTGCGGAATCATTAGTTGGATTTTACCCATTCAAGAATTCCGCCTTCCAAATCGAGGTCCAAACCTACCTTATAAATATCGAGTTTCCAAATCGTTTCATTCGGAAGTTAAGCCGTTAGGCCGACCGTAGACACAACAACTTTCGGAAGAAGTGACTTAAAATCTCGATTTTTGTAGAGTAGGTTTCAGGCTCAATTACGAAGGTCGAGTTCGTGGACTGGTGAAATCCGCCCAATGATTTCGCAGACAAACCCATTCAATATTTTATTTTCGCAATATTTCCAAAAATACAGATAAGATCGAATTGAAATCCAGTTCTTGATTGAAAAATGACAACTTGAATGTTCATATAGAATTCCGTGAATCTAATATGATCTTCTATTCAAAATTTCATTATCTCAAAATTTCCAAAATTCAGATCGTATCGAAATTCAGAACGAATTTGAACATGCGCGCAAAAGCTGCTGACTTCACGGCATTACTTTTCGAGATTTTTCCCAAGACTTAAAATGAGCACAGAGTCAGAATAAACGATTCCTCACATCATTTCGTCATAGAATCGCAATGAGAGAAGCTCAAATCGAAAACGGACCCAATTCAGTTAATGCTTCCTCTTTAAATGCGCATCATATTACTAGTCTTCTCCACACATGGCTTCGGCACTTTTGGATTGGATTTGATTTGAAAGTCAACGTTGATTGGCCGATAGAATCAACCTGTTTCTACAGGCAGCATCAAATCAGAAGCTGGGTGTGATTATTTCTTTTGCGGTGCTGGAACGATAGCTAAGGCTGGTTTCACACCATTGATCGAAAGGAAACACACCTGACTCTAGATTCCATAATAAAGTAGAAGAGTATTATGTATTCTAGCTCCAGGGGCATTTTGTAAGCTGACAGGTTGGAGGAATAAAAAAATCATAATAAATTACAAAGGAACTCATTTAGGACGATTCCAATATCGATTTAAGGATATTTTGGGGGGATTTTGAATCAAATGATATAAAATCATTTCTCCAAGAAAATCCAAGAGGATTTATTAATAGAATTATTTCAAATTTAGACGAGACACACTCCTTTTAACCCTCAAACAAATCACCAAGAACAAAAACAAACCAACCATCATGAATTACCCAATTATTTGAATCTGATTCCTCCTATAGGTACATGCCTTATCAAAAAAATCAAATAAATTCAATAAAAATGATTCTAAATCTATACTGACTCAAACGAAATCAATTAACGAGAAACAGAAATCAAAAAATTATGTTTATAATAAACTACTATCTGTCTTCATGTTTATAATATTCCCTGTATTTGTGGCAAGACATATACAGGAGAAACATCACGGTTGTTAGATGTCAAAAATCGAGAACACAAAAACAACCTGAAAAATAGACATAAAAACATGTCAAATGGCAAATCATGTACGTTCGATGATTGGGAAATACATGACACATTGGAATAATACAAAGATACTGATGACGAAACCAGATAATCTGAAGAGAAAAATTAAAGGGTCCCCCTGTATTTTTTGCGGAAAATAACTTTGTCCATGGTTCTTTAAAAATGGGCCATATTTGGCTAAGTTTACTGAACAAAGAAAAGAAGTAGAATTGAACAATTTTCATGCCAAGTCTTCATTGCTGTTCAAATTGTAGTGGTTGTAAAACGATATATCAGGCTTATTTCTTACAAAAAAGAAGGAAACACATCACAATTCAGGTTAAAATAAAACCATCCCATGAAAAAGGTTGCATTGGTTAGTTGTGAAAGCTCTCAAAATATTGTTATGATAGTTTAAAGCAGAATAATATTTGTTGACAATAGTATGCAACACCTAAAGCTGGGTTTGCACGAAATTCTAGTACCTGAGCATCATAAGAAATGAATTTGATTATTCATCTCGATCTCACAGGATTTATGTAAAATTTCACAGTAGTTCGTAGAAACATTCAAGGAGAATAATAAGGTAGTTAAAGATGGTTATTTTTCAGATTTTTTCTGGATTTTCACTCCCAATATCTGAACCAGAACTATTTAAAATTGAATAACATTGTTTTTTATGGAAAACAGCCTTGCGGATTGCAGGATAGAACTATTTGTCAAAGGTAGGTAGTTTCTTGAAAAACAGATTGCCTAATAAACAATACGGGAATAATATGAACGATTAACAAAGTGAACTGTGACTTAAGTACAAATCTGACTCTTTCATTGGACAAACCAGAAAATTTTTGGAATAATTTACTTTCGATTTTTCGTTTTGAGACTTTTGTCAAATTGACATTTTTTTGTAGCTGTTGTAAAACGATATCTTAGGCTTATTTCCTACACTATATCAGAAGGAAACACATCCCGATTCGGATATAAAAACCATTCCATGAAGAAAGGTTCCATTGGGTAGTTGTAATGAGCTCTCAAAATCGATAGTTAAAGATAGATTTGCAAAATTAAAATAAATATACGATTCTTTTGAAGATCGTGTTCTAGCTCTGAAGTATTTATCCTTAAGTTGGCTCGAAAAGGTATTCCGAAATTGAAGAAGAATTCTATAGGTTTTTATTGTTGAAATGAATGTGGCGAGTCACCTTCGGCCCTTTCAAGGTTTAGTGAATTCGTCTAGAACACAGAAACGAGTGACGAATTATAATGTAAACCACATTTGCACAAACCAGCCGGAGGACTACCTCTATAAACCAGGTAAACTAGTAGAGGCGTACGACCACCGTCATCAAGATCAAGTGCAAAGCAATAGTTGATGAACAGGTCTGGGTACTGGCGCCCCAAATAACAGGTAGTACTATTGTAATGGATCTAAACAGAAAACAACTCTAGTTGCCGGCTAAAAGTGGTTTGGTTATGTCTGTACTTGTGTCTGTGTTTACATCTGCGATCATCATCATTGAAACTGTATCATTCAAATTGTCAACAGTGATTGTTTACGTAAATTAGGTTATTTCGCCGGTGACAGAACAAAACGACAATTTGACATTCCTGAAGCGATTTAAGTTGTTAGGTTCATCTGTCGCCAGTTTGTGTCTCAAATTTTCCAATTAAACTATAAAAATGGTTACCTATTAAGTGATTCTAGTGATAAATGTTGGAAGCAGGCGTTTGTCCCAACGCGTCTTCACGTCAACATCAGCCTTTCACAACACTTCGCACTGACCGATACCATTGGATCCATCACGTTTCTAAAACTAATCCAATAAGCATTATTCGAACAACCTTCCTTTATTCAATCACATACTAAAGGCGTCTACAGGTGATTCGTACTAATACTCTACTGACGTTACAGTGGATATGCGGTGGTACAGAACTGAACAATGGTACGGTGTATGGAACGCGCTACCCACACTGTTGATCCTTGTACAAAATCCACCTTTCAGGTGAGTAAGGTATGCACGCGCAGGTCTTTGCTTAGTCTTTCGCAGACGAGGTACACAGCCTCCGGCCTCTGGTGAGCTGCGACGTTGTCGAGTTTGATTTACCAAGTGCACTTGATGGTTTGGCTCTGTGTTTCGATTTTCTTCACGACTAGCCACTAAAACATACGGTTATTAGCGATTATCTGTTTACTATAACACCTGCTCGTTTTTTCCTACCATTTTTGCGAATTCATTATCGACATCTTCATCTCATGTGTTCATTTCGTTCTCTGAGACGTTCTCGGTTTTATATTCGACGACTGAAATGTACTTTCTAATCCCCGAAATAAAGGAATATTTATTAAAAATGTTTTATTTCATACCTACGCGTCTGTCTGAGAAATTGAGCCCCCCAATTCCAATAATTTTAGACTTTATTCATCACCAAAAATAATTACTTCAAGTCAATGAAAACCAAAATCTCAGTAAACTGAAACGATTGTATATATTCTCATTGACGAATTGATTACCTAACTTGATGATTTAATACGCCAAAAACCTATTTTTTTCATATCGAAATTGACGATTAGATGGCGATCAAAATTCTTCACAATTTTTTCCTGAGTTCGTCCGGAACCAAAGTGAATTCTACAGGGATGATATCCCTGATCAGTCTTGGCAACCCTGTCGAGCTTTTTCCGTCTCATTCCATTCCATTTAGAACACAGTTAAGTCTTCAATTCTACGTAGGTGTGCGAGTATAGCCGCCTCTGTTTTAAGTCTTTCTCAGGTGCACAATGGCTGATTCCGTATAAATCGGGTAACTGATGATCTTCATGTCACCCCCCTTAGATTGACTGATCGTAGAGGTACGAGTTTTATCAATACGATCTGATAATCGAAGACTATTTCTGGATTGGTGAAAATTAGTAACTACTGGAAAATCAGAAAAAATTCAGTCACGCAGAAATTATTTTGTTTTTTTGGTGTTTCTGGATTTTCACTCCCAATATATGATACTGAACTATTAAAAACAACTAAGTCTCAAAAAATTAAAAAAATCGGAAAAAAATCTGCAAATTTCTAGTTTATCTGATGGAGTCAGATTTGAAGTCTGGAACGTTACAGTACACTTTGTTGATCGTTTATATTGTTCTAATATCTATCATTAGGAAATCTGTTTTCAAAGAAACTGCCCTTAATGAATGGTTTAATCCTGCAATCCACTTGGGCGTTTTCTATAAATAACAATTTCATTTCAAACATTGAATTGAAGCGAGTCTACTCGATAAAGTATTAGCACAATCGAAAAAAAAATACTGAAAGGTCCGTAAATTTCAATTTTGAATTTTTATTTTATTTTTAATAGTTATGTTTCAAATACTGCCATGGGAGTGAAAACCCAGAAAACACCTGAAAAATAATACAAAATCCTCCCAGAATTAACTTTAATCGATACATAAATGATTTTAATAATTCCAAAATTATAGAAAACCACTAAAGGGAAGTCAGCAGCTTTTACCTTTTCGTGAGGCAATATCAACAAATTACATATCGCATCAAGCTGGAATTCGCACTCTGTTGTAAGGTATTAACCTCAAACTTTGTGCCAAATTCCTTTGAAATCGCATAGATAGGTACAGAAATAAAAATACTAACAGCACAATTGCGAAAAACTTTTGAACAAAGCTGCACATCGGTATTCTTCAACTAAATACTGAGGAAAAGTTTCGTGGAAACAGCATGAATGATGAATTTCTCATTAGATAATTCATGATATGTGCTCATAAAAAAATGATTTTAAGACGAAGATTCAAATGAATACTAATGGAAAAATGAAATTCAAATTTTATTTAATGTCTTTCAAAATGTGAACAAGTGGAAGAAGAACCCGAAAAATAATTAAAAAAAAAATAAAAGAATGAATTTCAATTTGTTCATAATCAATATAATGACATAAATAAGTTCTTCTTCGACCTCAGACTTGAACAGTACAATTCCATAGTATTTACTATATTTGTGGAAAAACATTTAGGGAGAAACATAACGACCATTAGATTTTAAAGAACGAAAACACAAAACGTAATTACAAATAGTAAATTATGTATGTTGACACCAGTGGAAATCATATGATAGATTCGGAAAATTCAATTCTGTCCTTCCGGCCATCCGTATATGTGCTCTTATTTTCCAAAGAAAGGACCTAGCGACTTGAAATTATCAGATTAGGTTCGTAGTCCAAATATCTGAGTTGGAATCGTTTATGGGGGAATACCAACGCACATTCTGTGCAAAATTTCATGTGGATCCAGTAGTTAGTGAATTTCGAAAGAATATTTATTCGAACATTTTTCGAAATCTTTTATTTCATGATAAAGTTTTTTTTCCGACAACATCGATTAGTTTTCAACGAAATTTGACACAAGCCTTAGGAATAGTATTTAACAGCAATGTTCCAGATTTCAATTCGATTCGATATTCACTTTCAGAGATAACGAAAAATATGCCAAATTTAATTGTTATTTGGAATTTTACCGTTATTTCCGCAATATCTAGAGAAGTTCAAATGGAATCAGATTGAAACTGCGAAATCAACTGAAGAACACCAACGAGCAACTAGGTGCAAAATTTTGTCCTGATCTAGTTCTTAGAATTCAAACAAGCGCGAAAGAGCTCCTGACCTCATGTCAGTGATTTTCTAGATTTTTTAATTCTTTATAGATTATTTTCAGATATTGTGAGCAAAAACTAAAACAATCTTTTCATATGGAAACGACCAAATCTTCGAAAAACTAAGATCTCCAACGTATGAATAAATTTTGAATAAGTCTTGTGTTCAAAAAATTAACCTGATGATGAAATTGATAAGATGAATATCGATTAAAGCTTATTTATGTAGGTTTTTTCTGGGTTTTCACTCCAAATATCTGAAACAGAACTATTGAAAATTAAATTAAATTGTTTTTTTATGGAAATTGCCCTTGCAGATTGCTGGATTAAAGTATTCTTCAAGGGCAGTTTCTTGTAAAACAGATTGCCTAATGAGCAATACAGGAACAATACAAACGATCAACAAAGCGAACTGTGACGTTTCAGAGTAAAATCTGACTCTTTCATCGGACAAAGGAGAAAATTTTATAATTTTTTTCTTTCGATTTTTGTTTTGAGTTGAGACTTCTGTATTGCTCCTGTATTGTGCATTAGGGAATCTTTTTTCAAAAAAAACTGCCCTAGACAAATAGTTAAATCCTGCAATCCGCAAGGGCGTTATCCATGGAAAAACAATTTTATTTGATTTTTAATAGTTCTGTTTCAGATATTAGGAGTAAAAACCAGAAAAAAAACAAAAAAATGATGATAAGATGAAGCCCGAATTTTGTTATTCAAGTGTGGTTCCTCCTAGAGCCTTTGATATAGAATAAATCAGACATAACAAACGAAAAGGAAAGTTAGATTGAAGAATTGAGACACCTTCACGCAGCGGTCACATGTTCTCTGTACCGACCAGCGTTATCTTCATCGAGATTTTTTGTTACCGAAGCCCGGAGAACGTAGATGATTCCAAATGGCCGCTCCAGGTAGAAATTGTTTTACGGCAGGGGGACAGAGGGGGGGTTGTATTTTGGTCTGGCAGAGCTGGACCCCAAATTAATCGAATAAGAATGCCCGATCAAGTCGACTTTATCTCCAAGCTTTTCAGGTGGACAATTTGTGTTAGGAGACTTCAACGGTGGGTCAAGAAGGGAACCCTGTTTTTATTCCGATTATCACCGACAATAATGAACGGAATTGGAAATTGTTATCGAATTTGATTCTCGTATACGTAATTCGATAGAATTATTTTTTTATATACTCGGTGTCTGGTATTTGGTGTTAACGGAAAAAGATGGTTTTCGTTAGGGAAATAATTGGGAGGATTATTTTCTTGAAATTTCCGAATTTCTATCCATAAATGGTTTCAGATGAACTCAATGATTCGAAAATTTTTCGTATTTCCTCGAAAACACGTTTTCTCAAAAACTATTCACTAGATTTCGATTTAACTTTGCATAAACATCGAATTCAATATTTGAACACAATGCACCATTTTTCAGTTCGATCCTATTTTCTTCTTCGGAAATATTGGGATAAAATAAGTCAAATTTACTGTTCTTCATCGGTATCGACGTTATTGTCAGAAAAACTGGAAAAATTCTGATCCAGCTCGATTGAACTTGACACTATACTTGACAAATTTTGTGCAAAATTCGTGTTGTTTAAAATTTCGTGGATCATCAGAACAATTGAAAAATGTTTCAACATTTTTTTCTCACTTATTTGAGCACACAAATGCGATGCCATGTCAGTGCCTGCTTTTCTAGAATTTTGTTCCAGATATCTTTAAAATACGGATAATGATGCGATCAAATGGGTGCTAAATAATTCACTGTAAAAACACGTAGGTGAACTTTCCTGAGGATCATTTCATTAAAATTAAAATTGGAGATTTTTTTACGAGCATTAGTCAAGTTATTATTTTTAGAAAATTGCGAGATTCCAGTTATTTGTTCAAGGAAGTTTCTTGAGCAAAGTCTCGGAATACAAATCATTGAAAAAAATAATTTTGCAAATTTTCTCTTAATTGTTAAATGAAGCAGTCAGATATACACTATGACAGTTTTCTTCCTTTACTATAAATAATAATTTTTCATTTAATTTGGCAAAAATTCAAAAAAAATATCGAGAAAAATCATGCAAATCAGAACAATTGAAAAATGTTTTAACATTTTTTTCTCACTTATTTGAGCACACAAATGCGATGCCATGTCAGTGCCTGCTTTTCTAGAATTTTTTCCAGATACCTTTAAAATACGGATAATGATGCGATCAAATGGGTGCTAAATAATTCACTGTAAAAACACGTAGGTGAACTTTCCTGAGGATCATTTCATTAAAATTAAAATTGAAGATTTTTTTATGAGCATTATTCAAGTTATTATTTTTAGAAAATTGCGAGATTCCAGTTATTTGTTTGAGGAAGTTTCTTGAGCAAAGTCTCGGAATGCAAATTATTGAAAAAAATAATTTTGCAAATTTTCTCTTAATTGCTAAATGAAGCAGTCAGATATACACTATGGCAGTTTTCTTCCTTTACTATGAATAATAATTTTTCATTTAATTTGAGAAAAATTCAAAAAAATATCGAGAAAAATCATGCAAAATTCTCCGAAGATATCCTTCGATCGATATTCAACATTTTCATGTTGAATTTGAAGCGCAAATGCGTATCGCACCTGCGTTAAAAAGCTCTCAACTTCACGTCCAAGCTTGTGTCGAATATTATTGCTTAAATACTCGTAAGAGTCTGTTCAGAGGCACAACACTTGCATCTCTCCAATCGAAAACACATTCTGAGGAATTAAGAAATAGTTAATTAATGATGCTTGGCTAGAAATCTTGAATCAAGATAGGATTACACGTATGGCCTTGAACTTATC
The DNA here is from genome assembly GCA_958510865.1 of Myrrha octodecimguttata. Lineage (NCBI taxonomy): Eukaryota > Metazoa > Arthropoda > Insecta > Coleoptera > Coccinellidae > Myrrha > Myrrha octodecimguttata. The sequence continues at coordinate 31,415,889 of OY294065.1, read as the reverse complement.
CTAAGTCTTAGATATTCTTTCAAAACGTCCGACAAGCGAGAGGGGTTTGGGCAAAGTCGTAAAATCTCGACTAATGGTTGATGTAAGACAGGGATCTCTGTTTACTTCACCTGGTGGATATGAAACGAGGATGGAAGATGATCGGACACACGAATAGAGAAGGACAGAACGCGAAGCCGAACAAAAAATAAACAGGTAGGTATTAAATGCCCCTTTCAGCAGAATGAAGGTGAATATCGGGAAAAAGAGTCAAGGTTCTCGCTCTGAAATCAATAAAGAAAAGAGACCTCTTTGTCTTTGAATTGATATGGGACAAATAAACTAAAGGCACCACTCTATTTTTTGGAGACGTGTTAATTTGATATAAATTTTATTCGGACTCTAATTTACAGGTTGATTTCAAGGGTTGATAGTCATAGAAGGGGTATAGATCTATTCGTAGTTTACTAATTAACATGTGTCTCTTATACAGTGTGTCTTTAAAATAAGGCACAAAATAACCAACTGCGTTATTGCATGTTTTCAAGCACAACGCTCAGACAGGTCAATTTGAGGTTAAAATATTTATCCAATGAAGTCAAGAGTCGAAGGCTCTCCTGTTGAAATCAATAAAGAAAAGAGTCTTTGAATAGATATGGGACAAATAAAACTAAAGGCACCACTCTATTTTTTTGGAGACGTGTTAATTTGATATGAATTTATTCGGACACTAATTTATAGGTTGATTTCAAGGGTTGATATTCATCGAAGGAGTGTAGATCTATTCGTAGTTTACTGTTTAACATGTGTCTCTTATACAGTGTGTGGTTAAAATAAGGAACAAAATAACCAACTGCTATTATTGCATGTTTTCAAGTACAACGCTCAGACAGGTCAATTTGAGGTTTTAATATTTTACCCAATGACGTCAAGAGTCAAAGGTTCTCCTGTTGAAATCAATAAAGAAAAAAGAGTCTTCGAATAGATATGGGACAAATATTACTATATTTTTCGGAGACGTGTAAATTTGATATACATTTTATTTGGACCGAAATTTGCAGGTTGAATTCAATGGTGGATTCTTATCAAGGGGATGTAGATGTCTGCATAAAATAGGTACTCTTTAACATGTGTCTCTTTTACGGTTTGTGGTTTAAGTGACTAACAAAAACATAACTGCTTAATTGTAGATTTTCGAGCACAACGCATTGACAAGTTAATTTAAGCTCTCAATCAACATCGCCAATGGCATAGAATTTTACGCATGATATCATTCATTTTTACATAGTGACGACAAGAGTCTAGGTTTTCACGTTGAAATCAATAAAGAAAAGAGACCTCTTTGTCTTTGAATATATACGGGATTAATAAAAACTGAAGGCAACGATAGCTCAGTGGTTAGAGCTCATGCCTCATGATCGTAAGGGCTGGGGTTCAAGCCCTTGGCCGGGAAATAACGCTTCTGGTTTTCAGGGGACCTTCCAATCATTCTCTGTTGGGTATACAGTTAACAGTGCTGTTGCTAACGTGGCGCAAGGAATTAGTAACAAATCCTACACAGAATACACCCGGTATCCTAACTCGCATAAGCTTTAAGCTTCTGATGGGTTTCGTTGAAGCCTAGGGTAGTCGGAAAAATACAAAAAAAACAGCATATTTTTGGGGACGTGTTAATTTGAGATGAATTTTATTCGGACCCTTATTTACAGGTTGATTCCTAGGGTGGGTTGAAAGAAATCATAGCGAAGAAATATGAATGAATGATTGCCATTTTCCATGAAATGAGCTGTTTAAAGTAAAACTGGTAAACTTAACCATATGGTCTACTCGACAAAATTTGTAGAGCTTTTTTTGATGCTTCTTATGGATCAATAAAATATTGGGTGTTCCATTTTAAATAAGGAAGATTCGTCCAATTTTTATTTCCAATGTGTGGCAGGCTCTTTTTCATACCCTGTATATCAGACATAGGTACAGCTTGAGAGACTAACCAATGTACAATATTCGACAGAAAAAATTTCCAATGGAACTTGGCACAACATAATCATAAGTGACGAATATTGGAAAAAAAATATGTCAGGCAGAATATTTCGAATACCGTTAATACATTTGAGGTAAAGAAATGTATAAAGTGTATTTAATTTTTCATGTAGAAACCGAAAGAATAATGAAAAATACAGGTTCCGATTTGAAAAAACAAAGTTAGACGCCGCCTAGAAAAAATGGAACACCCTGTGTTACCAGTGTTTCAATTTGTCGAGTTCGAGCAATAAGGTTACATCATAGAAAACCAGATCCACATCTGTTTCTTAACTGTAGATATGGAACACCGCGTCATTATTGCGGACCCTGTATACTAACAAACAATGAATTCGGATATACAGATAATGGAACACCCTGTAGAGGTGACAACCATTCACAGAGTGTTCCATGGAAAAATCATACATCATCATAACAACGAACATGTGTTGTACAAAGATGATTTGAAATACCAACACCAAATTTTTATAGGAATGTTAAGATAATTGAAACTTCCTTGTAGACGTCATACACATTTCACTGTTACTTTCATTGTAAGAGAGCAAAATCGACTGGAAGATAAAAAAATTGTTGAATTATTCTGTCGAAAATGTATTTCCTCATGTTCTCTTTCTAACCCCTAGTGATGATGACACTCCTTATAAATGGCGAATTGTACTCAATATTTCAAATAGCGTAAAAGGAAAAGTTCTAATAACGTTGCAAGCATATTTTGAAGCAGACTTATTCGAGATATAATAGGCGAGTACAACAGAATATTACTGAGTATATTTATACCTACATGCGATATCAGTGTTTCTGTTACATAAATCCTGCATCATGTACTACGTACATTTAGTGCATTATTTTATGGCATGAAGAAACTGTAACATGCAAAATGGTTTGCGAAGCATACGAATAGTTGTCTGGTGCCTATACATTCAGAGCCTATCCCTAGATATTTTCTGATTCGAATACAGCAAACTTTGTAACTCATTCAACAACTGAATTTGGATAATTCCAGGAAATGTTTACATCCTTCTAATTGCGAGTGTATACGAGTTAATTTGGAAATTCTCAGTCAGATATTGGTTATGTGAGGTTCTCAATTGAAACAAAATCCGAAAATTTCATAGAATTCACGAAATTCTGCATGAGCCTCCAAGCTCTCATTCACCAATCAATTATTCCTGTATTGTTCATTAGGCAATCTGTTTTTCAAGAAACTACCTACCTTTGACAAATAGTTCTATCCTGCAATCCGCAAGGGCGTTTTCCATAAAAAACAAACAAGTTTTATTCGATTTTAATAGTTCTGTTTCAGATATTGGGAGTGAATACACAGAAAAAAACAAACAATGATGCAAAATGCTCCGAAAATAAGCTTGAATCGATACTCAAAATGTTCTGACTTCAACTTCTACAGTGCTTGTCATTAACTTCAAGGGATACAAGAAATCTGTTTTTCATTGGAGTCCTTTTCTCATGTGATCATTCAAAGAATCCATATCGACAAGATTTCATGATAGAATCTGCGTATTCAAGGTCATTTCATTATTATTTTTGCGCGCATGTTCTAGGGGAACAGCGTGCTATCGTTTCGTCCAAATGTCTGTAATTTTGGATGATTGAGCCGAAAATGGCCTCAATCGACTAGGTTTGACTCACTGATGACGAATCCGGTGTCAAAATCGATTCTGTCCGGCCGAACGGCCGTCCGAGGACACGATAACTGTTGACAGAAGCATGCTAGCAACTTAAAACTTTCAGGGTAGGTCGCGCATCAGAATGTCGCTGTTTAGTTCGTTAATGAGCCAAATCGGTCGAATAGTTTCGGAGTTATAGGCATTTGAAATTGTAAAGTTATTTATTTTTTATTTCAGAAACTACCCGAGCGATTGGATTCAAACTTGGCAGTTAGGTGGAGTATAACGACGCGCAACTTTTAGCTGAATTTCGTCAGGATCGTATTGTCAGTAAATCTTAGAAAAAAATTTTTTCGGATTTTTTTTCCAAAAATTTTTTTTTTCCAAAAATCATTCATCATATCCAAAAAAAATTCCACTCACACTTTAAGCTTCATATTTCACATCAGTGTACCAAATTTCAGTTTGATACGATCATAAGTAATGGAGATATCGGGAAAAAATATGTCAAATTTCGAGGATTTCTTCTCGATATCGTTGTTTTTTTTGGTATAACTCGAGAAATACTGTCTCAGTCCTGATAAGACTTCGCAGCTAGTTTGAAGATGCTGAAAGACAACTGTGTGCAAAATTTCGTGATACTCGAGTCATTAGAACAATTTGAAAAATAAAATTTCTGTGATGTTCTTATCATATCATCCTCATTAAATTCTGTATGAAACTTCGAACTGTACTTTTTAGATGAAGTACTGGATTTCAATTCGATCTGATCTGTATTTTTGGAAATATTGGAAAAATAAAATTTTGAATGGGTATATCTGCGGAATCATTGGGTGGATTTTACCCATTCACGAATTCGGCCTTCGTAATTAAGGTCCAAACCTTCTCTACAAATATCGAGTTTCTAAATTGTTTCTTTCAGAAGTTATTGTGTTTACGCAGTCGGCCGTTAGGCTGACCGTAAACACAATAACTTCCGGAAGAAACGACTTAGAAACTCGATATTTTTAGAGTAGGTCGAATTCGTGAATAGGTAAAATCCGCCCAATGATTCCTTAGATATACCCATTCAAAATTTTATTTTTCCAATATTTTCAAAAATACAGATTAAATCCAGTAATTTATCAAAAAAAAATTCAAAAAGCACTGCAGCAGCTTTTGCGTGCATGTTCAAATTCGTTGCTGAAGCGGTCATCTACATTGAACATGCGCGCAAAAGCTGCTGCCTTCACGGCAGTGCTTTTAGAAATTTTTTCATTTCATTTTTTCTGCCATTTTCGAAAATAATAATACAAAATATGAATGTCCTTTTCAGAGACGAATATATCGAAAATTATTATTTGTCCACAGGAATACAAATCGTTCGACTCTTATTATAATATCATGAATATCTGCAATTTTTGCATATATTAACCTTTTCAAATACCACCATCTTGCTGGTGAAATTGACGTTGTTCCGTTTATAGACATTAAAATTTCACGTTGGACATTCGTAGGATCTTCCATATGTTTATATCGAATAATATTCTCATGAAATTTGAAAAATCCCTTGAGTTATAACGAAAATTTTAATTATGAATGCATACAGGGGCTTTCGTCTACTGATAAATATTCGAAAGCGGGTCGTATTGAACTTATATTCACCAAATTTGGTGTTTTACAAATTGTTACTTATTTCGGAAAATAGTCTTTCATCCAAATTTTACCAAATTTGCTCTTAACCTCCAGTCAGTTAACTATAAAATTCTAGTAGAACCTTTGATATGGCTCCTTTTTGTGCGCGCGCATGATTTCGGAAACAACGTGCTATCGTTGAGCCCAAATCACTACATTACTCGAGAACAGAGAACAGAAAAAACTAGAGAATGGAAACTTTCATAAAGTTAAGTTCATAAATGAGCCAAACAGTTTTAAAGTTATACTCATCTGAATTTTTAGAATATTTAGTCAATATCTCTACGTATGCAATTAAATTGAAGCATGGTAAATAGTTGTAAAATAACGACGCGCAACTTCCTCTGAAATTTCTTTGGGATCGTATTGTTGGTCCGAAAAAAATAATATTTTCGAAAATTTTACAAATTTTGTTGAAACGTTTTCTTTTTGCGGTAGCTCTTCTTCAAATTCCAATAAAAGCAAGCTACAAAAGTGTACTAAATTCAGTTCAATCTGATTTCAATTTTGGGAGACATTGAGTGTGAAAAACCCAGAAAAAACCTACAAAATAATAAATATTCTATTAATGCGTAAATTTCATGGCACTATGAATACTGTCATCTCAAAACAAATTCAGCTAGAGCTGCCGCATGGCTTTTTGTAATGATAAGAGAATACCACGTTTTCCATGAAACTTAATCATCTCAATTTAATTTCTTTAGGAAATTGTTGTAATGAATGAACTCAAGCACTGATGTTCATTTCAATATTTAACCATTCAATAGATCGAAATGCGATACATGCAATTCAGCTCCTACATAAAATACTTAAAAGAAATAAGAAGTATTTAAAAATATGAACTAGTTCTGCCACCGTAGTGCGCTTGTTATAATATTTCACTTACTCCTTATAATTCACTGTAATTAACAGGCCATACAGAAGTTATTCGTTGAGATTTTGATTGGATATTTTCTTTATCACCGGATGTATTCCATGGTGTGAGCTTCACAATGTAATATCCAATGTTCTTACATGAATGTTACATCGAATAATTTGCACCTCTTCTGTCGTTCCTCTTGTAACTATTAATTATAAGAAAAGCTTCGTTTATTTTACTGAAGGAAATTGAATCTTACATTTGAAAATTCTAGAGAAGAACTCACTAGAACACGCTTCTGCTATTGATTTTTACGCGCTTGTCCTTGGCAAAAGCGCGGTATACTTCGTCACGATATCTAAAATTTTCTAATTATCAGCGGAAAATGGTTCATGCAGAATTTTAGAGGAATTCAACTAGTAATTTCTGAAAAATTCGATTGTTCCACAGCTAACTACTGAGTTCTATTAAGATCGATATTTCTCGATATTTTCGGAAACAATTCCAGGTAACTCTGAAATTCATCAAATGAAATTAGTCTCTTAACCAACTCAACCAGCGGTTTTGAGGTCCCAACTAACCTTCAATAATTTTTACTTCAGGGGCATTATTTTCGAATACACATCGTATATAGACCAATTCTGTACATTTTTCACCTCTGAATTGCTTTCTTCTGAGAAAACTGTCATCAAAATATGTGTTGTTTTATTTTAATTAAATTATGTAGCAGATGTTCACAACGGACTTGTTATATGAGGAAGAGACAATGAAAAAGAACAATTCCATATGCACATTTCATGTTAGAAAGATGAAATGATAACGGCAATAAAAAATACATGTACCATAAGCATGATATTATGGAACCAGACAGAAATTCCTAGATTTCATTACAGCTGAATATCATTCTAGATCTAAGCGGGCTATTTTTATATTCTTGTCGAGGTACATTTGTGAATTGCTTTAGTTTGAATCTTGAAAATATAACAAACGAAGTAACATTTATTTTACTTATGGTGGAGATAAAACTTCCGCAAAAATACTTTGTTTCCACCGTATAATGTATACAGTATACATTCAGTATCTATTTGAGCTTATTTTTGGGATGATTTTGCACCATTTTCAGGATTTTTCTGTGTTTCCACTCCCAATAATAAAATCTGACTACTAAAATTGAATAAAATTTTTATTCATGAAAAACTTCCTTCATATTGCAGAATTAAACTATTTGACAAGGGCTGTTTCTACAAAAATAGATTGCCCAATGAAATATACCAGAACAATGTAAACAATGAACAAATCTGACATCTTCATCGGACAAACGAGAAAATTTGCAAAATTATTCCTTCTGATTTTTCGTTTTTTGAGGCAATTTCTCGTTTGTCTGATGAAGGAGTCTGATAAGTATTCTGAACGTTACAGTTCGCTTAGTTGATTTTTACATTGTTCCTGTATTGGTCATCGGACTCTCCTAAAAACAGCCCTTGACAAATAGTTGAATCCGTAATCCTTAACGGCGTTTTCCATGAAAAACAATTTTATTTAATGTTTTATAGTTTTGTTTCAGATATTGGGGGGTCAAAACCCAGAAAAACCTCAAACAAGCGCGCAAAAATCAAAGTGTGGTGGTGAAATAATTATTGAAATTAAAATGTATCGATTTTAAATTCAGTTCGAGCCAGCGACACAAGATTTTCATTGTAGGTCCAATAGTCCAAACGGTTTCAGAGTTATAGTCATTTCGAATTTTGAGGTTATTTCCTGAATATTTCAAGAAGCACCGATGCGATCAGGTTGAAAAGTTGGAGAATAACAGCACATCATTTTCTGCAAAATTTCGTGTAGATCGTATCGTTGGAAAGTTAAAATGCTGATGTGCAAACTTGTGCAGAATTTCGCGATGATCTTGTCATAGAAACAATCTTTAAAAAAATCCTGTAATTTTGCGACCTTCTCTCCTGTCGTCCTCACTTAATTCTACATGGACCTTCAACCTGACATTTTTCACCAAAATACTGTATTTCAATTCGATCCAATCTGTGATTTTGAAAATATTGCGAAATGATATTCCGAAGTTGTGATTCTGCAGAATCATGAGTTTGATTTTACCCATTCCTGAACTAAGGAACAAACTTTCTTGGACCGATGTTCTTCTTAATATATTCGAATGACTGAAATGTTTGGGCTAATTCAAAAAATAATAGGGAGGCTACAATAAAAAACGCGGATGACACCAATCCACTTGTAGAAAATCTATACCCTGCAATGAAGGGAATATGATGAAAGAGACTGATGAATGGTTCAAACGTAACAATCTGCTTTTAAATGAAGAAATACCAAGGTAACATTATTCACTCCGAATAATTTGGCACACGAAGACATAACCATCACTTTGAGTCAGGAAAAATATCCATTGTTGGGATCTATTAAGTTTTTGGGTGTTCAAATAGACAACAGACTTAACTGGAAGGAACACATATCATATCTCTGTGAGCAAATAAGAACAGCTGTATATGGCTTTAGAATTACATCGAAATATGTCAAGGTAACTCGAAAAGAGTGTACCATGCAATAATAGAAGCCAAAATGAGATTTAGCATAATTTTCCGTGAATCTGGGAATATACATATACAACCTCTATTTGTGCAAAAGCAGTAAGGATACCTGGGAATATGATGTACAATGAATCATGCAGATGTGTAATCAAAAGCATGTGATTGCTGACCAGATATGAGGTTTATATACAAGAATGTGCATTTTTCGTTAATAGGAATAAAAAACTATTCGAAAAATATCGGAACAAAAAAACGAACTATAAAACAAGATATGATAACTTCATATACCCAAAAAAATTTAACATGCCAAAAGCAAGCTGAGTATAGATGTTTAAAAAATTATAACTCATAACCCTTTACCATATTACAAGATGAAATAGCTTTCAAAAAACAATTATATGAATATCTCGTTAATTTAGACTTTAGAGCCTTACAATTTCGAAGATTGAAATGTATAACTTTCTGTATTCCTTTGTAACACTATTTCTTTTCATTTACTGCAGGAAGGATGTGATTTGAAATATAGAGCTATTATTTTTATTATTCCGCAAATATCTAGTCTCTAAGTTAATTAGTTCGAGAGATTTTGTGATATCAACTTTAGCCTCTGCGGAAAAATTTCAAACGCTGACACCTAATGAACCTTTAGGACATTGAATCACAGTGCAGAATCAAACGATCTTTTCGAGACTATGATACCAAATATGATTCAATTAATAATACCAGCCAGAATACGATTTTTCTTCATGACAACTAAGTGAACCGTTGCTTTGAAGAACTCATTTTTTTCGAAATCCGACCGCTTAGGGTTCTCGGAAAGAGCTTCTGTTTCGAAAACAGACATCATGATGATAATGGGTGCTTGTGTTTTATTTCCTCCAACGACGTCATTATAGTGCAGAAGGTACCGTTTTTATTGGTTCAGGTTAACGCGAGCATTTTCACCGCATTGACATGTGTTCGCCGACCCGACATAATGAATTTTGAAGTATACAAGGCAAGGTAGAAAAAAATCAGACATGGAATTCGCTGCATGACTTTTGAAATTCCGATTTTTGGTATCACATTGCTGGTCAAACTGCAAAGAGTTTTAGTTTGCAGTTGTGAAGTGTCAACACGAAGATTTATGCTTAATTTCACACAATAGTTTCGAAGACCCATTTGAAATTTAAACGTTTTTTCCTAAATATCCGAAGAAATGTGTACAAGAGAATGCATGAAGTTTTCAAGATGTTTGATTTCGATTATATATAAAATATATAAGTTTCATTCAAGATATCAATGGTTAAGGGTTATTTAACTGATAAACTAATAAACCATTGTGTGAAATTTGCAGCGTTTTTTTGGATGCTGTCGTAGTTCCTAGAAATGACCCTTACGTTTTAAGCAACCCATCCTGAACATTTTGAATACATCCCGAATATTTGAGATCAGGTAGAATATCCTCTAATGAAAATGCATTTTATTCATATTTCTCAGAGGAATTTGAATATCGTTGAAAGGTTCATCTTTTGTTCGATAAAAATCAGTCATCAGATTTAACGGAAGTAAGTGTAGAACTGTCCAGCGTACACTTCTAAAGAATTAAATTTATGCGTGTAACTACTTATTACCTAAAAACCGGTTTCATATACGTACTACTAACGATAGTGGCTCATCTTCAATGGTCTTCCGAAGCCCAATTCACTTGACCATTTCGCTAGCATAATGGACAACCCCGTTTTATCATTGCTGGACAAAGGGCATTCGTGGGAATGCTCCTTGCGCATTAAACTGACCCCTGAAGGAATTGACCCTTGATTTAGATTGGACTAACCCTTAACGGAATATTAAAAACTGGACATACCAGTTTAACTAGTGACACTTACATTCATTTCGTGAGAACTTCAACTTTCTACAGGATATTAAGCGATAGTTTTTTAAAATTTTTCTACCCGATTTGGGACCTTACAGTTAGTTGATTATCCTTTGGGGAGGATTTTTAGGAAATTCAACGGGGTGGTTCAGGTATATGCAGAACTTGGGACTGGACAAACTGTTCACTTCCCGCGAGTATTTTTCATGATTTGAACATCTTGCGGATATTCGCCAACGGATATTTACGGGCCCTATTACAGTTGAACACTGGTGGTTCATCACGTTCTCGAACATTTGAAGTTATAAAAAACCTAGAAAAGCACTGACGTGAATCAGCAGCTTTTACGCTCATATTCACTTTTGGTGATATCCTTTGAACATGCGCGCGAAAGCTGCTGACTTCACGTCAGTGCTTTTCTAGGTTTTTTTCGATTGGGATTTCAGTTCGATATAATCTGTATTTTCGGAAATAGTAGGAAAATAAAATTCTGAATGGGTATATCTACGGAATCATTCGACGGATTTTACCTATTCACGAATTCGACCTTCGTAATTAAGCCTCAAACCTACTCTACAAATATAGAGCTTGTAAGTAGTTTCTTCCGCAAGCAGAATAACTTCCGAAAGAAGCAATGAATAGGTAAAATCCACCCAAAGATTCCGCAGATTTACCCTTTAAAATTTTATTTTGAAAAAATGACTGTACTACAGAACCAATCCACTTGTAGAAGATCTATACCTTAAAATGAAGGAAATATGTGAAAGTAAGATGGAAGAGACTGATGAATGGTTCAAAAGTAACAATATGCTTTTAAATAAAGAAAAAACCAATGAAATATTATTTAATACGAATAATTCAGCATACTAAGAAAATATAACCATCACTTTCAATCAGTAAAATATCAATTGTTAGATTCTATTAAGTTTTTGGATATCCAAATAGATAAAAGACTTCACAGGAAGGAACACATATCAAATTCTACCTATGTAATTAAGCCCCAAACCTACTCAACAAATATAGAGTTTCTTAGCAGTTTCTTCCGTAAACATTATAACTCCCGAAAGAAACAAACTTGAAATTTTTTTTATTTTCGAAAAATGGCTGTACGACAGTACTACAGAAATTCATTAAGAGGAAATTGTTTTTCATATTGTTCTGATGACACCATCATCACGAAATTTCGCACAAAGTTGTCCATCATCATTTCCAAACTAGCTGCCAAGTTTCATCATTATTGAAATAGTTATTTTTGAGTTATTCCGAAAAAAATAAGGATATCGAGAAAAAACCACAAAATTTTACATTTTTTTTCCCAATATCTTCGAAAATTATGATCGTATCGAACTGAAATGTGGTACATTACTGTAGAATATAAAGCTCAAGGTACGACCAGAATTTTTCCCGAATATAATGAACGGTTTCCGAAAAAAAAATTCTCTAAATCTCCAAAACTTCAAATGGCTATAACTCCGAAATGGTTCGACCGATTTTGTTCATTAACGAACTTAACCTTCGCGTTCTTAAATGCAATGAAGCCTGAACTTTCAAGTCGATATTTTTTTCCGCACGCCCGTAATCGTGCCTACGGACGGACGGCTGGACGGGCAAAATCGATTTTGACACCGGATTCGTCATCAGTCCAACCTAGCCGTTTTAGACCATTTTCGCTTCAGAATTCGAAAATTACAGACGTTTGAACAAAATGATAGCACGCTTTTCCCAAGAACATGGACGCAAAAAGCACAAAGACGGTATTCATTCAGTAATTTAACAAATAATAACGATCTTTCGAAAACACCATATATTTTCATTTATGATACAAGTACAGATAAAAACTTCAGCGAAACTCTTTCTCCATGTATAAGTGTAGTGACATTGAAATTTGTTCAGAAAATAAGCTGACATATTTATACTGAAAAACATATTTTTCGTTGGATTATAATTTTTGCGCGCATGTTCTAGGGGAACAGCGTGCCATCGTTTGCTCCAAATGTCTGTAATTTTGGATGATTGAGCAGAAAATGGTCTCAATCGACTAGGGTGGACTCACTGATGACGAATCCTGTGTCAAAATCGATTCTGTCCGGCTGGCCGTCCGTCCGTCCGACGACACGATAACTGTCGACAGGAGCAAGCTAGCAACTTGAAACTTTCAGGGTAGATCGCGCATCAAAATGCCGCGGTTAAGTTCGTTAATGGGCCAAATCTGTCGAATAGTTTCGGAGGTATAGGCACTTGAAATTTTGAAGTTATTTATTTTTTATTTCAGAAACTACTTGAGCGATTGGATTCAAACTTGGCAGTTAGGTGGAGTATAACAACGCGCAACTTTGGGCCAAATTTCGTCAGGATCATATTGTCAGTAAATTAAAAAAAAAATTTTTTTTTCGCCATTTGAAGTTTTGGAGATTTAGAGAATTTTTTCTTCGGAAACCATTCATCATATCCAAAAAAAAATTCCACTCACACTTTAAGCTCCATATTTCACAGCAGTGTACCAAATTTCAGTTCGATACGATCATAAGTTTTAGAGATATCGGGAAAAAATATGTCAAATTTCGTGGTTTTCTTCTCGATATCGTTGTTTTTTTCGGTCAGCCTAACGGCCGACTGCGTAAACACAATAACTTCCGGAAGAAACTACTTAGAAACTCGATATTTGTAGAGTAGATTTGGGGCTTAATTACGAAGGTCGAATTCGTGAATGGGTAAAATCCGCCCAATGATTCCGTAGATATACCCATTCAATATTTTATTTTTCCAAAATTTCCAAAAATACAGATTAGATCGAATTGAAATCCAGTAATTCATCAAAAAAAAAAATTTCAAAAAGCACTGCCGTGGAGGCAGCAGCTTTTGCGTGCATGTTCAAATTCGTTGCTGAAGCGGTCATCTACATTGAACATGCGCGCAAAAGCTTCTGCCTTCACGGCAGTGGTTTTTGAAATTTTTCTTTCTGTAGGATTTATATTCCCTAATCCGAAAGCATCGCTAATCCGAACACATTCCAGAAGACCCGTGTATCTCTATTAAATCGTATCAAAGAGCCTGTAATACTGTAATGTATTGAAGAAGGCAAGATGGCGGATTGGTTGATGCATAGAACAACAGGTAGAACACAGAGAACAATCTCGAGAAATCCATTTTAATAGCGCAATGACATCGCAAACAATCCATCATAGAACAATAAATCGTATTTTCAAGCAAAGAACATATCCATTTGAAATATCTTGAACGGAAATAGAGACTCGGCAAAAAAGCGGTGGACATATGATGGCTGCCTCTGCCATATAAGCACGAGACGAGGCTGGCATACAAATAGCACTTAATGAGCTCAGATATAAGTAAAAAGTAGGCGGGAACTCAAGATCGGGGTTCGGCCAGCTTCAGTTTCTCGAAGATACGATGGTGCAAACATTTCGGCTTTTGCAGTTTTATAAGGTTCGATTCCAGCGGCATTTCGAATGAATGCTGCGACAGTGGCGTAGACAACTCGAGCACAGAACACATATGTATATATTTACTTTATGAACTCAAAAACGGATGGGAGTTAACAGCGCGACAGTTTTTTGTGCAGCTCCTGTCGATTTTGAAAAATTTCGAACAAATATATCAATTCGAATGATTTTTTTTGACACTGCTTGTCTTCATTATTTTCAATGTTTTCTAATTTCAATTTTTAATAAGAACTATTTCAAATCAATTAAATATGGTATTCATAGAAATAATGTTACTTTCGCAATAATGCAAACGATCAACGAAGTGAATTGTAACGTTTAAGGGTCCTCCATTAGACAATAAAGCTAAAATTTGCATATTACTTTCTTGCAATATTCCTTCAATAAATTTTGTCAAAATGACATTTTTCAAATTCACAGCAACGCACATTCACTTCGTTTGTAAATTTTTCAATGTTTTAAGGGAACATCGTGCTATCGTTTTGTACAAATGGTCTTAAAGGACTAGGTTTTTATAACATTCAACGTTGTATATCTCGAAAACGGTTCGTTTGAGGAGAAATATTAAAAAAAATAAAATAATGAAGAAATAATTATGTATTCGAAAAAGAGTCAAGGTTTTCATAATGACTTGAGATAAACTGTATCTGCATTCATCATGCTTATTTTTTAAAGTGTCATGAATCGGGAGTCTATAACCAGAAAATCTTTTGAAGTAAGAATAAATGTCAAAAGTATAATAGAAAGACAGATCAATTTGAAAACTTCAACAGCCTGTATCTTTTTACCGGGGTCGAATATGAAGAATTCTAAATGAAAAAAGTGTTTTATTCCATGAAAGAAATCTAGGGTTGAAGTTTATTTCGGTAAATAAACAAATTCATCACAGAGATATATAATAATTATAATCTGTACGTGATATTTAAAACAATATATAATTCTAAAATATGATCTATAATGACAAAAAAAAAAGAACTAACATATGGACAACCATGAATACACAAATATTTGAAGAAAATGATGAATGAATCAAATCGGGCAAGTTTATGACACAATCGGGCTGTACAATGTCAAAAATCTAGTAAGTAGAACTCATAGGTACTTATTTATTTCCATTCCACGATAAATCCAGTGCAAAAATCCTGGTAATGGGGAAGCTATATGAAATTACAAATTTTCTTTCCTTTTTTTTTTAACTTATCAAGTAATTGATCGTTTGTCTCCTTTCGTGATTTAACCAAGTCTTTATTCTCTTTTTGAACGTTTTTATATTTTTTATATTTTTCAGATGTCCGGGAATCAAGTTAAAAAGTTTTGGTGCGAAATAAATATGACTTCTTTGCCCGATACTCTTGTGGCATCTTGGTGGTTGGTAGGTATTTTCTCCTCTGGTTGCATAATTATGTTGCAAAGTACTAACTGATATTTTACGTGAAGCGATATTTAAAAGAATTTTTGTGGCGTATATTTGTCTCACGTCCTGCACATTTGCCAACTCAAATAATTGTTGGCTTGGGAAATTACGCTTCTTCTGGTGAATTATCTTCAACACCCATTTTTGTATAACCTCCAAAGGTTTCACGTGAATTTGGTAAGCACCACCCCATCCAACTATACCATAACTTATTTGCGACTCAACCAAGGCCTTGTAGAATATTGTCAAGTATTTTGTAGTGTTCATATGACTTCGGACATATTTGAATTTGAAAAGCAAACCTCTTATCTTGTTCACAAGATTCTTTATGTGTGCGTCCCATTTCAATCGCTGATCAATTGTGATTCCCAAATATTTAATATTTTTTGTTTCCGTTATTGATGTCTCATTATCAATTGAAAGATCTCCTAAAGTTGGCAAATTGGAAGTGTACGAACTGAAGGTCATGTATTTCGTCTTATCAAGATTTAGGGTGAGTTTATTGTTTTTGAACCATTTTTTTATTCCTGAAAAACTTCTTTCAGCTTTCTCCTTCAATTCTCCCCATGAATCTCCTTTATATTGAACAACCACGTCATCGGCAAAACAAATTGCGTCTTCAGTTTCTTTTATCTTGAGCAGACTGTTTATATAAATAACAGTAAGTTATAAATGGGTCCCCTGAATCCGAATTTTTTCAACTTTTTCAGCAAACGCATATGGCAAACCGTATCAAACGCCTTACACAAATCCACAAATATGCAGAGTGAAGGAATTTTTTTATCTAAGCATTCGTACAATCGTCCTGATAACTCTCGTATTGCATCCTCTGTTGATCTACCTTCAGTAAATCCATATTGTTTTTCATCGATAATGTGATATTTTTTCATATATTTAACTATACGTGTTTTCAAAGCCTTCTCAACAATTTTTGCCAAGTTCGAAATAAGAGAGATAGGTCTATAGTTCGTCACTTGAGAGCGATCTCCGCTCTTGTGAAGTGGTCTAATAATACCTAGTTTCAATTCATCTGGAAAGCATCCTTTTTCGAAACATTGGTTAATCAAATAAGCAAGTGGTATCGATATTTGTAATTTAACTTCTTTTAAAATTTCAGATTTTATTGAGTCGTGACCTGCAGCCTTACCGGATTTGAGATGCCCTATAATTTCCTGTACTTCTGAAGAGTCTACTGGGGCCAAGAAGAATGAATTAGATTGGCTCGCATCAACATCCTTATATTCTTGCGAACATTCGATTTTATCGGCATATATTCGACCTATACTACTGTAGTAATCATTAAATACATTTGCTATTTCCTGTTTATTTTCAAACTGATTTCCCTCATATTCTATCCGCTTTATTTCCGTCTCTGTTCGGTGTGCATTTCCGCATAAACTGTCCATGCATTTCCATACTGCCTTCGACTCACATTGACCAGTGTCTAATATTTTTTGAAGATAATTCTTTTTTGAGTTGTTCACTAATATTTGAACTTCCTGCCTACAATTAGTGTATTCAGATTTCAAAATTTCATTCTGGGGATCTTTCTTCAACTTTAGATACAGGTTGTTTTTTCTATTGATTGCTTTGAGCAGAGAAGGAGTAATCCATTTTTTACGGATAATATCCTTTTTTTTGAGTCTAACAGAATGCGTATTATTTTTTATATGTTTCGATAAATGAGCTAGTTATGCTGTTGACGTTATTTTGTTCATACATTCCTGACCACATTTCATCCTCTAAATCTTCTCTTAGTTTTTTATAGTTGATATAGTTTTTCATATTTCCTCCTTTATCCTTACGTTTTGATATTTTATTAGCTAATTCTAAATTAAGGATGACCGGAAAATGATCAGTTATAAGATATTGTAGTACATAACCCTTTATGCTATCTAAGTGGTTTTCCAAGTTAGCTTTCTTGAGAAAAATATGGTCTATGCAACTGTTTCCTGCGGGTCTTGTGCATTCATTTACTATGGACATGAATCCATCATTGTACAAATTAAGTGCTCATTCTGTATATGACGGTACATATCGAAAGGGAAAGACACTTTTATACACATATTCTTCATTTCCTGATTCTTTTTTGTCTATCCAGAAATATTGTGACGAAATTGCAAAAAAATTAAATTTGTTTAACAAATTTTGCGACAGTGGCGTAGACAACTCGAGAACGGTTGGGAGTTACGAGCTCGACAGCTTTTTGTGCAGCTCCTGTCGATTTTGAAGAATTTCGAAAAAATATTGAAATTCGAATTATTTTTTACACTGCTTGTCTTCATTATTTTCAATGTTTTTTACTTCAATTTATCTGAATAGGAACTATTCCAAATCAATTAAAAATTAGTATTTATAGAAATCACCCCTGAAAATTGCGGGATCCAAACAACTTGTCAAGTAGAGTTTCTCGAAAAAATCTTGCCTAATAGTAATTTCGCAATAATGCAAACGATCAACGAAGTGAACTGTAACGTTTAAGGGTACTTCATCAGACGATAAAGCGAAAATTTGCAAATTATGTACCTTCCTGCAATATTCTTTCAATAAATTTTGTCAAAATGACATTTTTCAAATTCACAACAATGCACATGCAGTTTGTATGAAAATTTTTCAATGTTTTTGCGCGTATGTTTTAGGTGAACGGAGTGCTATCGTTTTGTCCAAGTGTCTGTAATTTTCGAATTTCAAGTCGAAAATGGTCGCAAAGGACTAGGTTTTCATAAGATTCAACGTTGAATATCTCGAAAACGGTTCGTTCGAGGAGAAATAATAAAAAAATAAAATAATAAAGAAATAATTAAGTATTCGAAAAAGATTCAAGGTTTTCTAATGACTTGAGATGAACTTTATCTGCATTCATCATGCTTGTTTTTTATAGTGTCATGAATCGGGAGTCTATAACCAGAAAACCGTTTGGAGTAAGAATAAATTGATTACCGTGAATTACGTGTCATAGTTATAGAAAACTTTACACCTAAATTCATTTCATGTCAAAAGTATAGAAGAAAGACTGATTAATTTGAAAACTTCAACAGCCTGTATCTTTTTACCGGGGTCGAATATGAAGAATTCGTAATAAAAAAAAGTGTTTTATTTCATGTAGGGAATCTAGGGTTGAAGCTTGTAAAACTTGAAGGCTCATCCTGCATATGACGGTACATATCGAAAGGGGAAGACCCTTATACACATATTCACTTTTTCCTGATCCTTTTTTGTCTATCCAGAAATATTGTCAGGAAATTGCAAAATTGCAAAAAAATTACATTTGTTTAGCGAATTTTATGATAGTTGCAAAATTAGTTACCCTAGCAAAAAAAGATTATTCCACTCTGGCGTAAGTTCCGAAAAAAATCAATTTGAGTAAACAGTATGTGCGAACAACTCTTTCATCGTATGTCGAACGATTCGAAAAAACATTTTTTTTTCCAAGTTTTTGGATATTCAAATAGATAAAAGACTTCACTGGAAGGAACGCATATCAAATTCTACCTACGTAATTAAGCCCCAAACCTACTCAACAAATATAGAGTTTCTGAGCAGTTTCCTCCGTAAACATAATAACTCCCGAAAGAAACAACCTAGAAACTTTTTTCATTTTCGAAAAATGACTGTACGACAGTACTACAGAAATTCATTAAGATGAATTTTTTTTTCATATTGATCTGATGTCACGATCATCACGAAATTTCGCACAAAGTTGTCCATAAGCATTTCCAAACTAGCTGCCAAGTTTCATCATTATTGAAATAGTTATTTTTGAGTTATTCCGAAAAAAATAACGATGTATATGACGGTACATATCGAAAGGGGAAGACTCTTATACACATATTCACTGTTTCCTGATCCTTTTTTATCTATCCAGAAATATTGTCAGGAAATTGCAAAATTGCAAAAAAATCACATTTGTTTAGCGAATTTTATGATAGTTGCAAAATTAGTTACCCTAGCAATAAAAGATTATTCCACTCTGGCGTAAGTTTCGAAAAAATCAACTTAAGTAAACAGTATATGCGAACAACTCTTTCATCGTATGTCGAACGATTCGAAAAAACATTTCTTGCCAAGAAACATGTCGTAACTGATATCAATTTAATTGGAGTACATTCCAAAAATATTGACATACTTAGCTTTCGCAGAGAATGAATTTTTCATATACTTAATCCACATTTTCCTCTCTGGCATTCTTTAAAGATATTTCACTTAAGAATTGACCAATTTTTTATGTCAAATTTCTATTTTACCAACTCAAAATGACATCAATATGAAAAAGATCACGTCCATGTCATTTATGATAGACTAGAAGCTCTAGGATCCATTGTTTATTCGAGGCGATATAAGGGATCAACCCTTAGCTTGTTTCGATACCTTGGTACGAAGATATTGCATCCTCTTCACATTAAATACCTATTCAATTGTTCGTAAATAAGGGCGCACTCACTGTGAGATTTTTTTCTACGAAAGTTCATTCTTCTGGCCGATCATTGTTCCAGGAAAATCATTTGGATATATGTAAATCTTTCCTCGAAATGTCCACACTTCACATATTGTTGTATACGTTTTAATTGATTTCCAATCTACAGTTTCTTGTTCCGATTAAAATAAAAAAATGTAAAATGCATCAGATTTGCTTTTTCATTGAATGGGACACTTTGAAATCTTACTAAAATATATAACGGAGTCCTATGTAAATAAAAATTTCAAAAAGCACTGCCGTGAAGGCAGCAACTTTTGCGCGCATGTTCAATGTAGATGACCGCTTCAGCAACGAATTTGAACATGCACGCAAAAGCTGCTGCCTTCACGGCAGTACTTTTTGAAATTTTTACTGATAAATTACTGGATTTCAATTCGATCAAATCTGTATTTTTGGAAATATTGGAAAAATAAAATTTTGAATGGGTATATCGGTCAGCCTAACGACCGACTGCGTAAACACAATAACTTCCGAAAGAAACAACTTAGGAACTCGATATTTGTAGAGAAGGTTTGGACCTAAATTACGAAGGCCGAATTCGTGAATGGGTAAAATCCACCCAATGATTCCGTAGATATACCCAATCAAAATTTTATTTTTTCAATATTTCCAAAAATACAGATCAGATCGAATTGAAATCCAGTACTTCATCGAAAAATAACAGTTCGAAGTTTCATACAGAATTTGATGAGGATGATATGATAGGAAAAATCATAGAAATTTTTTTTTTTCAAATTGTTCTGATGACACGATTATCACGAAATTTTGCATGAAGTTGTCTTTCAGCATCTCAAAACTAGCTGTAAAATTTCATCAGGACTGAATCAGTATTTCTCGAGTTATACCGAAAAAATAAACGATATCGAGAAGAAAACCTCGAAATTTGACACATTTTTTCCGGATATCTCCGAA
This sequence comes from Myrrha octodecimguttata, assembly GCA_958510865.1. NCBI lineage: Eukaryota > Metazoa > Arthropoda > Insecta > Coleoptera > Coccinellidae > Myrrha > Myrrha octodecimguttata. The sequence goes on along the minus strand of OY294065.1, from coordinate 31,395,041 downwards.
ACTTATGATCGTATCGAACTGAAATTTGGTACACTGCTGTGAAATATGAAGTTCAAAGTGTGAGTGGACTTTTTTTTCGAATATGATAAATGGTTTCCGAAAAAAAAAATTTTTTTTTTAATTCACTGAAAATCTGATCCTGACGAAATTTGGCTCAAAGTTGCGCGTCGTTATACTCCACCCAACTGCCAAGTTTGAATCTAATCTCTCAAGTAGTTTCTGAAATAAAAATAAATAACTTCAAAACTTCAACTGCCTATAACTCAGAAACTATTCGACCGATTTGGCCCATTAACGAACTTAACCACGGCATTCTGATGCGCAACCTATCCTGAAAGTTTCAAGTTGCTAGCTTGCTTCTGTCGACAGTTATCGTGTCTATGGCCGGCCGGCCGGACAGAATCAATTTTGACACCGGATTCGTAATCAGTGAGTCCAACCTAGTCGATTGAGACCATTTTCGGCTCAATCATCGAAAATAACAGACATTTGGACAAAACGATAGCACGCTGTTCCCCTAGAACATGCGCGCAAAAAGTTCCGTTGCAACTAGAAGTACAGGGTTATTCACTTTAAAGTACCCATATCATTTGTAATCATTATTATTGTCTATAATGAAAAGTTTCATACACAAGTTGCTTGGTTGTAACTGAAATTTGAAGGAATATTTTGGAAAAGATGAGGCTCTGTATATTTCAGGAGGTACAAAGAAATTTTTTTGTTCGTATAGGATAACCTGTATGATATTGAATGAATGACTACAGAATGTTTTTTTTTCTGATTTCAAAACTATATCATATGTCACCCTTATAATAATAATTTTCAATAATTAAAAAAGCACAAAAAAGCACTGCCGTGAAGGCAGCAACTTTTGCGCGCATGTTCAATGTAGATGACCGCTTCAGCAACGAATTTGAACGTGCGCGCGTACCAAATTTCAGTTCGATACGATCATAAGTTCTGGAGATATCGGGAAAAAATATGTCAAATTTCGATGTTTTCTTCTCGATATCGTTGATTTTTTCGGTATTACTCGAGAAATACTGATTCAGTCCTGATTAAACTTCACAGCTAGTTTTAAGATGCTGAAAGACAACTTTATGCAAAATTTCGTAATAATCGGGTAATTAGAACAATTTGAAAAAAAAATGTATATGATTTTCTCATCATATCATCCTCATTAAATTCTGTATGAAACTTCGAACTGTTATTTTCGATGAAGTACTGGATTTCAATTCGATCTGATCTCTATTTTTGGAAATATTGTAAAAATAAAATTTTGAATGGGTATATCTACGGAATCATTGGGCGGATTTTACCCATTCACGAATTCGACCTTCGTAATTAAGCCCCAAACCTACTCTACAAATATCGAGTTTCTAAGTCGTTTCTTCCGGAAGTTATTGTGTTTACGGTCAGCCTAACGGCCGACTGCGTAAACACAATAACTTCCGAAAGAAACAACTTAGAAACTCGATATTTGTAGAGAAGGTTTGGACCTTAATTACGAAGGCCGAATTCGTGAATGGGTAAAATCCACCCAATGATTCCGTAGATATACCCAATCAAAATTTTATTTTTCCAATATTTCCAAAAATACAGATCAGATCGAATTGAAATCCAGTACTTCATCGAAAATAACAGTTCGAAGTTTCATACAGAATTTAATGAGGATGATATGATGAGAAAATCATATACATTTTTTTTTCAAATTGTTCTAATTACCCGATTATTAGGAAATTTTGCATAAAGTTGTCTTTCAGCGTCTTAAAACTAGCTGTGAAGTTTAATCAGGCTTGAATCAGTATTTCTCGAGTTATACCGAAAAAATCAACGATATCGAGAAGAAAACCTCGAAATTTGACATATTTTTTCCCGATATCTCCAAAACTTATGATCGTATCGAACTGAAATTTGGTGCATTGCTGTGAAATTAGAAGGTCAAAGCGTGAGTATAATTTTTCTTGGATATGATAAATGGTTTCCGAAAAAAAAATTTTTTTGGAAAAAAATTTCGAAAAAAATTTTTTTTAAAAATAACCAACAATATAATCCTGACGAAATTTGGCTCAAAGTTGCGCGTCGTTGTACTCCACCTAACCGCCAAGTTTGAATCCAATCGCTCAGGTAGTTTCTGAAATAAAAAATAAATAACTTCAAAACTTCAAATGCCTATAACTCCGAAACTATTCGATCGATTTGGCCCATTAACGAACTTAACCGCGGCATTCTGATGCGCGACCTACCCTGAAAGTTTCAAGTTGCTAGCTCACTTCGTTCGACAGTTATCGTGTCTACGGCCGGCCGGCCGGCCGGCCGGACAGAATCGATTTTGACACCGGATTCGTCATCAGTGAGTCCAACCTAGTCGATTGAGACCATTTTCGGCTCAATCATCCAAAATTACAGACATTTGATCAAAACGATAGCACGCTGTTCCCCTAGAACATGCGCGCAAAAACAATAGTATCGACAAAAGCTTAATTCGAAAGGATTTTGTTTTAATTTTCTTGTGTTTTCTGGGATTGCACTCCAAATATCAGAGTTAGAACTATTAAAATCATATAAATTGTTATTTATAGAGAACGCCCTTACGGATTTGCAGGATTAAACTATTTGTCAAAGGCAGTTGCTATTGGAAAAAATCTAGAACATCACTGACGTGAGGTCAGGATCTTTTACGCGCTGGTTCAAATTTTATCTATTAGATCAACACGAAATTTTGCACCTAGTTTCGTGATGGTAATCTCCACCTGATTAGGAAGTTTCAATCTGATTGCATTTTGTACATCTTGAGATATTGCGTAAATAACGTTAATATTCCAAATGACAACGAAATTTGGCACAAGTTTTTTCCTTATATCCCCGAAAGTAAATATCGGATTGAATTTAAATTTAAAATATTTTTGTTAAAGACTGACTCTAGGGTTTGAATTTAATCAATATTCTCAGAGAAAAACAATTTTTCATATAAAAATTCTGTATTTTTGGAAATATTGGAAAAATAAAATTTTGAATGGGTATATCTACGGAATCATTGGGCGGATTTTACCCATTCACGAATTCGACTTTCGTAATTAAGCCCCAAACCTACTCTACAAATATAGAGTTTCTAAGTCGTTTCTTCCGGAAGTTATTGTGTCTACGGTCAGCCTAACGGCCGACTGCGTAAACACAATAACTTCCGAAAGAAACAACTTAGAAACTCGATATTTGTAGAGAAGGTTTGGACCTTAATTACGAAGGCCGAATTCGTGAATGGGTAAAATCCACCCAATGATTCCGTAGATATACCCAATCAAAATTTTATTTTTCCAATATTTCCAAAAATACAGATCAGATCGAATTGAAATCCAGTACTTCATCGAAAAATAACAGTTCGAAGTTTCATACAGAATTTAATGAGGATGATATGATAAGAAAATCATAGAAATTTTTTTTTCAAATTGTTCTAATGACACGATTATCACGAAATTTCGCGTAAAGTTGTCTTTCAGCATCTCAAAACTAGCTGTGGAGTTTTTATCAGGACTGAATCAGTATTTCTCGAGTTATACCGAAAAAATCAACGATATCGAGATGAAAACCTCGAAATTTGACATATTTTTTCCCGACATCTCCGAAACTTATGATCGTATCGAACTGAAATTTAGTACACTGCTGTGAAATATGAAGCTCGAAGTAGGAGTGGAATTTTTTTTTGGATATGATGAATGGTTTCCGAAAAAAATTTGAATTTACTGACAATATGATCTTGACGAAATTTGGCTCAAAGTTGCGCGTCGTTATACTCCACCTAAGTGCCAAGTTTGAATCCAATCGCTCCAGTAGTTTCTGAAATAAAAAACAAATATCTTCAAAACTTTCAGTGCCTAGAACTCCGAAACTATTCTACCGATTTAGCCCATTAACGAACTTAACCGCGGCATTCTGACGCGCAACCTATCCTGAAAGTTTCAAGTTGCTAGCTTGCTTCTGTCGACAGTTATTGTGTCTACGGCCGGACAGAATCGATTTTGACACCGGATTCGTCATCAGTGAGTCCAACCTAGTCGATTGAGACCATTTTCGGCTCAATCATCCAAAATTACAGACATTTGGACAAAACGATAGCACGCTGTTCCCCTAGAACATGCGCGCAAAAAATTTAAAACATTTTCGAATGAAAATTGTGGATCCACACAAAATTTCGCTTTCAGTTGCGCGTTGGTATTTCATAACTGTCCACGAAGTTTCAATTTGATCGAGTTAATATTCCATGAGATATCAAGGAATAAACCTCAAAATTTCAATTGGGCCTAACTCCGAAACATATACTGCGTGTTTATTTATTGACTCCCTAGAGTGGATAAATTTGGTAGAAAAGTTTGAAGCATCATTATAGGATATTTTATTAATTTTTCAGGTTTTTTTCTGGGTCTTCACTCCTAATATCTGGAAAAAACTATTTAAACGCTTTTGTAGATTGCGGTATTGAAACTACTTGTCGAGGGCAGTTTCTAGAAAAAATGTTGCCTAATGAACAATTACGTAAAAATGTAAACGATAAATAAAGTTGAACTGTAACGTAACTATATCTGACTCCATCCGACAATGAAGAGAAAATTGGCAAGAATCAATATACAGGGTTTTTCAACAAGAACTTTGTTTTTCAATGTGGTAACACCGGCACCACATGACAGTTTTGACATTTAGTTTTTTGACGTATTCGCAGTATATACTGCATCCAACCGATGCCACCCATTAACGAACTCAGCCGACATATTTGGACTCCTAAACCTAATATGACAATTTCAAGTCGCTAAGTCTTTTCCTTCGAAAGTTAGAGCACATACGGCCGGACGGACGGACAGAATTGAATTTGGCCATGGATTATTCTCCAGCGAGTTCAACCCAATCGTTTAAGACCATTTTCGGCTCAAAATTCGAAAATTAAAGACATCGTGACGCAATAATAACGCGCTGTGAGTCGGAACCAGCGTGTAAAAAGTTGCCTAATCAACAATATTAATACAATGCAAACGATAAACAAAGTGAACTTCAACGTCTCAATCATCTGACTCCTTTGTCAGAAAAACGAAGAAATTTGAAGAATTATTTTCTTTCAATTTTTTTCGAAAGAATATTTCTCGCAATTTTTCAACTATTCGCCAGTTTCAGATCGATCCGATATCTAGTTTTGGAAATATCGAAAAATTTCGTTGTTTCTACCTCAGTATCATTGTAGAATTCTTTATTACTCGATGAATTCTTTCAGAAATAATGTTGAAAGAATTTTACAAAAATCGCATTGGAAACGAATTCTGACAAGCGCGTAAATACTTCTGATCTCAGAGTCAGTGCTTTTTCAGAATGTTATGATAACATTTTATCAAATACTTTTTTCGTGGGCAATTTTATTGATGATAAGGGGTGGGTAATTCATATTTGATAACCCTACAGCTTATATGCAAACTCCCATAAATATTTTCGATTCAAATATATCAACCTAGGGTTCTACTTCTCTACTTCATCCTGTAGCCTAACTCTGTTTACCTCGCGTCATTGGAATATCTTGAAAAACCCAAAGGACGAATTCGGAATTCACTGAATTCTCATTCTATAAAAATTAATAACATGTGAGGAACACCTGTAAGACTCAAAATATCCTTGAACTATCGAGTTGCGCCTGCGCTCTACCCATCAACCGGCACAAAATGAGCTTAAACGAGCTACTTATTTAATGGCCTCTATAACGCCTACATACCATGAACGATATATAAGTGATGCAGAATGCGTGAATATCATTTCTCACGATGCCAGGAATCCATTAATAAGAATCATGTCTATCCAATATAAATTAGTTTTTTTTCATAATACTCACATGATTTAATGAGCGCTTCCATAAAAACAGAAGTTGTAGCAGGATCGCTTGAAATTTTTACGTTGTTGATAAACTGAGAATCGAAAAACTCTCATTACCTACTATAGACTTTCTTGAAATGTGATGAATGTATCCCATTCTGTTTCCTTCAAACAGATATCGAATAAAGGATTTTAAGGTGAGATTTTGCATTATTTCCCAGGTTTTTCTGAGTGTTCACTCCCACCATCTCACGAGGAACTATTTGAAATTAAAATTATTACTTTCAGAAAACACTCTTGCGGATTGCGGGAATCAACTATTTGTCAGTTTGTACAAAAACTGTATTTCATCTAGATAACTTCAGCGGAATCAATACCTGAAATGGGTGACCGCCCCTTAAGAAATATGTAGATTTCAAAGGATATACATCAGAGAGTGTTGAATTTTCATTGTTGGTTCAGGGCTTATAATTATTTTTCAGTGCTCTGGAATTTGTCAAAATCTGAAGTAGTTATCTGAAACGAATATTCCCATATAGTAAAATCTCTCAAATACAGAACTGAGGAAACGGTATTAGTAGGTACATCGATTAAAATATCATGAAAAAGTGATCAGACAACGATATACACAATCTCATCTTTTATGCTTATAACCATGATTTTCTGTGGTATCTGTGGTTATTACAAGAATCATTATCATTGTGACATCGCAATCCAATGGAAACTTGAAATTGACCATCATAACACAGACCTGTGATCTGTGATCATAATCTTGGCTTTCATGATTTCGTATTGAACCCTTGTTTTAAATCATTTTCGAGGCATAAAATTTCTTCATTTCGTAGGTTTCTTCTGGGTTTTCACTCCCAGAAACAACTCATAAAATGATGAAAAATCCTTCCAAAATAAGCTTTCATCTATACATAATATTCCTGCCAGATTATCATATCACTATTTTTTTTTCAATTCGTCACCGGTACCAGAAACCTCTGTGAATAAAATCAAACAAACTAGGAAGAACCTTTTTTCTGTCTTGGGATATTCAAATGAATAAGCACAATTAAATTGAGAATATAACAACACAGAAACCATTTCTTTTCAAAGGTACCCGGTACCCCTTCCAGATCTATCGAGATGGGGGTTCTTCTTCTACCTGCTCAGAAAAGCATCCATAGATAGATAATAACAGTATAATTATGCAATGAATACACTATCCTGGATCCGTGCTGACCTCTAGTTAAGAATTACAGCAGTTTTAACTGTGGAATGTAGGTTGGAATATCAGAAGAGTTCTCTTAGCGAATTCTCATGAGTGACTGTTTGATGTGTAGAGGGCAGCATAGGCTGTGGAAAAACAAATCATTCTTCAGTGGCTGACAATTATAAGCATTGTATAAAGACTTTATACAATGTTATAAGTTTATGGAGTTTGTGAAATGAGAAGTACTGTTGTGTGTTCTTTAGAACATAAATCTTTCAGTATTGTATTCGAAATTCTTATGATTTGTGCATGAAATGATAAATTTCACTACTCTGAGACGTCTAAGTGATTTTCAAGTTCACATATAAATTGAGGGCCGGTGAGGATCCAATAATTTCAAAATTTTTCCTTCTGTTTCGTAGAAGATAATCAAAATGAAAACGAATTATATTTGCTGAGGTTGCGGAAGGGTGAATGTCTCGGTGCTGATATTTTGCCACATGCTTGGTGCTAAGGTACAATAAATCTTTTGAGTTTTGAAAACAATTATATTATGGACAAATTCAGAACTATATTTCACCGCTCTGAAAAGTATAAACTGTTGTATCTTATTCTTATGATCAATGCTCAGTGTTCGAATTCTCCAATACTTCGTTGAAAATTGATATCTTGAAGGTTGATGCAGAATTTTGTGAGAACCATAAGATCAGAAGATTGCACAATGTTTCAACGCGGCAAATACGTGAATAGGTGACCCCTCTGGCAAGAAATTTGACCAAGTGCATAAAAGCTCCGACCTCATCAATACTCTTCTACAATTTTGTTCAAGGGAATATGAAACAGCTTGCACCGATACTTTGTTTTTCTTCTCTGGTGGTATAGCTTTGTACTTTTCCAATTCATGTTTTCATTGAAGTATTGTAGAGTGTTTATTCTCAAATTTACATCGTAAAATTGTCTGAACATTCTGGTTGTGGGAAATGTTTATGTTTCTAAGTTTTAGGAGTTGGTTAGTCTCTTCATGAAGTTTAGTCCCCTCGAAGCAAAAAAATGAGATGGGCTTCTTATGCAGTCTAATTAGATATATAAGTAGTGTAAGTAGTGTAAACTAGTGTAGGCCCTCAAATCTAGACATATCGACCTGCTTTTGAAGGTTGCAAAATGGGTCGATTTCTAACCAGGTTCAATATGTGGATATTTTAAAAAATACTCGGAAATTCGTACATAAGCATATTATAGTTTAAATGATGTCTCCATTTTTCCCAAAAAAAGTCCAAATTTCGTCGGCCCTTTGGACTTCGAGTTTCTGTTATGTGCAATTCACTTCTTATTATTAAGTATGGTATAAAACAAGATAAACAAGCATAAATATCATGACATGTTTGGTATTTCTTGAAAATTTGCAATTTAGTTATGAAGTAGTGAAAGCCATCAATGAATCCAAGTGATAGGTTCCTCTGAAAAACTCTTTTTGGAAACATCGGCATCAGATCCTTTTTTTCGTGCATGTTCTAAGTGAACAAGTGCTATCGTTTTGTCCAAATGTCAGTAATTTCAGAATTGTTCCTGGAAATGGTCTAGGTTGGCCGATTAAGTTGGACTCAGTGATGACGGATCCAATGTCAAAATCGATTCTGTCTAGCCGGCCGCTTGTCCGGCTGCGGACACGATAACTATCGAACCGAACAAGCTAGAGACTTGAAACTTTCAGGGTTGGTCACGCATCAGAGTGCTGCGGTTGAATTCGTTAATGGGCCAAACAAGCCAAACGATTCCAGCCTGAATTACAAGTGTTATAACTTTTGAGCTCGAGAATTTGTAATATCGGACGTCTTAAATCTTACATTGCCTTTCCGTTCGACGAATACCCTGCAAAGGACAGCCTGTTCATTAGCTACCAGAGTGAAAGCCTAAATAGGGCACTGGAAGCTAAGTTTATGAATAATTGAGCATTGATGTGTAGGCTATTTTGGCTTCTACAAGAAATTCTTTGGGATGTTAAACTGTTGGGGAAAGGGCGGTTCTCCGCCTAAATTACACGTGTTATCACTTTACGCTGGTTGATGGCAACCGAGTATTCAAAAGATGGGACGTCTTTGATCTTACATTGCATCCTGGTCTGACTTATACTCTTCAAAGGACCTGTTTATTCGCTATATAGTCAATGCCTAAAACCGGCACTGGAAAAGCAATTTACGGGGGATGAAGCATTGGTGTGGAAGCTACTCAAATTCGGTATATTTTCATCAGGTACACCTGTAACATTTTTGTGTCTACCAGAAAGCCTTAGCGAGGTTAAACTGATTGAAAAGTAGTATCCCGTCTAAATAACAATGGGGGTTTTTCCTGAATTTGGATTATTACTGCAAATGCAAATTTGAACATAATTATAATGGGTTCGATTCATCATTTTCCCAAATTACCTTCAGAAAGTATTCAAAATCAGGTTTCAAAATTGGGGTTTGGGATTTTGTCATGCATGCACGAAGTGACAACGGATAATAACGAATATTTATTCCTATTCTGTGGTACACACGTGTTCTTTGTCAATATAACCAAATAATTTCCGTTTGCGATTTGTCAGTAATATGACAGTCTGTGCTCTTCTTTTTCTATTCCTTGGTCCTTGTCTTCTACTCTTACCAGATCGAAGCATAGCTACTCTGTTTTCCTAAGCAGAGTAAGACAGTTGACGTCCTTTTCTTTCTGAGAAAGCTGAATTCGACGTTGCCATATCGTGCACTCATGACAAATCCCTTTAAATGCGAATTCCCATTTTTATTTTTCAGTTTTAGGTGATCAAACATTTTTCTAAAAATATAATATTGAAATTATATGTTTGGAATGTGATGTTCTGAAGGTTTTTCATGAAAATAACTGCATTTTCGTATAAAGGAAAAACCCTCATTGTTGTCACCAATAACCAAATTGATGGCAGCTGAGTCTTCGAAAGATGGGACGTTTTCAATCTTACATTTCCTTCTCGTTTGACGTACTCTCTTCAAGGTACACCTGTATATTCGCTACTGCAGTCAATACCTAAATCCGGCACTGTAAAAGCTTGGTTTATGAGGAATTGAGCATTGGTGTGTAGGATACTCAAATTCGGTACATTTTGATAAGTAACACCTGTGAGTTTTTTGATGTCTAGAAAAAATTCTTCGCGATGTTAAACTGCTTGAAGATGGTGGAAGAGCAGTTCCCCGCCTAAATTACAGGTGTTATCACCGTTAAGCTCGTAGATGGCAGCCGAGTCTTTGAACGACTGTCTGACAACCTTAACCTCGTACGTCGTTTCCACCGCATGTCTGTTATTCAGTCGGTTATTTCTGAGTAAGTTGCCGTTACAAAAATATAAGATGTGAATCCATCTGTGCTAGTACAACCAGTGCGCGATGCGTACGCGCATTTTGTAGTGTTTCCGAAGTGTACGAACGAAAAATAACAATATTCTAGCACTGAATCAGCGCATAAGGTATTTTCGGAACGCATTAATAAGGTAAATACAAGTATTCCTCAATTAAAATAGAATATAAAGCCACGTACACAAGCAGAATACCTTAGAACATAATATACCTTACCTTCACCGTCAATGATTGGTATTTACCTGTTCAATTAACTCATTCCTCGAGGACAGGTTGTTTTTTTTTACTTATTGCTCAACTGATATCACCTTATAAATCAAGATGAAAAAATCTAGTATAATACACATGTTTTTGATTCCAATACGCTAACAGAATATGTACGAGACGATTCATGTATGGCTATAAATTTCTAGATCAGGTTGTTGTACCTGTTTCCTCATTTGAATATTTATCTCCAAGTCCTTATGAGGTTCGTTAAATTAAAACGATAATAATTCGGACTTCTGAATGACGAATAGCTAATTCAGATGATATCCAGCTGTAGTGCTGATTTGGCACTGTATGAATAAATTATCTACCGAATAACTCGCTCTATCAATTAACGGAAGCTGTCCCTAGTTCCAGTTGTGATTTCAGAATATGGCATTTCTAACACATTCCAATTATCAAGATCAATTTGACAAAAAAAGTATCAATACTAAAAGAACCCTATATGTTGACCCCAACAAGAATTGAGTATCTGCGAAATTATACAGATAATATATTTTCGACACATTTCCTGAGAATTTGAATAATGCGAAGGACGAAATAGTGACCAAAACCAATAACTTCTTGTAGGTTGGAATATCATTAAAAGCAGGTGCAAAAAAAGAGGAATTTCAGGAAATGAATTTTGACACCGCGCTATTTTATGAGAGAAAGATCGTTACAGTGTTCCACCCCTCACAATGAAAGGCCATTTGGTTTGTATTCATGGGGTAACATCGAGCAGGTTACACCACACAACGGTTATTCAATAGCCAGGTAAATATCGAAGGTACCGGTCTTCTTCTTGTGTAAGGTTTCTCGTTTTATTGAATTTCTAGCAGGCTTGTGTATTTTTTCTTTTTATCTACCGCAAAAACCGCAGTTGGGAATTCAACCCTTCAAGTATTTTTGAAAAGTGATATCTTTATTTGGATATAAGTGAATTGTTCCCGCTCAATGAACTTGTGTGCTCATTTATATTTGAGGTTTTTTTTGCTTGTGTCAGTGTGTATGGAGCTTTATTTTTGATTCTATTGACCATTTATATTGAGTAAGTATTAACTATTTTTCGGATTAAACCTAATATACACATGAGACGTCTTCATCAATGATTATATGAAGATATATATGAAGATTGCTTGAAAGTTTCATAATTCATTTTCTCGAGTATTTTCAGAAGCTTTATTTTGTTCTCAAGTGGATTGTTTCATTCTGTTTACAAGTGGATTGAACTCCATGAAATAAACTTGTATGCTCATTTTGGGTTTGAAGTTTTGTTGTTATTGAAAAGTATGCCTGAAGATGACCCCAATTTTGAAGGGGTCGAAACATATGTCGCATTTCATTTATTGAAGAAGTTTGGAGTAGACACGAAAAATTCATTTACATTATTCATTTATTGTATGTTTGTGTCAGTGTGTTGCGAGCTTTCTTCTGATTTCTATTAAATATTAATATCGAGTGATTCTTTAAGTTTGTTTGAATAAACATAATGAAGATCTTAAAATTGTTCATCAATGAAGATTGCTTGGAAGTTTCATAACTCGTTTCCCGAAGTATTTTCGGAAGCTGATATCTTTATTTTGTTTACAAGTGGAGTGTTCCCGCCCAAATGGACTTTTTGTATGGGTCTTTGTATTATTTCTATTGAACATTCATATCACGTGATAACTAACTTTTTTTGTACTAACATAATATAGACTTGAAAATCAATGAAGATTACTTGTATGTTTCTTAATTGATTTTATCTAATGTTTTCGAAAGCTGATATAGTTCTCTACTTCTTTCGAGAATCGTTTTTTCCCGAATTTGGATTTGAGGTGTTTTATGTTCGTATCGGTGAGCATGAAGCTTTTTCTAAATTGTTTTGTCCATTCTTATAAATATCTCCAGTTTTTACGCGCCTGTTCTGAGGAACAGCGCGTTATTATTGCGTCTCGATGTCTGTAGTTTTCGAATTTTGAGCCGAAAATGGTCTTAAACGATTGGATTGAACTCCCTGATGAACAATCCATGGCCAAATTCAATTCTGTCCGTCCGTCCGGCCGTATGTGCTCTAACTTTCGAAGGAAAAAACTTAGCGACTTGAAATTGTCGTATTAGGTTTGGAGTCCAAATATCTCGGCTAAGTTCGTTAATGGGTGCAATCGGTTGGATAGTTTCGGAGTTAGGCCCATCTGAAATTTTGAGGTTAATTCCTCGATATCTCATGAAGTATTGACTCGATCAAATTGAAATTTCGTGGATAGTTTTGAAATACCAACGCACAACTGAGAACAAAACTTTGTGTGGATACATTTGTTAGAAAATTTAAAAAAAAAATTTATTCGAGAATTTTTGAAATTTTCGACGAAATTTTTTTTTTCTCTGGAAATATTGATTAGATTTCAATGGAATTCGGCACAGACCTTAGAGTCAGTATTTAACAACAATGTTCCAAAGTTCAATCCGATCTGATATTTATTATCATTTGTATTGTTTTTTTAGGTACATATTTTTATTACACATAATATAAATGATTCTGAAATGAACTCGGAATATATCCTCATAATTGAAAATGCTTTGCTATTTCAAAACATTTCTTATTGCGCCACGAAAAAAATTGAGGTTAATGGATTTAAACAATGAAGATTATCTTTTGAAATAGTTTGCGTTAAATACACACAAATCGTTAGTTCCTTTTATGAATAATGCTGAATTATATAATATCTCATTATGTCAACATCATAATAATAAACATGCGAAGTTTGAAACTTTACTCGCTCGTTCGTATCAATATTCGAATGATTTTCAAATCATTTGAATTTTGAGTTTTTTTCAAGCAGAAATACTCACAATCGAAAGATGCATAGACATAAACCAGGAAAGAAACTATCAAGGGTGTGACATAGTGATCCATTCTGATAGTCAGGCTGCTATCAAAGCATCGAACACATATTTCATCGACTCAAAGTTGATATGGGAGTGCCGAAGGAAACTCAATGAAGTAGGCAAGAACAACACGGTCTCCTTAGTCTGGGTTCCTGGGCACTCAGCAAAATTCACCTATAGGAAAGAGTTTTTGGAGAAGGAAAAAAAGGAGAAGCACTGGCGTATCTAGCCTCATTTTTCAGGGAGGCCGTGGCCTCTGGTATATTTATATATATATATATATTGGCAATATATATAGATGTATATATATTTTACTGCTGTGCAACGTGAAAAATACGCTATGATAGTGCTTGAAAAATCTTAATATTACAATATACCAGGTGTCCTACGAATACCGTTCGTTAGAATATTTTTGGAAAGGAATTGAAATTCACGTTTGCAATTTCGGACTTGAGCTTTGACTAGAGAGATGACAACCTGTAAATTTTTTGGGATTCGTAAGACTTCCGGTTTCACCGGAAGTGACACAAACTTTCGTTTTTCAAATAGAAAGGCCCAAATTTTATGATGACAATAGATTCCTTACTGAATTATGACTTGTTTCAATGTCAAATGTTTGAATTTTCGATAGAAATTTCTTTTTTAACGTGAAATTGCCAAAAAAAAATTGAAAATGGCGCTCTGCTGAAACATGATATCTTCAAGGTTTTTCATTGAAAAAATGTCGTTTTCAGGATTCCGCGAGAAGTAACAATAATGCTTCTTTCACAATGGTCAGAATTGAAAATCATGAAACAGGAGGTCACAAAAGCGCTGTTGAAGTTGGAAATTTCGAAAAAGTGAGAACTCAATTTTTTCAAATAAGAACCTCATTTTTATAGCCATAACGGAATCTACGTTGAAAAATAATATAGGTGTGGAAACAAAACCAGTGCTCAAAATTCATATTTTCTGAGATATTCGTAAAAAACTATCACATTTCGAATTTTATTCTTCTCAGAAAAAAATACTGCCTCGAAGAGAATGGAGGATATCTTAAACATTTATTTCATATTGTACCCATAGAAATACTTGATTTCCAGTTTGTTTGTATATTTGAGAATATGGATATTAGAAATGAAATCGCGACTGCATATCTCAGAAAATATGAATTTTACGGCATTGGTGTTATTTCCACACCTACATTATTTTTCAACGCAGATTCCTTTATAGCTATAAAAAAATTGGGTTCTCATTTGAGTTTTCACGATTTCGAAATTTCCAACTTCAACAATGCTTTTGTGACCTCCTGTATCATGATTTTCAATTCTGACTATTGTGAAAGAAGCACTATTGTTACTTTCCGCGGAATTCTGAAAACGACATTCTTTCAATGAAAAACCTTGAAGATATCCATGTTTCAGCAGATCGCCATTTTCAATTTTTTTCCGCAATTTCACGTTAAAAAAGAAATTTCCATCGGAAATTCAAAAATTTGATATGAAAGGAATCTATTTTCATTATAAAATTTGGGGCTTTCCATTTGAAAAACGTAAGTTGGTGTCACTTCCGGTGAAACCGGAAATTTCACGAATCCTAAAAAAATTACAGGGAGTCATCTCTCTAGTCAAAGCTCAAGTCCGAAATTGCAAACGTGAATTTCAATTCCTTCCCAAAAATATTTTCACGAACGGTATTCGTGGGACACCCGGTATATGATGAATATGCGATTCATATTGAAATCACTAATTATAATTATCTACAATGAATTTTTCTACGCTGTTGACTGAAACAATCTACAACACTTCCACATCAACATCCTTTTCAATGAACAATAAAGTCAAATCTGAATGTCTGTTTTGATTCATAGTCGTTCTCATTCAATTAAAATTCTCCTCATGGCAGAAAAAGACCTCTCGCATGTCGCACTTGAAATAGGCAAAATAGTTGCAGCTCTAAAAAGCTGGTAGTAGTTTTGGGGGGGGCCAGAGGTACCTCAGGGGGGGGGGCTGGCCACCCCTAAATACGCCAGTGAGGAGAAGCACTCTGGGGGAATTCTCCAGGAATGGATCATTCCAGAAAGTTCCTTTGGAATTGCAAGGTCCAAAAATCACTTGGATCTCAGTAAGAACAAGTTACGCCTCCTCACTGGCTGCATCCTAGGACACTGTCGCCTAAGAAAGCATATGCAGAGAATGGGCTTATCAGAAACTGACGAGTGCAGATACTGTGGGGAAGAGGAGGAAACTCCTGTTCACCTGATCACAGAATGCCTCTCCATTGCAAGCCTGCGCAAGGAATGTCTTGGACAGGATAATTATAGGAGGAATGTGAACTTACACTCCTTGAAGCCCTCACAGATATTGAAGTTCATTAGAGCTCTAGAGCTGAAGGGCGAGCTGTCGGTACTGCAGTGGAATGTAACCCCTTACAAAACTAAAACTAAACTAAAACTTCATGTCCTTTTTTCGACACACCCTGTATATCAGTCATTCTTGCCTGATGGGTCCGAATGTTTCGACCTAAATTCATTATCTTATTTTAATTGAAATCATCCGCTATCTTTTTATGCACGTATAAGTATAGTTCAACATAAATAATTAATAATCTTTCGCGGAGCATTCTCATGATGTAAAATTTCATAACAGAATTCTTCTTGGAATATGTTAATATAATCAAACGTTTGAGAAACTGTTCGCCTCTATGTAAATGCCTTCAGGTTCATTTCCAGTAGTGCCAGGTATACAACAGGAAGGTCACTTTCTATAAGGATAGTTCGTATCGTTCACATTCCATGAATTTTTTCATCTTGGCGCAGATTAATTTTGCACTTCTTCCGATTCATCCTTAGTTCCTTAATGATTGAG
This sequence comes from Myrrha octodecimguttata, assembly GCA_958510865.1. Classification (NCBI taxonomy): domain Eukaryota; kingdom Metazoa; phylum Arthropoda; class Insecta; order Coleoptera; family Coccinellidae; genus Myrrha; species Myrrha octodecimguttata. Next base: position 31,378,668 of record OY294065.1, on the reverse strand, counting down.
GAATTATACTAGCAAGTGAATATAATAATTACGTCTTCTGCCAGTCTTTTTCATTATATATGTATTGGTCTCTCAGTGGTAGTAATTGGTTGGTACCAGCTAACTTAGAGATACCATGGTAAATGCGCGTACAGTTAGGCGAGTTCTACAGAAAGGCAATATAATACTCGATGTCGGAATGGAACACTCCTTCTGAAGATTATTTAGCTTCTTCACATTGGAATTCGAGTTTTAATTAGAGTTTGAAATACCGATCGAATAAAACTTTTTAAATCTACCTCGAAAACCTATTTATTTGCGAATCGAATTAAATTCGAAACTTTCCCGTTTTTCATTTCCGTGCGATTCTATTATTGCTTTTTATTACTCACACCAACAAGCCCAAGAACTTCACAGCAAAAAAAGTACACGAACGTTCCACTGAATTCTTGAAAATAAGCCGACTATAGCGTTTTTGGGGGTCTAATAGACCCTTAGTAAATTTTCGATGAAAATTTGAAAAAATAGATTTCCTTCAAAATTGGTATAATCGAATAGGGTTCGATGCTGAATTATAATCCGCAATTCTTAATTGATTCCGTCAGTTGAGAGGGAAAATAAATGATTTTGAAATTCCACATTTTGGAAATTTTCTTATTTGAAGAGTGAAAATCTAAACGGTGAGATCTATCGATGGGATAATGTCGTAGTCATCTTCAGCGACCTCGAAAACCTATATTTCCAAACCAAACTTGCCGTTAACTCTTGTATTTTCGAAAATAATTCAATTTGTTTCTTTCGCGTTTTTCATTTCTGAGGTTTGTTTGAAGGGCTCTACAAGGAAGAATTGATGGGTGTAGGATTATATTATTGCTTTTTATCATTGACACCAACGAGCGTGAGAACTTCACAGCAAAGAACTATACGTGGGTTTCCCTGAATTCTTGAAAATAGGCCAAATATATTACAATAATAATAAGAGGCACCGAGTTCAAGCAAAAATCATTGGAAAATTATCACTAGTTACATTTAACTTGTTATGTGATAAAGGACGAATTATAAAAAGACATGTAAACCAAATAGCTACACGTAGGTTTAACTGAATTCTTGAAAATAAGCCAAATATAGCGATTTTGGGGGGTCTAGACCCTTAGTAAAATTTCGATGGAAATTTAAAAAATAGATTTCGTTCAAAATTGGTATAATCGAAGAGGGTTCGATGCTGAATTATAATCTGCATTTCCTTATTGATTCCGTCAGTTGAGAGGGAAAATAAATGATTTTGAAATTTCACATTTTGGATATTTCCCATTTGACAGGTGAAAATCTAAACGGTTAGAGCTATCGATTAGATAATGACTTAGTCATTTCCAGCGACCTCGAAAACCTATATTTCTATACCAAACTCTGGTATTTCCGGAAAGAATTCAATTTGAAACTTTCGCGTTTTTCATTTCCGAGTTTTGTTTGAAGGACTCCACAAGGAAGAATTAATGGGTGTGGGATTCTATTATTGCTTTTTATCATTAACACCAACGAGCTTAAGAACAGCAAAAAACTAAACGTAGGTTTCACTGAATTCTTGAAAATAAGCCAAATATAGCGATTTTGGGGGGTCTAGACCCTCAGTAAAATTTCGATGGAAATTTAAAAAAATAGATATCGTTCATAATTGGTATAATCGAAGAGAGTTCGATGCTGAATTATAATCTGCAATTTTTAATTGATTCCGTCAGTTGAGAGGGAAAATAAATGATTTTGAAATTTCACATTTTGGAACTTTTCCATTCGACAGGTGAAAATCTAAACGGTGAGAGATATCGATTAGATAATCTGTCAGTCATCTTTAGTGACCCCGAAAACCTATATTTCCATACTAAACTCGCCGATAACTTCTGTATTTCCGAAAAGAATTCAATTTGTTTCTTTCGCGTTTTTCATTTCCGAGTTTTGTTTGAAGGGCTCTACAAGGAAGAATTCATGGGTGTGGGATGGTATTATTGCTTTTTATCATTGACCCCAACGAACTCAAGAACTTCAAAGCAAAAAACTACACGTAGGTTTCACTTTATTCTTGAAAATAAGCCAAATATCGCGATTTTGAGGGGTCTAGACCCTTAGTAAAATTTCGATGAAAATTTGAAAAAGTAGATTTCCTTCAAAATTGGTTTAATCGAAGAGGGTTCGATGCTGAATTATAATCTGCAATTGTTAATTGATTCCGTCAGTTGAGAGGGAAAATAAATGATTTCGAAATTCCACATTTCGGAAATTTCCCATTTGACAGGTGAAAATCTAAACAGTGAGATCTATCGATTAGATAATATCTTAGTCATCTTCAGCGACCTCGAAAACCTATATTTCCAAACCAAACTTGCCGATAACTCTTGTATTTTCGAAAAGAATTCAATTTGTTTCTTTCGCGTTTTTCATTTCTGAGGTTTGTTTGAAGGGCTCTACAAGGAAGAATTGATGGGTGTGGGATTCTAGTATTGCTTTTTATCATTGAAACCAACGAGCTTAAGTACTTCACAGCAAAAAACTACACGAAGGTTTCACTGAATTCCTGAAAATAAGCCAAATATAGCAATTATGGGGTGTAGACCCTTAGTCAAATTTCGATGAAAATTTGGAAAAATAGTTTTCCTTCAAAATTGGTATAATCGAAGAGGGTTCGATGCTGAATTATAATCTGCAATTCTCAATTGATTCCGTCAGTTGAGAGGAAAAATAAATGATTTTGAAATTTCGCATTTTGAAAATTTTCTATTTGACAGGTGAAAATCTAAACGGTAGGAGATATCGATGGGATAATGTCTCAGTTATATTCAGCGACCTCAAAAACCTATATTTCCAAACCAAGCTTGCCCGATAACTCTGCTATTTTCGAAACGCGCTGATGCTGAAACAGTTGAAATGGATCAGTACCAACCTCTAATCGACTTATTCCAATGTATTATATCCCATATTTTCTACGATTTCGTTTAATTTCATGATAAATGGAGCTCCCGGTTATCTGATAGATTCATGGAATTTCCTTCCGAAAGATCACCTATTTTTCATCCTTCTGCTTGAAATCAATGACCCGTGAGTAGATCTTGCCATTTCATGCAATGATTGTCAGTTATTCGGCGTTTTTCGGTCAATTTTATTCAATAGCCACCTGACAGCCAAAATGCCAAAAAATTACCAACTTTCCTTCTTTTGCGAGGTATGAGAATTCGACAGAGTCGTGTAAGACCCTTATACGGCAAAAATTCGAATATTACAGACATTTTGACCAAACGATAGCACGATGATCCCTATAACGTGGGCACAAAATCAAAAAAAATTGCGTTCCACTTTCCTGTAATGGGTTTGAAAATTGACCTTGCCGCTTTACCTTCTTCCAAATCAGCTTTTTTTGTGGTCTATCAAAATTCCTTGTGATTTATGAAATTCAAGCTTCATCAAGATTCAGAGAGTTTTTTGAAGAACAGAACTCGTCTCGAACATTTATTTGCGAATGCAGTCTGTTTTCAATATTCAAGCCTTTGCAACTCATTTATTTCTGGAAAGCTGACATGTTTATCTTTAAATTAAACCAAGATTCATTATAAACTTAATGGACTGTTTTAAATGAACATCAATAGAATAAATCTATCTATCATTTAAAATAACAGGTGCATTTAATTTTTATCTTCCACCTTGAAATTCTTAAAATACCGAGCGCGGTATTCCGACATAAAATTAATGGTAAAGCCTCTGCGGTGTTGAGATCAATGTCCAATAAACGTCCTCAAGGTTCCCAGATTGTTAACACATGAAGCAAGAATGGACTGCCGTGAAATTTGATAAGTTTTATTGGGTAGTCATCCATATATTTGTCATATTATTTCCTTCTTCGCTAAAACCAGAAGAGTTTTTTATATGAGTTATTTATTTTATGTTTGCTCTTTGAAGGATCCACCGTCGATACTTCGAATTGTGTTTCGCTGAGAAATATTATACGGGATGTTGCTCAGTTGGTTCAAACATCTCCTGAGGGTGACTCAAGCACACACTTTTAGAGATACAATTTTGACTTCTTGTTCTATTACAGTAGAATATTCACGCGGTAGTTTGCCTCTTTATTTTAATGATGAACGTACGACATTATGTCATTATGCCTCCCACTGTTGCCGTTCTCTGCACCAGTTCAAACGTTGACGACTGTGGTCCACAGTGTAAGGCAGCAAGACTCTTGGACAGTATGAGATCATAACACTCGTAGTTGGCGAGATATGCAATTTTTCCACAGTTCTCATCGAGGGTACTGTCTGGGATCATCACATGGCAAACTATCAGAGATCTGGCCAAGCAGTGAATAAGAATTTCTCACTTTCCTCGCTATGTTTGAGAATTGCCACTTACATCTTTGTGATCTCTTTGACAATATCCCTGTCGATGCACCTTCGTACGCGATATACTGCTCCCTTTGAGATCTCAAGGAAGTTGCATGAAAGATATATCCGAGATATTTATCTCTGTGTTGCCAGAGTTGATCACTCAGCAATTTACTATTTACCAGTTTCATCTAACCAATCTTATTTTCTTCCAGATGGTTCTCAATGGAGCTTTCGACGATAACATAGCCGAACGAATTTCTAAAACGAAAATGGAGCCACCTCAGAAGAGTGCCAGGAATAGTTAGCCAGTTAAATGCCTCGCTCCAGGTCTGCTCCTCTTTCACCAATGTTCTTAAACGGTCCCAACAGAGATGTTAAAGCATATGTTAAACGCAAATGGCGGGGTAGGAAACCGAGGCCCCCGGCAAGATAACGCCCTGGATTCAAGACTAGATACCTCAGCCTATAGGTATCGGTCTTCAAACTTAAACAGTTCAAGAGTTTCTCAACAGTTCCCCCTAAATGCTTCTCAACTGCATGTCACAACCAATCTGGATACATCTAAGCACTCAATCCACAGCATAGGCAATGGTGTAGTACCGACGAATGGACTGGAAGCAAAGGCCATGAACGGAGGGTTGAACATATCGCGCACGCGCAGTCGCGGTGGTTCGATGAACAAGTTTATCGCGAAAAGTCGTGAAGTTGGTGTCAAAGAAATGTTAGTAAGTTTAGGGTTGTTGTGTTTAGTCAGTTTACTGCTCGCGTTGTTGTCTTTGATATTTTTGTTGAAAATCTCGCCAGTGACGGCGAACGATATAAGGGAGGTGTTGAGAGCTGAACAATTAACTGTGATAACTGCCGAGGAGTATGTAGTGGTTTACGAAGTTACTTTAGCTTTGTGTGCGTTAACATTATCTCTAAATTTGTGCTGTCTTCTTGTTTGTGCTATTCAGTTTCTATTTGCCGTTAAACTGGTCAAAGGGCCTCATGGAGGTAATGATAGGTAAGTCATTTTTAATTCTCAGTTATTTTGCGTGCAAAGAAAATGTGCTTCCTGAAAGATATAAGGTTCTGGAGTCTTGCTGAAGCTACCACTATTGGTGATCTACTATGTTAACGCGAATTGCACATTGAGAGTAGATCACGTTTTCGTTGATATTCCATACTACGGGAATTCTACAAGGCTCACATTAGAGACCATTGCTGTTTATAAAGTGAACCAATAATTGAACTGGTTCCTTCATTTGGTTAGCATGGCATTGTTCATTTAAGTACAATTATTTTGCCAACGAACTGCTCACGATGAAAGCCAATTTGGTGAGTTTAGAGGTGGAAACTTCCTCCAATAAGGCTAACAACGTCCAATAGGTGGTCGTAAACTCAGACTTATCAGATTCAAGTATTAAGTGCTCAGAAGATTCCCCCTAATGTTGAACGGAGTTGGCAAATTCTCAAAGCAGGCGGAAAAATTTTAGAGCTGTCAATGTACATTTGGCAGATTTTCAATGCTTTCCCTCACCGAATAAATTGCCTCGAAACCATCGTTAAATTTATATATTGGACAACTATCAACTAAGTATTCTATTGTTTCCCCTTTTTCTCCGCATTCGCACCTTGGACTTTCGAACGAATTCCATTTGAAGAGGAAACTATTATAGCTACCATGACCTGTTCTAAGTCGATTCAAAATGCACCAAATTTCCTGGGAAGATTAAAACCATGATCTTTTTTTTGATGAATCACAGATCAAACCTTTGTTGAAAACATTACAAAAATTTCATTCCCAACGCCAATTTTCTTTGTCACTTTTATTTGAATGAAGAAAATCGTTAATACATAAAGGTTAGGAGATTACAATCTAGCAATTTTATAATCCAGAATATGAGAAATGATTGGGAATAAATTCGGAAAAGAATATTCTTTTCCGAATTTAGTGAAAAAGCCATGGGATAAATATCATATGACATTTATCCCAGAACCGAATACCATTGATATCTTAAACAAAATTTCATCACTCATTATTGGTTTTTTCAACACAATTTGCAGCGTCATCCGGATGAAAATTTTTAGATTGAGTTATGCAACAGTAATCAACGTCGATAGTTTCATCAAAATTCGGTGCTAAGTTTTCCCTCCAACCCCCAGTTACCTTAGAGTACACCGATCCTGCTGAAAAGCTTGGGAGGATCGATCTCGAGCGACACAAGATTTTTCTTCGAAGTTTCACGGATATCGGTTTTCAGTACTTTCAAAGAAAAGTTAGTTCATTCAAACCTACATGTGAACTGTGAAATTTTCAGAAGGGTAATTTTTTTTTATTGAATCGTCCTAAGAAAAATAAAATTACTAGGAATCATGGAAATTCATTATAGTAAAGGAAACAGAATAAGAGTTGAAAAATCAAGTTTTGAATAAAATGAAATTGTTCTCTCTTTATCTATATGTACGCTAGGATATTTCTTTTTTATTTGCCTTTTAATTAACATAGGACTAAACTAGAGCAGAGCGTGGCCGGGTTCAGATAGAAAAGTATAAGAAACACGAAAATGATCATTTGAAAATACCATGTCCAATAGATGCAACTCTAGCTAAAAGTATAATGCTACGCGTACATTCTTTGCGTTCATAATTTTGAAATCGATTGAATTCAGCGAAATATGTAAATCTAGTATCTTGTGGAAGGTATTCGTGTCGTGAAAGTTAATACGATGGTACTTGAGTCCTGAGTACCATGAGAAGTAGAGCATGAATATGCTGAATTGATATTTTTGTTAATCCCGCTTCCGTTAGTGAGCTTTTATGGTGAACTTGCGCACCTCCATCTTTACAAACGTTTCATCGGGAGATTAAGATTACTTATCATAGGGAAAGGAAATTAAATTATTTATTGATTAAGAAATGAAAATGGCCTAATTAGTAGGCTTCAAGTTAATGGTTTGCCTTATCAATTATTTATGATTTCATTAACAGTAAATATCTGAGTGAGTATCCATAAATATGTAATCGACTCTACCCATGAAGGTGTTAAACATCATGAATTCAATTAGTTCAAAAGAAATATATCAATTGTTTCGAATATTTGGTAATGTGTACAAGATACACTGATTTCTCGTTTTGTTTCAGGACGAACAAATATCTTCAGAAATCATCACTGAGTAGAGTTTGCGCTGTTGGAGGTTTTTTTATTTCGATTCCAGTGTTCTTAACAGGTAAATCTCATCTCATATACAGGGTGTCTCGGTGAAACAGGAGATTATTTGGAAGGTATTGAGAATATGTCAAAAACTAGATTATCAATTTTAACTTTCTGTTTGTACAGAAAAACAGTTCCAATTCTTACAAAGAAGATGAAAAAAATGAATGAGTAGGGCTAAACATTTCACAATACAGATAAAACGACTTGACGGCTGTGCTGCAAGGTTGCCAATCTTTCAGCTGTTGGGAGGTTGGAAGCCAGTCATCACCTTCTCAGAAAATGGGCTGTTTCACTGACGCTCGCTGTGTATATGCAACGGAAGAATCATACACTTGTTCATACAAATAAATTTTTCAAGAATTATGAAGAAAATGTTCTTTTCTAGGAATTATATTGTACACATTCATCCAGTTCCATTCTACGCCCGCTATTGTGACCAGCGTTTTCATAGGATTAGGGATAGTTTTCTGTGGTTGTGCCATGGTTCATAATGTATTTATTTGGCAGAGAGAAAAAACGAATGCTGTAAAAGAACTAGCCCTTCAACAGGTAAAAAAAAACATTTTTTTTTGTTGAAATTGGAATCTCGTTTTTGCGCACATGTTAGTAGAAACAGCGTGCTATTGTTTTGCCCAGATGTCTGAAATTTTCGAATTTTTGTCCGTATTGGTCCTAACGACTAAGGGCCGGTATTATAAAACTTATCTTTAACTGACAGTTTTGACAGTTATGTCCTAACATAACTGTCAAAACTGTCAGTTAAAGTTAAAGATAACTTCCCGTTAAGTTTTATAATACCGGCCCTAAGTTGGGCACACCGCGATGAAGAAATCCTATGTCAAAATCAATTCTGTCCAGCTAGCCGGTCGATAATGGGGGTTTTTCCTGAATTTGGGTTATTACTGCAAATGCAAATTCGAACATAATTATTATGGGTTTGATTCATCATTTTCTCAAATTACGTTCAGAAAGTTTTCAAAATCAGATTTCAAAATTGGGGTTGGGCATGCACGAAGTGACAACGGTGTTTAGTAGAATAGCTTTTTCTGCTTTAGATTAATAAAATATTTATTCGTATTCTGCGGTACACACGTGCTCTTTGTCAATATAACCAAACAATTTCCGTTTGCGATTTGTCAGTAATATGACAGTCTATGCTCTTCTTTTTCTATTCCTTGGTCGTTGTCTTCTACTCTAACCAGATCGAAGTATAGCTATCTTTGTTTTCCTAAGCAAAGTAACACATTTGACGTCCTTTTCTTTCCGAGAAAGCTGAATTCGACGTCGTCATATCGTGAACTCAAGACAAATCCCTTTAAATGCGAATCCCCATTTCTATTTTTCAGTGTTCTGAAGGTTTTTCATGAAAATTACTGCATTTTCGTTCAAAGGAAAAATCCCCATTGCCGCGATAGCGGAAAGAGCTAACTCCGGTTATGTTCATTATTCGGCCAAAAAACGAAAGTTTTTGAGAAATACCGATTTGAATTTTTGATGTTATTTTCTCAATCTCAGGAACTACTTATTCGATCGGATTCAAACTTGGTAACTAGTTGGTTTGAAGTTTCCTCAATCGGAACGAAGAGGAAGGTTCGAAAATCGGTTCAGACGCATCATTATAAATTTCCGTGTTTGTCTCGAAACAACCCTCGTATTTATCTCCGAATTTCTATAGGCAACAACCGATTTTTTCAGGTTACTCAGCAGCATGAGCAAATAACTCAGCACAATTCTTTCCACAACATCACATCTCCATCAAGCACAACTCTGAACCAGCTAAATCAGTCCCATATAAGCAATTACAACCACAACTTACACCTATCGCCTAGTGTTCATGGGAATGGAGCAATTTTCATCAGGCCATCCACAACAACACCCCCAACAGCAGATAACCCAAATCTTTCCAAACACCTGAGAGAAGCCAGTGGAAGTGTTAGTCCTGGTATGCCAAATGTAACTATGGATCTGAGCAGTGTTGCTACCACTAATTCTCCACATGAATTGTCTACGTTGGTTTGATCATCGGCATTCATGTATTACGATTGAAATCTTTGCAGATAAGTGATGAAACGATAAGGGTTTCTTTTAGCAAAGGACTTTCCTAGTTCCCTCAACTAACTGAAGCAGACGATATTTCATACCCCTGATGGTTAATTCAGCCATCAACATATGAAATTGTCCCAAAATTAATGCAAGATTTGTATGGAATCGACTGATTTCAGTCAAATATATGTAATAATACATCAGGCTAATGGCTTCCATGGCTTTGTCGAAAATTCTCATGACCATATTGCGTAGAATTTTACTATATTTATCAATATACTGGACGAATGGTTGTGGGCTTGTTGACTTGACACTTTGAGGATACATTTGTTTTCCATAATCCCGAATAAGGCAATTTCCACGTTCAGCAAAGACGCCAAGTCGAAAATGTGCTTCATCGTTAAAGATTAATTTGCTCGCAAATCCAGAATCCACTATTCTTGCTGTGCGTCACTTTCTGTGTAGAATCTTGAAAGCATGGAAACACCTAGTATACGCTGTAGAGAGCTTCTTAAAATTCTTGTCCACGACACCGAATTGGTACTTCTGGATTTTTCCCAACACTCTTGAGCACTGCTTCGATATTTTCATTTTGAACGGCTTGTTCTTTGGACGACCAGAGTGCTCAGAGTTTCCAACTACCACTTTTCCGACCATATTTTGTCTGAAAGTTTCGAACTGCAGATGCAAAAGTTTCATTATTTTTAATGATAAGAATTTGAGTTTCCTAGAATAATATGTTTTCTATATCATTCAGGGTGTTCCATAGCTTTGAACATATTATTCTATGTAATAAATACATTCCTATGTGTAATAACATTTTACTCTATGTCTAACTCAGAGTAACTGTTTGTTACTCCGAGACATCTAATAATGTATCATTCTGTATAAGAATCTTAAACAAATGACGGCAAACTAAGATCTTTCGTTAATTCTGGGACTTACTAAATAAATGAAAAACCATTGTCAATCTCCATGAATCCGACGTATCACAATCTGATTCCGAAATACTGTTAAATCTAAAAAAGTACATCGCGATGAGCGATTCCTAAGAACCTGCACTATCTGCAAAAGAAATATACATCTGATTTTTTAGCACTACAGGGGGTTAAAAAGGATAAAACTGTTAATATTCACTGATTTCTATAATTTTTTTTCCTAATTTCATACTCTAAATGATCACCCAAAAGTTAATTAATCCATTAATGTATATTATACCATTTGTTCAGAAGTCAGTTTTTTTCTAAGTGAAAAATCACTGATACTTGTACAAATTTGTACATTTTTAATTTGAATCCAGTCACTTTTCTTGTCACTATCAGCTATCTTATTTTATCAAAATATATTTTATTTAAATTATATCTGATGTGGCTAGGGGTTTTATTATATATTTCTTAATAATTGTATTCATGGTTAAAATGTATTCCAAAATGACTTCATAAGTTCCTTACAATTCTCGTACTTACAATAGCTAGCTATTCTTGCCTAATGATTGAATATTTTTGGAATACATCTACTCGAAATTAGTACAAAGGACGAGTACCACATGAAATATTTTGAATTTTGGAGAATAAATTTCATAACCTCCATTCAACTTTGTACCTTTGTGTTGAAAATATCATTAAAAGAAAATATAATCTCTTATTTTGTACATAACGCGAATATATCTTGAAAAATTGCCTGAAAATAAATAAATATATTTTTATTGAGCTCTGAATATACTTTTTCCCCAACAAAATATTATACAGGGACGTTAACAAGAAAAACATACTTAATGTGAAAATTTTAATTCCTACACTAAGTAGATATTCAATAAATAGATAATTTGGGTAATTTACAGAATATGATACATGTAACAAAATTCAATCGGATCTGTTCCTCAGTTGCAAACATAATTTTTATGACAACATTGAACATTCAATGAAACTATTTCATCAGGTTAAAAAAGATTGAAAATAATCATTCAAATATTGCAAATTCTCCATTTAGAAATATCTAGTTAAAGGACACATATTCTTATTAAACCCTATGAAATAATTAATTTCGAAAATTATTGAATTGAACAATCTTGATCAGAACTAGAGTTAATCGATTCATGCTTTTGAGTTTGTTTCTCAGACTCTTCATCAACCTGAAAATTCAATAATAAACTTGAAAAAAATCTTGTTTGAAAATCTTTCTCGTTTCTGGAAAAAAAGTTGTTTCTTTTGTAGTCATAATCGAATACAACTTGTTCATTTTGTAAGTCAGTTTTGATATGAAAACCTGCAGGTACAGCGCAAAATGAAAATTCAATTTTTTACCCCATTCGCTTTCTTATTTTGAGGTGGTTGTAGAAGATCACAGTATTGTAGCAGGGCTTCTCGAAGAGGTCTTGACACTTGCATGGATGATGTTGTGGTGCACTCCACAAGATATGGATACAACCTTATTAGATGCTCCCAAGCTGTATTATCTGAGGGGAAGAGTATATGTAAAATACATAACTAACATATATACAATATCTTACCTTTGACTAAAGAAGCTTTCTTCATTGATATTATCAACGTGGTGACAGCTTTCAAAACGAAGGATATTTCTGATAGACGATACCTGGTGAGGGGTAAAAAAAACATTCAAAATAAAGGAAACTTTATCCTCATTAAGATTTAAGTAAGTTTACCTTGGTAAGGGACATTTCCCACTCAATTTCTCATCATCAATATACTTCTTAAGCACTTCTTGGAATCGTTGTAAAAGAGAAGTAACAGCTAATTGTCCAGCAATATCCTTATGTTTTTCATCACTAATCATCAATGATTTATTATCTCCATCCATTAAAGAAAACTGAAGAAGTGTTTCAAAGCAGGTTTTGGCAAATTCTTCTCTTAAAGTTATTTCAGTCTCGACATCTGATTTAACATTTGTTGCAGAATGAATGGATCCCTTATTCAATAAAATAACAACTTGCATAATAAAATCTTTTGGTATAACGTTAGAATAAGGAAGAACTTCAGTTCTCAAAAGTTCTATTAGCTGACAGTCTGTTGCTTCGTCAGAAACCATTTCTTCTATGCCTTTATCCATAGGTGCACAACTAGGTGAAAAGAAATGAATCAGTGAAGGTTTGCAGCATAGAACTCAAATAAACTGTTCTAAAATGTTGAGGAATTTTGAGATGGTTTTTCAAAAATTGCAAATTTTTGATTAACTACATCTCAACAGTCGCAGTGAACATATACTCCATTTACTTGTATAAAGTCAGTAAATAGGATATTTCACTCTGTATGGTTACAAAATGTTAGGTTATAGTAATTTTCCTGTCAGATAACTAGGTTGTCTATTTTCAACAAATGTTGTGGTAATTAGATCTGTAAATAAACCAAACCATAGAGTCATTGATAGAAATATATGAAAATCAACAAAGTGCCGCAGATTTATTTTGGACCTTGACATTTCACTAGTGCCAACCTGACTTAGTACAGGGGTGCGTTCAGATGATACGCCGTGACGCCGGGCGCGTCACCAAGCGTTCAGATGATAAAAGGGGCTTTCCAGTAAAGTGCGTGAAGCCCCTGGGGCTTGATGCACCGGGGCTTCATGCCCTCGCTATACGGGAACATGCCAAAACCACAGTACAGTATCGAAACTATGAACTGTCAAATTGAACTAACCCCACTTTTATTTAATTTAATTATTTAATACAAACCATTGACTACTCTCCTATACATTTCCTCATCTGAATGTAGTTCGTGAATTTCACCCTCATATTCTACTTGATATATATATATATATAATTCTTTTCCGGCCATTATTCAATCAAACAAAAAATTTTGAACGAAATCTCTGATGAAGTGATGACTGCAAAATATTCCACGACTTATATTCTGTGATGAGAAATACGAAATGAAATACTACAATCTAGACCAAAGATCTACTTGCACAAATATAAAAGACTGGTATTTGTATCGTGTTCCAAACATAAACAAAAACATACGCAAACCGGCTTAGGTGGCAAATATTCAAATATTGGCGGCATTTCACAGTTGTCAGTGCGTGAAGCCCCGCAAATTCGGGTGGTGCATCAGGGGAAAGGGGAAGGTAGAGCGAGTGTCTGACGCTCCGCTTACTGGAACGGTCAAACGTAGGTGCGACACACTCCCGAGGCGCATCGGATGCATTCCAGACGTTTGCTGGAAAGGGGTTTACGTCTGGCAAATGGTTAGGTCTTTCAGATGCTTGGGAGAAACTTAACCGGGCGTCCAACCTAGCCTGTACATGGGTAGAAATTGACCCGCATGCTATTTGCAGTTTATAATGACAGGAGTGAGAAGTTTGGGTTATGTTTACAATTCCAAAAACAGATTTAATAGTTGTTAACTCTCGAACTGGTTGTATATATTTCTTCCTCTGAGTATATGCATTTTTGCCGAAGATATCAAAAATTTTATTTTTTGGGGTTAAGTGAGATAAGATGAAATTTGACATTTACAGATATAACACCACATCGTTCAGATGAATCTTCTGCCAACAGCTACAACCCAGTAAAATCATACCGTGCGATTTTTTTGCCTACCGGGTAAAGCATCTGATCGCACTACTGGTAGCAAAAACTTGACAGACCTATCACGGCCTACCAACTGGCTTTATAAAAGTCAATGGAGTTACATAAACCTCAAGAGGTGATAGGAACAGCAGATATCGCTTGAAATAGATTGATAATTTGTGAACTTTTTAACTTTTGTGGATCAGTTCAATATTATTTATATGGTAAACCCGCAAGATTTCCCGTCGCCGAGATATTAAAAAGATATTTACATCATTGTACGCAGTGTGATTTTCTGAGTAAAAAATGTGAAATCGAACATAGGCGGTCTCCCTTAATTTGGAAGATATGGGCCCCCAAAGTTCCGAAATGAGTCGTTTTCAGGTTCCTTTTTCCACCATAAAAACAATCTCTCACTTCATCTGTATAGTTCACAAACCACCTTTGAACCTCCAACCAACAATAAGCAACACTTATTTTCAAGAATGATCAATATTTAATGAAAAAATAATGGAATTACTGGACAACCACTTAACCTCTATTCCTTCTGATTTCGATTCAGACTAAAAGTGAAGTTTGGCAATGGCGCAAATTTCATCGGTCGGAATCGTGACATCGTGCGTATTCGTGAATGACAGATTATTGCTGGCGTGAAAAATGAAATATGTTCTTAGTTCTTAGGTTCTTACTGTTTCCTGCGAAACTCTAAATCTTCCAATAGGGGAATTCGTTTCTAATGAAATCTACAAGGTTGAAACACATAGTAATGGAATGAGAATACACCCTGACATATATTTCAACGTACATTTTTTTCATATGTGATAGGTCGCGCCCTTCCCAGATTTCCAATGAGATCGAGGTTATTATATAACCCATTTCATTGGAATACCCTGAATCTTATTCTAAACTGGGACCATCTCGAAGACACAACAAAAACCGAAGTAGATAACAACCTCCCTATTTTGAAGGGGATAGAAAGAAAGTTCAAACGAAAATATTGAGAGTGAAACCTTTAAGAAACATTCTCAATGATTTTGTTTTGATGTTAGAATAACCACCTCTTCTTCAGTGACAGAAGCATTTTCCTTACAATCATATCCTTCAACTGTCCAATATTTCATATTTCCCGCCAGCAACTACTCTTCGGTCATAATACGTTGGGCAGCGATGAAAAGACGCTGTTGCCAAGCACCGCTTTAACATTGAGAAGTATTTCGTAGAAATATAGGTTAAGTTGTTGTCTAATATTTTCACTTTTAAATAATGAATATTCTTGAAAGAAAGTGTCTCTTTTCGTTGGTTGAAGGTTCAAAGATGATTTATGAACTAGATTTGAGAAGTGAGAGATCATTTTTATGGCGGAAAAAAGGATCTGAAAATGCAACAATTTGGAACTTTGGGGGCCCATATCTTCCAAACAAAGAGAGACCGCCTATGTTGGCCTTGATATTTTTTGTTCAGGAACTCACACTGCTTACAATGATGTGAATATCTCACTTATAACTTCGCGACGGGAAATCTTGCGGGTTTACCATTTATATAAATAGAGGGAGTCTTATAGACTAGGTGCATCTTAATGGAAAAATCTGTCACTCACCTATCAGGAAATAGGAAATCATTGAGAGCAGAAGATAACTCGTTCCACATTGGTGCAAATTGATTCCCATGAGTTCTAGCAACTTTGATACCAGTCTTAAGCACGGTAATCAAACCATTAGCTGCTAACTTCCAAATCGAGCTTGATGAACAGTCATATTTCAAAGCCAATGGGGTATGTAGAGTCGTTATTATTTTATGGAGAATACCAGCACTGATTACTTCAGGATTTTCAGCCGTTCTTTCATATAACTTAACCACCATCATCGTTGCCTTTTCACCAAATGGAATGTAATTCATAGAAACCCATTCAGAAGTTCTACCTTGCTTCTGATCTATCTTGTTATATATAGGCGGGCTGCACATATACTTAGCAAATAGAAGAAGCTGAATAAAAATTTCAGGTAACATTTTACCTAGGTTTCTTGAAACCACTTCTTTCTGGATTAAATCCATAGAATGTAGTACACCATCATGTAGGGGAGTCAATGTAAGGTCAGAGCTTGATGGAATGATGTAAGGAGCAGTTTCACCACAAACAGGCACGCTTATAGCACTCGAAAGTATCCTATTCAAATTTCTGAGATCTTCCAAAGAGAAATTATGTTTTATGTGCAGAAAGATGTTCGGAAATATTTGAACGAGAGCTGTTAAGAATGCTTGACTTGGGACATAGACATCTTCTCCAGCGTCTACTTCCGGTGAATTAGTTATCTCAGTGCCTATTTTCATCCAGATTTTCCAAGCAACTTGCCAGATTTCTTTATCGTCCACTTGCTTCTCGCTGTGTTGTCCTTTACTTTGGAAAAGTATTTCTTGGAAAGATTTCAAAGCAGCTATCGATACTTCGTTATTTTTACTCAATGCAGCATATTCTATAAATTCCAACAATATAGCCCATGCTCTTGAGAAATCACCAAGAGCTTGCAGCAACTGTCTTTTTGTATTGAAAACTCTAGCTACTCCTGATAATGTTAAGACTTGTGTTTCAGCCCATTGTTTTTGTGCGGTGTTTCTATATTTTAATGAGTCAATAATTAGAATGCATTATAGTTTAGCATTTTACTTGTACTGTTACCTTGAATGATGTATCAAAATATTTCCACCAGCATCAACTTTTTCACTACTAGCAGAATTCGATAGAGTCCTAACTTTGTCCAGCAATGGAAACAAAACTTGCCACAGAATAGCTTGCCAGGTTGATTGCTTCAACAGACTACCATGAGCAGAAATGGTTGAAAACAATGTTTGACCAGCCGATTTTCTGACAGCCGGTCTTGTGTCCACACAAAGTTCTCCAAGCCTGGCATATAGACACATCCATAGTTTATCAAAACTTGGCATGTTTAGGGTTCCAGGAAAATCAGGAAGGACTGTTATATCATCTGTCAAGGTTTGACTCAGTTTACCCTGGTTTTGATAGAAGTAGTCGGATATGTTCCACTAAGGAAGAACAATTAGTTAGTACTGAACTTCTTGATCCATCAATTTTTATTTAAAACTTCGCAGAAGTTGAGCAGGATCTTCAAGTAACAATTTGAACAATGGTCTAAGAGAGTATGATCTAAAATTAACGAATATGTAGTAAAATAAAGAAACACTAAATAAATGATTTTGTTTCAATATTTAATAGATTTTGTCATTATCATGAAAAGTTTTTTTTCTTTTGAAAGTCAGTTTAATATTTCTGGGATTTGATTATTCGTTTACGAAATATTCGACAGTGGTATGAGGGGGAGCTATATTTCACTGAATGTGAGTCTGAAGTTTGAGCAAAATTTACCGGACTTTATGAAAGTTAGATTTAAATATTCACAACAATTATCTCTTATTTCTTAACAAATTTTCACTGCTGCATTATCTCTCTATAATCTGGTAAATTTGATAAAATCTTAAATGGATTATATCTGTCATACCCAGAATAAAAAATTTTCTTAAACAACATCTGCCCTTTTCAAGCGTAAGGGTTTAAGGGTTGCTATGCATACTGATGAAATGGTATGATTATAGATTTTATCCTCTCAAGAACAAAATTGACCGGTCTGAGAGATTTCCCAAAACCATGATTTTTCGACTAGAAAAAAACCTCTGTATCTTTTTCATTGCGAAATCCTGTATAAACAGATAGTCAAATAAACACCCTTCGTGTAAGTCATTTGCTTACCATAAGCCCAACAGCAGTCAACGAAATATTCAGTTCTTGGGTTTGAGACCCGAATTTCGACACTGTATCAACACACAATGGCAAGCACCTCCATGGCATAACTGGTAAGAAATCTGTTATCACAAGCTGTAAACACTGGAAAGCAATCCTGATCAAATTTTCCCTGAAAAACATTGGATTAAACTGCTTTATCACATTAAATAAGAACTTTATTACCCATGTTGATCATTAACAGCACCAATAATTCCTAAAATAAGCGGCCATCCATGAGATAAAGTTTCTCCTGCGCTATGTAAAATTTGCAATACGCTTTCCAACTGTCTCTGACGAACATCTCCATGAGGAACAGCAGACAATTCGAAAAGAGGACCCAACAGGAGCGTTTGAAGCTTTTGGTTTTCCCTCAGAGGTACAGCGTGTTTGTAATGCAGAGCTGATTTCACGAGATATGTTATAGCTTCGACCCCCCACTCTCTCATCCTGATATGAGGGTGTCTACAGACTTCAAGTAAGTGATTGGTAAGAGGCCTCCAAAGGACCTCAATTCTATTCATATTAACTATTCCAGTTTCTAATAGTTTGGCAACGGCGAACAAAGACGGTTCACGATTAGAGTAAGCTAGCTCCATGGCTTCTTGTGACAGTTTGCAGAGTGCATCAATCAGATGGTGCAAAGTCACATCATCTAAGTTTTTGCTGGATTCGAAAAGCCTACTCAACATTTGCGACAAAACAGGAAGATCGGCCATCACGGATGTGGTTATGACGTTGTTTGTATCTGCTGTCACCCTAGAAGCTTTCAAACTCCCACCTGTGGATGGTTTCAAACCTAGAATCCACACTAGATGCTGAAGCGTTGTAAGAACTAGATGCCATGCAGTGCCTAAGATACTTCCATGGCAATGTGCTAAGTTTAGCAAAGCTCTCATAGATTGTAGATTCTTAGAAGTAAGCATCACTGGTCCTTGTTGAGTTCCTGAACGAAAAATTTGTCAACACCTAAGAGGAATTTGAAATTTAAATGATTCACCTGCAGGTACAGAAGAAGTTGGCAGAGGCGTTCCAACAGCTACAACTTGAAGCCTACAGTCGAGATCAGAATACTGAGGAACAAGATTGTTCAAATCATGGCTTTCACGAAGTCCTAAAATAACAAACAGGTGCATCAGTGCATCCAATAATGTTACTCCATCAAAACATACCTGCTCTCAGATTTATTCCAGAAGCCACAGTATTCAGAACTGTGAATGCATAATGCGGAGGTAAAGAGGACTTACAAATGGCTGTTATAAAAGCATCCCTAGGTACGGTGAGATCTAATTCTCCGCAAAGAGCAGCATATGTCTGCACAGATTTCAATATATTTTCTGTTATAGCTTCATCAGTGCTAGCATCAATGAGAGGACTTAGAGCAGATAATAACCCACACCAGCTGGATTGTATTAGTTGACAATGTAAATTATGATCTTTAGTCTTCAATTCAGGATTTTGCAATGGCAGCACCGATATAGTTATTTGTAAAGATCTAATTATTTCTAGGAGACTTGCGTATGCTATTGATATGCCATAACCATCTGGTATTGAGGGTGGCTCTATTTTGTCAAGCATTTCCAAGCTGCAAAAATTCCAATTCACGAAACAGGCATATTAAGAATATTGCAAGAAAACTGGACGAAGTAAAGACAACGGCCTCAAAATATTGTGGAGATAGGGATTTATGCAGAAAACTCAAAAAATCCATACCTATATGATATTAAATTTTGAAAATCATGCTTTTCAAAGGAAAAAAACCACTGTTTCCCTTTGAAAAATATAGATTTAGAAGCAATAAAAAATTCTGTCATGTCAAATGGAACAAAAATAATATTATTCCACTTACTATACAGGTCTGGCATGACCTGTGGGAAAAATTGTAACTATTGGAAGCCAAACTCCTCTCAATAGGAATCCTGGTTGTGGAGATATACCAGGAGTTGTTGGTATTCCTCCAATATAACCAGGAGCTTGACCCTGAACCATTGGACCTAAAAAAATTCAATGAATATTAAATATGACAAAATAATTATTATTTACCATTTCCACTCATTTGAAGTTGAGGATTAACAAAGAGGGATTGTACATAAGCTCCCAAAGAATTAACTATATCTTGGAATATACTGGTTGTATGTTTATTCAGATCATAACAGGAACAGAAGGAGTTTAATAATTCAGGTTGAATTGTCATTTTATGCAGTACTTCCAGGGCCAATGATCTTTGCCAACTTGGCTTGTCAGGATCCAAAAATTTCACAATCAGAGATAAGAAAATCTCGCATTCAGTTACCTGAAATATGGAACATTTTATTCCCACATACACTCAGACATTGAAAACTTACCAAAAGACTGTGATATTTCTGAATGAGAATAGAGACAACTCTCAGCAAACGCATACTTATTGGGAAATATGGTTTCTCGAAAGGTGTGGCTTGTTGAACATTTTGAGGTATTGTATTACGATACTTAATATTCGGTGAGAATAATTTTATTACCAATGCACACACCCTCTCCTTCAGAAGAAAACTGAATTCCTCATTCTAAAAAAGTGCAATAAAGAATTTTAGTATAACAATAAATTAATTTTATTTTAAAATTCAGTTTTATATTTTACCTTGTAAAAAATCTGAGAGTACTGAACCAAAACAGATTCTAAAAGCTCTAAACCAAATGTTCGTGTCATTTCAGTCATACCAATCAACCAACATGGTTGATCTGCATGAACCAACTGTACTAAATCCTGGAAGAGAAGGTAGGCATCAGCAGCACATGGAGGTAAGCCTATAAAAAAAGGTTTCACATCAACTAACAGACTTGACTTGAAGACGTAATACATACCCTTAGGAGCATTAGGACTAGGGCTCTTCAGGTCCTCCAGATCAACTTGCCTTGGTAAAGGAGGATCTTCAGACCTAGACAGATGTTCATCTTCGGCTACTACCCTTTCAAACACTAATGAAACTAACTGTCTCACTGTAGCACCTGCTGTGTTTATTGTAGTAGAATTTTTGGCAAAATGCAGACGAAAACAAAGTACCAGAGTCTTAAAATTGTTTTTTTTTTATAAATACTCAAGTGAAAATCTTTACATTACACTCACTTTTGCTAAGGTGTCACCATGAACTATGTTATTTGTAGTGAGAAGAAGTGTGGCAGATTGTAATAACTTCACCTCTTCAATGCCAGATTCCATCAACAGCCACAAAGTATTTGTAATAAACATAGCACCTTTCTGGTCAATGAGCTGATGTGTTATCAGTTTTTGCATTATTTGGAGGCATAACTGGAAGATAAATCATTCAATTCTGATTTTGAGAAGTAACCAATCTGCTTACTTTAATTATTTTCACATCTTTAGTCTCACATCCCTGTGACAGAGGATATATAATTTGATTTATAATATACATTGTATTTTGAGGGTTTGAGGCAACACTCTTCAGCTTTAATATGGCCTCTTCCGCAGCCTGAAAAATAAGCTTCTTGAACAAAATGAAACTCAACGTATAATTGGAATGTCTAGCAAGATTTCTGAGAAGTAAGGGGAACTTCCCAGTATAT
Organism: Myrrha octodecimguttata; assembly: GCA_958510865.1. Classification (NCBI taxonomy): domain Eukaryota; kingdom Metazoa; phylum Arthropoda; class Insecta; order Coleoptera; family Coccinellidae; genus Myrrha; species Myrrha octodecimguttata. The sequence continues at coordinate 31,357,204 of OY294065.1, read as the reverse complement.
TTAATACTATAACCTACTTCTCTAACTTGAGGATATTTCTTCTTGCATTCCATAGAAAGATTCTTGAAATCATTTTGTAGGATATCTATAAAAGCTAGAGAAATTTCAATGTTCATATTGACTTCGAATGCCAGGACAGATATTTATTTTGAAAAAACTCCACCAAAATAGATGAGCTGGCGAATGTCAACCCCTCCAAAACTTCGTAATCTTGATATTCAATTGATAAGTTCCATTTAAATTCGCGATCAGCTTTGGAGAATATATATTTGCTCTAAGACGGAATATTTCACTTTCCCATTAATTCAAAATGAAATAAAACTGATTAGAAGTCAGAATTGATTGAGCCATGTCAACACGGACCATGATCAAAGAAATCAAGAGGATTTAACTGACGAGCTGACACTAATAACTTACGTGAAGTTATCCACAGCACAGATTTCCCACAACAGCTTACGACGTGCAGAGCGTCGCCGACGTGGTAGAGGGAAATTGTCACGTGGCGTTGCCAAACCTCATCAGATCTATATTTCTATCTATTCATAAATTTGTATTATATTTATATACCTTTCGAATTCCTGATGTGCAGGAATATTAAATCGAAGAAATAAAAATGTATACCTACAGAATGTATAATATTTAAAAATATTTCATTGAATTCTATTGAGTATTTCATTGAAAAAAAAAACATATCTCATATCTCGGAAAATATAAGTATATTATAGTGTGTGCTCATTGATAATCACTTACGTTTATAATGACTTGAATGACTTGTCTCATTCAATGCTCAAAAATATTCATCTGTCAGAGGCCGTCTACTTGGATTCGTGAAACCATCAGCCACGGACTTCTATAAAAAAATTAATATCTTGATCTCGTAAAACAATTTCCTTTTCTGTGAAGTTTTTATCGGAATACTCTGATACCCATATGAACTATTGACAGTAATAATATATTTCGTTGTCTAAAACAATCATATCTCAATGAATGATTTGATCCGTCGACCGCGGAATGCGAAAAAAATGAGAAAAACATACTCAATTTTTTTCGATGAAAGAAATTCTCGGCTAGGTGCTTTCCTCGATTTTTCGCATTCCGGTTGTCGGATAAAATTCATCTGAGGGAGCTAATTATTGTTTTTAAGTACTTCATGAGACCTTTACAGTTGAAGAATTTTCAAAGAGCAGGACTCATTTTCCTATTTTTTCAGGGAAGAAATCCGTTGCTGGGTGTTTTGCTCGAATTTTCGAGTTCAGTTGGCTGATCAAAATTCATCTGAGAGTTAAATTGAAGAATATAATGAGATTTGGCAACGCCGCGTGGCTATTCGCCTCTATCTCGTCGTCGACGCTCTTCACGTCGTAGGAAATTTGTGGCTAACTTCACATAAGTTGATCTGACAGTCTGTATGATTTTCCAAAGTTTTGTTCCAGAAACAACTTCTTCATCGAATGAATACATTTATCTTTCGTCGTTAGTTAATTTGAAATTTCAAAAGTTGCTACCTGATTTGCAACTCGTTTTGATAGGAACTTGGAACCGATAGGAAGGAAATTGACGTTTACCGATAGGTTATATTTGATGTTCTGTGGGTTATGCGGAGATAAACATAGACCTAAAATAACATATTATATTAGGTCTATGGAGATAAACAATACCACTACCTGTGAAATTATGCGAATGGTATATTCATGAATAGGAAAAAGATGAATTACCTATTATTAGAGAAAATCATATTTTTGCTATAATGAGGAAACTGTTGTACTTTTTATTTCTTTGTAAAGTATCAGAAGGTTACTTTGGATCACAGGAAGATGACGATTGTTTTTGTCAGGTATTTATTTATACCTGAATATGAATTCATTTCCAGAGACTGTCTCTGTTATTTCTTCATGTTTTGGATTAGTTGCAGGGAAAAATAGACGATTGTACTTGTAATGTGGACACTGTGGATCATTTCAATAATGTTAAAATATATCCGAGGCTACGTAGTCTTCTCCAAAAGGATTATTTCAGATTCTTTAAAGTTAATTTGTTCAGAGAATGTTCCTTCTGGCAAGATTATAGCCAGTGTGCTATAAGATATTGTCACGTAGAGCCTTGCAAAGAAAATGAAGTTCCGATAGGCTTAAAAGAGAAGGATGGCATCAGGTTGAAGTTAGAAAATAAGGTGAGTTTTTGTCCACTAACATTTTACCATTACTGAAATATATTACAGTATGAAAAGGATGCTCAATGTGAAGATAGGATGGATAATAAACTGGGTGAAATAAACTCCACTATAAGTGATCAAGCTCATGAAGATTTTGAATTGTGGAGTGCATATGATGATGCACAGGAAAATTTCTGCCTTTTGGATGATTTTGATGAAGATTCCAATTATGTAGATTTACTTCTGAATCCAGAAAGATACACAGGTTACAAAGGAGAATCTGCACAACGTATCTGGAAAACAATTTATTCAGAAAATTGCTTTAGGTATGTTTTTTCATAATTCCTTGTGCAATAAAAAAATCTTCATTCGTTGTTTTTCCATTATAGACCAAATGGACAATTGAATTTATATATTCATAGTCATACCTTAAATTCTATGTGTTTAGAAGAAAGGGTATTTTACAGAGCCATTTCTGGACTTCATGCTAGTATAAATATCCATGTTTGTGCCAAATATCTTTTGAGAGAATCGAGTGAGTAAAATGTGTCACCTCTCATAAATCAGTGGTGAAATCGTGTTACTTTGTAGCAGCGTTTTCATGAATTATCTAATAAAGCTCACATCTAAATTGAGATGATTTCAGGTTTCAAGTACCCTCAGGGTGAGTGGGGCCACAATCTGAATGAATTTCGCAAAAAATTCTCTCCTGAAACGACAAATGATCAAGGAACCAGCTGGCTTCGCAACTTATACTTCCTATATCTCTTAGAACTTAGAGCCCTTCAAAAAGCATCACCTTATTTACAAAAGGAAAGTTTTTACACAGGAAATGATTCTGAAGACTGGGATACTAGATTTGCCATTAAGGATTTACTCAGTATTGTCAGTAATTTTCCTCACCATTTCGATGAATCTACAATGTTTACAGGACACGAACAAGCTCAAAAACTGAAGCAGGAATTTAAGCAACATTTTAGAAATATATCAGCCATAATGGATTGTGTTGGCTGTGAAAAATGCAAGCTCTGGGGAAAACTTCAGGTAAAAATTCTCCGTCCTTCTATGGACATAAGTGCATGTTGATGTCTTGAGCTTTTAAGTGTTTTCGACCAGCCTTCATGAACTTCAGATAGCCTCATAGGTCACAGTTCACCTTAATCGAAGTCCTCTTAGCTTTCGCCTTATTTCCCAACCAAAAATTATGCTGGGTTTTGGTATGGTGCCGTTAACACACAAAAATCTCAAAAGCAAAAACATGGTTCTCCAAATGACAAATACCCACTAAAAACAATTAAATTTTTCTGATGAACATGAATCAACCTTGTTGAAGAGATATTCATTACAACTTTGAATCGTTAATCTAAAGATCACTATCGCTTTTAGGTTCAAGGTTTGGGAACTGCTCTAAAGATCCTTTTCTCTGGAAAATTCGATAATGCAAGCACAGATGAAAGCAGTTCCAAAGAGAATTTTCAACTTCTCAGAACAGAAATAGTCGCCCTCTTGAATAGCATTGGAAGGTGAATCATTTACCGTATTTGTCTGCAAACTACTCATTTAATTTCATTCCAGGTTATCATCCAGCATATATGAATTAGACGAATTTCGATTTATTTTACGATGAAGGTAGGTTACAACTTGAAGTCGTCCTGAAATTCGAAATAATTCAATTAAATGATTCAGAGACGTGGGTCTTGATAGATTCCTTTGGAACAAGATTGAACCTGAATGTAGTCCACATAAATTTCAGAACACTGAGATATGAACAGGCAATTTTTACATTTCTGCTGAGAAAAAGTGAAGAAAAACCGCTATTGATTGGTATTTAATATCCAGGTGTGTTGATACGATTGGAACTCAAGGAGGATACAATGAGAAAAGACCTCTTACTTGATTATGTCACTATTTTTGTAAATGTCTAACTAGAAATGTATTATCAAAAATATATGTAATAAAAATAATTAAAAATCAGTATTGACCTACTGTTGAGTCCATTAAGGCAGATAAATATAAAAATAAATTTAGTACAAGGTGTGGTTTTCCCTATTACCATATTAATGACCAAACAATCGTTTAACAAACTTAATTCGTTACTAGTTGGACGGTCACGTAAATTTAGACAGAAGCAGTAGGGACCTTTCTGCGGAACTGGTGCTCGATATTTTTTCGGCCAAGATTCCATTTAATTCTCCTCGAATAAGTCTGCGCGGCGAAATCCGCCTAGAATTTTGCTGCACATGCGAATTACAAAAAGGTCTCGGTAAATCATCCATTGAATAATGAAAGTTTTCAATTCATAAATAAGTTTACATTTATTAAGCACTTAACAAGCATTTTACAGAATTGTAAATAACCAAGTATAAATTACTGGATATAGTATTATTGACATTAGTGAGAGGTTGCATAAACCCATATTTACTCCACTAAAATTGTTATTTACCAATGAAATGTTCCAATTCAATGAAAAATCACACTCTTTTATCATGTGAGAAGCGAATGTTAAAATAGTAAATATATTCTTTAAAATTTATAAAACGTTGTCAAGAACTTTACATGTAAGATTTACGTTAACTCCTAATTTTCAGCACCTAATTCCAATAAAATTAGAATTCTTTCCATTTACAGTACTCTCCTACAGATTCAAACACTTCCTCATTGAATCTTTAGCACGCCTGTTTCAAAATTTCATATTCTTTATCCTCTATATTTCATAACAATACATTTCTTTCTATTGAAAAATATTTCACAGGGTCAAACTTTCAGAGAACTTTCGATAATTTGATTAGAATGGTTAATAAGTAAGTTGAATCGCTTTTCTATTGTATGCACTTAAAAAGTGAAGTTACACTTTGATTCAGATCCAAAGATACAGATGAAATGAAAAGTGCCATATTAGTAAACGATTGTTACTAAACGATCAGTTAAGCTCAACTTTATTGTTGTACAATTCCAAACATCTGAAAAAAAAATTAAATAGGTTTTGAGTGATATGTTAGTTTAAAAATTCAATTGTATCAGTAAAGAAAAATGGTTAACATCATAAAATATCAGTGATCAATCACGAAGGTATTTTCCTAAAAAAAATATACTTACAAGCAAATAAAAAGTTAACACTGGGAAGTGAAAGTATGATGACAAACCAGAAGAATTTGATATATGAATTACATTTACACATTTTTATTATGTACTTGAATTGTCATGTTATTTTTGCTTAATTTATTAGCTGAAAGTGCTCACATCGAATATCAATTTTGAACAGTATACTGCATTTCGTACCTCAATAAAATATACCTAATTTTTTAACTGCCATACAATCCTTTTCTCAATCCACAATTTTCATTAATAGATAAAACAGACCATATCTAAATAGAAAGATGACTAGTACAACTTCATTATTAAATTGGAATAAATGGAAATCAAATGCTTCAGTTTATGAACACTTTCATGAAAGTAAAATCTACAGAATATTCATAATCAAGGAAGCAGAATCCCTTCAATATGCAAGCGAAAAAATAATTTATCTTTTGTATAGTGAATATGAAATTGTTCATCAATGAGCATTTGGTTTCCGATAAGATGGAACACTTCACATTTCAGTCACTTGGCGATTATGCAATAACAGGTTATTAAATTAATTATAGAGTTGCCTAATATTCACAAAATATAATCAATATCAAATTATTCAGAATGATATTGTAAACAGAATGTCCAAATAACAAAAAATCTAATGTAAAGATATATTTACACCAAATTTCTCAATTTTTTACAAAAAAACACTATAATTATCTATAATATTGCTAGTCTTTGATACTGACGAAAAACAAGGAATAGTTTAAGAGCAAAAAATTGCATCAAATAAATATTTTATTCTTAAGAGAAGTGATAGAGTAAATGTATACATGGTGACAATGCCAATGAGGATCCAAATTATTTAAAACTTGCTCAAGGATGATTTCAATGCCTCCAATACAAGGTATCTTAATTTAATTGGACATCACTAGTCCGATCACCATTCCAATTAAATTTAAATAGAAACAATATTTCAAGTAAGTTTTTCAGTAGTTCTGATTATTTGAATCTATAAAATTCAATTTCACTCCTCTTGAGAAATGTAAGAGGCAATCTCTATCATCAAAATTGTGATTACTAGGGTATTTCGTACAGAATCAATAGGGATAAAAGAACAATTTAACTGTTATTATTCAAGACAAAGTTACCATACGGTTGGGTGGTAGCTTGCCATAAATTATTAGAATTCATTGAATCCGTGCTGCTATTTATTGTCTCTATCGAAACTGAATTTGCATTTTTCACTGGGTCTTCTTGTATTCTGTAACAGAAAACCATTTATCCTAATTATTATAAAAAGATTCATGTTGGTCAAGCAAATAAATAAGATTTATACAGTATTCGATTTATATTCAATAGTTAATATCGATTCAATATGTTGTTATTCAGTTGAAATTTGCACTTTAAGACGATGGATTTATTGGTATATTGAAGATTTTATATTACATTATATACCAAGTTTCCTAACTCTCCAGATTGATAAATACTGCTTTGAACAACTTTTCTCTTGAAGTTCTTAAGATACTGTTTGAAATCGACTTTTATAAAACTAACTCTGAAAATAGCATGAATTTTCTTTCACCTACGAAATACGTGCAGACCTATCAAAATGTCGCAATTACATGCGAAGAAACGATCATGTTTGGCGGCCTAGATAGGATAAAATGCCATTTATTTTAAGTACCAGAGATCTGCAAAAATCTCTCATAATTAAACAGCAAAAATATCTTGTTGGAGTCAGTCACCAAAATTTTTTTTCCATCTGGAAAGTTTTGATAGATATTTCTCCGGTAATTATGTGATGGAATAGCTCCAATATTGAAAGCGATAATATAAGGTTTATAATGCTATAGACAGAAATCTAGCAAACAATTGTGTAATTTTCAGACCATCATTCGAAAGCAAAAGGCATAAGGTTTCTTATTTATTTTCACGAATTTTCGTGTGAAAATTCATAATGACCGCAATGAAGCTCCCAGTTATTTTGATTATTGATACTTTTTTAGATCCGCAACAAAACCATCCCAGGCATTTTTTTAACTTAAAATACAGCAAAAAAATTTGAAATTACATGTACTTATTTTATTGAGCTCATCTCTTTAGTTACAAGGCGTTCATATTGGTTTTACATTGTAGTCGATCATATAACAATTACAACTATAATCTATTTTTTACAGGTGTTTTCTAGGTTTTCACTCCAAATATCTGAAAAAAATCTATTAAACATTGAATAAAACTGTTATTTGAAGGTAGCGACTCTGCGGAATTCCAGCTATTTATAGTCAATTGCAGTTTCTAGAAAAAAATGTTGCCTAATGAACAATATCGGAATAATGCAAACCATTAACTAACTGAACTGTAACGTTTCGGAGTCCGTTTGACAAGTATTTAAATACAATATTATTGAAAGAAAATAATTCTACAAATTTATCATCATTGTCTCATAAAGAAGTCAAATATGGTCGCTTCGTTGATTATTCAGATATTATTCATTATGTTACATTTTGTTCTAGAAACTGCCCCCAAATAGTTTGAATCCCGCAATACTCAAGGGCATTTTCTACAAAAAACAGTTTTTATTTAATTTTTGCGCGCACGTTCTGGGGATTAGCGTGCCATCATTTTGTCTAATTAGAGAGATATTGCAACTTTTGAATAGCGCAAGCGTTATGTTATTACGGTGCGCTATATATAACGTTTTGGTGGTTAACGTGGATTTAACGGTCGTTACAGAAGTAGACGTATTGCTACACGTTTTTGTTACCGTTACGTTAATTATCAGTTTGTTTGGTTAGGTTATGTGGAACGTAATGTTTTTGTGTTACAAACTCACTTTTAAACTCCTAAAGCTTGATAATTTGCATTTCTGCATTAGTTTTGTGATTATGGACAAAATGAAAATGGAATCGGAAGCGCTAATTTCACGTGGTGCTAATGCAGAAGAAGTGAAATAGTTATATTACACAATATAATTGGCATGGTTCAAACCATTTCTAATTTCCAACCCCTCATGTTGCTTCCAAAAGTATTTCTTAATTCGTGAAAAAGTAAAGAATACCAATTTATGAAAAAAATTTGCTTAGGTAGGACTAATAAATCTTAATGTCTAATATCAGTTGTGTGTAAGAGGTATTGTTAAATAGATTTGAAAAATCTGAGGAAGTTGTGTAATAAAAACATATGAACAAACAGTTTTTCTATGACAGTGATCGGAGCCGGAAGAGCCCGAAGCTTAACGATTTCTTCCGATATAGAATAGCGCAACGTAAATTGCGGCTCGCAATTTTCCGTAAATAACGTTAGACGCTAACGCTAATAACGTCACACAAATTTGACACTGCAATATCTCTCTAATGTCTTAAAGTTTTCAGATTTTGAGCCGAAAATAGTCTCAAACGACTAGGTTGGACTCACTGATGACGAATCCTGTGTCAAAATCGATTCTTTCCGTCCGTCCGTATGCACGATTACGGTCGCACGGAGAATCCTATCGGCCTGAATTTTGCAGGGTTGACTGCATTTAATGGGCAAAATCGGTCGAACGGTTTTAGAGGATATTTCTGCGATAATTCGGGAACTATACTGAAACGATTGGATCGAAACTTGGCAGTTAGTTGGAGTATAACGACGCGCAACTTTTCCCGAAATTTTGGCGAGATCATACTGTTAGTAAATAAAAAATTTAGCGCGGACTTTCGAGCTTCATAATTCATAGCAGTGTACCAAATTTCAGTTTGATCCCATCATAATTAATAAAAAAAAAAAAAAAAAAAATTCCGGAGATATTGGAAAAAAATACGGCGAATTTGCATGTTTTCTCCTCGGTATCGTTATTTTTGGCGCGCACGTTCCAAAATAACTCCAAAAAAATAAGAAAAGCACTGAAGTGAAGTCAGCAGCTTTTGCGCTAATGTTCAAAGGATAACACCAAAAAGGAACGTGCGCGCACAAGCTGCTGACTTCACGTCAGTGCTTTCCATCAAGGTTTTTAACAGTTCTTTTTCAGCTATTGGAAGTGAAAATCTATGAAACACCCGAAAAATACTGTAAAATCCACTAATCGAAACTATAATCTAATTCATGAAATGGAACTCCACTTTAGTGCAACCTTATAAAAAAGCCCAACAATATTTTCACCAATTAACAGCTAGAAAGGAGGAATAATTGAATAAAAAGCGAGGATGAGTTCTGCCAGTATCTTTTAGTTGTTTTCATTTGAATTTTCTTTCCCTCTTTAGGAAAATCTCGTAATGAAAATAACAGGACGAGGTCCTGAGACGTCAGATTTCACAGGAAATACTCATTTTCTTCTGATATTACAACAGTTTTACAGCATTTTCAACCATGAGGGTAATAATTTTTAGAGGATACTAATTTTTATTTGCGCTTCACATTTACATTTCCTGAATACTTTTATTTTATTATACACATGATCCTTTATTATTAGTCATCGAAATGATATTTTAGTGAATAAAATCATTTGATACTTACGTAGATATCCTTCCTCTCAGGACACTTTAATGCTAGGATGAAAAATACTTCAACTGAATGTTATTAAAGTCAGACATAAACTAACTCAAAACTACCAAATCCAACAGAGTACAACCATCTTAATCACGCTAAATTTCAACTGAACGTATATTTCTAAGTGAACTATATCTATCTACATATTCCTATAACTATAACGAAATGAAAATATATCACTAAGCGCAGGAAATAAAAACAAACTTCTAACTAATCCTCCAATTTTATTTCGATATAAAACAGGGCAACAATGAATATTACTGTCAATCAATTAAATAGTTAACATTTCTCCACAATTCTATATTTTTAACTGAATATGAACTATTCAGAATTGAACAAAATGGAAAAAAAACGTGAGAACTGAAAAAATACACAAGTAACTATTATTATTTACAATAGTCTAACTAGAAATAACAAATTCACAACACATTTTAATTTAGGTAATAGTTAAATAACTCTTGAAGTTAAGACTCCAAATATTTTTCAGAGCATTTTAAGAATCAGTGCAGGTTCATTTAAATGAAGGGCAATTCCATTCTAAGTTATACTCACATATTATCCACCCTTTCTTCCTTTACTATGTTCGGTCCATTCTGTTCTTCTATTAAGGGTTTAGTACCATTCACTTTATTTTCAGACTTATTCTCACTAGACTCCTCAGAATTCTATCGTGGGACAGAAAAACTAAATCAATTCAAATATCATATAGAATAATGATTCACACAGTAGAATAAGTAGTTATTTTTAATTGATATAATGAGTATTATTTGTTTTCTGTTAAAATTTCTTAAATTCGTGAATTTCCTTTTTGCGCGCATGTTCTAGGGGAACAGCGTGCTATCGTTTTGTCCAAATGTCTGTAATTTTGGATGATTGAGCTGAAAATGGTCTCAATCGACTAGGTTGGACTCACTGATGACGAATCCGGTGTCAAAATCGATTCTGTCCGGCCGGCCGTAGACACGCTAACTGTCGACAGAAGCAAGCTAGCAACTTGAAACTTTCAGGATAGGTTGCGCATCAGAATGCCGCGGTTAAGTTCGTTAATGGGCCAAATCAGTCGGAAGGTTTCGGAGTTATAGGCAGTTGAAGTTTTGAAGTTATTTATTTTTTATTTCAGAAACTACTTGAGAGATTAGATTCAAACTTGGCAGTTGGGTTGAGTATAACGACGCGCAACTTTGAGCCAAATTTCGTCAGGATCAGATTTTCAGTGAATTTAAAAACAAATTTTTTTCGAAATTTTTTTTTTCAGAAACCATTTATCATATTCGGAAAAAAAGTCTACTCACACTTTGAACTTCATATTTCACAGCAGTGTACCAAATTTCAGTTCGATACGATCATAAGTTTCGGAGATATCCGGAAAAAATTTGTCAAATTTCGAGGTTTTCTTCTCGATATCGTTTATTTTTTCGGTATAACTCGAGAAATACTGATTCAGTCCTGATTAAATTTCACAGCTAGTTTTGAGATGCTGAAAGACAACTTCATGCGAAATTTCGTGATAATCGTGTCATCAGAACAATTTGAAAAAAAAATTTCTATGATTTTTCTCATCATATCATCCTCATCAAATTCTGTATGAAACTTCGAACTGTTATTTTTCGATGAAGTACTGGATTTCAATTCGATCTGATCTGTATTTTTGGAAATATTGAAAAAATAAAATTTTGATTGGGTATATCTACGGAATCATTGGGTGGATTTTACCCATTCACGAATTCGGCCTTCGTAATTTAGGTCCAAACCTTCTCTACAAATATCGAGTTCCTAAGTTGTTTCTTTCGGAAGTTATTGTGTTTACGCAGTCGGCCGTTAGGCTGACCGTAAACACAATAACTTCCGGAAGAAACGACTTAGAAACTCGATATTTGTAGAGAAGGTTTGGGGCTTGATTACGAAGGTCGAATTCGGGAATGGGTAAAATCCGCCCAATGATTCCGTAGATATACCCATTCAAAATTTTATTTTTCCAATATTTCCAAAAATACAGATTTGATCGAATTGAAATCCAGTAATTTATCAGTAAAAATTTGAAAAAGTACTGCCGTGAAGGCAGCAGCTTTTGCGTGCATGTTCAAATTCGTTGCTGAAGCGGTCATCTACATTGAACATGCGCGCAAAAGTTGCTGCCTTCACAGCAGTGCTTTTTGAAATTTTTATATTATTTATTCATTCAAAGGTGTGTCGTTCAAAACAATCTACATGTTATTTATTAAATTGATAAAATGAGAATATAAACAATTTTTATTTTCATATTTCAACTGAACTGGTGGTTATGCATCTTTACCGTATTCTGGCCTTGACCTTGAAAAAATTTCCAGGCCGATAGAACTAAAAAAAATGTTATTCACAAAAATGTTGTGAAATGTTGAATATTACTTTTGGTTCATTATCGATCTCTTATTTTCTCTGGTTACTGAAGTGTTAAAAGATATCTACCTGCTGACTGTTCGCATTCTGTTTTCCTCTTGTTCGTAACATGATTGCTTCGACGCGTTTCCTACGGGCTTCCCTCTCTTTTTCTTCCTTGATAAGACGTTCCTGCTGTTCAGCCTTTTGTTTTTCTGCTTCTAATCTAGCTTTTCTATCGGCTTCTTCTTTGAAAGCCTTCAGCCTTGCTTCCTCTTCCTTGCGCCTCTGTTCTTCCTCTTCTTTTTTCTTTGCTTCCTGGATAGCCTGAGGAAAAAGATTTGCTTAGTTTTCAAGACTCGAAAATTTTTAATAGAGTTACTTCATTCAAACGCTGTTCCTCCGCTGCTCTCTGAGCTTCAATAAGCAACCTTATTTGTTCTTCTTCTTGTCTCTGCCTTTCTAATTCAGCCTTTTCCTCAGCTTCGATCCTTAGCCTCTCTTGTTCCGCTTTTCTGGCAGCCTCTTCTTTTGCTAATCGTCTCCTTTCAGCAATGGCAGCTTTAGCTTCTTCTTCTGTACTAATTTTCGCCTTTATTTGCGAAGCAGTCATATCGCTGCTGATTTGCGACATCGTCATTTCTTTACTTACGTTCATTTCATTATAGACAGACGAAGTCAATTCCTTAGTTTGTGAAACGGTTGTTTCCCTATTTTCGGCTAAACTAGTTGTTAAAGTCGTTTCTACATTATTAACTGCTTTCTCTGACATTATTTTGTTATCTGTGACTTTGGTATCAACAACTTGAGGTAGGTTTTCACTTTTATTTACACTTATATCGTCGGTCTGGGCTTGACTACTAGATGAATCTGTATCAGTTTTATTTTCTACGGGAATGGACGTTTTGATTTCAATTTCTGTCCTGAAAAGTCAAAATTATGATAAGAATGATGGCGACAACATAATAAGCTTTTGAATTATTCTTCATGGAATGCATCAAAATAGAATCTGCATACATGACTCAGTGATCAAGAAATAGGAGCAGGTTGGAATATTATATGATGATGAATGTATACGAAGATTCCTACTCAAGTTTTGAGATATGGCAACACTGATGTGAACATGTCAAATATGTATCGATTGAAGCTAATTTTGGGAGAATTTCGCATCATTCTTTAGCTTTTTTTTTTTGTTTTTCACTCCCAATATCTGAAACATAACTATTAAAAACTTAACAAAAATTGTTTTTGCAAGAAAAAACGCCCTTGTGGATTGCAGGATTAAACTATTTGTATAGGGAAACAGATTGCCTAATGAACAATACAGGAACAATAAAAACGATAAACAAAGCAAACTGTGACGTTTCGGAGTAGAAATCTTACTCTTTCATCAGACAAAGGAGAAAATTTCAAGAACTATTCTCTTTCGATTTGAGACTTTTGTCAAATTAGCATTTTTAAGAAAACACAGTAACACAGATTAATCCGGTTTGAAATTTTTTTAATTCTACCTCTTTTTCATGTTAATTCAGCCAAATAGGGTCTATTTCTACAGAACAATGAGCAAAATTATTCTGTCTATTCAACAAAATGCAAGAGGAAAAGAGACATAAAAATCCCAAATAGCGAATCATGTACGTTCGACCATTGGGAGTCACATGACAGATTGGGACAATAAAAAAATACTGACGTTGAAATAAGATAATTTGAAGAGAAAAATTGAAGAGTCCTCTTCCTTTTTGTTAAATGGAGAGAGTAATTTTGCTTATTGTTCTGTAGAAAAAGACCCTATTTGGCTGAATTAACTTAAAAAAAGAGGTAGAATTGAAAAACTTTCAAACCAAATGAATCTGTGTTGCTGTGTTTTCTCAAAAATGTCAATTTGACAAACGAATCAAATCGAAACGAAATAAAATAATTCTTGAAATTTTCTGCAATCCGCAATTGCTTTCTTCATGAAAAAACAATTTTATTTAATTTTTAATTGTTATGTTTCAGATATTGGGAGTGAAAACCCAAATAAGAAAAGAAACCAGGCGGTCTCTCATAGTCCAAAAGCTATGGGCCCCCCAAAGTTCTAACATGATTTATTTCCAGATCACCGTTTCCACCATAAAAACGATCACCCGTTTCTTTTATAAAGTCCACAGATCATCTTTGAACCTTCGCTCAACTACAATAAGCGTTGATTTCTTTCAAGAATGGTTAATATTTGAGGAAAAGTAATTGAAAACCACATAACCTCTATTTCTTCTGATTACCACTTATTACTCCAAAAGTGAAGTTTGGAATATAATTAGTCAGAATTCTGCGTATTCGGACTGATGAGTGATCTGCCGTACAGTACTCGTTTGCAACCGAATGATTTCTCCTCATTACCGCAGATCAAAAGTAAACTGCAAGGCCAACGTTCAGACGCCTGAAGAAGAGGTTGGTGCGTTCCAATTATTGAAGTACCTCAATCGAAATAGAATAAGTTCCTCGAAAATATGTTTGAAACGCATGCAAAAGTGTATTGTGTTCGATTGAGAGTATTGCGAAAAACAATATTTCCATTCATAAATTTCAAATTGTGAGGAGCAACCCTCATGCTGTACAAAAACAAAGGGAGATTCAGAAGATCTTCCACCAAAACTGATGAAAGAACTGAACAGACACTTACTGTTGTGCTGCTACCGGTAATCCAACATCGGAATCGAGATTCAATAGATTATCTGTTGCCACCTCCTGCGCAGGCTTCGGCTCTACTGACGCCTCTACCGTCTGTTGCGCCTCTGGGATCAGCACAGTATCCGGCGGTTTTTTATGTGCCTCCCCGAAATCGCCATTTACCTTTCTCTCGATCACACTAATGATCTCAGTAGCAGTAGGCGAGACCAAAGGTTTAGGCGTGTTCTCTCCGGTGGAAGGCTTGCTCTTGGAAACTTTTTCTGTAGATCTAGTGATTGGTTTTCTCTTGGGCAACGGAGGCTTCGTTATATCCAATTTTTTATCTTGATTCACCGAAACGCCCGTTATTGCGATACTGGCAGGTCTTGGCTTGCGTGGACCAGAGACAGGCCGGTGTCTGACACTTACTGAACTGGTTACACTTGTTGTGCTCTGATGGCTCATGGAACTGCTCGGTCTCGATGAGGCTATATGAAAAACAGAACATTAAACAATAATTTCAATAAGTATTCAAGTAAAACGTATTTACAAAGAGTAAGATCGAGGAAATGAAAGAACAATTGTATTGTGCAAAGAACTAATATCAAATGAGTCTGATGCCTTAACAGCACTCGACAGAATAGAACATTTTACTGTATTAGTAGTATATTCTTATTATACCTGTGTTACTACGCAGGTCCAAGTTGGCGTTTGAAATTGATATGCGCAAACTCACCCCAGTACAGAACCGCGTGTATGTTGAAGAAGGAATTACAAACAGTATATTGAATTTCAAGAGCTTTCGGTAGCTACTATTCTGCACGATAAAACTTATATTCTTTCAAGATTCAAACTGTACTCAAGAAAAATTTATTCGAAAAGCAGAAATACGCCATGAGTCAGCTGATTTTGGTTATATTGTTCTTTCATCTTCCTCGTTTTTAGTCCTCAAGAAAGTTAATTGGGGATTGTCAATGATGAAAGCCAAGCATTTACTTAAATTATAAAAATAAATTAAATAATATTTCGTGATAAATACGAAGCCTTAATTTTATATCCGCCACATATATCTTGAGACATGCAAATAATATGTAGGATAAAGCAAGCTGAAGCCACCACCATTTTATTTCATTACCACAAGAAAAAATCAACCTGGTCCTCCGGGGAAGTATGCAACAAATTGAAGCTAATATGCCAAAATATACCTTCTTCAATCTTGGGAATCGACATAATCACCATGAAGGGAGGGGGGTGTATTAGCATAAAGTACCTTCCACTGTAGCCCTTAGATACAACCAATCTTAGTAAAACGGAAGGGAGTATCCTAGCCACCTTAACCACAACTGGAATCTCATCTTGGGGAGGGAGGTTAGCTAGCGATCACTTAATTCATATGAAAAATTGAAAATAGAGGAAACTAGTTGTCTCCACTGAAATTTCGAATGACACTTGCAGAGGAATACTGATCATTTAAATGATCGCCGGCCGACAGGGTGAATCGAAAGCTGGTGAAACTGTATATAGCTGCAACAATTAGAAGATGATACAAAGCGTTAAAACGTTGTTTTTGTGAATGTGGACCAGTAGACGTATATTTACTTTATAGTTGGTCTTTGAGTATTTTTGTGCCATGATTTTCTCCGTCTTTCGACGCGGAATCAAACCGACAGCATTCCTACTTTTCTTGATGAAGCACAATTTCAATGGTTTTCTGAATTCAATCGTGATCGCACTTTGTCACAGAAAGAATTTCTTGAACGTCTTCGAACCAGCTATTGTCAGAATACATCGCTGTGCTGTGCGTGACGTGATCTTACAAGATGTGTAACATTGAAGCATCCTTGGCCATCAGTTTCTTGCATAAATTCAATATAGCAATAACATTAAAAAGATTCCTTCGCGCTGGATACGGCATAATCTGCAAAACACTCGAAAAAGCTGGTATGATTTCTCTTTTTTTCCCGAAAATCAAAAATAAATTGCTCGTACACATATCTGGGACTTTCTTCTAATAGTCCGACCTGTCAGCGGATACTTTTCAGGCAATGTGGCATGATTGTGCGCATTAAAGGCTTCTGTACATGGAAAATGGTGACATATTTGACCAGGGTTGACCGGGTTTCAGGTGGGCTGTTCGAGCCAAGTCCATTCATACTGGTGTGCAAACTGTCAATAACTTGATGGAAATTAGCTGGGCAAACAGAGATCATATCTTCTTTTGTCCACTGGTCAGCTAGTTCGATTTCTGCTAACCTCACTGACTGCGTATTCACAGCAAATATTGACTCGTAGAGCATTATTAACAACTCATACGGTTGTCCTGTCCCGAATCGATCGATCTAGATCCAAATACTTTCCGTACGCCGACCAACAATAAAATCGATATTTTCATCAACTGGTCCATCACGAAACAACGCTAGATAACGAATAACAAGGGGGAGGGGGTGGAGAGAGATCCAGAATCCTAACGCACGTACCATCGCTCGAATTAGAAGAAGCCATTTTGCTCTGACGCAGCTGAGTAGCCCTCGTGCTGCGAGGCATTATAATGGGCCCATAAGACAACTGATCCATGCTCCTGCTATCCGACTTGTTCAGGCTCTTCCTCGGCTGCAGCTGAACAGGCCGTTGCTTACCGACAGCTAGATGACTCATACTACGTGTAACAGAAGATTGGTGGTGGGAATGATGGGATAAAGGTCTAAAGGACGAGTCGGATTCATTCAAAGCAGGCAGGTCAGGCCTCTGCCTGGGTTTAGCAAGCTGATCTAACCGTGTCATGGAATAAGCCCTACCTGGCGAGTGACTAAGTGACTTGCGTGACGCATTACTTAGTGAATCTCTAGATGGAATTGTGGGCATTAGATCTGTTCTACGACGCCCTAGGTACCCACTCGCACATCCTGCGGGCGTAGTCGGTAGGCTACCTAAAAAATCGGGAAATAAAAACATCAAAGATTTCAGAATTTATCATGCAGGGAATAACCAAGTCAGCTCGATAAAAATGTTCATAACATGAAGATCTGTGGTGCAGTCATAGAACGGTAGCCCCAACGCGCATGCGTCGATCGAGAACAGTTGCTGGAACATGCCTCGTAACATTAACTCAATTGCGACTGATACCAAAATCAGCTACCGCAACATAATGATAAATTAAACTGCCTACAGATCGTGCGTGTCTTTTGTTTCACTTCAAATAGAACGATTTTGGTTGGTTCAAGTAATCTTGTCAATAACATCCGCTGCAACCACTTCAACAAATTTTCAAAAGAGATGGTGTAATTTCTATGAACGATACTTTTTAATATTACTGTTTCAGATATCATAAAAGAGAACAGGAACTTTCAAGAAAAATTGCCATCAACATGAAATATTGAAAAGAATAAGTATGCTTTGCGAAGAGGAATGAACTTTATTCGATATTCATTCTACCGAGAAGTGAAATCTATATTTTTCAGAGCTGTGTTGAATGTTCCATGTAAAATAAACGGCTCTCCTTCCTAAGGAGAAGCCTGCTTGGCTCATCAATTAAGTTCGAGTTGGAATAGGCTTTGCCTCAGCTCTACCCATTTATATAATGATAATAATAAACGTTCAGTTTTGGCAACTGGATTACAAAACAAGACGTGCGCATGCACCAACAGTGTCATTTTGGGAGCATCTTTGCCAGATTGTGCGGATGTCTAATATTAAAATTGAGTGGAAGTATCTAGATTCATCCAAGTTGGATCATTCTGATTTGAAAATAAAATACATGCAATGATACTAAAGAAATGTTATGAATTCATTCGGGAGTTATGTTAGTTTGGTTTGATTTGCAGCATTGCCAGTCCAAGCTAGAAGAACTTAAATTTGGGATAGTGCACATGATTTCGTCTTCTGATTTGTTCAGGTTCCAAGTGAGATTTGACTAGCTTCATTTAGGACAGTGCCAATTCAAAGCAGAAAACAAAAATACTAGTGTCTCATTGAGAACTACTCACAAATATATAATACTATATCACTATATCAAGAAAAGTTATACAGAATTTCCCTCATTTAATTTTGCTTTGCATATTGCTTTCATATTAAGTTTCCTTTTCATCTTATATTTCATACAACTCATACGGAAGCAACAAAATTTAAAATGACGTGACATTCTTGTTGGACAAGATTTATTTTACAGTATGGCAACGGTGCTCCCCAAATGACACTGTTAGTGCATGCGCACATCTTGTTTTGAAATCCACTTGCCGAAACTGGACGTTCACTGATTCACGATGACCTCTGGTCCAGCGTCCAACTAAATACGCATGCCTGGAACGTTGCAGACGTTTCACCAGTGCCTCCGAACATCCCTTACGTCAACAACAAAAATCATCATGGGGATATTTTGAAAAATTATTAACTTATATTACTTGTAGTATGGTAATACATGATCGTGCGATTTTCCATCGAACACGAACCATTTTTACTCTCCTATTAATCAACTTTCGAGTTCGTTTCGGAAATTTCTACTTCGCATGCACTATCATGTCAGATAAACACATTTAAATCGCAATTAAAAAATACTGCAAACTATAAATTGCGTCCTAGTGAATCTTGTGTTGCGTGATATCGTAAAAAATCTATCTACCATAGAGAAACATGGTGAAAAAAAAGTAACACACAATATCCGAATCAGTTGTTACTCACTCTCACCGGCCCTCTCAAGACCGCCAGCTGACGTCGCCCGTTTTTTGCTACCATTTTCTATGTCCCTCTCCGTACCCCTTCTTGTCAAGGAACTGTTTGAGTATGTTATGTTCTGCGTTGAGGTAGCGCGTCTGTGTCCCCAAAATGATGAGCTCAAATCATTGGGATCCAAGTTGCGTGGTGTTGAGGAGCCGAATGCGAATACCAGACTACTTCGTTCATTGCGTTTTTTCGTTTCTAATCTGAAATGAGAAAAATCTTCAAGATACATCCCAACATGAGCTACGAGGAGAAACGGCAATATGGCCAGCAGTTCTTATGACTCTTAAAAATAAGTTCTTCAATCAGTAAAGCTATATTAAGACAATTCATGTCATCGATACTATACAGAGTGTCCCTTAAAAGGATAAGTCGTACTGCATCGATGCACGCAGTGTATTCTCATGATCAAAAGTTTTCAGTCGAAACTAGGCGCTCTCCCATAGTTCAGAAGATATGAGCCCTCAAAAATCTTAATTGAGTCTTTTCAAGTGATTTTTTCCACCAAAATAGAGATCACTCATTTCATTTATACAGTCCACAATGCATATTTTAGCCTCCACTCAACCATGAGCGGCGGTTTCAATGAAGAATGGTTAATATCTAATAAAAAATAATGGAAAATAATTAATATCTAATAAAAAACTAAATTATATATAATTTCCTCTATTTCTTCTGATTTCCACCAACTCCAGAAGTGAAGTTAGGCATTCTGGGTTAGAAATAAATATCCCAAATTTTTTAAATAAATCGCCACTAATCGTTTTGTTAAGGTGTGAGGATAATTCGAGAACTGTATGAAAGCAGTGAATGATTGTTTTTATTATAAAAATCGAAAAAAGCACTGACTTGAGGTCAGGAGCTTTTACGCGCTTGTTCGAATGCTTACTATTAGATCAACACGAAATTTTGAACCTAGTTGCCTGTTGGAAATCTCCACCGGATTACGAAGTTTCAATCTGATCAAAAATTTTGAAAATTTTCAAATTTTCTTTTAATTTTCTCACAGCTGTGTATCCACACGAAATTTTGCTGTGAGTTGCGCGTTTGTATTCCGAAACTGTCCACGCAGTTTTAATCTGATGGAGTCAATACTTCATCAGATATCGGGGAATTAACCTCAAAATTTCAATTGGGCCTAACTCCGAAACTATCCAACCGATTCCACCCAGTAACGAACATATAATCGAGATATTTGGACTCCAAACCTAATCTGACAATTTCAAGTCGCTAAGTCTTTTCCTTGCAAAGTTAGAGCGCATACGGACGGACGGACAGAACTGAATTTGACCACAGATTCTTCTTAAGGGAGTTCAACCACTTGAACTTTTTTTTTTACGAACCTATTCTCCCGTTGTTGATTCCTCCTCAAAATCGACTCTAATCGATCTCTTTCAGCCTCATTGATTGCCTTCTTTCTCTCTTCTACCTGTTGCCGTCTTATTTCTTCCTTTATCCGCATCTCTTCTAGCCTTTGCCTACGTTCTTGTTCCTTCTGTTCTTTGAATCGTTGTGCTGCAAAAGCTTGTGCTTTAATTTCTTCCAGTTTTCTTTGTCTCTCCTCATTCTGCTTCTCTTTGACTATCTTTAATCTCACATCTTTGTCAACTGCAACAAATAAAAAAAGTTAGCCTTGCAAAAATTGTGGTGAACGGATTTATTCACCAATGAGGTAAACTTTCATACATAAAAATCAAAAAAATCACTGACGTGAGGTCAGGTACTTTTACACGCTTGTTTGAATTCTAACTATTAGATCAACACGAAATTTTGCACCTAGTTGCGTGTAGGTAATCTCCACCTGAATTCGAAGTTTCAATCTGATTCCATTTGTACTTCTTGAGATTTTGCGGATATAACGTTAAAATTCCAAATGACAACGAAATTTGCACATTTTTTCCCTTATATTTCCGAAAGTAAATATCGGATCGAATTAAAATTTGGAACATTGTTGTTAAATACTGACTCTGAGGTTGGTGATAAATTCCATTGAAATCTGATCAATATTTAAAAAAAAAAAAAAAATTTCATCAAAAATTTTGAAAATTTTCGAATGTATTTTTCTTTTTGATTCTTTAACAACTGGATCCACACGAAATTCTGCTTTGAGTTGCGCGTTGGTATTCCGAAACTGTCCACGAAGTTCCAATTCGATCGAGTCAATACTTCATGAGATATCGAGGAATTAACCTCAACATTTCAAATGGGCCTAACTCCGAAACTATCCAACCGATTCCACCCATTAACGAATTCAACCGAGATATTTGGACTACAAACCTAATCTGACAATTTCAAGTCGCTAAGTCTTTTCCTTAGAAAGTTAGAGCACACACGGGCGGATTCTTCTTCAGAGAGTTCAACCCAATCGTTCAAGACCATTTTCGGCTCAAAGTTGGAAAATTACAGAGATCGTGACGAAATGATAACGCGCTGTTCCCGAGAACAAGCGGGTAAAAAAGCAAGAAAACAAAACTGCTGTGATTTCAAGAGCAAACAGTACCTCGACTAATAAATTACAGTTTCATGGATTCCGGCAACACAGCCACATTCAAGTTTCGAAATCCCCTGTTAATATCTCAAGGTCAGGCACCTGCCCACGGTATGCATGCTTTAACGTTGCCAGTGGCCGCGAGAAATATTAGAAATGCGTGAGATTTAGAAGAACACGGGGTGTCGTTCTGCAGGCTTCACTGATTGTTTGAAAATTTGTTTTTCGGAATGCACTTAATCCTTTTGTGGCAATACGAAATGTTATTTATTTTTTCATTTTTCACTCTATATCAGTTCTTATTTTCCCAAAAATTCGTGTATATAAAAGATTGGCAACATTGTGTATTCCTACTATTCTTTTCAACTATTTACACCCAATTTTTTTTTTGAAAAACAAACTCTGGCCGCCAAAAGTCATCCCGTTTTATTCGAGTTCGCCCTTGAAAGAAAATGTGAAACACAACATCTTTGCGATGTTTTTTTGTCAAGAGCACGATCTGAAAGATATTGTCTCCAACTATTTCAAAAACAACGCCAACCGGTTTCGACCTTACTCCAAAGTATTCTTCAGGGCTCTGAAATGGACGATGGTAAATAAAAGTTAACGATACAAAAACAATCAATATGACACAATGACAATGTAAAACGTACTAACATCTATATTTAGGCATACAATAATATTCGAACTTTTGAATATTATTGTATGCCTAAATATAGAGTAATTAAGATAATAGATGTTAGTACGTTTTACATTTGTGTCATATTGATTGTTTTTGTATCGTTAACTTTTATTCACCATTGTCAATTTCAGAGCCCTGAAGAAGACTTCAGAATGAAGTCGAAACCGGTTGGCGTTGTTTTTGAAAGAGTGGTTTTGTTTGAAACCCAGACCTGCTTCCTCTGAAAAACTACTTTGAAAGTATATAATGTTAATTACATGAAAAAATCCTAGAATTCGCAATTGATTTTCTGCTTCACTTTTGGAGTTACGACAGAAATTCTTGTCACATTACTTCATACATTAGAAATTCATTGGATGGTATTGCAATTCTCATGACGCATCATCTGCGTCGACTCTGAGGCATAGTTATTTTATTTCCCGGTTATTCTCTGGTATGACTCTATGAGTGATACCAACCGAAGGTTAAAGGAATTGATTTTAATTGTCGATCAGCTGCTATTTATTAATCAAAACACAACAGTGACGTTTAACTCAAGTTCGATTCTATCGATAATAGTCCCATATTCAATAACGTGTTCTTCGATTAATCTTCGTATGTGCCACCTTAGACACAGCAATGTGAATTTTTGGGCGGGAGCAAACTAGCAAAGTCAGAAGGCTGTAACCGATTCAGGAGCCTCTTTCGATTTTGCATACTTAGGCTGAATCCTTATACATATTCAAGAAATTGTGTTATGTGTGCTAATCAGAAACAGTATCTCTTCGGATTTTCGGCCAATAAAAGTGGCATCAAGTTTGAACACCGCTTACAAAACGAATATTGTCTCAATGATAAACAGTATCGAGAGGATAATGATCTGCTTGAAAGTTGGTTCGAATTCATGATTGGGTAAAATCCACCCAAAAATTCAGCCATTAGAAATATTATTTTTTCGCAATTTAAGGAAATACATGTCCGATAGAGCTGAAATCTGAATCGTGAGAATCGAAACGTTATAAAAATGAAAACAAATTCCGAAAATTTATTTTTCGGAAACTATCCATACAATTTCAACGGAATGTGACACAAACTCAATATTAAACAAAAATATATGAAATTTCAGCTAGATCTGACAAATGCGATTGACATGATAATTGTTTAATTCGAAAAAAATATAGTGAAAAAATCAGAAAATTTCTCATATATTGGCAGAGAAAACCTTAAAAAGCACTGCCATGAAGGCGGCAGCTTTTGCGTGCAAATTCAATGGAGATAACCGCTTTGGCAACAAATTTGAACATGCGCGTAAAAGCTACTGCCTTCGTGGCAGTGCTTTTTTAGGTTTTTGTTGAGCTATTCTGAAAAAATCTTCGGTAACGAGGAAAAAACACGAAATTTTACATTATTTTTACAATACCTCCGAAACTTATTATAGTATCAAACTGAAATTCGGTACACAGCTGTGAAATAAAAAGTTCAAAGAATGACCAGATTTCGTTTGAAATAAATCTAATAGTTTTTGGAAAAAAAAATTTTCGAAATTTTTTTTTTAATTCACTGACGATTTGGCCGATTTTGCCCATTAACGAACTAAACTTCGCATTTTGAAATGCAATCAAACCTGAAATTTTCAAGTCGATAGAATTCTCCGTACGCTCGATTACGGCCGGCCGGACAGAATGGATTTTGACATCGAATTCGTCATCAGTAAGCCCAACCTAGTCGTTTGAGACCATTTCAGCCTCAAAATTCGAAAATTACAGGCATTTGGACAAAACGATAGCACGCTGTTCCCCTATAACATGCGTGCAAAATGCAAAAAACCTTGAAAAATTACAGTTCCAACAATAGTCATTATGCTGATTGACAGTTCTGACCTCTCTCTCTCAAAGTCCTTAATTTAGATTTAATTGTCACACACCCCGAGTAGATCCAATCAATAATAAACCAGACATAGGGACTATTCCCAGTGCTAATAACCCCAAGGATGTGTTCATCAAAATGGTTCGTTTCAATTTATTCAAGATCTCTGAATGAATTCGATTATTGAAGAATTCAAATAATAATTCGACATGAAGTTGGGTGCTTCAGTTTGCCTGATCAAATTCCTCTCGTTTACCGAGCCAGCTATTGTCATCGTCCGACGAAGCCTAACTTCACGATTAGAACGTTTTTGAGAGATTTTGAACGTATGATCCCCATGAAATTAAGGATGAACCTTTAAATCGTCAATTCTCAACCATTTACTAGATTTCAGTTCGATAAGATCTTTATTTAGGGAAAATTATTATTTCTCACGAAATGGGGGTTTTTCCTTTAAACGAAAATGCAGTAATTTTCATGAAAAACCTCCAGAACATTACCTTTCAAACATATAATTTCAATATTATATTTTAAAAAAAATGTTTGATCACCTAAAACTGAAAAATAAAAATGGGGATTTGCATTTAAAGGGATTTGTCTTGAGTGCACGATATGGCAACGTCGAATTCAGCTTTCTCGGAAAGAAAAGGACGTCAAATGTGTTTCTTTGCTTAGGACAACAGAGATGCTATACTTCGATCTGGTTAGAGTAGAAGACAACGACCAAGAAATAGAAAAAGAAGAGCACAGACTGTCATACTGTCTATTACTGACAAATTGCAAACGGAAATTGTTTGGTTATATTGACAAAGAACACTTGTGTACCACAGAATAGGAATAAATATTTCATTATTCTATAGTAGAAAAACCTATTCTACTGAACACCGTTGTCACTTCGTGCATGCCTCACAAATCCCAAACCCCAATTTTGAAATCTGATTTTGAATAGTTTCTGAAGGTAATTTGGGAAAATGATGAATCAAACCCATAATAATTATGTTCAAACTTGCATTTGCAGTAATAACCCAAATTCAGGAAAAACCCCCATTCAAATAATCATTCGACATGAAGTTGGGAGCTTCAGTTTGCCTGAACAAATTCCTCTCGTTCACCGAGCCAGCTATTGTGCTCGTCCGACGGAGCTTGACTTCCTGATAAAAACAATTTTGAGATGTTTTGAACGTAGATACCCATGAAATTTAGGATGAACCTTTTAATCGTCATTTTTCAACCACTAGATTTCAGTTTGACGAGATCTTTATTTAGGGAATATTATTATTTCCTCACGCAATTCTGTATGAACCTTCAAGCTGTCATTTTTTCAATCAAGTACTGAAATTCAATTTAAGCTTATCTGTATTTAATGGCAATATTGGGAAAATAAAATTTTGAATGGGTGTATCTACTGGATCATTAGGCAGATTTCACCCATCTAAGAATTTGGCCTTCGTAATTAAGGTTCAAACCTACTTTACAAATATCGAGTTTCTAAGTTGTTTCTTTCGGAAGTTATTGTGTTTACGATGAGCCGTAAGGCCAATCAAGTAAACACTCGATTGAAATTTTTCAATTCGAAGGTTCATACAGAATTCCGTGAGGATAATATGATGAGAAGATCTCGGAATACCTATATTTGAAAGAAAAGTGATTTTTTTTTCAAATTGTTCTAATGATACGATCATCACGAAATTTCGCACAAAGTTGTTCAGCATCATTTTCAAAGTTTCATCTCTATTGAATCAGTATTATTCGAGTTGCAAGGACATCGAAAAGAAACCACGAAATTTGGCCAATTTTTTCCCCAATATCTCCGATAATTAGATTCGTATCGAACTGAAATTTGGTACATTCCTGTGAAATATGGAGCTCAAAGTATATCCTGAATGTTTTTCCTGAATACGCCGAATATTTTCCGAAGAAAAAATTTTTTTTCGACAAAATTTTGCCAGAGGTTGTTCGTGATACTTCAAGTTCAAGTTTCAATACAATCGCTTCAGCAGTTCCTGGAATATTAGATAAATAACCTCAAAACATCAAATGGGCATAACTCCGAAACCATTTGGCCTATTTGGCCCATTAACGAACTCAACGGTCGCATCTTAAAATGCAACCTTCTCTCGAAGCTTCAGGTCGATAGAATCTTCCGTAAGCCTGTAATCAGGCATACGGCTGGATGTCAATTTTGACACCGGATTCGCCCTCAGTGAGTCCAACCTAGTTGTTTGAGACCATTTTCGGCTCAAACTCCAAAATTACAGACTCTTGGACAAAACTATAGCACGCTGTTCCCCAGAACATAAGCGCAACAAACCTTGTTTCTCGAATACAAATGAGCTGAATTTCTCATAAGACGTGAATTTTTGATGCTATGTCAATTTACGTCACGTCAATTATAGATAATTAACATCATAATCAGAAAAAAATGGCGAACGTTGCAGAGGTAGTTTCGCGGAATAGGTGTGTTCAGTAATTCACTCTAGTGCGATCGATAAGAAATGAAATACTCCCATTAGCCTACACATAATCCATCCCTAGAGCACAACCGAACTGACCTGAATATTTGGACAGATTTCAAAATAACCCAGCAATTTTTGCCGGGTTGTCTCAGATTTATGGAAATCACTGGATTAAATTTATTAATCCAGTGATTAATAAATTAATTTAATTATTAAATTTATTTATTTGTAAATAAATAAATAAATAAATAGGTCGTGAATTTAATCCAGTGATTTCAAAAACTAACAGAAGTATGAGTCATTTCATCCGAATAGTTGAACGTATACAGGATTTCTCAAACTTAATGAACAAATTCAATATTTCCGAAACTGAGAGTTCCTCGAAATCATAATCTGACAAGTCGATTTTGTTTCATACAAAGGCTCTTTTTGACATTCACATTTGTGACACAATCGATTAGAAATATAAAATTAAAAAAAAAAGTCCCCTTAGCTGTCGCTCAGGCAACTGTCAGACAACAGTAATTTCTGACAATGTGTATGAAAAATGACAATCTCTTTCGAAATGGGGTGTTTATACAGTGCGCGTCAAAATTATTGAACAAATTCATTTTCTCAGAAGAAAAATATTTGGCAACAAAATCCTGAAACAGGTCAATTTTTGTTTCACATTTATCAAATTTATATGCATTTTTGAAGGATTTTTGTTGCACCCTGTGCCATCCCCATCAACCCTCTAAAATTTTTGAATAGGGATAGTAGGTCATGTGGTACTTTTTTGGCAAGGCCTTTGTATTTTCTTCACAGGCGTGCAGAAATTTTCAAGAGAAAAGTTTTTTTTTGAAAAACTAGTTAGTTCAAAAAGGTTTTCAGTATGTGCACTTTGTCATGGCTCATTTACTTTGTGATGATGATACCTGATGAAATTTGTCACCGAATGAAAGTCGACCATTACAGTTTTGTTCGTGCACAACTGTCAACCCTACGAACCCTTTAATGGAGAAAAAAAAATGTTCAAGTGAGGGGGTTGAAAGTTGTGCTGAACAAAACTGTAATGGTAGACTGACATTCGGTGACAAATTTCATCAGGTACCATCGTCTCGAAGTAAATGAGCCATGACAAAGTGCACATACTGAAAAACCTCTTTGAACTAACTAATTTTTTTTTTTTTTAATTTTCTTGGAACTTTCTGCACGCCTGTGAAGAAGATACAAAGACCTTGCCAAAAAAGTACCCCATGACCCACTTTCCCTATTCAAAAAATTTAGAGGGTTGATGGGGATGGCACAGAGTGCAACAAAAATCCTTCAAAAATGCATAAAAATCTGGTAAAAGTGAAACAAAAATTGACCTGTTGTTGGATTCCGTTGCCAAATATTTTTCTTCTGAGAAAATTAATTTGTTCCATGATTTTGACGCGCACTGTGCATCTTGAATAACGATTACGTCACAAATACGGGTCGTATTGCAAAAAAAGCTTTCGTTTGAAACAAAATCGACGTGTCTGAGGATTTTCTCGAAAATCTCTCGAATTCAGCGATAATGAATGTATTTCTTATTTTTCGAGAGCACTGTATATACAAGAAATATCCTTATACCCTCTGATAGTAAGTCATTATTATAATATGACAATGCACGCTTTCGTGCAAAATTTCATGATGAGCATGTTATTAGAAACATTTCAAAAAGTATTAGAATTCTTGTTTTGCCCCCCAATTTCAACTTGAGTGTTGGGGAATTTCTCTATTGTTGCCCACATTCTAACTGAAAACGACAGAGAAAAAATTATTTTGATATCCGAAGCCCAAAATAATTTCCGACCGAAAGATTTGAATACAATAAATTTTTAGTCTGTCAAACACGGATGAGTAATAATTAATATTTTTACCTTCGTTGTTGGAAAAAAGTAAATTAATAACAGAAGCCAACAACTTTTCCAGAACTGAACTAATCCACGTTCCTCGAAAACACAGAACAAAAACTAACGGAAAAAATTCTAGGATCACTGACCAAAAACTGCCGTTCCACGAATAAATTCAATCCGAGCAAAAGATGGAAACAGTAAACTGGCGATGAACGCGAACCGAAACTGAAGTGAAGAAAAAAAAAGCAGAATATATTTTCTAACCATTCGTAACGTTCATTACCCAGAAATAAGTAACATTATCCGTTGGAACTAAACAAACCGAATTTCAAATTAAATAATGATCTCTCGCATCGAATTTCTTTTACCTTGTTTCCATCGAATTTTAATAAGCTCGAATAATTATCGAATCGTGCGATAAGAAGAACACATCAACATGTAGAGCCGGCCATCTAGACTAGAACTGACAATGAGCTGAAGAAAGCACGAAGAATGCCGTTGGAAAAATTCACTTTCACGGGTATACTGGAGCAAATCGGGAATCTTTAACGGTCTCTTCCAAGTAAAGGGTTTTCCAATAAGAGGTGTTATTTTGAATAGCCCGCTATTTCGGTAGATGTCACTTTTGAAGCTGTCATTATTTGGTCATTTGACAAGTAGAAACCACGCCATTAATAAAAATGGAACGATACATGCTTCAACAACGCATTGAAATTATTAAAATTCACTATAAGAATGGTGAAAATTTGGCAGAGACGGTTCGAAAAAGTCGAACTTTCTTGGGTCGTCGTGAAGCACCTTGTCGGAACGCAATAAAGAAATTGGTGGAAAAATTCGAGCTGTTGGGACGAGCCGAAAGTGTTGAAGAAAACCCAGGTTTGTCCATTCCTCGTCGTTTTTTGGAATTAGGTATTCCACAAACGTCATTACACCGTATTTTGCATAAAGATTTGGGTCTTAAGGCTTATAAAGTTCAGTTAACACAAGAACTCAAGCCAGCCGATCATCAACAACGTCGTGTCTTTGCTGATTGGGTCGTTGAAATGCATGAAAATGATGCGGAATTCTATCGAAAAATCATCTTGAGTGATGAGGCCCATTTCCACCTCGGTGGCTTCGTCAACAAGCAAAATTGTCGCATCTGGGGCTCGGAAAACCCGAGAGTTGAAAAGCCTCTCTATCCTCAACGTGTGACTGTTTGGTGAGGTTTATGGTCCGGCAGTCATTGGAGCTTACTTTTTCGAAAATGTTGCTGGAGCAACAGTTACGGTGAATGGATTGCGCTATCGAGAGATGATTAATGATTTTTATGGCCAGAATTGGATGGTATTGATCTGGACAACGTTTACTCTCAACAAGACGGCGCTACGTGCCACACAAGCAACGAAACCATTGATCTATTGCGAGAAGAGTTTCCGGACCGTGTTATCTCTCGAAGAGGTGATCACAATTGGCCACCGAGATCTTGTGATTTAACACCTTGTGACTTCTTCCTTTGGGGCCACGTGAAAGAGAAGGTCTACGCCAATAGTCCAGCGTCGATTCAAGACCTCAAAGATGGAATTCGTGAGGCTATCGAGGACATAGGGCAGCCACTTTGCGATTTGGTTATGGAAAATTCCATTAAAAGGATATGGTCCTGTAAGCGTGGTCGTGGTGGTCATTTGCCTGATGTTATTTTCCACTACTAACGGCATAGCTTCTTCTTTATAATGAAATAAACATCCGATCAGTTATATTGAAAAGTGGCATTTTTTTTTAATATCAAAATAACACCTCTTATTGGAAAACCCTTTACAAGGGAAAAGAAATGGTTATTTAAACCAAATGGCAATTCCGAAATACCGATCGGAAAAAAAATTCAACTCTTCAATATAAAATAAATAACACCTATCAACAAGTCGATTAACAAACTACTTCTCTGAAGAAAACTATCTGGCACTATACAGGGTGGTCCGTGTAGCGACGTCAATGAATTTTTTTTATATTCCTCACACATATAGGGTATCCAAAAAATACAGCATGTATGTTACGCAATTTTTTTGTGGTTACGAGTTATAATTTTTTTTTGTGTTTCAAAAATTCATATCTTTTTGCGCGCATGTTCTAGGGAAACATGCGTGATGAATCTGAATGTTTGTAATTTTCGAGTTTTGAATCCGGTGTCAAAATCGATTCTGTCCGGCTGGCCGGCCGTCACCACGATTACAGGCGTACGGAAGATTCTATCCACTTGAAAATTTCAGGGCTGGTTGCATTTCAAAACGCGAAGGTTTGTTTCGTTAATGGGGCAAATCGGTCGAATGGTTTCGGGGTTATGGTAATTCGAAATTTTGAGAATAATTTCCTGATATTATATATAATTACTCATGCGATTGAATTGAAACTTGACAGTTGGTTGGAGCATAACAAGGCACGAATTTTACCAGAATTTCGTTAAAATCACACTGACAGTAAATTTTGAGAGGATTTTTTTCTTAAACTTCTTAAAAAAAATGTTTTCGGAAACTATTCATTGAATCCGAAAAAAACTTCCGTTCATACTTTGGGCATCATATTTTACAGCAGTGCACTAAATTTCATTTTGGTACGACCATAATTTCAGGAGATAGTGGGAAAAAATATATAAAATTTCGTGGTTTTCTTTTCGATATCGTTTTTTTCGGAATAACTCAAAAAATACTGATTCAATCAAAATGAAACTTGGCAGCTAGTTTGAAAATGCTGGTGGGCAACTTTTGCGGAATTTGGTGATGGATCGTGTCGTCAGAACAATTTGAAAAAAAAAATTCAAATTTTTTTTCAAATATTCAACATTCCATGATCTTCTGATCATATTGTCCTCATGATATTCTGTATAAACCTTGCAACTTTCTTTTTCGGATAAAATACTGGATTTCGATTCGATCCAATCTTAATTTTTGTAAATATTGGAAAAATAAAATTTTGACTGGCTATATTTACGGGATCATTGGGCGGATTATAACCATTCACGAATTCGGGCTTCGTAATTAAGGTCTTAACCTACAAATATCGACTTTCTGAGCTGTTTCTTTCGGAATTTATTGTGTTTACGGTCGATCATTAGGCCGACCATTAACACAATAACTTCCGAAAGAAACGACTAAGAAATTCGATATTCGTAGAGTAGGTTTGGGGCTTAATTACGAAGGTCGAATCCGCGAATGGGTAAAATCCGCCCAATAAATCCGTAGTTGTACCCATCAAAATATTATATTTCCAATATTTCCAGAAATACAGATTAGATCGAATTGAATTCCAGTATTTTATCGAAAAAACCTAGAACAGCACTGACGTGAAGTCAGCAGCTTTTGCGCGCAGGTTCAAAGGATATCATCAAAAGTGAACATGCGCGCAAAAGCTGCTGACTTAATAAATAATATACAGACATAAGGGCAAAATGATAACGCTCGTGTTTCCTAGACAAAGCGCATATAAGAATGAAAAAAATATGAAGAAATTCATAAATAATATACGTTTAAAGAAAGAGTTAATTATATATCAAACATTGGTATGAAAATTAAAATCAATTATTTTCGTTATTATTTACATCAGAGACCAACGTTATATTATTCAGAATTGTGAGAATTACGGTAACAAAAGATTTTTATCAAATCCAAATGAAGATTTTTTTAATAAAAATGAATTTTTTTTTTTCAATTCAGGAATGGAAAAAACACGGTCCCTTCATTAGTAATTGTATTAAATCCTGATGAGAGCTACATAATCCAACCGTTAATTTTGAATATTGCCCAAATACAGTCTTCATAAAAACCTACTTATTGATAACAGTATCATTTAATTTTAATTATTATTATTCCAAATAATAAATTTTCTCGTCGATCTTGTTTTATCTCAGAAACTACGGTAAATATTTCGATAGGGTTATCACTGATTTACGAGGAAGTTTTATTAACATTTTGATCAACATCCCGGCACTGACACCACCCGAAGCTGCTTGCTTGCTTATTTCCAACGTTGTGATCATACGATTCTCACGAAATGTTGCATGAGCATTCGAGTTGTCATTAAAAAACTTACTGCAGAGTTTGAATTCGGTCAGATCGGTAATTTCGGAATTTACGTCAACTAATTCAGATGGTTGTATCTTCGTAATTATTTGTCAATGCGGTATACAGGGAGTCCTGGCAGTCGAAACAAAAACCTAATAATAGAGGTGGTATTCTCCTTACCCCTCCAGGGGTTCATTTATTTTTGATAGATATTGGGGGTGAAAACCCCAAAAAAACCTACAAAATGATGCCAAATTCTCCCAAAACAAGCTTACATCGATAACTATTAGTGGAGTAGGTGGGGACCTCAATTACCAAGCCGAATTCTTGAATGGGTAAAATCCACCCTATGATTCCGTCCAATATTTCCTTAGATATAGCCAGAATTGAAACTAGTGTTTGGTTGAAGATAATGTTCATGCATAATTTCGTGAGGATGATAGGATTGAAATATCTGCGTTAACGGGGTTGACACCTGGATGGGTGACCACAAGGCTTACCAATTCGAACCAGAGCAGCTTTTGACTTCAAGTGAGTGCAGTTTTAAAATTCAATCTTATGATTTTCTGAAAATGGACCTATTTGATTCTCAAGTCAAGAATAATTTTAGCGTATACAAGAAAAAAAATTCTGAGAATATATTATCGGGTGAAGTTCAAGGTGAAAACGAAAGTTAACCAGGTAATTTTACCTAACAAAAGATACATTCTCGAATATATCGTAATCGACCATTACGGAAGTAATGAAGTGCGACAAAGATGTAAGTATTTTCGAAGGAATTCCGTTTTCTAAGTTCTTACAACACAATTAGAACATTTTTTCGGGTTTCACGTAATTGTTGATACCAAACAGAACTGTGGCGAATCTAGAGAGATAATTGACTCAATTATCTCTGACCAGAAGCATTCCACGCAATGTAAAAACACATCAAAACATGACACATGGAAATTCACCTCGGAGTCATATCGCTTACTAATTTTTATCACCAACAACGCGAAATAGTTACACGTTTTTCTTGATAAAATGAATCATGCTAACAAAAACAGTCATGAGATAAACTCCTCAATTCATTTTTTTCCAACACTCACCCACACGATTCCTCAAAAACTGACTGACACCGAGCACTTTTTTCAGATCCCTACTGCTCACATTCTCGGACGACAAAGTGCTCACCAAAATGGCCCTAAGTTCAATCAGGGAGTCACCCATTGGTCGAAAAAAATGTAGATCATATTCGATAGGAAATCCTCAATAACAAGACATTTCGTAAGAGCGAATTCCACGGCAACCTGCGCACATTTTAACGTAACACACGACCATGGCCATTTAAAGTGTTTTAAACGTGTTGACAAAGAAATAATAATCGCTGTCTATAGGTGTTGCGCTGATACAGAACACGGATAATATTGAAGATCACATCGCACGACGGTTCAACGCAGACTGGACTGTGAATTTTATTTATGTTACTGACTACAAACAACCGCATCGAACTTGCTCCTTCGAAATTTTACGTCACACCTTATCTACGCCTATGGAATCTGTGTATACAGCGTGTCGCAAACATGTTAGTGATAAACTCGAGATTGCTCCAGACGAACATCTAACTGAATTAGTCATCTGATAAATACACAAGAAATAACATCGGTTCGAACAACAATTATTGAAAGAAACTTTATATCAAGAAATGGATTCCAAGCAATTGATCTCACGATTCTTTGATTGATCAAAATTAAATTTTCAAAATTTGTTCTTTACATTCAAGAAATAAAATTATTTTATGATTTGTATTTTTCAGAAATAAAATCATTTTGTAATTCATTACGAGTTTTTCTGGGACAATAAAATCTATCAAACAACAAATATTGATTCGAGAAATTGATTCCAAGCAGTCAATCTCACGATTCTTCGATTGATTGGAATTTAATTTTCAAAATTTGTTCTTTACACTCAAGAAATAGAATTATTTTATAATTTGTATATTTTAGAAATAAAATTATTTTGTAATTAATTAGGAGTTTTTCTTGGACAATAAAATCTATCAAACAACAAATATTGATGGAAACTTTGATTCGAGAAATTGATTCCAAGCAATTAATCTCACGATTCTTTGATTGACCAAAATTAAATTTTCAAAATTTGTTCTTACACTCTAGAAATAGAATTATTTTATAACTTGTATATTTTAGAAATAAAATTATTTTTGTAATTCATTACGAGTTTCTCTGGGACAATAAAATCTATCAAACAACAAATATTGATAGAAACTTTGATTCGAGAAATTGATTCCAAGCAATCAATCTCACGATTCTTCGGGGTGTTTCATTTACGTTTTATTCGACTTAGAATGTGAAATATCATCCTATTTACTAGGAGCATAAAATGATAACCAATGGGGGTTTTTCCTTTAAACGAAAATGCAGTAATTTTCATGAAAAACTTTCAGAATATCACATTTCAAACATATAATTTCAATATTATATTTTTAAAAAAATGTTTGATCACCTAAAACTGAAAAATAAAAATGGGGATTTGCATTTAAAGGGATTTGTCATGAGTTCACGATATGTCAACGTCGAATTCAGTCTTCTCGGAAAGAAAAGGAAGTCAAATGTGTTACTTTGCTTAGGAAAACAGAGATAGCTATACTTTGATCTGGTTAGAGTAGAAGACAACGACCAAGGAATAGAAAAAGAAGAGACAGACTGTCATACTGTCATATTACTGATAAATCGCAAACGGAAATTGTTTGGTTATGTTGACAACGAACACGTGTGTACCACAGAATAGAAATAAATATTTCATTATTCTATAGCAGAAAAGCTATTCTACTAAACACCGTTGTCACTTCGTGCATGCCTGGCAAATCCCAAACCCCAATTTTGAAACCTGATTTTGAAAATTCAGGAAAAACCCCCATTCCAGAGAGACAATACAAGGGGAGAAATTTTTTTTTTTTTAAATTCTAGAAGAGCGCTGACGTGAGGTCATGAGATTTTGCGCCCTTGTACAAATTCTAACTATTATATCAACACAAAATTTTGCACCTAGTTGCGCCTCTGCAGTTTTTACGATATAACTGCAGAACCGTTGGGCGGATTTTTCCCATTACCGGGATCAATTGAAATATTTAGGAACGGAAGCTCCCCTGAAGATTTCGGGACTCTCAAGAGTTTTCCTTCGAATGTTGAAGCACACACGAAGGGACGACATACGGACAGAATGTAATTTGACCACATATTCTCCATCGTCCAATCTGGATAGTTTGAGAATATTTTCACTGAAAATTCGAATATTACAGATATTTGAGATTAATGATTTCCCTAGAACAAGCGCGTAAAACTCAATTCTAATAGGAGTCGAAAAAAACTAGTTTGTACTGAATCAAAAAAAAAAAATTAATTGCTATTTAATTAACATTCAGCTTTATTCCATAAACCTATCAAATTATGAGACGATGAAAATGTATTATGAACGGTTTCATCGTCCAATAACGTCATCATACCTAGAAATTCAATGAAAACACCGAGAATATTGCATTCACAACTTTTGCCAAGGCATAGAGCATGCCAACTAGGCCATCAATTCACGCTTGGTTCAAAATTTTGAAGGTCGATACGAAATATGTAGATCAAATTCAATGCAATACGAGAAGCAGTAATTAAAAATTTTCAGAGAAGCACTGAGTGAGGTCAGGAGCTTTTACGAGCTTTTTCGAATTTTAACTATTAGATCAACACGAAATTTTGCACCTAGTTGCGTGTTGGTAATCTCCACCTGATTACGGAGTTTCAATCAATTGTATTTGTTCTTCTTAAGATATT
Organism: Myrrha octodecimguttata; assembly: GCA_958510865.1. NCBI lineage: Eukaryota > Metazoa > Arthropoda > Insecta > Coleoptera > Coccinellidae > Myrrha > Myrrha octodecimguttata. The sequence continues at coordinate 31,320,548 of OY294065.1, read as the reverse complement.
GCGGAAATAACGTTAGAATTCCAAATAACAACGAAATTTGGCACATTTTTTTCCTTATATCTCCGAAAGTAAATATCGGACCGAATTGAAATTTGGAACACTGTTCTTGAAGACTGACTCTAGGGTTTGTGCAAAATTCCATTGAAATCTCATCAATATTTCCAAAGAAAAAAAAATTTCGTCAAAAATTTTAAAAATTTTCGAATAATTTTTTTTAAATTTCCCAACAACTGGATCCTCACGAAATTTTGCTCTATGTTGCGCGTCGGTATTCCAAAACTGTCCACAAAGTTTCAATTTGATCGAGTCAATACTTCTTGAGATATCGAGGAATTAACCTCAAAGTTTCAAACGGGCCTAACTCCGAAACTATCTAACCGATGCCACCCATTAACGAACTCAACCGAGATATTTGGACTACAAACCCAATTTGATAATTTCAAGTCGCTAAGCCTTTTCCTTCGAAAGTTAGAGCACATGCAGTCCGACGGCCGCACGGACGGACAGAATTGAATTTGACCACGGATTCTTCTTCAGGGAGTTCAACCCAATCGTTTAAGACCATTTTTGGATAAATATTCTACAATTACAGATGTCGTGACGAGATGATAACTTTCTATGAACATCGTGTCTCCAAGTCGATCCTTTTGGAAATTATTTTGTGTCGTCCTGACATCCGATCCTTACACAATGACTTTCGTAAGAAACAACAAAGAATTTCGATATTTTCAGAACAGATTTGAAGCCAAGCAAGAAAGATCAAATTCGTGAATTGGTAAAATCCACTGAATGATTACGATAATATCATAAGGACATCGCGAAGTCGTTCCCTCAGCTGAATGAGAAAAATATTTACTTACATCACGATGAAATTTTGCATGAACTTCCAAGCTGTGTTTTGGAAGCTCATGGAAAATTAAAATTTCGAAGGGATATTTCTACGGAATAATCGGGCGGATTTTACCCATTAACGAATTCGATGCCCTTTATCAAATCTCGAACGTACTCCTGCAAATATCGAGCCTTTAAGTAGTTCCTATCGGAAGTTATTGTTCTAACGGCCGGCCAAACGGCCCATCTCAGCTAAAAAATTATTTCTCCGAGCACAAGCTACGGAAAGACCAACAATAAAAATCACAACCACAACCAGGATTCGCAATTTGCTCTTATGTTGTTTACAAAGTGTTAAAAGTTCAAATAGCTTAGAAACAAATTTGTAGGTATATAGGGCAGTTTACCATTTCTGTACGTGATAAATTGCTTTCATTCGTCAAAATCCATGCCAGCTATTTTACCATACTTTTGATCTTTAATTGCCACTCCAGTCCATTGTTCGATGCATTACCATGCATCAATAGTTTGCAAAGTGTGACTTATAAGGTTCGACATGTATCCTACGTTCTAAATTACTGTTATTGAGACCTAACAGTAGCCAATTATTGATTTCTGAATCTCAGGCAACTCGGAGATAACTTTGGAAAGAACAGCGTGCTATCGTTTGCAATATGATCAGAATGGGGGTTTTCCCTTTGAACGAAAATGCAGTAATTTTCATGAAAAACCTTTAGAACATCACATTTCAAACATATAATTTCAATATTATATTTTTAAGAAATTGTTTGATCACCCAAAACTGAAAAATAAAAATGGGGATTCGACATTTAAAGGGATTTGTCTTGAGTGCACAATATGGAAACGTCGAATTTAGCTTTCTCGGAAAGAAAAGGACGTCAAATGTGTTACTCTGCTTAGGAAAACAGAGATAGCTATACTTCGATCTGGTTAGAGTATAAGACAACGACCAAGGAATAGACAAACAGGAGCACAGACTGTCATACTGTCATATTACTGACAAATCGCAAACGGAAATTGTTTGGCTATATTGACAAAGAACATGTGTGTACCACAGAATAGGAAGAAATATTTCATTATTCTATAGCAGAAAAAGCTATTCTACCTAACACCGTTGTCCCTTGGTGCATGCCTGGCAAGTCCCAAACCTCAATTTTGAATTCGGATTTTGAATACTTTCAGAAGGTAATTTGGGAAAATGATGAATCAAACACATAATAATTATGTTAGGAAAAACCCCCATTCGCCGACTAGGTTCGTTAAAAGGTCAAATAGGCCAAATGTCATCCTGACATAATATATTTCACAAGTTTTTCAATTTATTCCCGATATTTTGTTAGATTTCTAGTGTAAAATATCCAAATATGGATCTATGGGAGATGATTCCCCAATCTAAGGGGCATGCAGCGTTCTTCGTTTATCTGAGGATCTGAAATATCATCGCTTGGAGGACCGGATCTGGTCTAAAGACTCTCCCGGTCAGATGTCGCGTCTGCGATGTAGATGTTTTGATTGATTGGATGATTAGCTCTGATCAAGGTGCAATGTTTGTTGATTTATCGACAGATAGTCGTCCTTGCGTTTATGTTAGATTATCAAGTATGGTTAAGTTTTCTAGTATACCATTTGTAATCAGGAATATTCTGTCTATTCTAATTTTGGCAGGCTGTTTTTCATTTCCTGTATATCGCAGATTGACTTCAGATATACCGTTTGAGGGCGTAACCTTTGTACAATATTTGACCAAATATAAATTCCAATGGAACCTAGCACAACAATAACTTCAACTATTCTGAGTGACGAATATTGGAAAAAGGGGCAGAATATCTCGAAAACCGTTGACATTTTAGAAGGAAAGATATGCACAAAGTATCTTATATTTTTATGTAGAAACTGAAAGAGTGATTGAAAATACAGAATGCCAGTTGAAAAACAATGTTGGGACCCGGCCAAGCAAAATGGAGCACCCTGTGTGACCGAAACATTTTCATTCTGACGAGCTCGAGGTGATACTATGAAAAATACCTTTCTATATGTTTCCGCGCCACTGTTGTGGGACCCAGTTAGGTGAAACCAAAAAAAATCTACTTGAAAGATAATGTTCAGAAGGATACCGTTGAACTTTGGGTTCTACAATGGGTACTTTTGTTTTATCTGCAAGTTGTATCGAAAAAATCCACACTATAAGGAGTGTTCGACAATGGACATGATTTAACGGAAAATTATCTGGTTCAATATTCGAATAATTTTCGATTTTCCAACCAACATGTTAATCTTATGAATATTATGAATTCAAATGGACCAAACCTATGTTGAAAGAATCTTTGGAATCCCAAGAATTCATATGTACAAACATTAATTATGGAAAGATCCATGCGCTACACTTAAAATAGCGCATGCCACGAATTTTCCGGTGTCATTGGAACACAAAAAGCGCAGTCAAATACACGTCAATAACGATCTTTTAAATCCAAAAATGCTCACAAAACTCAAAATAAAGAAAACTAACAAATATCCCCAAAAGCTCGGAATCACATAAATAACACTTAAGAGAAATAAAACAATATTCACCATCAAAAAATATATCTTCCATGGATCCAACGAATTCGCAAAGAAAGTAAAAGAACGTGTCACACAAAAAAACAAAAAAGAGAACGAAATTAACGTCGATTCGTATACCGTTGAACTTAGGATTCTACAATCGGTAATTTTGTTTTATCTGCAAGTTGGATCGAAAAAATAAACACACTAAGCAGAGTTCAACAATAGACATGATTAAACGGAAAATTATCTGGTTCAATCTACGAAAAACCATCGATTTTCCAACCAACATGTTAATCTGGATATGATAATTCCGAACAATGATTATGAATTCAAAGGGACCAAATCTATGTTGAAAGAATCTTTGGAATCCCAAGAATTCATATGTACAAACATTTATTATAAAAAGCTCCATGCGCTACACTTAAAATAGCGCATGCCACGAATTTTCCGATGTCATTGTAACACAAAAAGCGCAGACCTCTCAAATACAAGACAATAACGATCGTTTAAATCCAAATATGCTCACAAAACTCAAAATAAAAAAACGAAACTCACGAACAAATATCCCGAAAAGCTCGAAATCACATAAATAACACTTAAGAAAAATAAAACAATATTCACCATCGAAAAATATATCTTCCATGGATCCAACGAATTCGCAAAGACGGTAAAAGAACGTGTCACACAAAAAAACACAAAAGAGAACGAAATTAACTTCGATTCGCAATTCAGAAAGTCACTATTTGAATTATTCGACATCCACACGGAATGCTGAATCACTAAAACTTCAACGTGCTCAGTTCGTACGCTGCAAGAAGCGGTAGACTGACTTTAAATTTAGAAAGCCATGGATTCTGAGTAAAGGATAAAACATGCACAACAAAACTGAAATATTCCGAATATATCTGATAGGACGGTGCGATATGTGTTCTATTGAAAAGACAAGGAGATTAAAGCTAACAATACGGGCAGGCTCGAACTAAAATCCGAACGAAAAATTGACAGTGTGTGTGGAAGATGTAACCGAAGGGTTCACATATCCGGCATTTTATTGTTCCGGCAAATGTGCTACGAGAATAGATTTTTATTCGAAGCAGATCCTTTGCACCGTCGAAACTATTATCGATTTTGGTTTATTGTTTGATAAAATCAAATGATAAACCTTAGTGATAGACGAAAAAAAAATTACCCCCCCCCCCCCCCTGAAAATTTCACGGTTTACATTTTGAAGTGTGTAGATTTGAATTAACTAATAAAAAAAACGCTGCAAATTTTACACAAGTGTTTATTATTTTCTCAGTTAAATGACCCAATACCATTGATTTTATAAATGAAAAAATATATTATTCATACCTCATTGGTTTTTCACCATTTCAACAATATTTACAGCGTTTTTCTCTATAACTCAGGGACCACTGGTCGGAAATCATCCGGGTGAAAATTGTTAGGTTGAGTTATGCAACAGTAATCAACTTTGAGAGTTTCATGAAAATTCGATGGCAAGTTTTCGAGAAATATTTTTTTTTGATTTTATCAAATAATAAACCAAAATCCGTCTGTTGTCCGGGGTTTTTCTCTGAAAGTACTGAACCAGAAAAAAAAAAAGGATCGTGTGTGGCTCTAGATTGATCCTGCAAGCTTTTCAGCAGGATGGGTGTACCCTAAGGGCTCAAAACTGGGGGTAGGAGGAAAACAAATTATTTCTCGAAAACTTTCCACCGAATTTTCATGAACTCTCAACGTTGATTACTGTTGCATAACTCAAACTAAAAATGTTCACCCGGATGATTTCCTACCAGTGGTCCCTGAAGTATAAAGAAAACCCCGCCTTTTACTCTACCTCTTCGGTAGTGTTGAAATGAGTAAAAATTTTTAAAGAAGTGAAACGGCTGTGGCACGTCACTTCTCGTTCAAAATATTATGTTAGATTATGCTACTCAATTAGCGTTCTGCATGTGGAAATGTTATTCTATTATACAAAAGTATTTATTGAGATTTCAATGTTTCACATGAATTTTTTCATGAAATTGGTTTTTGTGTTTTGAAAAACCAATAAGTTATGAATAATATATAAGTTTTATTTAAGATATCAATAGTATTGGGTTATTCAAGTGAGAAAATAATAAACCCTTGTTTAAACTTTTCAGCGTTTTTTATGTCCTAGTGTAGGGAAAAGGTGTACAAGATGGCATACATTTTACAAAACTTAAAACATTTTATGAAAAAATGGTCTTTTTCGAACCATTGTAAAACTAAAACTATACTTCAAACGAGATATTTGCGAATTAAAACAAAATATGGACTCCTAGATTGAAAAAATAAAATGAGGAGAATAAATTCAAAGTGACACATTATTTTTCTTCAGTCTGTACATAGACGAGCAAATTTCTGCGAAATCTTGTGGAGATAGTAGTATTAGTAAATTAATACAAAATTCGTATAAATATTTTCCCAAAAATTTTTTTCAGACACTATTAATCATGTTTGAAAAAAAAATAGCTCAGTCTTTGAATTTGATATTTAACATCAGTGTACCAAACACCCTGTATATTCGTACCAAACTATCAACAAAACCTACAGGAATGCCCGATATCATTTTAGGCCATCTTAATTCAACAAATGAATTTAAATTCGATATGAGACCGATATATGTCCGAAAACAATGAAAACAATTCGAATATCAACATAAACTTCAATTTTTTTGAGTACTGCCCTGTGCACAGAGATAATATTGTTAATCTAGAAATCCAAAGATTAAGTGACATCACAACTCAAGTTAACCGGCATTTCAAACAACAATAAATGATAGTTTATATTTATTCTATGATAATATACGGCAAATTTACAATCATTAAAACGTCCTCAGTCCACCTGTTACCAACTGGCAATCGGCAAAAAAGGCATGACTAGATCAAGGTCGGATCTAAAGTTTATGCCCCCCAAGTTTTGTCGAAACTATTTATACTTATGTGATTCTTATTGTGATGAGAAGTGCCTATAAATTTTGGAAAGAGGTTTTCACATCACATTCACCATTTGAAGCTGATTAAAATCAATTTTTGCTAGTATTTTCCATCGACAGAATCCACCAAATTTTAATTTGACCGACAAAATCTCTGAACCGTAAAAGAAACAGATAATTATAATTATGGTTGCTAGAATGTTGGGTTTAAATTTGTCATGAAGCATTTTATCACATGGATAATGTCAAGCATTTTCACGTAGGAACTAACAAATATACAGTGCGCGTCAAAATTATGGAACAAATTCATTTTCTCAGAAGAAAAATACTTGGCAACGAAATCCTGAAAGAGGTCAATTTTTGTTTCACTTTCACCAAATTTATATGCATTTTTGAAGGATTTTTGTTGCATCCTGTGCCATCCCCATCAACCCTCTAAATTTTTTGAATAGGGAAAGTAGGTCATGTGGTACTATTTTGGCAAGGTCTCTGTATCTCCTTTACAGGCGTGCAGAAATTTTCAAGAAAAAAAATTTTTTTTTTTGAAAAATTAGTTGGTTCAAAGAGGTTTTCAGTATGTGCACTTTGTCATGGCTCATTTACTTTGAGACGATGGTACCTGATGAAATTTGTCACCGAATGAAAGTCGACCATTACAGTTTTGTAAAGTGAAAATTTTTTTTTCTCCATTAAAGGGTTCGTAGGGGTTGTAAGTTGTGCATGAACAAAATTGTAATGGTAGACTTTCAGTCGGTGACAAATTTCATCAGGTACCATCGTCTCAAAGTAAATGAGCCATGACAAAGTGCACATACTGAAAACCTCTTTGGAGTAACTAATTTTTTTTTAAAAATTTGTTTCTTGAAAATCTCAAAAATCCTTCGAGAATGCATAAAAATTTGGTAAAAGTGAAAAAAAATTACCTGTTTCAGGATTGCGTTGCGTTTTTCTTCTGAGATAATGAATTTATTCCGTAATTTTTACGCACACTGTATATGTAATATCGATTGGAGATTATTTAGGAGCAAACAATACCACGTATATAACGGGGTGGCTCCAAAAGTTTCAAGAAAAATAAAAAATAATACCCGAATGTTTGCCTGAAATTTTCAGTGTAGCAAGATAAATATCCACTTTTTTCCTGAACAGTGACGTCTTACACAGAAATTTTATGATAAAAAAATGCAACGGAATTTGCGTAATAAGGAAGCGTCTCCTTCTGTTCCAGATACTGATGAATAGATTGACAATTCTCTGTAGTCAACTTAAGTAATCATTTCCAATTGACGTAGAGCTTTGTATCAAAAGCTTAATATAAAGAATACAGGGAAACTTATACCTGGTGATTCTTTAAAAAGTTCACCAGTTGAACGAACAAATTCCTTGGAATTCCAAATAAATTTCAATATAAGCGAAGAACAAAAAATGGGAAGAATCCATTTCAAATATTTTCAATTTCTGAAACTATCAGGTAGATTTTTTTGAAATTTGGCACAAACCTTCGGACAGAGATTTTACAACTTAGTACCAGATCTCAGCTCGATCTGATATGTATTCTCAGAAATATTGGAAACATAATACTCATTTTAAATAGATATCTGCGATTATCTTTGGGTGGATTGCACCCATTCTTGAAGACGAACTTCGTAATCGAGCATGGATATGTTTACGATCGGCCATTAGGTCGACCTTTAAGCGCTATCTATAGAGTGAGTTTTGGAGTTTAATTACGGAGGTCGAATTCGTGAATGGGTGGAATCCGCGTGACGATTCCGTATACAGGGTGACCCATTTTAACTTAGGCAGCCAAATAACTCGAAAAATAAGCACACTACGAAAAAATGTTTAGAATCAAAATTTCGTCATTTCGAGGGGGACGTACAATGACGTTAAAATGAGCCCCCCCACCCTTCCCCCTGGGCGGTGAGGGGGGGGGCAAGTTTGAAATCTTAAATAGGAACCCCTATTTTTTATTGCATATTCGGAATCTTTGGCTAAAAACACATACAATTTGTCTGAAACATTTTTCTCGATTCATGATAGATGGCGCTGTAATCGACGAAATTCAATTTCTTCGATTTCTCTTACTGAGAACCCATGCTTACGATTCTGCAATAAATTAACAATAAAAATACCACGTTTTCATTGTTAATACTCGAAATTAGTCTTAAAACAAACTTCTCATTATTTTTTATTACTCATTAATTACTTCTCAAGAAACTGCTTTTAGCGTAACCTGCCCTTTAGGCAACTTGAATGGTCCAAAGTACCGAGACATTTTGGACTTTCCATCTGATGGAGTTCCTCTAAGTATCCCTCCAAAATTTTGTCCATTTAGTGCCAAAGTCACAAGTGTTTATGTATTTTTTTAACATTTGTACTCTGATAAAATTTTGGTGAAATGGCAAATTATACGCCTACAGAAGTAGTCGATATTCTTATAACCTTTGGCGAATGTGGTAGAAATTACAGACTTACTGCCCGTACTTATGCGGAGCGATTCCCAAATCGCCGCCATCCTACTGATCAACAAATTATAAAAAAAATAATGAGAAGTTTGTTTTAAGACTAATTTCGAGTATTAACAATGAAAACGTGGTATTTTTATTGTTAATTTATTGCAGAATCGTAAGCATGGGTTCTCAGTAAGAGAAATCGAAGAAATTGAATTTCGTCGATTACAGCGCCATCTATCATGAATCGAGAAAAATGTTTCAGACAAATTGTATGTGTTCTTAGCCAAAGATTCCGAATATGCAATAAAAAATTCTAATTTTTCTAATTCTAAACATTTTTTCGTAGTGTGCTTATTTTTCGAGTTATTTGGCTGCCCAAGTTAAAATGGGTCACCCTGTATATAACCATTTCCGCATTATATTTTCATACACAGATCGAATGGGGGTTTTTCCTTCAAACGAAAATGCAGTAATATTCATGAAAAACCTTCAGAACATCACATTTCAAACATATAACTTCAATATTATATTTTTAAAAAAATGTTTGATCACCGAAAACAGAAAAATAAAAATGTGGATTTGCATTTAAAGGGATTTGTCACGAGTGCACGATATGGCAACGTCGAATTCAGCTTTCTCGGAAAGAAAAGAACGTCAAATGTGTTACTTTGCTTAGGAAAACAGAGATAGTTACACTTCGATCTGGTTAGAGTATAAGACAACGACCAAGGAATAGAAAAAGAAGAGCACAGACTGTCATACTGTCATATTACTGACAAATCGCAAACGGAAATTGTTTGGTTATATTGACAAAGAACACGTATTTACCACAGAATAGGAATAAATATTTCATTATTCTATAGCAGAAAAAGCTATTCTACTAAACCCAAATTCAGGAAAAACCCCCATTGAAGTCAAGTACTTGGCTGAATACTCAGTTGAAAAAGAAAGAAATCAACTAAAGAATTCATCGAAATCTGACTGATACGTAACTTCACTTCTTGAAGAAACGATTTTGCAATCTTCTCACCAAATGATCCCCACGAAATTTACATGAAACGTCATGCCGACATTTTTGCGCGCATGTTCAGGGGAACAGCGTCCTATCGTTTCGTCCAAATGTCTGTTAATTTTCGAGCCGAAAATAATCTCTTACGACTAGGTTGGACTCAATGATGACGAAGCCGGTGTCAAAAACGATTCTGTCCGGCTGGCCGTCCGTAAACACGATTAAGGTCTTACGGAGAATCCTACCGAACTGAAACTTTCAGGGTAGGTTGCATTTCAAAATGCGACGATTAAGTTCGTTAATGGGCAGAATCGGCCAAACGGTTGCGGAGTTAGAGCCTTTTCAAAATTTTGAGGTTATATTCGTGATAATTCGGGAGCTACTGTAACGATCAGATCGAAACTTGACAGTTAGGTGGAGTTCAATAACGCGCAACTTTTCGCGTAATTTCGGTGAAATCATACTGTCAGTAAATTTTAAAAAAAATTGGAAAACTTTTTTTATTCATTCTGGACGATTGCGCGTCGATATGCTTCAACTAACTGTCAAGTTTCGATCGAATCGCTCCAGTAGTTTCTGAATATTAAGTTCAAATGGCTGTAACTCCAAAACCGTTTGGCCGATTTGGCCCATTAACGCGGCATTTTGATGCGCGACGCACCCTGAAAGTTTCAGATCGCTAGCTTGCTCCGTTCCGACAGTTATGGTGTCCACGGCAGACCGTCACATCCCTGAAAGTAGCTAGCTCGTTCCTATAGACAGTTATCGTGATTTTGACACTGGATTCATCATCAGTGAGTCCAACCTAGTCGTCTGAGACCATTGTTGAGAATTACAGACATTTGAACGAAACAATAGCACGATGTTCCCTAGAACAAGGGCGCAAAAATAATGCATCAATTCGCTCAACATTTTCTACTCAAAAATTCGGACAAAATGTTTATGATAGCACGATGAACATACAAACAAGAAGTTACACAAAACTAACTGGCGTACCTTTTGTTCATGGCGTTTCAACATTTTTTACAAGCTTCTCAAGTCGTTAACGAGTTTTAAAATTCGAGCAGTACAAAACGAAATCGTCTCAGATTTCACGTAAAACATGCAACCTTCTGTACCTTTGCGTCAACGAGGTACATATTCGATATACAGGGTTGGGATGAAGTATGGAACCATGTGAATATCTTTTGAACGAAAACGACAATATTTATGAAATTTCGCAGTCAAATGCAATGGCGCAAAATGCATCTGATGTACAATTTTTGGTTCAAATTCCAACTATTAGATCAACATGAAATTTTGCACGTAGTTGCACGTTGGTAATTTCCACCTGACTACGAAGTTTCAATCCAATTGCATTTGTACTCCTTGAGATATTGCTGAAATAATAATAATAATAATAATAATAATAAATCGTCTTTATTAGGTGAAAGTTTAGCTATAAGCTATTCTTACACTTTTACCTATCAAAAATAATACCTTAACCTAAAAAAAAAAACAAAAATACAATGCACTCAACGTTAAAATTCCAAATAACAACGAAGTTTGCACATTTTTTTTCCTTATATCTCCGAAAGTGAATATCAGATCGAATCAAAATTTGGAACATTGTTGTTAAATACTGATTCTCAGGTTTGTGCCAAATTCCATTGAAAACTAATCAATATTTTCAGAGAAAAAAAAATGTTCATCAAAAATTTCGAAAATTTTCGAATGAAATTTTTTTTTAATTTCCTCACAACTGGATCCACACGAAATTCCGCGAAAGTGCGAGTTGATATTCCAAAACTGTCCACGAAGTTTCAATTTCATGAGATATCGAGAAATCAACATCAAAATTTCAAATGAGCCTAACTCCAAAATTATCCAATCGATTCCACCCAGTAACGAACTCAACCGAGATCTTTTGAATCCAAACCTAATCTGGCAATTTAAGCCGCTAACTCTTTTCCTTCGAAAGTTAGAGCACATACGGACGGACGGACAGAATTGAATTTGACCATGGAGTTCAACTCAATCGCTCAAGACCATTTTCGGCTAAAAGTTGGAAAATTGACGAACTGATAACACGCTGTTCCCTAGAAAATCGCATAAAAATGTGCCAAATTTCGCTGTTATTAGGAATTTTAAGGTTATTTCCGCAATAACTCAAAGAGTACGAATGCAATCAGATTGAAACTTCGTAATCAGGTGGAGATAACCAACACGCAACTAGGTGCAAAGTTCGTGTTGATCTTATAGTTGGAATTTGAACAAGTGCGTAAAAGCTCTTGTCCTCAGTGCTTTTCTAGATTTTTATACTAAACTCTTTCAACATCTGCAAATATATACAGGAGGTCCCATTTAAACTAAATAAGTTGAGGGGTATTTTCGGTTCAACCGGAAGTATATGATCAACAAAAAATTGTACATCAGATGCATCTTTTGCCATTGCACTCAACTGCAAAATTCCATTAATATTGTACTTTTCGTTCAAAAGATATTTACTTGGTTCCATTCTTTATCCCAACCCTGTATATGAGCGTTAAAAAACACAATTTTTAATTAGCGCTCAACCTTTCACGGCATCGTTTTTAGCCATGTACGTTGACTTTGAGTGAAGCCGTGCATAAAGAACACGCAGCCGTCAAATGGTCAATTTCATGTTGCACACATGTTGTACAAGCAATTTTTGACCAGTGACCAAGTAACAACGCCGGTAAGGGTCATAAAACAGTTCCACACTACATAAAACGGCCGTTCATAAATCAAAATCGGAAGATTGAATGAATGCACTGTTTGAAAACAACATCGACGTAATGGCACTATGAACCCAAATAGCGTAAACAAATTTAATAGCTTCTTGAACTTTGTTGAACATAATATAACAACATTGTGAAAGAAATTGAATTAAGCTCATGAAGATCAAACTTTTCACTTGAAGCAATAATCAAGACATATCTACTAAAGGATTTTGCATTATTTTCTAGTTTGAAATACGAAATTATCGAAGGAAAATAATTCCCCAAATTTTCTTTTTATTATCGATTAAAGCTTATTTCGAGTGGATTTTGTAAGTTTTTTCTGGGTGTGTCCCAACATCAGAAACAGAACAATATGGGTTTTTCCTGAATTTGGATTATTACTGCAAATGCAAATTTGAACATAATTATTATGGGTTTGATTCATCATTTCCCCAAATTACCTTCAGAAAGCATTCAAAATCAGATTTCAAAATTGGGGTTTGGGATTTGTCAGGCATGCACGAAGTGACAACGGTGTTCAGTAGAATAGCTCTTCCTGCATAGAATAATGAAATATTTATTCCTATTCTGTGGTACACACGTGTTCTTTGTCAATATAACCAAACAATTTCAGTTTGCGATTTGTCAGCCGGCCGTAGACACGATAACTGTCGAACGAAGTGAGCTAGCAACTTGAAACTTTCAGGGTAGGTCGCGCATTGGAATGCCGCGGTTAAGTTCGTTAATGGGCCCAATCGATCGAATAGTTTCGGAGTTATAGGCATTTGAAGTTATTTATTTTTTATTTCAGAAACTACCTGAGCGATTTGATTCAAACTTGGCAGTTAGGTGAAGTACAACGACGCGCAACTTTGAGCTGAATTTCATCAGGGTTATATTGTCGGTAATTTTAAAATTTTTTTTTCGGAAACCATTCATCATATCCAAGAAAAATTATACTCACGCTTTGACCTTCTAATCTCACAGCAGTGTTTTAAATTTCAGTTCGATACGATCATAAGTTTTGGAGATATCGGGAAAAAATATGTCAAATTTCGAGTTTTTCTTCTCGATATCGTTGATTTTTTCGGTATAACTCGAGAAATACTGATTCAGTCCTGATTAAACTTCACACCTAGTTTTAAGACGCTGAAAGACAACTTTATGCAAAATTTCGTGATAATCGTGTTATTAGAACAATTTGAAAAAAAAAATTTCTATGATTTTCTCATCATATCATCCTCATTAAATTCTGTATGAAACTTCGAACTGTTATTTTCGATGAAGTACTGGATTTCAATTCGATCTGATCTCTATTTTTGGAAATATTGGAAAAATAAAATTTTGATTGGGTATATCTACGGAATCATTGGGTGGATTTTACCCATTCCAATTTTATTTTTACAATATGTCCAAAAATACAGATATGATCGAATTGAAATCCAGTAATTTATCAGAAAAAAAATTCAAAAAGCACTGCCGTGAAGGCAGCAGCTTTTGCGCGCACGTTCAAATTCGTTGCTGAAGCGGTCATCTACATTGAACATGCGCGCAAAAGTTGCTGCCTTCACGGCAGTGCTTTTTGAAATTTTTTTATTATTTAATGCGAATCAATTAACTGCCGATTGTAAACACAAAAACCTCCGAAATGAACAATTTATCCTGGATATTTGTAGACCAGGTATGGAGCTGAATTACATAGGACGAATTGAGGAATGGGTAAAATTCACCTGATGGCTCCGCAGATACATCCAATCGAAATTTTACTTTCCTATTATTTACATAAATACTGCCGAGGTCCCAATAAAATTCAGTAAACAATAAATGATCCGATCGTAGTCAAATCTAGTGTTAGGAGTGGGGGTTCATTCAAAATTTCGTGAGAATTAGAAAATTGCATATTTTTTCCGTCAGATTTCTATTAAATTTTGCATAGACCTGTCAGCTTTCATTTCTGAAGCAAGAACTCGATTTCAATTCGATTCCATCTGTATTTGAGAAGTTAATCTAGAAATCTACCTAAAGATTCCACAGATCTACATTATTCCTTAAATAGCCATCTTATTTTCCCAATATTTCCGGAAATACAATTCGATCTAGCAGTAATCTGGTACTCTGTTGTTAATATCGTTTGGCAGGTCTATGCAAAATGTCAGCGGAATCTATTGGATAGTTTCTGAATATAAAATTTTCGAAAAACCATCTTTCAGAACATTTTCGGTTAAAATTTCGAAAATTTCAAACATTTGGACAAAACTCCAAAAAGGCCTCCAAAAAGTACATAATCAAGTCCTTATGCTAAGGATGCATCAATGTTATCAAATTTGAGGTAATTTTAAAAAACTGTTTACAGGTATGGTTTTCGTAATTATAATATGCAGAATGTTAGTGTCATTCTAAAAGGTCAAACATGTTCAAGAGCACTATTTTACTTTGTCCGACGAGTAAACCCACATGGAAAATGTACCTTTGTTACAGTTATAAAAAATCAAAACCACATGAGGTTATAAGCTCCCAAGATATAAATACGAAATTTATATAAATCATACATATATTTCATGGTCTCATTGCTACGCTAAATTGAATGGTGCCCTCATAGGATTAATAAGAAGAAAAATAAAGTTTGGATCATTATTGAAAACACATGCCCTACCTCGTAATAGAACCCCATTTTTATCCACTACTCTCAGTAGTTAGAACCTCTGTCAGATCAATACTAGAACAAGTTTAGATCAAAATTCATATTCAGAAAATTTTGGAATGGTGACCGAACTACAATTTACAGTATTCCCTATAAATAAAAATGGGTAGAATGGGTGATGGCTGAATTGCATTGAACTCTATTGAAGATGAACAATTAGTGATGAAGCTTGCTTATTATCTATTTGAGCACTTAAAAGCAACATTGTGGAGAAGAAGTATCAATACTTTTGCAAATCACTAGCTGTTAAATTTTTAACTGCTGCATTGTAAAATCATAACCCAATTTTAAACGGACAAAATGATAAAATGTACAAACAAAGCATGATCGAAAGAGAGGGGGTTTTAGATGTCTCCAATACCAAAATACAAATCATTCTTATAGTGAAGGACTCAAAATGAAACTGATAGTTTTGAATATTTTCAGAGAGGAAGTATCAATACTCGAAACCAATTAGCTTTAGAGTTTGAAGACCTTCCACACTTCGAATGATTGATAAATATGCAGTACACATAACGTTTGTTGAACTTGAATTAATCAATGGGATGATGACATTGGTGAAATTTCGAATAGACAAACAATCATTTTTACAGCTCAAGACTTCATCATCCAATAATCAATATGAAATTTATTATTGGCCAGTTTCCAAAACAATTGTATATAGTTATTAAGCTTCTACTAGTTTTTATCAGTATCATTAGACCTTCGCATTTTGTATATGATCATATTGACATCTACAACAGAAATTGTTAATTATTTTTTGGTTATTTCAAATATCACTCATTCTTGCAAACACTCACCAGTGTTTTGTTCATCATCGAAGGGGTGACAGTCTAGAATGAGAAGAAATAAATGAATTGGAACTGAAGTAGGTTTGGATGAATAAACCCAAATGTTTCTATCACTATCAGAACCATTGTTAAATATCAAAGTGTTTCTCAATTTCCCACAGCAATATTCAAATTTTATATGGATCATACTGCATATATTCAAATTGAAAAGCTCAAGACCATTCATATGGATGTCCAAAATAATCCAACAAAAGCATTAAAGAGGTTACTTTCTATTCGACAAGATACTTCAATGTGTCCTGTCCTAACTGTGATGATAATATACAGATAGATATCTCTCAAACTTCAATTGTTCAATAATTTCAACTAGGAACAGTTTCTATCAAGGGACCTTCACTACCACCTTGATATCCAAATGGTAATTATCAAAACCCAAAAGAATTTAATAACAATCCAAATTATACTTCAAATTCTCATCATAGCACATCATTCAACCTTCATGAAAATTGGGAACTAAATCAATATACATACTCCTCCAGCAACTGAACACCTAGAAATGATGCATGTACTATTATATGGGACAATCCTCTTTCAAACTTTTCAGTTATAACCAATTCTACCTATGTTTGGAAGGATGGTGAACTGTCTCTTCCAAGCATTTTCATAATTTTGAACGTTTTTATATGTAAATTAGAAAAAGAATGAATTGAAACCTGTTTATAATTCGAAATCATCGTGAAATACCATTTCATGCAAAAGTAAAGCAGTTCTTGATAGAATTCCGGCAATTTCCCATTGAATCATTCGAGGAGTTCTAATAAGAATGATCTCAACAAACATTCATTGGAAACTTTCAATCAACAAATAGAACTCGCATTATTTCATGGGACTTATATGCAAATAGACAAAAATGAGAAAACATCATACGATTCAACCTCGAACCAGTGCTGATCTTGATGACTGTCAACAATCGGACTCTGGAAAGTTAATTTTGGACACTGACGATCATCCACAAGGCACATACAATTACGACTTTTAGGGCCCCATTAGGTCTCGCGTAGGAGTCTGAATCAATTAGTGCATCTGTCAATAATTACAGCAGATGGTAATGAATTTTACTTACATAATAAGTTTATAGAAATACTGACGTAAATTTGAGAGGTACCTTCTATCCAAAAAATGACACTTCACATATTTAAGCGAAAATTTAAACATACCTTTTGATTTAAGCTGTTTGGTAGGAGTTTCACTTTTTTCCGACATCCTGCTTACTAAACTTGCAAACACCGAGAGTTTTTTCTAGGAAAATACGCAATGAATCACGAAAATTACGGCAGACCTGTATACACACAACACACCTTGTCAACTTGGATTTTACATTGACATGATATAATTCCCATCGGCAGGAACAGATGTCGCTAGTTCTTGACAGTGCGGAGATAATGCAGATGACTAAAACTGCTGAAAAAATGTGTGGAATTTCACCGCTTACCGCAATACCGTGTTTTAGCCATAGAAATATAATGCAATTTACTATTATTTGATCGAGGTCTGTGTATACACACCGCCGTCCGCGGCGGTCATAGATTCAAAAAGGGAACAAGGAACTAGAGACTGGACCACTTCTATTCTGTTATCTATGCCACAGTTAGAATAGAAAATAGTGACTCGACTACCTCAGTAGACTAGAGGATGGAAACATGTTCTAGGATGCTGAAGGTACCGGGTTCGAATCCCGGCGAGGTCATGGATGTTGTAAAGTGTCTAGGTGGTGGTGATTTGAAAGAATCTTAACCAAATGATATGTTCGATGTGTCGATGGTTCGAAATGGCCAAGCACAGTAAAAGATAGAAAAAAAAAAAAAGAAAAAAAAAAAAAAAAAATAGTGACTCATCAGTATGAGAGTCTTCTCCATAATTATTATGATAGCGAAACAAAGACCCCTCAACAAATGTACGGAACTTTTTACCTTTATAAAAAATTTTGATACCATGAGAAAAGCGTAGTATAGGTATATCAAACAGAAAAATTAGAATTGAAATTTGAATTTTCTATATTCTTCTGAAATGTTCACACAACCGATATAAAATAATGTACTACCATTGCTTATGGTACCTACTACAGAGAGTGTTTCATATATAATTTTTGCTGTCCCATTATTCAGAGATAATCCCTTAGGAATTTGTATCCTCATAATATAAAATGATTTTTATGGAGAATATCATTTAGTTTAAGTAGATGAAGGGGTCAATCGTCTATATATTTTCTTTTCATAATTTCACCAGTCTTGTTGAGCAAGCCCTGTTGGCCAAATGTGGTTAGAGCGGGTAGACGTACATCAATAAATCCCGAAATAACTTCGTTATTTTTTTTCTAATTTGAAAATTATTTCACATTTTTGCGAAACTTCAATTCTTCTTGTCCAACCTATTATAAAAGGTTCCTGAGGTGGTGTAAGCCGGTCTTAATAATTTTCTTTATAATAATATTTGGGAGAAGTTCCCAAACTGCCCATTATTCAAATAAAGACAGTGACAGTCCTGGAATACTTAATCATTTTACTTTTCGAAATTCCAACTAGGAATAGAAAGAACCGGCATACTTTGAACCTAGAAATTTCTTTGAATATTTGTTGAGTGGCTCCATCTATGAAGTCTGAATTGAACGAACAAGATTTGAAACATGGACACTACCTTTGGTGCCCAACTTTCCCATTAGATGTCACTCGAGCAGCCAAATTAAATCTTCTGTGGAGGTGGAAGTATACGCTTCTAAACAACAAACAAGCCTACACCATTTTTTTGTACGTAACTACCATAATCTGCTCTATGGAAACCACTATCTCGTTTGAGATTACCCGACTATGTATTTTGAAAATTAGGAAGTTCATTCCTTTCGAAGTGACACAAGCATTCCCCAATGATCTAATAATATTCCTCCTTAAGCAATGATAATGATATATATTAGTAGTGTTCTTCCGTACTGATTGAACTGATGGAACTTGTTCCGCGATTAGAATAATCATTTGCAATCACTTTAGAGTTGTGGAAGGGAGAACTGATTGAAACGAAAGAACGATCGCTTCAACTGATCTCTCTGATTGAAGTTATATAAATCACTTCGTTCAGTACGAAAGAACATCACTATTATTAGATATCTTTGGCATTCCCCTAGATAAGATGTAAGTTCGGGAAGCTCTTGGAAATAAAGTAAACACGCGTGAATATGTCTGCAAGTTTTGTTCCATGTGTATTAATCAATTCCATTTGGGGATCTTCAATGAGAGATTTACATGGTTTGTTTCGATAGAATCGTATTGTTTCAAATAAGTGAAAATGTGTTTATATTAGAAAAAAACGATGAGGGGTCAATGAAATCCCTATTTCTCATCGTACTGTATATTCCCTCTTTATTTGTTGGAATTTTCAAAATTGTTTCTTAAAAGAACAAACACTTTCAGATGAGCGTACCTATTTAGTTTTTAGCGAATTGCGAAAACGTTGATAAAGGTGGTTGCTCATGGTATTCCTTGATGTCAGAAAAAAAGGAAAACTAGTTGTATAATATTTTATAAGAGACAACATAAGTAAGTCTCGGAACTCTGACAGGTAAGAGGAGCATTTGAAATCGTACCTGGAAAATGAGTATTATCGTTTTTTATTCAATAAATAATATTCAATACAATTCTCAATGTGAAAAGATAAAAATTATGTACATCAAAGATTCAATAAATCCCTGAAAAAAATCAGGTCAATGTTACTTCTACAATTCTTAATCATACCACATTAATGTTTGAAAACAGAGGTAGCAAAGTTCATTACTAAAATAGAATAATCATCAAATGATGAAAAATCGACTGACTTAAAATAGTAGTAAAAACAATTCAAGAAATGCAAAAAATATCAATACTGACTTTCCCACTATAAACTATTCGATGAAAAAATAAATACTTAACTGAAATTATAGACTAGTAACCATACGATATAAAAAATATTAGACAAAATTAAATATGTAACTCTGTAAATCATCGAAAGTTACGAGATTCAATTTCTTTTCATTTGCTACATGGATATTTTAATTTTGTCAATAAATATTTTTTATTTCTGCTGCAAATTGTCATTTTCATAGACGATTCAAGGGAAAATAACTAAGACAATTCAATATCAGACATAACAGATTTCAGACGAGTTATTTGAAGGATACTTTATTGGAAATTAAAATATCTAACAATATTCAATAAATACGGAAGAGTATGAATAAATTTCAACATTACATTTAAAAAAACAACGATGGAAGATAATCCATACGATTATAAACTACATATTTCTGTTTGAAACTTTATATTCGATCTTAATACTCTCCATGCAATGCAATCCTTTAAATCAAAACCGCTTCACATAACATCTATATGCTCAAGTTGCAATACAAATCACATTCAAATGACGATCGAATGCGAATTCTCAAAAATATGTATACACCAGTCTTCAGAATTGGTTATGATTTGAATTGCTTCTAGAACTTAGTTGACGATAGTACTAAAATACCAACAAGAACAACTTTTTGCTCCCAAGTTAGTTACCCAACAAATTATCTGGAATAGTAAGTACAGTAATTGTTTTTCTTCAGCTGAAGCATTTACTGGGATCAAAATATCATTTCATCGTACGAACCCAATCATACCATCTTCACCATTTGGGAAAACTATACAATGAAAGGAGTCTCTTGATAATGGTGGTAGTGATGGTGAATGTGCTCATGAACATGGTGATGTTCATGTTTTTCCACATTCCTTTGTGTGTTCGGACAACTTTTGCAGTCTTTTTCTGAAGAACATCCATTATGCTGTTTTGCCTGCTCCCATCTATTCCTCATCGAGAGATTTGAAGAAAATTCTTGCTCTAACCAACGGACAACCTGCGCCATAGCTCTAGCTTGATCCTCCTGTCGGTTCCTATGTTTGAGGTAATGAGGAGATGAGGTATGCCCAGTGACACCTTGAGTTTTTTTTGAATTTTTTTTGTTAGGAGCATCATTGTTCTTTCTCAAGTTGTTAGTAGCTTTAGCCCCATCCTCGTTAATTTTCCCCTCCATAACTGGACAATCTACATTCTGCTCGCATTCTGGATTTATTCGATTGTATTTCTTGTTATGTCTTCCCTGTTTAATCATCTCATTCCTTCTATTTGATACCCCTATAACAGCATCTATGAGTTTGTCATATTTGTAACTAGTTGGCAATTGAGTTGCATTTTGTAGTGATGCCAAATCTACGTAAAATTGTGTATTATTGATATAGTTATTGAAGGCAGTGTCTGATTTTGTTGTTGTTGTCTTGTGCCTATGGTGATGCTTTGTTTCCACTGGTTTGTTTTCAAGGTTATCCTGTGGTGCACAATGTTTTCTGTGAAGCAAAACTGATTCATGAATTTCAATTCCATACATTGACAATTAAGGTGAATTTCACTTGCAAATATCAATGTGTATGATTATGCCATTTTAAGGCAGAATATATCGTACTGTAGGTACTTAAGTTTCGAGATACATAAAATGACAACGAATATGATTCGAAATGGCTTTTTCCGAAATATTTCTCATGAAATTCCATTCAGTTCTGCATACGTTTGAATCCAATTTCGAAAAACTTTTTCTATATCGATTGAGGCACCTTCAAACATGTAATTTGAACGTATGAACCGCTTCTCCAGACGTAGGAAAACTATGGAAGTAGAAGAAATCTTCGGATGCTAAACAAGAGCTGTATGTGTACTCAGTGCATTGGTTTAGACTCGCGCTTTCACATAAATCCAAAGTAAATAATCCAATTTATCAATTTTCGTTGAGAAGATAAGGTTTGATAATGTGGCTATGCAATACACTACCCCACACATTGAGTTTAAGGGAATTCAAGGGAATTTCTTGTAACATTTTCAGGTTATGCCCGCACGAATCACGACAATTTTTCTTATTACCAAAGCCGTTCGAGCAAAAATGCGCGCAATCATCTCAGAACTGTGCTACCACCTTGATGATCGTTTTCATTACTTCCAACCGATCAAGAAGAGTCAAACATGGCGTCATGAAACTGCACATTATACTGAATATAATTACACCAGGAAATAATAAAAAAAATCGAACGAGAATAAATCAATTTGAATGATCAATATGCCCGAAACCAACACGAGTAGCACCCGTACGTTCGCCATTTAAAAAGTCAAACTTCACGAAGACAACATGTCAGATTTGACATTCATATCAGTGTTACCATATCTCAAAACTCAAGTATTTAAGAATAAAATCAGTTATTTTTAATAGGAAGTTTTAAGTTGGATTGAGGAAATATTAACTCACCCTATCGTTTGAAAACTGAGATTATTCTTCTCCATATTGGTCTGAATTATCTCCAAAAGTTCTTTTCTCTGTAGAGAACTCGATCTGTTCCTTTCTTTCTTATTTTTGGTAAAGTTTCTTTGTTGTTTGTATATATCTTTCAAGAAGGACGTTGGTATTGTATATCTAGAGTTACTTTTCTTTGTGTATCTCTTCTGCCTCACTTTTTGCGTCGTTTGATCTTGGTCTGACATTGGATCCTTCTCACATTCGTCTTCACTGGATGAAACACTGGATAGCCGACTATAAGTTTCAGAACACTCATCAGATATCACATGATCATCATTTTCTACATCTTTCTTACTACAGCAACTGTGTTTTTGACGTAGTTTTTCAATTTTCTTACAGCAGTGATGCCTGCTCCTTCTTTTGCTATTGGCACTATAGCATCCATTTTTTTCATTCGAATCTTGTCGAATTGTCACGTTGATGTCTTTTTTGTATCTGATATTGGCGTGTTTGACGTCTGCAGCGTCTACCTTGTTTTCAGATGTTTGTTTTTCAGGGGAAACTGTCAGTTTAACTTTGATTGTTTTACTACCGCAATGTGGTACTTTCACTGAGGACCCGATTGCTTCGTAAATTGTTGTTACCAGTCCTGCGATATCCTGAAACAAAGCAAAAGAAAATCATTTCCAAGTCGATTTCGAAAGCTATATTGAATCCGAAATTATTATGGTGTGCATGTTTAACACAGAATGGGTTACGAAATACAGCGCATACAGAGAAGTTGGGACAAAACGCTGGCCAAGACAAAAATTCAATAATTTCATTGCCGAAGGGTAAACGATAAATGTAGTAGGCCATTTTGAAGGTGGTAACAACGAACAAAATAACCCCCAAAACAGCAATGTTCAGGAGACAAAAATTCAGGACCAAACAAAATCAATCCAACAACTTGCTGGCTCTAGAGTTAACAAATTAACAAAGATTCCTCATGCAAAGTTACTAGTATTTTTTTATATGAACGGCAACACCTCAGCGCTGAAATCGTACGTCCAAATTACCGTCGACTGTGGCCCACCTGTATATAATATGCAGGGTGTTAATTTGAAAATTTGCCAGGCCAATTATGTAACGACAGGAATGTTTCGAGAGAAAATGCCGGAACAGGTCAATATTTCCCGCCAAACTTCTGCCAATGTGAGACCAACATTCTAGAACTGACTGCATTATTTTTTGGCTAGTAATCATTCAGACCATCCCATTTGATCAGTTCACTAAGAATGAACAACCTGTAACTACTTCGAGGACTCTTTGAAAATTTGCAAACTGTGATATTCATGTAGAGGAACAAGCCGTCTTTAAATTGAGGTATGGCTCACCCTTTATTCTCTGCTATAAAGTTAGAGGTGATAACCCATACACATAGGGTTGAGGAGATGATGGCTTACAATTGTGCTCAAAATATGCCCCTTCCGAATAAAAATTGACTTATTCCGGCATTTTCTCTCAGAACATCCTAGTCGTGACATAATTGGCCTGGCAAAGTTTTCAAATTGACACCCTGTATTCATTATCGGCAATAGAGTATGGAAAAAAATTAATTCGTTTCCGGAATCTTCATAGTTGTTTTTTTTGAGTAAGGCAGAATTTTCATACATTTTGTTGAGGGAGAAAGTCATAGAAAAATCAAATATAGGTAAATTAAATTTTTTTCATTGGTGCTGATTCCGCTGTTTTGTAATTATCTCGTGCTTTGCGATTAGATAGGAAAATATAATAGATTTTTCTACTTCATAGATTTATTTATTATCAAATCGTTCTGTTGAGGACTTGTTCTCACAGAAGTCAAATTTCCGAAAATAAGAATTGAAACTTGGCAAGTGGTAGATTTCAAGACTAGAGAATTTGAAATAAAAGGTCTGTTGCATGAATTTTTCTTATCATGGGAATCAAATATTCCATTCGTAATACCACTGAAAAACTTTAACCGCCATCAAAAATTCCATTTTTTAACGATAAAATGCTCTTTCAAATTTGGCTCCGCATGTCGGTTGTTTAAACTTTAAACGGACCAAACTTCGCGGTTGCTGTGACGTATGGGGATATATCCACTCTCCCTCTTCTCGTGTACTTTTCTCTCTAGCAAGCCAATAGACAGCGTTGGGCTGTATCGATCGGTGAATCGTACAATAACGAGTGACGTAGAGGCGATCTGACGGTTTTCTCCCACTTCGACCTTGAGTCCCAATTTGGCCATTTTCAATACCGAATTATTCAAAATTCGTGGATTGTTGAAGTGTGCGATAGCATATATTATGGTTTTGTATCGATATAGAATGAGAAAAACATAAAAATATGATGATTCGTGTTACATGCAAGAGACCTATTGAGTGATCAACGGAAACGGCCTTCGATTTAAGCTCCAACCCTGTTCAACAATTATCCAGAAGTTATCGTGTTTACGATCGGCTGTCAGACCGACTGCGTCAACACATTATCTGCCGAAAAAAACAACAGTAAACCTGATATTAGTCTAGGTTAAGGGCTCAATAACGAAGGTTGAATTCGTTGATGGGTAAAATCCACGCAATGACACCACAGATTTCTATTCGAAAATTTATTTTCTCAACACAATTTCCAAAAATACAGATCCGATCGACTTGAAATCTAGTCCAAATTCGAAAAATGAAGGTTCCCGCGGAATCCCGTAAGCATAATATGATCAGATGACCTCGAAATTGTTTTCATTCGTCTATGAAGCGTGCAAAAGTTCACTTCCGTCAGTGTCTCTCTCTCAATTTTTTGTTAGTTCCTTATCTTCATTTTAATGAACATGTACATATTGATGACGAAATAATAAACATTCATCTAAAATTTGCAGCGTTTCATCATTGAAGTCCCATGCTCCAAATCCCAAAATATTTAATCCCAGCCATAGGCGAATTTTGGCGCTGTAACCATAGTTAGTAGTTACCCGTGACGTCATAGTCACGTAGTTACTTCTGTCTGTCAACTACAAAGAGAACCTCACTTTTTTTTCTTACTTCTGTCTGTCAACCCCAAAGAGAACTTCGATACTATCTTGTATCGGAAGACTTCTTTTATTTAGAAGAATGGAAATTGTTTCCATTTTTATCAAACAAGCGTGCAAAAACAATAATAAAAAAACCTGCCAGATGTTTCAAAAATGAACATTAAAAATTGGGTAGAATTCTCGACTTCGTTGGAAATTAATTTATCGTTATCGGGAAAGAAGTCAAATAAATTAATAAGGACTATAAGTGTATTCTTTATTGATATTTCCTAGCTTTCGTTCCTACTTTTGAAACTTCTTCAGGGACTGAAAACGAAATGATGTTACTTGAAATGAGCATTCACTTATAGAAGTGCTAAAAAAACTCACATTCAATGTGAATTTTGAATACATAGGACCAATTACTATCTACCATATAATTTAATGATTCATTAATAGCTGCAACTTCTGAACCATAATTGGTTTCACAATAGCAATTATTAATTAAAATTTCTTACACTTTCTTTTTAAAATCTAAAAACAACAACTAATACAAGCTTAAATGCAATCTAAAAAAATGTTTGCACCGGTACAAAACGACAGGAGGAGTGACTTCTTTCCCGATAACGATATATGAACATTAAAAATATTTGAAACTTCCATAGAATATGACCCCCAATTATTTTCATTCTCGAATCTATGTTCATAAACTCATTCCATTTCACTCTTTCGAAAGAGATAGAACTACATACCACACGAGTAACCCTGCTCAAGAGGAAGGTTACGCGGTATGGTATGCGTGACGTCATCAATACGTCATAGTTACATAGTTAGCTCCGCGAAAATGTGGTAACCCAAGTAACTACATGTAACCACAATCTGTAGTAAGCTGTGGTTACAGCGCCAAAATTCGCCTCAAGTATCAATACAGGGTTGCCATGTTACTTCATTAACAATACCCCAGATGATACCCAATATTCCCCCAAAATCATGATATTTTTCGAAAAATCCCCCAGATTTTTTGTTTGTTGATATACAAGTGTAAGAGTAATTAATTATCCATATTTATAAGAGGTGCATTTTCCCATTTCTTGAAAAAAAATATTGTATCAACTTAATTTTAGAAAAATCTGAAAATTATTCCCCAGGTGATATCAGATATGATGCCTGAATTTTCCCAAAATCATGATATTATTCGAAAAAAACCCCAGATTTTTCTTGATCTGGAGAAATCCATCCTATTAAAAATTGGTATACAGAAAATGGGAATAAAAATTGAAATGGGGGTTTTTACTGAATTTGGGATATTACTGCAAATGCAAATTTGAACATAATTATTATGGGTTTGATTCATCATTTTCCCAAATTACCTTCTGAAAGTATTCAAAATCAGATTTCAATATTGGGGTTTGGGATTTGCCAGGCATGCAAGTGACAACGGTGTTTAGTAGAATAGCTTTATCTGCTATATAATAATGAAATATTTATTCCTATTCTGTGGTACACACGTGTTCTTTGTCAATATAACCAAACAATTTACGTTTGCGATTTGTCAGTAATATGACAGTATGACAGTATGTGCTCTTCTTTTTCTATTCCTTGGTCGTTGTCTTCTACTCTAACCAGATCGAAGTATAGCTATCTCTGTTTTTCTAAGCAAGGTAACACATTTGACGTCCTTTTCTTTCCGAGAAAGCTGGATTCGACGTTGCCATATCGTGCACTCATGACAAATCCCTTTAAATCCAAATCCCCATTTTTATTTTTCAGTTTTAGGTGATCAAACTCTTTTTCAAAAATATAATATTGAAATTATATGTTTGAAATGTGATGTTCTGAAGGTTTTTCATGATAATTACTGCATTTTCGTTTAAAGGAAAAACCCCCATTAGGCGGAATCCTCTGAGCGTTGTCTGTCTGATGTGACGAGCTTCTATAATCTCCCTTGAAATCCAAAAGATGGCAATACTGAATTGAGCTGCCAAAGGAATATCGATATAAGATATTGAACTGAATATTTTACCCATGATGTAAATACTTACATCATGATTTCACCACAAAAAACCCCAGTGGAAAAACTAAAGCCCCCAAAAAATACCCCAAATCTGTGGGAAAATAACCCAACTTGGCAACCCTGTATCAATATGAAACGTTGCGAGAATAATTCAGCATTCAAGTCCTCGGAATATGTTATTTGAAAAACACCAGAGCGTGCAGAATGATATCTTACGCATGGTTACTTTTAAATGAAGAAAATTATCACTAAACGCAGGGAGAGCTGTATCAGATGTGCCTGAATGCATGTTTGAAAAATCGGGCCCCTTTGAAATTTTGCCGCCTTGTAAATGACTGAAATACTTCCGCTAGGGACGTCAAACGAGTTATGGTCATACAATGTTTGTCAAGGTGGCGGCCTGCTCTTTGAGGAACTTTGCCGCTCTTTAAATGACTAGCTATTTGATGTCCATTCTGAGGGAATTCACACCACACATAATATTTTTATTTCATCGGTGTTATCCCAGAAAGATACGTATCCTTTGAAGGCGGCTTTTGTTGGCAGTGGTTCTGAGAAACTGATAAAGAAATTGTATAATACAAAGGAAATATTCTGAATTCATGATCATGGGTTGAATTCAACATGAAGCTTTTTGCAGAAATTAAGATTGCCTAAATGTTTTTAATGCAATGCTCTATGACTCTCTGGTTTGAAGGCTTCAAAGGAGAAAAATCTCAAGAGAAAGATTAATTACAGAACCTCGACGATAAATAAATTGAACAATTTGATGATAATGAGCAAAACTTTTTACAACAGTTTAAATCGATTTTCTTTCGATGTTTTTCTATGTACCTCAAAGTTTTTGTCAATTATTTCTATGATAACCGAATAGTTTCCATTGCTTTTTTATGAAACACCGTTTGGGGCAAAAATGTGTTATTTATTTTTGAGTCACAGACTATACGTTTACTAGTTGGGAGTGTGCCCTAAAATGGCCTGAAACTACAAGAGTGAAGGCTTGGTGAACTAAAGGTTTGAGGCTTCATTGTGAATGGGTATAAACCATTCAAAGATTCTGTAATAAACAACAAATATAACGATTATTTCGAAAACAATTTTTGAAATTTTCTGGGCAGGTGTCGAGTCTAAAATCGAAGGTTAAATCCGCTAATCGGCGAAATCCTTCCTATAGTATCTGAGTTATGATCATCTAAACTTTTTTCTTCTCAATAATTCGGAACCTAAGAATCCGATCAAACTGAAACTCGACTATTTGATTTTGATTATTATATTTGATATCTCTCACTACAGCGATAAAAATGTTGAAACGTTCCTTGCTTGGAATTGAGTATAAATTATGTTCTAAGAAGTGGAGTTCTGAAAAATGGCATGTGGAGGAAGTGTCAATAGAAAAAGCTAATACAGGAAAAAAAATATGTTGTAACAACCTGAACGCTACAAGCATTCAACATTCAAGTTCAAGATACAGTATGTAATCAAATGTATATCTTTGAAACGAAAACGACGATATTTATAAACGTTTGCAGAAAAATGCAATACGGAAAACACTTCTAAAAAGTTTTCTTTTCATAACATACTCTTGGTTTAACCAGAAATACCTTCAACACTTTTTTTGATTTAAAAAGGACACCCTGTATATTTTTCATATTTTTATAGAACTTATCCGTGAACCTGCTTATCAGAAGGATACCAGCAAGGATGTTGACATTTTAATGGTTTTGTTTAAATCAATATTTTCATCTTGATAAATTTACAATGAATTGAATTAAATATTCAGTGAATGTTAACCCCAGTATTTACGAATACGAATTCACAAGATACATCGAAATCTTGCAAAAATATACAGGGTGTTCTATGTAAATAAAAAAACAAGTGCATTTCGAACCAAAAAACATATCAGATGTATTTTGCTCCATTTCATTCATCTGTGAACTGTCAAAAATCGTCTTTTTACTATATATTCACGCGGTTCCGTACTTTATCCGAACCCTGTATAATCAGAATTGCAGTATTATTCGCACAATATTGAAATAATATACAACTCCAAGTTATAAATATACCGAAGAAAATCGAGCACTACGCAAGAAGAGGAAAAGGTGAAGTATTCTAGTGTCAAAGTGATTTCTTCGGTAAACAGAACAAGTTCAAAGAGATTACAAGATCAAAGAGAACAACTATTTTTAGTGCTGTATCAAGGAACCTTCTCATTTTTTGGCTGCAGATCTGAGAATTTGAAAACAATATTTGGAGTGCTCCATTTCTCACTTTGATTCAAGTTAATGTACATAAATACCGTAACTAATGGTTTCGATTCGTTCATTCCTGTTCTGCATGTTATACTCTGTGACAAATTCATACCGAGTCTAATTCCAATTTTGAAAGTTCGACTATGGAAAACGACTGATGAAAAAATTCGAATACTGAGTAATTTCGCAGCAAAATGGAACCCGTTGGTGGGGAAAATACGTTGGCAAACCTGCTTAGTGATTTTATAATACAGATACGATCAAGTTGAAATCTATTACTTAGTGAAGGCGTGAAAGTTCATGAAAAATTCTGTGAGGAATTGGCTTCCAATTTGGACGAGTGCGTGAAACTTACCGACTTCACGCTAAGAGCTTTTATAGCTTTGAACTTCACAAAAAATCCTTTTGAATGAACGAGCAGATGTCAATAGATCCCCTGCCATCTTAAGGCAATTTGGAAATTACAGGGGCAAGCTCCAATAAACCTCACCGCCATTTGTATTGTGTTCCTTCTCTCTTTTTCGGTAAATTCCAACGATTTTTATAACGCACTCGTTATGGGAAACTACGCGTCATAATTTCTTCAAAATGTCTGTAATTTTCGAATTTTGAGCAATTAGGTTGGACTCCTTGAAAAAGAATCCACGATTCCACTACCATTTGAATGTGCTCTATTTTATTGCGAATATTTGCGGAATAACACTGTATATGACAAATCAATTCAAAATCTTGACCCATCATCAATATATTTAGGCTTTTACAAAAGTCGTATTAATAAATATATTTGGTTTGAATTTTTTTATATTTGCAACTCCCAACTCGTGAAGAAATTTTTTTTATTGAGACAAAATGAATATTTTGCCGAAACGAATAAATATATTTGCTTTTGTCCCAAATGGCGCCTTATACTAAGTTGAGAGTAATCCCGTTAATTTGACTGAAATAGTAAAGTAACGCAACAATTGTTACGATAAAAAACAAAATTCTTACTCACATCTTTCGTGATTTTGCCGTGGCCATCAAAATCGTAAAGGGTAAAGGAAAATTCCTGCTTTTCCTGTCCAGATGGATCAGTATTTTCCATAGAGACATCGCAAATGAATTCCTAGAAAGAAAAAGAAGTATTGAAGACCCGTAAGTTATTATGAGAAAACAATTTAATTTGAACTGAAATATCTAATTCTAGTATATTCGCTTAAAATAAACCCCAATTCAGCTACTAATTATTATACCTTGGGATGGTAATTGTTTTGCATATTAACTTGGGAAAAAATTGAAATATTCAAAGTCGCAAAATCTTGGAAAAATTCAATAGATTTTGCTGAGAATTCCTATCTTCACATCAATTCGAAACTTTTAAAATTTTCTGATGAACAAATTTTTTTTTATGAAAATATCGATTAGATTCCAATGGAACTTGGCACAAACCCTGGAGTCAGTATTCACCAAAAATGTCCCAAATTCATTTCGGTCCGATATTAGGTTTCGGAGATAAAAAGAAAAAAATTGTTCCAAATTTCGTTGTTATTTGTAATTTTAACGTTATTTCCGCAATATCTCAAGAAATACAAATGCAATCAGATTGAAACTTTCTAATCAGGTGGAGATTTCCAACACGCAACTAGGTGCAAAATTTCGTGTTGATCTAATAGTTAATTTGGACAAGCGCGTAAAAGCTCCTGATCTCGCGTAAGTGCTTTTCTAGATTTTTTATTTTATCTTCTCAATATCTCAAGAACTACCCATACCATCGGAGTGAAACTTGGTAGTTAGTTGTAGTATACCAACGCACAACTGTTCGCAAAATTTTGTTGGTATCGTACGGTAATTAAATTAAAGAGATTTTTTTTTCTAAAATTCCCAATGTTTTGTTGAAAACTATTTTTTTCGGAAACTTTTCATCAGATTCCGATGAAAGTTTGCGAAAGAGTGAACCAAATTTCAATTCGACCCGATTTGAACTTCCAGAAATTTAAGGAGGAAAATATGCCACATTTCGCGACTTTTCTTCGGTATGTGGCGATGCACTATTTCATTCACATTTAAGTGATAATCGTGAAATTGGTGCATTAAAAAAAACTTATTTTTTTTCTCGCCTAAAAATTTGAAAATGCGCGCAACACATATAGACTTAATGTCAGCGCTTTTCTAGTATTTTTCGATCCAACTTTCACTATTCATTAACTAATTGACTGGTCCAGCGTTTACGCTGATAATGTTACCGAAATAACTCAGATTTTGCCTTCGTAACGGTAGGAAAACCATTCTTATGGGATTGGTAATAATTAATTGCATGCCTCCCATAGGTCAAAATTATTCAATATCATCAATTTATTCTCCTGTCGTGACTGGCGGCGATCGAACGCCGACAAAGGGCCAATTAGTTTTGCAACTTCTACATTATTACGGCGTTTTTTCCTCTTCAAGAGCGTACCGTTGACCGGCAACATACACTGCCGTACAAAATGTGATATGGCAGATGAATGAGTGATGACGATCTGGGGATCGGCTTCTTCAATCTCTTCCTAAGATGCAGTGGCTGCAATCTTTTATCCACCAGAATGAGTGCCGGTTGTTTCAAAGAAAAACCGCATCTGCTCCTTTGTACAAATCATACAGCTGATCCAAATGGAACTAGAGTAATTTTATAAGTTTTTCTGACGATTCCGATTCATGCAGATCGTAAACACAATGACTTCCGTAAGAAACAACTCAGAAAGTCGATATTTGTAGTGCAGGTTTGGACCTTAATTACGAAGGCGGAATTCCATCCATTCAATTTTTTTTCCCAATATTTACAAAAATACAGATATGATATGATCGAATTGAAATCCAGCATTCAATTGAAAAATTACAGATGAAGATTCGTACAGAATTTCTACATATTTTGTCATTCTTACGCTCTTTCTCTAGGAAACGTTATCATTTTTCCCAAATGTCTGCATATTACTATATGTTATATGCTCCAACTTTCAAGGGAAAGCCCCTAAAGTCTCGAAATTACTACTGGATTTCAATGGGGGTTTTTCCTTTATACGAAAATGCAGTTATTTTCATGAAAAACCTTTAGGACATCGCATTTCAAACATATAATTTCAATATTATATTTAAAAAAAAAATGTTTGATCACCTAAAACTGAAAAATAAAAATGGGGATTTGCATTCAAAGGGATTTGTCTTGAGTGCACGATATGGCAACGTCGAATTCAGCTTTCTCGGAAAGAAAAGGACGTCAAATGTGTTACTTTGCTTAGGAAAACAGAGATAGCTATACTTCGATCTGATAAGAGTGGAAGACAACGACCAAGAAATAGAAAAAGAAGAGCACAGACTGTCATATTACTGACAAATCGCAAACGGAAATTGTTTGGTTATATTGACAAAGAACACGTGTGTACCATAGAATAGGAATAAATATTTCATTATTCTACAGAGTGTAACAGCCAAATGGAATAAATTCGATAACGAATAAATGAGGGGGTGTTAGGAAAAACGCTCGGACACGTCGATTTGTAATTTTAAATGCGCATAGTTTTCAAGAAAATAAAATTATATAGGGTGTTCCATGCGACCGTGGCCTATACCAACTTTCTTATTTCAAATGTAACCCCCTGTATATTATTTATTTTTTGGATTCTTCAGAAAATTCTAGACATAATTCATGTACAATGTCCTATACCTATCTTCAATCTTTTTCGGAAATATAAAGTGTTTTCAGAAATGTTGAGTAACGTTAGAAGACAATTCTACACCAGATTAGCATGTTGCCAAGACGTTCGCGGCGAGCATTTTGAACATTTCCTACATTGACATTAATGTTTTTTTTGTTTTTTTTTTAATTATTAAGAAATAATCAGTATTACTTCTTAGATTTTAAGTGTAATGTACCGAATTTGTGAAATAAAATAATTTTTATTTAAAACGTTGATTTTTGCACTAAATCTGAAAACACTTAATATTTCCGAAATAGTTAAAGATAGGTATAGGACATTGTGCATGAATTGTGTCTAGAATTCTCTGAAGAATCCAAAATATAAGTAATATACAGGGGGTTGCATTTGATATAAGATAGTTGGTATTGGCCACGGTCACATGGAACACCCTATATAATATTATTTCCTTGAAAAATGTGCGCATTTAAAATTACAAATCGACGTGTCCCAGCGTTCTTCCAACACGCCCTCATTTTTGCGCGCATGTTCTAGGGTAACAGCGTGCTATCGTTTTGTCCAAATGTCTGTAATTTTGGATGATTGAGCCGAAAACGGTCGAATAGTTTCGGAGTTATAGGCACTTGAAGTTTTGAAGTTATTTATTTTTTATTTCAAAAACTACTCAAGTGATTGGATTCAAACTTGGCAGTTTGGTGGAGTATAACGACGCGCAACTTTGAGCCAAATTTCGTCAGGATCATATTGTCAGTAAATAAAAAAAAAAATTTTTTTCGAAATTTTTTACAAAAAAATTTTTTTTTCGGAAACCATTCATCATATCCAAAAAAAATTATACTCACACTTTGACCTTCTAATTTCACAGCAGTGTACTAAATTTCAGTTCGATACGATCATAAGTTTTGGAGATATCGGGAAAAAATATGTCAAATTTCGAGGTTTTCTTCTCGATATCGTTGATTTTTTCGGTATTACTCGAGAAATACTGATTAAGTCCTGATTAAACTTCACAGCTAGTTTTAAGATGCTGAAAGACAACTTTATGCAAAATTTCGTGATAATCGTGTTATTAGAACAATTTGAAAAAAAAAATTTCTATGATTTTCTCATCATATCATCCTCATTAAATTCTGTATGAAACTTCGAACTGTTATTTTCGATGAAGTACTGGATTTCAATTCGATCTGATCTGTATTTTTGGAAATATTGGAAAAATAAAATTTTGATTGGGTATATCTACGGAATCATTGGGTGGATTTTACCCATTCACGAATTCGGCCTTCGTAATTAAGGTCCAAACCTTCTCTACAAATATCGAGTTTCTAAGTTGTTTCTTTCGGAAGTTATTGTGTTTACGCACTCAGCCGTTAGGCTGACCGTAAACACAATAACTTCCAGAAGAAACGACTTAGAAACTCGATATTTGTAGAGTAGGTTTGGGGCTTAATTACGAAGGTCGAATTCGTGAATGGGTAAAATCCGCCCAATGATTCCGTAGATATACCCATTCAAAATTTTATTTTTACAATATGTCCAAAAATACAGATATGATCGAATTGAAATCCAGTAATTTATCAGAAAAAAATTTCAAAAAGCACTGCCGTGAAGGCAGCAGCTTTTGCGCGCACGCTGAAATTCGTTGCTGAAGCGGTCATCTACATTGAACATGCGCGCAAAAGTTGCTGCCTTCACGGCAGTGCTTTTTGAAATTTTTTCCCTATCGAATTTATTCCATTTGGCTGTTACACTCTGTATAGTAGAAAAAGCTATTCTACTGAACACCGTTGTCACTTCGTGCATGCCTGACAAATCCCAAACTCCAATTTTGAAATCTGATTTTGAATACTTTCTGAAGGTTATTTGGGAAAATGATGAATACAACCCATAATAATTATGTTCAAATTTTCATTTGCAGTAATAACCCAACTTCAGGAAAAACCCCCATTCGATCTAATACTTTCAGATTGTTGGTTAATTTTGTGAAATATGTAATTAAATGAAGAAAAAAATCGAAAAATGATTTTTTACAATAAAAAATAATGTGGACGCAATATGTATCCCCAAAAATATATAAATTACATATAAAACTGCGACAGGAACTTAGGCATATTCATTAAATATACCACAGACAATTAGACGTGAATAACATTCCCGTTTTCTGCAAAAATAAACGGAAGATTTTCTTCCTTCACGATCCCGATGGGAACCCGAACTTAATTCGTGTTTCGGTTTCATCGCTTTATGTCACAAGTTTTTCAATTTATTCCCGATATTTTGTTAGATTCCTAGTGTAAAATATCCAATTATGGATCTATAGGAGATGATTCCCCAATGTAAGGGGCCTGGAGCGTTTTCGTTTATCTGAGGATCTGAAATATCATCGCTTGGAGGACCGGACCTGGTCGAAAGACTCTCCCGGTCAGAGAGCAACTGTAGGTAGTTTTATTTACTGCTTCTTGCTGGTTTTCTGTTCCTCTTTCTGTTTCAGATACTATGTCAAGATATTTGGTCAAAATAAATTCAAGATACGAAAAAAATTATTTTCCAATGAAAAAGATGCTGTCCATGTTCTTCAAACAAATCACAACACTTATACGGGAGGACAGAGTTTTTGCTGAGGTTTTTATCTGTGCTCTTGAGTCATACGTAAAAATGAATGGTACCCCGTTGACATTTCCTCTGCTAACACTGTAATATACCAAAGAATGTAATGCTCGTTCTCAAAACATTATACAGAGTGATTCCGGAGGAGACCGTCAGATTTTGGGATAAGTTTACACTAGTCAAGACAGTCTCGGAACACTGTTTGGTTTATGGTTAGGGGCCTCTATTGAGAATATACAGGGTGATTTGTCCGATTCGACCGATTTTACTTTTATTGATAACTTTGGTATGGCTCTTTCGATTTCAATGAAATTTTCAGCCTAGTACAATAGTGTTGAACACATTCATTGATTTCAATTTTTTTTCCAAAATAAGCGGTTGTTATTGTGATAAAGCCAGATTAATTGTGCAGGTTGAAAAAACACCCTGTACATAGCGTTTCCTAAACTACGCTATCTGTTTACGATTGTACTATAATTAGTCATTATTTGAGGGTTTCTATTTTTTTTGGTACACTTCTAGTTTTCCAAGAAAATTTTTTCAAAAAATGATAATGTCGAAATTTCGCTCCAATCGATTCTACTTTTATTGATAACTTTGGTATGGCTCATCCAATTTTGATGAAATTTGTAGTGTAGAACAATCTGAATCAGTACATTCAATAATCGCAACAATCTCTCAAAATACAGTGTTGTAATTGTGATAATTTCAGAATTTCAGATTAATTGTGCAGTTGAAAAAAAGACACCCTGTACA
Organism: Myrrha octodecimguttata; assembly: GCA_958510865.1. Classification (NCBI taxonomy): domain Eukaryota; kingdom Metazoa; phylum Arthropoda; class Insecta; order Coleoptera; family Coccinellidae; genus Myrrha; species Myrrha octodecimguttata. Next base: position 31,283,869 of record OY294065.1, on the reverse strand, counting down.
TTGCTTTTCCAAACTTTCTCATTCGTTGCAGATTCTAAAATAATATGTCATCACCCAGAGTTTTTAATTTTTTTGGCACACCTCCAGTTTTCCTAGAAAACATTTTTGAAGAAGAGCATTATCGAAATTTGGCTCACAAGCAGTGAGAGTATTCTGCACTCGGTAAGAAAGCTGTATCGTCCAAGGATGCAAAGTTGTTCGTCGCTTCTAAAATATTCTCTTCAAATTCGAAATTTATTCTGAATTGAATGATTTCATACAAAATATTAGCAATTAAATATGAATTTGGAATTTGAAAAGAATATTTTAGAACTTAAGAACTGCTTGGCATTCTTGGACAATACAGCTTTCCTATCTAGTGCGGAATATTCTCAATGCTTGTGAGCCAAATTTCGATCATGCTCTTCTTCAAAAATGTTTTCTAGGAAAAACGGAGGTGTGCCAAAGAAATTAATAACCTCCGAATAATGACACATTATTGTAGAATCTGAAACGAATAAGAAAGTTTTGGAAAAGCAATGTACAGGGTGTTTTTTTCTCAACTGCACAATTAATCTGAAATTCTAAAATCATCACAATTACAACCCTTAATTTTGAGAGACTTTTGCGAATATTGAATGTACTCGTTCAGATTGTTCTATACTGCAAATTTCATCAAAATTGAATGAGCCATACCAAAGTTATCAATGAAAGTAGAATCGATTAGAGCGAATTTTCGACATTGTCTTTTTTTGATGGAATTTTCTCAGAAAACTAGAAGTGAGCCAAAAAAATAAGAAACTCTCAAATAATGACTTATTATAGTAGAATCGTAAACAGATAGCGTAGTTTTGGAAATGCGATGCACAGGGTGTTTTCTCAACCTGCTCAATTTACCTGGAATTATCACAATAACAACCACTTATTTTGAAAAACTTTGGAATTAATGAATGTCCTCATCAATATTGTACTTCGCTGAAAATTTCTCTAAAATCGAATAAGCCATACCAAAGTTATCAATAAAAGTAAAATCGGTCGAATCGGACAAATCACCCTGTATATTCTCAATAGAGACCCCCAACCTTAAACCAAACATTGTTTCGAGACTGTCTTGACTAGTGTAAACTTATCCCAAATCTGACGGTCTCCTCCGGAATCACCCTGAATATAACAATCGATTTCAGAAAAGTTCTAGGATAGTTCTGAATCAGGCTTCATCAGCACATCGATACTGCGCAGTTCTAGAACCAGCCTAGGACAGTTCTGAGTTTCGGAACCAAAACAAAGCTTATATTTTTATTAAACTCATCCCCTACTTTTCGAATGAACTGTATAAACCACCGAATTATGGGAACCCTAGTTCTGTATCTTCTTTGTCCAAGAACAATTCGTTCGCTACAGATAACCGTGAGGTCCATTTCTGGGAATCGTACAAAACACGGATTTCTTTCAGCCGATCTTTTCACGGAAAAACAGTCCATAAAAATATAGGAATACGCCCTAAAGAACGCCCCTGTCGAACTTTAGCGGCAGCATCCATTATTTCACAAAAACAATTATGTACAAGCCTGTGTGAAGGGAATAAAAGCCACATGGGGTTTTATAGTCGTTGTAATGGTTTCTAGGAATAGCAGGGAAGCGATCAAAACCCAACCCCCATCACTCCGATCTCGCCCATAGAAAATCTACCATGCATCTGCCTATTGGCGTCTGAATTTGAGATTGCAGCGCCACGGTGGCTAGTTTTAGAACTTTACATACAGACATAGATTTTGTTTTGATAGTCGATTTCGTACTGTTTGTTAGTGTTTGGTTTGATAATTTTTGATTTCCCGATTTAATCAAAGACTTTTTAGACTTTTATAGTTGACGAGAGTATTACTGGAAGTACATATTCCATTCTTATAAAGTAGGTATGTATCATCCTACAATCTAATTGAGTGTAGCAACTCTAAAATTACGGGGATATCTGCAAGGTTAGACAGTATTTTAATATTATTTATTTTCAGATCCAAACGGCAAGATTGACTTTGGTGGATTTCTTAGGCTGTCTTGGAAGTTGAAAAACAGATAGTATTGTAAAACGTTTTGGAATAATAGACAAATACTCATAACTTTACTATTTTTATAGGGAAGGACTAAATACTCAATATATTGTGAATAAAATTAATACATTCACATGAAACTAATGCTTCTTGTACTGTAAGCCTTATTCAATATGGATTGACAAATACATTTTCCAACACTCATATGATTGGTCTTGAAAAAGCTGTAACGAATAAGCATTGTACAACTTTGCTTTCATCGGCAGAAGTACTTTGAGTGAAGAATATTCATCACCAGTCAATAGTTTTTCAATAGTCAGTTCTATCACTAGAACATTTACGTTCTTCCTTAATGATCAGTTTAACAGGCATATTTCTGGAAGGTAGAGCATTCCTCTTAAGTAAATTTCTCTGCTTGGATTAGGGGCCTGGAAAAAAATTGTCTTCATGAATGTGATCTAATATTTCATGAGCAATTCGTGCTTACCTCTATAAAAATGATCATCATCGGTAAAATGCAGTTAAAACAGACTCTCATAAATCTTGTTTGTTGGTTTTTATCGATTCTTCAACACTTTCAGGCCCGACTTGTTAAAGGAAGTTTCTTTCACCCTAACTCCAAATTTTTTACCGGGCTGTAGAAATCTATGGAAAGGGACATTTGAGTTTGCTTTTTCTCAGTAGAAGCACTTGTAAAATCACACAAACGCCAAGAAAAATGCATAAACTTTCTCATTTTCCTAACATTTCTTTTAACTTGTCAATGATAATGTCTGTACCTCGAGTTACTCGGATAGCCGTCAGAGGGAGTAGCGCTTATCTTGATTCGCCAATTCCACCTTTGAAATTGGAAATAGTTTCGCCTGTTATAAGGAACTCGCGTTATGATTTGCTCAGATAATTTGTTAAAATGAACTTATTTGCCATGAGCAATTTGAAACATCAAGGGTAGGTTCAGTATGAAAACGAGGCGGTTGACTTCAAGAATGGACAAAATCCATCCAACAGTTTCGGAGTTGTTCCCATTTTTACGAGCATCTCTAGGGAACAGCGCGTTATCATTTCGTCACGACGTCTGTAATTTTAGAGTTTTGAAAACGATTGGGTTGAACTCCACAAAGAAGACTACATGGTCATATTCAATTCTGTCCCTCCGTCCGTATGTGCTCTAACTTTCGTATGAATAGATTTAGCGACTTGAAATTGTCATATTAGGTTTGGAGTCCCAATATCTCGGCTAAGTTCTTTAATGGGTGGAATTGAATTGAAACTTCGTGGACGGTTTTGAAATACCAACGCGCAACTTAGAGCGAAATTTCGTGTGGATCCAGTTGTTAGAAAATTAAAAAAAAAATTCATTCGAAAACTTTGTAATTTTCATATGAAATTTTTTTTTCTCTGAAAAGATTGATTAGATTTCAATGCAATTTGGCACAAACCTTAGAGTCAGTATTTAACAACAATGTTTCGAATTTCAATTCGATCCTATACTCACTTTCGGAGATATAAGGAAAAAAATTGTGCCTAATTTCGTTATTATTTGGAATGTTAACGTTATTTCCGCAATATCTAAAGAAGTACAGAAGCAATCAGATTGAAACTTCTCAACCAGGTTGAGATTAACAACACGCAACTAAGTGCAAAATTCCGTGTTGATCTAATAGATGGAATTTCAACAAGCGCGGAAAAGCTCCTGACCTCACGTCAGTACTTTTCTAGATTTTTATTGAGGTATTTTCCTGAATATCTCAAGAAGTACGAATGCGACCAGATTCGGAAAATTGTAATTGGTTGTCGAATGCCGATATGCAAACCTATGAAAAATTTCGTACGGATACAATTTTAGAGAAATTCAAGAAAATTTATTTTCAAAACCTTCAATGATTTTATTTTTCAGGTTTTTTGCGCGCATGTTCTAGGGGAACAGCGTGCTATCGTTTTGTCCAAATGTCTGTAATTTTGGATGATTGAGCCGAAAATGGTCTCAATCGACTAGGTTGGACTCACTGATGACGAATCCGGTGTCAAAATTGATTCTGTCCGGCCGTCCGTAGACACGATAACTGTCGACAGAAGCAAGCTAGCTACTTGAAACTTTCAGGATAGGTTGCGCATCAGAATGCCGCGGTTAAGTTCGTTAATGAGCCAAATCGGTCGAATAGTTTCGGAGTTATAGGCACTTGATGTTTTGAAGTTATTTATTTTTTATTTCAGAAACTACTCAAGCGATTGGATTCAAACTTGGCAGTTTGGTGGAGTATAACGACGCGCAACTTTGAGCCAAATTTCGTCAAGATCATATTGTCAGTAAATTAAAAAAAAATTTTTTCGAAATTTTTCTACAAAAAAATTTTTTTTTCGGAAACCATTCATCATATCCAAAAAAAATTATACTCACACTTTGACCTTCTAATTTCACAGCAGTGTACTAAATTTCAGTTCGATACGATCATAAGTTTTGGAGATATCGGGAAAAAATATGTCAAATTTCGAGGTTTTCTTCTCGATATCGTTGATTTTTTTGGTATTACTCGAGAAATACTGATTCAGTCCTGATTAAACTTCACAGCTAGTTTTAAGATGCTGAAAGACAACTTTATGCAAAATTTCGTGATAATCGTGTTATTAGAACAATTTGAAAAAAAAATTTCTATGATTTTCTCATAATATCATCCTCATTAAATTCTGTATGAAACATCGAACTGTTATTTTCGATGAAGTACTGGATTTCAATTCGATCTGATCTGTATTTTTGGGAATATTGGGAAAATAAAATTTTGAATTGGTATATCTACGGAATCATTGGGTGGATTTTACCCATTCACGAATTCGGCCTTATTATTATTGTTTTTACGCAGTCGGCCGTTAGGCTGACCGTAAACACAATAACTTCCGGAAGAAACGACTTGGAAACTCGATATTTGTAGAGTAGGTTTGGGGCTTAATTACGAAGGTCGAATTCGTGAATGGGTAAAATCCGCCCAATTATTCCGTAGATATACCCATTCAAAATTTTATTTTTACAATATGTCCAAAACTACAGATATGATCGAATTGAAATCCAGTAATTCATCAGAAAAAAATTTCAAAAAGCACTGCCGTGAAGGCAGCAGCTTTTGCGCGCACGTTCAAACTCGTTGCTGAAGCGGTCATCTACATTGAACATGCGCGCAAAAGTTGCTGCCTTCACGGCAGTGCTTTTTGAAATTTTTTCTAGATTTTCACGCGCAATATCTAAAGAGGAACTATTAAAAGAACCTAGAAAAGCACACACGTGAAGTCAGCAGCTTTTGGGCGCTTGTTCGCATTGCGAAATGGCGACTTGAAAATTTCAGTGAAGTTTAAATGAAATATGAAAAATTTCAAAAAAAAAATAATTTTTTTTCAAAACTTCTCCTTATCGACACTGTTCATCTTCCAACCAAGTTTCATTTCGATCAGATGAATATTTTCGAGTTATTGAAAGATCAAAATTTCAAATGGCTGTAACACAAAAACCATTCGGCAGATTTGGCCCATTAACCAACTTAACCGAAATATTCAGGATCAAAACCTAACCTGAAAATTTCAAGACTCTAGGTCCTTCCTTTCGAAAGTTAGAGCACATACGGCCGGACGGACATAATTGAATTTGACCACGGATTCTTCTTCAGGGAGTTCAACCCAATCGTTTAAGGCCATTTTCGGCTCAAAATTCGAAAATTACACACAACGTGACGAAATAATAACGCGTAAAGAACTGAAAAATAATGCAAAATCTATCCAAAATATCCTCAAGTATAGGAGTTTATTTTCGGTTATATTGGGATAAAAATCGCCTTATTATTTCCTGAATAACTCAAGGAATACTATATTCATTCTTTTGAGATGAGCAGTACATTTTTTTAATATCAAACAAAGGCTTGAAAACTAGCCTTCTCTTCATATGACTCTCACGAAATTGTGCACGAACCTTCAATCTGTCATTTTTCCCACTAAGTATTGGAATTGAATTCGATCCTATCTGTATTTTTGGGAATATTAGAAAAATATAATTTTGAATAAGTACCTATATCATTAAGTGCTTTTTACAAATTCGCGCATTCGGCCATAATAATTGAGGTCCAGCCCTGCTCTACAAATATCGAGTCTGTAAGTTGATTATTCCGGTAATTATTGTGTTTATGATCTTCCGTCAGTAAATTTCGGATGTTTTAATTTGCGGAATGCCTGAGTCTTTTTTTTCGAGTCTCTAAGTTGTTTTTTCCGGAAGATATCGTGGAAGTCATTCGTTCGTTTTGATTGCAGAACTCGCAAGATTCGACATGAACTGACGAAATGGAGCACTGCGAACAAAATAAAAAACATCCTACGCGTAAGAAAAGAGGACAGGATTAGATATATATCGATTGTTCCACACACGTCAAAGTAGTCAAATAGGAAGACTGATAGTAAAACCACGACGTGTATGGTCTCCTTCATTATCGAGTAGGATGGCAGGTAGAGCAGTACCCATGGAAGGATTGAGTTGCTGGAATAACTCGTGGGTGGTAGTGTTACTAAAAAGTCATGATTTATTTACAGCATGGCCTTTCAGACGCCACGTGATATAGTTAAGGGTTGAAATGTCATCATTTCGGCATATTGCAGAAAATGGGGGCGGATCTGACAACAGTTATTCTAGTGTTAAATTCCTGGAAGGATTAATCTTTAGAAAGAGGGTTGTTAACGAGATTTGTTGATTATTTCGGAAAACGAAACCTGTAAATGGTTTTAGAATGGGGGTTTTTCCTGCAAATGCAAATTTGGACATAATTATTATGGGTTTGATTCATCATTTTCCCAAATTACCTTCAGAAAGTATTCAAAATCAGATTTCAAAATTTGGGTTTGTGATTTGCCAGGCATGCACGAAGTGACAATGTGTTTAGTAGAATAGCTTTTTCTGCTATAGAATAATGAAATATTTATTCCTATTCTGTGGTACACACGTGTTCTTCGTCAATATAACCAAACAATTTCCGCTTGCGATTTGTCAGTAATATGACAGTATGAAGTCTGTGCTCTTCTTTTTCTATTCCTTGGTCATTGTCTTCTACTCTAACCAGATCGAAGTATAGTATACCTTTGTTTTCCCAAGCAAAGTAACACATTTGAAGTCCTTTTCTTTCCGAGAAAGCTGAATTCGACGTTGCCATATCGTGCACTCAAGACAAATCCCTTGAAATGCAAATCCCCATTTTTATTTTTCAGTTTAAGGTGATCAAACATTTTTTTAAACTATAATATTGAAATTATATGTTTGAAATGTGATGTTCTAAAGGTTTTTCATAAAAATTACTGAATATTCGTTTAAAAGAAAAACCCTCATTCAGTTTACCAACACTATTGCACATTCCTAATTTCAAGATAATTTTATCTGTAATTTGTGATTTTTCGACGAAAATGGTCTTGAACGACTAGGTTGGAATCATTGAAGAAAAATACGATGTCAAACTCAATTATGTTCGGCTGGCCGTTGCCAAGAACTTGCGAACATCAAATCTTCATAACTGATGGTGTGGAACTATTTTGTATGCACAAATACTCGCATTTGACAAGTCCGTCTTCAATCAGGTATGTTTATTCTGATCTACTGGATGTCAATTCGATTTTGAAATTTTAAGTATATGGTCTTTTGAATAGGTTTATCTGCAGAATCATATGGTGGTTTTCACCCATTAACACAATTGGCTTTCGTGTTGAAGGTCCAAACAAATATCGAGACTCTTAATCTGTTTCCCAAGAAACTGCCTTTGACAAATAGTTCGATCCTGCAATACTTAAGGGCGTTTTCCATAAAAAAAAACAATATTCATTTGATTTTCAATAGTTCTGTTTCAGAAGGATCGCTTAAAAATTGATATAAAAGTTCTAGAAATAAGAATTTATTGCAAAGAACTAAATTTGTAAATTCACCCTTTATTGACTGATTAAAGAGTCAGATATAGACTCTGAAACGTACAGTTCCAATGGTTTATGGTTTGCATTGTTCGATATTGTTCATTATGCAACATTGTTTTTCAAAAAATTACCTTTGACAATTACTTTGAAGTCAGCAATCCGCAAGGGGTATTTCTATAAATAATAATTTCTATTTAATTTTTAATAATTATTTTTCAGATATTGGGAATCGAAAACCCAAAAAAAAAACTGGAAAACAATGCAAAATCATCCCAAAATATCCTTAAATCGATATAGTTCATGAAGGCGCTGTCCACACCAGCCAGCAATCTCAGATATGTTTCCTAATGAGAAATTCAAATAATACCGCACTCTATTGTTCCATTTAGTTATTCATTCCTAATACCAAGAAATCCATACCACCCGTTCTTGGAAAAGTGACCGAACCCCCTCTGTTAGGGCTTCACAAATATTTAACATTCATCCCCCTAGGTCTTTATATGGCTTCCAGGAAAACCAATTGAAACGAAAATCGATCATGTGACTGTGGGCAATCTATTCAATTGGTTCATGAGTTCAGGGAGGGTTTTTGGAAAGCATTCCAGTCGAGATTTTTGATTTTATGCGGACAAGAAATTGTTGAATATTTCCGGCGATATATATACATATGCCCATGATCTGACTTGGATTCTTCGAAATTTCGCAGGAAATTAAGTGAGGAGCATACGGTTGAAAAATTTTTCCCAAGAATTTTTAAAAAAATTTCTAAATTATTGTCAATAAATATTATTTTGAAAACTCATCGTCAGACATCGCTGAAATTCAGCATAAACCTTTGAGTCGACATTTATAAACCGATAACTGAACTTGAGCTCCATCGGATATGTATTATCGGAAATATTTCGAATTTCTCAAAGATATCCGATGCAACTGAAATTTTAAACACTGTCGTTAAATTGTGGCCCCAATGTCTGTGCCAAACTTCATTGCAGGCTGATGAAAAGTTTTCTGGGTATTCAATAAAATCTCAAAATCTGAAATTTCTACGAAATTTGACTCCATCCAATATCTTCAGAAATAAATATAAGATTGATCTGAAAATTGAAGCACTATTGTTAAAGGCCTGTGCTGAATATAATTGTAATCTGATGGATAGATATTGGCAAAAAAATGTGTTTCAAGAAAAATTTTGAAGTTTTTCGAGAACATTTTTTTACTTTTCATTGATACCATACCCACGAAATTCTCTATTATATTGCGGGGCAATATTCTACAACTAATAAGAGTTTTGACCTGGTCGCTTCATTATTTCTTGAGATATTGAGGAAATAATCTCAACATTTCTAAATTACAACAATTTTTTCTGCGGAAATAAACTACAATAAAAACAGCGTTTTTTTCCACAAAAATTTACGAAATATGAGTTTTTCGAGATCTAAAAACGAGTGGATCCCCACAAAATTTCACGCAAAGTTGCGGGTTGATATTCTTCGCCAAATTTCGAAGTTTCAAACTGATCGCTTCAGTACTTCATGAAATATCGAAGAAGTAACCTCAAAATTTCAAACGTGCATTACTCTAAAACTGTTCGGCCGATTTGGCCCATTGACGAATAGCTCTGGGTCCTCTCCATCGAAAGTTAGAGCACATACGGACGGTCGGACAGATGGGATACGACCACGGATTCTAACTTCAAGGAGTCCAACCTAAACGTTCAAGACCATTGTCGACCAAATATTCGAAGATTACAGACATTTGGACAAAGCGATAACGCGCTGTTCGCAAGAACAAACGAGTAATATACCAATTTTCTAACCTGAATCCGGTCCTGCAAACTGGAAATAATCATTGAATGAGCTAGTAAACGTGTGGGTATCGGAATAGGGTTCCCACATTCTAAAATATAAATCGCCATTCACGATATGTCCGCATAATGAATTACTTCAATCAAACGATGCCGCTCATTTGAATTTATAAAAATAACCAATATAATTGCCTTTTTTCATCAGTAAATAACAGTGTGAGATGGGAAGTTGATCTGATCTCGTCACGGTGTCCATCCGTTGTCCAGTGCGTGTAGATCGGGTTTTCATGAAGACTACTTCACGCTGAATTTTTTCATGCATGAAAATTATTCATCATTGATATATCTCATTAGCCAGCATCCTCAGGAATTTTTGTAAAACACGTAAATGAGCATTGGAACGTTTCAAACGATGGTGGAAATTTCTTCTGAAATAACTCTTTTTTTATGTTTTGGAATAGAAGTAGAGTAGATTTGAGGTTCAATAACGAATAACGGAATAAGGCTGATTCACAATGAACGTAAACGTGAAATTCACAATGTACGTAACAAAAAAAATGTCATTTTCCTACTTCATCTTGTCTATGTTTAGTACTAACCGTCAAAATTTGGCAACTGTCAAATCTGCTTTCGTTTTAAAACATGTTTACTACAGTTTAAAGTTATTAAAAGTAATATTCATTTATTCTTTACAATGTAAGAGATATTATTATTGTTTTTTTGAGAAGAAGCATACAGAAGAAAAGGACAATACGGGTTCAAATTGATTTGTATTCTGTAGTTAGAATCATAAACAAGGTATATTTGACAAGCAAAACGATAAATCACAATAATTGTTCAGCTTCGAAAGCTCTAAAGTACCACTAGATTTAGACACTGTTATGTTTGTTTTACGGATTTCTTAAGTTATCCGTAAGACTTACGTAAACGTAAATATTACGTTCACTATCAATAACGAATATCGGAAATAGGCTCATTCACAATCAACGTAAGCTGTACGTAAACGTAAAATTCACAATGTACGTAACAAAAAAATGTCATTTTCCTACTTCATCTTGTCTATGTTTAGTACTAACCGTCAAAATTTGGCAACTGTCAAATCTGCTTTCATTTTAAAACATGTTTACTACAGTTTAAAGTTATTAAAAGTAATCTTCATTTATTCTTCACAATGTAAGAGATATTATTATTGTTTTTTTGAGAAGAAGCATACAGAAGAAAAGGACCATACGGGTTCAAATTGATTTGTATTCTGTAGTTAGAATCATAAACAAGGTATATTTGACAAGCAAAACGATAAATCACAATAATTGTTCAGCTTCGAAAGCTCTAAAATACCACTAGATTTAGACACTTTTAAGTTTGTTTTACGGATTCCTTAAGTTATCCGTAAGACTTACGTAAACGTAAATATTACGTTCACTATCAATAACGAATATCGGAAATAGGCTCATTCACAATAAACGTAAGCGGTACGTAAACGTAAAATTCACAATGTACGTAACAGAAAAATGTCATTTTCCAACTTCATCTTGTCTATGTTTAGTACTAACCGTCAAAATTTGGCAACTGTCAAATCTGCTTTCATACTGAAACATGTTTACTACATTTTAAAGTTATTGAAAGTAATCTTCATTCATTCTTCACAATGTAAGAGATATGTAAGAAGCATACAGAAGAAAAGGACCATCAGGGTTCAAATTGCTTGGTATTCTATAGTTAGAATCATAAACAAGGTATATTTGACAAGCAAAATTCACGATTAATCACAATAATTGTTCAGCTTCGAACGCCCTAAAATACCACTAGATTTACACACTTTCACGTTTGGTTTACGGATTCCTTCGGCCATCCGTAAGACTTACGTAAACGTGAATATTACGTTAACCGTTGTAAACACTTGCACGGAAAACCTTTGTTTCAACTTAACGTTTTACGTATAAATTGCGTTCGAGTTACGTCTTACGTTGTAGATGTTCAGTATTTTATTTTCCCAATATTTCGGAAAATATAGATTTCATCGAATTTGAATATAGTTCTTAATTGAATAGTGAAGGCTTGGACGTAAATACAAAATTCGATATTTTCGATTTTTTTATTTCTGGTGGAACCTTATACATTTTTTGGTTCTATTGAATTGACGGTTTTAAAACTACGTTATACATTTATTTTGTTGTGAAAATAGACAAGATCATCGTATAAATGAGCTGTCACCGAAAATGCGTATGTCCGAAGAAGCCGCGAAATTCTAAAAAAAAGTATAAAATTAAAAAATCTGGTTAACATAGTTCGTTATGTTGCACTTCAATCTGAATCCGCTCCTGTTTGTTTATGAATCGCTAATGGTTGAATTTCTCGAAGGCATAGATTTTCGTCATCAAAAGGCATCTTGGGAAATCATTAAACTTTTTGGGACCTAATGAGATGTTTGTTTTATATATCGATTAAAGCTCATTTTGAAAAGATTTTGCATCATTTTGTAGAATTTCTCTGGGTTCGCACTCCCAATATCTGAAACAGAACTATTACTAATTTAATGAACATTGTTTTTTCATGGAAAACACCCTTGAGGATTGCAGAATTGAACTACTTGTCAAGGGTAGCTTCTAGGAAAACAGTTTGCCTAATGAACAATACCGGAACGATACAAACGATAAACAAAGCGAACTGTAACTATTCAGAGTACAAATCTGACTCTTTCATCAGACAAACGAGAACATTTTCAGAATTATTTTCTTTCGATTTTTCGTTTCGTGAGACTTTTGTCAAACTGACATTTTTGAGAAACCACATGTATTCACTTGGTTTGAAAGTTTTTTAATTCTACCTCTCATGCTCCAACTCTACAGAATAATGAGCAAAATTACTCTCCCCATTCAACAAAATGCAAAAGGAATGTTTAATTTTTCTTTTCAAATTATCTGGTTATGACATCAGTATTTTTGTATTGTCCCTATCATGTAATTCCCAACCGTCGAACATACATGGTTCACTATTTGGGATCTTTGTATGTCTCTATTCCTTAGGTTGTTTTTAATAGTTCTGTTTCAGATATTGGGAGTGAAACCCCAGGAAAAAACTACAAAATGATTGTTTCATATAATCTATTCTCTCTTTCAAATATAAATCTACAGTTGAAACTCGAAGCTCTCAATTTCGAAGATATAGTCTACCCAAGATTCAAGAACTTTTATTATGACGCCAAATGATTTTAGTTTTATCACGAGTGAAGTTTGGCATCGCTGTTCCATTTTTAGCATGTAATTTAGTCAAAATCAGAAGAAGAATCGATGCACTGTCCTGAATTCGAGTAACCCAACTTCAAACAATAACAAAAATAAATCTAATTCGGATCATTTTCATTAATTGTTAATTGAAATCGCAGACATTTATAACCAACGAAGACATTGCGTCGATGCCAGACTGCGCATTTAGAATGATAATATTCAGTTGGTTTGAAGTTACCCGATAACTGGCATTTATCAACATCAAATCTTCGAAAATGATTTTTGGACTCACTCAATGTATTAATTAATCTGAAAATTATTTTTTTTTAATCAAAGGGACCATAAATGGCCGACATATATTCAAAAGAACTAAATTGGTATACAAAACAAACATCCAATGAGAACCGAAATCTTCAATAATTAGCAAAATTTGAAATTGATCTCAAGAGAATTCTTGTAGAGTCTATCGCTTCGTGTTATCATTTGACACAATAAACTAGTTCTTCGAAATATCCCACGTTACGTCAGCAAGGTCAGCTGTTTTTAATGAATCAACAAACCATTAGAGTTATCATGGTCCAGGCCAGATGTTGTGAAATTGCATTTGCTGCCTGAAATGGTAGAAAATTTATGTCGCTTATGATATGGATATTTTAATCACGGTATGTGAAACATGATATCCGAAAATAAGCAATAATGGGGAACCAAAAAGTTAGTTCCTTTGCTGACTGGACCGTTTTTCGATTGGATCATATTATCTTAGAAACGGTATGAACATTAATTGAAAAAAACTGAACAAAGCTTCGAGACTTGAGAGACCTTTTGGTTTATTTTTCGATAAAATCAAATATTAAACCTTAGTGATCGACCAACAAAAAAAAAAAATTTCAACCCCCCTGAAAATTTCACAGTTTACGTTTTGGAGTATGTAGATTTGAATAAACGAATAAAAAAAATCCGTCCGTTGTCCGGCGCTTTTCTCAGAAAGTCCTGAACCGAAATCCGCGAAACTTGGTAGAAAAATCGTGTGTAATTCGGCATTGATCCTCCAAGCTTTTCAGCAGGATCGGTGTACCCTAAGGGCTCAAAATTGGGGGTTGGAGGGAAAAAAAAATTATTTTTCAGAAACTTACTACCGAATTTTCATGAAACTTTCAATATTTATTATTGTTGCATGACTCAACTTGAAAATTTTCACCCGAATGATTTCCCACCAGTGGTTCCTGAGGTATAAAGAAAAACGCAGCAAATTTTGGGGTGAAAAACCAATGAGATATGAATAGTATACAGCGTGCCAAAAAAGTAACGTAACTCGTCAATAATTTTTGAACGAATAATTATTGAGGAAAATCCTTGCACCCGTTGATTTTGAATTCTGAAGCCATTTTGTCCTGTGTTTCTTTGAATTTGATATTTCTCACCCCCAACGCCCCGCACCCCACTACTTTATTTTTTCAAATTGGAATATATGGGTTGAGATACATCAAATGAAAGGTAATTTGATTACCTAGTCAGCGATTCGACTAAAAAAAGAATTTGTCGTGCCGTTTTTCAATAAAAAATTAGGAATAACTTCACAGTTTGTGATTGGAGAGTACTGCAATCAGACCATTATTGTTTTAATAATTATTATTAAGGAAAATCCACGGATCCAAGGATTTGTAATTCCGAAAGCAGGTCTCCCTATGCTTTTTTGAATTCGAAATCTCCCACCCTTTACGCTCCACACCCCCATACTGTTTTTTTCAAATAGTAATATATGGATTGTGATATATCAAATGGAAGTACATTCCACTGCATATTGGGTGGCGTGACTGAAAAAGAATTTGTTAAGCAATTTTTTCATTCAATTTGTGATTGGCGTCAGATTCTTATTCTTAAAATGATAGATATTGAAAAATATCCTCCTACCCGCCAATTTCTATTTTCGAAATTTGAGAAAATGCATGTAGTTTAAGAGTTGGGGGTTTATACCCTTAAACCTCAATAGTTTTTTTTCGGAAAAATATTGCATGTGATATATCGCATGAAAAGTCATTCGATGACCAATTCAGTTATGTGAACGAAAATGAAAGTTAAGAATTAATTCAATTTAAATCACAAATCCATGGGTTTCTGAGGCGAAAATTCATTTTGAGAATTATACTGAAGTTAGGTTTTAGAGAATCTTGTAGGAGGCATTCTAAAGAGAACAAATTTTTAACATCATAGTTTCATGAAGATACTTCCAACAATATTTAAACTGTAACAACACTAGGCGCACAGATATACATACTTGTACCCACGTCACTCTTCAACCTTAATAGAAAAGTCGAAAGTTTCCAAAATTACTTTGTATAATGCAATTGTTGACTGTGAACCATATCCTTAGAGTGAATTTTTTGATTTTTGTAAAAGTGAATTGTTTTGAGTTCTGTATTCTGTTTTTACGAAACCAACCTTATTGTATTTCGATAAGCTTTTGATTGAATAAATATATTGTTATTATTATTATTATTATTATTGTCATTATTAATTAATAAAAGAATAATGGTCTGATTACAGTTCCCTCCTAACTGAAAATTCTAAATTATTTCCTGATTTTTCAATGAGAAACGGCACAAGGAATTCTACTTCAAGCCACATCGCTGAATAGGTGATTAAATTACCTTTCATTTGATGTATGAAATTCAATTAATTTCCAGTTGAAAAAATAAAGTAGTGAACTGAGAAATATCAAATTCAAAAAAGCACTGGATAAATTGGTTTTGAAATCAAAAATCGACGGCTGCGAGGAAATTCCTTAATAGTTCTTCGTACACTCATTATTGACAAGTAATTTTACTTTTTTGGCACGCTGTATAAGTTTATTTAAGATATCAATGGTATTGGGTTACTTAGCTGAGAAAATAATAAACCCTTGTGTAAAATTTGCTGCGTTTTTGTTTATAGCCTGCTAATTGTTCGGATATTGGGGCCAAATTTTTTTTCCCAATTTCATATATAAATTTCATTAACCTCAATATAAACCTCTAATGTTAGGGACTCACCTCTAGCTTTATATGTCGTGTTGAATCATTGTTTGGATGTTCTTCATTTACCGAAGTTGATTTTGAACTTGTCCTACTCAATCTATCTTGACATGGGGTAGTTTGATTCCTTATCCTTTCGAAATTTTCATCTTCGGAATCATATCTGCCTAAGAGTTCCTCCGTGTCTGAGACTTTCACATCTCCACAATCACCTATAAATAAAATTTAAATGGATCAATATTCAGCTTAATTACAAAAAATTGTTAATTGAATGCATACTTCAACGCTTATACAGTGTGTCTATTTGGGAAGGTATCTTTCTAAATATCTCAGTTCCCATGCAAAATCAGAGAAAATGCAAAATGTTGAATTTTGGTAGGTAGGGGGACATTTTATACGGTAGGTTCAATTCAACTCATACCAACCCAGTGAGTATGATTACAGCAATCCCTAAAATATTAAATGGGAAGGGGAGGTTAAGTGACAATCTGTTTCAAACGTAATTTGATTACCTTTTGAAAAATGCCGCCCACTTGACTTTTTTAGTTAGAACTTCTTCAATTCATTATTCTGAAGAAATAAAGAAAATAACCAGAGAATGCAAAAGGATTCAGCCATATCGTGGAAAAATGTTAATCATGGCACCTGTAAGTTTTATTGTTTTTAAATGTTGGATTAACTGATATTTAAATGCAGTTATTTGACCTCACACTGTATCATTGCAGAAAAAATAATAATTTGTTATAATTGAACTAGTGATATTCGATTGACTGATCCAATATGCAGGGTGGTCCAAGTAGTGACGCCAATGAATTTTTTTTTAGGTTCCTCACATCCGGGGGTATCCAAAAATACCATGTATGTTATGAGATTTTTTGTAGTTTTCGAGTTATAATTTTTTTGTTTTGTTTCAATTTATAATGTCAGCGAGGTTTCAAAATTTCATATATTTTTATGTGGTAGGTATTTTTGAAATTTTATTTCTGTTACATCATCTTCCTGACTGTTGTTTTAATGAAAAAAATAACTCAGCTTCCTGAAAACACTCATAGTTACTCAAAAAGGCTTAAAAATTAGAACTTCAGTTTTCAGTAGGATTCACAATAACACGAACGAAGGTTAATTTGCCATGAGAATGCTGAAAAACAGAAAAATAACGTTACTCGTGTTTCAATGATTTTGGGTCTATCAGTCTTCGATGGCCGATTACAGCAAAAAATGACCCATAAAGTATTATTTTTTCTTATGATTTTGATAGTTTAGGACGGTGCAAGGAACTATGAAAACTCCTTTATGTATTTTTATATTGATGTTGAATGTTTGAGTGAATCCTACTAAAAACTAAAGTTCTAAATTTCCAGCCTTATATGAGTAGCTTTGAGTGATTTCAGGAAGCTGAGTTATATACAACATTCAGGGAGATAATGTTACAGAAAAAAAAACTGCAAAATACCTACTACATAAAAAGATATGAATTTTAGAAACCTCGCTGACATAATAAATTGAAAAATATCAAAAAAAAAATTATAACTCGAAAACTACAAAAAATCGCGCTGCATTCATGGGATATTTTTGGATACTCCCAGGTGTGAGGAATTTAAAAAAATGTACTGACTTCTCTATTTGGACCACCCTGTATAGAACTATTTTGAGAAATCTATCTGATGTGGAGGTGATAAATTATGTAGGTATCAATTTCGAATTTGAAATTGTGAAAATAGAGATAGAAATAAATTGTACGAAATTTTCGACGAGCAAGTTCATAAGTTTATGCTTTAAATAGGTACATTGTATTGCCATGTATTACTCCTTACGTCAATTTATCAGAGCATAATCACACAGTCATAGTCTTCAAAAAATTACCTGAAGTTTTGAATTTCGTTCTATAAATCCTATCGAAAAGTTTCCTCGTTAATTCGAACATGAAAATCAAATTTTGAATCCTTGTCACAAAATAACAAATTCCCCTTCACTGAACTAACTAAACCCTAATTTCCTCTCGATGAAGTCAGTAATGATTTTTTGAAAACTCTGACATCTTTCGATGAAAATACACAACAGTCGTACGAATCGGAGATTACAAGAAGCGTTCAAGAACTGTTACATATCTGACGTATATTGTGCTGGATTTTGGGCACATCTCACGCAAGGACAGAAAACGTACAGAGGAACTATTCAAAAATTCTGGATCAAACTGAAAACAGAAACCATCAAAGATCAAAATGCAAAAAATTCAGAAATGAAAGAAAATAAAATAATGGATGAATTTTGAATAATTCCAAGCAGCTTGAGAGGCATGAAAATTCGAAAATTCCTGCAAATTCTATTATTCAACTGTACCCTGAAATGTTGTTCATTTACGAAGAAATCTTTCAAATACTGATTTTTCCTGTTTCCTTCTTGAAGAAACAACAAATAACCTGACAGAATTTTTTAATTTTTTCCATAAATCTTATCAAAAGGTTTTTTCGTTGGTTCAAACGTGAAAAATAAAATTCTCAATCCTTTTCACAAAGAAAAACCCTTCACGGGACTAACTGAACTAAACCATAAAATTTGCTAGATAATTTTCAAATGGTGTTTCTTCCTGTTTTCCAATAGAAGATACAACAAATTACCTGATGAAGTTTTGAATTTTTTTCTATAAATCCTATCGAAAAGTTTCCTCGTTCGTTCGAACATGAAAATCAAATTCTCAATCCTTGCCACAAAAAAAAACAATTTTTCTTCACTGAACCAACTGAACCCTAATTTCTTCTCGATAAAACTCGTAATGATCTTAAAAAAATCTGACAACTTTCGATAAAAAAACACAACAGTCTTACGAATCGGAAAGTGCACGAGGCCTTCAAGAACTGTTACATAACTGACGTATCTTGTGCTGGATTTCGGCACATCTAACGCAAGGACAGAAAACCAACAGAGGAACTATCCAAGAATTCGTCGAAGAATAAAACTGTAAACAAACGTATGGTAAGGATGAACCGTCGTCGGGCAAAGAAACGAAATAAGAATTATGACCAAGGAAGCATAAAGAGAGACCAACTGGGGACTCACGCCGAGAAGAGGACTTAATAGAGGCCACAAAAGAATGATTGCTAAACAGAAAATATTCTTGGAACGGAGCTTTACAAAAAGCAAGTTTGTCGGACGAGATGACAGGGACCGTACGACCTCTGAGAATCAGAAAATGCCGACAATATGGTCGGTATACAGGGGCGGATTTGTCCCTAGCTTTAATTGATCCTCGCCAGAGCATCCGATCTAACGAAAATCCCATTATATAATACCTTTTTATCGAACAGCTGCCACTGATTTTAACAATCGAAATACAAGTATTCCATGAAGAAGGTTTCCGATCATATCTTCATTGAAAAAGAACAACACATGCAGGTATTAGAAAATATGTCATTGTACGTTTTATGCGCTTGTTTTAATCCACACTTTGTTCAAATGTCTGTTATTTTTGAACATCTGTATGTGCTCTAACTTTCGAAGGCAAGAATCTAAAGTCTCGAAGTTTTTAGGGTAGATTTGGCGACTCCATATCTCGGCTGAGTTCGTTAATCCCCAAAATCTCGAAAATCACTGTTGCGATCGGATTGAACCTTCAAAATTGGGTATAAAATACCGATGCGCAACTTTATGCAGAAATTTAGAAAACATATTTTTATTAGGAACTATTCATCAAATTTTCATGAAATTCAGCACGTACTTTGAAGGCTATCTTTGACAACACTGAACACAAATTCAGTTCGACCAATTATTTATTTTCGGAAATATCGTGAAAAAAGTATGCCAAACTTAATTATTGTTATTTTCTCAGTTTCGTTGTTCTTTCCCCAATGATAAAAAATACCGCTTTGATGAAAATTTGAATTGAATGCAAAAGCGCGTAAAACCTACTGGCCCCCCCAGTCAATGCTCTATTAGATTTTTTGAAGATTTGTTTGCATATATTCCACCACAAAGTCAATCTATGGAAAAATCTAATATTTTATTCCATTGAATTCATAAATCAATATTGTGAATTACCGAATTTTATGTAAATAAAATATTCCCATAATCGATACATAATTTCTTTGATAGAGATTATAATGAAGTTTTTTCTCTCACAAAAAATAATCATGTTTCTCTTATCAACGAAAGTAAAGTGCAATAATTACATTGGCCTTTACAAAGTTAACATACTTAATTATGTGGATAACTTGGTTGCAAATATAAATCAATATGAAAAAAAATCAATAGGAAACTTTCAGTCAACGCTGTATCGGTAGAAAAATCTAGACATGCAGTAAGGAGTTTTTACACGCTCATTCGGATTAGAATCAAAAGATTTAACCATCCAGATAATGAACTTGTCTAATGCATCGTTACCTCAGGATGAAACTAATTTATTATTATTATTATCTTTGGAATTATCGGGTGGATTTTACCCCTTCATGAATTCAGTTTTCGTAAGTAGTTATCAAACCTCTCTGAGGACTTAGATACTCGATATTTGTAACGCAGGCTTGAGGCTTAATTATGAAGGTCCCAATTTGTGAATAGGTTGAATAAATCCAATGATTCCGCAGATATATTCATTACAAATTTCCTGAATTAAAAGAAAAACATCGAATCTTATTGTTACCTTCTACTTGGTTGAAATATAACGACACGAAGGTTAGTGCGAAATTTCAGAGGAATCTAACTTCCAAAATATAAAGCTTTTGAAAATATTCACCCTGATGATATCAAGTTTTTAGGTCTTCAATTTCAGAAGGTACTAATGCTTACGCAATTGCCCAAAATTACATTTTTCTGATAATTCAATACTCATAAGGGAAACTCTTTTCAAAATATCTTATTGAAAGATATCAAAAAAATTATGTCAGGTTTGACTCGAATCATATCAGCGAATATTACAACATTTAATCTTGTTATACAATATCCAAAAAAATTATATTCACTATCATTTGTTTCGGATCATTATACATGAAACCAGATTGAATAATAATAATTTTATGTTAAAACCAATAATAGACAGAAAGCTACATTTGATAGGTCAGCTTATCATTTTCATTCATTAATAAAGTATATTCCCATTGAATCATATCTATTATTGAATAAATCCTTAGTGGTACAATATAATTACAATAAATTCGTAAAATTTCACAATCAATCAGTTCAATGAATGAAAATAATCGTTCATCAAGAAAC
The DNA here is from genome assembly GCA_958510865.1 of Myrrha octodecimguttata. NCBI lineage: Eukaryota > Metazoa > Arthropoda > Insecta > Coleoptera > Coccinellidae > Myrrha > Myrrha octodecimguttata. Next base: position 31,262,679 of record OY294065.1, on the reverse strand, counting down.
GATTACTAGATATTCATTATGAGTTATCAAGAAAGGTAACATAAATTATAGAAATACGATTATTTTGTTATTCTCGACTGAGAAAAATATATTACTTAAATAAAATACAAATGTGATTTTTTTTCATTTCCAGCTTCTTCAGAAGCTATTAGACAACTGTTTCAAAAATTGGTTTCAAACCATATTTAAGGGAATTTCTGGTTTGAGTATACTTCATATTTCTGTTTTTCTGGAAAAATCCACTGGGCCCCTGGTAGTGTTGCGCAAAAGATTAAAATTACAGGTCAGTTTTTAATACTCTGGAAAAACCATTGTTTTTTCAAGCGATCACGTTCCAATTTACATATTTCTAAATTTTCAAAGTTCAGCTGCAAGTGTTTATTTGAAGTGTTCGTGAAAATCGTGCTTTTTCATTATAAAGTGTTCTGCATAGGTCTGGCTTGTTGTTGAGAAAAGATCTCCTATGTTCTTTGGTTCAAGTACATATCAAAAGAACGACCTATTAGTCCGATATAAATTTTTGATACCACGTGATATTTCGTTTTATCTATTTTGGGTTTAGACTTCTTCAAGATCTTACTTGGATGGTTATTGGTTCTGAAGAATATATTGATTTTATTCTTGTTTGGACAATAATAGAGAATTACCTAGAATATTTTGTAGGTTTTTTCCGGGGTTTTCATTCACAATATTTGAAACAGAAGTATTAAAAATCAAATAAATATTTTTTTAAGGGAAGCGCCCATGACAAATAGTTCAATCTCGCAATCCGCAAGGGCATTTCCGATGAAAAAAAAATTTCATTTAATTCTCATTAGTTTTCCCCCAGATATTGGGAGTGAAAACTTATGAAACACCTACAAAATGATGCAAAATCTCCCCAAAATAAGCTTTAGTCAATAAATACCTAGAACGGCTGCGTTTTTTGCGATATGGCCGAAAGAACGTGAGGTTAATCATTGTAACTATACAAGGTGTCAATTTGAAAACTAGTTAGGCCAATTGAACCACGGCAGGTTTTTTGAGAGAAAACGCCGGAATAGGTAAATTATTTCCCGCGATATTTTTGCCAATGTGAGACAAAATTCGAAAGCAGACTGTTGTAGTTTGGCTAGTAATGGTAATCATTCCTAGCATCTCATAAACTTAATATGAACACCCTGTAACCACTTCAAGGTCTCGAGAAAATCAGTAGTATTCATGTAGAGGGACAATTTTATCATTCCTTTGAGACACCACTCATAGTCTGTTCTCTACAAAGAATTGACGAGAAACAACCCCTACACCTAGGGTTGAGGAGATTTTGGCTTACAATTGTGCTCAAAATATGTCAATAAAATTGACCGACAAAAAATCCGTTTCGTGACATAGTTGGCCTGGCAAGTTTTCAAATTGACACCCTGTATATTAATTAGATAATCTCTGGGTTCCAGTCCAATTCTTCTGTTGTCTTTACTAAATTCAACCGAGAATACTTCACGACATCACGAAGAGACAATATTTTTTCCTGGCAATATGAAAAAACAATTCAGACCTCAGTTGCGCATGCGTTTCGTTTAACGACATCAACCAGACAAAGAATACGGACATGCGCAAAGAAATTATTTGCGTAAAATAATACGATACGGCTTTGAATTTTTCTCCTCGTGTAACGAATTTTTAAGGTGTTGAAGAGAGGCAAAAAGGAGCCCGAATCAGGCCCTGCCTCAATGTGCTCGGTTCAGCCTACGGCTTCGTCCACAGCGGCTGCGATGCTTTGCCTTCGGCCCACCATTCTTTTCGAAATCACAGGTTTCCTGACTTACAATTAGGGTTGCCAGTTGCCACCTCTCATACAACTTTTAATTTCAATATGTTAATATCTTCACTTTGTTTACCAGACTTCTAATATTCAAATTGTTTGTAGTAATACCGGGGGCTTGGCAAATAAACGTATCAATGATGAGTATATGAGTCAGAATCGGCTGATCTTTTTTTTTAAGGAAATATATGGGTTTCCTCGAAACGACCCGTACAGAAATGCTTCAAATTTTACACTTTGGTTTACCGTTTCTCCATCAAATTATATTTATTTTCTGTATTATTTGTTAAAACGATTTCGCGATATTTTAATTTGATCCTAATGAAATTCAGCACTACTTCATTTCAATTCGATTAGATCTTTATTTTAGGAGTATTTGAGAAAATAGAACTTCGACTGGGTATATATCTACGAAATAATTGGGGAGATTCGGAGTATCGATAAAGCCCAATGTCTGGAACAGAACTATTGAAAATTAAATAAATATTGTTTTTTCATGAAAAACCCCTTTGCGGATTGCAGTATCAAACTTTTTGTCAAGGGCAGTTTCTTGCAAAACAGATTGCCTAATGAACAATACAGAAACAAAACAAACGATAAAGAAAGCGAACTGTAACGTTTCAGAGTACAAATCTGACTCTTTCATCAGACAAAGCAGAATATTTCAAGAATTATTTTCTTTCGATTTTTCGTTTCGATTTGAGACTTTGTTTTTTATCAATAAGTGTATTGAATTTTCTCAAATTGATTTCTTTTCTTTTTTCAAGTTCATTCATATATGAAATATTCACACAATAAAAAATATGGGTAGAGTCATCTTTAGAGAAATTATGAATTATTTCATCTTTTAATCGTAATATATCCTGTTGGAGTCTTGCCTTATTTTATCTGAGAAAACTTACCCTTTCTCTGATCAAAGCAAAACTGAACTTATTTTTGATTTTTTGGCTTCCATTACTTTCAAAAGGTAGCTAAATTCTAAGAAATTTTGGAATTACTTTATTATGAATTTAATAACAATGTTCCAAATTTCAATTCGATTCAATATTTACTTTCAGAGATGTAAGGAAAACAATGTGCCAAATTTCGTTGTTATTTAGAATTTTAATAATAAATATTTCAAAGAGTACAAATGCAATCAGATTGAAACTTCGTAATCAGGTGGAGATTACCAACACGCAACTAGGTGAAAAATTTCGTGTGGATCTAATAATTAGGATTTGTACAAGCGTATAAAAGCTCATAACCTCACTTCAGTGCTTTTCTAGATGTTTTATTAAGATGTTTGAAAATTTGAAAAATGAGGGAAGGAAATTGAAGAAGAGACCTATCAGAAACATTTCGATAAGATTATTTCTATTGATCAAAAATTTGAATTGTGTATAATTCGGCTCGAAGTTCCATAATAACATCAACAGTAAAAATTTCATAGCGCGTGAATTCTTATAAATTTAAATCATGAATAACACTTAATGCACGAACAAAAAACTATCATTAATTTATCAAAACATTCTTGTATCCAGTGAGTCAACCGACAACAGAAGCTCCATTTTTGAAGTAGCCTAATGAGAAAGATAAACACAAATAGGTCCTCCTTACCCAGGCTAATAGCTGGATACTACCCCATATAACGAAACGGTGTTCGAAACAACAAAATCCACTAAAACACATTGAACACTTTTGTGTCTAGACGTGCTTTTAATCGAGCCCAGAGTACGAAAGATACGAAAAAGCTGCCGACATGCCACCAACCACGATATGATGTCACATTTATTCATCATCCAGAGCTGAAGAATCCAACAGTCGAGATACCTTGAAAGTACCTAACTCCTTTTACAAAGAGCTCGCCGCCTGACGGTTTTAATTGGAATCGGAGAATATTCTAAAATTACTTTTATAAGCTGCCTTCTCAGTTTTTATTTTCTCCTTTATTTTTAATACATGGATTTATGCTGCGCCGCGAGATCCAACGGATATTTAGAAACGTTTTATCTTTGCCGATGAACGTACCAGACTTGTTCAATACGTTGTCAATTGAGGAGGGTCCGATACAACCGAATATGAAGACGATCATGATTATTGCACTCCTCGAGGAATGCCGAAAATTTCAGCAAAATACTATCACTTTTCAACGAAATACTTCACTATCAGTATAGTTCGTGGTTATAGAAAAATAAGTATTGCATAGTAAAGAGGAACTCTATGTTCAAACGTCAATAACCAGACATTTGTGGTTCATGGTCCTTTCATGAAAAAATGGAAATATACCCTACATTGTGTAAAATATCAGCAAAATATTATCACTTTTCAACGAAATATTTCACTATCAGTATAGTTCGTGGTTATGGAAAAATAAGTTTTGCATAGTAAAGAGAAGAACTCTATGTTCAAACGTCAATAACCAGACATTTGTGGTTCATGGTCCTTTTATGAAACAATGGAAATATACCCTCCATTGTGTAAAATATCAGCAAAGTATTATCACTTTTCAACGAAATATTTCCCTATCAGTATAGTTCGTGGTTATAGAAATATAAGTATTGGAAAGTAAAGAGAAGAACTCTATGCTCAAAAGTGTATAACCAGACATTTGTGGTTCATAGTTCTTTCATGAAAAAAATGGAAATATACCCTTCATTGTGTAAAATATCAGCAGAATACTATCACGTTTCAACGAAATATTTCACTATCAGTATAGTTCGTGGTTATAGCAAAATAAGTATTGGAAAGTAAAGAGAAGAACTGTATGCTCAAAAGTCAATAACCAGACATTTGTGGTTAATAGTTCTTTTATGAAAAAAATGGAAATATACCCTTCATTGTGTAAAATATCAGCAGAATACTATCACGTTTCAACGAAATATTTCACTATCAGTATAGTTCGTGGTTATAGAAAAATAAGTATTGGAAAGTAAAGAGAAGAACTCTATGTTCAAACGTCAATAACCAGACATTTGTGGTTCATGGTCCTTTTATGAAAAAAATGGAAATATACCCTTCATTGTGTAAAATATCATTAGACCATAACTGAAGAGTTGGTACTTTGTACATCAGTAGGAACTCCTTCCAGATTAACTTCGAAAATCAAGCATTCCTCAAATTTAAAGCAAGATTTCAATTCGTCGCCGTCCGCAAGGGCGTTTTCTATGAATAGTAATTTATAATAGATCTTTTTCAGATAGTGGGAGTGAAAATCTAGGAAAAACCTGGGAAATAATGCAAAATCCTACCAAAATCCTCTTATCGACTGAAGCTGACATAATTCAATTATTACAGCAACTGAAGTCTAATGATCATGGACAGCGAAAACAGTTTGTTGAATGTATTTTCAAACATCAAGAAATTGCGAACAAAATTATCCTGAAGATTCGATGAGGCTTTCCACCTCGATGGCTTTGTTCATCGAAATTATCATCAAATAAGTTGAGAAGCATTTAGTCGAGTTCGTTGGAATTGTTCATGTAACGCAAAAAAATCTCCAGAAGAAAAAATTATGGTTTTCTGGACATGATAAAAAAACATGGTGTGCTCATCTGAAAAATGAGTGACGTCGGCAAGCAGAAAATGCAAGGAGTTGTATATTCTGTGCTTTGAATTTGCATGTTAATTCAAAGCACAGAATATATAACTCTTTGTATTTTCTGCTTGCTGACGTCACTCATTTTTCAGATAAGCACAGCATATTTTTCACATCTTGTTTTCTGGAAATCCTCACATGGTTTTTTTGAGATGACAGTACTTTGAAGAATTAGACATTCGTACGACGATCTGATTTTGTGTTCGACCTGAATTAACTCCATAGACCTTATATTCTGTTAAATTAAGTCTATGGTTCTTTCAGATTAGACCACATAGAATGGTAGGTATTCAACGTTACATTCTCATATTTGTATGGAATTTGAGCACTAACGTAAAACAATTTCTCTTCGACTGTGGGCTCTTCTTACCTTGACCTTATGCAGCTAAATCTGCTTATCAAGTGAATGAACCAATGACCAACTGTTCACACAAGGCAAGGATGAGCTATTCCCAGAAACCGGGAATTTATTTTATTCTTTCAGTATCAGATGTTACTGGCCGTTAAACTCATTTTTCGTAAACACATAAAGTTCAACGGAAAAATATATTCTCACATTATGTACGGGCGGAGTTGCAGAGCTTCTAGTGCGAATGTACTCTCGATGAAATTCTATAATTTTATGTCCTCGAAAGTGATGAGTGGATTTTTTAAGATCTGTTCCTTTGAAAGTTACAGCATATACGGACGGCGGCCGAAGAGAATTTAATTCGACCACAGATTTTTCATCGGTTTAAGAAACCCCCAGCGTAACCTAATCAACCATCAAAATTCGAAAAGTACAGAAATTGGGGCGAAATTGTCCATTTTCCGTTTGCTACACTAGAGAACTTGAGTGAAATTAGTCCACACAAATATGCCCAATAGTATGCCAACATCTGACCACCCACACCTGCCAAAAACAAGTTAAACCAGATCATATGACCAATTCGACCATTTGTTGGAACAAATGAGTTTTATGATCCACATTTTACGATCTTTCGAATAAAAGTTTAATTGTTCCTAACCCAAACAAGCCTGCTTTGTAAATGACATTCGAGTCTGCGTTCACAATTTAGCTTTCTCATTTTGTTTTTTTTCATGCCTTCAGTTTTCGATCACTTATGCATATCTGATTACACAAAATTTACTTTTTCGATTTTGGATTTAACTTATAAAATCGCCAATGAAATTTGAACTGGACTTTGAAATGTATAACTTACCGCCAAGGGCAACAACCAACATTTTATTGGTTTCTACTCGGGATGGCGTGACAGGTTAAAAAAAAATGCAAAGGCGAAGGTCTGCAACCCTTCGTATATTGTATTCACAGATGTGAAGAATGTGAAGGTTGTGAGGAATATCGTAAATGGTTTTTCTATCAACTGCACAACAATGGAAGTTCGTTTGAAAACGAAGTTGAAAGTTTCTATAGTCGAAAAATATCCTAAATTTGTACTACAATTACCAAGAAAATTATATTGATATGAGGTATGTTCCCTTTTCGCCAGGTGTAGTGGAGTGAAACGAAGTTCATTCACAAACGATCATTGATAATGAATTTCCTGTAATCTGTGTTCCAGACATAGATGGAAATCATTTTCTGCATTCAACATAGAGACTGAGCAATGACACAAAAGGAACAAACCTATTACTCCCCACTATAGAACAGTTAACAAACCATAGAAAGGAGGAGAGATTTCCCATTCTATTTTTTTTCTTCATTCTTCAGGGGGAGGTTTCATTACGTCGCTTATCTGTGGTCGAAGTCGATGTTTCAATGTCGATCATAATAGACATAGCCTATGATGTTCATATATAGACATAGAGAAATCCATCCCATAGACAAATATTAGATCCGTTTATCTATGATCGAGCCTATCGAAGTCCCAGGGTCGCGTTTCTTGAAAACTAGGGAGTAGAAAAAATAGGAGAAAGTAGCCGTGTCCATATCTTAGGATTTGTGATAGAACTAAACAGGGAAGGCTTACTCTTAGGTTATGTTTTCGTTTATGTTTCGGGGTTGTGGTATAGGTTTGATCTGTATTGCATAAGGTTCTGGAATATATTCGAGAATTTTTTACTTATTGCAAGATGAATTCAATCACTCAAACATGAATATGGCGAATGCAATAATAAGGAACAAAATAAATTAGGATGTTGAGGCTGCGGAAATTCAAACAAATACTAAAGTGTGTCGGGTGTCGATGTGCTTCCTAATCTAAACCCTTAGGTAAGTTGAAGGAATACAATTTGTAGTTCAGAGTAATTGAAAATAAAAGAGTAGTATGGCTTTCCCTCATTTGAGAAAGGATTACTTCAATCTTGTGTAACTTCCAATTATTATTGTCATATTTAACAATTGTCTTAAGTTAAAATTGAGAATGTAGTTTCTGAAAAAACTCGTCCCGGAAATATCATACGTTAATATATATATAGGGTCAGCGGAAAACAACAGTCCTCATACATAAACAGAGCCCGTATTTTTTGAATCGGCTGAAAATGAACTAGGTTGTTTCATTATGAGAGATAACATACATATACACGTCATTTAATTTTCAGAACTTTCTCTGTTTAAGAATGATGCATATTTTAGCCCGTTATGTGATGCTATGACATGAAATTTGTATTATCCTGCCATACCAAAGACCTCGTTCATCCACGTGAACTCGCTATACGCACGTATCACTTCTTCTCATAGCGAGTTCAAAGCCCCATATGGGTGTTGCAGGTAGTTTCAAATTTCTACCAACATTCTGTGGTTTATTCTTCTCTTATCGAATGATTTGCAGATAACACGTATGCAACATGTTTTAAACGGTTCATCAATCATACTTGAAGGACCGTTCAATCAGGAACTGCTGACAAGTTGAAGGGTATTTAGATGATTTCGAATCTGAGGAGTAAACAAAAATCCTAAGCAGGTCCAATATTTGGAAATTTTCATAGATCCATGAAAGATTTATGCCTTTTCTACAGTCATGTCATCATCAGTAGAAGAAGGTTGGCTTATTTTTTTCTTCTTGCTGTCATGCATCAAGAAAGAGCAAATATCTCAATTATATATTCTTGGATAACATTCCACTTCAAACATTTGGAATTTCTGGTTTTAACTAGGTGTCTATTCGTTCTGAAATTTTTATACAACCTATAAGAGAAAGCTACTATATCGAGTATTATTAATCACTGACATTTGTTACCCAATAAAATTCAAATATCTCTGAGCGGTTCAGTAGTGCTATTTTAAGAGATTTGATGAGATACTACAAAATTTAGAACTTAGAAGCTCGATATTTCTAGAGTAGGTTTGGACCTACGGAGGCTGATTTCGCAAAAGGGTGAAATCCAGCCAATGTTTCCGCAGATATACACATTCAAAACATTATGTTCCCAATATTTCCGAAAATACAGATTAAATGGGATTTAAATCCAGTACTTGATTTGAAAATGACAGCTTGAAGGTTCATGCAGAATTTCGTGAGGATAATATAATAAGAATAAAATATGGAATATGAAATATTTGGCAGGAAAATTTATTTATTTTTCAAATTTTTGCAGAGTCATGATCATCGAGAAAATGTTGTGAATAAGCATTTTTAAACTGGTTACCAAATTTCATTATGATTGGATCAGTATTTTTTGAGATATTTCGAAAATAATAACGATACCAAGGAAAAAAACTACGAAAATTGACGTTTATTTTCCCAATGTCCCCATAAGTTATGACCGGAATCCCACCGAAATTTCGTACATTGTTGTGAAATATAGAGTTCAACTTTTCTGCAAAATTTTCACTTAATCTGATGAATAGTTTCCGAAAAAAACTTTTCTAAAGAGTTTGAAATGTTTTTTTTTAATATAATATTCATACGATCTCAACATAATTTTCTATAAAGCTACGTGTCCTTATGGCCCAACTAACTGACAAGTTTCAACCAACCGCTCAAGTGGTTCCAGAAATATCAGTAAAATTATACAAAAATTTCAAATGACCATTTGTCCATTATTCCAATTGCGGAACATTATCGCCTACAAACAAAGCTTGATTGGGAGGGTTTTGCATCATATTGTAGGTTTTTTCTGGGTTTTCACAAAAGTCTCGAAAAACGAAATATCAAAAGAAAACAATTCTGTAAATTTTCTCGTTTGTCTGATGAAGGAGTCAGATTTGTACTCTGAAACGTTACAGTTCGCTTTATTGATCGTTTGCATTGTTCCAGTATTGTTCATTAGGCAATCTTTTTTCTAGAAAATGCCCTTTACAAATATGTAATTAAATCCCGCAATCCGCAAGAGCTTTTTCAATAAAAAACAATTTTTGTTTCATATATAACACTACAAAATAAAGTTCGAAGTCTTTTAAGTTTTATTTTATTTATATTTTATTTTATGGAGATGAAGACAAACAAATGTTCTGATCGTAATCATCGTTGAATCCTGGAATATACAAATAAGACTGCTAGAAAAACATGAGAAAGCATTATAGATAAATATCTGTAATTTCTTTCAAAAGTTGTTATATCTGCTATGCCTCTTCCGAGTACGGTGGTGTCATTACCTCTTGGCTTATTTATAAATTTCGGTCAGAACATTGAAGGTGCTTCTTGTTTGTAACTTATTTATGAGTTTTTTAAATTATTCGATAATAAACTGTGCGGAACTGGAGTTGAGGAGTTTACTACCTTTGCAGACAGATTTAAGACTTTTGGGTAGATCTTCCACGTATATGGCACCTTTATGACTTTAACAAGATTCAAACCTTTTTCGAAAAATCGAAAGAAAATAATTCGGAAAATTTTCTAGTTTGTGTGATGAAAGAGTCAGATTTTTAGTCTGAAATGTCAGGTTGCCTTGTTTATCGTATATAAGATCTCTGTATTGTCCATTAGGCCATCCGTTTTCCAAGAAACTGCCTTGACAGTTCTATCCTGCAATCCGCAAGGGCGTTTTCCATTGAAAAATAATTTTATTTAATTTTTGATTTTCTGTTTCAGATATTGGGGGTGAAAACCCAGAAAAAGCCTTTAAAATGATGGAAAATCCTGCAAAAATAAGCTGTGATCGATTCTTACCAAATATTAGTTCGATCTGAATATAACTTTTGGAGATATTGAAAAATAAGATGACATATTTTGTGCTTCTTACTCTGAATCGTTTTCATTTCCGTCATAAGTCAGAAGAATACTGATTCAATCATAATGGAACTTGGTTGTTAGTTGAAAAATTCTGTGCAGAATATCGTGTCGTTAGAACGATTTGGAAAATTTATTTTTTCGAAATTTTCTATACGTTAAAAGATGACCGCTATGGCGAGTTTTTTCTCGAATTTTTTCTTCTCTCCTTCGGCGTTTTCTCCGCTGGTGGTGGTCATCCCATTTGCATAAGATCAGACAAGCTTCTCGGAATGATTGAGGCAGCGATTTCGAAAATACGTCTATGAATACGATTCCTTGTTATTGTACCTCCAATAGCGGAGACTCGATGTCACCAATGAATCGGCCGAAGCTAATAAAAATATATTACTGATAATTATATCAAAACCGGTCGGCATTGGGAAAAGATCAGAGGCGGCATGATCCGAAAACGAAAACGGCTCCGTACAATTCTAGTTTATAGAGCTAATTATACTACAGGCCAAAACACAAGCAAGATTGTTATTTCGATCGGCATTTTTGACCGAAATCATTGTGATCTGTTGTTTTAGCGGAAATTACAAGTTACAAACACTAACTAGCCAAACTCGAAATGATGCAGTAGCGTTTCCTATAATTGCGCCCCAGGATAGGATGCAGAAATTATGACAAATGGTTTAATTCGATGGCAGTGCGTTCAACGGGGGCAGTCAGTTTCTTTATTTTGCAACCCTACGAAGGCGAACTTTGATGTTTCATTCTTGATGATGCACAGGGTTTCGATTGAATGATATACAGGCTGGTCCTACTAGCGACATCAATACATTTTTTCAGATTCCTCACACCTGGAGGTATCCAAAAATACCCCATATATGTTAAGAGATTTTTTGTAGTTTTTATGATTTTTTGTGTTTTTTCAATAAACTATGCGAGCGAGGTTTCTAAAATTCATATCTTTTTATGTAGTAAGTATTTAGCAATTTTTTTTGTGACATGATCGCCCTATATGTTGTTTCAATAAAGAAATTAACTCAGCTTTCTGAAATTACTTTAAGTTACCCGAAACAAGCTTGAAAGTTAGAATTTTACTTTTCAGTAGGATTCACTCAAACATTCAACTTCAATTTGAAAATACAAAAGGGAGTTCTCCTAGATTCTGGCTGATTTGAAGAAAAAAATAGTACTTTATTAGCCTTTTTTTGTTGTAATCAGCCTTCGAAGGCAGATAGGCCAAAAATTATTGAAACACGATTAAAGTTATTTTTATCATTTTTATGGTGAATTCAACTCAAAAATTTCTCGACATTGATAAAAAATGTGAGCATATTTCAAAATTGGAAGATGTGAAATTACTCACTTTTGGATAAGAAATAAAAAGCACAGATTATTGAAAAATAACTATTCAATACAATAAAGCTTTTAAATCCCTTCCTCTAACTTGAGTACATAATCGTCATATTTTAATTGCCTGAAACTACTCGAATATTTTTGTTTTATTTGCCCTTTCGCTTCTGAAAATTTTTGTATTAATTCTGTTTCTTTCCGTCGCTTATACCAGCTCTTTTCAAAATCCCCAACTAAAGAAATCGATGAGGTTTAGCTCTGATTTTGGTAGTTCAGGAAAGTGCGAAGTTTTTAAACTTAGCCAGAAGCTATGTAAGCTCTTTTCTGTAATTTTAATTTAAAGTTGAATGTTTGAGTGAGTTCTACTGAAAACTAAAGTTCTATCTTTCAAGCCTTTTTGGGTAACTTTGAGTGATTTCAGGAAGCTGAGTTATTTTTATTATTAAAACGAAATTTAGGGCGATCATGTAAGAAAATATAACATTCTCTATTTCATACCGTTTTTGAGTTATTGAACGTTCAAGAACATAATAAAGTTGCGATTTCCATAGTTTCAATAAAGAAAAAACGTTAAGAGGTTATATATGTGATATTTTCTAGAAAAAAGAGAATCATTCCAAGAATTCAACAACAAACGGTATCTTATTTGAAATGGAAAAAAAATGTATGCAAATCCTGAAATTTGCACAATACTGTTCTTTAAATTATACTCATTTGATATCTCAAAAGTACTAATCCGATCATATTGAAACTTCACTATTAGTTCTATAATACTGACTTGCAACTTTTTTTGCGAAATTTCATGAGGAAGAATTTTAAAAAAATTCAAAGATTATTCAAAATTCAAATGAATCTTTTTTTCGTTAACTATCCATCAGATTTGTATGAAAGTTGTCACAGACCTTGGAATAAATATTTAACAACAGTGTAAGAAATTTCAAAGGGTTCCGATATTTATTCGCGGAAAAGTTGGGAAAAAAATGTGTCAATGTTTTTCCTCAAAAACTTTCGGAATAGCGCTTTGGCGGCGAAATTTCCAGCCCCCACGTCACTTGAATTTTTCATCGATACCATTTCAACTGAAAATTTTTTGCGCTTACGTACGATGTATATACAAACGATGTTATTTCATATACGTAAAAAATTTGGTAAGAATCACGAAAAAAATGATGTTCATATCTTAAATTTCACATTCAGTTGATGAGTATGTAGATACCAAAGAAACTAAGGATGAAATTTCGATATTGAATAATTAATGACCTGGTAGAATTTCCAAAGGAAATAGTTCCCGACATAAAACAAATAAAAATAAAATATAATGAGAGATTGTCAGCAAACTGATGGAGATACTTCAAATATACTATTTATATACAAGCTGTCCCACCCATCAAAACAAGAATTTGATGATCGAAACGTCATGTTTGCAAAATGTTACATAGAATTGTGTTTGATCTCTGTGAATTTGCCGCAATTGTTTTACCAAATTCATGGAAAAAAAAGAAATATTTTCTAGATAACGAACCCAACACATTTCGTGAGTTTGCACGGTTCTACCAAGAGAATCTCAAACTTTTTTCGACCACATTAGTGTCACCAATTGGCAGGTAAGTAGTCGGAGTTTGAACCTCCGGATGAAAACCGAGAAAACTGAAATGAAAAAAACACATCACAGTAACAGAGATCGTGAGTCTAATAATTAAATAATTATAGGCTCTTTTGTTGCCAGCGAGTACCGCTAGTATACTCTAGCGTACAAAAAGAACCAATTATTATATTCTATCCTGCGGTCTGAACACGGCATCATTGTGAAGTATTTTTTTTCCGACTGAATTGTAGTACACGTATACTCTTTACTTTGCGCCTATTCGCTAAGGGAAAGTTGAATCGAAAAATTGTTGCTCCACATCAAAATCCGGCCAACGAATTTTCATTCACGAAAATTTCGTATTCCGACACGAAAAACATGCGGATGGAACTGCGTTTAATGCTCTCTCGCATCTTTCACAACTTTATTTTGAACCACAAATTATTTTTAGACGACTTTGTCTCTTCAAACGAACTGAATTCTGTTGAGAATTTTCTACAACAACAAAATCCTGTTGAAGTGTCAAAATCGTGAAAAATATAAACCTCTTCAGCCGAAAGATTTGGCTCGATAATCTGTAATTTCAATTCATGAAATTGTAGTATATGGAGCGAATAGGTTATTGTTTTTTCAGTTGAAGTGAATTTTCGCATGTTTTGAGAGATTCCACGAAGGGACACATACAGGTGGTTGTTGATAGAAGAGCGGTAAAAATACCTAAAAGTGCTATAAGAAGATTATTTACCTGAGAACTGTTTGTACCCATTGAGAAATTTAGTTCTCCACCATTTCACTATATTATTAGCCATATGTGTGTTGTAGAACGAAATCCACACGTCCATCACAAACTATTAAGATCACAGAGCGCACATTCTCCACCAAAACCGAAAACTTCGATTCACAAATCGACTGCGAGTTGAAAAAATATGACACTTTCGTATTGAAGTTGAACGGGGCTCGGACGAGAGAGCTTTACTTCGAGTAGAACAACAAACGAACTGAATTGAACCGACTGAACTCAACTCCACTATATCACACTACATAAAGTAAGAAATAAACTAGTCAACGGACGGCACGGCGTTCAAGAGAGACCGTCTGAGTCTTGAAGTAGCTCCTGCGCTACACCGGGGCTCAATCAACAGTGCGGCATGGCAAAAGGGAATGAAAGAGGGCCACAAACAACGGTATTTGATCTAAGATCTATAATTCCTAGTGAATATACAGGATGTTGCGGTGCCCGCTTTTGCCTCGCCTAATTCGAGTTGAATGGGCTCGGGCTTACAGGCAGATATCTCATCAAGCGAATGGTTGAAACGCATCTGCCGGTTGATGGGTCGGAATCGATCTGAATAGAATCTTCTTAAACCAAAGCCAGAGGGCAACATTATGATGGCCACTTATGAGGATTTTTTGGGACGTTTCGGGCAGCCAGCATCTATGAATTCCTAGAAAAAAAAAACCTAGAAAAGCACTGACGTGAGGTCAGGAGCTTTTGCGCTAACTATTAGATCAACACGAAATTTTGCACTTGGTTGCGCGTTGGTTATCTTCACCTGATTACGAAGTTTCAATCTGATTGCATTTGTACCTCTTGAGATATTGCGGAAATAACGTTAAGATTCCAAATAAGAACGAAATTTGGCACATTTTTTTCCTTTATATCTCCGAAAGTAGCTATCGAATTGCAATTTGGAGTATTCTTGTTAAATACCGACCCAAAGGTTTGTGCCAAATTCCATTGAAATCTAATCAATATTTCCAGACAAAAAAAAACACAAGAGAATGTCGAATATATGTGCCTAAAACTTTTTAATAAATTACCCAAAAAATATTAGGTTATGAATAACATGGAGGAATTCAAATCCTCTACAAAAATGTTTCTGTCAAATTTGGAGCCATATTCAATCACGGAATACTTTGAAGCTGATTGTCGGATCTGAGAGATTCCTTTCATTATGTTTTTTTGTTTTTCTTTGGACTTCTTTCTTGTCAAATGTAATTTGATCATGAAAATAAATATATTCTTCTTGTTATTCTTTAAACATAATGTTTAATACAAAAAAATGTACTGCTCATTCTCAAAAGAATATATATATTTGGAAAATTATTGGTTAGATTCCGGGTATTTCGACTTATATTAGGCTCTTAAATGATGGTCAGTTTGTTCTGAAACTCTATATTTCGTCTAGCTATTGTAGACTTCCTCAGGAGTAACTAAAATACGCATTATACATTATTTTAACATTCACAATTCACGTTATCTGTAACTTACTTAAAACTGTACGTTACAGATAACTTGAATTGTGAATGTTAAAATAATATATAATGCGTATTTTAGTTACTCCTGAGGAAGTCTACAATAGCTAGACGAAATATAGAGTTTCAGAACAAACTGACCATCGTTTAAGAGCCTAATATAAGTCGAAATACCCGGAATCTAACCAATAATTATTCAACGACTAGGAATCCTGCTATAATTAATATTTGGAAAATATATATTTCGTGTGTACGAGCTTGTTCTACACAACAGCGCGTTATCGTTTTGTCGAAGTGTCTATTACTTTCGAATTTGGAGCCGAAAACGGTCTTACACGAGTCAACGGAATTACGTGCAGATATTTCATTAAGCGAATTGTTGAAACGTATCAGCCGGTTGATGGGGTCGAAAAAAATTCTTCAGAGCCAGAGGGCAACATATTGTGATGGCCACTTACGAGGATTTTTTTGGGGCGTTTCGGGCAGTCATCATCGAGGAATATCCAGGAGATTTCCCGTGGTCTATAGGTATAGCTTCAGGCTCCCTGGGCGTCTCAGGACTTCCAAATTTCCTCGTTTATGGTCACAGACACTCTCTTAAGCACCGGCAGTCACTGCTCAAAGTTTCAACTCTTGACAAGATACATCGAACTATAAAGAAATAAATAGTGTATTATTCAACGAGCATAATATAATTACTCTTATTATTCACGAGGGTGAAGTTTGCGACATTCGCTTGCGGCTCGTGTCGCAAATCACCCAAGTGAATAATGGCAATTATATGCGAGTTAAATACTATACTTTGTCCACAACTTCATTGCTGAAATTGGAATAATTCTGCATTTTCTACAACCTACAATAGAATTGTCAGAATGGTCAACTTCATTCTCTATGATTACTGGATATTGTAAGCTTACGAGAAACGTCAGAATTTTCACTTGATCTAAAGGATGTTCTTTTTAGAGGTAGGTATAGAACTTCAAGTTATCAACACTCGTTTACCTGGCGGCCATTTTGTCAGATGTCAAGAGATTCGTGTTAAGTCTGGGCTGGCATTTCAACATGAATAGACTGATGCCTGGCCAGAACGTTACAGTCAATGGTGACCGCTATAGAGCCTTGATTACTGACTTTTTCGTTCCTCAATTGAAGAACCATGATGTGCAGCAGCTGTGGTTTCAACAAGACGTCGCAACATGTCACACAGCTCGTGCCACAATTGATTTAATGAAGGAAACATTTGATAACCTCATAATTTCACGTTCCGGGTCCGTGAATTGGCCTCCAACATCGTGCGATTTAACGCCGCTAGACTATTTTCTGTGGGGATATGTGAAGTCGCTAGTCTTCGCCGATAAGTGCGAACGATCGACCACTTGGAGGACAACATTCACCGCGTTATTGCCGATATACGGCCACAAATGTTAGAAAAAGTGATTGAAAATGGACCTCCAGATTAGATTAAGTCAGAGACAGCCGTGGCGGTCATATTCCAGAAATTATATTTAAATTATAATGCTAAAAATTAAATTTTGAATAAAGTCAATTTCATCTGAATTTTAAAAATTCATCCTTGTTTTATTCCATTTCAATGTTCTATACCTCTGAAAAAATATCCTTTATTTATGAAGTGTATAATATCCATTATCCACAGGCTTGATTAACGACTGTCATTTTTTCCACGAGAGCCATTGAAATATATTTATTATTCAATGGTCGTGGACAAATGTCATATTTTTTTTACGCCCTTGTGGAACAACGTGTAATTGTTTTGCCCAAGGTTGCTTTTAAATTTTGGGCCGAAAATGGTCTGAAACGACTAATGGAATCACTGATGAATAATCCGATGTCAAATTAATTTCGGAAATTTCGAAAAGAGTGCTCAGCTTACTTCATCAGGTTAGCAGAACATGAAATATTTCACGGAAGATAAAAACGGATACATTTTTCTTGTCACCGCTCTTCGAAGGGAAAATTGTATTCTATCTTTTTTTTTGTAATGAGGGTCGTTCTGCTAACTTGATGTCGAGCTACCAGAAGGTCCAATACTTCCAGAACGAAAAAAAAACGTCAAATATAAACCACTTGATATCGGCGAATAGTTTCAGAGTGAGACAACGGCAAAAAATGTTTTTTTTTTCTTCTCGAATTAATAGATTTTTGGAAAAGTTTTTCTGCTAACTTCAATCAGAGTTAGCAGAACATAAAATGTTTCCGAAAGACGATATTTCGAGAGATTTCTCCGATAGCTTCTAACAAGATGAACAATTTCCTGAAAGGTAAAACGGATAAATTCAACTTTTCATCGCCCTTCAAAAAGAAATTATAGTAATTCTTTCTCGAAATAAGGGATTCTGCAAAGATTGTTTTGCTAACTTGGTGGAAAAATTAGAACAGTTTTTTTCCCGAAATGATAAAGAATTTTTGGAAAGAAAGCAGCGGTAACTTGTTAGCAACACATGAATATATTTCGAAAAACAAAATTTCAAAGTTGATTTCTCCAGGGCCAACTTCAAATCAAGTTATCAGCACATTTCAGAATATTCTTCGAAAAACATGAACATCATAGTTACCCCAATTGACAGGATTTCTGTCAAATGTAAACACATAAAATTTCGAAATAATTCACAAACTTTGATACCCCGGAAGGATCAGGTAAAGGGTGTTTCAAATTGTGAGGTTTTTTTTAAGAATAAATAAAATAAAGATGGCGCACTGAATTCGTCTGGTTATTTTGACATTTAAGAAGTGTGATGTATGACATTCATAAAAATGGCTTCGTACACGATAACACAACGAGTTCAAATTGTTGAATTATTTTATGAAAATCAAAATTCTGTGAAAAGTGTTTTTAGAAAATTACGTGAATATTATGGTTTACATAATCGTCCATCTCAAAGCACTATTGGTCGAATAAATAAAAAATTTCAAGAGACCGGTTCGGTGGAAGATCAAAAAAGAAGAAAAATACAGTCGTAGCGGTCGTTCACAAGAAAATATTGATTTGGTTCATGAAAGTGTTGATGAAGACCCTGGAATGTCCATTAGACTACGTTCACAACAATTTGGACTTAGTGGGTCCACAACATGGCGTATTTTACACAAGGATTTAGCTCTGAAGGCATGTAAGGTTCAAATAACACAAGAACTGAAGCCATTAAATCATTTAAAACGTCGTGATGTCAATTGGCCACCAAGATCATGTGATTTGACACCTATGGACTATCTTCTTTCGGGTTAAGTGAAAAGCCAGGTCTAAAAGAATAATCCACAATCGATTCCTGAAGTAAAGGATGAAATTATTCGTGTCATTAGTGAGATAGAGCCTCAATTATGCCAAAATGTCATTGAAAATTTCAACAAAAGAGTGGACGTCTGTAGAGCTGCAAGAGGAGGCCATTTGACAGATATTATTTTCCGTATATAAATGTCATAAATGATACTTCAATCACCAATAAAAAGTTTTCGAAAATGAATGCAAATTATGTGTTTTATTTATTTTTAAAAAATCGCGCAATTTGAAACACCCTTTATAACTATGTTGAATGAATGAAATTCAGAAGAGACTATACTCCATTGATTACCAAACGTCGTTGAACAAACATACCTGTTATGATTTCTCGGTCTTCGAGACACCTTGTAGGTACATTTCCAGGAAATGCCTTATCGATGGTTGTCGCGCCTAGTTTATGGCGGCCCCCATAATTTCAAGCAGTACTGACCGGGCAAGAGGTTTCGGTCATTTGTTGGTTAATCATATATTGAGTTCGACAAAAATGTCATAGAAGATAATTGGATTCTGAAGAAATTCTCCAACGACAGAGCTAGGATGTTGGTCATTATTTATTCGTTATAATTATTTAATTCCCTTCAGGTAAAATCAACGGAAGGAACATTGCAAATTCCATTCAAGGGTTTGTTATTAGTGTTATTAGTGCCAATTTTTTTATGTGTCGATGAAAGCTTATTTTTGGAGGATTTTGAATTATTTTTCAGGTGTCTTCTGGGTTTTTATTCCCTATGTCTAAACAGAACTATTAAAACATAAATAAAATTGTTATTTGTAGGAAATGGGAAATAGAAACGTAGTGAGAAATTTAAAAAATTAGGTTGAGCTTGTTCTTACTGACAATATTCAGAGAAATTTCATCCTCTGTGAGCTCCTTCAGCCTGGATCTCGATGGAATGATGAACTGGTGCCTTGAGAATCACTTGGAGTTCAATGTTGATGAGTGCAAGGTAATTAGGTTTAGAAAACAAAGTTGTTCCTGCACGTTCGGGTATCATTTGAATCAACAAACTCTGGTCAGCACAAATTCAATCAAAGACTTAGGAGTCTATTTCGATCATAAAATAAGTTCTATCCTACACATACAGTTCATCACCGACAAGATTTAATAAGGCAAATTGTAAAAAAAATAAAGAATGAGTATACACCACTGTTTATGAAACAAAATGATACATTTATCTTAAAAAGGTTATATCTCTTGAAAATATCGAAAAAGAACAAAATTATATCAATCTTAACTCTATAGGTAAACAATTCAACATGTATATCCAAATAAGGCCACCATGGTAAAATCACCTATTATTTGACATGAATGAAACAGTTATATATCGATCAAACGAATGTCAGCATAATCCGGAGAAAAACATAGAAAATACAAGCAGAAAAGAAAATACTGGAGATGTTCTCAATATGACCAGTGTGCGAATTAAGGCCACCATGACAACAGATGAGTGGCTTTATTGGGAATATGGTAACTTGACAAGAAAGAATATTTTGATTAAAAAAAACTAGAAAAGCACTAACGTAAAATCAGCAGTTTTGCGCGCATGTTTAAAGGAGATGACCAATTTGGCACCAAACTTGTACATGCGCCCTAAAGCTGCTGACTTCACGTCAGTGCTTTTCTATGTTTTTTTTTGAGTTATTCTGGAAATTTCAATACCGAAGAAAAACGTTGCAAATTTTACACAAGGGTTCATCATTTTCTCAATTAAATAACCCAATACCATTGATATCTTTAATAAAACTCATAATTATTCATAACTCATTGGTTTTTCATAGCACAATTTGCAGCGTTTTTTTTATTCAGGGACCACTGGTCGGAAATCATCCGGGTGAAAATTTTTCGGTTAAGTTATGCAACAGTAATCCACGTTGAAAGTTTTAGAGAAATATTTTTTTCCCTCCTACCCCCAGTTTTGAGCCCTCACGGTACACCGATCCTGCTGAAAAGCTTGGAGGATCAATGTCGAGCGACACACGATTTTTCTACCAAGTTTCACGGATTTCGGTTCAGTACTTTCAGAGGAAAGCCCCGGATTACGGACGGTGGACGGACGGATTTTTTTTTAAAGTTCATTAAAATCTACATACTTCAAAATGTTAACTGTGAAATTTCCAGGGGTGGTATTCTTTTTATTTGGTCGATCACTAAGGTTCATTATTCAATTTTACCAAATAATAAACCAAAACCACAAAAAATTACATATTTTTTCACAATATCGAAATTTATAATCCTATCGAACTGAAATTTGGTACACTGCTGTGAAATATAAAGCTCAAGGTATGATCAAGATTTTGCTCAAGGTATGATCAGGATTTTTTAATTTGGTACAGGTATCCTTGGGTGGAATCTACCCATTGAGGAATTCGGCCTTCGCAATTAAACCGCAAACCTACTCTACAAATATGCAGTTCTTTCGTATGTGGGGATCAACCTTGGTAAAATTCGCCCAATGTTTTCGTAGGTGAACCCATTCAACATTTTATTTTCACCACATCATAGGAAGATAGCGAAATCATTTTCCCGAAGTGAGAACAGCTACTTCAGGAAAGCACTTCAGTCAGAAAATAGGAATTAACAATATTTGACAAAACGAAGAAAAAACTCTATTACAAATGACAACCGACCAAAAAACCGGGTTTGAGATATTGAAATGGGTGCCTATGAACTGCCAGAATATGAGCATCAGAAATAAGTTGTTACTTCAAAGAAACTGGAAAAATTAGTTTCAAAATGCAAGGAGTTTTGATATCAGTGCAAAGTAGAATCATTTCAAACGCACGTCACTCCATCTAGTGATTTTTAACCAAAGTTCATAAGCGTTTTCTATATGCACGTATATAGCCATCTATATCTTGTCTATGTATATACCAAGTTAACAAAATCCGTATATACGGGCCTTAACAATGATACGGGATATCACTTCTACCTTTTCATCGTGAACAATAGGGCATCCAATTTCAACTGAGTAAAATAAGTATGTTTTGACAGAGGAAACCAACAATAAAAAAAGATTCAATAGATTGGGTGGTAATGAAGACACTGAATATCTATGGAAAACGGAAGTCCTATATCAAGAGTTCTTGCATTGAGAGGTAAAAAAAACCTTTGAACAATGCTCAATTTTTTCACCACTGTCAACAACGTGTCCCCCCATATACTATCTGAGATGTTCTTCTTGAAATTTGGAGAGAATCACTAGATAGCCTGAATTCGAGTGCTGAAAGCGCTTATGTCATCCATCAATTCACGACTTAAATATAGGTACCCTGAACGTTTCAAGTCTTTTATATATTTTTTTCGGAAGTTTTTTATCACAGAGCAATATAATATACACGTACATTCTTGCACAAACCCCTTCTCACGCTGCTTATTGGATATCAATAAAAATTCTTGTCTTCTTATAATACACGATTCTCACGGAATAATTTTATATAAACCTTCTTGCCGTGAGTGGCTAAAAGTAGCACAATTGCGCCGGAATCGTCAACAAATCAATTGATCTCTGGAGTATATGTTGTGAAAAAACTACTTGAACAGTTTCCAAAACGTTGAATGATTTAATAAGAGGTCTATAGACCTACTGATCCTAAACGAATTAACGACAGATGGAATAAAAAAGTTGTGATTTAACAAGTCCTTGAAATACGAAAGAAGAGGTAGGTATTGCAAGAAAATAATTCTGCAAATTTTCACTTTATTTTAGTCTAATCAAAGATTTAGATATAGACTCTGAAATGTAACAGTGCACTCCGCTGATCTTTTACATCATTCCGCGATATTTTCCGTATGCAACATTTTTTCAAGAAGTTTTGATCCCTCAATTCGCAAGGGCCATTTCTATGAACAATATTTTCGCGCGCATGTTCTAGGGGAACAGCGTGCTATCGTTTTGTCCAAATGTCTGTAATTTTGGATGATTGAGCCGAAAATGGTCTCAATCGACTAGGTTGGACTCACTGATGACGAATCCGGTGTCAAAATTGATTCTGTCCGGCCGGCCGGCCGTAGACAGGATAACTGTCGACAGAAGCAAGCTAGCTACTTGAAACTTTCAGGATAGGTTGCGCATCAGAATGCCGCGGTTAAGTTCGTTAATGGGTCAAATCGGTCAAATAGTTTCGGAGTTATAGGCACTTGAAGTTTTAAAGTTATTTATTTTTTATTTCAGAAACTACTCAAGCGATTGGATTCAAACTTGGCAGTTTGGTGAATATAACGACGCTCAACTTTGAGTCAAATTTCGTCAAGATCATATTGTCAGTAAATTAAAAAAAAAAAAAAAATTTTCCAAAAAAATTTTTTTTTCGGAAACCATTCATCATATCCAAAAAAAATTATACTCACACTTCGACCTTCTAATTTCACAGCAGTGTACCTTATTTCAGTTCGATACGATCATAAGTTTTGGAGATATCGGGAAAAAATATGTCAAATTTCGAGGTTTTCTTCTCGATATCGTTGATTTTTTCGGTATTACTCGAGAAATACTGATTCAGTCCTGATTAAACTTCACAGCTAGTTTTAAGATGCTGAAAGACAACTTTATGCAAAATTTCGTGATAATCGTGTTATTAGAACAATTTGAAAAAAAAAATTTCTATGATTTTCTCATCATATCATCCTCATTAAATTCTGTATGAAACTTCGAACTGTTATTTTCGATGAAGTACTGGATTTCAATTCGTTCTGATCTGTATTTACGGAAATATTGGAAAAATAAAATTTTGATTGGGTATATCCTTAGACAAAGGATCCTTTGTCTAAGGGTATATATATATATATTCGTTTGAGAACGAGCATTACATTCTAAGATATATCACAGTGTTAGCAGAGGAAATGTAAACGGGGTACCATACTTATTTGCGTATGATACAAGAGCACAGATAAAAACCTCAGGAAAAATTCTGTCTCCCCGTATAAGTGTAGTAATTTGTTTATAGAAGATGGATGGCATCTTTCTCATTGGAAAATAATTTTTTCATCATCTTGAATCCATTTCGACAAAATATCTTGACATAATATCTGAAACAGAAAGAGGGACAGAAAACCAGAAGGAAGCAGTAAATAATATCACCTACATTTGCTCATGACCGAGAGGGTCTTTCGACCAGGTTCAGTCCTCCAAGCGATGATTTTCAGATCCTCAGATAAACGAAGAACGCTACAGGCCCCTTTATTGGGGAATCATCTCCCATAGTTCCATAATTGTTCATTTCGAACTAGAAATCTAATAAAATATCGGGAATAAAGTGAAAAACTTGTGACATGTATTATGTCAGGATGACATAATACATGTCTAAGGGTATATCTACGGAATCATTGGGTGGATTTTACCCATTCACGAATTCGGCCTTCGTAATTAAGGTCCAAACCTTCTCTACAAATATCGAGATTCTAAGTTGTTTCTTTCGGAAGTTATTGTGTTTACGCAGTCGGCCGTTAGGCTGACCGTAAAAGTCGGAAGAAACGACTTAGAAACTCGATATTTGTAGAGTAGGTTTGGGGCTCAATTACGAAGGTCGAATTCGTGAATGGGTAAAATCCGCCCAATGATTCCGTAGATATACCCAATCAAAATTTTATTTTTCCAATGTTTTCAAAAATACAGATCAGATCGAATTGAAATTCAGTACTTCATCGAAAATAACAGTTCGAAGTTTCATACAGAATTTAATGAGGATGATATGATGAGAAAATCATATAAATTTTTTTTTTCAAATTGTTCTAATAACACGATTATCACGAAATTTTGCATAAAGTTGTCTTTTAGCATCTTAAAACTAGCTGTGAAGTTTAATCAGGACTGAATCAGTATTTCTCGAGTAATACCGAAAAAATCAACGATATCGAGAAGAAAACCTCGAAATTTGACATATTTTTTCCCGATATCTCCAGAACTTATGATCGTATCGAACTGAAATTTGGTACGCGCGCACGTTCAAATTCGTTGCTGAAGCGGTCATCTACATTGGACATGCGCGCAAAAGTTGCTGCCTTCACGGCAGTGCTTTTTGAAATTTTTAAACCAGATTTTCCGACTTTTAAGTTATCTGTCAAAATAACTTTATATATCATTGTCCTTGAACAATGGTTTCATAATACCCTCCCTAAAAGAGACATGGCCGCAATGCTAAATGAAGCTTTCAGCTCACTGTGATGAAAATTCCAGGATGCTCCCAATTTTTTCTATCAACTTGTATAAAATTCTTGAATAACACGATGATCTTGAGGATGGTCGCTAGTGTGTGGAACGTCCAAGCTGTTCGCTGTTTATTTATTGATTGCAGAATGAATTATAAACAAAATATGTTAATTCGACGTATGTTCTCTCCAGAACAAGCGCGTTAAGAAGAAGTGCAAAACTTTTCAAGCATTCTCGAATTGATCTAGGACTGTATGGTCCCTTCGACGTATTTGATAAAGGGCGATAATAATTATTTTCAACTCGAAACTCGATCAAATATTTATTGAAAAAAAATATCTGTAGAAAAATCATTTTCAAAATCAATAAGGGGAAGTTAATTTCGAATTTGATATTTTAATCTGAAATTTCCATAAGTTATTATGAACATTAAAACAATATAAATGTATAGACGGGTCAACAATTTGTTTCTGAAAAAAATATATAAATTTTCTATAAAACTCAAAATTGTTAAGATTGTTTCTACTTAAACCACTTATTGTCAATTTGGCATAAAAAAAACCATGAGATACGATATACATTGGCTAGTATTTTATATATTAACATATTACTGAATTTATTTAAGTACGGTTATAGAAACTGCAAAATTCCGAACATCACTTGGAAGCACAACAGATACGTTTTAATTCGTTTTCATCATTGTTTCAAGATTAAGATCAAGGATAATTTGGATATGGATATACTCAATATGACAACATGCATAACTTATATATCAATTTGTTTAATCATTCATACAAATTTCATTTTGGAATGGGAAAAACTGAAGCTACTCATCTTAAATTACTCAACAGTTCATATCAAATAACACTGGATATTTTAAATACTGCCGATTGTAAATGATACCAAATTGCAGTATTTCGGCAGGATGAAGTATGAAATCCATACCTATGTTATGTAATTTTTGTCACTTAATCAAAAAAAGGTTGTAATCCTTCATCTAATAAATAATTCATTTTTTGATTAGTTGTAAATGTAGAGTGAGATCAAAATGAACAACACAATTCCTGCAGTAATCAAACGAAAATGATATGAACAAAAACTTGGTCAAAATATCACTATTGCACATTGTACTTTGAGAATTCAAAATACATCATCTAATCACATAAAATAGTAAACGGCCTGTTCATACAGGAAAATAGTTACCGCATTGAAAAATGCACGATCCATTTTTGTTCATAACCATTACAATGTTATGAAGTAGAACTACAACAATGACAGAAATTGATAGACTGGAAAAAAAGGCAGTTAAACTAACAAAAGTTTACCAGAAGTTGATCATTTTATCCCATTTTTAACCTTTTATAGAAGAATTTAACAACGATAATAAAAAAATTACAGTAAAGATCATTTCGTTATGTTTTCAAGTAGATCTATCAATTTTTGTGAAATTTTAATCATTTTATTTATATACACGAATTGGTGATTGAACAATTATACACTCCAAAGAATTAGAAATCTTAAAACATGTATCATAATAAATAGTGTAATATGAAATAGCGATGGTATTAAAAAATTACTTAAGCAACAAGAAATTGTCCCAATCAGTTGAACAGTGCATGGATGTTAAAAATATATCCGCCATTACGCATGGGAAATCTCTTGTTTACAAGGGTTTCGGTTTTTACATTCAAGATAATCTGAAAACGAGTTCACATGTACCTGCATAAGATTCAAAGAGGTATATAAAAAATATTTTCCAGCTGGTTCGAAGCAACTTCATTCAATGCCTTGAAAGCAGAAACTTTTGTTATCATCAATTTCGAGAAATTAATCATATAAAACAAATGATTTTGCTCACACAAAGGTCTGGCTGGTGAAGCTAAAATATACTTTTTTCACCTGGAATATGTATTCGCTCAGAAAACTCCTTATGCCCCAGAGTAAAGATAAAGTTTAAATTCAAGTTTAAGATACAATATTCAAGATTAATCACGGATACCCATGCATTCATAATGTTGTGAAAATCGACAATTTCCTTATGTGCAGTTAAATTGATTATTGAGTACTTGGTTTTCACCATCAGGTACACATATTTGAACTCATCCTTCATCTTATAGTATCGAGAGGTAAAAACAGAAACTATCGTATTTGTAAAAAAGTATATATAATGATGGATATCACTGAATTGTTCTTATCTACATTAAAACATTGCATCACTTAAGAGATTGTCCAGATAATTTAATAAATGTTCGAGAATGTTAGACACGCGTTCCCCAAGAATCTTTGTTAAACACTTTGAACTTCTGGTAGAAGCCTTTATTTAGAGCACTTCTCAGTTAAGGAACTTGATGTTTCTGAACAAAAATTGTATTCATCGAAATCTATCGTTTGTCAGTTGACAAGTTCGACACTGACGAATTGTTTAAGTCTTTCTAAGTACACGTTATATAATTCTACATCGTTATGGCCTGCTCCCTGAAAAAAAATCAATTAAATCCTTTCTACTATAGAAAATATCAATAAACTGTACAATTCAGAGGACTCATGAGAAATGAACAAATTGTCTTCAAAATGTAAGGGTGATTGTTTGTATGAACTCAGTTGATATTGGTCTCACAAAAACGGTCAAACGGGCAAATATGAAGTATTCTTTATGGGAAGGTACTAGCAAATTCAAAAAGGCATCGTAAATATAAAATTTGTATGTAGACTGTTTGTTTCAAATGGAACATCCTGTATTTCATTTTCCTATTGGGTAGAACTCTTTCTTTGGATTTCAAATATATATATATATGTATACACTTTGATTTTCTCAATCATATTGTTAAAGGAACAATTTTCAGAAATACATTGCAGTAGAGAACTGAAAGAGACCGAAGTATAGCAGCATATTATTTTTAACCCCTTTTTTTGTCTATAACCAATGTTGCTTGCTGGCTCATGCAGTTACAAATATGAATATAATCATTAACACCTTTTTTGTATGTAGTTCTGAATATTTCAGAAATGAAATAGAATTCAAACTGAGAGAAATCTGCATTCAAAAAGTTTGATTAATAAAAGAAAAAGGCACTAGCACATTAGTCTGAGAGTAAAAGGTAATCCGCCTATTTATATACAATATTTTTCGGGACTAAACAAATACTTACTTCCACCCATAAAGGCTCAACAGCTCTTGGACATTTTTCAAAGATAGTCAGACCATGAGAAAAGTCTATTACTTCATCTTCAGTACCGTGAATAACCAAAGTGGGAGACATTACTTTAGAAACTTTATCAATACTGTAAAAAATTTGTAGAAAATTAATCATACAGATTATAAAATACTGGTAATCTATCTACAAGAAACAATAAGCCATTCAAATTATCCTCGTCAAAATCAAATTATCATTCTTCCATTGAAAAATATATCAACTCATAAACATATAAGTCAAATAATCCAAATGATGATTCAGAATTAAATTGATGTGTTCAAGAAATGAATTGTCAATAACAAAGGGGAAAATTCCTATCAGCAATGGGTATTTGCAATTAATGAGTAATGAAAATATCCAATTAAATCCTTATCAGAAAAAACAGGAAGGTTTTCAGAGTGAAGGAAATTACAAAATAACTTTCAAGTTTGAAATGTGATTGTTATTTTTTCCTCCATATGGGAAAGGAAAAAATGAGATAACACTCAAGGTAGAATGTTTAAAAAACACACACACATTTATAAATTTTGGAACAATAATTTTTATTGATAACCCTATCTACTTTTGAAACCAGTTTTTGTTTTAAATTTGTATATATATTTATACCTAAATTCATGGGAATTATAGATAAGAGAACAATCTCAATATATATAAGGCCATAAAGTTCAATTAATTCCATAATGATATTGATTAATGTAGGAAAATAGACGCTGGTGCTTGTTTTATTTAAGGAAACACCATATCTTTTTAAATTATGTATGTTATAGAAAATTGATGAAACTGCAGATTAACTAAGATGACTTACCTAGGAAAAGCATCAAAAAACCAGGTTCTTTTTGTGTTAGGAAAGGCCACTCTCATACCAGACATTAAAGGTGAATGAAGAATAACAGCACCAACATCGTATCTTGATGCTAGATCAACTGTAGGCACTGTACCTATGCTCTGACCATAAAGAATAATATTTTCCGGACTAATCCCATATCTCATCCTCAATGCTTGCCAAGCTGCATCTATATCAGCATATAGGTTTTTTTCAGACGGCTTTCCTTCGCTGATACCATACCCAGAATAATCATAACTAAATATATTGCAGTTAATTCGGGAACCCAGTCCAAGATAAAAACTGCTCATTTGTCCCAAATCAACAGCGTTTCCGTGTGAAAACAGGATGGTAAATTTCGCTGTGGGGCTACACCTAACAAAAAGACAGGCTATTTTGTTGCCTCTTTCTGTCCTCGTGAAGAAACCCTCGAGTTTTTCCTTGTCCCTCTCAGAATATTGCCACTCAGCTCTCTCAGTCAATGTATAAGTACATATTCCACTTTCGTCAGACGAAAATTCGTAAGTTGGCTCAGGTGGTAAAAATGCCAATTTTGCAGCAATTCTGTCTGGACAAGGAGGACAACAAAAAAGACAACACAACTCACTGAAACTTAACCCATTCATCTTTTATGGAAAATTAAATGAAATTCTAAACTAACTGAAAGAAACAAATGTTTATTTTAATTCTGAAAGACACTACTCATCTTCTCATTGTTGACATCGCCATTTTGTAGGCAAAGAACTAAAGAACTCAAAGAAGCATAGTGCAATGCTGCCACCATACATGTCAGACTGAAAGCCAGTCGTGATTATGACTAATCAGGGGAAATTCTATGAAAATTTCAAAATCGCCCTAAAACTTAAAACCATAGAAAAATAAACTACCGAACAGGAAATGAAAATATATTGGGAACTTCTGCGAAGATGCCAGCGCCCTGACGGATAAATTTGGAACCTGTCCAAGCTAGTAGTTTTATGTAAACAAACCTTAGAAATGTGGTGGAGAACGAATATTTATTGAGCAGAGCTTGAATATTTGAAGAAATTATTATAATTTTGTGTAAGATTTTTTGTGAAGGAATTTTTCGTTTGGATCACGACATAAAATCGTACTTTAAATCGTTCCTGGAGGATAATTTCGGTGTTTGTTGCTTGGTGGATCAAAATGAACCAATATCTAAGTTTACTTGAATTTCTGGAAAAATAGGCACCTCAATAAGTAATTTAAGGTAAATCTAGAATCAGTCCAAATGATATGATTTGTTCTTTGTTTACAAACGAGTGAATCAATAAAATGAAAACAGATTTTCTGCTTTGGTTCTTTTGCATCGTATTTCCATTGTATAAAGTATTTCTAAAGAAAAGGAAACAGATAGACATATAATTGATTTCATTTTCATATTACAGCAGCTCAAGATACACATGTAAAATGAAAAATGTCACAGCTGGTTCAACCTACCTATTTATAGAAATGAAAATTATTAATGTATTTCTATGAATAACTTCAGCTATTATCAACTCTAACAGTATATCTAGTTTTCAACCAGATCACTCTTTTAAAATATGATTTTGTGTAGTATGTGCATTGTATAAAGACAATTTATACAATGGTATGTAAATTAGGTAGCTGCAGAAGTGCTCGGTAGTTTCTCTGCAGGATCAGCATTTTTCATCAAAATTCATTTATTTTTATTTACATCCAAAATATCTGGATATGAAGTTGTTTCGAAATGAATACATTGTAATTTACCTTTATGAAAATAAACATCTTCAGAGAAATGCAGTGAACATTCTTTCATGTATTTCGTGACCTGTTTTCCAATCTTCAATTTCTAAAGCTAGGCTTTGACCATGAATAACATTGAGTTGAGGTACACAACAATAGTCATTTCGGGAGGATGCCATTTCGAATTAATACAATCCAAAATTTCAATCGGAAAGAAAGGAATCGATTGGTGAATATTACAAACACTTTCGGTATACCAAAATTTCAACTCGGAGAACAACACAAAAGTTCGAAAAATGAACTCCAAAAGGAAGCAAATTACGTTAGAATAACAGGCACGTCGAAAAACTACTAGCTTGGAAGTGTTCGAATTTCTATCGCCAGAGGGCGTATCGCTTAGCAGTAGTTGCGAATTGTAACTCATCGTTTTACAAATACTTCTGCGTTAAGAGAATCACTTCACGAAGAATAGTTGCATTTGTTTTCCATTAAAGAGTGTTTTTGACGGTAAACTCTATTTTTATCTCTATTTTATGGTATTAATGTAATATACAGCTCTCTGGTTTACGAATATTATATTCTATGAGTTCCAATTAAGAGGTTAGTTAACAAACGTCAGTTCAATATAAACATCGGACCGGAGGACAGAGAGCGTTTTGAAATTTTATTTTATAAATAAAGAAATGGATCTATTAGAATTCAAAGATTTGAAACCGGTACCTGATATTGTCCACACTTATACGACTTCTATAAAGAATAATTCTACGCCTATCATTATAGATAATGGTGATAATATATTAATTTTATGTATGTATTTCTTTTGAGAACATTCCTTTTTAGGATCCTACCAATGTCGTGTTGGCTGGGCTACAAGTCCAGAACCACTACTAATCTTCAAGAACTTGATAGCAAAACTCAGAAAAGAACGTTACAAGAAAGACAATTCTGATTCCTTTCAGGTTCCTTTGATTCAGGTTGGAAATGATATAGTAAATATTGAAGCAGTCAGATTTCAATTGAAATCCCAGTTTGATAAGAATATTGTTACTCATTTCGAAGCTCAAGAGCAATTATTCGACTACTCGTTTTCTCATTTGGGAATTGATACAGAAAGTATAGGTCATCCTATTGTATTAACTGAAGCATTTTTGAACCCCAATTCATCTAGACAGTGTAAGTAGCTATAATCTTTACCATATTCCAATCGTCACATTTATAGCAGAGAAAAACTTATATTTCAGATATGACAGAGCTTTTATTTGAATGTTATAACGTTCCTGGACTATCTTATGGTGTTGACGCATTATTTGGTCGCTATTTTTCTGATCCCCAACAAGAAAATGCATTAATTGTGAGCTTAGGATATCACACTTGCCATGTCATTCCAGTATTAAAACACAATGCAATCTATGACAATGTTAGGCGGCTGAATACTGGAGGTCAGCAGGTTATTACATTTCTGCACAGAATATTACAGCTCAAATATCCTGCTCATTCTACAAGTATAACACTCAGTAGGGTAGAAGAATTACTTCACACAATCTGTGAAGTTGCTTTGGATTACAAAGAAGAACTGAATAGATGGCTAGACACTGATTACTATGAAGATAATATAAAAAAAATTCAGTTGCCCTATTCATTTAATGTACCTTCCACTCTTACATGTAAGCTACTTCTCTATACTTGTTTATTCTTCTCATGACTAGTAATTGAGACTAGTTAACATGCGGTAATAAGTTTTTCATTTTGTGTCCCTGTATTTATCTTTACATTCATCGAGATTAAATTTTTGTTGATACAATCTTAACATATTATGTTTAAGTGGAACAACAGAAAGAAAGAAAAAAAGAACTAGCTCGTAGATTAACTGAAATTAATGCAAGGAAAAGAGAAGAAAGATTAGCTGAAGATGAAGATAAATTGTCACAGTTACTTCAAATCCAAGAGAAATTTGAAATAGGCATTAACGGTGAAGACCTAGACAACGCTCTTGCAGAATTTCAATTGAAGAGTGTACAAGAGCTACAAAAGAATATTACTAACTTGATGATGCGAATAGAAAAAACCAAAATAAAGATGAAATCGTCGAAATTTTCTGAAGAAACGGATGAACCGCCTGCTAAACAAACCAAAACAAGTAAAATGGTATTTGAAAGTGAAAAAGATCTGAACGAGTATCTTCTGAACATTAAGAAAACAGTGAGTTAATATTAAATTTGACCAACCCAATTCTCACTAATGTTTTCAGAGGCAAGATATCTTGAACAGGAAATTATTGAGAAAGCAGAGAAAACAAGATATGGCGAAAAGAAGGACTGCTGCTGGTCAGGAAAGGATGAGGATTATTTCGCAATTGGCTCGGAAAGAAAAAGGAAACGATGATTTCGGACTGAGAGATGAAGACTGGGATATCTATAAAACTATTAGTAAAGATGGTAAATGCTCAATTGATATTATTATTATTTTCACCACTTCTAATTTTGAACCTATAAATTCAGCCTCAAAGAGAACTTTTGAATAATATCAATTTCAGGAGGGGATAGTGATAGTGATGCGGAAAATGAAAAGTTGGTGGAACTGGAAGAAATCATTAGGGAATATGAACCAAATGACCTCGAAGTAGTGAATCCAGGAGAAACGTATCAATTACATGTTGGAATTGAACGTTTCAGAGCACCTGAGTTATTGTTCAAGCCATATATGTTGGGTTCTTCTGAAGCTGGACTTTCAGAAGTTATTGCATATGTTCTTTCTCTCTTCAAGCCAGAAGATCAGTTACTTTTAGCCTCAAATGTGATAATTATTGGGGGACTATCTTCGCTGAAGGGGTTAAGAGAAAGAATACTTAGTGATCTAATTTCTGTGAGACCTTTCAGATCGAAGGTGAATGTAAAAGTGGCCAAAAATATTGGATTAACTTCCTGGTATGGTGCAAAGAAATTCACTAAGCATCCAGACTTCAAGAAAAAGTTATTGACACGACAAATGTATGAAGAGTTTGGTTCTGAATATTTTTTAACTCATCCATATTCAAATCCTTTCTTTAAAACTCCCAAAGGACAGAATATAGATGTAGAAACTTAAAAATATCTCATGTTTATTTGTATTCAATATATTAACCTGTACTCTACATTTTTAGTTTTGTGCTGCAAATTTATTATAATATTTATTTATATAAAGATTTTAGTTTTTTTTTTGTTTTAATAATTCCTAGTTTTCGAACTATCATTCAAAGAACTCAGAATTATATTGTGTTTGCGATCGGCTTTTGGGCGGATCTAGTACTTGATTGATAAATGTTGGAGTGAAGGTTCTTCATTGTAGAAGCTTTGGTTCATTGGATGCTCATTTCAGATGAAGGTGGAGTGTTTGTTGATTTATTCACAAATATACTTGTGTTTATGTAAGTTCAATATATTCAATGTTTGATTGAATAACACCGAAGTTATAGAGCAGCCATTTCATCTGATCACGACTGAAATTCGGCACCGTCGCACTATTCTTAGCACATAAACGTAATTAAGAATCTACGAGTCCTTGTCCAAATGAGAGGATAAAATACAGTGGCACTGTCCTTAATTCAACTAATCTAATCTAGGACCTAAGCGAATATTTTATTCAAACCGGTGGCATTTATGGGCAGTGATGAGTTTGCGTCGATGCCAAACTTTACTCTTAATCAAAGTCAAATTCCCTAGACTGATGGATGAAATTGTTTTTCGATAAAATGTCTCGTCTATGTATAAAATCGAATGAATATAACAGAGAAAACAGCTCTGGATACATTTGAAAGATGACATCGCGAATCGTTGTGATATGCTTCAAGGCTGATTTGTGAACCAACCATTATCAGTTGCGAATTGTTCTGATTGTAATAGTGATCTGAAAATTGATTTTTTCGGATATTTGGGAGCCCATATCTTCGAAAAGTTTGAAGTTGGACGGACTAGTTTCGAATGTAAGTTTATGTTCTGAAGGAAAAATTAAGTATACAAAGATCCAACCACCATCTATATCTACAAGATGACAACACTTTAATATTACCATTGTTTAAGGAGGTTCTCTTTAAACAATGATATTACCCTTTTTTAGGTCGAGTACTTTTAGGAATGCCCTCGTAGAAAGGAGAGATGTTGAGTGAACCATAAACTGACAGAATCAACAAGTGTCACTTATGTTATGAATTTGTTTGTTGTTGAAAATTCTTTTGTTAAAGTTTATTTATTTACTAGTCGGGTCAGTTTCAATTCAAATTATTATTTGGAATGAAGTCTTAATTGAGAAGTACTTATCTTCTAATTGAATATTAACTAGGTGGAGGTATGATACTATTGGAATTTCAAATGAATTGGTCTAACTGTATTACAGCTGCATAACAAATGGGTGTGACATGAATATCGTTAGTTTCATTCGAGTCTCAATATTTTTCATCTAATTTTCAACATGTCAGAAGACCTAGAAAGACAGAGTTATTTTAGCAATATACAATATTGCTGGCGGGAGTGCTTATCCTGTATTAAAGTTAGGCATTCTGTTCATCCTGTTGATATAATAACACCGGATTTTTCTGAATTTGTTGTCATAAATTCGAAAATAAGGCTGAGATGTATTCATGTCCATCCTGATTCACTGAGGAAATCGAAAGTTCTGGACTTTCATATTGAACAAGGGAGAAGTAACCGTAGTTCATTGTCAGAGGAGTACTGGTTTACCAAATGGAATAAGCCCCACAAACCTCAAAGAGCTGGCAGCTGTAACTGTTCTTTCAGAAAATCACTGAGACTCTCCATTTTATCTAGTCAAGGTGTAAATATTATCAATAAAGCTCCAGTTTCTAGGTGCAAAGCCATGATGATATAGCTTTGGGGATTTATTACAGATATTTGATTTTCAGGTTAGCTTTGAATACAGAGACAGCTATAAGAATAACAAATGTTGAGACCTTCGTTGATCGATTACTTCAAAACACAATATTCGAAGCTCTTCAGGAGTACTATATGATAGAATCTCTCAAAAGTAATACACCAGGGGTTGTTAACTTAGCATTTAAACTGAATGAAGACAATTCAAAGCCTGACAGAAGTACACCAGGAATTTGCACTTCAGTGAAGACAAACTCAAATAATACTGCCTTGAGAGAGGAATTTAAAAGAAAAGACGAAGCGATTTCTCCATTGAAAGAAGAAGCTGAATCGAACAATACCACAGAATTTAGGAGATGTAAACATAATAAAAGAATTAAGGTAAGCTTTTTATACATTCAAGCAATTGCAGGGTTCAAGTTGAATCCACTTTATTATAATAATTTCCAGAAACCACTGGTTTTTCTTCTTCATGGCATTGGAACATCTGCTGAAGTATGGTGGCTGGTGATAAAAAGCCTTGTCAGTAAAGGTTACGAAGTTGTAGCTCCAGATATGCTAGGACATGGCTTCAGCTCTGCACCAGATAAAGAAGAGTATTATTCATTCCAAAATTTACTACTGCAAGTTCTTGCTATATTTGACAATTATATGAGCTCCGATGAAAATAGAAAATGTATTCTCATTGGGCATTCCTACGGTTGTAGCTTTGTGACTGCATTGTATCATCATAGAGCTTCATTTATCTCTAAAATGATTCTTATAAGTGGTGGGGGACCTACACCCTTAGCACCACCTGTCAAACAAGATGAATTAACACATTCCGAGTGTTTCCAAGCTTTGATTGAACCTCTAATTTTTTGCGGTGTTAATAGAAGCTTATTCTATCCACCAAGAGGTAAATTTTTCGATATTTGCGAAGGATATGAAGGTGCTCCAAGGCATATCCTGCAATTCGTTAGATTGGGACAGAGTTGGCCTGGTGGCGATGCAGCTTTTCATAGAAGGATATTTGTTCCAACACTTCTAGTACATGGGCTTCAGGATAAGTTGGTCACTTTGGTTCAGGAGTGTGAGATGGAAAGAGTAAGTATTTAAAGCTAAAATGTTATGTTTATAATAACTTGATTTGATCTTCTACTCTGCTGCTTTATTTTTGTCAGTTACCTGTGAAGTTTGGCAGTTTGAATCTTATCAATTAATTGATGGATTTTTTTGAGGAAAAATACTCGAAGTCCTTTTACCTATACAGGGGTGCGTTCAGATGCTACGCCGGGCGCGTCCCAAACCGTTCAAGAGATTACGTCTGGCAAATGGCTAGGTTGTTCAGAATTTGACCCGCATGCGCTTTGCAGTTTATAATGACAGGAGTGAGAAGTTTGGGTTATGTTTACAATATCAAAATCAGATTGAGCAATTGTTAACTCTCAAACTGGTTGTTTCTCAGCAAAAAAAATATATATTTCTTCCTCTGAGACTATTACATGCATTTCGCTCTGCCAAAAACGAAGATATCAAAAATATTATTTTTTTGGGGTTGATTAAGATAAGATGAAATTTGAATTTACAGTATATAACACCACATCGTTCAAATGAATCTTCTGTCAACAGCTACAACCGAGTAAAATCCCACCTTGCGTTTTTGGTCTACCAGGTAAAGCATCTGATCGCACTCCAGAGCTTGGAAATCGATTTTGTATGAAGAAGATAGATATAGAAAGTTAATATAAAATCATTGGTAAACCCGCAAGATTTCCCGTCGCCGAGATATTGAAAAGATATTAACATCATTGTACTCAGTGTGTTTTTCTGAATGAAAAATGTGAAATCGAACATAGGCGGTCTCCCTTAATTTGGAAGATATGGGCCTCCAAAGTTCCAAAATGAGTCGTTTTCAGGTCCCTTTTTCCACCATAAAAACGATCTCTCACTTCAACTGTATAGTTCACAAACCACCTTTGAACCTTCAACCAACAATAAGCAACACTTTTTTCCAAGAATAATCAATATTTAATGAAAAAACAATGAAATTACTGGACAAACACTTAACCTCTATTCCTTCTGATTTCGACTCAGTCTAAAAGTGAAGTTTGGCAATGGCGCGAATTTCATCGGTCGGAATCGTGCCATCGTGCGTATTCGTGAATGACAGATTATTGCTGGCGAGAAAAATGAAATATCATGAAATATGTTCTTAGTTCTTACTGTTTACTGCGACACTCTAAATCTTCCAATAGGAGAATTCGTTTCTAATGAAATCTACAAGGTTGAAACACATAGAAATGGAATGAGAATACACCCGGATATATATTTCAACGTACATTTTTTTCATATGTGATTGGTCGCGCCCTTCCCAGATATCCAATGAAATCGAGGTTATTATATAACCCATTTTATTGGAATACCTTGAATCTCATTCTAAACTGGGACCATCTCGAAGACACAACAAAAGACGAAGTAGATAACAACCTCCCTATTTTGAAGGGGATAGAAAGAAAGTTCAAACGAAAATATTGAGAGTGAAACCTTAAATTAATATTCTCAATTATTTTGTTTTGAAGTTAGAATAACCACCTCTTCTTCAGTGACAGAAGCATTTTCCTTACAATCATATCCTTCCACTGTCCATCATTTCATATTTCCCGCCAGCAACTACACTTCGGTCATAATACGTTGGCCAGCGATGAAATGACGCTGTTGCCAAGCTCCGCTTTAACATTGAGAAGTATTTCGTAGAAATATAGGTTATGTGGTTGTCTAATATTTTCACTTTTCTTCCTTTAAATAATGAATTTTCTTGAAAGAAAGTGTCGCTATTCGTTGGTTGAAGTTCAAAGATGATTTATGAACTAGATTTGAGAAGTGAGAGATCATTTTTATGGCGGAAAAAATGATCTGAAAATGCATCAATTTGGAAATTTGGGGGCCCATATCTTCCAAACAAAGAGAGACCGCCTATGTTGGCCTTCATATTTTTTGTTCAGGAACTCACACTGCTTACAATGATGTGAATATCTTACTTGTAGCTTCGCGACGGGAAATCTTGCGAGTTTACCAAATCATTAGTATCAATACATGTCGTTCGTAAGATTAGGTTATTATTCACAATTTGTGATATCTAATGGAGTCAAAATTGAATATGCAATCTTCTTCAGACTATACCCCGGTCCTTCCTCGAGTTGATACCAAATGCAGGTCATATGCCAATGATGGAGACTCCAGAACATCTTACACATATGATTCTCTGTTTCTTCGATTGTTGGCCTTGAGAATGTTAATGATCATAAGTTCCGAGAAGTTGAGACACGCTTGCTACCAATATTCGGACACGATCTTAACACTTTGAAACAATCAAGACAAGCAACTGAAACATGTTGCTCACAAGTCCTTGTAGAAAGCAAGATTGTATGAATGACCATTTAAGAATCGTATTATTTAATTTTTAACCATTATTTTTTTTACCTTGTTACTGAATAGTATTCAAACCATTCAGAATTTCCTACATGGATGTTTCAAGATATTCTTGAATGGTGGCTTTCCAGTTGATAGCATAATTAAAACTTGTTGGTTATTTTAACTGAATGCAGTATTTCATATTTACTCATAGGTACATTCTTTTTCAATTTTTGACTAATGGTTAAAAGACTTATATTAGTAAAGCAATTAAACAACATTAATGCTGAGACTGTGATAAGATCATATATGAATCAATAATATTAAGTACAAAATGTCAAATACGTTTTATTTATTTTGTGAGGTACTTTGCAAGAACTGAAAATATTCCAATATGCTGTGAATTTATAGAAAGTATTAAAAAAGATCTGAAGTATTCAAAAACATTTCAAATGTCTGCATATTCAACTATTGCTAAGAAGATTGATTGATTAAATATATGATTATTTTTTGGAATATCTTTTATTTTCACCTATAGTATAGTTAGGCAAAAAAGAGGCATGATCTTTCAGTTTTTCTTCGGTAGGAAATAAATCCCTATCCCTCAAAAGTCACTCCTGAATTTCGTTCTACTTCAAAGAAATTCCTAAAATTTGTAATGCTCAATAGAACGTTACGAAT
Source organism: Myrrha octodecimguttata (assembly GCA_958510865.1). Lineage (NCBI taxonomy): Eukaryota > Metazoa > Arthropoda > Insecta > Coleoptera > Coccinellidae > Myrrha > Myrrha octodecimguttata. Next base: position 31,222,886 of record OY294065.1, on the reverse strand, counting down.
TGAGCATGACGAGTTTTATGCATTTTGAATCGTATAAAAATTAGTTTTGTAAGTTCCTGAATGGCCAGCTTCAGATCTGCTGGTTTGATTGATCTTAAATGGTCTGATTGAATGCTTATCTGCTATTATTTTATTATTATTTTGAATTTGCTCTGGTTTGGAGTACGGTCGACCGTAAACACAATAACTTCCGGAAGAAACGACGTAAAAACTCGATATTTGTAGAGTAGGTTTTGGGGCTTAATTTCGAAGGTCGAATTCGTGAATGGGTGAAATCCACAAAATAATTTCGTACATAACCATTCAAAATTTAATATTCACAATATTTCCAAAAATACAGATTAGATCGAATTGAAATCCAGCAAATTTTGCGCGCATGTTCAAAGGATATCACCAAAAGTGAACATGCGCGCAAAAGCTGCTGACTTCACGTCAGCGCTTTTTTTAGGTTTTTTATAAACTATATTCTGCAATCTTCTTAATATATTATCGTCACGAAATTCTGCATGAACTTTAAAGTTGTCATTTTTCAATCTGAGCCAATCTGTAAGTGTTGGATATACATACATATAGTGGGAAAATTTTGAAAGTGTGTAGGTATATTTGCAGAATTACTGAATGAATTTCACCCATTCACGAATTGGGCCTTCCTATAATTAAGGTATAAACATACTCTACAGATATAGAGTTTCTAAGTACTTGCTTCCAGAAGTTATTGTGTTTACGATCGGTCGATTGGAATGTTCCAGATATTATCTTTCCGAATTCGGAAATAAGTCCTCAATTCACCCTCTTTAGGCATTCATTCATTCACGAGGTAACTGCAGTGTGGAATCACCAAAAAATTTTGAAGTGGAACAATCAACTTGTGGAAATGAACCTAGAAATACTGATCAGTTTTACTCATCTCAATGGGAAATCGACTGTATATAATTATTTCTCAAGTATAGTGGTGTAATTTTGAACGAAAACTGTTAACTTTGTCGGTTTCATGAATATATGTACAGGGTGATTCATTAAGGGTGGCCACCGGCCGTATCTCGGGAACCGTTCATCCCATAACTTCCGGAAAAAAATTCTAATGACAAAATCGGCCCCTAGAAAATGATTAAAAATATTTTTAAGTTCGTAGTTCCCCACTAGAGGGCGCAATCTATCACTTGTAAAATATAATCTCATTTTTTACGAAATATTCTCCAGCTGACAGTGGTAAAGGATAATAAAATAAAAAAATACTCATCCTATTCAACAACTTTTGTTTGAGTAATTTTTCCATATTTCCTTTCTTTTAGTGTTGAGATGGAAAAACTTTTCTTCACAAAAAAAACACTCTCACTTCTGTATGCGTGAACCGATTTTCACGTAATTTGATTTTATTCGAAGGCCATCAAAAGCAGATTGCAGAAAAATATGACAACAACATACCGGGTGATCCAATTAAAAACTACATGCTGTTTTATGTCACTTCACCCTATTTGCGCGTTTTACTGGAGAATTTCAAATGCAATGCTATGATTCTAACCGACTGAGAATAAGCTAAGCATTATCACCTATTTATTTGTTAAAACCGCAGACAGATACCTCCAGTCATTCCGAAGATAGTAACATTTTTGTAAATTTTGATGAGTGTTGATCAACCCTGTGAGCTTGAAACAACAAGGAAGTGACTTTAGTCATCGTGACAATGCAGCAAAATACTAAACACACATGAAATAACAATAATACGATAAAATGAAACAAAAATTAGCAACAACGAAAATATTTGAACAAAAAACAACCCTTATACATAATCATTTCAAATATTCAAAATGTCTACCATTTTTTTCTATACATAAATTAAGTCTTTCTTCAGTTGATACTGGTCACAGTTTCAGCTGCCTGTCGAAATCTATTTTTCATATACTCACTTGTAGTTGGGAGTGTTCGGAAAACTAAGTCTTCATTCTCCCCCAAAAATAAAATCTAATACTGTGAGGTCGAGTGATCTTGCTGGAAAAATAATTTGAATAGCAATATCTTCTAAAAGATTTCGAAAATTTTCCGTAAAAATTTCAAGCACCTTTGTCCCGTTAGGATACTATCGAAGAAAAATGGTCCGAAAACTGTTCCATCAAAAATTCCGCACCACACATAAACACTCCAGCGATTCTGATTATTGACTTATCTTTGCCAATATGGATTGTTAGATGATCAGTAGTGGCTGTTGTGTAAATTTACTTTACCATTGCTAGAAAAAGTAGCCTCGTCAGTCCATAATATTCTATGGACTAAGTTAGGTTCGACGTTAAGCCTTCGTTTCAACCAATTGCAAAAGTCCTGTCGTCTCTTTCAATTCTTGGTGCAAGACAACATGATACGGATGCAGTTTATGGTCCTTTAGTATCCTTTGAACTAGCGAATAATTCGATCCCAAATCACTTGCAATTTTTCGGATGCTCAGATGTAATTCAGCATAAACATAAGCCAAAACTTTTATGATATTATTAGCTTCTACGTTTTCCATTTGTCCTTCCAACATATTGAACCTTCCAAGTTTGTAACAGTCTTCGTGTCAATATTTTGAATACTTTTCTGGAATGACGACGTCTTTCAGGATATCGTATCGGGTATTCCCTTTCAGCTACTGCATTTTCTAAACATTCAGCATAAACATTAAGCATGTCATATGCTTCTCCGTTTGAATAATTAGGCCTCATAAACTAGTAGTTTGCAATCGACCTAAATTAATTTTACAGCTATAGAAACCGAGAACAAACAGTAACGCCCAAGCTTACTGGATCTAGATCAGCTTGTTTTGTGAATGACATACATTTTTGATAAGTTTCTTCTTTCATTTGATTGTTTAGATGATGAAATAACTCTAATCCTCCTGAATTTCACAGGGTTGATCAACACTTATCGAAATCTGCAAAAATGTTAATATCTTCGGAATGACCGGAGATATCTGTCTGCGGTTTTAACAAGTCAATAGGTGATAATGCGTAGCTTATTCTAAGTTGGTTAGAATCATAACATTGCATTTCAAATTCTCCAGTAAAACGCGCAAATAGGGTGAAGTGACATAAAACAGCCTGTAGTTTTTAATTGGATCACCCGGTATGTTGTTGTCATATTTTTCTGTGATCTGCTTTTGATGACCTTCGAATAAAATCAAATTACGTGAAAATCGGTTCACGCATACAGAAGTAAGAGTGTGTTTTTTGTGAAGAAAAGTTTTTCCATCCCATTACTAAAAGAAAGGAAATATGGAAAAATTACTCAAACAAAAGTTGTTGAATAGGAAGAGTATTTTCTTATTTTATTATTCTTCACCACTGTTAGCTGGAGAATATTTCGTAAAAAATGAGATTATGTTTTACAAGTGATAGATTGCGCCCTCTAGTGGGGAACTACGAACTTGAAAATATTTTTAATCATTTTCTAGGGGCCAATTTTGTCATTAGAATTTTTTTCCGGAAGTTATAGGATAAACGGTTTCCGAGATACGGCCGGTGGCCACCCTTAATGAATCACCCTGTACAGGGTGATTCATTAAGGGTGGCCACCGGCCGTATCTCGGAAACCGTTCATCCTATAACTTCCGGAAAAAAATTCTAATGACAAAATCAGCCCCTAGAAAATGATTAAAAATATTTTCAAGTTCGTAGTTACCCACTAGAGGGCGCAATCTATCACTTGTAAAATATAATCTCATTTTTTACGAAATATTCTCCAGCTAACAGTGGTAAAGAATAATAAAATAAGAAAATACTCTTCCCATTCAACAACTTTTGTTTCAGTAATTTTTCTATATTTCCTTTTTCTTAGTGATGGGATGGAAAAACTTTTCTTCACAAAAAAAACACTCTGACTTCTGTATGCGTGAACCGATTTTTACGAAATTTGATTTCATCCAAAGGCCATTAAAAGCAGATCACAGAAAAATATGACAACAACATACCGGGTGATCCAATTAAAAACTACAGGCTGTTTTATGTTACTTCACCCTATTTGCGCGTTTTACTGGAGAATTTCAAATGTGATGCTATGATTCTAACCAACTGAGAATAAGCTAAGCATTATTACCTATTGACCTGTTAAAACCGCAGACAGATATCTCCGGTCATTCCGAAGATATTAACATTTTTGTAAATTTTGATAAGTGTTGATCAACCCTGTGAAATTCAGGAGGAATTGAGTTATTTCATCAGCTAAACAATCAAATGAAAGAAAAAACTTATCAAAAATGTATGCCACTCACAAAACAAGCTGATCTAGATCCAGTAAGCTTTGGCGTTACTGTTTATTCTCGGTTTCTATAGCTGCAAAATTTATTCAGGTCGATTGCAAACTACTAGTTTATGAGGCCTCATTATTCAAAAGGAGAAGCATATGATATGCTTAATGTTTATGCTGAATGTTTAGAAAATGCAGTAGCTGAAAGGGAATACCCGATACGATATCCTGAAAGACGTCGTCATTCCAGAAAAGTATTCAAAATATTGACACGAAGACTGCGACAAACTTGGGAGGTTCAATATGTTGGGAGAACAAATGGAAAACGTAGAAGCCGTAATGAGGATAATATCATAAAAGTTTTGGCTTATGTTTATGCTGAATTACATTTAAGCATCCAAAAAATTGCAAGTGATTTGGGATCGAATTATTCGCTAGTTCAAAGGATACTAAAGGACCATAAACTGCATCCGTATCATGTTGTCTTGCACCAAGAATTGAAAGAGACGACAGGACTTTTGCAATTGGTTGAAACGAATGCTTAACGGCGAACCTAACTCACTTCATAGAATATTATGGACTGACGAGGCTACTTTTTCTAGCAATGGTAAAATAAATTTACACAACAGCCACTACTGATCATCTAACAATCCATATTGGCAAAGATAAGTCAATAATCAGAATCGCTGAAGTGTTTACGTGTGGTGCGGAATTTTTGATGGAACAGTTTTCGGACCATTTTTCTTCGATAGTATCTTAACTGGACAAAGGTGCTTGAAATTTCAAAGGAAAATTGTCGAAATCTTTTAGAAGATATTGCTATTCAAATCAGGTTAGATATGTGGTATCAACAAGATGGTAGCCTGGCGCATTATGCTGCTAATGTTAGGGAATAAGATACCGTCTTCTCAAAGAGGTGGATTGGACGAGGGAGTATTTTTCCAGCAAGATCACTCGACCTCACAGTATTAGATTTTATTTTTGGGGGAGAATGAAGACTTAGTTTTCCGAACACCCCCAACTACAAGTGAGGATATGAAAAATAGATTTCGACAGGCAGCTGAAACTGTGACCAGTATCAACTAAAGAAAGACTTAATTTATGAATAGAAAAAAATGGTAGACATTTTGAATATTTGAAATGATTATGTATAAGCGTTGTTTTTTGTTCGAATATTTTCGTTGTTGCTAATTTTTGTTTCATTTTATCGTATTATTGTTATTTCATGTGTGTTTAGTATTTTGCTGCGTTGTCATGACGACTAAAGTCACTTCCTTGTTGTTTCAAGCTCACAGGGTTGATCGACACTTATCAAAATTTACAAAAATGTTAATATCTTCGGAATGACTGGAGGTGTTTGTCTGCGGTTTTAACAAGTCAATAGGTGATAATGTTAAGCTTATTCTCAGTCGGTTAGAATCATAGCATTGCATTTGAAATTCTCCAGTAAAACGCGCAAATAGGGTGAAGTGACATAAAACACCCTGTAGTTTTTAATTGGATCACCCTGTATTTTGTTGTCATATTTTTGTGTGATCTGCGTTTAATGGCCTTCGAATAAAATCAAACTACGTGAAAATCGGTTCACGCATACAGAAGTAAGAGTGTTTTTTTTGTGAAGAAAAGTTTTTCCATCCCATCACTAAAAAAAGGAAATATAGAAAAATTACTCGAACTAAAGTTGTTGAATAGGAAGAGTTTTTTCTTATTTCATTATTTTTACCACTGTTAGCTGGAGAATATTTCGTAAAAAATGAGATTATACTTTACAAGTGATAGATTGCGCCCTCTAGTGGGGAACTACGAACTTGAAAATATTTTCAATCATTTTCTAGGGGCCAATTTTGTCATTAGAATTTTTTTCCGGAAGTTATAGGATGAACGGTTCCCGAGATACGGCCGGTGGCCACCCTTAATGAATCACCCTGTATATTTTCGTTGAAGACTAGAAACATACTTTATCGTTAAATTTAGAGTGTTCCAGCTACGATATCGTTCGATAAAACTCACAAATCTATATAGAACAATTTATCATTCTTGGCCTTCAAAAAAATTATCGGACACATCGTAGGGTGGGCAAAAAATGTAAAAAAAGATTTTAAGATAAGATTGATGTGAAAACATTTCAATTCAAGCAACTCCAGATTTATCTCGTATTCTGTTCTTTATATAATTATGTAATCGCACCCCATATTAATTCAACGTAACATACACAGAGTACCCATAAACATTTGTATATTACTATGTTGCAGCCTGCAAAGTCAGCAGTGAACACCTGCAGTGCTGAGTCACATCCTATAGATAAGATAGCTTATAAAAGCATCTTCTTCCTTGATTCAAAAGAAGAAATAGATCTAGAGCTTTAGTCGATAGTCATAGTTTACACAGAATTGTAATATTCTCTATTGTAAATAAAAGTGTTTTTTTTAAAAACCAAGTCTTCAACCCAAAATACATAATTGGCGACGAGGATGGGATTGTGCCAGGCCTGAAGAGAAGTGTCCAGTGTACCAGCTCCATATCAGATACCTGTTGGTTTCAACCATCAAGCACACCCTTAAGAACCTGTGGTAGAAGACCAGAGAGTTCGATTGACGGAGTAGCGCCCGCAACGACTTCGGAGACTATCGGTGAGCATTTCCTATTTCTCCCCAGTTTCCCTAATCTGGTAAAAAATTAGTGAACTTGTATAGTTTTTCCTAGGTTTCTTTAAAAAACCGATTTTTAAGAGTTTTTTCTAGGTTTCTTAAATAAAAAAACCGATTACTATTTCAATATTCATAATTTATAATATTTTTCTAGTTTTTTTTTTATATATATTTCACGATTACGTCGATTAAACATTTTTCGGGTCGTAAAAAGAAAATAAATAAGATGGCTCAAGAGAGAATAGATTTATCCCTAGCTGAAAAATTTGGTATGCTCTTGCCTAAATTTTCTGGCATTGAAAATGAACTTCATTCTTTCATTAAAAGTTCCGAACAATATCTATTGATGTTTGCGGATGAAAATCAAACAGTTAAGAATTATTGTTATGCTGTCGTTAAATCGAAACTGACTGATAGAGCCTTAGCTGAGGTTTCCACATCTGATATTCCTGATAATTGGGTATTATTAAAGAACTTTTTATATAGCAAATTTGGCGATAATATTAATTTAGATGTTTTGATACATAGTTTACAATTTTTGACCAAAAAACCAAACGAAGATTTATTAGCTTTCATTGATAAAATTATTGCTATGAAAATTCGAATAAATTATAGGATTGATGCTGATATAATGCCTGATCCTGAGAAACAAATGTATAAATCAAATATTCGTAAAATTTGTAAAACAGTGCTAATTTCTAATGCCCCCGTAGAACTGAGAACTTATTTAATTACCAACAATGAACTTTCCTTTGACGAAACAGTCAACGCCGTGAAAGATTATCTGTGCAACATGGCACAATACGAATTATTAGATAAGAGTCGTCGAAATAAAAATATGCAACCTTTGAATAAAGCATTCAATTATCAATCGACCTACCGAAATAATTATTCGTTCAATAATCAACCAACCTATTCACATTATAATAGATTTAATCAGCAACATTTTCCGTCTCAGCCGATTCAGTTTCAACAGCGGCAAGTGAAAACTCATTATCCTTCACATCGCGAAGTTTTCGAGAGATCAAATCCACAACGAAATCAAAATACTAATGTTTTTAAGCCCAATCCAAATTATAGAAATAATACTCCGCCTGAAAGAATGTCTATACAAACGAGAAATTACCCGCAAAAACGAGCAAATTATTCCACACAATACAATGTTAATCCACAAAGAAACTTTTATAATAATCGCAATGATAATTACCCAAATAATAACCATCGTAATGAAAATACTCAGAATTTTACGTTTGAAGAATTAACGCACGTTGAACAGGAAAAGCGAAAAGAGAATTTCTATAGCCAATCAAAACCATCTACGTCAAAGATGCGACCTAATGAAAATTTTCGTCAATCAGTCGAAAAACTCGAATTGACTTAAACCAAACGCTAGAATATCATAATCAATTACCCTATGTAGAATTTGAATATCCTAAGTGTAAATTATTGATTGATAGTGGATGTTCCGTTTGTCTGATTGATCCGAAGTTCGCTTATAATAATTTCAAAGAAAATATTTTTAGAGAAGATACTACCCTTACTGCATGTTTCAGATCACAAACGTCAAATGAAAAAGTGTTATTACCTTTATTTTCCGAATTAAAAATGAATGATTGTCATCCCTTTGTTCTTTACAAATTTCATAAAAATTATGATGGTCTAATAGGAGCAGATTTCCTCAATAAATACGATTTGAGAATTGATTTTAAAAATATGGTTTTAGAAAATGATTTTTGCCAAATACCTTTTAAATACCAACAAGTTTGTCAAAATCCTACAAGAATTCCTATAGATTTGAGTCATTTAGAACCCAAAATAAAAAGTCAACTTATCAAAATCTTTCAAACCAATGATAAAGTCCTTCAATTGCCGGGTCAACCATTGAATTTTTCAAGCAAAATAAAACACAGAATTAGAACGATTGATGAAAATCCAGTTCACTGTAAAATTTATCGTTACCCAGAGATACATCGTGAAGAAGTGAAAAATCAAATTGAAGATTTATTGGAAAAGAAAATAATCAGACCGAGTATATCTCCGTGGTCATTTCCCGTAGTAATTGTTCCAAAAAAACAAGACTTATCCGGAAAAACTAAATGGCGTATGGCCATAGATTACAGAAAGTTAAATGAAAAAACTATTGACGATAAGTATCCATTACCTCAAATTGACTCTATCTTAGACAAACTCGGTAATAAAAAATATTTCACAACCTTAGATTTAGCATCCGGATTCCATCAAATTGAGTTAGATGAAAATTCGATTGAAAAGACTGCTTTTACCGTGGAAAATGGTCATTATGAATTTTTAAGAATGCCTTTTGGACTTAAGAATGCGCCAGCAACATTTCAAAGATTGATGAACGAAGTTTTGAAAAATCTTATTGGAAAAATATGTTACATTTATATGGATGATATAATAATATTTTCAGAAACTATTGAACAACATTTAGCTGACATTCATAATATTTTAGAAATACTTGCGTCAGAAAATCTGAAAATTCAGTTAGACAAATGTCATTTCTTCAAAACAGAAATTGAATTTCTTGGTCATGTCATAACCCCTGAAGGTATAAAACCAAACCCGAATAAATTAGAAGCTATTCAAAATTATCCTATTCCGAAAACACAAAAGGAAATTAAATCTTTCCTTGGTCTTATAGGATATTACAGAAAATTTATTCCCAATTTTGCAAAAATTACCAAACCATTGACAATGTGTTTGAAAAAGAATGCAAAAATTAATATTGATGATCCTGATTACATTGAATCCTTTAAATTATGCAAAAACAATTTATTAAATCATCCAATTCTTCGATATCCCGATTTTAATGCGCCCTTTGTTTTGACAACTGATGCGTCAGGATTTGCGATAGGTTCAGTTTTATCCCAAGGAGAACCACCTGACGACCTTCCGATCGCCTACGCGAGTCGTACCTTAAATCCTGCAGAATTTCGATATAGCACGATAGAAAAAGAATTATTATCAATTGTTTGGTCGTGTAAACATTTTCGACCATACCTTTACGGAAAGAAATTCACGATCTATACAGATCATAAACCATTAATTTGGCTATTTTCATTAAAAGAACCGAATTCAAGATTAATGCGTTGGAGAATCAAGTTAGAAGAATACGATTACGAAATCAAGTATAGAAAAGGATCGATGAATAATGCAGATGCATTAAGTAGAATTATATGGAAAACTGACAATGCGAAAACGTATGAAAACTTTTTGAAACTTAATGAAAATAATGATATTCCCGAATCAAATAACGTTAAAGAAAGAGAAGGTAACTTATTTAAAGCCCCTAAAAAGTATTCATTTGCACATTGTGTATCTAGAGATCTAGAAATGAGTAAAGGAATCGCGACAATTTTTAAAAATAAATACGGAAATGTAGATGAATTGAAGTTACAAAATAAGGGTATAGGTGAAGTCGCATTTATTAGAAAAGACGACAAGAATATTTATTACTTAATAACAAAGGAATTTTATTATGATAAACCTAATTATGAAGATGTTTTTGAATGTTTAATTAAGCTTAAAGAATTATGCGAATATAATAATGAGAAATATTTAGCATTACCGCGAATAGCAAGTGGGTTAGATGGACTGAAATGGTCATGCATTTTCAATATGATCAAATATATTTTCAACGAATCGAAAATTAATGTGGTTATTTATTATTTATCAAGAACAAAAAATGAGTATATTGAAGATTTTAACGGAATCGAAGATGACGAAATTTCTTTGATTAATCATATATCAGACGATGAATTAGATGAATGTGTTGATCTTTTAACTAACCCTAACGAGGAATTACCAGTTTTAGATAATGCTGACTTAAGTGAATTAAAAACAGGAAATGTTATTATACATAGCGATATTACAGTACACAGTGGTATTGAAAATCCCATTTTAGAAATTCCTTACACTGAGAGAAGCGTAAATGCCTATCCGTTACAGATTATTTTCAAAACAGCAGCGAATTTTAATGTTATAAAAATCAAATTATACGGAGACAAACTCAGATTCAGAGTGTCCATTAATTCAATTGATAAAGATATTTTTCAGTTTATTAAAGAATTCGTACAACCTAAAAATTCATACGCAGTATATTTCGCGTCTCAGGAATTGGAAAAACCCTTTATAACCATCTTACAGAATAAATTCGATTATAAAACCCTTAATTTCAAAATTTCAAATATTTTGCTAGAAGACGTAGAAGATAAAGAAGAACAACTTTTGAGAATTCAACAATATCATGAAACAAAGACTATTCATCGTGGCTTAAGAGAAAATTTAATAAGTTTGAGAAAAAAATATTATTGGCCTAATATGAATAAAGATGTTCAAAATTATATTAATGCATGTGAAATTTGCCAAAGGCATAAGTACGAAAGAACACCCATTGAATTACAGTTCAAGCCAAACCCGATAGGATCGAAACCTTTTACACACATCTATTGTGATACCATAAGATTTGGACAAAATTATTGTTTGAGCATTATAGACTCATTTTCAAGATTGGGTCAGTGTTACCCTTTACTTCAGAAAACAGGAACAGAAATTGTAGATAAATTAATAATGTTTTTCAGTCATTATGGCGTTCCTAAAAAAATAACTTGTGACAATGGACTTGAATTTAAAAATAGCGTTGTACAAGATTTTTGCAGAATTCATCAAATTGAAATTCATTACATTACTAATTACAATCCTAATTCAAATGCTTTAGTAGAAAGATTTCATTCAACCCTGATCGAACAAATAAGAACTATTGAATCTAAAAACTCTACATTCCAAAGTAAATTGGCACAAGCTTTGTTAAGTTATAATAATTCAAATCATTCTAGCCTAGAATTAACGCCCATGCAAATAATAAAGGCAGATCTAAATTATTCTTTACCAATTGAACAAACTCACAATGAGAAAATTCAAAATTACGTTGAGAATTATATTGAGAATTTAAATGATATAACAAAACACTTGGAGAAAAATCAAAAGAGGACAACCGAAAAGTTAGATAAATTAAATGAAAGACGTTTAGCAAAAAGTAGTTATGAACTGAATGAAAACCCCACTTTTATAAAAAATCCCATAACGCGTAAACTAGATCCCGTGTACAAAAAAGTAGATGCCCGTGAAATCGATACGCATAGAATTCAGGATAAGAAAAATAAACACATTTATCATAAGAAAATCTTAAAACAAAGAAAAAAGTAGTTGAATATTTTGTTTCAGATCAAGATGAAGTACGTCACATTTATTTTCATAATACTCGAGGCAGTAGAACTGATAACAAATCTCACAATTATTCCCTTAGAAAATAATATCCTTCCAATCTTGTTAGGAAAAGCCTATATTACAAAAAGGCATATACAATTGATTTATCATATTGATTTAAGCCAAATTGAAAACCTAATAATCCAATATCAAAAAGAGATTGATCATTTCAAAAATAAACAATTAGGGTTTTCTCAGACAGCTCATTATCAGTATTTACAACATTCAAATTTAATAAATGTAAAAACATTAGAAGAACTTCTAACTCAGAGAATTCGAGAAAAAAGAGGATTAATTAATGTTGGAGGCAAAATATCAAAGATATTGTTTGGAACATTAGATTCCGATGACGAAGAGCTTTACCAAGGTTATTTTGAAAGTATAAAGAAAAATGAAGAGACACTTATGAGGAATCAAAAACAGATTGCTACTATTATCAATGACTTGAAAAATAAGTACATTAATAAAATTCAGAAACTAACAGAAAACTTCAAATTGCTTCGTACTGTACCTCAATTAGAACGTATTGAACAAATGCATCTTATGACTTTTGAAATTAAAGATATCAAAAATATTTTAGATGAGATTCAGACAGCAGTGAGTTTTGCACGACTGCACATCCTGCATGAATCTATTCTCCCTTACACAAAATTTGCGGAAATTGTCAAAAACGATACTATCATTCCGATGCATCACTTGAAAGATTATTTTCAGATATGTCATACCAAAGTCATTTTCAAAGAAAAAACATTATTGTTTCTAATTTCAATTCCAACGGTTTATGAAGAAAAATATAACCTATACAAGTTTTACTATATACCTCAACGGAATTTGTCCCTTCCTTTCACAAACCCCTATATGCTCACTCGAGACGAGGAACTAAGATGGTCCACGAAACAATGTCATCAAGTAGAAGAAGACTACCTATGTGATCAAGATTCCCTCGATAAGCCTCCGGAATGCATGAAAAATGTTCTGAAAACTCATTTAGAAAGCTGTCCCAGAAAAGAATCACCCGCAACACCAAATTTAAAAACATTGGAAGATGGAAATATCTTGTCGATCAATAATTTGGAAATTCAAGAAAAATGCCCACAGCAAACCAAGTACCATTTTACCCCGCCAATGGCTATAATCCAGTCCAAATGTATCATAAGTAATAATCAAAAGGAAATTTACCCCATCCAAGTTAAAAACGAAGAAAAGTACATCGTTTTACCAAAACCTACAATTTTTACTAATCACTCCAAGGAAGAAGAAAAAGCAGACTTCGAGGATGAAAAGATTCCAGATATCCATCTAGAAGAAATTGAAGATTGGAAATGGAATTCATCGATATCAACATTTATGATTATTTTGATTCTTATAATAATTTTAACAGTAATTTGGGTTATTTGTAAAGTTTTTCATAATTTTAAAGCTACACCTCAAAGAGGTGATACCTTTATCCAAAGGGGGGAGGAATTATGTAATCGCACCCCATATTAATTCAACGTAACATACACAGAGTACCCATAAACATTTGTATATTACTATGTTGCAGCCTGCAAAGTCAGCAGTGAACACCTGCAGTGCTGAGTCACATCCTATAGATAAGATAGCTTATAAAAGCATCTTCTTCCTTGATTCAAAAGAAGAAATAGATCTAGAGCTTTAGTCGATAGTCATAGTTTACACAGAATTGTAATATTCTCTATTGTAAATAAAAGTGTTTTTTTTAAAAACCAAGTCTTCAACCCAAAATACATAATTATATGTACGGTGACGCAGAAAATTGTAATCAATATCAATTAAGAGTAATAAATATATCGTGTCCTTCAACTATACAGCTTGTTGAAATTGTTTTCAAGTGGCCATCGCGTGATTTTTTGAGAAGACTCACATGGTATTCAAGTAATTATAAAATAGGCATACGAATACCATATGATCTTGCTTTGAAAGCAACTACTCAAAAACACTAACGGAGGCACATATAATAATATGGATAAATGATTTTCATTTCCCCAGTCTTCTTAGCCACTAGTTCATATTATATTTGAAGAACTAGGGCACTTAACCAATTATGAATAGATATAATGTACAATTCGATACTTTTCAGACTGTATGACTAACCTTATCAAATGCAAAAAACTTACGATTATCACAGAATCCTATTGTAAATAAACTGCTCCCCATGAGTTAGGGATATTATGACTTGAATTCCAAAAAAATATGGTTAAAATAAGATTTTTGTGATGAAAATTCATATTAATATGATTTCAAGTTGCAAATTAATTTTAGCCTGTAGGTCTGCAGCGTATACAGGGTCGTTAAGAAAAATCGAGTAAAATAACGAAATTTTATTTCCAGAGAATTCAAGCATTTTAAGACTATCAATACAATGTATGGCCTCCACGGGCATCAATAACAGCTTGACATCTTCTTTGCATACTACACACGAGGTTGTTGAACATTTTTCGAGGAATTTGGTTCCATAAACGGGGCAGAAGCTCTCTCAAATCATTTAAGGATTCTGGGGTAGGTTGATGATTATCTAATCTTCTTTGGAGCATATCCCATGCATGCTCTATGCAATTCAAATCTGGTGACTGCGGAGGTATTGGTAAATGTGGAATACCAAGTTTCACCAATAGCAGCGCGAAAATTTGGCACAACATTGTCAATGACATGCTCCCTATAGTGTAAGGCGGTCATGTTCCTAGGACAAATGTGTAGATCTGTGCGCCCGTTGAAACATATCCCGGCCCATACCATAACACTACCCCCTCGGAATGGATGGACTTCTTGGACATAGCGACGATTACGGGGTATGCGTGGGATTGTCCATACTCTTATTCTTCGAGAATCTGAAAATCGTCCATATCTGGATTCATCAGTGAAAAGGACACTACGCCATTGATCGTTCCGATTGATATGTTGCCTTGCCCATTCCAGTCTTTGACGCTTATGGTCACGTGTTAATGGAACTCCTCTTAATGGATGTCTAGAACCTAGATTCACCTCTCTCGAACGTCGTCTGATGGTTTCGATGGAAACTTGGACCCCATCTGCATTTTGAAGAGTATTCCGTAGCATTCTACACGTAGATGTAGGGTTTCTTCTCGCCGAAGCGGTGATGAAACGATCCTGAGCAGGTGTTGTTTTTCGTCGCCCACCAAGCCTTGGTCTTTCCAACACGGAACCTGTCTCCCTGAACCTATTCTAAAGTCGAGATATCACACTTTGGCTGACTTGGAGCCTTTCCGCTACAACAACCTGAGTTAAGCCACTCTGTAGCATTCCGATAGCCCTATTAGCCTCAGCGTTTGTTAATTTACGTCTTGGCATTTTCAGAAAACTCGTTTCAAATCGGAGCCGTTGATTAACTGACTCCATTTCAAAATAAGAACATTCATGAAGCATATGCAAAGAACCACACTTCAGAGAAAAGGCGACCAGATTGACGAAATGTCTCATATTGATTTTTATTGGATCGATTCAAGTTGTTATTGAGTTTTAAATGATTTTACAGCGATTTTCTCGAAGATTACATACTTTTAAAAACGATTGAATACGATATCCCTAACTCTTGTGGAGGAGTTAAATAATAATAACAATGCGGTATGTGGTTTATCAGATGAAAAATATTAAAATAATAGTAATAATCTCGTTCACTTTGGAAGACATGAGAAACAGTAATGAAATGTTTAGGCAGATTTGCCTCTGATATTTTGCTATAATTATATTTAATATGCCGTGAAAATTTCGAGTTGCCAAAATAAACAGAGAAATATAACTGCAGTTACAGTTTATTTCCTCGATGGTGTAGACAGTGAAATTACCGCTGCTCTCAGAAAAATTTTATACATAAACATCCTCAATCAGTGGATTTATGCCACAGAATACGATTTATTACATTATATTGGAGTTTGGGGGAAATCAATTGAAGTATTTGTTGGATATATTAAACAATTCAAAGACACTCATCTCATTTTTCTGAACAAATTTGCCTCCTTGAAACTGGTAATCATAGTCAAATCTCAAAAAATAATACCCCATGCGTAGAGAACATATGATATATTGACAACTTCATTGTGAAAGTATTCCAAGAATTTTTAAGGTACCTATCATATATATTTATTTCCATAGGAATGTTGTTTTGTTACCAAAATATTCACCATAAAGAAACATTCCTTTATCGATCTCGATCTTAATCTGTTCAATAATCTAGAATATCTTAACAGAAATTTTTTTATATTTTTCTCTGATACAATCTCTTCGATCTGATTTCCTCATGATAAAATGGATACTCCAGAACATTATCTATCGAAAAAATTAATTTTATCAATTGGAAAAATTTGTAGGTCCTAGGGTATGAGAAAATCCTTATTGGAAACACTTCTTCAATGGCACGAGTATCGGAAAAGTGTTTTGATACTCAAATCTTTCTAGATATATCCATTGAGGAATGGAGGTGTGTCCTAATCGGAGTTGAGTATTGATCAATGCATTTTTATCTATTTTTAGAGATCAAACTCCCTTGTTAGTTATCTAGAAGAGAGCCATCCATACAGTTCTATGAAAAACTGTTCCTCCCTAGATCATTTCAAAGAGCCAATACATACCAACAACTTCCAAAAATCTACTCTTTGAAGGCTGGAGGATTTTATTATTTATGTAATCGGAGTGCAGACTTTGGTTGATACTGTTTCTGTAGCTTCTATCTCGATTGTTTACTTTACTTCAAATAAGTCACATTATTACATTATTTTTATCCTAAATCTATACATCGTTATCCTGGATATTTTAACGCTTAAGGGACTCTAGGAACCAAAGGAGAACAGCTTCGCATAGGAAGTATCGATGATTTCCACATTGAGAAAATGTTTTGTCACATCAAGAATGTTGAATTCGAGGCTGGAGACTTTGAAAGAAATCAAATATTATGGTTTAAGATTGAACCAAACGACTTAATCGGGGATGTCCTGCACAAGGATCATCGTAGAGCATCGTCAGTTGACTTGGATGAAGTCCTATAGTCCCTATAGCCTCAGACGGACATATATTTCATTCCATTTTCGAAAGCTATATTCTCTTGTTCTAAGAAACATTGATTGTATCAAATAAACAATGTACCATGTTTCAAAGCATCTACCAAAACTTCCAAGCAAATGCTTGCTTTGGAGTGAATTCAGAACTGCGAACATTTCTTTTCCAAAGACTCCCGAAGATCATGAACTTTATGACAGATAAAAACATCATGCTGGAGTATGCAGATACACCTGGAATTCATGATTATCTGTATCCGTTTTGTCAGTTTGATTGAAGCTGACTTGGATGAAGTCCTTCGGACTGGCAAGTCCTCAGGTTTTTTACAACAGAGGGACGGATATTTTTTAATCGATTTTGAAATACACTGTATTCACTCGTTCTTAGAAATCTTAACTGTATCAACTGAACAAAAAATCATGTTTGGCACCAAAGGTTCTGAGCATATGCTTACTTCGAAGTGATCTCAGATCCGTGAACATTTTCCATCCACAGACTCCGAAGAACAAGAAATTCATGACAGATGAAAACAGCATGTCGGAATATGCAAATACAGCTTGATTTTATGAGTATTATAGGTATCTATATCCGTTTTGTCAATTTGATTGAAGCTGAGTTAAATCATTTCCTTTGAACTGTCAAGTCCTCATTTTTGTTACCACAAAGGGACGGACAATATTAATTCAATTTTTGAATAATTTATTCCCTCGTTCATCTCAAACACCTTCACTGTATCAAATGAACGAAGAACCATGTTTAACACTAAAACTTTTGAGTAAGTGTTTACTTTGGAGTGGTCTTAGAACCTTGAACCTTTTCCATCCAAAGACTCTAGGAACATGATCTTCATGACAGATGAAAACAGCAATTTTATTGTAGGTGACTTTGATTAAGTCCTTTGGACTGCCAAGTCCTCATTTTTTTACCACAGGGGGACGGATATTTTATTAATTTTGAATACTTATTTCTTCTCCCGTTCTCGGAAACCTTAACTGTATCGAAAAAACAAAGAACTATGCTTCACACCGAAACTTTCAAGCATATGCTTACTTCGGAGTGATCTCAGAACTCTGAACCTTTTTCATCCAGAGACTCTGAAGAAAACGAATTGGATGACAGATAAAAACAGCATGGCGGAATATACAGATTACAGATACAGGTGGAATTCATGAGTAATAACTGTTTAAGATTAATTTCCCCTAAGTCAAGTAAGGATTATCCAGATCAGAAGCTGTATATTTATCTTGTATAATTGCTTCTCGAAAATAAGATAGAAATCTTATTAATGCAACCACAATTGATATGGATTATGCTACCGAGATATTTTTGAAACAATAGAAATTTGCGCAAGTAATATCGATTCTTATCTATCTGTACAATCGATTTTCAGAAAATCCTGCTGCTGTAAGTATTTAGATTTTCCGAATTTATAAGGAGGAAATCAAATGCTGGAACATCAGTTTACATCGAGATCTTTGCGAATCAACAGGCAATCTAATAAAAAGTGAAATATGAATGTGTTAATTCTACTCATTGTAGTTTCGGCTTTAGAAGCTGCTTCTATAGGTGAGTGTTGCAAATGTCATTCTGCAAAATCATCTCATGTATTATTCTCTTACAAATTATCCGAAGAAAACTTCTCTTCTCACACATTATTGAAGCTCACAGTCTCATAATGGAAGGAGAATTTCCATTCTAGCTTTTGCAAGGCGACACATCAGTAAGATTTTTTGTTCCACTTCTTGAGATAGGGTTCCATCTTGTAGCATCAACCAGTCGGTTCAATACCCATAAGCTTCAGATACTGTCCATTTTCAGGCCTTCTTCTCAATCCAATAGATCATGATTTGTTTTCTAGATAATCTTTGAGGCCTTTGTGTTCACTAGAACAGAAACTAAATACCTAGTAATTCCATTTCGTGTTCTATTTACTTTTGGGACTCATCATATTTTATCTTCTATAGCTGATGCAGGCATACGTTTAGATGAACATTCTTTTGACCAACGTGACGTTTTGCTCACCAAAAATGAAGATGGTGAATATAAGGTCATGGACTTGAAGGATGTAAGGCTCCAAAAAAGTGCTTCTGTCGCCGATATACATTACCACCTATACACCAGAGTCAATAAAGACAACCCCTACATTATCGAGAACAATGATGTTACAGAACTGCCCTACTCTACTTTCAACCCTAAAAGAAAAGTAGTTTTTATCATCCATGGTTGGCAAAATGACCACGCAAGTCCTGTGAACACTCTTATCAAGGACTCATTACTTGAAACTGTAGATACAAATGTGATAGTTGTAGATTGGGGAAGATTAGCAAATAAAAACTACTTCACTGCCAGATTTTCAGTAAGGAAGATTGGCCAGTTTGTGGGTAGTTTCATCAACGACATAGCCAAGAAGTACAAGAAGTCCTATACAGATTTCGCTATGATCGGTCACAGTTTAGGAGCTCATGTTGCCGGTGCTGCCGGAGCTAACACCAAAGAGAAAATTGATTTTATCGTTGGACTGGATCCAGCTCAACCTTTATTCACATTGCACAATATCGACGATCGTTTGGATACCACAGATGCTGATTTCGTTGAAATTATACACACTAGTGGAGGTAAGAATACTGTGAAAGATATCAATTGTCTATTTATCGACTTAGTTTCTACGAACAGATTTGAAATGAGTGAATAATCTGGGGATAAAAATATTGAAATCTTTTTGTTCCTCCGCAGGACGCTTAGGATTTTTAAGTCCCATTGGACATGCTGACTACTACCCGAATGGTGGTTCATCTCAACCTGGTTGCTTCCTGGACCTAACAGGATCGTGTGCACACTCCAGATCTTATATGTACTTCGCTGAATCTATTAAGGATAGAATAAGAGAGTTCAAAGCTCACAAATGTGATAGCTACAGTGATTTCAAAAAGGGAAATTGTGAGGATGATGAATCAGTCATGGGAGAACTCCATGTCAACAAGGAGTGAGTATAAACTGTGTACAAATGAGAATGAATTATTTGGTGAAATTATTTAAAGATTAACAATCTTACTCATACGAAATCTTTATTATAGAGCATCTGGGAAATACTATTTGAAGACAAGAGCGAAAGAACCATATGCAGAAGATTTCAGGAACTACCTTTAGGAGTTTTGATGCCATTGTGAAATATTAATTTGTAATGAACAAAAAAAATGTAAATATCTGTATTGTTATAAATACGAAATTTTATTATGTGATAATTATTATTCTATATTTAAATAAATTTTTTATCGCCATCTATTTCTATTATTTGTGATGATGTTGTTGAAGAGTACGTTGATAAGAAAATTTTCAAGGTTGAAATGAATGTAATAATAATAGCAATAATAGCTGGTGGTACATTCACTACGTCAGATAGAAATTTTCAAACACATAATGAATTTCAAGAATAGAAAAATCTGTAAATATAGAAAACCACAGAATCGGTGAATTATATCCTTATTTTTGCGCGCAAGTTCTAGGAGAACAGCATGCTTTAGTTTTGTCTGCAATTTTCGAATTTTGGTCTGTTGATTTTCTGTTACCCATAAATATGGTTCAAACTAGAGCATACATTCTCCTCCTTCAAGGTTCAAGTCTTATTTGGAATCACTCTGTATATTTGCCAACTGAGATTCCAGGAACTGAAAGTTTGAAATGTTTAGATCTATTGGATTCCGAAAAATTATAATTTATCATCATGACAATAATACTTAGAACTGTATTGATTTAATTAGCTTTTATACCGAAAATTTGCACAAAAAAGTGAAAACCTTGACCATATCTTGTCATGACATTAAATGCTACGTAGTTTTGACCAACCCCACCACCAGAGTATATTGGGTATGCATTTTCTTCTTCCATTTCATCTAGAACTGAAACACATGTTATATTCACAGGACCATCAACATTTATCTGAAAAAAAAATTCACGACAATAAATTTGTCCTAGGACAAACTTTTCATGAATGACAAAATAACAGTTATATATCAACTGGCATGTACTTAATTGGAATATAATTGGCATGTAATTAAAATTGAAAAAAGAGAGCAAACATATATGTGGAAGAAGTACAGCTAAAATAGCATGTTACTTCACGATTCAAAGGGAATTTCGTGAAAACTGTTGAAACCGACGAAGACAAGACTGTGAAGACAGAAAAAATATTGTTTATTACCAGGATTGCCACTCAAGATTTGAGAGATTACACTGATGTGAATAAGTAAAATCTTAGCTGACATCTCAAATATTTAATGGTGAACGTATTCTAGAGTACATCCACGCGCTACCATAAGACTGCCTTTTATGTTGTCATTGGACTTAGGTCGAAAAAAATTAAATTAAACCATAATTATTTTCGTAGGATAGTTTTCTATAACTTCATCTCGCATCGACTATAGATTCGACACTAGACGAATTTCATAATAATAATAATAATAATAATATATATTTACCATCAATCATTACATGGTTCGTCATTATAAAACAATACCTTATATAAGACTAAAACAAAAAAATTCTTCTAGAGAATAAAATGCTCCCCTAATTAAAATTTCATGTATCTTCCTTTTGAAAAACTTCTCTGGTAATTTCCTCAGTTCGTCGGGTAACTTGTTGTAAATTTTAATGCCCCAGTAGCTCGAGATATTCTGAGTGTTTTTCTTTTTATGCAGTGGCGTGAGAAAATCGTTTTTGTGCCTGGTGTTGAACATGTGGTACGTTCCATTTTTTGGTATATCAGTTCGATTTTGGTATACGTATTTCAAGCATTCTCTTATAAGTAGGGACGGAAAAGTGAGTATACCGTGCTCTACAAATAATGATTTACATGAATCTCTACTAGCCACATCATGGAAAAAGTCCTAAACTAGATGTTTTGCTAGAGCTGATATTGCAACATGTGATATACCGTGAGATACGGGCATAGTTGGTCATAGGTTTCACCTGGGTTTCTTGAATATGTCATGAACATTTCGCCGTCAAAAATTTTTCTGCGTTGCATTCCACATAATTCGATAATCTCGTAAAAACGTCAATTGCTGGAAAAAGATGTTCAAAACATTCGATCGCACTGCTTCGAAACAGGTATCTACATCAATAAGATCGGGGCAAACAACAAACCAAGGATCGATGCATATGAAGATGAATCCAAAAACAAACTATAGGTGCTAGAATGGTTCGGAGCAATCAGGAAAACTAACCACAGAAGATGAACTCTTATTCATTCTTATATAAGTCAAGTAATTTTGTCATTCAAGACGTAGTATGTTCGAGATGACTAATGACGAATCCGATCTCAAAACGATATCTGTCGAACGGAAGGAGCTAGCGACTAGAAACTTTCAATGTAGGTCGTTTATCACAATGCAATGGTTAAGTTAGTTAATGGATATTATCACCAAAAAGGTTGGGGAGTTATATTCATTTGGATATTTGAGTTATTTTCTAGATACTCAACTACTTGAGATCAGATTGAAATATTGTTTTTACTAACACTAAAATACCGATGCCCAAGTGGTTGTTAAATTTTGTTGGCATTGCAGCGTTAGTGAATTAAAAAATCTTTTGAAGATTTGCGTTGATTTTTTTTCCTGAAACTATTCATCAGATTAAGATGAGATTCTGCACAGTCAAAATTCTTCGATAGCGTACAAAGATTCAGTTTGATTTCAATTTCCATCAGAGAAATTCACGTCAGTGCTTTTCTAGAGTTTGTATTTCTGTTTTCGGAGGTACCTCAATCGCAATGGAAAAAGAGCTTTGAAAATTGGTTCAAACTCTTGTAGAAGTGTTTTGATCTTCATGGAGAATATTTTTAAATGAATAATTTTGAAGAATCGTTTTCTTGGCTTTAATAAACTCAAGTAGCAACCCTCGTAAACACACTATATTATTGATATTTGAAGTGGAAATTAAGAAGAATAAAATAATTACTCACTCTTATATTAGCATTCACATGACTTTTACCATCGTTCTTTACAACTATGTGTTCCTGATGAAGCACTTCATAGTCAGGATAACATCTACCAATAAGAAGATTGTGTGGTTTCTTCAATATTTTGTAATCAACTGGAACATAAGGAAGTGAACAAACAGAATTTGCACCAAGGGGTACATACTAGAACCCGGCACTGAATTCACATTTTTTTTTGTTATGATAGTCTTTCCGTTATTGGTCAAATGATCTGTTTCACATCTATAGTGATGCATGAGAAACAGAATAAATAGCGAGAAATATTTCATTTCCACTTCGGTTTTCTTATTCGTTCACTTAGTGACTAGTTTATGGTTTGTCTTTACAGATACTGCAGAGGTCGTCACCCTAACTTGATTACATCTAACGTCGCCTATTTTGATTGATGTCCAATGTGACAATATTTCAAAGAATATAATAAACAACTTTGATAAACTTACAATGTAGTTGAAATGCTCGAAATAACTATTTGAGTTCACTGTGGATAGAATACTGATAACAAACAGTGTGTAACTACTCTCTTATCCACTTACACTTTCTGCGTCTAACGCACGTTTCGGAAACCAAGTTTCCGAAACGTGCGTTAGACGCAGAAAGTGTAAGTGGATAAGAGAGAAGTTACACACTGTTTGTTAGTTGAAATGCTCACTGTGAAATTTGGATGAAAACTTAGATAATTAAGAGCTAATATAATTTTCTTTTTGAGAGTTCAACCTTCAGTGGCTTGTGAATAGTTCTTATGTCACAATCATCAGGGAATTCTGCACAAAGTAGTCTATCAGTATTTTCAAATTAGCTGCTAAGTTTTATCTCGATTGATTCAGTATTTTTTGAGTTATTCCGGAAACACAACTATATCAAGAAAAACACCACGAAATTCCACATATATTTTTTATAGTCGTATCATAATGAAATTTGGTGAAATTGCTGTGAAATATGAAGCTCAAGGTATGAGCAGAAGTTTCCTCAAATCTGATGAAAAGTTCGAAAATCACAGACATTCGGACAAAACGATAGCACGCTGTTGACTGCGGGGAAAATTGATTTGGAATCGTTATTTATAGGAATCGCCATTCTGTTTCATAAAATTCAAATATAAAATAATCTGAAATAATTTTTGAATAATTTTTTTTTATTTTCCAAAAACTGGATCAACACGAAATGTCGCACCTAGTTGATTTTGAAGTTTCAATCCGATCGCATCTGTACTTCTTGAGATATTGGAAATAATTTCAAATAACGAAATTTTACATATTTTTTTCGAATATCTTCGGAAGTGAATATTGGATCGAAATGAAATTTGGAACATTGTTGTTAATTTTGACTTTGCGGTATGTGAAACATTTCCTCGAAATCTGATCAATACTTTCGGAGAAAAAAAATCCAACAAAAATTTTTTTGAAATTTACTGACTGAAACTATATAAAATTCTGCATTAAAGTTGTTGGTATTGCATTTCAAGTCCATTGAGACCATTTTCGGGAAAAAGTTCGAAAATCACAGACATTCGGACAAAACGATAGCACGCTGTTGACTGCGGGGAAAAATTGATTTGGAATCGTTATTTATAGGAATCGCCATTCTGTTTTATAAAATTCAAACTATTTGTCAAAGGCAGTCTTTCGAAAAAATGTTTCCAGAAGAACAACGAAGTAAACTGAAACGTTTCAGATTCTGAATCTGTCTCCTTCATCAGTGCTTTCACACATTTTATTTTAAACTGATTGCAAATTAAGTTGCTGAAGGTTCAACTGGAATGTAGTCTTAAATTCATTTGTTGTATCCCAATCCAATCAATATACATGATGTCCTGATAAGTAGTAATAAGACTTCAAGGATAGATTCTTTTGTGTATATCATACACAAAAAAACTCACTTGGTGGTTGCACTCCCTCTAAGTTTTTGCTTTTTCATACTTCAGCTATTAGTTAAACAATCGAATAATGATTTTGCAAAAAAAGAGCTATCAGAAAAGTATCAAAAAATCTAATATTCATGACATTTCGAATGAGAAACACACCTATAAAATCACATTTTTTCTCTGTAAATTTTCAGTTCTTTTGAAATTACACAAAAACTGAATACCTATTGTAGGAGTTATTGCTACCTAGTTTTTGAGTTTATATATGGGGATTTGTTGTGTTTGAACAGACCAGAAAAACATTCCTCTCTGAGTGTTTTTGCTACCTACCTGGACAGCTTGTATTTATCTTTCAATAAATAAATAAACACTCATAGAAATATGGAATCTAGCTCGATTACGTTGCATATTGCGAATGTGGTTGTTTGTGTATAAAATTATATAGGAAACACGGATTAATTGAAATATTGTCTCTTATTCGAATTGAAGGAGGATATTATGCAATAGAAAATTATGATTCCAGTACCTTTCTGTATAAATATCAAATTTGCTGATTCAAATAAACGTAATATCGAAAGTAGTTTATAAGACTGATTAATGAGGCAAAAATCAATATACAGGGTCCCACAACGGAGGTGCGGTGTTCCATATGTCGAACTAGACAGAATAAGTTATTTTTGGTCCCAGAGGGTGCTCCATTTTATATGAGCAGTCTGTATTTTTCATCAACTTTTCTGTTTCTACATATATATCTTTAAATCTAAAATATTAATGGAATATCCCGAATTCTGCTTGTCTTTTTTTCCAATATTCGTCTCTCAGGATATTTGAAATTATTAAGTTGTATATCTGCAAACGAACAGTGATATACAGGCTATGAAACGCAACTTACCACATATTGTGAATGAAAATTTGCTCCATTTCAATTTACAATATGTGGAGAACTTTTTTTATACCCTGTATATAACAGGTACATTTCCGATATACTTTCGGAGAGAGAAACCAATGTACAATATTTGATCTAAAATGAATTCCAATGAGACTTGGCATAACTTAATAATTTCAAATATTCTGAGGGACGAATTTTGGAAAGAAAGATATGTAAAGCAGAATAACTCTGAAATTGTATCTTTTATTTCTAATGTAGAAACTGAAAAAGTGAAAATACAGGTTGGCAATTGAAAAAACCATGTTGGTACCCGTTTAGAACAAATGAAACATACTGTGTCAACGAAAATATTTTTATTTTGTCCAGTTATCATAGAAAAATTCTAGAAAAGCACTGACGTGAGGTCATCAGGAGCGTTTACAGGGATGTTCTCGTATTGAACCCGCCAGACGCAGTTTAACTTCATGATTATTCTCACGAAATTCTGCATGAACTCCAAGCTACCATTTTCATTTCAACTCGATTCAATTTGATCCGATTCCAATTTTGAACATTCCCAAATTCAACTTTCACAATTAAACAGAAAACCTACTCTACAAATATCGAGTCTCCAAGTGGTTTCTTTCGGAAGTTATTGTGTTTTATATCGTCTTCAAGGTATACGCCGAATTCCATCGAAATCTGATTATAGTCTCCGGGAAAGAAATCTTTTGAACCGAAATACGGAAAATTTTTGAATAATTTTTTTTAATTTTACAAAAACTGGATCAACACGAAATGTCGCACCTAGTTGATTTTTAAGTTTCAATCCGATCGCATCTGTACTTCTTGAGATATTGGGGAAATAATTGTAAATAACGAAATTTTACATATTTTTTCTTATATCTCCGGAAGTGAATATTGGATCGAAATGAAATTTGGAACATTGTTGTTAATTTTGACTTTGCGGTATGTGAAACAATTCCTCGAAATCTGATCAATACTTTCCGAGAAAAAAAATTCAACAAACAATTTTTTGAAATTTTCTGACTGAAACTATATAAAATTCTGCATTAAAGTTGTTGGTATTGCATTTCAAGAACTAAAAACAAAGTTTTAATCTGATCGAGATATCTAGAAATTCACCTCAAAATTTCCAATTGTTATAACTCCGAAACTGTTCGGCCGATTTTGCCTGATAACGAATTTAAACGATATATTCGGGCTCCAACCAAACCAAACCTGAAAATTTCAACACTCTATCTAGTTCCAATTCTTCGAAATTCTGAGCGCAATACGGACGACTGGAAGGACACAATTGAATCTGACAACGTATTCTTCATCAGGGCGTTCAACCTAATCGTTTAAGGCCATTCTCGGCTCCAAATTCGAAAATTATAGACATTGTTAGGAAACGATAACGCGCTTCTTCCCAGAACAAGCGCGTAAAAATAGATTCTCATCTTTCTTCTATACAGTGCGCGTCAAAATTATGAAACAAATTCATTTCCTCAGAGGAAAAGTATTTGGCAACAAAATCCTGAAACAGGTCAATTTTTGTTTCACTTTCAACAAATTTTTATGCAATTTTGAAGGATTTTTGTCGCACCCTGTGCCATCCCCATTAACCCTCCAAATTTTTTCAATCGGGAAAGTGGGTCATGTGGTACTTTTTTGACAAGGTCTTTGTATCTTCTTCACAGGCGTGCCGAAATTTTCAAGAAAAATTTTTTTTTTTGAAAAATTAGTTAGTTCAAAAGGGGGTTTCAGTATGAGCACTTTGTCACGGCTCATTTACTGGATTCGTAGGGGGTTGAAAGTTGTGCATGAACAAAACTGTAATGGTCGACTTTCATTCGGTGACAAATTTCATCAGGTATCATGGTCTCAAAGCAAATGACCCATGACAAAGTGCACATACTGAAAACCTCTTTGAACTAACTAATTTTTCAAAAAAAAAAATTTCTTGAGAATTTCGGCACGCCTGTAAAGAAGATACAAAGACCTTGCCAAAAAAGTACCACATGACCCACTTTTCAAAAAATTTCGAGGGTTGATGGGGATGGTACAGAGTGCAACAAAATCCTTCAAAAATGCATATAAATTTGGTAAAAGTGAAAGAAAAATTGACCTGTTTCAGAATTTTGTTTCCAAATATGTTTCTTCTGAGAAAATGAATTTGTTCCAAAATTTTGACGCGCACTGTATAGAATACGGGAAAAACCAGTGTTGCTAGACCCTGTATCCACAATCCACAACCTCATGCAGATGTTTTTAATGACAACACAAAAGGCCATCAAATGAAAGTCTGTCTACATATCAAGTGCGGAAGAACAACAATAGAGCATTGATCTTGAAGAGGCTACCATGACATTCACATCTCGGTAGAAACCTTAGTGGGATTAGAATAGTTCGACGTTCACTTTCTTCACTGATTGAGCGAATGCTAAGCGACTCCGTAAGAACTTCAATTGCTGATAAATTACGCGCTAAATACTCGTTACCTACCTACTTTCTCCTAGTACACCGTAAACACAATTAGAGGATTTGCAGTGGAGGCAGCATTTACAGGACCTACATATGTCGCTTTCAGAATGATTTTCCATATTTATTCCGTCTTGGGTGAATATCTACAGTGTGTCAATTTGAAGATGTGGCACCTTTTAAGCCTTTTGAGCAAACGTGCGCGCACGCTGTTCGTGCACGAAGGGATAGCGTGCAGTGTCCGTGTAAATATGCTCAAAGTGGACGTACGTCAACATGACAAATTATCAAATTTCTACCGTTTTTGCGCGCATGTTCTAGGGGAACAGCGTGCTATCGTTTTGTCCAAATGTCTGTAATTTTGGACGATTGAGCCGAAAATGGCCTCAATCGACTAGGTTGGACTCACTGATGACGAATCCGGTGTCAAAATCGATTCTGTCCGGCCGTCCGTAGACACGATAACTGTCGACAGAAGCAAGCTAGCTACTTGAAACTTTCAGGGTAGGTCGCGCATCAGAATGCCACGGTTGAGTTCGTTAATGGGCCAAATCGGTCGAATAGTTTCGGAGTTATGGGCACTTGAAATTTTGAAGTTATTTATTTTTTATTTCAAAAACTACTCGAGTGATTGGATTCAAACTTGGCAGTTAGGTGGAGTATAACGACGCGCAACTTTGAGCCAAATTTCGTCAGGATCATATTGTCAGTAAATTTGAAAATAATTTTTTTTCGGAAACCATTCATCATATCCAAAAAAACATTCGACTCACACTTTGACCTTCTAATTTCACAGCAGTGTACCAAATTTCAGTTCGATACGATCGTAAGTTTTGGAGATATCGGGAAAAATATGTCAAATTTCGAGGTTTTCTTCTCGATATCGTTGTTTTTTTCGGTATAACTTGGGAAATACTGATTCAGTCCTGATGAAACTTCGCAGCTGGTTTGAAGATGCTGAAAGACAACTTTATGCAAAATTTCGTGATAATCGTGTCATTAGAACAATTTGAAAAAAAAAATTCTGCGATTTTCTTATCATATCATCCTCAATAAATTCTGTATGAACCTTCGAACTGTAATTTTTCGATGAAGTACTGGATTTCAATTCGATCTGATCTGTATTTTTGGAAATATTGGAAAAATAAAATTTTGAATGGGTATATCTGCGGAATCATTGGGTGAATTTTACCCATCCACTTCTCTACATATATCGAGTTTCTAAGTTGTTTCTTTCGGAAGTTATTGTGTTTACGCAGTCGGCTGTTAGGCTGACCGTAAACACAATAACTTCCGAAAGAAAAGACTTAGAAACTCGATATTTGTAGTTGGGGCTTAATTACGAAGGTCGAATTCGTGAATGGGTAAAATCCGCCCAATGATTCCGTAGATATACCCATTCAAAATTTTATTTTTCCAATATTTCCAAAAATACAGATTAGATCGAATTGAAATTCAGTAATTCATCAAAAAAAAAATTCAAAAAGCACTGCCGTGAAGGCAGCAGCTTTTGCGTGCATGTTCAAATTCGTTGCTGAAACGGTCATCTACATTGAACATGCGCGCAAAAGCTGCTGCCTTCACGGCAGTGCTTTTTGAAATTTTTTAGGGTTTTTTTGGGTTTTCACTCCCAATATCTGAAACAGAACTATTAACAATTAAATAAAAATTGTTTCCTTCAAAAAAATAAGCTTTAATCGATACATAAATTTCTGCCGCACAGCTTTTCGTACGCGCTCATCTGCTCAAATGAACGCCCACCTTTATATCTCGGTACCCCTGCAAAACCAATAAAATGAAGAAAGAGGTGAATTTTGGTTCGTACCCCTTTTAATCTTGAATGGGAAGGGGGTTGACACCTTGTTTTGAAAGTTATTCGATGGATTTTCAAAAATGCCGTACACTGGACCTTTTACGTCAGTACTTCTTTAAGTTATTATTATGAAGATGTGAAGAATGTAACTGAAGAATGAAACGACAAATTTGGTAATATTGTGGTAATGATGTTCATCACGGCATCAATTTTTTTTTTCCGCAAAAGAGATTCCGCTGGTATTCTGGAAAACGCGGATAATGGACCTATTGGCAACACATTTTCCCCATTTCAACGTATCAATGCAACTTTTGCTAGCACTGACGTGACATCAGGAGCTTTTACACGCTTGTTCAAATTCTAACAATTAGATCAACACGAAATTTTGCACCTAGTTGCATGTTGGCAGTCTCCCCCTGACTGAGAAGTTTCAAACTGATTGCATCTGTACTTCTTGAGATATTGCGGAAATAACCTTAAAATTCCAAACAACAACGAAATTTTGCACAATTTTTTCCTTATTTCTCCGAAAGTAGATGTCGGATCGAATTGAAATTTGGAACATTGTTGTTAAATACTGACTCTAAGGGGTTTGTGCCAGATTCCATTGATATCTTAAAGATATTTCCAGAGAAAAATAAATTTTTCATCGAAAATTTAAAAAATTTTCGAATTAAATTTTTTTTCTTAATTCTCTGAAAACTAGATCCACATGAAATTTTGCTCTAAGTTGCGGGTTGGTATTCCAAACCTGTCCGCAAAGTTTTAATTTGATCGAATCAATATTTCATGAGATATCGGGGAATTAACCTCCAAATGGGCCTAACTCGGAAACTATCCAACCGATTCCACCCATTAACGAACTCAACCGAGATAATTGGAATCCAAACCTAATCTGACAGTTTCAAGTAGCTAAGTCTTTGCCTTCGAAAATTAGATACCATTTGATTGGAACCAACCGTATAAAATGTCCCCCTACGAACCCAGGTTTAACTTTTTTTTGCATTTTTTCGGTTTCGATCGGAATACGTTCTAATTCGGTAGATCGATTCATGGCACACCCCATAAATGGACCCTTGATGGAACTGCTGAGGTCGTTAATAGGGCTGGGACTTTTTCGGTTTTTTGTATTCGAATATTCATTCGAACATTTATTCGAATATTTGAATAATTCAGTCAAACCCATGAATCATTCAATGAATAGTTTTTATTCATGAATATTCAATGAATAGTTTTTATTCATGAATATTCAATGCATAGTTGAATATTCATGAATAGTTGACTATTCATTGAATAGTTGATCATTCAGTGAATGGTTTTCATTCACAAAAAAGGACGAAATTTAACGAATAGTCGAATAGATAAGTATTCAGTGAATGGTTGGATATTCATGTATCAATAAGTATTAGTTACTATTCATAAATATTATATTCAGGACTGCTGATGAATAATTAGTAGAGAAATCCATCATTCGTAAAATTACAAATAAAAGTGTGAAAGATCAACTGACTATTCAAGAATGAAACAGGTTCATGTGATTTACTCCGAATAAATTCTTTGGTATTCATTTTATATAATGTTTACATTTTTTTATTGCACTTTCGAACAATCATTGATTTTCAGACATCTGAACTCAACACATGATACAGGATATATGTTCAGATACAAATAATAATAACAAAATAATTAAGGTTATCAAATTCGATACTGTATTGAACAAAATACGTTTTTGGATTATTTTGTACCCCTATTGAACAAATTGATAGAATGAATAGTTTAAATTCAAATTGTATGATTGTATTAATTTCATTAATTTTAACATACAACAAATTATTTCCCGAAACTAAGAAATTGCATACATAAAATATATAAAGATACTTGAAATTAAAATTGATCATAAAAGATTTGTCATCCAGTATTTCAATATCATTTAAATCTACCAATTCAAAAATTACAAACTCCAAAATCCAGATAGTAATAACAATTTTCAAATTCCTACATAGAGTTAATCTGGAAATAATGAATGACCAAACTGAACTGTGTAATATCCAAGTATTCCAAATATTTAACGCTTTCAAGTGATACTTGAACTGAACTGCAAAAATATCCAAAAATGTATTCTTTTCACTACTATATCGACTTCTATAACCCACATGATACAGGGTATTATCATGTGTTGAGTCTTCAGTGTTCAGATGTCTGAAGTTTAACGAAAGATCGAAACTGCAGTAATGAAATATACATTACACAATAAGAAATATCAAAGAATTTGTTCGTAGTAAATCACATGAACTTGTTCCTGAATAATCTGTTGAATGATTTTTCAAACCTCAAATCGTAGTTTTACGAAAGATGCATTACTCTACTAACTACTGATCAGCAGTTCTGAATAAATTAATATTCATGAATAGTACCAATATTCACGGATACATGCACATCCAACTATTAACTGAAAATTCATCTATTCAACTATTCAGTAATATTAATACTATTCATGAATAAAAACTACTCAGTGAATAGTCAACTAATCACTGAATAGTCAACTATTCATGAATAAAAACTATTCATTGAGTATTCATGAATAAAAAGTATTCATTGAGTATTCATGAATAAAAAATATTCATTGATTATTTAACTATTCAGTGAGTATTCATGAATACATGAATAATGCAAAACCAAATTATTCGAATAATTATTCAATGAATATTCGAATATTCAAATCATTCATTCATGATTCCCAGCCCTAGTCGTTAATGGGAAAAGCATTGAAAAATAAATAATGGAATACTTCGTAAATTTTTTTCGAAATTTGTTTTAGAGAAGATTATCAATCAGATGAAATTTGACAGGGACCCTCGGACCTCGAAGTCAATTGTCAACAACAGTGTACTAAATTTCACCTTTATCCGATAGATACATATTTTTGGAAATAGTGGAGGAAAAATATGACAAATGTTGTTGTTATTGCGGTACAATATTTCTAGGGTTCGTAGGGACACACCCATTATATATCGAAATCATAAATCTTGTGGTCAGTATCATGTTATCCATTTTCGCCCCTCAGCTGATCTTCAACTACCTACTTAAATTATATAAAGATATGTCGACTATTCTTGAAATTAACATATTCGTGTTTCTTCCATAATATTCTCAGTCTCTAAACGAACAGTTTTACAGATTGCGTTGGAAATAATGAAGTATATTTAATTGCGTATAACATTAATTATCAAATAAATCGGAAAATATGTATCACCTTCAGTTTGCAACAGTTCGAGTACTGACCGAAACATCACATTTGTGTTGATTCAAATCACACGGAAAATATCTCTAAGCAGGTGAGTCTTGGAATAAACAGGAAATAGATCTTAATTTCATTTACTGTTTTATCGACACAGATTCAAAACCCGCAACATATAAATTTTAATTTTTTTTCAGTCCGTTCGATGAAATCGCGTTTTATTTGATGCTCGAATCAAATATAGTATAGTTTTTATCAACCATAGGTTGTCCGGTAAACCTTAAAACAATCTTAAACTTAAATCAATTTTGATTAACTTCACTAGGGATATTTGATAGAACAAGTTTAAGCAACAACTAATTGCAACTGACATGGAACAATTCAGAAGGTGTATCCACATGCTATAAGAGAATCGTTGTAAATGGGCATAACACCATTTAAAAGGTCCTTCTTGCGGAAGAATTTCGTTTCTGCATCAGAAAGGATAAAAATAATTTTTTTTTCTTAATATTAGTTATTTCAATTTATTGTTCGAAACTCTGGTTTGAAGATATGAATTGGAAGAAAATTGGAAATTGTATTCTTTGATTTTACTGACTTGTCCTGAGCAATGGATTTCTATTAATCATTATAATCATCATTTCATTTCGATAAATTCATATCAAAATACTCATCGTGCCAAAATTTTGAAAATATCCCCCTTCCAGAAACAATGAGAGTATGTTTTATACAATTTTGGAGACTTGACAAAGTGCGCATATTTTTGTAGTGAATCTTCACATTCAAGTAGTAATACTTTTTTTCATAAAATCGGGTCAAAGTTACGAGAATTTAATAGGTAAAATTTAAATCTTCTATTTCATCAAAAAGCAACACTCACCAGCCATGTTCGGGAAATAAAATCCTCGAAGAATTTCTAATTCAAAGACATGGTGTCAAAAAAATTTAGGAAATCCAGCGGTTTTACACGAATTTCCAAAATGCCCATCATACCGAAAACGGTAAAAATTACCTAAATATTTTCGATATGACTTATAGTCTATTACGAATTCAAATATTATTTAAGCTTTTTTGGACAATCTGTACATGAGTACATTTACATCTTTAGTGAAATATAAATTGTTTTTCACACGAACACTTATGATGGAATCAAGGATGCATTCAAACCAGAAAGAGTTCCAGCGTGAAAATTACCGTGAACAATTATCGCTTCGCATCGATCAATTTTTTGCTGTACGATTTTCGATGTAATTGAATCTTCAAAGTAAAACACTGCCATTCGAATTGGTATCATTGCCAAATGTGTTCCATTTCTTATCGATTCGAAACATATTCAAATGTTGATTATTGATTCACGGAGGACGAAGTTCAAATAGATAAGCAATTCAGCATTGTGTCCCCAGTTTTGTAACTACCGGAATCTATTTCAGAACAATAAGAATCCCCGTGAATTTTAATGGAATCGAAGCGACATAAAAAATATGCCTGTGGCATGGAGAAATTTTATTGCGAACTAGAAAGGGGTTAGGGAAAGTGTCAATACGCGTGCGCCAGTGCACGATTTGTTCAATTTCATGCTGATACGACGCCGTGCATGTTATCAATATACTGTGAAGTTCAAGTGAATTGAAATTGGACATTCGGTGTAAGAACTTCGAATTTGATCCACGATGGACTCTTTTTTACATAAAATAGGTATAGTGTGTACAACTTTAGTGGCATTTAAGGTTTTCAGGATGGTCTTCAATTTTTTATATGACACCCTTATTGCGCCGGCCCTGCATCTTCAGACGATTGAGTGGAAAAGCCTAGGAAAATGGTCTGGTGAGTACACGTTTGGGCCACAACATTTCCATTATTTTCATTACTTTATTGACTTACCGGAATTTAACAAATTTTGTAATTGCCGGTTTAGTCTTATGCAGTGTTCACATCATCATATCAGTTCTACTCAGATTCTGATGTTGTGCTTCTGGGAATTTTTTTCTGATGTCTCAATTCATTAGCAGTAAATATGTCATTAGGTTTCTCGACTATTTTTTGTTGATTAATTTCTACAATTATTATGTCATTACATTACATCTCAAATCATAACCAGTCAAACGAAAAAAATCAATGTTGTACTGAAATTTTTTATACACTAGATATTTTTCACGTATTTTGAAGAATAGCGAACAGCAGATGACACTTCTGAGGCGGTAAGGTTTATTCTTGGGGTTGCAAATGAATCAAATAGTTATTAAAAAAGTCATGAAAACATGTGTGAATCCCAGAATATACCTGGTGCTCTACAAAAAGACCGCCAAATAATGTGAATGGATTACTAACTCAAGAATAGGACAAGATTGTTACATAGTTTTCTTTCGAACACCCATTCTCTATTGACATATAAATCCTTGCTATTTTAGAGGTTTTTTACCAAGGAAATCATTCCTGTCAAATTTCTTTTCAGTGCGATCATTCATTGTTGAAAAGAAGTTGAAACATTTGACTTGTGCCCCCCTCAAACAGGGTTCCTATTTCTATACACGCGATAAGTTTCCAGGAAAAGTTCATAAAACAAACATTTTTTTAAATATCGATTAAAGGTTATTTTGGGAGGATTTCGCATTATTTTTCCGGAGTTTCCTGTGTTGAAACCTCCAGTATCTGAAAAAAACTACTCAAAATAAAATAAAGTTGTTATTTATATTTAAGTTTCAATCGTATATTCCGAAACGGCATATCTTTAAAAAACAACTTTTATTTAATTTTAGTAGTTCCAAATACTGGAAGTGAAAACCTAGAAATTACATAAAAATAACCAATTTTCCGAAAAGGAATACGCTGACAAGATTTGGCTGTCCATTTTTGAATCCCCTTGTATATTTATCAGCTTGATGTGAAGTAACTGATTTCATGAAAATAAGAAGTGAAACGTTGTGAAGATGTGGTGGAAAAAAACCTAGAAAAGCACTGACATGAAGTCAGCAGCTTTTGCGTGCATGTTGACTTTGGTGATATCCTTTGAACACAAGCGCAAAAGCTGCTGACTTCACGTCGGTGCTTCTCTAGGTTGTTCTCGATAAACTACTGGATTTCAATTCGAACTTATCTGTATTTTTGGAAATATTGGGTAAAAAAGATTTGAATGGGTATATCTGCTGAAACATTGGGTGGATTTCACCCATTCACGAATTCGACCTTCGTAATCAAGCCCCGAACCTACTCTACAAATATCGAATTTCTAAGTCGTTTCTTCCTGGAGATATTGTGTTTACGGTCGACCATAAACACAATAATTTCCGAAAGAAACTGGATATTTGTAGAGTAGGTTTTGACCCTAACAACGAAGATCGGATTCGTGAATGGGTAAACTCCACCCAATGATTCCGCAGATATACCCATTCAAAATTTTCCAAAAATACACATAAGATCGAATTGAAATCCAGTACTTTATCGAAAAATAACAGTTCATACAGAACTTCATAAGGATGATATAATTAGAAAATCACAGAACATATGGAATATTTAAAAAAAAAAGGTTGAAATTCACAACAATATTTCGGGTGACTTTGCGTATGCTCCAACTAACTGCCAACTTTCAATACAATCGCTGCAGTTCCTGAAGTATCAGGAAAAAAATTTTGAAAAAAAATTATTTTTTTGATTTATTGACAATATGATCCTGACAAAATTTGGCTCAAAGTTGTGCGTTGTTATACTCTACCTAACTGCCAAGTTTGAATCCAATCGCTCAAGTAGTTTCTGAAATAAAAAATAAATAACTTCAAACTTTCAACATCCCAATGGTACAAAATACAACAAAAAAAAAAGTTCAAGTGCCTATAACTCCGAAACTATTCGACCGATTTGGCCCATTAACAAACTTAACCGCGGCATTTTGATGCGCAACCTATCCTGAAAGTTTCAAGTTGCTGGCTTGCTTCTGTCGACAGTTATCGTGTCCTCGGCCGGACGGACGGCCGGCCAGCCGGACAGAATCGATTTTGACACTGGATTCGTCATCAGTGAGTACAACCTAGTCGTTTAAGGCCATTTTTGGCTCAGAATTCGAATGTAACAGACATTTGGATAAAACGATAGCACGCTGTTCCTTCGTGAATGAAAAGATTTTTCAAATTCATGTACAAATGTTAATTCTCATAGTGAATTGTGAAAAAATTTCCAAAATTTCAAATTCATGAAGAATGTTGAGGAATCAAATTTTTACCAATTTTTTTAGAAACTCCTGTGTAAAAACCGAACATGCGAGCAACATAATTAGTCAAATGACTCCAATTTGCTCAGATTCGATCAGGTTCAATATGAAAAAGTGAAAAAAATACTCGTAGTCATTATTCAGTACAATCTATTGAAAATTTTCATGATTGTATATCCATGAGTTCATTGTAATTATTATGTACTGCGATATGTGAAACGAATTTTCTGGTAGAAAAAATAATATGTTTTTCATGAGGATCTTATCAGTAAATTATGTACGGATATAATTTTAACTATTATTGAACCGTTATCAGTTGTCAATAGGGAAATGACTATTGTAACAGATCAATGAATATATGAGGTGACAATACACAGTGTCCCCATGGAAAGGGTCAAATTCTTTGTAATTTGATCTTATATACTCAATATAAGATTTTTGCGAGCTAGATTCAGAGAAGAGGGGAGCTGGAACCACTAGGTTGGACTCAGTTGACGCTTACGATGTCAAATTCGATTCTGTCCGGCCTGATGTAGGCACGATAACTTGAGAACGGAAAACACTAGCGACTTGAAACTTTCAGGGTTGGTATCAAAATACGACGAAAAATTTCGTTACTGGGCCAAATCGACTAAATAGTTCCGGAGTTTTTTTTGTCAATATTTGCACATTTTTTCAATGCTATTTTTAGCTGAATTCCCCGCAAAGGACTATTATACCAAGCATGTTGAAATATTTTGTAAGATGATTTCGGAACTGCAAATATTTAGAAAATCTACATTTCCTTCGAGATATCTTTGTGAGGTATTTTTTTATTTGATTTCTGTGTTTTGATTTGGTATTATGGTGGCAAGGACAGTTTTTATACGGTTTTATAGTCGAAGAAACTTAGTACACCTGCTTCAATTATTCGTTTAACTTTTTCCTTATCCATAACCTACTGTATATTTTCTATTTTCCTCCTTAAGCCCTGAACGCGTGAGATTCACATTCATAGGCGATTATATCAACTCAGACAGATAAATGGTGGGTGGAAGCGGACCTGACAAATATCCTGAAAACCCCTTGATACAGAAAAATAGAATTTAAATTTATTGATTTTTCCACTGAAACAAACAGAAAAATATGTATTTGGGATTTTTTATAGGTTTTCTTTACCAATATTCGAAACAGAACTGAAATGAAATGGAAATCATATGTCGGGAGCAAGTTTTTCTGAACGATGTAGCTTAGTGAATAATATTAAACAATATGTTCTTCTCCAAGAAACCAATTCCAATATTAAACAATATAAACGATTAGTAGATTTGAACGTAACGTTCCGGAGCCTTTATCAGACTCCCTCATCAGACAACTAACTGAAAATCTTCGAAATTATGGTCGAGGAATATTTTTATATTTCAGTAATTTTCAACGCTATAAATACATATATATGTATCTATTAATATTATATTTCATCGTCGTGAAGAGGCACAGTAGGTATAAAATGGAAATATAAACATGGTTGCAAACTGGCGAATGCGAAGACAAATTTAGATAAGCTCAAATTAATGAAAAATAGATTTCATTCGTTTCACATTGGAAATACTTCCATTTCACTGGAGATATGTCAAGATCAAATGTAATGAAGGAAGTGAAGAATCTAAGAAAAATATAATGATTTTGTAGGTCAAGTTCAAATGAGTGGAGCACAGTGAAAAAAATTGTCAATATCTGTCTTAAAACAGCATATTTCGTCCTAATTCCAAAACGATTCGACGAGGTAATAGAATTACGTACATATATTAACAATCTTAACAATAGAGCATCTCCAACCGAAATAATTCTCATTTATTATTCAGGTTTAATGCATTTGAATATAAACGACTTATTCAATTCACATCGATGTAAAACAGTTGTCCTGATTGATCATGTCAAAGTAGGAAATCTTGTAACACTGATTGATGAAAACAATTGAAGAATTGAAGAAAATTTGTCGATTGGGTTTGCGAATACCTATCTATATACACTTACGTGATTAATCGATTTCATGATTGAATATCGTAAAAAAAATTATCAAAACCGAGGGCATTGTTGAAGTGATTTTGCTTGTTATATTGAATCGTAACACAAATTAAAGCTTTTATTAACCACGAAAATAACCTTTATTCTGGTTTATTATTGACTTCGAAACGAGAACACTAGTACAACAATCGCTGGAATTTCCACATTTGACGAATAAAAGTTCGTGAAAATAGGAGATTCTGCGAGCTTGTTCAGATTCATAAACACCGACCGTGCCATTCTGAGCATATTATTATTACGAAATTTTGCATGGACCTTCAAAGTTTCCATTTTTGCGTGTGTGTTCTGTCCGGCTGGCAGAAACTTTCAGGGTAGGTTGCATATCAAAATGCGACGGTTCAGTGAGTTAATGGTCCAAATCGGCCAAATGGTTTCGGAGTAGTAGACATAAGAGTTTTTGAGGTCATTTCCTGAATATTCCAGAAACTACTCGAGCGATTGGATTGAAAATTGTCAGTTAAGTGTAGCATAACGATGCGCAACTTTTTCCAAATTGTGTTGAGATCTACTGGTTAACTTTTTTTCTCGGAATCACTTGAACAGATCTCAAATAAATTTTGCACAGACTTTGAATTCTATATTTCACAATAGTGTACCAAAATTAAGCACGATATATTGATCATTTCTGAAGTCATTTGAGGAAAATATGTCAAATTCCGTGTTTTTTCTTCGGTATCGTTGTTATTTCCGGAATAACTCAAAAAATACTGATCCAATCATGATAAACTTGATAACTTGTTTGCAAATGCTCATGCACATCTTCGTGCAAAATTTCGTGACGACCTCGTCCCCAGAAAACATTAAAGAAAAAAATTGAATTTCTAATTCCAAATATTCTATATTCTGCGATGGTTCATCTGCGGAATCATTAGGTCGATTTCACCCATTTACGAATGAGGCTTTCGTTATTGAGGACGAAACCTACTCTATAAATATCGAGTCGTTTTCTTTGGATGTTATTGTGTAAGGCTGACAGTAGAAATGTCATCCTCACAAAATTTTACAAAAACCATATTCGATCGAGTTTCTGTTGTAGAATAATGTCTTGGGGATTCAAGTAAAATTTCAGCGACATCTAGCAGATAGATTCAACAGTTCATAATTCTTTCACTGTTTTGACTAAAGAATCCACACGGAATTTTGCATGAGAATTTCGATTCAATAAACCATTGAGACCGTATATGAAATTAGTCAAAGTGTTGGTCGGGAAAGTTACAGTTTCATTTCAATTAATTCATCCACGTTTTAGCATTTTTTGAATAAAAATAATATTTTTTTCAGTTGTGACTGGTGGTACAGACGGCATCGGAAGAGCCTATGCCGAACATTTAGCGAAGAAGGGCTTCAATATAGTACTCATAAGTAGAACTCAATCCAAATTGAACACAGTTGCGAATGAAATCAGTAAGTATGGGCAATTCGACATAGTAGAATTTGGTCCTAGCATTTATAGTCAAATATCGAGAGGAAAAATTCTACTGAAATACTGGAGCACGAAAATTGTGATTTTGGTATATTGAATTAAGTCACCCAGAATTCGACCCATTTCCAAAATGTTATTTGTCGAAAATATGCATTTCTATGAACAAAACAAATGGTGTTTTGCTCATAAAAGATTCAATCAAATTATTCTGAAATATCTTCTACCTCCCCTTTTTTCTCGAATTTTGTTCGAACTACCAACTATCCATGGGTGCACACCTCAAACCTCAAACCCAACGCACTCAAAAAAGGTGATCAGTTCAACCTTATTGGCCTGGTCACTCTGGGATGCCTGGTTACCAAATAAGCGATTAGCTGGATAGAAAAAGGGGGTAGCTTACTTCGTTGGGCCAGAGTCATTTTAGGGCTTCCTGGCTAGCCATCAGTCGATGACAGTTAAGGGATGGGAACAAAACAGTAAACTTGCTTCCTTGCGGGTGGTCAGTGGATAGATACAGGCCGAGTTAGACTTCTCCTTTTCGACGAGTTAATCCAAAAAGATTTTCTCACCCAGTTTATCAGACTTGCGGAAACTGA
Organism: Myrrha octodecimguttata; assembly: GCA_958510865.1. Classification (NCBI taxonomy): domain Eukaryota; kingdom Metazoa; phylum Arthropoda; class Insecta; order Coleoptera; family Coccinellidae; genus Myrrha; species Myrrha octodecimguttata. The sequence continues at coordinate 31,181,166 of OY294065.1, read as the reverse complement.
CAGGTGCACTCACGGGACACAGTTCTGTGAATCAACATCTGCGGAATATAGAAAAGGTTCTGGATGATACCCGTCACTTCTGCCAAGAAAAAAGCCACTGAAACAGCCAAACCACAGACCACCAAGACAAATCACTCAATAGTTTGCAGGTTTCACTGCCTGCCGACCTTGAATCGCGTATTCCCAGCTGCAATGTGATTAGGCAACCCAACGCACCCAAATATGCTTGTGGTAAACGGTTACGCCCGATTCAGGGTCACGAACACTTTCACATGGCTTCCTTAGAGAATGACACGAGTGGTTTATCTGGTTGGTCTGTGGCCAAACATCTGCTTCGCCATTGCAGAGCTTTCCATACGAAAGGTTCACAACACCTTGGCTGGTGGTTCCTAAAACCAGGTTGTTTTACAAGGCCTCAGCACCCTTCACATAATCTGACAGCTGAAAATTTATCATGAAGTGAGCAATGAATTCAATCCACTCTGACTTAGCCACTTTGGCCGAAGCATTTCGAACCAAACCTTCAACCTTCATTGGAAAAACCAGAAATGAAGAATCTTGTTGATGATAAGGAATACAGACTGTGTTGAGAAGAAGGCAAAACATCTATTCAAATCATCTCAGAATGCCCAGCAGTTGAAAACCAGTTTTGGGATCTTTGTCAACATCATTCTGGAACAAAACGAATTGATGGACTTATCTTTGAACAAGATAATCGGCTTGTTGGGTGGGTCTCATCATCTAAGGGCCGGTAATATAAAACTTATTTGGACCACACAGAGCCATTTTTGAAACAGATTTCACCAGTTAACTTCTAATTATCTGTCAAAGTTGTTTTATAATTCCGGGCCTTTTGTGCGAGGCAGATTCGAGTATTTGGGGAATCGAAGATTCACCCTATTGGCCGAGAGATTCACCCTATTGGCTGACGACGACCACGTGATCGTTGTCGGCCAATAGGGAAGAATTTTCGAGTACCAAAATACCCGAATCTCCCTCGCACAGAAGGTAGCTTCAAGGTACCATAGGTGTAACGCAAAGAGTCACAATAGGGACAGGTAGTCGCCCACTCAATCACTTCAATCCTTATCGAATTGATAAATACTCATTATATTTCTTTGTTGCAGAGGAAAAGTACAAAGTTGAGGTGAAAACGATTGCTGTAGATTTCACCAAACAAGATGCGATATACCACGACATCGACAAACAGCTGAACTCATTAGAAATAGGAGTGCTTGTAAATAATGTAGGAATGAGTTATAATTATCCCGAATATTTTTTGGACATTCCAAACCAGGACGAATTCGTGAAAAATCTCATTTGCTGTAACATATTCTCTGTGACGAATATGTGTAAGATTGTAATGCCTGGCATGGTCGAGAGGAAGAGTGGAGTTGTCATCAACATATCATCAACGGCTGCTCTAATACCTAATCCTATGTTAACAGTGTATGCAGCTACTAAAGCTTACGTCCAAAAGTTCAGCGTTGATTTGGCCAGTGAATACCAGAAGGACAATCTAGTGATCCAATGCGTTTGCCCTGGTTATGTCGCAACCAACATGACCAAAATAAAAACATCCACATGGATGGCTCCTACACCTCAAGAGTTTGTCGAGAGTGCTATGAAGACAGTTGGAGTGACAGAGATCACCACAGGCTACTTCCCTCATAGTCTTATGAACGCTGTTATAAATACCATGGAGAGTATTTCTACCAAATTCTCAAGATGGCTAGTCATAAGAACTATGCAGAATATAAGAGGAAGGGCTTTACGGAAATCTTCAGCAACTAGTTAGATTGTATGGTTAGTTTCTATGAAACCTGTCACTTTGTAAATTATTTTTATAGTTATATGAAATTTATGCCATTTTATATTAATTTTGAGAGTTATTCGAATTTCAAATGCCATTGAATTTATTTTGGAGATTAATTCCATCTAATTTCGATAATAGATGGTTGTATGGATGTGGAATAAGAAATGGGGACTTACAGAAAAAGCTTCGGCGAATAGATTGAATTTTATATAGATTAAGTCACTCTGTAAATTATTTTCACTATTATATATAATATATGTTTGTTGTTGATGAGTTTTTCGATGACTTACGTCTCTTCGAGTTTCATATCAGAAGCACAACAGCGCTGGATATCTCATTCCAAAATAAACTGCTCCACAAGAGTTAGGGATATCGTATTCAATCGTTTTTAAAAGTATGTCATCTTCGAGAAAATCGCTGTAAAATCATTTAAAACTCAATAACCATTTGAATCGATCCAATAAAAATCAGTATGAGACATTTCGTCAATCTGGTCGCCTTTTTTCTGAAGTTTGGTTCTTTGCATATGCTTCATGAATGTTCTTATTTTGAAATGAAGTCAGTTTATCAATGGCTTCGATTTTAAACGAGTTTTCTGAAAATGCCAAGACGTAAATTAACAAACCCTGAGGCTAATAGGGCTATCGGAATGCTACAGGGTGGCCTAACTCAGGTTGTTGTAGCGGAAAGGCTCAAAGTCAGCCAAAGTGTGATATCTCGACTTTGGAATAGGTTCAGGGAGACAGGTTACGTGTTGGAAAGACCAAGGCTTGGTGGGCGACGAAAAACAACACCTGCTCAGGATCGTTTCATCACCGTTTCGGCGAAAAGAAACCCTACATCTATGTGTAGAATGCTACGGAATACTCTTCAAAATGCAGATGGGGTCCAAGTTTCCATCGAGACCATAAGACGACGTTTGAGAGAGGTGAATCTAGGTTCTAGACGTCCATTAAGAGGAGTTCCATTAACACGCGACCATAAGCGTCAAAGACTGGCATGGGCAAGGCGACATATCTATTGAAACGATCAATGGCGTAGTGTCCTTTTCACTGATGAATCAGATATGGACGATTTTCAGATTCTCGAAGCATAAGGGTATAGACAATCCCACGCATACCCCGTAATCGTCGCTATGTCCAAGAAGTCCATCCATTCCGAGGGGGTAGTGTTATGGTATGGGCCGGGATATGTTTCAACGGGCGCACAGGTCTACACATTTGTCCTGGGAATATGACCGCCTTACACTATAGGAAGCATGTCATTGACAATGTTGTGCCAAATTTTCACGCTGCTATTGGTGAAACTTTTCAATTTCTAGGCGATAAAGTTAGACCGCACCGTGCAGCCATAGTTGAGAATGCGCGCGAGGAGCTTGGTATTCCACATTTACCAATATCTCCGCACTCACCAGATTTGAATTGCATAGAACATGCATGGGATATGCTCCAAAGAAGATTAGATAATCATCAACCTACCCCAGAATCCTTAAATGATCTGAGAGAGCTTCTGCCCCGTTTTTGGAACCAAATTCCTCAAAAAATGTTCAACAACCTCGTGTGTAGTATGCAAAGAAGATGTCAAGCTGTTATTGGTGCCCGTGGAGGCCATACATTGTATTGATAGTCTTAAAATGCTTGAATTCTCTGGAAATAAAATTTCGTTATTTTACCCGATTTTTCTTAACCACCCTGTATACGCTGCAGACCTACAGGCTAAAATTAATTTGCATTTTGAAATCATATAAATATGAATTTTCATCACAAAAATTTTATTTTAACTATATTTTTTTGGAACTTAAGTCAATATCCCTAACTCATGTGGAGCAGTTTACATATTTTATCGTTTTAATAATATATTGGTTGATGCGATTTTGTTGATATTCTGATAGAAAAAATCTGCTAGTTCAAGTCTTCCTTGGATACAAAAGAATTCACGGCATGAACTTCAAGCAAATGTACGCAGTTTCTTGGATCATTCGAACCATCGTGCAAAAAACGTTTGAATTCGTGAATATCTCATACATGTGTCTTCTCGAAAAGTCGGAAAGATTTAACTGCTGAAGACAGTGATATTTTTTTCCAGAAGCTTCGTGTCCTGTAAATTTTTAATCCGTTATCTAGCGAGAGTTACTGAAACTGGCGGATGCGCGATTCGACCCCAAATCCTTCAGAACATCGTTGAACCAATAAAAATGAAATTATTGTTAGGTTTCATTGGCTTGGCCATTGATTTTGTTTCTGTATAAAAGCTTCAATATGATATTTCTTCTGAATTACATGGAATTTCCCCCCATCAAATCTGAGACAGAAGTAAAATGAAAAAAATCTTCATACTAATTGATCCTGCCTTATGAGTTAAACACTATTTACCAGGAGCCAATTCCAAAACAATGTTACTCAATAAATAATGCTACAATATACCAGATTAAATGATGCAAATGTTACGTTTTGGATCCAAGAGTAGACTCCTTCATATTAATAAAGGTGAATGTTCAGAATGAAATTTTCTCGATTTCTTCTCTCATTCGACAATTTTCTGGGACTACAATTTCTTTGAAATTGTCATTCCAGTTTCGCGAACCTGATAATTTGATTCGTCTGAAGCAAGGTTTCCGCATATAAAATAAAATTGCTTCGTTTCCATCTTGCTTACCACCATTAGCTACAGATTAGTGTATTAGAGAACAATTAATAGAACTTCGAACATAAATTCATTCAAAACAACACAAAATTGGTGAAATCATGAAATCGAACTTATTGAGGGCCGTATTAATAGTTGCTCCTTGAGGCTTCCTTACTGAAGGCCGCCTTGAATTTGCTTTTCTATGTAATGAAATTAAAGGCGGCCTTCAGTAAGGAAGCCTCAAGTAGCAACTATAAATACGGCCCTAAGAGGAAGAATTGATGGGTGTGGGATTCTATTATTGCTTTTTATCATTGAAACCATAGGGCTTAAGAACTTCATTGCAAAAAACTACACGTAAGTTCCAATGAATTCCTGAAAATAAGCAAAATAGCAAAATATTTTGATGGGTCTAGACCCTTGGTAAAATTTCGATGAAAATTTGAAAAAATAGATTTCCTTCCAAAATGGTATAATCTAAGAGGGTTCGGTGCTGAATTATAATCTGCAATTCCTCATTGATTCCGTCAGTTGAGAGGGAAAATAAATGATTTTGAAATTTCACATTTTTGAAATTTCCCATTTGACAGGTGAAAATCTGAACGGTAGGAGTTATCGATGGGATAATAACTTAGTCATATTCAGCGACCTCGAAAACCTATATTTACATACCAAACTTGCCAATAACTCTTATATTTTCGAGGAGAAATCAATTCGAAGCTATTTCAATCAGAAACTTTCGCGTTTTTCATTTCCCAGTTTTGTTTGAAGGGCTCACAAGGAAGAGTTTATGGGTGTGGGATTCTATTATTGTTTTTTATCATTTTCACCAACAAGCTCAAGAACTTCACAGCAAAAAACTACACGTAAGTGTCACTGAATTCTTGGAAATAAGCCAAATATAGCGTTTTTGGGGGGGTCTAGACCCTTAGTAAAATTTCGATGGGAATTTGAAAGAATATATTTCCTTCCAATGAGGTATAATCGAAAAGTGTTCGGTGCTGAATTATAATAGCAATTCCTAATTGATTCCGTCAGTTGAGAGGGAAAATAAATGATTTTGAAATCTCACATTTTGGAAATTTCCCATTTGACAGGTGAAAATCTTAACGGTAGGAGATATCGATGAGATATAAACATATGTTTGCATACCAAACTTGCCCGGTAACTCTGATATTTTCGAAACTATTTCAATTAGAAACTTTCGCGTTTTTCATTTCCGAGTTTTAATTGTTTGAAGGGCTATACCAGGAAGTATTGATGGGTGTGCGATTCTATTATTGCTTTTTATTATTCACACCAACAAGCTCAAGAACTTCACAGCAAAAAAAGTACACGAACGTTCCACTGAATTCTTGAAAATAAGCCGAACATAGCGATTTTCGAATGGCACTCTGTGTTTCGAAGGAATCGTATCAAGGAACTCTATCAGGTTCACAGAACTTTTAATGACCGATCACTCGTTGACACATTATGAAGGATAAAATAATGAGAAAAACTGTCACTTTGAATTCGTTGGTTGGGTTATTATCATTCTATGGTTGAGTTCAAAATGAAACATAGAAGAATGAATTGTCATTGAGCACAGAACATAGCATCCAGGGATAGATGAAGGAAAAGAAGAAGAGCACAGAAATTTTCTGATTGACAATCAATCCCTTGATCACAATGATATCATTGTATAAAGACAAGGTTGGCAAGGTTGGCAAATACCGTATCTTTTGTGTCTCGGACACCTATCGTATCTATGCCTGTGGGCAATACCTTTTAATATTTTGAAGTGTAGAGCGGCTATGCAGTATCTTGATTGAAAATTTAGCGTAGTTAGCGATTTACTTTGAAGCTTTCTTTAATCTGTGAGTCTCACAACGTATCTTAATATTTTGAAGTTAAGAGCGGCTATGCAGTATCTTGATTGAAAATTTAGCGTGGTTAGCGATTTACTTTGAAGTTGTCTTTGATCTGTGAGTCTCATAGAGATTATTTTTCTTGCATTTTTGGATGCAGTTATTGTTTGTGCCAGCGGGCGGACACTTCTCTTTCTCTTCCCTTACCTGTAGTTTGTATCTATCCCTATTACCTATTTCCTATTATCTATCCCTATTACCTATTATCTATCCCTATTACCTATTTCTATTACCTATTTCCGCTTCCTTATATCGAACCTACTTTGCGATTTGTAATCGCTGGCGCCCAATCTTATCTTTTCTTTCCTACGTATTTCCGGGGTTGTTTTACCAACTTATTCTCTACTTTCATTATTTCCAAATATTAAGAATCACTTCATAGGAGAGGCTGGGTTGGGAAGTGATCTCTTGATATTATTAGTTAGATCATCTACATATACACATTTAACATCTTCTGTGTGATAAATTAGCTTTAAATATCTCTTGACTTCAACTTTCAACATCCTCTGTGTGATAAATTAGCTTTAAATACTTCTTGATATTATTCGTTACATCATCTACACATACATCTTTAACACCTTCAGTGAGATTAATTAATTAGCTTCAAATTTCGAGCTTTGAAAACCATCTCGGGATATGTTCAATAGTACCTTGCCTGATAATTTTTTTTTCTTCTCGATTCCTTCCTTCCCTTTCGCAATTTCATAACAGTTTTGTTTTTTTTTATCTGCATCGTGCCACTTGTTAGACTTCATTGCTCCGGAGAGAAACATCTTTATCTTGACTACTGCTGCTTACCGTTTATAACTTTATCGATTTTGAGTACCTCAGTCTGGATGATTTCGGGATTTGATTCGTGTAGACTACCTTACCTGTCGATAAGTCGATACCTATCTTTTCTTATATCTACACGTTTTCACTCCTGACTTTGTCTACCGACCTCTCTACCTATATAACGATTTTTACCTAACGTTTTTCTTAACTTCGCATCAGCTTGTGTTCGCACAGGATGTTGCAAGTGTCTCTTATCTTACCTTGCTATCGACTTCGTCGATTATTACCGATTTTGACTGCTTCACTAGATGATTTCGGTGTTTGATTCGTGTGGATATTGTTTACAGTAACCATACGCATCATCCTTCGATTTTCATCTGTGAATTTACCGATTTAGACCGTTTTTTTTTCTTTTTACCTTACCGGATTTGACATCGTCTTGTGCTCGTTGAAACCGACACATGATGATGGGAGTTTTTTTGTGGTTTTGGTCTCTAATCCATAAACCTCCATGCCCTGGCCATTCAGTTTTGTCTCGAACTGGGTGGTTCTTTTTTTTTATTTTGCGGAGGCTATGATGACTACGTTCGGAGCTTCTATGCCGTTTTCTTTTTATTTGAGACTTATATTTTTTTCTCAACCCCGATTAGATCGGAATTTTCTTTCGAGAATAAAATTTTTTGAGTCATTGACTTCGGTTGATGTTTGGGCATGTGCGACGTTTAGTCGGTCGACAGCGTGTGCTCCGCAACGCTCTCGACCCTTTTCCATTGGAAATGGCCTTCAGTGTCTAAACGGCGCTTTTAACTTTTTCAATTGTGTCGTTTATCTTTGTTACAGGTAGGTGCGTTCAGGTTTAGTTGGAACGTCGAGTATACGAGGATTTTGCTTATCGGGATTGCGCTTAATCGCACTGCTCGGCTTGGGTGACGAACAACTGTCGACCCATTGCTGGTTCTACAAATTTCCAATTTTTTTTTGAGTTTTGATCTCTCTTTGTTTGCCTATGAACTTCATGTAAATTTATGATTCAGTTATGCTGTGTGACCTGCAAGATTAATTTCCCTTTCACCCATTTGACTTAACTTTCAATTTGGCATTTAACGTTAAAGAACCTTTTTTTTTCTCATAGTAATTATTCTATTTTTCAAAATTAATCGAAACCTATTGGCTTTACATTCTTCTAAAAAAAATTTCTTCAAAATTTTTTTTCCTGGTAAGTGGTGTGTGTAACGTTACAAAACGCTCCACTGTCGATTTCAGTTCCATCGCGAAGATACGTCATACTATTAATTTCAATTCCGATCTCAAGCAAAAACGCCTTACTGAGATTATACGATCGGTCGCTGGAAAACGCACTCCGCTTTGACAGTTGAGTGTGTGTTTCGCATGCGTGACCCTAATTCGGTCTAGCCGATGGAAAGTTCTTCCTTTTTCGTGCATAAGAATTTGGAGAGTAAACACCTTGCTAGAGTTTAACGAATAAACGAACTTCGTAATCCATTAACATCGTGGAATTTTGAAGTTTTATTGTTTCTTATAAGACGTCTATTCAAAAGGCGGTAAGTACTACGTATATCCCGACCAATATTTTTGCTTTTGTGAATGCCAGATTGTGATTTCTGATTATTTTCATTCCATGCAGGTTACACAGCTTAACATTTTCCTTTGTATGATATTGTGCATTTGATTTCTTATCTCGTTCTTATTATCGAATAACGTGCTCTTATTCCTGAGTTCTAGATATTTCATCTCGTATTTATTAACTTGTAAATTGTTGCAAGAACGTCTAGAGTCGTTGGGAATGAGATCACGTGTTACAAGCACTATCTTATAGTTTTTCAATTTGCAGTCTTTGTACCGGGGCTACTGCTCACTAAATCATCTTTGTACCGGGGCTGTTGGCCACTTAAACATCTTTGTACCGAGCTATCGACTGCTGGATTACCTTTTTACTAGGACTAATGCCCATTCGAACATCCTACTACCGGACCCAAGGTTTGACTGGATCATCTTAATACTGGAGGCAATCATTACTGGATTATCTGAATACTGGAGCCGATTATGACTGGAATACCTTTATTCCGAAGCTAATTATTACTGGAACATCTTAATTCTGGACTTTATTCTGGTTGGAATCTCTTGAAACTAGACTACCTGCATAGTACCTGTATTTTGGAGGATCATACCACCGGATCCTTACTTTTAAGATAAGTGTTTCTTCGAATCGCGGATCTCAGATTCATTGTACCTGATTTTGTGTTTGTAAATAGTAATTTTTAATTGTAAAGTTGAAATAGATAGATAGGGAGTAAGAGGTTGCATCATTACCACCAGATTAACGATTAGAGATACATTCAGGAGTTAATTTAATTTCAAACTGATGATTCAATGAGATTTGAAGGTTTAAATATGTATAGGAGCATCTTACTGAAACTCAAACATCCTTTTAATATTATGTTAATTTCATAAAATGAGGAATGTACAAACATAAAATATTAGTTAAAGCATAGAGAAGATCCGTTTCAATGAAATCTAATAAATAAATTGAAGTTTGAAAATTAATAAATAACAATTTTTTTATAAAAACAATAAAAATAGTAGCAGTTTAGTAAATCCGAAAGCTTTTATAGCTATGGTGATGAATATACAATTCAGATATAATCACGTCTATTGAAAAAATATCGTTTGATTTACTCAGTCAATACTTAATTTGCTGGCTATATCATACAAACTTTCTGAAAAAAGTTAAGCTCTCATTCCCCTTTTTTTCCAAAATCAAATGCTAAGGCTCATGAATCAGAAAAAGATTACTTGAATGACCCCCAAAATGAATTGACAGAACGCACCATGTGGTGAGTCATCTTTATCAAATTAATCCCAATACTTGAATTGTTCAGAGAAATCTGAAAAATAGTCGGAATAAAAACCAGAATCCCATTAAACACTTCGGGGTGTATAAAATGGTATGCATAAGGTAACATCTAAGAATATACCTGTAATTAATCAAAAACGGGAACAATAATAAAAAGGATTTGAGAACTCGCATATACCGTTATGGGATTTGAGTGCCACAAAAGATTCAACATTTTATTATAATAGATTGAATAATTGAATATACCAAAATGATTGTTGCTCCCAATATAGGATTCATGATGGGATATAAAATATCCCAACACTGCATAAGAGCAACCCGACCCATTGTAGATATTATTATTATTTCTTTGAAAAAATACATATGACATTTACACAACAAAAAGACAATCTTAATACGGGCAAAATATTAGTAAATAAAAATATCTCAAGATGAATTGAAAACAATGACATTATAATTATTTTCGTTTGGTGGTTCTCTATCTCGAACTATTCCCTTGATGGATATTGGTTATAAATGCATCAATATAAAGATTTAAAGCAATTTTCACTTCAAAAATTGCCAGAATTGTGAAATTACATTCATTTGCTCATTGTTTATTTTCGGCATATATTCGGCCATGATGGTTTTGAAGTTCGGAAGAACGACATCTGACAGCAACTTCCAGTCTACTACTTTACAGTGTTGCCGGATCGAAAACATTCCCGATTAGACTGAATAGAAAAAATTTCCTAGGCCCAACTTAGTGAACAGTGAACTTGTTCCAACACATTCCATCATGCAATTGTTTTATTATATTATGTACAATTAATGAGATGATTAGAAAAGTTATTCAGCAAAGATAACGAGGAGGTGTGGACCAACTCTGCCAGGAAAGGAGAATGGAAAAGAGGAAAGTTTGGGTTATGGAGAGAAGTTGGGAAATTTGGAACACAAGATTCTAGCGGTCGCCCCGCCATGGGTGAAAGCACACAATGGAAAAATAAGGTTAATGTACTTGGTTAGGTTAGGTTAGTTTAGTTTAGAACAGTGCCAGTTCGAATCAGAAGAGTTGATTAATTTACTCTTCAGATTCGAACTGGCACTGTCCTAAACTAAACTAACCTAACCTAACCAAGTACTTAATATCTTCTGAACTAAACATTTTTATTAGTTAATAAACCACCTGTGACTAACGCGAATGTGTTCACCCATGGCAGGGCGACCGCTAGAATTTAGTATTTCGAACCAAGCAAGAATAACCTGAACTCGGAAATGGAAATTTGGAATATAATACTTAAAGAAAACTATACTTTAACAACTTGATGAATGATGATGAATATCCTTCAAAATTTCCCTGTCATAATAGATTCAGGAAATTGACTGGCACTGGCAACCCTGCATGATATGGTGCTGTACGCGTACCCGCGTACGTCAAAAAGGGAAATTGTAAACAATGAGGATATCAATTTATTTTAACAATTCCTGGTAATTTTTGTAACGAAAATTGCTTGAAATCTTTATATTGATGCTTTTATAATCAATAGCTATCAAGGGAATGGTTCCTGATAGACTGTAATAGCGAAATTCAGCGAGAAAAGTTCAGTGACCTCGAAGAAGTTTATGAATTTTTTTTGGAAAAACTAGAAGCGAGCGACCTTTTTTGACTTCGGATTTGTGATTTTCATACTAAAATTAGTAAGTACTGATTTTTTCATGAAATTTAGAGCGTTATGCGATCTCCTAGACAATTACCGAAACTTCCTTACAAGAGGTACTGAAAAAAAGTCGACGCAGGAATTATTTTCGAAAAGTATGATTTCTATTCAAAGATTACGTAGCAAGGTACATATTTCAACATTTGCGGTTTTCATTGTGGGACAAGTTATCACATCTGTAAGAAATCCATTTTACTTGGAAGTCGGAGGATTTCCATACCGGCTCCAAATAAGTTAATTACATGATCAGTGTGAAAATTGATAACATCCAACGACTTCACAAACGAATACGAAGGATTTTCCAAACGTAACCGTTGCTTGATAAAGATAAGCGACAACTTTTATTTCCTGCATGAATTTGACATTTACGTCATTCGACATTGACACCATAGAAAATAATGAACGATTAAACCTAGTTCTAGTTGCCTCCGGGTCGAAATATTCATAATTTTTTAAACTAACTAATATCATTGTTTAAGGAGGAAAAATGCTAATAGATAGACAGCACAGATTAAAATTAGTATATATTAGTGCATGCATTTGAAACACAAGTAAATCAACTTCAACATCCAATAATATATTTTTCACTTTGTTCTATGGTCCATACATTTTTTTTCAGGTCTGTAAACATAACCTATATTTGTATATATATTTGTTTTCTTCGGATTCGGATGTTCTTATTTTAATTTAACTAGAGGCGAATTTTGGCGCTGTAACTACAGGTAACCATAGTTAGTAGTTACCCGTGACGTCATAGTCACGTAGTTACTTCTGTCTATCAACTTCAAAGAGAACCTCACTTTTTTTTCTTACTTCTGTCTGTCAACTCCAAAGAGAACTTCGATATACTATCTGCTTGTATCGGAAGACTTCTTTTATTTAGAAGAATGGAAATTGTTTCCATGTTAATCAAACTAGCTTGCAAAAACAATAATAAATAACCTGCCAGATGTTTCAAAAATGAACATTAAAAATTGGGTAGAATTCTCGACTTCGTCGGAAATTAATTTATCGTTATCGGGATAGAAGTCAAATAAATTAATAAGGACTACAAGTGTATTCTTTATTGATATTTCCTAGCTTTCGTTCCTACTTTTGGAACTTCTTCAGGGACTGAAAACGAAATGATGTTACTTGAAATGAGCATTCACTTATAGAAGTGCTAAAAAAAACTCACATTCAATGTGAATTTTGAATACATAGGACCAATTACTATCTACCATATAATTTAATGTTTCATCAATAGCTGCAACTTCTGAACCATAACTGGTTTCACAATAGCAATTATTAATTAAAATTTCTTACACTTTCTTTTTAAAATCTAAAAACAACAACTAATACAAGCTTAAATGCAATCTAAAAAATTTTTTGCACCGGTACAAAACGACAGGAGGAGTGACTTCTTTCCCGATAACGATATATGAACATTAAAAATATTTGAAACTTCCATAGAATATGACCCCCAATTATTTTCATTCTCGAATCTATGTTCATAAACTCATTCCATTGCACTCTTTCGAAAGAGATAGAACTACATACCACACGAGTAACCCTGCTCAAGAGGAAGGTTACGCGGTATGGTATGCGTGACGTCATCAATACGTCATAGTTACATAGTTAGCTCCGCGAAAATGTGGTAACCCAAGTAACTACATGTAACCACAATCTGTAGTAAGCTGTGGTTACAGCGCCAAAATTCGCCTTAAGAAATAAGAATCTCCTAGAATTAATATTTTGACGTTCTGTGGAATTAACCATGAGACCTATTGTTGATATTAAGTCGAAATGTTTCGATATTTCTGATAAAATTATAGGAGCTGGTTCTTTTTCCTTGGTTAAAATTGCCTGTAACAAAGTATATCAACCACGAAAACATACGTTTAAAATGTATAAACCTCATCTCTGTTCTAGGGAGATAAAACACCAATCGCTCTTAAAATTTGTCACTGTAATTGTGAATCGGAATGGCTTCAAAGTCTGAACGAAATTTGTTTACTAAAAAAATTCGCCCATAAAAACGTAGCCAAAATTATAAATTATGAGATAACGAGATTGTGAGTATTTTTGTTTATAACTGTTTACTCTTAATTATGTCTTATATTACAGCCATGTTTTGATTGGTCTTGGTAAAGGTGAATCTACACTGAAACATTTCATATCGACTGAAGATTCTCAAAGATTGAGAGCCTATGCTATTCCTGTTATGAGTCAAATTGTTAGTGCTTTAAATTTTATTCATGGCTTCAGAATAGTTCATGGTGATATTAAACCGAATAATATAATTTACATTTTTGACGGACATCAAATATCAATCCAAGTTATGGATTTTGGGTAGGTTTAACATATTACTTATGCCCTCACATGAATATTCACATTGTAGGTTATCCCATGTAGCTGGTATTATAGATGGCCCAAATTTTGGTGATGCAGGCGGAACAAAGGTTTATTTAGCACCTGAACGGTTGTCTCATTCGAACTACACTGAATCATCTGATATCTTCTCTGCTGGTATTGTATTTTTCGAAATATTATTCAAGCAACATCCATTTCACAAGGAAGGTGACAATTACGCACAATTCATGAAAACCAAACCAGATCCCAGGTTTCCACAAGGATACCATTCTCAAGTACCTAAAGCATGGTTGGAAATCCTGTGCAGTATGCTCTCATACAATCCTAAAAATCGGGAAGAAGTGAGAAATAATGATATTTTGAAAACAAAATATGTAATTCTGTCTAAAGACCACCAACTAGAAGCACTTCAGAATATTACTGATGGTGAAGAAGCAGAAAAAAATGGAAAATACACAGAGGCTGCCATCCATTTTATGGAGGCCAGTATAAATTTGGCGATATGCAGTCATGAATCAGAAATGGAAGATAAAAGTTTTATATCAGATTTGAACAGCAGAATTCTAACATACAGAAAAAAGGTGCTTTTTTTGGTACATCTTTTTAAGCATTCTTATTCTCAGTATAAACCAATAGGAGGCATTAGTGTATTTGATGAATATTACGAGTATCTTATGGAAGTTACTGCCTCCACTCCTAGCCTGAAACATTACATTGAAATTGGTTACAATGGAGAATTGTATCTCTGTGAAAACAAGCATGATATAGCTTTTAGGAGTTTCATGGATGCTTTACAATATCTGAATAAAGTCATGCCATCTGAACCTTCGGGTGACAGAAAAACTCTCATAGGAAAAAAGGTAATTTATGCATGCTGTTTTTGAGAGAAATTTCAAAGTATATATTAAAGTTAGTTCAAACTTCTATAAAATATAGTTTATCGTTGAAGTATATTATTTGATAACGAATAAAGCAAACACAGTGTTAGTGTTATGGAAACAATACGAACTGTGCTTTCAAAAAGCAGATTGCACTCAAGTGTGTTTGTTCTTTTAGATGTTGCAGTGGACAAATATGGCAGAAACTTTAAGGCCTACTAGCTAACGCTAGAAGTTGATGACTGAGCAGAACAAAGTGGATTTGCAATTGTGATAGTTACCTGCACTGGCCTTCAAGAGATTTATTCTAGTCTGTTGAATTTCTTTGTATATTTTGGTGTTTTATTCTTAAATAAATATTATTGAGCCTCCCCTCTCTAGAAGATGTACATCAGGATTACTCTTTATGATTATTCAAGTGCTGTAGGTAAAGAGAAGTGAAACAAATTACAGTAATATTTCAGAAAAATCAGGATAGAAAAAATCCTCGTTATGATAGTCTAACCGATTTTTTATTTTAAAAATTCTACAAGGCACTTACATGAAGTTGGCAGCTTTTGTTTGCATATGGGAAATCATCTAATCATATTATCTCTATTTTTCAATCAAGTTCAGGGTTTGAATTCGACCCTATCTGCATTTTTGAAATTGGGAAAATGAAATTTTGCATGGTATATCTGCGAAATCATTAAGAGCAAACGCTACCACGTGTTGGTGAATTATAGCTTCGTCAACACAGGCACATTCAAGTTTCATTAAAGCTCGTTAATATCTCGAGGTCAGACACCTGCTTACTGTCTGCATGCTCTACCGTTGCCAATAGCCACAAGAAATATTAGAATTCGGAGAAATTCGACGTTGACAGGAGAAAACGGGGTGTCGTTCTGCAGGCTTCAGTGAATATTTTTTGATTTTTTAGGGGATGTTCTTAATTCTTTTGTCAGAATGCGCAATGTTATTTTTCAGTTTTCATTTTCCGAAAATTCTTGAATATAAAAAGTGGCAACATTATTCATTCTCACAATTTTTTTTAAACACAAGCACCCAAAAATTGTTTCGAAAAAAAACGAGTTGACCATTATCAAACTTGACCATCGCATTTTATGGAGGTACAAAGACACTGTGATGAAAAGCTATCATTTCCAAATTAGTGTTGTAGTATTTCAGCTTGGAACAAAATTCCAATATAGAAATAAATACAGAGTGTAACAGCCAAATGGAATAAATTCGATAACGAACAAATGAGGGGGTGTTAAGAAAAACGCTCGGACACGTCGATTTGTAATTTTAAATGCGCATAGTTTTCAAGAAAATAAAATTATATAGGGTGTTCCATACGACCGTGGCCAATACCAACTTTCTTATTTCAAATGTAATCCCCTGTTTATTATTTATTTTGTGGATTCTTCAGAAAATTCTAGACATAATTCATGTACAATGTCCTATACCCATCTTCAACTTTTTCGGAAATATTAAGTGTTTTCAGAAATGTTGAGTAACGTTAAAAGACGATTCTACACCATATTAGCATGTTGCCAAGACGTTCGCGGCGAGCATTTTGAACATTTCCTACATTGACATTAATGTTTTTTTCAGGTTTTTTTTATTTATTAAGGAATATTCAGTATTACTTATTAGGTTTTAAGTGTAATGTACCGAATTTGTGAAATAAAATAATTTTTATTTAAAACGTTGATTTTTGCACTAAATCTGAAAACACTTAATATTTCCGAAATAGTTAATGATAGGTATAGGACATTGTGCATGAATTGTGTCTAGAATTCTCTGAAGAATCCAAAAAATAAATAATATACAGGGGGTTGCATTTGAAATAAGAAAGTTGGTATTGGCCACGGTCACATGGAACACCCTATATAATATTATTTTCTTGAAAAATATGCGCATTTAAAATTACAAATCGACATGTCCGAGCGTTTTTCCCAACACGCCCTCATTTATTCGTTATCGAATTTATTCCATTTGGCTGTTACACTCTGTATAATGATGAAAACAAGCAGAAATGTTCTCATAAATCGATAAAAAAATGAACAATCTGTTGTTCCACACTTTATTAACGATTATTCAAATGAACATGGACCTGCATATTCTTTCAACAGTCCAAAACTGGAGATCATTTATATTTTCAATTGAAGGAACAAAAAAAATTCCGATTCAGAGTAATAATGTAATGTAAAAAAAGTATTCTATTGTAGTTATAAATAAATATAATAAAATAATTTAAAAATGTTTGTATATTCAATCACGTGGCCACAATAATATGAAACAAGCTCAATATGATAATATAAAATCTCAGATACATGAGGCACCTAGCACTGTCGTAAATGTTCTGGTGCATGATAATGCTGCTGTGTATTTAAAGAGGGATGAATAGGGGGCGGGAAACACCTAACATGTTCAACGGACAATTCATCGTTCTCTCCAGATTTCAAAAATTTGTTCAGAATAGCAAATATCTGTGAATTCAGTACTTGAAACCTTCTTATTCTATCTACCATCCTTTTTAAGCTCTGCAAAATAGTAATTTTATTGAAATGCCCTTCGAATTCTTTAACTGTATAACTTACTATTCTTTTAACAACTTCGTCCTTCATATCCACCCTTTGCACACGTAATATATGATAACAAAAGTCCAGAGCCTCAAATCGTCTTTGTTGACCCAAAAGTACAATCATGGTGCAACCAGCCCAATGAAGACCCTCTCCAAACATCTCTCTGAAAAAACATATATCAAGATACATTACAAAATATACAGTGTGGCACCCTCAATTTCAAAATATTCGTTTCATTTTCTAGTTATTCGTCATAACTCTCTAAAATGGCACACTCTGTATGTAACAAAAATTTCAAAAAGCACTGCCGTGAAGGCAGCAACTTTTGCGCGCATGTTCAATGTAGATGACCGCTTCAGCAACGAATTTGAACGTGCGCGCAAAAGCTGCTGCCTTCACGGCAGTGCTTTTTGAAATTTTTTTCTGATAAATTACTGGATTTCAATTCGATCATATCTGTATTTTTGGAAATATTGGAAAAATAAAATTTTGAATGGGTATATCTACGGAATCATTGGGCGGATTTTATCCATTCACGAATTCGACCTCCGTAATTAAGCCCCAAACCTACTCTACAAATATCGAGTTTCTAAGTCGTTTCTTCCGGAAGTTATTGTGTTTACGGTCAGCCTAACGGCCGACTGCGTAAACACAATAACTTCCGAAAGAAACAACTTAGAAACTCGATATTTGTAGCGAAGGTTTGGACCTTAATTACGAAGGCCGAATTCGTGAATGGGTAAAATCTACCCAATGATTCCGTAGATATACCCAATCAAAATTTTATTTTTCCAATATTTCCAAAAATACAGATCAGATCGAATTGAAATCATCGAAAATAATAGTTCGAAGTTTCATACAGAATTTAATGAGGATGATATGATGAGAAAATCATAGAAATTTTTTTTTTCAAATTGTTCTAATAACACGATTATCACGAAATTTTGCATAAAGTTGTCTTTCAGCATCTTAAAACTAGCTGTGAAGTTTAATCAGGACTGAATCAGTATTTCTCGAGTAATACCGAAAAAATCAACAATATCGAGAAGAAAACCTCGAAATTTGACATATTTTTTCCCGATATCTCCAAAACTTATGATCGTATCGAACTGAAATTTAGTACAATGCTGTGAAATTAGAAGGTCAAAGTGTGAGTATAATTTTTTTTGGATATGATGAATGGTTTCCGAAAAAAAAATTTTTTTGTAAAAAAAATTTAGAAAAATTTTTTTTTTTAAATTTACTGACAATATGATCTTGACGAAATTTGGCTCAAAGTTGCGCGTTGTTATACTCCACCAAACTGCCAAGTTCAAATCCAGTCGCTTGAGTAGTTTCTGAAATAAAAAATAAATAACTTCAAAACTTCAAGTGCCTATAACTCCGAAACTATTCGACCGATTTGGACCATTAACGAACTTAACCGCGGCATTCTGATGCGCAACCTATCCTGAAAGTTTCAAGTAGCTAGCTTGCTTCTGTCGACAGTTATCGTGTCTACGGACGGCCGGCCGGCCGGACAGAATCAATTTTGACGCCGGATTCGTCATCAGTGAGTCCAACCTAGTCGATTGAGACCATTTTCGGCTCAATCATCCAAAATTACAGACATTTGGACAAAACGATAGCACGCTGTTCCCCTAGAACATGCGCGCAAAAACAAACCAAGCGTACCTGACCTACTTTAGCAATAAATATGACAATTACTCACTCTACAGTAAATTCATTTTCACTGACTGGTATGCAGTAAACAAATTGCAAGGCAGACCATAACCTGTGGAATTCAGTGCATTCATCAACATTTATGACGCCATTAGCTGGCGGAACTCCAACCCAAACAGGATCATCGAGGAAAGTCATCAGTCTATTCAGTACTACTTCAAATATGGACAATCCACAACATAACCTCTCTCGTGTCAATAAGTCACCTTCTCGAGATATCATTGCTTGCTGCAAACGAAATAATGAGAAAAAATAATCTACAGATTTTTTACAACATGATTCTGCCTCCAAATGTGTCTGTCAACTAGTTATCACTACTTTGAGTGGTGAGTTTAGGGCTCGCAAGCTATAAAAACACCAAAGGACAATGAGAAAAGCAGTGACATGCAGAATTTTAGCATGCTTATACAAATTCGTATCCCAAGTATCTCCTAAAATAGTGCTAACCACTTGAGAAACACACTATTTATTATATTATCTTCTTTCAATGTTGAGTTTCACCTTTGCAGTTCCCAATTTTTCAATATTTGTTACAATTTGCAATGCTGCATACTTAGCTTCCAATCTTTTTTGCTTTGTTTCGGGTTTTTCGCCTTCTGTAAGTTGAAAAAAAAAAGTGTGAATACAACCAAATGGTTGTTGAAATTTGTTTCACCTTTACAATAAGGTCTTGGCAGTATGTTCTGGAAAGGTGCTGCCTGTAAAAGATCACATACTTCTTCTTGAGACAAAGCTTGCTCCATAAGCAGACAGAACAATATTATGTTGCCAAATTCCCGGAAATTATGGAAGAGCTCAGTACGAGCATCAGGATATTGAACAATATCATTAAGCTGGGCATGATAGTAACTGAGAACTCCTGAAATAATTTAAATAATTCATAAGAGATAACAACACATCAGCATCACAAACTAAATTCTATGCTCCAATTAAAATGAATAATTGACAGTGTTCATGTACCTGGTGAGCCATAGTCATAACGAGGCAATTTACAAATTTTAGGCATTGCCTCCATCAAAGTCTTTGTGAATTGCAATAAGTTGCCTTGAATCAAACTTTTAACAATTTTCAATAGCTCTTCCATCACTACAGCTATTCCCTGATATCCTAATAATTTACACATTGTATGGAAGTGTTGTGGGCCCACAAAACCTAAAAAGCAAATCATGGAGAATCAATTCTGCTTTGAATGTCTGGTGAAGAGTCAGTTCAGAATGACTTCTTGCTCAAATTTTATATACTAATCAATTTCTCAATACAAACCTGAATACTGAGCATACTGAGTTGTATATGCCAAGTTAAGAGGTTTACTACCCCACATATAGTGGTACGACATTTGAGCTGGCTTATCACGATGTACAGGAGGCGCAAAAGCTATTTGTCCCCGGTACTTTGTAAATCTATAAAAACAATTGATAAGCAACCATGAAAAAAACATTCAATTATAAACTAAGGACATCTAATAAAGAAAACTCATACCTGTTAGTAGCAGCATTATAAACATAATTTGGAAGAAAATCGTAGTTTAATTCCCAGAAAACATGCAGTGTTACTCTGCCATAAGGGGCTAGTACATTATGATTAGCTTCTCCAAACATTGAATCAAAATCATCTAACGCTAGCCATTTGCTCAGTAATTTATGGCACAAGCGATTGACCTAAAAATAGCATTAGAGAGAATAAAAGACTCTCAAATAAACAAGCATGATCAAAAATATTCATAGGCAAGAAATAAATACGAAAGCACAAGTATCTGATAACAAAGATGAAAGTAGGTAACTGAAAACACAGTAGTAAAAGTTTAAAAATACAAGCCTCAATCAAAATAAATTAATATTCTGAAATAAAACGAAGGAAGATTGATGTATAATATTGGTTTCGTGCGTCGTTTGACATTTGTCATACGTTGGAGGTAAAACAAACTCACTCTCCCGCTTTGTTTATGTTACGAAATACAGCATTTTCAACAATTTCAGGATAAATTCACAAGTTAAAATGATTTATATTCATATAATTGGTGAATTACTAGACCCGTGAGGCCAAGTTATTGTGTCGTTATGAAATGCAACATAAATACACCGAGAGACCAAGGAATACATTCGCTTTGTTTACATTGGCGAAGAGCGATTATTGAAAATATATGAAATTTTGTGATAATGGATCTGATTAACTGATATTCAATCTCAGATGATAATCGTTCAAAACGATATAAATGAAAATTGCAGTATTTATCCTTGTCTTCTAAAGCCTAGAGTATCCACATCAGAGATAGCATTTATTATAGGTATAACTATTGAAAATGAAACAGTAAAATGTTTGGCTCATTAATTCCTGAAAATAAGCAGCAGAATGAAATCCAACAAATGTATGGAATGGAAAAAACATGGGTTCCAGAGAACTACTCATTACTATTTCAAATAACGTTCTATGTTGCAAATTATCAAATTAGTACAATATTGGTCTACAGTTGCTATGTCAGTGCTATCATAATCTTCAATTATATATTTATTATACTGAATATATGTTACAAATAAAATAATTCATATGAAATTTTTTCCTTGAACACCGATTTCGATTCATCCTCAAAAATTTCTTTACTAACGTAACTCTACACGAGGACCTGAAAATACCCTTTGTGAAAGATGTAGTGAAGGAACAATGTAAAAAACACTTTGTCAAGCTAGAATCCCACACGAACCCGCTCATGCAACCACTTCTGGAACAACAAAATAATAGAAGACTGAAGAGAATCTGGCCAAACGACCTGAAATGAAATAAAAGTGGCTCTTCACTGGAAGAGTACTCACCATGTTATATAGGGCACTGTAAGCTCTTTGTCAACTAATCAGCTTATAGAATGTATGTTTTGATTGCTAATAAATATGTTAATAAAAAAAAAAAAATATATCATATGGAGATGCGAGTGGTAACCATTCAGGATGGGTTTGTCATTCATAACGCCAGCTATTGTAGTGTCGAGAAGATATAATTCTTGAAATGTGTATAACAAACACGAAATATTCTTATCATACTTATCTCATCATGAGTCAACTTATTAAACAGAACAAATTAAATAGATAGTCTAACAATTCCTTAACCAGTGTGGAAATGCCTCCAGCAAACTCGACCATAGTTTGTTACTTTGTCAGAACAGTTTTTTCAATTTATGGCGTGAATATAGGATGTTTGCCTTCTCTGGGATAGTTCACATAGCATTCTATTTCTTCCAATACCAGATAAAACTTAGGGGAAAGGTTCAAAAATGCAAATATTCAAATATAAAGTCTACACTACAATATATCTGAAAAATCGGATTCCTTCGACTCTCGGTGTATTTATGTTGTATTTCACAACGAAACAATAACTAGGCCTAGTTATTCACCAATTCTATTAATATAAATCATTTTAACTTGTGAATTTATCCTGAAATTGTTGAAAATGCTGTACTTCATAAAATAAACAAAGCGGGTAAGTGAGGTTGTTTTACCTCCAACGTATGGCAAATGTCAAACGACGCACGAAACCAATACTTGTACCAACTAACTACTTCATTAGCTATATTTTCAGCGATTAAAACCAATTTGAAACCCCAAAATAATGTGAAATTAATCAATTCAACAGAATGAAAAAACAATTAGTTGAATTGTTTGGATTCTATTATGTGCTTTTGTTCAACAGTTCATAATAACTTAAGGTGCAATGAAAAAAACGAATATGATGAACTGTGTGTTTGGACAATAGATGTATGAAATTGTCCGAATTTTTTACCTGTAAAAGTCCATCAAGTTCCATAACGCCTGTTATATCCCCAGCTTCGAATTTACTGATGGCCAAATCTAAAGATTTTTGCATATCTGCGTTGATTCTTTGGGTAATTAGCTTGTTGAGATCAATGGATCTACCTAATAATTGTACATGACGTTGTTTGAGTAGGGTTTCGTATCGATTTGCTCTTGGATAGGGTAACAAATAAGCACCTAAGGCAGCACATTCTACTCTGTAACGTTTATCTAAAAATATACTCGCTGCAAGTTGCTTATAATATGCGAAGATCTGTTCGCTTAGTTTATACACAAACTGATCAAAACATAAATTAACCTCAGCCTCAACTTCATCATATAAAAACTGTTTTCTGAAGATAGTTAAGGCATAAAGAGCACTATCATTGTACAAATCAAGTGGGTACAACACATACTCCATCATGGAAGGCTCTTTAGTTTTCAGAATATGATCTGTTAAAATCCAAGGCATCGACATATCTATCGGAAATTGAATTCTTTTGTCCATTGTAATCAGGTCATTACATTCTTCATTGTGATGATGACGTACTGTACATTTATTGATTCTACGTCCCACTGTCATTTCGAGATAAAATTCTCGGTACCAAAGCTGAGATAAATCACAACATTTCGACAAGGATTCGCTGAAGTTCAATAAATAATTCCAGAAGAACGAAGTTTTATGAAACTGATCAATGAGGACCAGGTACTGTCCGTCAATATCTTTACGAAGCGTCCTCTTTCCGCCTGATTTATCAGCAATCAAGGACTCCAACATTGTTCGTACCATATAGAGTTGAGTTGATGACGGTCCTTAAAAAAATTAATTTTGAAATAATATTACCATGTGAAGGAAATCACATTATAACAGTGGTCAATTTGAAAGATATCACCCTTTAAATCTCGGACTAAACAAAATCAGAAAATATACAATTTGTATCAACCCTGTGTGCGTGATAACAGCAACCCCTAATATATCAAATCGGAAGAGGGTTGGGCGACACATTTTTTCGAAGGAAAATCGATGGTCTTTCCAAAAATGCCGAACACTTGAACTTTTTCGTCAGTACTTCTTTCATTTATTTTTCTGAAGAAGTGAAAAAAATAACCGACGGATGCAACATCAAATTCGGTAATACTGCCGAAAAATGTTTATCATGGCATCTCAAATTTCTATTTTTTTCACCCTTAGAATTCGCTGGTTTGATAGAAAATGCTGTTGTTGAACCTATTTGTGAAAATTTTTTCATTTTCAGATTTCATTTCAACACTTGCTATCGTAACTATTCTACTTTTTTGTATGTTTTAGTAGTACAAACAAAACGCCATCCAATTGCCTTCACAACAACCTTGTTACCTTTTCCGAATTTGTACTGAAAAGTTTGGATGATGCCGCACAGGTGGACATTGTATACACAGATTTCACGAAAGCTTTTGATCGAATACATCATGAGATCTTGTTGAGAAAGTTGAAAACCAAATGGAGCTTTTCAGACGGCCTGGTATCCTTGATTAGATCTTATTTGTTCGATAGACGTCAATTTGTTTACTTCGAAGGACACTCTTCTTTTGAGTTTGTGGCGGGATCTGGTGTACCACAGGGCTCTAATTTGGGGCCAATTCTCTTTCTCCTATTCGTTGATGATCTGATGGACTCCATTGATACTCTTAAACTTATGTATGCCGATGATTTGAAAATATTTCTTAAAATAATGACCTTTAATGATTGTATCAACTTACAAATGGGTCTGAATGCCATTTCAGATTGGTGTGCGGTGAACAAATTGGATTTGAATGTTGAGAAGTGTAATGTGGTTACATATTCTAGGAAGATCCATACTATATACTTTGAGTACACTATTGGTCACTCTATCTTGAAAAGGGTTGACGAGGTTAGGGATCTGGGCATTACTTTCGACCAGCGTTTAACCTTCGTCCCTCACATAAATTCTGCCTTATCTTCTGCATTCAAAGTTTATGGTTTTATTGTACGCAATGCCAGATGTTTCGTGAATACTGGTACACTGAGATTGTTTGACTCGTTAGTAAAAAGCAGAATGATTTTTGGCTGTATTATTTGGCACCCCATCTATAACATCCACCGTCGCCATTTAGAATCAGTGCAGCGAAAATTTCTAAAATATTTGGTTTGGAGGGAAGATGGTGTTTACCCGGTGAGAGGCTTCGATCAGATCCATTTGTTGAGTAGGTTTGGGGTCAGATCACTTGAAACCAGCATTAAGTTGATGTCCCTAAAATTTCTTTACAACCTTCTGCGTGGTAACATGGATTGTCCTGATCTTCTTGCATCTGTTGATTTTCTGGTCCCAAGGTTGAATTCAAGATCCAGTCAAGTATTCTATTTGAGTACTCCCAGAACAAATTCACTTATCCAGTCACCTATAAGGCATATGTGTTCTTTGTTCAACGGGGTTTCGGGTTATTGCGATATAAATAACGATAATTTTGCTTTTATTAATAGAATGTTCTTGGAGTTGTTGCTTGATTGAAATGAGCTGCAATGATTGGTTTCAAAGGGAGAAAATATTTTGTGTTCAAAGTTGGATGTTTTTGTTGCTTTTTATGATTTTATCTTTATTTTGTATCAACTTGAGATTTTCTTTTTTTTTGTCACTCATTTAATATTTAATATTGTAAGATTTTCTGTAACTGGGTGTATACCTGTAGAAAATAAAGAACCTTATTATTATTATTACAACAAGGTGTCACTCAACCTCCTTTTCCATTTAAGATTTTAAGTATTGCTGTCCTCACGCACACAGGGTTGAAACGAATGGATTGGAAGCTACTGTATAAAAAGTACCCCAACGAACTGAAGTTTACCTCTATTTGCAATTTTTCTGATTTTGCATGGGGGCCGAGACATCAAGGATAATACTCCTAATACTCCAAACTGACACTGTAGGTTAATAATAAATATGTGAAGTTCCATCACGTTGAAGGCCTTAATCATCAATCAATGAAAAATATCTTCCACGATCACGTAAAAATTATAAACACAAACTTACCCACATTCCTCCTCTGGACTTTTATATTGAAACCTCCATCAGGATCTTTACGACCTCTGAGTGCAGGATCTTGAGATGCTTCAAAACCCCTATTCCAATCAGCACAAGTTTCTCTTACCGACATTATGATACTAAAAATTTTAAAAATGCAATTTTCGAATAACTGATTTTACATTAAGGTGGTTATTTAGGTTAGCAATTTAGAACGATTTTAGAGTTTTACCTTATTCATAAATTACCCCATCAATCATGAACCATAATTGACATGATAATTTTGGATTTCAAAACAAACTCATTCTTTAACAGGTAGTTTTTTGCGAGAACATATGATAAAAAAATGCTTTGTACTTATTTTGACATAATTTTTTGAAATATAGAAGATGACTCACCTTCTTATGAGGTCCTTTTTGTTTTTGACAGCTTTCCTCAAAGGATCCCTTAAAATAACTTGTACAAATTCCTGTAACTCGAAATAGATATTTCTTCGGATAGCATCAGTGAAAACAGTTTCCATACGAGCCATCAGGACTTGAAGCCCTTTGATCATGGCTATCACTTCAATTAGTGCAAATTTTTCTTCGTCTGTATAATTGTACCTGGTTGCCTGCAATGCAAAAGAACCACATAACCAATACGAAGTAGGAAATTCTGCCAAGTCAAAATACAAAATTGTATAGAAACAAAATAATGTATTAGCTATTAGAAATGAGGTAACAGAATAAAACAAAGAAAACATGTTGAGAAGTTGCCAAAACATACCCGTTCATATTCCTCGGCCTCTTGTGGACAATCCTTATTCTGATGATGATCAGTTGGATGTAACAACTTCCAAGAATACAATTCAGTAACAACGCTTGTCCATTCAGATAGCAATTGCAAACCCCTTAGTGCCAAATCGGCCGTTTCTTTGTTCTCGAGGTCGCTGCCACTTTCCTTGTAGGTAGTAGTCACTTCATTACTATATCTAGATAATTCACTAATATATTTGACATGGTCTTCTCTTATTTGTGGGAGATGAACCATCAAGTCTGCTTGTGGTGATGGGGCACTACTACTGCTTAGTGGCCATTTACTAGGGTCATAATGTTTACTTCGTTTGATGTAATTGAAGGGGGCAATCTGCATGTCTCCAAACAGAGGTACAACTTCGAGATTCTAAAATATACAATAATAAATTACATGGAATTCAATCCAAATCCACATGATTCCACCATTGAATTGCCAGAGATATCATCATCCGTAATTTCCAAAAGATTCATGCTATGAATAATTTGATTCAAGAGTTACGTTTACGGTCAGACGAACAGAACTAAATTCAACAACACACTCTCACTTCAGTTTCAGCTCAAAACAGACAATAAACAGTAAATAAGAACAAAATTAGACCCAGAATAAGCATGCGAAAATGATGATTTCCAATACATACCTTAAATATTCTATCAATACGATCTAGTCTGAGTTTCTTCTTCTGATCAAGTTTATTAATATTACACAATTCACTATCCATCAAGAACAAACCAAAACCCATAACTTTAACAAGCATGTGCTTCTCCTCAGAAGTTAGATACATTTTTGTTTCAAACATATGCACACAGATATTTACTACATCAGCCAAAAGTTCCTCATAACCAGGCACTTTTTCTAGGTTCTCTTTAACTGTATCTCTCATTTTATTTTGTGTTGCCAGGAACATCGACAAATTTTGTGATTCTTGTAGGGTTTGAGAATCGGACATCACTTTCAAGAATTGTGCAGCTCTAAAATCAACAAATATGAAATTGGCAATTCAGAATGAATAAGGGGTTTTTGTACCTGCGGTAAGTGGAGTAATCGTTTTTTACACTGGATTTCATATTTTTCAGTTCATCCAGTACTGCAAACATATTGATGAATTTACCCAGTGTCAATAAATATGCCTCTGAAACAAAATCTTTTCGTTTTTCTGTATGACACAACCTGCGAACTTCCTGAGAGAATCTATCTATTGCTTTCCGCTGAAATAATCAATATTTAACCATTCAACTAAGAACTATTCATAAAGGATATGTCAATAATATATTTCATCATAGAATACCTGGAAGTACATGAAATTCAAGAGTTTGTTAACTTCAGGTGCTAGGACCTCAACTGTTTTCTCATATATTTCAACACGATTTGGCTGTTCATTAGATTTAGGCTGAGGTATGGCTCTTGAGCAACACCTCCAAGTATATAACATGACAGCATGTTCTTGGCCTTCTTCAAGAAGTTCATTCTAAAAGAATTTATGTGTTAGAAACGAAGTATGCCAATTATGGTTCTACACCTACTAGACTTGCATGAACTGTAGCTTCCTCAATATATTTAGCTACACCTGTAACAAAACCATTTCGGTCTTCAAAATTAGTATCGAAATTAGCTTGATAAACCACTGAACAAGGTTGTGCTTCAATACATGGTTGCTCATCAGGTAAAGGTAATTCATCTAATACATCTACATTAGAAATAGCATCACTCAAAGAAACCCTGTCAGTCCCAGCCATTTTTTAAGCAATTTAAATCAATGGGAGGTAATAAATTCACAGGAAATACTTGTATATAACATTGCACAAATTGGTAAAGCTTTACTGTTTTTGACCGAAAACATTAATGAATCATTTAAATCAAAGATAAAGGTGCGGCACTATTCACAAACAAATCCAAGACATAAATTGACATACACAGAATCACAGAATACAAATAAATTGACATATGTCAGAAATCAAAACTGAAATGGGTAACCATAGAATATTAATTTACTTTATCACAGAACAAAAATATATTGTGGTCTGTGTGAAAACCATCATAGAATAACAAAATCCATGGTGGAAACACATCATTCATTGTTTAATGAGGAACAATATCATATTTGTACTCATAAAATGGAAGGCGCGTGGCGACCACGTAGGTAATTTCTATCTATCGTTGAACCTTGGCTGTAAGTTATATCACGGACCATTAAGTACATAGAATAACATAGATAGATAGAATACACAAACGTGCACAGAACTGGCATATTCATAGAGGTAAAAGAAGGGGAGCATAGATAAATAATCTTTAATTTATCTATGGAAGGGGAGAGGACCCAGATATGACCAAAAAAATTCGATATTGTCCAGCCTCACGCGTTTGATCTGTACGACGGCCCAAAGTTGATCCAAATTTCGAAAATTTCTCACCAAATCCGGAATATTTTCCAAACCGAATCAGTTACGCAAAATCTAATTACAGATTCGTAATCTACGTGTTCGAATCCATAATATATGATGTGCATATTGTCATATCTTTAAAAATAAAATTTCGCACGGAATCGCCAATGATTACCCCCCACCCCTATGAGTTTTGATGAAAAATTTTCTAAGTCCCAAATAATTTTTTTTTTCCGAAAATCGTCGACCTTGTTATCGTTTCCTATTAAATCGAGGTCGTAGATCACGAATATGTCATTAGAAATCGTCCAGTGACAACCGTTTAGAAATTATGGCGGAAATTGTGAAAAAATTACGAAATTTGGGTCAACTTTGAGACGTCGTGCCGACCAAAATAATGAAGCTGGGTCATGTCGAATTTTTTACGTGCAGTTAAATCTCTTATCTATGCAATAAAACAGATTTCATTGTCCTACTTTCATCGAGTCGTTAATTATGATTTTTTGAAAAAAGGTCCAAAATTTTGGAACTTCAAGGACCTCTCACGTCCAGTACGATTTTTTTTAAAAATATCTGACCTTATATTCTTGTTCTACGCCCTCGAATTAGTAAGTGTGCCAAAAGGTCCAAAATTTTGGAACTTCAAGGACCTCTCACGTCCAGTACGATTTTTTCAAAAAATATCTGACCTTATATTCTTGTTCTACGCCCTCGAATTAGTAAGTGTGCCAAATTTCACGGCGATAGGAGTCGGAAAATTATTTTTCGAAAATTGAAAAATTCTAAGGCTAACCCATTAGAATTTTACCAAAAATCGAAAGTTCTTTGATCGACCTGAAATTTGAAACATATACTAATTCTAGGGCGTAGATAAAGAAAATCCAATCAGACTGTTAGTGGAGAGTCTGGATCGTTTTTTATGGCCAGAAGAAAATCGAAAAAATTGGACCTTTTTTGAAAAAATCATAATTTTTCAACTAGAGGAATTTCGTCTATAAAATAAGTGGCTACGTACTCACAAAGGACCCAGATATGACCAAAAAAATTCGATATTGTCCAGCCTTACGCGTTTGATCTGTACGACGGCCCAAAGTTGACCCAAATTTCGAAATTTTTTCATTATTTTCGCCATAATTTCTAAACGTTTGTCACTGGACGATTTCAAATGGAATATTCGTGATCTACGACCTCGATTTAATAGGAAAAGATACCAAGATCGACGATTTTCGAAAAAAAAAATTATTTGGGACTTGGAAAATTTTCCATCACCGCAAGGTGACGTCGACTGGTAGAGGAGTGGGGGTAAAAGTTTGACAGTTCTGTGCGAAATTTTATATTTTGAATATAATATAACGATATGCACATCATGTATTATGGATTAGAACACGTAGATTACGAATCTGTAATTGGATTTTACGTAACTGGTTCGGTTTGGAAAATATTCCGGATTTGGTTCAAAATTTTAGTATTCCTTTTTACTCATTAATGATGCGAATTTTTTTTTGTCTGATTTTTTTATTGGTGTTAACGAATTCATCTCATTTGATCAGATACAATCAACGGTTTAATAATTAACCTTAATTAGTGACCTAATGATCTTTTTATATATTTCGAATCCGAAAAACAATCTACACCTCAATTTAATGACTTATGTCTATTCGAATAGAAATCAACGTATAAATATGCTATTTCGGTATCAAATGAGTTTGAAAGCTTATTTTAACTCTATATTGTGTATGACTTCCGCGAGCATTTGATATTGACAAAAAACAGAATTATCCTATCGATATTTTAGGCATATTTTCACATATTGAATTCATTACTCGATCAGTATAAAATTAAGGTACTAACAGTTATTACTGATTCACATAATGTCATAATATTACTTTTAAACATTTGATAACCTTTAACACTTAATAGCAATTTCAAGTTTTTTTTTTATTGTGTGTGGATGCGAATTTTTTTTAAGCATGATTTTTGATTATAAATCACGAATCCATAATTTTTCAGTTCATTCTTCCATTGGTTTCATAATTAACCTTAATTAGTGACCTATTGACCTTTCAAGATATTTCGAAACTGAGAAACAATTTGCACCTAAATTCTATGATATATTTTAATTCGAATAGAAATCAACATATTAATATGATATTTCAGTATCGAAATGAGTTTATGACTCAAATAGCCAAGACCATTTACGTAAGAGTACTGATAAACAGCTACTTCAAGTGACAAGAAAACTAATTCTTCTGTGATGACGTGTTTGGAATTTTTTATATTTCTTTTACTTTAATATTATTAGGAAACTATAACACAATCCATAATTATATATTCTTCCTAATTTATTCTTCTTAATAAATAATTTCCAATAATGATCCACTATGACGCCCTCTATCTACTTCTATGTTCGGGTTATAGAACAAGTATATTCGCACTCTATGATATCATAACCTCCAATTATTGTAGAAATTTACTTTTGATTAGGAAAGGATAAATAATATATTTTCATTGAATATAATTATCCCTATGATATGTATAGAAAAACACTAATTATAGATTCTACTATGATATTTATTTGATGATATAATATGGTTATTACACTTTTACATGAATGGGTAAGATAGACTCATTATGCTCTAAATGATAAATAATAGATATGCTTAAAAGAATGATATTGAATATAATATTTAGGCAGGTTTTTCTTCTAATTGTAGATTGGAATGAAATAAAACATAATAGAGCTCCATGGTCCAATGGGGTACTTTCCGCCAGAGTTGAATCGAGATTACTTACAACCGTTCAGTTTAACTGGATATTATTGGTCATTGGAAAATCGTCTATTACTTCAGAACTGTCTCAAGGATTGCTATCGGAATTCTATTTCTAGTCTCAGTAATTCAAGCATACTGAGTGATACCAGTGATAACGTTAGCATCAGCTCATCAAGTTCTTCGATACCCTTAACACGATTAATACCTAACGTTAGAAGACGTGAATTAGTAAATATGTGAATAATCAATTCCGGACAATAGTATAATTAAAGTTAAACCGATCCCATCAAAACATTAACGTTAGTTTGAGTAAACTAGACAAAATAATTTAAGTATGTAAATACCCAGTATAGAGCCATTTTTAATAACTAATCGCCACATCAACAATCTCTTGACCAGGCGCTGTTAAATTGGTCGGAGGTAGTATAAGCTGACGAGTTATACTGTATAAATTATTCTTAGACTCATATAGCAACAATAAATACAAATTCAAGTGTTTCTAGTCAGAGTAAGTTAGGCATACCTAGTGATACATCTGATGATGCAAGCATTAGCTCAACAAATTCATCGATACCTTTAACACGATTAAGACCTAACCTTAGAAGACGTTAATGAATGAATATATAATAAATCAATATCCGGACAATAGTATAGTTAAAGTTAATCCGTTCCCGTCAAAACATTAGCGTTAGTCCAGTAAACTAGAGAAAATAATCTGAATATGTAAATATTAAAACAAGTAATGTTAGAATAATGCGAATATGTAAATACGAAACTAAACAGTTTCCGAATATTTAAATAATATCTATACCATCATAACAATAACGTTAGTATTAATAAGCCAGAGAAAATAATGTGAATATGAAAATATGTGAATAAGTAAATGAACCTTATATATTGTAATAAAGATGTTAATATTCAATGGAATTTTTAATGTCTTGAAATATAACTTTTATCCATTTTATTATTACAGATTTATAAAATATGCAATTCTTAGAGCACATCTAAGTGAAATATATACACGCTTCCATTTATTCCTTATCGAATTTATTCCTTCTTCTTCTTCTTCTATCCTTTACGATGTGCTTGGCTTTATGCCATCTACACATGAAACAAACGGGAAGATATTGAACTGACAGCAGTCCAATGCCATTCAGCATCTAGTCTCTTCTCTCTTATTCAAAATCCGTCAGGTCTCTTCATCTCTTCCATATGAACACAAGATTTTTTTTTTTTTTTTTTTTTTTTTTTTTAATTTCTTCGGAGGCTTCACCCACAAAGGAAACACAAGGAGTACCCCATCACACACAACAAACCCTGAAACAGGAGCAACAAGGATTTAAGGTTGAAAGGAAACAAAAAATACAAAAGGGAAAGAGAAAAATGAAATATCACTCAACACCACTCCCAACCTACAATTTGATCTCTGAAGCCAATAAAAAGTGGTACAATAACTTGTATATTATGATATCGTTTGAAAAAATTAAATCATATATATTTATAGGAAAATATTTAACAGATTTAACTCTAGTAAGATCATCATATAACTTGGAACAATTGTGAATATTTTGCGAACAAGCAAAAAATATATGCATAATGTCGCCTTTGTCTCCACAACTACACTGGTCTGTATCGGTCACATGTATCCGATTCAAGTGTGCAGGGGAGCAGCAGTGGTTTGATCTCAATCGATTAATCGTGACTACATTGCCTCTCGGAAGATCCACCCCAAGAAACCAAGGCTTGACACCCAGGGTCCCAGGAAGGACATACCGAGAAAAAGTACGATTCCCCATCTGAGCTCTCCATTCAAGTTTCCATTTTTCCCATATGGTACGTTTGAAACCAGGCCAAAAGTCAGTGATATCAGCTCTATTGATCGCAGATCTATCAATACCTTGTTTTGCAAGATGATCAGCACGATCATTTCCTTGAATGTTAGTGTGACCTGGTACCCACACAAGTCGGACTGAGTAGGACTGCTCACAAAGGTAAATTAAGTTGGCTCTAATAGCAAGGGTGATATGGTCGTTTTTGGAAGAAATCCTCCAATTGGATATCTTATCGAGGGCGCTTTTTGAATCCGAGATAATCAAACATTTTTTCAGCTCCTTATGTTTAATCTGCCACGTTGCCTCCAGAATTGCAATCAACTCCGCCGAACATATAGAAAAATGATTTGGTAGATGTTGAGAGATGGAAACACCTATGGGACTGAAAATGCCTATACCTGTTTGGGAAGCTGTCTTAGAAGCATCCGTGAAGACCATTGTATAATCTGGGAACTTATCCAAGCAAGCAGAGCTGAAGTCCGATGAATTATCAAGGGAGGACCGAGAAAGACCCAGTGAGGAGTACCCAATAAAAGTAGTATGAACATCCAATTCACGATCAAAACAAGGGAGCTGGGATGAGGCGTAAAAATTATCCGAGCAGGTCAAATACCTCAAAGCCTCTATTATGGCCGGAGGATTGCCAAGAGATGTCCAGTGCTTAAGAGAGTTTATTTTGAGAAGAACTGGATCATTATGGACTCTGTGCAGCTTAGAAACAAACTTAATTGCCGAGTACAATCTACGATATCTAAGGGGTAACTCATTGCTCTCCATAAGAATGATCGAAATTGGGGTGGATTTCATATAACCTAATGCAATTCGTAGAGCAGCATATTGAGTTCGATCCAACTTTTCTAGTAGGGCTTTACGGCATCTCCCATAAAATAAACTGCCATAATCCAAAAAGGGGCGAACCGTGGACCTGTACAGAAGAAGTTGAGTAGCTGGATGACATCCCCACCAAGTTCTGCACAAAGCCTTCATTATATTGATACCTTGAAGAGATTTAGAACACATGTTGGTAATATGTTGGGACCAATTGAGATCATCTTGAATCGTCACACCCAAATACTTGACCGACCTAGACCATGGAATAGACGTTTGAAAAAGCCTCAATGTACGTGTGTTCGGTGGTAATTGAGTCTTGTTACAGCAAAGGGCAGTAGATTTTTCTGGGGCCAATTGGAGACATTTTGAAGCTGCCCACTTTTCGATCAACTTCAATGCTTTAGACATTTTATCAAAGGCAGAGTCAAAAGAATTTCCTGAGGCTATGACTGCTTTATCATCTGCATATTTCAAGGTAATGACACCAGGAATGTTTACAAAATCTGGGAGGTCTCTGACAAAACTGTTAAACAGTATGGGAGCCTTAGGAGACCCCTGAGCCAAGCCAATATTGGCCCTTTTAGGACCTATTAATTCCCTAGTACATGGATCTATGAGGTAAATATTTCTCTGCGCAATTAAACCCCTTAGTAGCTCTATGATTGGTTGAGGAACATTCATGGATAATAGACTGTTCTCTAGGAGGGTGAACTGAACCGAATCATATGCTTGTTTGATGTCTAAAAAAACAACTATCACAACATCATTCCTAGAAAAGGCAGAGTATATGGTCGATAACAAATAGGAGAGCGCATCGTTCACAGATTTCCCCTTGCGAAAACCGAACTGTAGTTCTCGATGATCAACTGAACGTTGGTATGCTCTCTCTAATCTGGTTGCTAGAAGCGATTCTAGGATCTTCAAAAGACAAGAGGTCAAGGCTATAGGACGATAACTCGAAGGATCATCAGGAGATTTATTTGGTTTACAAAGAGGGATCACAACTGCGTCCTTAAGTGACAGAGGAACCACGGGGTAATCGAACATTCCATTGAAAATCTTGGTCAGCAATTGCTTGGCCTCAACTGGTAGAGATTTCAACATACTATAGGTTATGCCATCTTTTCCTGGAGTGGATTCTTTTTTTAATTTGATACACATGATTAGTTCATCCAAGGTGATTGGCGGAAAAGGTAAAGGAGAATAGGTTCTTGGTACAGTTACCTGGTGAGAGGTACCACTATTTGGAGGACCACATAGCCTGGAAAGAATATCATGGCCGCATGAGGGAGATGATGTCCGAGGCAAACATGGCTTGCAACCATACTTGAACTTATTTATGTCAGACCACAATTTTTTGCCATTACAAGCAGACAAACCTTCACAAAAGCTCCGAAAGGAATCTCTCTTAGTTTTCCTGATTTTGTATCTTACTTCAGCTTGGATATTCTTAGCTGCAATGAATTGTTCCATAGAAGGATTTTTTAAGTAAGCTTTGAAAGCTTCGGATCTTTTTTTGACACCTTCAGAAAGTTCTTCATTCCACCATGATTTTCTATATGAAGAAATAGTTGGAAGGGGACGCCTTTTGAGGGGGATTGATGAGTCAGCTGCCTCCACAATCATATCTCTGAATTCCTCAAGGCTTTCAGGGTTCAGGGATTGGATTCTATCTGTAATGGTTTCCTGATATTTGGGCCAGTTGGCTTTTGATATATTATATTTTCTAGTGGAGTAAATAGTCCGAAACGGGGATGAAGTCTGAAGAGAGATCCCAAGAGAAGTAAGGATGGGAAGATGATCACTTCCCCCTGGGTCTGGAATTGTTTTCCACTGAGAGGCGATTCTAAGATCATCTGAACAAAGAGTTATATCTGGGGCACTAGGGTTAGAACCTGGAGGAGTAATTCTGGTGGGAGAACCATCGTTTAATATACATGTATCAGCATCTAGTAAGAACTGTTCCAAAGCTTTACCATTGAAATTTTGAAAACCAGAGCCCCAGCTAGGATGTTGAGCATTGAAATCACCGCAGATAATGTATGGAGAAGAAATTTGATCAACCAGATGAATCCAGAAGGGTGCAGGAAGATTGATTTTAGGAGGACAATACATATTAATAATTGAGAGATTTAGAGCTTTTATTTTAATTCCCTGTGCCTGAACCCCTTCAGGGCACCTCAGATTTCCCAAATCAATCTCGGAGAATGTTATATTATCCCTTATCAATATAGCAATACCTCCGCCTCGACCATGTCTGTCCTGCCTATATAAACGAAATCCTGTAATTTTAAAGTTCAGAGTATCATCCAACCACGTTTCTGAGAGCAAAACTATACTTGGAGAATATTCCTCAATAAGAATCCTCAAGTTGTCAGCATTACAAAAAATTGATCTTAAATTCCACTGAAGAGTGATAAGCATGAGGAAATTACAGATATTAAAAACGCTTTAG
The DNA here is from genome assembly GCA_958510865.1 of Myrrha octodecimguttata. NCBI lineage: Eukaryota > Metazoa > Arthropoda > Insecta > Coleoptera > Coccinellidae > Myrrha > Myrrha octodecimguttata. Next base: position 31,144,086 of record OY294065.1, on the reverse strand, counting down.
TTGCAGAAAGACAAAGAAAAGAGGAGAAAAAAAAATAAACAAATAAAAACGAAAAGATAATCAAGGAAGTGAGTATTATATAGAAGTTGACACAGATATGGAGGTGGAGGGTCTATTATTCGTAACAGGATGTTGAGAGGAGTTGTTCATAATTAAGGCAGTAAGACTCTTTACAAATTCTGTTTCTTCATTGTTTGCCAAAAGCTTAGAAATATAGTTATATACTTCCCCCTTTGAAGGGGAATTTTCAGGATAAGATAGGCCTTGGTTAGAATGAGAAGGAGATTGGGCCAGTTCCCTATTCGGTATTATTGGGGAGAGAGGAAGAGATACATTAAACAATTGAGATTCATGGAGAACTCTATCGAAGCTGGGGGATTGAGGGTTTTTCCTCTTTTTCTTACTCAGGGCTGTAGCAAAGGAATGAGACAGGGAAGGCTTGGAGTTGAGTAATGATCTTCTATCATGGACTGAAATTACTGCAGAATCCTGCACTGGATTAGATGCTTTGGAAGGCAGAGATGGAAAAAGTTGGGGCCTTAGTTGGAGAGAGGATGTAGAATTATGAGCTGATTGGTCTATGTAAATCTTGGGAACAAGCTTAACTGCTTCAAAGTATGAAATATTCTCAACTGCAATCAAGTTGTTGATTTGTTTTTGACGAGAATACTCTGGGCATACACGATCTGTCGAGGCATGATTTCCTGAGCAGAAGACACATTTAGGATCTGCAAGATTAGGACAAGTAATTTCCTCATGTTTTTCGCCACAATTTCTACATCTTTTGGATTGAGCAGGATTATTACAATTAATTTTAGTGTGTCCATATCTCAAACAATTGTAACATTGTATGACAGGTCCCACATAGAGTGAAACATGTCTTACACAACCCCACAAAGCTATTCTGTCGGGGAGATTTTTTCCTTGGAAGGTTAGAATCCAAGTATTTGAGGGCACATAGGAAACTACTCCCTCTTTAGTAACGCGTCGATTGAGCTGGCGAGCATCTAATATTTTTACTTTCGACTCAGCATGAGTTATAATGTCATCTTTTGTAATTTCAGAGCCCACGTTTTTTATGATACCTCTACTAGAAACCATACGAGAGGGAATGAAAACGTCAATATCTGGGTCATTCATAAACGGGTTTTCACCTACAAAATTATTAGCTCTATCAGGGAAGTCAAATTCAATTGAGATACGCTTTTTACCTCTCTTTGAAATATTTTTTATTCCTTTTATGTTCAAGGAAGCTAATTTTTTAGCAAAATTCATAGGATGGATATTACCTATATTTTCATCTGATTTAGACTCAATAATAACCATAAACGGTCCCATATCTGTATGATTATATTTTAATTGAAGTTTCGATTTATTAGGTTGTGGACGACTTGAATTTTGAGTCAACAATTGAGAAATAGACTGGGACAGTTCAGTGGCTTCGTTTAACACTTCTTGATCATCTTGAAAAGTGGCAGTGATAGAATTAACTTCCCTAGACAGAAGGGCTAGGTCAGCAACTGAATAATTATTTTCATTAGAATTTTCCTGAATTGAAAGTAGATTGCTCAAGGTTCTTTTGGATCTTGGTGTTAATAAATTTTCTATCGATCTAGTAGACAAGGGCGAACAAGGGGGGTCCTCAGACCCCCCTACGTTCCAATCCATTGAGAAAAAAAAACCTTATCTGTTAGCTTCAGAGATAACACCTGGGTTAATTTTGATTGCCCCAAAAAAGGCCTACCTTGGTTGATTTAGAAAATAGACACAATTAGTGGAAATGACAGATTAATGTGTGTAAGGAATAACACGATTACTTTTAATAATTAATTAATTTAAAGAAAAATCACAGGAGACACGCCAATACGTCAACGGTTAACCTCCGAATCTGCGAATTTATTCCATTTGGAGGTTCCACCCATAAAGTAAATATAGATAGAGAGGAAACTTGCCTACTAAGCTTTGGAACAATAGTTTAGTTCCATAATCACCCGCGGGGAGCCGCTCACATCGCCGATTTCTGATTTTAAGTTTGCTTATATGTTTCCATAACAATAACATAACCTCGTTCTCGTTCTATTTTGTCAACAGTCTCGTTGATTTCGAATTTTATAAATTTACAAATATGTCGGTGTCTGGACCTGTTGAAATTGACAAATGTTGCGTCCCTAATTGTGAAGATCGGTATAGTAAACGCCATCATTTTCCTGGACCAGATAAGGAACCTGAACTTTTCAAACTTTGGGTTGGAAAGTGAATAATCCGTTATTCAAAGTAAAAACAGAGTAGCAAATACGAAAAATGTAGTATGTCTGTGATAGACATTCCACAGATGAAGTGAAATTAGGTCGAAAAGGTATTTGGAATACAGCTAAACCTGTCTTATTTCTAACTGGTAAGATTCATTATTTATAATTGCACCTACACATTTTTCATTAGTATGAAGATGAAGATAAATTCACGTCAAACTTGTGTTTCACGCATTTTTAACCATTTTTTTCATTATGATTTACAGGTCAAACTGAAGATACATATCCAATGATAGATAGCCATGTCCAAGGTCCTCCATTGGATGCTGTCCCAAGCGAATTGGCAGGGCCATCTAAAACTTGGACTTGAAGAGGACCAAGGAAATCTGCTATTAACTGGAGAGGACAAGCAAGGTTGAGTGACCGTAAAAAATATCTTTCTAAGAAAGTTATTGATTAAAGTTGCAAATTATATAGGACTAATAAGTGGTTGGCCTCATTCAAAGAAAGATAAGAAAAGGCAGATAAACTTAATTCTTTTCCAAATTTTGTTAAATTGATTATGTTTCTCAGCCTACCTATGATTTCAACATTTCTCAAGTAAGAATTTCAAGAATTTTAAACCAATTCACTGCAGGTTACAGCCTGAATCAGGAACTGCTGCCTGTAAGTTATTTGTTAACTTTTTGTTGTGAACGTGTGAATGCAATCACGAAAGGCTCTGATTCAAAATTTAATAGTTTTTCATATCAAAGTGCACATGGCATGGTTGACCCAATCAAGGAAATTGTCCAAAAAAGTTTATCAATTCATCTAAAAACCCAACAATGCGAAAATAAACTGATATTTTGTAAACATTTGTGTTTTTTTCCGAAATTTAATCCTCACCAAGATATAAGATTATGAAACAAATGGTGATCGTAATATATCGATAGCATTTAGTATCTTCAATGTAATCAAATTGATTTATAATTAATGCTCGATTATCGATATATTCGATTACCGTTTGTTTCCCTCTTGAAATCAAAGATATCAAATCTGTGTATACAATGGGTAGCATTTTAAATTTTCGCGGGCATTCGTTCCGAAAAACACCGCCAGAGGGCCAAATACTTCCCTAATCACCCGCATGAGGTCGCTTAAAACTGTGCCGAATCATAGCATGGCAGTTTCCATTCTATCTATACTTGTTCTATGGTTCCACCACAGATCACAGGTCTGTGGTTCCACACTGCATACACTTTGTCATAAGATTTTCTCTATTCAGTACCAGTTAAGAAAACATATAGGTCGCTTCTCTAGTCATGTAGAAACCTGTCTAACAGGCTTGAAGTTTCAACGATTTGGACGTAGATGGCGCTGTTAAGAAAACATATAGGTCTCATCTCTAGTCATGTAGAAACCTGTCTAACAGGCTTGAAGTTTCGAAGATTCGGACGTAGATGGCGCTGTTAGAAAACATACAGGTCGCTTCTCCGGTCATGGAAAAAACCTATCCAGTAGTGTCGAAGTATTAAATAGTGCAATGGAAAATCGTCTATCAGTTCAGAACTGTCTTGAAAATTGCTATCGGAATTGGAGACTTTGAAATTTAAGACGTATTTCATCAGAAAAACTAAGAGGAAAGTCAAAAAAATCCCCAAATTTCAAATGATGGACATATGTGAAAATCATCCAGAATGGAAACTACCCGGAATTACTGCAAAACTGTACAAGCAATTGCTATCAGAGTTGCATCCTTTGAATTTGAGGACGTATGCTATCAGAAAAATCAAAAAGAGAGTCGAAAAAGTCCCCAGTTTTCAAATGATGAAATAATGAAAAAAATTATCCAGTAGGGTCGAAGTATTAAATAGGGCTATGGAAAATCGTCGTTTACTTCAGAACTGTCTCAAGAATTGCTACCAGAATTGGATACTTTGAAATTTAAGACGTATTTCATCAGAAAAACCAAAAGGAATGTGAAAAAATTCCCCAAATTTCAAATGATGGACATATGTAAAAATCATTCAAAATAAAACTATCCGGAATTACTGCGAAACTGTACAAGCAATTGCTATCAGAGTTGCATCCTTTGAATTTTAGGACGTATGCTATCAGAAAAATCAAAAAGAGAGTCGAAAAAGTCCCCAGTTTTCAAATGATGAAATAATGAAAAAAATTTCCCAAAATGAAAACTACCCGGAATTTTCCGACCAAACTCGATTTTTTCGAGAAAGGACATAATTCTAAGAATATTTGTCCAGCAGGGTCGAAGTTTTGAACTACCGGAGCCAGACGGCGCTAACGCAAAATAATGATATAATGCATTTAGTTGAAATCGGGCGATGTCGGCCATATAAATTCGTCTATATCTGCTCAACCGTCCAAGCAATTGCTGGCAGAGTTGGAGGTTAAGAAGTTAAGGACGTATTTAATCAGAAAACTCAAAAAGAAAGTGAAAAAATTCCTTAATTGCCGAATGATAGAATTTCAAAAAAAATTTTCCAAAATGGAAACTACCCGGAATTTTCCGACCGGAAAAATTTTCATGATAAAGTACATCAGTCCAAATATACCTGTGAAAAAAAAACTTCGGAAATCTATTACCCAAGCCGAATTATATGGATTTAAAAAATCCCTTATATAATATTATATGCAATTTTGCGTGAAAGCTGTAGAATAAAGTACCTTCAATTTTCATCGTACAATCATGAAAATTGACATGTATGTTCTTGACCACAATACATGGAAACGTAGCTAATAAAATTTTCAAAATTTTTAATTAGTATATCCCTAATTAACGCCTAAACAATTTTAGTCAATGAAATTCAAGCATTTGAAAAGTACATCGTTTACAACAATGCGAATTAATTAACATATAACTACATATTTTAAGACATCAACACGGAACTCTAACACTGATATTAATTATACATGTATAATTATAGTCAATTCTATACAGTCACCTTTTTTCTGATTTTTTGAAAATCGTCATTTTAGAAATTCTAGCATTTGGAAAGTAAAATGTTTACAACAATGCAAATTAGATTAACATATAGTTACATCTTTTTAGAAGTATACACGGAACTCTGGCTCTGATCCATAATCATTAAATATTATTTATAGCCGACTCTATATAGGTCTTTCTTAAAAATGACTAAAAAAGGGTCATTTTAGAAATTCTAGCATTTGGAAAGTATAATGTTTACAACAATGCAAATTAGATTAACATACATTAACATATCTCTAAAACTATACACGGAACTCTGGCTCTGATTCATAATCATTGAATGTCGTTTATAGCCGACTTATTACAGGCATGTCGTAGTAATCAAACAGGGCGCATGACCCTTTAATGAATGATATATATATATATAGTTTTCAATAGAGCTACCGCAATGTATATCGGTGGATCATAGGAATAATTATCATTCCTCACTTTCTGTACTGGCTTAATTATTTAATGACAAAAAGTTTTCAGTACAGCTATCGCAGTGATAATTAAAAAGTTTTCAATAGAGCTATCGCAATGTATATCGGTTAATTATTTAATGACAAAAAGTTTTCAGTACAGCTATCGCAGTGATAATTAAAAAGTGTTCAATAGAGCTATCGCAATGTATATCGGTGGATCATAGGAATAATTAACATTCCTCACTTTCTGTACTGGCTTAATTATTTAATTAATTAAATTAATTATTTTAGAAATTTTTCTAAGTCCCAAAAAAAAAAGTTTTCAATAGAGCTATCGCAATGTATATCGGTGGATCATAGGAATAATTAACATTCCTCACTTTCTGTACTGGCTTAATTAATTAATTAATTAAATTAATTATTTTAGAAATTTTTCTAAGTCCCAAAAAAAAAAGTTTTCAATAGAGCTATCGCAATGTATATCGGTGGATCATAGGAATAATTAACATTCCTCACTTTCTGTACTGGCTCAATTAATTAATTAATTAAATTAATTATTTTAGAAATTTTTCTAAGTCCCAAAAAAAAAAGTTTTCAATAGAGCTATCGCAGTAGTGATCTGTGCGCATATAGTGATTGGCCCCAGCGGGTCCCCTCTTTATACAATGCCACAGAACATCAAAATCTGAGAAGTGCAACCTGCCTTGTAAACTATGCGCAACATTTGTGACATTTCTTCCGTCATAAAATAAGTGGGAAAATTAAATCATAGTTCTAGGGGGTGTCCGCCAGCTGAAGTATATGCCATTTTTCTCTGAAATTTTATTGATGCTCTGTGGTTCAGTTAATATTTCTGAAGATTCATTATTCTGTGCTCTAAATTTAGAATGAATCTAAAGGAATTTTTTTTCAGATAAAAGAAAGCTCTGTAAATAACAGTTTATTTAATAACATAATTTTTATAATAACAGGTGTATGGAAAACTGAACTGTACAATAAACGAGTAACTGATATTTGTCTTCTACCAAACAAAATATAACACAGGTTGCGGTTTTCTAGACCAAATAAATACAATTAGCTCCTTGAGAAACAAAATGAATCCCTATGTAAATTACTCTTCAATATTTTTGAATAAGGAATGGAAACGTATTCTTGAGAAGGTTACCACTAATTTACAACAATGCTTATGTTATCACAGAGATTAAAATTTTCACTTCACTAAATTACAATAACACTGATTCATCGAGGAAGGGAAGAAGCATCCAAAAATAGGCCAAAATCAGGTAGAAATCTTCAATCTGGGTCCTTCCTGACAATACTCTTTCCTAGGAAAATAATATCAAGTGTTAGATGATGGAATATTGAAATATATATTAACTATAAACACTCCGGATCAATTTTTCAAAGATAAGAATCCAATAGGATAGTTCCCTGAATGAAGTTCATTAAGTAGTACTTCACTATGCTAGTAAAATATTCACACGAATTAAATTATTCATCGACTGTGAGAATCAATAAGTGATATAATCCCAAAAATATATTCAGAACAGTAAATACGATCATCGTTATACAGGAGTGTGATAAGATGATGTTGTATGTAAGCCTTTACAGTTAGTAAAAATCTATCTCTAATGTTTCTAATCTAATTAGGTTTCTAATGGTACACTTGATTAGATTTTTAGGTAAACCCGCAAGATTTCCCGTCGCCGGGATATCAAAAAGATATTCACATCATTGTACGCAGTGTCTTTTTCTGAATAAAAAATCTGTAATCGAACATAGGCGGTCTCCCTTAATTTGGAAGATATGGGCCCCCAAAGTTCCAAAATGAGTCGTTTTCAGGTCCCTTTTTCCACCATAGAAACGATCACTCACTTCATCTGTATAGTTCACAAACCACCTTTGAACCTTCAACCAACAGTAAGCAACACTTTTTTTCAAGAACAATCAATATTTAATGAAAAAACAATGAAATTACTGGACAACCACTTAACCTCTATTCCTTCTGATTTCGACTCAGTCTAAAAGTGAAGTTTGGCAATGGCGCGAATTGCATCGGTCGGAATCGTGCCATCGTGCGTATTCGTATATGAGATTTTTGCTGGCGAGAAAAATGAAATATGTTCGTAGTTCTTACTGTTTACTGCGATACTCTTCCAATAGGAGAATTCGTTTCTAATGAAATCTTCAAGGTTGAAACATAGTAATAGAATGAGAATACACCCTGATATACAATTGATGCTTTTATATTCAATAGCTATCAAGGGAATGGTTCCTGATAGAGTGTAATAGCGAAATTCAGCGAGAAAAGTTCAGTGACCTCGAAGAAGTTTAGGATTATTTTTTGGAAAAACTAGAAGCGAGCGACCTTTTTTGACTTCGGACTTGCGATTTTCATACTAAAATTAGTAAGTACTGATTTTTTCATGAAATTTAGAGCGTTATGCGATCTCCTAGACAATAACCCTATCTTGAAATAAATAGTATTGATATAAATACTGACCCTCATTTCTAATGCTTTCTTTTGTGTTTGCGCATAAATTTCCTTGCATAAATTCAATGACTGTTCATAAAAGGCTACCTCGGTAGACTAGTTGGCTGAAGAGGTGGACTATAGGGTGCTGAAGGTACTGGGTTCGAATCCCAGCGAGGATGAATGATTAGTATGCAATAAAAACGTGTCACGATTATCTGTGCACATGGTTAATTCCGAGCACATTAAAGAGAAGATGAATGAATGATGTTTGGAGAATATTCAAAAAAACATAAAATGCACACATATAAATTCAATAGGGTACAGCATTTGAAGGAAACTGATTTCGTCAGGAGAACAGAGTTTTGCGAAGCTATGATGATTCGATTTCAAGAGAATGAAAACTTTTTGGACTGTATAATTTGGACAGATGAATCTAAATTCACAAAGAATGGTTCTTTTAATAGGCATAACAGTCATTATTGGGATGAAGAGAACAACCACCACTTCAGACAATGGAACTTTCAAGAGACCTGGAGTTTCAATGTTTTTTGCGCCATCAAAAATAATGCAATTCTCGATGTTCACATTTATGATGGGACTTTAACTGGTAAGATAGAACACTACACATGTTTGCATTATTTAAAGAATGTTCTCCCTTAGGAGATAGATATTCTGACATATTGACTCAAATAATTGAGCCGCTAGTACAGAACCATAATGACTTATGGTATCAACAAGATGGCGCACAATTCACTCAATGTGTCAAATATCCTCTACAGGCTATTTGAAGATCGATGGTTGGCGAACAATGGTCCACATCTTTGGCCACCACGTTCTCCCGATTTAACTCCTTTAGACTATTATCACACTATATCATGCAGGGTTGCCAGTGCCAGTCAATTTCCTGAATCTATTATGCCGGGGAAATTTTGAAGGATATTCATTTTCAAAATTGGTTTTTAGTCAATATAAGTTGTTAAAGTATAGTTTTCTTTAAGTATTATATTCCAAATTTCCATTTCCGAGTTCAGGTTATTCTTGCTTGGTTCGAAATACTAAATTCTAGCGGTCGCCCTGCCATGGGTGAACACATTCGCGTTAGTCACAGGTGGTTTAATAACTAATAAAAATGTTTAGTTCAGAAGATATTAAGTACTTGGTTAGGTTAGTTTAGTTTAGGACAGTGCCAGTTCGAATCTGAAGAGTAAATTAATTAACTCTTCTGATTCGAACTGGCACTGTTCTAAACTGAACTAACCTAACCTAACCAAGTACATTAACCTTATTTTTCCATTGTGTGCTTTCACCCATGGCGGGGCGACCGCTAGAATCTTGTGTTCCAAATTTCCCAACTTCTCTCCATAACCCAAACTTTCCTCTTTTCCTTTCTCCTTTCCTGGCAGAGTTGGTCCACACCTCCTCGTTATCTTTGCTGAATAACTTTTCTAACCATCTCATAAATTGTACATAATATAATAAAACAATTGCATGATGGAATGTGTTGGAACAAGTTCACTGTTCACTAAGTTGGGCCTAGGGAATTTTTCCCATTCAGTCTAATCGGGAATGTTTTCGATCCGGCAACACTGTAAAGTAGTAGACTAAAGTTGCTGTCAGATGTCGTTCTTCCGAACTTCAAAACCATCATGGCCGAATATATGCCGAAAATAAACAATGAGCAAATGAATGTAATTTCACAATTCCTGGCAATTTTTGTAGTGAAAATGCTTTAAATCTTTATATTGATGCATTTATAACCAATATCCATCAAGGGAATAGTTCGAGATAGAGTGTAATAGCGAAATTCAGCGAGAAAAGTTCAGTGACCTCGAAGAATTTTGTGAATTTTTTTTGGAAAAACTAGAAGCGAGCGACATTTTTTGACTTCGGATTCGTGATTTCTATACCAAAATTAGTGAGTACTGATTTTTTCATAAAAATTAGAGCGTTATGCGATCTCCTAGACAATTACCCAAGATAGGAATATTTGTGGAATATTTTAGAAATGTAGAGTTATCAAAACACCTGTTTTAAAAATATGGGAGGGAACCGAGTTCATATCTTCAGTACTTCCTCGAATTGACTAAGGTGTCTGATAACTCAAGGAGGGTATTTTCCATGTACTTATTCATTTCATGGCCGAAGCATCCTGTTAGCCCCAGCCAGTTTTCCCTCAAATTTCAAATGAAAAGCTTCACAAAAGAAGAAATAATGTAGTTTAAACTATAGTTCAATTCAGATCTCTATTGTAAAATGGTGGTTAGTGAAAGATGGTGCTATTTTTCATGTCAGCTTATATAAAATCTTGGATATAATTTCTTGATTCAATAACACTTTTCTTTGTTTGTTTTCAGTTTTCTCCCAATGATTTGAAATGGATTCTTCCTTTCGATCTTAAGCTGAGCAGATGGTCTCAACTTATGAATTTACTTTCGCGTAAAATTTAGATTCGGAATCTAAAAATAAATCCACCTCGGATTTGCTGAATGAATCTTTGATTTCGATAGAGACGTTTTTATCGGATAGAACTAATGAAAATTTTGACAAACTCAGAGAACTTGAAATCATCACAGATCAATTGAGACAAATTATCGGTAACAAAATTAAGTACTCTTCAAGTTTCATAATCATGTGTCATTCATTTTATATTCTCAGTCAGCATCGTGTTGTGAGCTAATGAGAAAATTCTTTATTTTGCCTACCAAGAGGTATTTAAGATCCATTTCTTCATCTTTGCACATTTCTTGCTAATTCGGATAATAACAACAAAAACTATCTCTCAAATGTATCCCGTAATTTGCCTAGTTTAGATCGAGTCGTAGTCCTTTTGATTGATGAAATATATATTAATTCCCGTCTTGATTATAGGTCCAAAAATATTATTGGCAGCGCGATTAATTCATCCAATGATTTAGCAAAGACGGTTCTTCCTTTCATGATCAATTCGGCTTTTGGAAATACGAAAGAGATTGTTAAATTATTACTGGTTCAGAATATTAAAGACACAGAAATGGTAGACATAACCAGAAATGTAATTTCCTTCATTCAAAATTGCGGTTTCGAGGTTTTAGCTATAATAACTGATAATCATTCAATCAATAGAGTAATGTTCAGAAACTTTTCGAATTCGTTCAAAATTCTTAATCCGAACGATCAACAAAAAAAAAATTTTCTTACTTTCGATTCGGTCCATATTATTTTCAAGAATATCTGGAAAAATTGGTTAAATTTAAAAAAATTAGATAAAACGTTCACATATTGCGATTGGGATGATTTGCAAACAGTGCGCTAGGCAAAAATTCAAAATTTGATAGATATTTATGATAAAGAGAAGAACGCGTTAGCCAAGCAGGCATTCAAACTCAATCACAAGTCTCTTAACCCCTCAGTTTTCGAAAGACAAAAGGTAATATTGGCAGATAATATTTTCCATTATTCAACAATTCAATGAATAAAACTGCTCAGTTCATCGAGATAATCAGAAGGTGGTGGGATATTTTCAATACAAATTCTTCGATAAAGGGAATCATAAAAAGAAATGAGTATTCAATGCCATTTCAGAAGAATTCGGAGAAAGATTTAAAATTAGATTTCTAAATAAATTTATTATTTGGCTGGATAAGTGGCATCTATTATCTGGATACAACGGAAAACTTTCCAATGAAACATATAACGCAATGCGCCAAACTACTCTAGTTTTAATAGAAATTATCGATTATTCGTTCAAAATTTATGGAGATTTGAAATATATATTACCGGGAAAATTCAGCACAGACAGTTTGGAAAAAAGATTTGGTTTATATAGATCGCTTTCGGGTTGTAATTATAATGTTTCATTCAATGATATTTTGGGTGCAGAAAAAAAAAATTAGAATAAGGAAAATTTTCAAACGGGCAGAAAAAAGTTATTCTTTAAAAGAAATAACAGAATGTTTTAACTCCAATGATTTCGACTATGTAGAGAATTCTCCAGAAAAAGATAACCAAATTAAAGATTTTATGTTCATTTTAGATACTGATTACCTTCAAAATTGTGACATCGACAATTCAGCCAAAATTTATATGTCGGGATATGCCGCTCATTCAATTTCGAAAAAACTTTCATGCAACGAGTGCATTTCATTGATAAGAGCAGATAAGGGTCAAAAATTAATAATGAATATTTCGACAATTTACAACGAAACGGTTTGTCAATAGCCACAGATTCTGTCAATTTCATTTTCGTACATATGTGTTCAATTTTAGAATATATTTTAAATGATGAAGTGGTTTTATCGAAATTTTTGCAGAGTCGGGACCAAAAATGTATTTTATGTAAACTTATTGTTCATAGCATTGAATTGGACTTTTCAGAATTCATAGAAACTTATAGTTGATGTGGTTTGAATTCGAAATTTATTCTAAATTCATTATGTTCAATTTTCGCGAATTCACTCCTGAATAATTACGTCAAAAATAGAAATAATAACGTTATTGCTGAATTCGCCCTAGTCGAACAAATATCTATTGTTAAGTTTTAGAATATATTTTAGTTTTGAGAATTTCATTTAAGTTTATGTTATTTTGGCAAGATGGCCCTGCACCTTCCCGTGGTTCTTGCTGAACAATAAATTGAATAACAACTTCAATGTCATTACTCGAGTTTCAACGTCATTTCACGATTGTTGAGAAGAAATAAACGATGCTATTCGATTTATTGACCAAGTAGGGCATAATTATATTATTGTTATATTGTTAGGTATTTTTCGAAAACAAAGTCATTAAATTAGTTTGCGAAGTGAAAAGTGAAGCTTTGCATTCATATTCACGTACTACGCGTTCAATCGGCCGGCCTCTCTGTTTCGGTTTCACATGCGGCGTTGTCAAACCACAGACCAACAAGACAAATCACTTCATCGTTTGCGGGAATCGCGTCTCTCCGACCTTAAGAAATATAACAGACATAACCACACTTTCTTCTTCCTCGAAACAGCTGTCAAATTGAATACTTGATTTTGGAATATCTAAAATCGAAATGTAAAAACGGATTTGTCGGGATTCAGGAATCACAAAATCAAAACAGACTAAGATTTTTCGATGAAACCATTTGAAAAGCAAATTTCAACACCAAAGCGAGTGTTTTGTCACACCTTAAACTCCTGTAGAAGAACTCTGTTGGAGTAAATGAAAATTTTGGAAAAATGTTATGGAAAACCCGTTTACCTTAATCAGAGAATCTTTGTAGTTTCACATCAAATGAGATTCATTTCAATATAAAATCAAATTATGAAAAGACCAACTTTGTTCGATTCCATTCCTAGTGTTTGTGCAATCATATACAATTTTACTAGACATCCCATCGTTTTAATTGAATAATGGAGGTTGTAATGCTTTTACTTCAGTTGCAATTCCTTTATATTATATAAAATGAACATTATGAATGAGTCCACCTAAGTTCGATTCCATTTCTTGTTGTATAATTAAAACATTTAATGAGGACTGTCATCATAAAATAGAACCTCAAAGATGACTAAACAATTTATTTGGTTGTAAAAAACTGTGTGGATTATATTCTTAAATGGAACAGATACGAAATTATTCATCAATTAATAGGATGAAAAATTCATTTCAGTTTGTTTACAGTTTTATAACCTCTTCAAGCGAGTCCGAAAACGGCGAGAGTGACGTAATCCTATTCCTGTAATCTGATTGGCACCCCAAACGCCTGCTTAAATTCTGATTAGCTCGATTCAGGGTCATATCTGCGTTGACATAGATTTCCTAAGTAAATAACGCCAGTGGTTTATCTGGTTGATCTGTGGAAATACATCGGATGGGTCGAGGCAGCTGGATTCAAATCCGCATGCGGATTCACTAATTTTTCTCTATTTCAAAAACCGTGTATTAATACATAGAGCAAATCTATTCACTTCACGCACTTAAAAAGTATCTTATTCATACTCAATAAAAAATTTAAAATTTTATTCGAAAAAACTTTCTTTAGTTGATCCAGAAAAAACTTTTATTGATTCCTGATACACAACCGTTTTAATTTTTTCACATTTTCGGAGCTGTATATAGGATTTTCATTAGTTTCCAGTTAATCCACCAAAGTTTTCACTTATTCAATCCACCAAAACTCAACTATTTCTATTGAACACGTTCAACAAAATTATATTGTTTGTTGCATTGCTCTTGTGAATATTCTCCAACAATTTTTCCCTGTATAATATTAATCAACTGTATTTTAACCGAAAAAAAAATCATTCATTTTTGAGAAAACCTCAATTTGGAAAAAAATTCGAATTCTCCTGCAAGTGAGCTCAAACTGAGACTAACTAATCTAGTTGAAGTGGATTTCTGATGAACTGAGTACCTACAAAATTACCATTTGAGTTCAATTTAACTATAGACATGCAACTTCTGTTGCGATTACAAAGTTCAAATTAGGTATTTGAAATGCTTTGTTCAGTATTCAGAAAATTCAGTTCAACCATGATTTTTTAAATGAAACACTCCATATTGTATATGCTTCATTTATTTTGATATTGTTACCAATATTTTGTACATATAAATTACTAACAGTTTTTGAGCCTTCAAAGTATTCCTAAGATTGTAGACATTTAAAAGTCTGCGTTTGCACCTTGTGCAGAAACTGCTATTCGACACCTCATATGTAGTATATTCACAGCATAATTCAATTCCTGAAGCTTTGAGTATTTGATTTTAGATATTCAGGTGACGACATATCCATTCGATACCTAAAACAAAACTAATCATAAATATTATATATATATATATATATATATATATATATATATTATCAAAAACCCAATTACCATATAATGGTGTAGGGTATTACACCTCAACTTAATTAAATTCCAGTATATACAAAATTAAAGTATTTCATTTCTATGTACAAATTTGGTCCACAGTTTCTTATCCACAGCCATATTCCTTGCTTCATTCCATGTTTGTCCTCTCCTATTAATTATTTCAGTGATTGTTTCGTTCCACGTCCGCTCTGGTCTTCCTCTCTTTTTCCTCTTTTGAATTCTAGCTTCCCATATCTGTTTAACAGGTCTCTCCACATTTGCTCTGTTCAGATGTCCCCACCAGCTAAGTTGTCTTCTTTCTACGAAATCATGTATTGGTTCAATCTCTAGGTCTTCACGTATTCTTTCGTTCCTTATCTTATTCATTCTGGTTACGCCCTTTACTCTTCTTAGGTATTTCATTTCTACTGCTTGGATTTTACTTTTCTGTTTATTGTTCAAGGCCCATGATTCGCATGAAAATGTCAGGGTAGGTCTATATATTGCTCTATACACGTTCATCTTTGTCCTTTGGGAAATTTCCTTTTTACCTATGAAACTCTTATTCATCGTATGGTACAATTTAACTGTGTTTTCTATTCTTTTATTAATTTCCACATCTTGTTTTCCCTCTTCATCTATTTCCACACCCAAGTATCTGAAATTTTTCACCTGTTCTATTGTTGTTTCATCTAGCTCTATATTAAGTTCTTCTGAGTTTCCTATCACCATAACTTTTGTCTTGTCTTTATTTATTTCCATTCCATACTTTTTGACAACTTCATCCCATATCTTCATATTTCCTTGTAAATCGTCTCTTCGTCCAGTAATCACGATAATGTCATCTACAAAAGCACATTCTGATATTTCCACGCGCTGCATATTTTTGTGTCCTACGTGAAATTTTTTTGTTCTTCTTGTGCATTCCTTTAAAATCTCGTCCATGAAGATAATGAACAGTACCGGACTCAAACCTCCTCCTTGCCTTAGTCCTGTTTTTGTGTGGAATGTTTTTGATGTTCTATTGTGGCTTACAATCCGGTTTTTATTCAATCTATATATATTCTTTATAATGCATATCAATTTTTTATCTATTCCTCGTTTCTTCAGTATTGTCCACAGTTTTTCCCTGTCCACTTTGTCAAAAGCTTTCACCAGATCAATAAAGCCCAAGTACAATTTTCTATTCTCTTGTTTTGCTTTCTCGCATAATATCTTCATAGTGAATATATGATCTTGAATACTCCTTCCTCTCCTGAATCCACTCTGTGTTTCTTCCATTGTTATCTCTATTTTCTGTCTTATCTTTTTGTCTAATATTTTCTCGTAGAGTTTCATAGCTGTACTCAATAAAGTTATACCTCTGTAGTTATTACAATTATGTTTGTCTCCTTTCTTATATATTGGAACTATTAAGGCTGTTTGCCAATCCTCTGGTATCATTTCATCTTTCCATGCTTTTTCAAATATCTCCAGCAATGTGTTCAATCCTATTCGTCCCAAGTTCTTAAGCATCTCTGACGTTATTTTATCACTTCCTGGAGCTTTTCCATTTTTCAATGATGATATCGCTTGTTTCAGCTCATCCAGAGTTATTCCCTCAAATTCTTTATCTTCAATATTTTCTTGCTGTTCGTATGTATCTTCTACCTCGCTATGTCCCCCATCCAGTAGTTCTCGAAAATGCTCTCTCCATCTATCCATTATTTCATCGTCACCCATCAATAGAGTTCCTTCTTTATTCTTTATATTTACGCTTTCATTCGTTTGTCTATTTCTTTGCGCTTTCAGGACTCCATAAAACAGTTTTTGATTAGTCTTGAAATCGTTTTCCATTTTTTCACCGAATTCTTCCCATTTTTCCTTTTTACGTGACAATATAAGTTCTTTGACTTTCTTTCTCTGGTTTTTATACTGTTGGTAATTGTCTGTAGTTCTTTCGTTCAAGTATATTCTCCATTTTTCCTTCTTCATCTTCACTTCAGCTTTCAGTTCTTTCGTCCACCATGCTGTTTGTTTTTTCTTATTTGTTTTCCTGTAATTTCCACAAACTTTTCTTGCTGATTCTATAATTATATTTTTGAATTTAGTCCACATGTTGTCAAGTGAAGAGCCTTCTTGTTGATATCTTTCTTGCTCGAATCTCCTTTCTGTTTCTATTTGGTATCGTTCAGCAATTTCTCTGTTAACTAATTTGTAAGTTCTCAGGCATTCATGCTCCATCTTTTTCCCCTGGTTATTTCGGTTGTTCGTTGTACTAATTCCATCCCTTTTGACTTTAGCTATCACTACGTAGTGGTCACTGCCTATTTCTGGTCCTCTTCTTACTCTTGAATCTAAAACAGTTGATCTAATTTCTTTTTGAACCAATATATAGTCTATTATCGATTTCTCTCCCCGGCTACTAACCTCCCTTGTGTATCTATGGATATTTTTATGTTCAAAAAGTGTGTTGGTTATTAACATAGAATTAAGCATACAAAAGTTAAGTAGTCGCTCACTGTTATTATTCCTTGTTTCTTCTCCAATATCATCATCATAAATATTACAAATAGAATTTGGGTACAATATAATATATATCCTACCTTCAATCATTGTTCAACAAGGCTTTAATCCACATTGTCTTTCGTTCATCAACTTTCGGATATTCACTCGCATCACTAAAATTAGTTCACAAGAGGACAGCAATAATGATCAAATCAGAAGGAGTGCCCATAAAAACAATTTCAAACTGTAAAATCCATCAAAAACATTAATAAGTATCCACTGTGTTTTCGTTTGAATATCATGTCAGCTTCGGGCATGTAATAAGGATTGCTTACAAATACAAATTCTAAGGAAAAACAACACGTTGCCAAACTGTCACATTAGGCCGATTCTAGACCTCACTTTCGCATGCGAAAGTGATTCGGATGACTCGAAAATAACGCCCCAGGTGCCGTACCGGTATTACTTCTCTATTATGTGGAGTTTATTTGTATTCTGTGGTGTGCAGCAAATGAGACAAAAATATTCAGTTCAAAGTCGGCCATAATGGTATGGGTAAATCCACAGAAGGTTCTCAAAAGTCTGTGATACCACAGACTAACCAGATGAACCAATCGCGTCATTTACTTAGGAAATCTTTGTCATGATAGTCGAAAAAGGGTGAATCTAAGGTTCACATAATGTGAAGGATTTAAGAGATAATTGATGAAAAACATAATATTCATTTTTATTTCCAACAAAAAACACAGAGATTAAATTCTATTCCAACGACTACCGTGATTGTTAATGCCTCTAAGGTTATTGTATATTGGAGGAATTAATGGATGATATCTTTCCTATCTCCTGCTTCTGGTAAATCTTGTAAACTTCATCCACCAACCCGTTCCGGTATTTTGTGCAGATGACTTATAGGTTAATATCATCTTACTAACAGAATATACTTCTGAAATTCTACGATCCTGTAAAAATAAGAAATTGGACTCAACTGAAAATGAGGTTATATATTCTAAAAGTGCTTTGCATATGAAATATCAGCATGGAAAATGATTCCAGATGATATTTGTCAAAGGCCACAATTACGATTAGAAGAAGAAACCACTGACTAAGTTGAAGAACATCTTGTGTATGACCACAGATCACAAAAGTTAGAATCACAGAACACATATTAACTCTATGAGAATTTCTTGTGATCTCATTCTCTTTGGTATCTGTTAAGACTGTGACTTGTGACTGTGTCCAGAACCACGACAACGCAGGCTCTTACACTTACACATCTGCTCAAAAAACGTTATTTAGCACTCAAAATCTTTTTTTTTTCACTGGCCAAAGTTTTCGACACCTTATGTAGCGATGTTTATCAGCGGCATACCCAAGAAGAGGGGGGGGGGGCTTGCTAAGGTGGATATAAAATTCTATTTACCGTTCCACAATAAGTCCTTTCGTTACTTTTTCCGTTTTCATACGTTGTCACTTTCAAGTAATTTGATTCACACGGTCCATTTATAAGAAAACCTGGAATTTCAGTTGAAATATAATATAATATAATAAGAAATTATAAGTAAATGCTGCATGAAATAGGAAATTTCTCTTGAAAAAATTATTCCTGGAGACAAAATTTCTTGGATAAAGGTAGGATTATGTCTTACTGATGAAATTGGCCGCTATCTCTGCTCCAAGAGGAAGGTTAAATTCCCATGTACAAATGCTGTCAATTGAATAATTATTTGGGTACAAAGGACTACTAATTGTGCCAGACAAGTCGAAAATTTTGCCCCCGCATCCTTTGCCATTAGTGGATGCTAGAAATGTAGCTTTCAATGTAGAATACGAATAGGAGAGTGAGGTTTTCAAAACTATCAACATTTTATTGGTACTGCCAAATACTGGATCAGGTAGTCGATATCTATAATATTTCAACAACTTAGGCGATTCCTTGGAGTGTCCATCGTACACCTGAAATAATAAAAATAATAAAAGTTTATGGACATCTTTCTGCATTGGTATTCGATCACCAACAGATAACATCAGACGTTCATTAATTTGGAATTGTACTAAATCAAATTAAAAAAAACTACTCCATATGTCTGTTGAGGTACAACCTTCGTAGAATATTCTACAGAGAAACAGCTCTAAACTAAAGACAAAAATTCTAGAAGAGCACTTCAAATCAGAACGACTCCAAAACTGTTCAGGCGATTTGTACCATAAAAGAAGTTAACCGGTGCATTTTTATACCCAACCTACCCTGAAAGTTTCATGTTTCTAGCCCTTTCTGTTCTCAACTTATCGTGACAATAGCCGGCTGGACAGAATCGATTCTGACATTCGATTCTCAGAGTCCAATTATTGTATAAAGAATGATCCAACCTTGTCGTTTGAGATCACTTTCGTGAAAAAACTCTAAAATTATAGACATTTGGGCAAAATGATAGTACGCCGTTCCATGGAAAATGCACGTAAAAATCAACAGGACTCAATTTTTTTCGCGCATTTTCTGGGAAACAGCGACAGCGACCGACCTGAAACCTTCAGGGTAGGTTGCATTTTGAAATACGACGGTTCAGTTCGTTAATGGGCGGTATCGGATAAACGGTTTCGGAGTAAGTGCCTTTTGAAATTTTGAGGTTATTTCCGTGATGATTAGGGAACTACTGAAACGATTGGATTGAAACTTGGCAGTTTGTTTGAGTTCAACGACGCGCAACACTTTCCAAATTTTGTTGAGATCGCACTGTCAGTAAATTAAAACTGTTCCTCATATGAGGAAAACAGGCTTTGACCTCTTCACAGCAGTGTACCAAATTTCAGTTCGATTACAATTTTTTGAGATATTTGGATAAAATATGTTGAATCTCATGTTTTGTTCCCGGGTATAGTCGTTTTTTTCCTGAATAGCTAAACAAACCTAGAAAAGCACTGACGTGAAGTCACTAGCTTTTGCGCGTATATGTTCAAATTCGTTACCAAAGCGGTCATCCCCTTTGAACATGCGCACAAAAGCTGCTGACTTCACGTCAGTGCTTTTCCAGGTTGTGAAATTCCTACGACAATCCGGCTTACTTCGGACTTGGTTTGGAGTCAGAATTTCTTACCGCGATGAATAAGTGGCAACGTCGAACTGTAAGTTTCTGTCGATTCAACGGAAAACTTGAGCATCGTAAGCTGAGGCCGTCAGCAAAGATCGAGCACTGCCGTATTTTCAAGGCCAGTTTCCCTCATTGAGGCTCATGTTCCTCACAGACGTTGAAAAGGGTGGAGCTAGTTATATTTCTATTTCACTGAAATCATCAGTTACTGGCAATGTCTCTTATTTAGCTGGGTTGAAATACTAAATCCTGCAACAACCACTCACTTCTAGGGTCTCCAATGAAGGATATCCTCGCAAAAACATGGTGAAATATAAAGATATCGTCGTATTTTCCGAAGAGGTTATATAAATCATACAGTCTGTTCTATTCTCTTGCGCAGCATGAATCATTCCTGAATCTTGAGTATAATTTCTCGAACAAACTGAAAATATAAATAACCTTCCGTTAACGAATACAAAAAATATGCAAATCCAAATACCTGTCAGATGATATTCCATTTTGAAGCCTTTTCCTTTATTTGGTTCTGATGTACTGATGAAACCAACATTCAGAGCAAACTTCTCAGAATATATGCTGAAAGGATTCGATTCTTTGCCACACAACCGCATCACATCGCCCTTGTTCAATTCCATCTGAAAAAATGTTAATCAGCTTCACAGGCAGAATTATAAAAGTTTACTTCTTTCTCTGGAGTAACATATACCTATTCTATTTCATATTGAGTGAGAATGGAAACTTACCGAATAAGAATGTAATTGAGTTTTAGCAGTCAATGTTTTGCTTTTTCCTTGATATATCGTGTTTCTTTGCTGAAATAATTACAATAATAGCATATAACGTGTGTCTTAATATGCTCAGTGACATTAGAAGCTTTACACCCAGAAGGAACCTGAATAATACAGATAGGTATTTTTATTTATTGCCCGGTAGTCGACTTTGGTTGAGCCATTGAGTATTAAACTCAATCGTTAAGCGTAACAAATTGCCTCGAGTTCGGAGTCGAACCTATCACCATGTTAGCGATTTTGACAGAGGGTAAAATTGTTGCCTACCCAGATGTTGGTTTGTTCTTTCGCTATCGTGTTGTTTGAACTGCAATGGTAGTGATAAGTATGTCGTTTGTGTAGTATATGGACAAATGAAGGCAGGGGAACACTAAGGGTACGAACAGAACAAGTGAGTGTCGCGATCGATGTTGACAGCCCATAACAGGGAGGTAACCTGCGATGCTCAGTCGAGCTCCTATTGGTTCAAGATTGCCAATTGGTGAGTAATTGCTGGTGAGTAATTTTGTTAGTATATTCAAGGAAAGCGTCCACTGAAGGCGGATCGGGTCGCATTGACTGAGAAATACGCTCGCTGAGAGATCCTTCCTTGCGCCGAACTTCGGCACTATGACGAGGTAGAGAAGTTGCATTTTGCATCGAAATTCTACGCAGGCGGATTTTCTGCGATCCGTCCGCCTAATGGACGCTCAACTTCAAAGTGCACTATACAACCCCACTTCCTTTTGAATTGAGGAGGGTGAAATTTTCTATATTTACTCAGATTTCAATTTGCTTCAAGAACTATCGACTACTCCTTCCATGAAATCCTTCAAGATTTCCAGAAGAGGTTCCATAACATTCTTATTAAGCATGATCTCGAATTTCCCCGAAAACACATCATTCTATCATTTTCTGCGAGTTGCTCATGAAAGGAATGGTAACTTGGCCTTCAACGAACCAATCACAGAGGACCATCCTTGTAGAAGTCGCGGTAGGCATCTATTCAAAACAAATTATTTGATTTTCAGAAGCATAGATGTAAACCTCCCGGATTGCATCGCTCTGAACCCCCCCCGCGACTTACCTGTTCTGTTCTCTTGCATTCACTTCGATTAATTTGATTTATATGGATGTCGATCGCGACCGCGACCCACTTGTTCTGTACGTACCCTTGGAAAACCATCTGGGCAACCGAGACGTACCACAGAACGTCAAGGTAGGCGCTTCAGGCAACTGGCTCTACGAAACGGTTTAGCTACTACGTGTCGAATCTCTGATCAATGATTCGGGGAGAAGGTAGACCTGTTACTATTCGTTATATCGCCGTATCTGGACTTTTGGGCTCTTCTCATACTGTCCACGATTAGTGCTGCCTTCAACTGCGGACCGTTATCGTCAACGTTTGAACTGGCGCAGAGAACGGCTGCAATGGGCGGCAAATTGGCGTTATGTCGTATTCAACGACGAATCGCGATTCTGTTTGGGTATGCGCTGTGGTCGCAAAAGGATAAGACAATTTTCTGAAAATGTTATAGTTTCATTCTTGATGTGAGACTACCACATTACCGAAAAATTAAGTCCGTGAAGTTACTCTTTCTGGGTGTCATACTTCAAATGTCACTGAGTACCTATATATTTGAGGCATACTGCAATGAGTTGCGAAAGAATAATAATACTTTTAGGCTCGTTTAGTAAACATCATGAGAAAAAATATGATTCAAATTAATATATTTGAATTCTTTAAACTCTCAATTAGCTATGATAGCTATGCTTTGCGAAAATATCCCGTACAAAAGAATCTGAAGAAGCTTACAATTTCATCAATTTCAACCCTGTCCTTGGAACACATATTTGCATGTATTAGTGATGTAGAATTAGTCAAATCGAATTCTGTAAAACGGACAACTATGTTTTGCCTGAAAGAATTTTTCTTAATTGTCCATCTGCATCTTATGTTAGTTCCGTAAGAAGCGGGAAATCCTGGGGAAGTAATAGTTTGGACATTTTTACTGGCATAATATTCAATAGGTCCACAAATATCTGAAATGAAAGCATGAAGTATCAAGTTTATACTAGTAATAGTTCGAAATTCACCTTTTATAGAGCTTACATATATTTCAAAAGCATTCGAGGGATAATCTATCTCTGAGTAAAATCTCAGAAAGCCAAATTTCCTAGTAGTTTCATATGCCTGTGTATAATTCGTGGTGTTACTACAAAACTGATCTATTTCCTCAGAAAAAAGTCCGGCACCATCTTTGATCTGAAATACATGATACAAAAACATAGATTATTATTATTATTTTCTCGTCGCAGACCGAAAGAGAAGATCAAGAAGTTATCTGTTCAGAATTTTCCTCATGTCTGCAAGATTTTAAGGTTTATAATGTGTTGTTATATGTATGCAGAAACCGAGTAGGTACTTCATGATGTACAGTTTAGATATAACTTCTTTATAACCTAATTTCTACTGTTACTACTGATGCGAAGTTTTCTCAATCATACTATTCATTAAAATTTTTTCATCTCACCTCTACAAAACTACAAGTACAATTTTTGGATCCATGTTGCCGAGATGTGATACATACTCCAGGTAATTTCAACGAGTCAATTTTAAACTGTAATCTATAGCCTTCTGCCACTTCAAATTTCCACTGGCAATCGGCATTTGTGAAATTGCTGGGTGGACGAATCACCTTCGTTTGATTTATTTGGAATGTCCCACCACATCCTTCTGCAGGACCTGAACAAATAAAAATCCTTCATCATTATATGTAAACGGAAAAGGATATGGGAACAAGCTTGCAGTTTCGAAAAAGTCGCTCATACACGTCTTTCTCTATTTTTATTTCTTATTACTTACTATAAATAAATACGAGGCCTATGTCAGAAGGATGTTCAAGGTCCATTTGGTAAACTTAGGTATGAAATTGAAATCTAGGAATAATATTCTTCAAAAACTAGCTGTTTCTTTTTGAGGTGCTGACCCTACGGCAGCTTTGGCTTTGATTTTTATGCTGCTGAATATTTTGTTTCGGTTTGGTTCAACAGCGCTCATGTAAGTAAAATTGATGCACAGCTTAATGCTGCCATGAGAATCATTAGTGGGACCATATGATCCACACCTCTACAGTGGTTACCAGTGCTTTCAAATATATAATGATACCGCCGCATATTCATAGACAGGTTGCACTGATAATGTCTTATATTCCGGATTCAAGAATTGCTCGATTGAAATCTCGTTAACCTTTATGGATTAACGATTTTCTTTATTCCAATAAAATTTGGAGTTCGGCATGGAATTTGTGTAGTGTTTTCAACAAAGGTTTGATCAGCGATCCTTCAGAAAAAATTCGTGGTTTTGATTCTCTTAAAAAAATTTGGTGCATTTTGAATCGACTTAGGATAGGTCATGGTCGCTGTAATAGTTTCCTCTTCAAATGGAATTCGGTAGAAAGTCCGAGGTGCGAATGCTGGAAAAAAGAGGAAACAATAGAAAGTTTTCTTCTCATTCAGTATTCCATTTTATTCCATTGTTCTATTGTTAATCTTGAAATACTCCCTCTGTAACCCTATTCATACACCAGTATGAGCATATAGCTCACAGAGCTCCCATAGTCATTTACAACATTGACCGAATCATACGAGTTACGGCCTTTATGCGCAGGGTCGTGAGTTGAGTTCACAGATGCAGTAGCTCCACATGCCTGGTCAGTAACATGTATTGTATTGTGTACTGTACTATAAATTCTGATGCAGTGGTAGAAACTTACCTGGTGTAAAGTCGATATCAACAGAAAATGAAATCTGTGCTCTTCGTACTGTTTGCAACATCAGTAAAGCCATGTTACCTGTAGAGGTTATAACTGGAATTTGCATGTTATTAGCTCCAGCAATTCTGACCAATAACTTGTCGGTTCTAGGTCCATCGTAGACACCCAAGTAATTGCTGATCGACGAGTACGTAAATCTCTCGGTGTAGTTGGTGAACCTGCAAATCCATTAAATGTCTTCTGAAATCTGCAATACCTTCTATTCCAACCGAAATATTGTGATGAAAATCAACGTGATTCCGATTTCTCCAACAGGAGTTGAATCTTTCCTACTTACACAGTAAAATACAATGGATGCAAAACTCACCTCATCATAATGGTCTTATTTTTGGGAGCCGTTATATTCCAGATGCACATGTCGCCGTGATAGGTAGGGGTGTAACCCCCATCTTGGAAGGGCTTAGTGATAGTTGTAGGCTCAGTTATAGTTTCTCCGCAAACTGTAACAATCCGCATTGGAATGAGCTCATGAAATATTTTGAAAAGGAACTGACCAAGTTTCATCATTATCGGATCAGTATTTTTCGAGTTATTCCGAAAGTTCGCCGAAGTTAAAATCGGATCGAACTGAAATTTGGTACAATATTGTTAAATATCGACTCCAAGGTATGTGCAAAAATCTGATGGATAAGTTTTTTCATACATAGTTGAAAAATTTCCGATTTTAAAATACGATCCCATCAAAAGCTTGTGAGCAGTTGCGCTTTGGTATACTTCAACAATCTGATCGCTAAAGTTGTTCTTGAGATATTGAGAATAACCTCAGAAACTCAAATTACTATAACCCGGAAACCGATGGGCTGATTTTTCTCATCAACGAACTTGAATCGTTATATCTTTCTGTCCGTAAGTTATACTGACAACGGACTGAAGGAGTCTCAACAACTCACGCGATCAGATTGAATTTCTGTTTTTCGGGAATTATTCGTCAGATTTCGATGAAAGTTCGCAAAGACTTCGAAGTAAATATTTTACAATATTATGCCAATTGTCAGTTTCCAGAGATACTAGGAAAAACCACATCAAATTTCGTGATTTTTCATCAGTATAGTTGTTATTTCCGGAATACCTAAAAAAATGCCGATTCGATAAAATTATGTTGCTAGTTGGCAACATCAAGGGGGATTTGTTTTACGTAGCCAACCAACCAGAGGGCTTATGGCCACGGCTCCAATGGGCGAGAGATTGCGATATGCCCAATGAGCGCAAGAACACACGGAGTGCTCTGCTACTAGTATGGTTTCAGATCTCAAGTCCTACACCCTCACTGGCGGGAAGAGACCCTATCCAAGTCCCTACTAGCCTTGCAGGTTAGTACCTGAGTTGAAGACGCAACTCACACGCCGAAGGGGGAATGCCCACTTCTATGCCAGCTTGCGGGCTTTCAACAACCACCACCACTACGAAACCTATCCCTATAGGGCAGACAGGCACGCCCCTCCAGGCGAACCCAGAGATCCGCTCCTGCGGACAAGCCTCCCGTAACCCGTAGTACCAATCATAGCGTCATTGGTCAGACATGCTTCGGGAACGTATTCTCTAGCAAATTTAGGATCTTGAGAATCTATGCCTCGATGAAGCAGGTTGCTAGTTGGCAAATCCTCATGCAGAATTTTGTGCTGAATTTCGTGATGGTCGTTCATTAGAACAACAAGAAAAAAGAAATTGCTATCATTTTTTTCCGCCAACAAGATTGAACATTCTTGAATTTTCAACTTACCCTCGGCTTTGAAGGATAATTTGAATCCTGCATCTGTGATCCAAGCATCGCTCCCGAATCTGATGACAGCATTGTAAAGAGCCTTATATATTTGAGGTTTCGTAAGTCCACAATATAAGTCATAACGAAAGTTTGTGAAAATAGTGACATTATCGTTTAGACATGTTGGGTAGTCTGAAAAAGTTATATGTGAGTTTACATCGAATTGAGCTACGATGAACCACCACATTTTTTATGTACCATTTCTGGTAAGTCCTACCTCCTTCCAATGAGAAATCCTCGAATTCGATAACGAATCTGTTTGATGAAACGATAACGTATCGGCAATACAAATCGTTGTCGTACTTGTTTGGATATCCTGGACTGATGATATATTTCTTTTCTGGAGTTGCTACGAACGAACCTCCACATTTCATTTGCCACTTTGCCTACAAAAGAACATTGCCACCTCTTATAAAAAGCTTCGAAAATTCGGAGAATGTCAGAAAGCTTTGTAGGTGCTCACCTTGAATCCTGAGCCAGTAAATTTGGCGTTGCTCCTGAACACGACAAGCATTTTGTTTCCAGAAGAGGAAACTTGTGGAGAAATTCGTCCGCACAATTTTCTGACGCTCTTCCATTGTTCATTCTTCCAGTCGAATATCTAAGGGAACCAATTGATCAATATTGTGATAAAAGTATAGGTAGGTATTAATAGCAGTAAACATACAGGTATCCAAGAAAAATCCAAGAAAATTTCGGATTTAAAGTGGTAGAGCAGGTTCGATTGGATTGGAGTCTCATCCAGGATCACATAGTGCTCTTTGCTTGAGCCTTGAGAGTCTATTATCAAAACTGTGATTCTATTTAGCGCTCAGCATTTCATCGCACGGAATTTCATTTCCGCAGTGCAACAATAGACGATAGCACTAAAAAAAATGGACTTGGAAGTTCGAAAATATCTGATCAACTGCGCCAATATGAAATACGTTCATCATCTGTCAGAGGTAAGCAAATAGTTAGAGAATTAAAGCTTCGAATTGCCAAAATACATCATTATCCATTAGCGAACGAAATCAAGTACTAAATGAAATGAACTTTTTTGAAGTTCAAAGAATTTACTTCTAAAAGCCCCAGTGTTTTCGAAAACTGAAGGACACTGAACACGCCTATCGACCCCGATTCACAGATGAAATACGAAAGACGTTCATTATCATAAAAACATTCTGGTCAGAGCTCAGAAGTTCAGAGAACAAGCCTATCTGTTCTGATCTCAGCCTCCTTACCTACTTTCTTAGAAGGTAACTAACAGAAAAAGGTATCAGAGAATAAGCCGATAAATCTGATACAATTCGAGCCCAATATCAGATCAGAAGAATATTCTTGATCATTCATACTAACTTTAACTCAACTATAAAACACCCTTTACCCTTTATTGATAACTAATATAAAGTTTTTCTATACTATACTAACTGAACAGCATTTCGTAGGTCAGAAGATTTCGTTCTACATAAAAAAATTAAATAAACCTCGAAGTTGAACAGCAAGTTTTTCTAGACGAGTTATACTAAGAAAACTGAACCTACTTCCTTAGCCCATAGTTTCTCACCACTCTATTTTGGACCAATGTATTAGAAAAATAGTTTGATATTACCTCTATGTAATCATTTTTGCAACCAACGGAGTCTTCCAAATGAAAACGCCCAACAGCATTTATTGTTATATGACTTCCTTCAGGCGACACTATAATCCAACGACACTCAGCATTATTGGGGTAACTATTTGGATAATTTGGAGTTTCAATTAGTTGGTCTTTATCGGTAATGGTGCCTCCACAACCTGCAAATAGATCAATCACACCTAGTCGAGAGGAAATACAAATTTTGCGGGCCACTACAGGATAACAGGATGTCACGAAGTTTAGCAAGAAGTAACTCCTGGATAAAAAAAGAATCCAAACAGTTTGAAGTGGCTAGCATGTGGTACTTGTGAGAGGATGTGAAACAACGTTGTCCATGTAAACTGGATAAGAATATGGTGGGTTCAGTTGAGGCATATCTTTGTTTAGGATGTTTTGTCTTACATTTACAGTGTTGACATAACCAAGAGGGTATCCATGTTGTTATTTGGAGATTTCCTGAACAATAAGGGCACTATTTCCCAAGATAACTAGAATTATGAAATGGTTTGCAACAGAGCAAAAAAAGGAAGATAAACTACTGGACTTTTGGGAGAAAGTCATGTGCAATTTGGAGAGTATAAGTCAAATAAACTTACCTTCAGTTAATGTGTCGTATGTAGCATTAAACCCGATACCAGAGGATGCTCCATCGTGATGGTATTCAATCAGTAGCTTATTCTTTTGCGAAACTATCAGATCTGGCTTGTTGGTGTTGCAGAACCTTCCTATACTTGGTGCAGTTGAATATTTACCATTGTAGACATCAATGAAGGACTTTTCGCAATCTTCACCTAAATTCATAGACAAGAAGTTCAGTTTGATGCGATATGTATCAGGTAGCTCGATAACCCAAGCACATTCTAAACGACCCTTATGTTTAGTGGGATAATTAGGAGAACTTATAGATCCTGAATCATTGGTGATTAATCCGCCGCAAGGGTAACTTTCGTAATTCACAGAGAAGTTTCCTTCGCTCCCTCTCATTTGAATCTGAAAATTATTTGAGTCGTGAAAAACCGGTCAAGTTATGTTTTTTAAATTAATTTTGATATTTGTGAATTCTGAAGGTCATATTTTGATAGAACCCAAAACAGAACAAGTGACTCACCAGAAGAAATACTTCAGGGTAAGCCGTTCTCAGAGTAACAGGCTTGATAATTGGCCTCTTTCCAGACAGAAGGGTTTCTCCAAATGTGTAAGCATCATAAGCTGAAAATATTCATATTCATGCAATGTTACATTTTTTATTCAATGACTGAGTGAGAAAACTTACGTTCTACTTCAACGTTTATGTAAGACTTTCGGAATAGAGACCACTTTGGAGTTGCTTTATAAACCAAAGTTGAATTCACCGTTAGAGCAAGGGTGTTGTTGATTGGTAGAGTTTGACGATGTTCGTAAACACAAATGTATCTTTTATCACCTGGTAATCTGGATATACTTCCACTTTGAGCGCTGAAGTCTTGTCTGCAAACTAGAAAAAAAATAGAGTTTTATCGAAAGAAATTACAGAAACAACTAATTCACTTTCCAAAATGATAGATATGGATGATGTTAGATACCTGTTTCTTCATCAGATGTGTAGGATGCCAAAAATCCACGATGTGTTGTCGACTGTTCGGACAAGAAAATAACCTGGAGAACATTACCACTAGATTTATAAATCCTTTTCGTTTCATTATAATAAATTTCGTCCATGAAGAATTCACCATACTCGAGAAAAATCAACGACTGTCCACCTTTCGATGTTGATGAATATTTTTCCAAATCGAAATCTGTTATGTTTACAGTTATTCTCCTGCCCTTTGGCACAGTAATGGTCCAAGCACAAAAACCTCTGAAGTAATTTAGGTTGGGGTAGTTAGGTGATTTCAACACACCAAACTCAGTATTAACTGCGTAGGTGCAACCTGAAAGAATTTGTCGATGGTAACAAATAGAGGTAACAGTGTTGGAGTGAAAACCTTAAAACTCACTAAGCGAACAAAAACATTATTTTACTTAAACTTAGTGAAAGAGAAAGGGTATTGGAAAAGTGTCGAAAAAACACAACATCAATAGAAAAACTTTATACAACAAAAGCAACCTATAATTTTCAACAAACTACGACAAGCATTCTCCATAATTTCAATTCACACAAAAACTTACCGTTTCCTGTATGGTTGTATTTGATGGAAATACTTATTGGATTATGGTACTTCATCATAGGAGTGAATTCAATAGTGACACGATTGCTGATGGACACAATATTCTTCTTTTGTGAAGAGTCACACATATCTGTCAAAATCTTTTTCCCTGAAAAAAGTTCAGAGAGATAAGTCTAATAATCTATGTTGAGTAATTATTATTGAATACGTACTTTCAGATCCGATGGGCTCATTGATAATCTCATATATAGCAAACTTTGGATTTATGGCACAAATTAATTCCTGGAAAGTCAATCCTGTGAGGAGAATTTCCAAATTTAGTGACTCATAAGATGGCGCAATGATGTTCCAGGAACAATTATGATGACTGAGTGGTTTTCCTTGTGACCAGCTCCAATTGATTTCTCCTTCCTCACCCTTGTATGTTCCTCCACAAGTAGCTGTAACCCAAGAAAAAATAAAGTGGCAATTATCACAACGCGTGGAATTTGGCTTCGAGAACACATCAAGCCCAATCGAAGAATCAAACTGTTACCTTTTGAACTCAAATTTTGATAACACATTCAAACCACATCATGCAAATTATATATACACCCCTACCTATGGACACGTTGGCTAAGAACCCATCCCCAGGTTCCTTTGCTTTCGTGAAATACTTCACATATAAGATATTATCTGTTGTGAACTGGGTATCGGGTGATTTATAGCAAAATCTATTGATCAAAGGCGACAAATTAGTTCCTCCATCCCTTAGTTCAACTGCTTCGATGTTACATCTACAAATGAATGAGAAAGATACTATTAGCCTGCCTGATACCAATTAAACGGTATTTACTAGTGAGTCATATTACATCTGGAGAAAGAGAGCATTCAACGCGCTGATTTTAGTTTGAGAACCTTTTAAGAGTGATAGGTTCATTTGAGCTTGGGAATCATGAAGTGTAAGCGAAACTATCCCTGTGTTAAGGAGGAGGAAGGCATGTCGAGGAGTACATTACGCTTTCAAAATGAAGGGCTCAGCTAGCACGCACTATATATATAGTTAGGTAATACCAACCCTTCTTTCCTTTAGTATACAATACTTATTTCCTAATAAGAATCTCCATATGGGAACACTAGAGTTGCATAGTTGCAAATATTATTTCCCACATGAATTTATGCTTGTTCAGACAAACCGATGTATTAAATACGATAACCCAGTGAATCTCGAGGAGATAGTAGTCAGACAGTAATCAGATAGATTGTAAACGCTCTCCAGTGATGGTCAGAATGAGTTGATTATTCGGCATCTGGATTTCATCATTCCTACCAAACACTGCACTAAGTTTCTTGGTATCCACATCGATAGACATCTGAGGTGGAATTCACATATTGACGCTGTTTGTAAGAAGCTAAATAGTTCTTACTACGCAATAAGTAGAGTTAAAGGTACACTTCCTTTGAAGTCTCTTGTTAACGTCTACTATAGTTTGGTGTATAGTCATTTGTCATATCATGTTCTATTATGGGGGAATTCCTCTGACGTCGGCAGAGTTTTTATCATTCAAAAAAGAATTCTCCGCATGATATTCAACGCCACTCCGCGGTCTTCCTGTCGACCTCTTTTCGTAGGAAATAATATCCTAACACTGGCCTCTATATTTATTTTGAGATGCCTTGTGTATGTTAAGGAGAATGAGGGCAGTATTGTGAAACTCTCAAGTTATCATTCTCATAACACAAGAAATAAGGATATATTGGAGTTTCCTATACACAAAACGTCTAAGTTTGAAATGTCTCCGTTATATCAAAGTGTCAAACTTTTTAATCATCTTCCACGAAGTATACAGTCACTTAATATAAGTCGGTTTAAGAAAATAGTTAAGTCCTTATTACTGAGTAAGTCTTTCTACAGTGTTAATGAGTATCTCTGTGATAATATCCAAAATTATTGAATGTTTGATTATTTCTTTCTTTCTTTTTTGACCTGTCCTATACATAAATGTTATGTCTGAAAGGATTAATAAAATTATTATTATTATTATTATTATTATAGTTAATAAAGTCGATTTTTTAAAAACAAGGTCTCTTCCCTTAAAAACATAATTGGCGACGAGGTGATGGGATTGTGCCAGTCTTGAACAGAAGAAAAGTGTGACCCGAAAAATTCAAGAGATCCACGGAGAATCTTCTCAGGCTAACAGTTTCAACTGCGAAGGTACAACCACGAACAAAGGAACAGTAACTAGAAGACCCGATCGATTGAGTAGCGCCCTTCGACGACTTCAACAAAAAAATCTTCAAGGACTTCATGGAGGTGAGAAAAAGCAATTTCCTGTACTCTATTTCCCCAGTCATTAACCTGGCCCAAAGTTAAAAAACCCATAATATCCATTCTTTTCCCTACAGTTTTGAGAGTAAAACTTGTATAATTTTTTTTGCAAATACCTAGTTTATAAGTTTTGAATTTTTAATCGATCAAGATTGACCCAGTAAATATTTTAATTGATTCAATATCTAAATTGAAAATTAAAGAAATCAAAATGACCCAAGACGGTAATAATTTTTTCGAGAAAATGAAACTAATAAATCTTTTTGCCCAATCAATCGTTCCATTTGATGGTAGCCCTGCAAATCTTACGCGATTTATCAATCATTGCGATAGATTCAACAGTAGATTCTCATCA
The DNA here is from genome assembly GCA_958510865.1 of Myrrha octodecimguttata. Classification (NCBI taxonomy): domain Eukaryota; kingdom Metazoa; phylum Arthropoda; class Insecta; order Coleoptera; family Coccinellidae; genus Myrrha; species Myrrha octodecimguttata. Next base: position 31,110,802 of record OY294065.1, on the reverse strand, counting down.
AATGATGCAATTTTGAATAAAGCAGTTATAGATATCATAAAAAGTAAGTTAATAGGAAATGCTAGCGAAATTGTTAGTAGTAATGAAAGAATTACTTCAAATTGGAGAGATTTGAGAAAATTTTTAAAATTAAAATTCGAAGAAAAAATTAGTTTAACCGTACTATTTTGGGATCTCCAAAATGCTCAACGAGTACGAAACGAAAATGATTTAGATTTCTTAGAGAAAATCGTCGATTTGAAAAATAAATGCGATAACCAAGTTGAACTATCAGAATTGAGTATCACTGAAAAAGAACAAGAGAAAAACATCGCTTCTAGAGTAGCAACGCGAGTTCTTTTGTATAATATCAACCCGGAATTGAGAACAGCCCTTAGAGGTCACGGCATAATGAATTACGACGACATGGTTAATTTCATCAGGCAAGATTTCTATTATTATCAACAACCTTTCCTACACTATAAAACACAAATTTCACAGAAACCAAATACTCAAAATTATAGACGTCAAGTCTCGACTAACCACTTTCATACACCACGAATTCCTACAGATTTTCAAATGAATTATTCAAATCACAATCAATTAAATCAAAATCATCCAAATTTCCCCTCACAACCTATTCAATTGCAACAACGCCCAGTAAACCGATATTTCCCAACTAACCAACAAGTTTTTGGCCCTAGTTCATCGAAGCCTCAAACAAATGTTTTCAAACCAAATCCTAATCAAAGAATACAAACCCCACCTGAGAAAATGTCTATTCAGACCAGGAACTACCCACAAAAACGTCAAAATTATTCGACCCAATATCAGGTTAATCCACAAAAGAAATTCCAACATTTTAATCAAAGAAATAATTATCAAAATCCCAATTTCACTTTCGAAGAATTAACCCATATTGAACCAACTTCATCAGAATCAATTTGTACAGATAATTATGAAACAACTTCAGAACAATTGAATACCGATTATATTGAACCACAAAATTATTCAGATGAATATTTTGAGAATTCACAATTAAACCCAGATAGTTATAATGAAGAAAATTTTTTAGAACTAGCCCAGAACGATTCATTGACCTAAATTCTGCACTTGACAATAAAAACCAATTACCCTACATCGAATTTGAAAATCCAAGATGTAAACTTTTGATAGATAGCGGATGTTCAGTATGTTTAGTAGACCCTAAATTTGCCTATAATAATTTTCCAAACAATATTTTCAATGAACCGACAACTTTAACCGCGTGCATGGAACAAGAAACATCAAACGAAAAAGTGTTAATGCCTGCATTCAGAGAATTTCAAGTAAATGATTTTCATCCATTCATTTTGTATAAATTCCACAAAAACTACGACGGATTAATTGGAGCAGATTTCTTAAATAAATACGGATTGAATTTAGATTTCAAAAATCAAAGATTAACCAATGAATATTGCCAAATTCCCTTCAAATACCAAAAAGTTTGCCAAAACCCCTCCAATATTCCCATTGATCTATCTCATTTAGAACCGAAAATAAGAAGTCAATTAATGAAAATACTTCAACAAAATGAAGATGTTTTACAGGACAACCCCTTAAATTCTGAAGTACGATAAAACACAAAATTCGAACAACCGATGAAATCCCTGTCCATTGCAAAATTTATAGATACCCAGAAATACACAAACAAGAGGTTCAAAATCAGATCGAAGATATGTTAGAGAAAAAAATCATTAGACCCAGTAATTCCCCATGGTCTTTTCCTGTCGTAATTGTCCCCAAAAAACAAGAACTATCCGGAAAAACAAAATGGCGCATGGCTATAGATTACCGAAAACTAAATGACAAAACTATAGACGATAAGTATCCTTTGCCACAAATTGATAACATACTTGATAAATTAGGAAACAAAAAATATTTCACCACAATCGACTTAGCCTCCGGATTTCACCAAATTGAACTTGATGAGGAATCAATCGAAAAAACGGCATTTACTGTGGAAAACGGACACTACGAATTTCTAAGAATGCCTTTCGGACTCAAAAATGCCCCAGCAACTTTCCAAAGACAAATGAACAGAATTTTGAGAAATTATATAGGAAAAATTTGTTACGTTTACATGGATGACGTAGTCATATTTTCTGAAACCGAAGAACAACATCTAGCCCATATCCACAATATTTTAGAAGCACTTAGAGTTGACAATTTAAAAATACAACCAGACAAGTGTCAATTTTTTAAAACCGAAATAGAATTTTTAGGACACATAATTACATCAGACGGAATCAAGCCGAATCCAAATAAATTAAAAGCTATAATCGATTTTCCGATTCCAAAAACTCAAAGAGAAATTAAATAATTCCTTGGCTTAGTAGGCTATTATAGAAAGTTCATTCCAAATTTTGCGAAATTAACAAAACCTTTTACTTCCTGTCTCGAAAAAGATGCAAAAATCAACATCGATGATCCAAATTACATTGAAGCATTCAAAATTTGTAAACGAAATTTATTGAATGACCCCATATTAAGTTATCCCGACTTCAATAAACCATTCATTCTCACGACAGACGCATCAGGTTACGCGATAGGTTCAGTGTTATCTCAAGGTAATCCTCCAAGTGATCTACCGATTGCATTCGCGAGCAGAACTTTAAACGACGCTGAAACTAGATACAGTACGATAGAAAAAGAATTATTAGCTATCGTCTGGTCATGTCAACATTTTAGACCCTATTTATTCGGAAGAAAATTTACCATTTACACCGATCATAAACCTTTATGTTGGTTATTCTCTGTGAAAGAACCAAATTAACGTTTAATGAGATGGCGAATCAAACTAGAGGAATTTGATTACGAAATTAAATACAAAAAAGGTTCCACAAATAACGCAGATGCCCTTTCGAGAATTAGAATTGAGGAAAACAACATTGAAATTAATGGTATAGAAGACGATTTAGTTTCCATTGCTAATCAAGTGACAACAGAAGAATTAGACGATTGTTTAAATTTATTAAATTCAAATAACCCAGCCGAAGACCCAAATGAATATGAAAACGAAAATATTATTGATTTCGAAACGGAAAACATCACTGTTCACAGTAATAAAGAAAATCCTATTTTAGAACTACCATTTACAGAAAGAAGTTTGAATTCCGCAACCCTTCAAATTATTTTCAAAACAGCCCCAAATTATAGAGTAACGAAAACAAAAATCTTTGGAGATAAACTTAGATTCAGAGTTGCCATAAATCAAATTGAAAATGACCTATTCAAGTTTATCAAAGAATTCGTTCAAAGAAAAATCGTATACTTTGTATTTCGTTTCCGATGAATTAGAAAAACCTCTGATTAGAATTTTGCAAGAGAAGTTTGATTATAAAACATTCGATTTAAAAATTTCCAAAATTTTTCTAGAAGACGTTGAAGATAAAGAATTATGTCAAAAAAGTAAATACGAACGCACCCCAATTCAATTACAATTTAGACCTAACCCAATCGGATCAAAACCATTTACCCACATTTACTGCGATACTATAAGATTTAATCAAACTCATTGCTTAAGTATCGTTGACTCTTTTTCTAGACAAGGACAATGTTACCCCTTATTACAAAAAACAGGAACATAAATTATGTCCATAAAGTTAGCAGAGCCACTTGCACGGAAGTCAATGAAAACCATCTCATTAATTGTCGTATATTTGTCGAGAATTTGTCGTGAAAGAAAAAAATTTGTCGCGCTGCTAGTTTTTTTTTTAAGGGGTGGCTCTGCTAACTTAATATTAAGTTAGCAGAGCCATTCTAAAATATGCATCGAATTCGATCAAAAATGTTATGAGTAATTGTCGAGTATTTGTCGTAGACGATCTAACCTGAAAAAACCAGAAAAAACATTTCTTTATAGCTTTTTTATAGGTTTTAATGAAATTTTCTGGTTTCTCAGGAAATTTGTCAGATTCGGCAACACTGCATTGGTAAATTGATATTTCAGGTATGTTTTTCGTATCATTATTGACTGATATTGGGTAGTATATGTTGAATCTTCTATTTCCTGAGATGAACAATTTTCGTTTCAATGCTGAATAATGGAAATATTCCATTCTCACGGATATACATCGACGTAACTTTGTGATACAAGAAAATTGATTAGATGACCGTTTTTTCTTCCGGAAATGAGCTGAACGATTGGAGGACGACCAAAACATATTTGTCGTGAAAGAAAAAAATTTGTCGCGCTTCTGGTTTTTTTTTAAGGGGTGGGTCTGCTAACTTAATATTAAGTTAGCAGAGCCATTCTAAAATATGCATTGAATTCGATCAAAAATGTTATGAGTAATTGTCGAGTATTTGTCGTAGACGATCTAACCTGAAAAAACAGAAAAAAATATTTTTTTATAGCTTTTTTAGAGGTTTTAATGAAATTTTCTGGTTTCTCAGGAAATTTGTCAGATTCGGCAACACTGCATTGGCAAATTGATATTTCAGGTATGTTTTTCGTATCATTATTGACCGATATTGGGTTTTATATGTTAAATCTTCTATTTCCTGAGATGAACAATTTTCGTTTCAATGCTGAATAATGGAAATATTCCATTCTCACGGATATACATCGACGTAACTTTGTGATACAAGAAAGTTGATTAGATGACCGTTTTTTCTTCCGGAAATGAGCTGAACGATTGGAGGACGACCAAAACATATTTGTCGTGAAAGAAAATAATTTGTCGCGCTTCTAGTTTTTTTTTAAGGGGAGGCTCTGCTAAATTAATATTAAGTTAGCAGAGCCATTCTAAAATATGCATCGAATTCGATCAAAAATGTTATTAGTTATCGTCGAGTAATTGTCGTAGACCATCTAGCCGGAAAAAAACAGGTTTAAAATAGGTTTTAATGAAATGTTCAGGTTTCTTAGGAAATTTGTCATATACGGCAACACTGCATCGGTAAATTGAAATTTCAGGTATATTTTCCGTATCATTATTGACTGATATTGGGTTGTATATGTTTAATCTTCTATTTCCCAAGATGAACAATTTTCGTTTCAATGCTGAATAATGGAAATATTCCATTCTCACGGACAGGGCCGGCGTTAGGGGTGAGGCAGCGAGGCAGTCGTTTCAGGCGCCACTCTGCTAGGGGCGGTTCGGGCAATATCGGAGGGCCACATTTTCATATTTTATTCAAATCCCAGATTATTGAACATACGGGTCTGCTAATGCTGCAGTTTGAAAATGTGTAAACATTCACCCAAACCGTCTTTAAAGTCTATCTTACTATCTTATCATCCTTATAATTAGATTCGATGAAATATGCGGAAGCCACACGTGTCACTGTTAGTTTTATTACCGCACTTTATTACGCCGACAAAGGCGTACTGTCTTCGTCGGTAGGTTGCCCCACACCCCTCGACGGAACCGACTCCCAACTGGTATTCTCGAAGATTTCAGTATTTTTTTTTGCGCGCATGTTCTATCCAGGGGAACAGCGTGCTATCGTTTTGTCGGAATGTCTGTAATTTTCTATGATTGAGCCGAGAATAGTCTTAAACGACTAGGTTGGACTAGGTTGATGACGAATCCGATAACACTGCAATGCAGTGTTGCAAAATATGACAAATTTCCTAAGGAACCAGAACATTTCATTTAAACCTATAAAAAGCTATAAAAAAATTATTTTTTCTGTTTTTTTCTTGCTGGATGGTCTACGACAAATACTCGACAATTACTCATAACATTTTTGATCGAAAACGTTGCATATTTTAGAATGGCTCTGCTAACTTAATATTAAGTTAGCAGAGCCACCCCTTAAAAAAAAACTAGAAGCGCGACAAATTTTTTTCTTTCACGACAAATATGTTTTGGTCGTCCTCCAATCGTTCAGCTCATTTCCGGAAGAAAAAACGGTCATCTAATCAACTTTCTTGTATCACAAAGTTACGTCGATGTATATCCGTGAGAATGGAATATTTCCATTATTCAACATTGAAACGAAAATTGTTCATCTCAGGAAATAGAAGATTCAACATATACAACCCAATATCAGTCAATAATGATACGAAAAACATACCTGAAATATCAATTTACCAATGCAGTGTTGCCGAGTCTGACAAATTTCCTGAGAAACCAGAAAATTTCATTAAAACCTATAAAAAAGCTATAAAAAAATGTTTTTTTCTGGTTTTCTCCGGTTAGATCGTCTACGACAATTACTCATAACATTTTTGATCGAATTCGATGCATATTTTAGAATGGCTCTGCTAACTACATATTAAGTTAGCAGAGCCACCCCTTAAAAAAAAAAACTAGAAGCGCGACAAATTTTTTTCTTTCACGACAAATATGTTATGGTCGTCCTCCAATCGTACAGCTCATTTCCGGAAGAAAAAACGGTCATCTAATCAACTTTCTTGTATCACAAAGTTACGTCGATGTATATCCGTGAGAATGGAATATTTCCATTATTCAGCATTGAAACGAAAATTGTTCATCTCAGGAAATAGAAGATTTAACATATAAAACCCAATATCAGTCAATAATAATACGAAAAACATACCTGAAATATCAATTTACCAATGCAGTGTTGCCGAATCTGACAAATTTCCTGAGAAACCAGAACATTTCATTAAAACCTATAAAAAAGCTATAAAAAAAATTTTTTTTCTGGTTTTTTCAGGCTAGATGGTCTACGACAAATACTCGACAATTACTCATAACATTTTTGATCGAATTCAATGCATATTTTAGAATGGCTCTGCTAACTTAATATTAAGTTAGCAGACCCACCCCTTAAAAAAATACCAGAAGCGCGACAAATTTTTTTCTTTCACGACAAATATGTTTTGGTCGTCCTCCAATCGTTCAGCTCATTTCCGAAAGAAAAAACGGTCATCTAATCAACTTTCTTGTATCACAAAGTTACGTCGATGTATATTCGTGAGAATGGAATATTTCCATTATTCAGCATTGAAACGAAAATTGTTCATCTCAGGAAATAGAAGATTTAACATATAAAACCCAATATCAGTCAATAATGATACGAAAAACATACCTGAAATATCAATTTACCAATGCAGTGTTGCCGAATCTGACAAATTTCCTGAGAAACCAGAACATTTCATTAAAACCTATAAAAAATATTTTTTCTGGTTTTTTCAGGTTAAATCGTCTACGACAAATACTCGACAATTACTCATAACATTTCTGATCGAATTCGATGCACATTTTAGAATGGCTCTGCTAACTGAATATTAAGTTAGCAGAGCCACCCCTCAAAAAAAAAACTAGAAGCGCGACAAATTATTTTCTTTCACGACGAATATGTTTTGGTCGTCCTCCAATCGTTCAGCTCATTTCCGGAAGAAAAAACGGTCATCTTATCAACTTTCTTGTATCACAAAGTTACGTCGATGTATATCCTTGAGAATGGAATATTTCCATTATTCAGCATTGAAACGAAAATTGTTCATCTCAGGAAATAGAAGATTCAACATATACAACCCAATATCAGTCAATAATGATACGAAAAACATACCTGAAATATCAATTTACCAATGCAGTGTTGCCGAATCTGACAAATTTCCTGAGAAACCAGAAAATTTCATTAAAACCTATAAAAAAGCTATAAAAAAATGTTTTTTTCTGTTTTTTTCAGGTTAGATCATCTACGACAAATACTCGACACTAGAAGCGCGACAAATTATTTTCTTTCACGACAAATATGTTTTGGTCGTCCTCCAATCGTTCAGCTCATTTCCGGAAGAAAAAACGGTCATCTAATCAACTTTCTTGTATCACAAAGTTACGTCGATGTATATCCTTGAGAATGGAATATTTCCATTATTCAGCATTGAAACGAAAATTGTTCATCTCAGGAAAAAGAAGATTCAACATATACAACCCAATATCAGTCAATAATGATACGAAAAACATACCTGAAATATCAATTTACCAATGCAGTGTTGCCGAATCTGACAAATTTCCTGAGAAACCAGAAAATTTCATTAAAACCTATAAAAAAGCTATAAAAAAATGTTTTTTTCTGTTTTTTTCAGGTTAGATCAACTACGACAAATACTCGACAATTACTCATAACATTTCTGATCGAATTCGATGCATATTTTAGAATGGCTCTGCTAACTTAATATTAAGTTAGCAGAGCCACCCCTTAAAAAAAAACTAGGAGCGCGACAAATTTTTTTCTTTCACGACAAATATACGACAATTAATGAGATGGTTTTCATTGACTTCCGTGCAAGTGGCTCTGCTAACTTTATGGACATACAGAAATTTTAGATAAATTATTAATTTACTTCAGCCATTAAGGTATTCCCAACAAAATTACTTGTGACAACGGTATTGAATTCAAGAATAATGTCATTCAAGATTTTTGTAAGGTACATAAGATCGAAATTCATTACATAACAAACTATAATCCAAATTCCAACTCCATAGTAGAACGATTTCATTCAACATTAATCGAACAATTGAGAACAATTGCAGAGAAAAATTTAACTTTTCAAAATAGACTTTCCCAAGCATTACTGAGTTATAATAACTCAAATCATTCGAGTTTGGAGATGACACCCATGCAAATCATTAAAGCAGATTTGAATTACTCATTACCAATTGAACAGACCCACAATGAAAAATTACAAAATTATGTCGAAAATTACGTCGAAAACCTTAACGATATTTCGAAACATTTGGAACAAAACAGACAGAAAAATATCGAAAGTTTGGAAAAAACTAACGAGAAACGATCAGCAAAAGAAGATCACCCTTTGAACAAAAATCCTACTTACATCAAAAACCCTATTACTCGAAAATTAGATCCTGTTTTCAAAAAGATAGATGCAACTGAAATTGACAAGAATCGTATTCAAGATAAGAAAAACAAACACATTTATCATAAGAAAATTTTGAAACAAAGAAAGAACTAGTTCCAAAATTTTGTTACAGATTCAAAATGGATCGATGTACTTCTGATACTATTTAAAAATTATCAACTTTTCAATATCCTTAGAAATTATCCAAATCCAAAATAACATACTACCCATTTTATTAGGAAGAGCTTATTTGAGTCATAAGAATTTACTACTGGTCTATCACATAGATCTGAACAAAATAGAAGAAATCATTTGCGATTATCAAAACGAAATAAATAACTACAAAAATTCGAAATTGAACTTTGCTCAAACCGCAAATTAAAAATATTTGAGACATTCAAATGAAATAAACATTAACACTCTCGAAGAACTCTTGAATCAGAAAGTACGATTCAAAAGAGGATTAGTTAACCTAGGAGGAAAAATTTCAAAATTTCTATTCGGAACATTAGATTCTGACGATGAAGCCTAATATCAAAGCTATTTTCAAAGTATCAAAAATAACGAAGAAAAATTAATTAGAAATCAAAAACAGATTGCTGTAATAGTTAACGATCTAAAATAAATTTATCAATAAATTCCAAATGATGTCCGAAAACCTCAAATTGTTTCAAATTGTACCGCAATTAGAAGAAGTACAACAAATGCACCTTTTGATGTTCGAATTGAAAGAAATTAAAAATGTTTTAGATGAAATACAGACAGCTGTAAGTTTTGCAAGGTTACATTTGTTACATGAATCAGTTTTACCATATTCCAAATTCTCAGAATTGATCAAGAATGAAAATATCATACCAGTTCATCATCTGAAAGTTTACTACCAATTGTGTCATACGAGAAAAATTTTCAAAAACAAAACTCTATTATTTTTGATATCGATTCCATTAGTTTATAAAGAACAATATGATTTATACAAGTTTTATTATATCCCACAAAATAACGAATCCCTTCCTTATACCAATCCCTATTTGCTCTCACGAGAAGAAGATTTAAAATGGTCTACCAATCATTGCCATCCGGTAGAGAACGACTACCTATGCGATCAAGACTCATTAGAAGAAATCCCGAAATGTATGAAGAATATCCTCAAAAATCACACCGAAAATTGCCCAAGAGTTAGAAGAATTCCACTACGAGACTTGAAATTATTGGAAGATGGAAGTATTCTCTCAATCAAAAATGAGAAAATCAGAGAAAAATGCCCTCAACAGACGAAGTACCATTTCATACCAGAAATAGCTATTTTACGAACTGAATGTACCATTAATAACACTGAAAAAGAAATTGTTCCAGCCACTTCGATAAGTGAAGAAAAATTTATTATTTTACCAAAATTCACACGATTTTCCCAGGACCACACGAAAGAAGAATTGATGGAAGAAGACATCCCAGATATCAAATTAGAAGAATTGGACCAATGGAGTCTTCAACCAATTGCATTTTCATATTTTTTCTATTTTATGATAACAATAATTGTGATTTATTCAATTTTCAAATTTCTTAAAAAATTCAAAAATTTCAATTTTAAAGCTACACCACAAGGTGATACCTTTAACAAAAATGGGGAGGGGGTAGGTAATACCAACCCTTCTTTCCTTTAGTATACAATACTTATTTCCTAATAAGAATCTCCATATGGGAACACTAGAGTTGCATAGTTGCAAATATTATTTCCCACATGAATTTATGCTTGTTCAGAAAAACCGATGTATTAAATACGATAACCCAGTGAATCTCGAGGAGATAGTAGTCAGACAGTAATCATATAGATTGTAAACGCTTCCTATAGTTAATAAAGTCGATTTTTTAAAAACAAGGTTTCTTCCCTTAAAAACATAATTATATATATTCTTTTGAGAACGAGCATTACATTCTAAGATATCACAGTGTTACTAATACGATATAAGAACCTCTTAGGGAATCATCAGCTTTTGATGAACTTCTTTGAATATTTGAAGTCTGACTTGCTCAGTCATTGTGAGTTGATTCTGTCTTCATCCTGTCTGTGATGTCTGATGGTATACCTAGAATTAGTTCCAGATCCACAAGAGGGCGTGTTGTACCAATATATGTACCCATCTAACAATTCATTGCCTTCGAAGTCTACGATCCAGACAAATGTGATGCATTTTTTGAAAACCTTTAAAGCTGCATGACTTTCATTGTGGTGTCCCAGACTCAGTGCAATGATGAAGTTGAGACAGCTACAATAAATCCCTATTCGTGCACCTCAGTTGTAGATTTGCTAACATGCATAGAAAGATTGTCTGGCTTCATGATGGATGTATAGGCGTTCCAAATTAGTGACTTGTATAAGATCATCTCATATATGCCACCTCACTAGAGAATTCAATGATTTCAACTAGGATATTTGGAAGTTTTTTTTAGGTTACAACATTCATTGCTTGGTGTATAGAACCATGAGTACTTTTTGATGATTTGAAGACACATCACTAAGCAATAGTACTCAGATTCCCCAGGAAAACCTTGAAGATCGTCACGACTATTTGGAGTAGAATTATCAATGCTTCACTTACTCAGAGTGTTCGTGAAAATCGAATTTTCCTATGAAATCAATTTGAATGTAAGTGCCAGCTGGAGATCTGACAACCCAGAAGCATTCGATGAAAGGTTCCGATTGTTTTGGATGATTCGGTGACATTATCTGCATGCTTTCAATTTTATCGGTCAATGCGAAAGATCCTCCACAGTCGTATGAAACTTCTCTGTAGACAGCTTTGAATTCCTGAAAACATTCCTCATTGAAAACTCTTCAACTCGAATGAAAATAATACTTACCATATTATTAGGATTTCCATTGAATTCGATGTATAAATTATTGCCGGTTGTCTTCAATTTTGGTGGTTTCTCACAGAATTTCCCATCTCCCAAATTGGGCGAAGATGAATCAATTCCATTCTTAAGCACAATGAAATTATCGCATCTACTAGTAGACTGAGTTGAAAATTTCAAAAACTCTATACTTATTCGTCGCCCAGGCCTAGTGTTGATCTTCCATTTACACTGAAACAAGCGAATTCTTCAGAATGATAGTATGAGAATCTGAATAATTATATACCGTCCAGTCTCTGGGAGAATTCACATCGAAAGTTATAACACCAGAAGATTCTTTCATAACTCCACCGCACCCTGAAATCAGAAGAGATTTAAAAATTAATGTTCGACAAAAACCTACGAGATTCTTTGATTACCAACAGTTCGCGAAGCTTTAGATGAAGAATCCATTCAACCTACCGACATTTAAGTACATCTAAACTATTTTCAAGGAGAAAATCGATTTCCAATCTGAGAAACTGGATTTCCACGTTATAACCCTGGCTTACAGTTACATACCTTCACTTATTTCTGCTGCAAATCCAGATCCATTGTAGAACGAATTCGTGAAGAAAGTTACCTTGAGAGTTCGTGATGCATTGAAAGTACGCATTTGTGATGGGTGGCAAACGTTCTGGTTCAAGTTGTTATCCGAAGTCAATCTAAGGTAATCTTGATGGCAGAAAATCGAAAACCCTAGGTGTATAGAGGTGATTTTTATTCTTAAGCTGTTCGCACTGTCTGTTTGGAACGTCCATTCACATTTAAGGTTTGGTGCGTAACCATTTGGGTAGCCAGGCGATGTTAAGTTCACTTTGTGCAATTCACTCAGGTCGATTATATCTGGTGATCCACAAGCTAAAAGAAATGATTCAATTTCTTTCTTCAGGAATAAGAAGGAAGGTACTCTCGAATTATGCATTCTTCTGGGTTAAGATTTCAATTGAAATCTTACAGTAATAATGCTAACTTACTATCATTTATTTTTGGACGCTTTAGGTAAAAGATTTTCATCCACTCCAGAAGGAATTTATTCTCCAGCCTTGTTGAATCCATATAAGCTACAATGAAGAGATTGTTCGCGGAAGATTCTATGGAATCTGGCTTATTGAGGCCACAGTATGTTCCTAATTCAGGGGCTTTATCATCTTCACCATCAAATACCTGAAGTGAAGCAAAGAATATTGACGGAGTCAGTGAAAAAAAGCGAAGTTATAGAGTACCTTCAGGTTAGGAGTGAGGCAGAAATCCAGTCCAAAACTTTCAGTGCGAAATTCTTTAAACTTCAAGAGTATTCTTGAATTCCAAGAAACAGAGATTTTCCATGAAAAAGTGGAAGAACTTGAGAAGCTTTCCGGATAAAGTGGCGATGCAATTTGACCCCTGGAACCTGTCACCCTCACACTTGTGCCTGAAATTCAATCAATTTTGATCCGAATTAATAGGTATTCTAGAACAATACAGGTTGAAATCTTCTCACTTGTTGCATATTCGGCCAAAAACCCAACTGAACCTGTTTGGAGGGTGTCATTTTGTTTTTCTATCTTATATAAAATCCAAAGGCTTCCTTGATGTGTAATATTGTCCGGGTTTTTATCTCCACAAAATATTCCTCGTAATCTTCCTGTTGCCCCTCGTTCTCTTATTTCCAGAAAATCTGAGCTGCATATTTCAGAATTAGGTATGTCGAAATTTTTGAAAGAAAGACTGATTTCATTTCCTATATAGAATAAAACAGAAATCGATTATCAGATTTTCCAACGATATTCTCTCGAAATATTACTATAGAGGGCAATTATATCTACAGTGCTTCTGACAAAATGGGAGGAACTAGTGATGTTCACGATGCTAGACCTTAGTAGTCTCGTTTCGCTGATGATACAAAAGTTTCGTTCGGGAGTTATTATGTTTACGATCGACCGCAAGACCATCTCTATTCAATATTAGAACCACCTCATGCCTGCGGACGTTTTCAATCTGGAGTTTCTGCAGGAAAACAATAGAATAAAGAGTATTTCCGAAATATATACTATTCAAATATAACCAGGGGCATAAGAAAACGGCGCGTGAAACCTGAATAGTACAGTAATTTTCATTAATTGCGGGACAGTTGACTCGTGTTGAGCCATAGTTAAGAATAACAAAATGCCTCGAGCACGAAGGCGTCGAAATTATCTCCATTCCTGCGATATTAACAAGGTAGAATTATCGCCTATCGACATGTTAGTTTGTCCTTTCGCTTAACCAGCTTTCGAGTTAATTTAACTCTGCAATGATGGTAATGCTTGTGTCCTATATGGACCGAATGAAGGTAGAGGAACACAAAGAAGACCAACTGGTTAATCGAGGCGTACCCTAGAACGTCAAGATAGGCGCTTCAGGCAACTAAATCTGACACCGTTATGCTACTACGCGACGAATCGCTGATCGATGGTTCGGAGGTTAGGCTTTGCACTTGTGCAGAGAACGATAGTAGGATATTAGGACGGAAATCTGTTGCACCACCGTCATGCTGGCCTCTATTATATTCCTGATGAAAGTTGACAGAATTCACATATATGTATATATATCAACATACCTGGTGCAACCTTAATGGTCCATTCACAAGAAGTTCCCACAGGAGAAAACATGCCATTCAGACCAGTTAAATTGCCACCACAATCTATGGAATGAATTTGTTATTTGTTGGAAATATATGTGCCATCAATCAACTTACTGGTTCCCAAGACGTGGTAGATAGCGAAAAAGTCGATTCCTTGATTGACTACAATATGCAGAGCTGAACCCTTGCTTATAAGAGTTGGGGGCAACTTGTCTGTAAAATATTCACCGATCAAAGGTGATTTTTCTGATTCTCCGCCATAAACGGAAAGACCAACGTCAGAATATGAATGAGATTGCACGTGAAAACGAGTCACTGTCAGGGCAACATGTTGATCTGATGAAAAAAAATATCTCTCGTGATAATTCCGCAGCCAACAGTCCAAAGGACTAGGTGGATATTGAAAAAAATTTTAAGTAAGGACATGGAGGATAATCTCTACCTGAGTACGGCGCAAGTATTGTCCATGCGCATTTGGTATCATCACTGGTATGACTCATCGAGTATGGACGTAATATCAAGTTTCCACTGACATCGCTGGCGACAATTCGAGCTCCACATGCCTGAAAATTTCAAAAAAGCATTTCGGTCGATTACATTTTCCATCTGTTTCCAATGCATTACCACAGCCTTCGCAACTCAAATTGTGCCACAAGAAATCTTTTGACATCTTCGATGATCCTGACAAAGCTAAACGAAAGCACAGAGATGGAAAGAAAGGATCAAGAAGAATTTTCGTATTTGCGTATCATTTAACAAGTGCAAATGGGTTTTATTCTTTGAAAGTGATCAGTTTTCAGTGTTACCTATTTATTGACGTACAAAAATGGAAAAATACCTTGTCATAAACTGCCATGAAACCTTGACTAGTGGTCAATTCATCATTGTTAGCCTTCCTCCAAATTGAAACTGGAGTCGTTATATTTGACATGAAAATTACCAGCATTTGATTGGAAGAGGTTGTGAATGTCTCATTTGTAGTGTCACAAATTTTACCAAGAAGGGAGCTCGAAGTATCTGGTCCATCATAAATCTATAAATCGTATGTTTCATGCGCAAATCGTACACAATGGTGCATGGGTACATACCTCGATGTAATTTTTGCTACAATTGGATGAGGTTATCAAATCTATTGTTTTAAATGAGAGGGCGAGAACATGAGTTTCATCAGTGGATATCAACCATTGGCAGTAATCGTTAGGATTGAAATTCATGGGATAATTTGGAGATGAGATGATCCCATAAGGTGCAGATAATGCACCACCGCATTCTGCAAAATAAATCAAACATTGGAATGGCTAAGAAACGCAATCAACAGATCCTCTAATTTTTTTAACCGTAAAATATTTTTACAATATAAAGCTTACTGGATTTGATGAAATCGATATCAGCTGAAAATCCCTGGCCTGCATAGGAAGAATCACTCACAAAGCTTACGTGCATAAGATTGCCGTTACTGGTGAATTTAACTTGTTTTTCCATATGACATAAAGAACCTAAGACTGGGTAGGAAGAATCTGGTCCATTGTAAACCTGCGAAGAATAAGAAAATGTGTTCGAATCATTTACTCCTCCCAGGGAGCTCATCGTACACATTTAATTCGTGAAACTTATGTACCTTAATTACATCATACGCACACAGAGACGTCTTTTCCACATCAACAGATGTGAATTTGATGACCACGCTCTGACCAACTTTAGCCTCTATCAACCATTCGCATTCAATTTCATCAGGGTATCTCTTCGGGTAATTTGGTGAAGTGATAGTCCCTGGTCTTCTTAAATGACCTCCACAACCTGGAGTAGGGTGAAAAAGAAATAGAATTCAGGGCATACATACAAAGGAACTCTCACCATTTAAGATCCATTCTAAACGAAAACCATTTCCAAGTAAATTGGTGTCAGACTTGAAGTGGATTATAACGTGGTCAGATGGTACAGTAACGCTCTCTGGAAGTCCTGAAGCCACGTATGTTTTGAAAAGTACGTCTTCTTTTGTAACATCATCAATATCTTTTCTGTACAAAACCTGAAATTTATTATTTGATCATTCGTTTACGTAAAATTCGACTTTGAAAATGATATATCACCCAACTTACCTGGATAATATGCAGAGACATTGCAGGAGGGAAAACCTTGTTTATTAAAACGGGATAACAGTGTTGAATGGTTGACTCTTATTATTAAACCAAAAAAAGAAGTCTAGATACTATGACCAATGCACTGGTTGGAGAATGTCATATTCAGAAATTGTCTGATAACAGCATATCTCCATCTTGGTGGCTTTCAATAGCGACTGTCATTCTGAACGATGTTACTAAGTTGAAGAGAATTAATATTTGAATAGAATGTCTAGGCGGGTACTTATGATGAACGCATTGTGGGGCTTTTAATCTTAGAGGACCATTTGACAAGCAAACGCCACCAGCAATTACTGATAGAATTATATTATCCTCTACTCAGTGACATCGTTTAGAGTGACAATCGCTATTCGTAGCCATATATGTTTTTCCAGAAAACTGCTGCCTTCCTCATTAGGCCGCTATTGTCAGAAAATTTTTAGAAACGAAATTCCCCAACCAGTGAATCGGTCGGAGTCACCAGCCAAAATGGGCAACATACATCTGCGCACGCACACGATTATCCTCTTGTTTCTTATCCACAGTCGCCGTTTTCAGCTCACACCTATAGCGACACCTCTGTAACACTAGTAAATGCATAAAATTACCTTCAAATAATTAACATGACCTCCTGGCGGCAACGCATAGAATGGAAATTCGTGATATGATTTCTCGTCCAAGTCGAAGAATGTGAAGGATATATTGACAGTGTTCCTTCTAGTGACTTTGATATTCCAGAAACATTCTTGCAGTACTGGATAAGAATCAGGAAAGTTCGGACTTTCAATAACACCCCCATATCCAGTAATGTTATTGGAGCAAACTGAAATTTTAAGTGTTGAACTTGAGATTGCCAGACAAAACTTCATCAACTAGGCAACAGATGTACATTATTCCTGCTATTGCCGAATTGATGTTTATGCGATATTAGTCATTCTGTGCTCATCAACTTACGTGTTCTATAACGCAGATTAAAACCTCTTCCCTCCGAGCTCACATCAGAATTGAAGTAAATATCAAGTTGTCTATTTCTGGAAATTATATTACTTGGGAATGAAGTACCACAGAATCTTCCCAAGGATTTCGAATTTTTGGTTGGTCCATCGAACACCTAAAAATGTGTCGAAGAGACCAATTTATTACTGAAAGATTGAATTCAAACAAGCCTACTAGATAGAGGCTATTGATACAATCATTGAATAATACAGATTTTTCTCTAATATCTCAACAGAATATCTTTCAACATTGATATCTTAGGATATACTTTCTTGTCTTTATCGTACCACGTCTCGGGTGACAAATTTAAATATTACATCAACTGGCATATAATGATTGCAGTCAAAAACTCAAGAAAGGGGTAACATAAAAAAATGATACTAAACGCAGTGTTTCATTTCTTTATGGCGATTTAGAATCATCAATAGCATATATTCCATATATTATGTCATGATATTACACTGCTCATCATACTTAATCACAAATGAAAGAAATCGACTTCTTGAAGTTATTAAGATTTTTGAAAGTGTTTTGAACAGCATTTCATTAATCAAAGAAAGAAGAAGATTAGGAACTGATGGCAATATTTTTCTATGCACATGCATTTGACTAGCGTGTCGGTAGTTTCATGTCGTTTTCGTCCATTTGTGATGTAGTGGTGGTGAGTACACTTGTAGTATTGTACCATATGATATAGAATAGATGCTATTGATATTCTAAATCGAAAGATAAAATATAACACACCGTGTTCAGTATTATATTCTTGTTGATACAATATTTAAATTTGTTGATCAAGACGTGGTACGTTAAGACAATAAACTATATCGGTAGATATCAATATCGAAAGATATCATGTGAGGGCATCACAGAAAAATATGTATTATGATGTCAAAAAAGGATACCAGGGTAATGATTTGGATGTGAAGGATTGTATGAATTGCTTCCTGCACTACCTTGCGGGGATTTAGTATCAATGGAATCACTTTCAGGGTGACATGGCGCTTTCTGCTCATAAGTCTATTACCGAAACTGTGATTCTGTTTAGCCCGAAGTGTTCGTGTCTTACTAAAGATATTTTCTGCAATGCAAGTGACGGTATTATAAGCACGCAGAAAAGTTAACTTCACTTGCAGTCATTTTTCAACCTAATGGGTACTTCTTCCAATAGTTAACTGATGGTTATCGATCAATTGGTGAATACCGGCCCCAAACGACAGAAGCACGTGAAAATGTATTTGGAAGTTCGAAAAAATCGACTTGACTGCGCCCGTTCAGAATGCTTGTAGCTCTGTAAGAGGTGAAGAAATTATCGAATAAAAATGCTTCGTCTCATCGAATCTTTCATTATCCATCCTCAAAAGAAACTCTGAATACCGAGAGATTGACTTTATGGTTTATTCTTTAGAAAGACGTACATCTAAAAGCTGTTAATTTTCAGTGGGTTCAAAAATCGATGGACTGGTTACGCTGATCGACTACGAATAGTAAACTCGAGAGGTTCATCGACCAGCAACATTCTGTTATGGAGTCCTGATTTCAGTCCTCTTGACGATTTTTCGTGAGGATACCTGAGAGGAAAAAATATTCGAGGACAAGTAGAAGAATCCGTAGCAATCAGATCAGAAATGGAGACAGTCTCGCGAGCACCGTGTCATCGCGTTGTTAAAGAAGAGTGTTAGCAGAGTGAATGTTGCAATATAGACAGCATTCATTTTTGTAAATTATAACGCAGCTCATTGTCTGTGGATACTTATGAGCGGAACTCGAAGACATCAATATTGAAGAGATGTGTTCCCAATAAGACGTCGCCATATACCATACCGCAAATGCTACGCTCATTCTGCTGAAATGATTGACCGATAGAACCATCCCACAATGAAGATTTGTGAATTGGCTGCCACGACCATTTTGCATCCCTTCGAAAAGGATATTCTTACGCCATTGTTGGCAGAATACAGACGGAATTATCAGAAATGAAGCGATCGGGAACGAAGCCGTTGAACGATGTCTTATTCTGAACATAACTGCATTATTTGAGCTTCAAAATAAAGCGAGAATTAAGTTGATATGTCGGACCATTGCTGTTTTATTAAGAATTGAATTTTTATCATTCTGAATGAAAGACCCTCTATAAAAAGGATAATAAGGACTGGAAGGGAGACACAGTGATTTTGAAAGAATAGAAACAAAAATAATGATGATGAATACCTCAAGGTAATCTAAGGCACACTTCTTGAAGAATCTGAGCGCCTCGAGATCAAAATCCAGGAATACCAATTGTATTCTTGAACCTTGGTTAACTATTATACTCCACTGGCATTCCGATACAGAATCGTATGGTTCTGGATAATTTGGGGACGCTAGAGCACCTGCTGGTGTTGTGAGTTTGCCACCACAACCTGCAAATACATCACAAGTACAGAAAATACCATTTGCCCTGACCAGCTCCCTAGTCTAGCTAGGGGACTACATCGTTGGTTTAGTATGCTAGTGGTGGCAGGCTCGAAACCCACTGCTGTCATGGACGGTGTGAATGCCTATGTGTTGTCCCACATGAATTTATTACCACTCGATATTGGCTACAAAACATAACAACTGGGGTCATTTGTGTGAAAAAAAACATTATTATATATTATTATTCATTTACGTAAATGTTGTCGAATACACCTTCAAATTCACCGAATTAAACTCAAATTGATCACCCAGCTTGGAATAAAAGAAATCGAAACAAATACAGAAACACTGATTTACCTATATATCCAAAAAAGATAAGTCAACATAAAGAATATTTGAAAATCTGTTTTGATTGTAATGATACTAAATTCACAACTTTAGTTCAATTCGATTCAGAAAGAAATAGAAATTGTGACGAAAATAGAAACATTAACTAAATTAGACATGAAAAAAGAGAAGTGGAAGTTAGATGTTCAAAACAAATGCACTCAATCTTGAGCAGATCTTGCAATATTGAAAATTTTTTAAGACTAAAAAAATAATTCAAGTGTGGTCCATGAGCGCTCAGCCGGAGGCTAGTAGATACATACATAAAATGAAACCTACCTGATGATACTTCTTGCCATGTGAACAGGAATTTAGAAGAATTGTATGACCTATATGTTGAACAAACCAGATGGAGATACAACTGGTTAGTATGGGAATGTATGGTTTGAGGTATCTTTGAACCACCAAATCTTCCTATTAGTGGGGACGATGCTGAGCCACCATTTCTGAGCAAAAAAAATGGGCATAACAATATTGAAAAAATATTTATAAACGTTCTTAAATCAGTTTGGGTCATTCTTTTCTTTCGAAAAATTATTTCAACTGGATATAGCATAAACACAGAGAAAAATAATAACAATTGATACTAGTTTTGAAAATATGTGAACCGCAACATTCTTTAATAATTTATTCAATTTTTTAGTCATTTTTCTGGGTTTTCACTCCTAATATCTGAAACAGAACTATTGTCAATTTGACAAAAGTCTCAATTCAAAACGAAAAATCGGAGGAAAATCATTCTTAAAATTTTCTCCTTTGTCTGATGAAAGAGTCAGATTTGTACTCTGAAACGTCACAGTTCGCTTTGTTTATCGTTTGTATTGATCCTGTATTGTTTATTAGGCAATCTGTTTTCCAAGGAACTGCCCTTGACAAATAGTTTAATCCTGCAATCCGCAAGTCGTTCTCTGTGAAAAAACAATTTTTATTTAATTTTTGGTAGTTCTGTTTCAGAGTGAAAACCCAGAAGAAAACCTTAAAATTGATGTGAAATCCTCACGAAATAAGCTTTAATCGATCATTTATTTCAAACATTAGAGCTGTAAAATGGATTGAAATATTTAATTTGAATAATTCAGTCAGTTTCAAGCTGCGTAAGGATCATTAAATATAATAATTACCAACACAACACGAGAATTAAAAATGAATGGTGTTTGTGAAAATTTAGACTGAATCTTTAATAGAATTATTCGAATTGTTATTCATATCATCGAAGAAAATTTCTAACCTTATTTCAAGGTAATTCCAAGTGAAAGGGGTATGAATCGTGAAAATAGTTGTATCGAGTATGATCTGCTTATGACTTCCTACAGTTATCGTCCAAACACAATCAGATGATGGGGGATAAGATCCTGGATATCCTGGAGACTTTATGGTGCCAGTCTTGGAGAAAAAATTTCCACCACAAACTGAAAAGTGAATTCAACAGCTCTATATTTTCACAATATTGTGACAATGGAATATTAGAAAACCAGCTTATAAACTTTTGCAGTTGTTATGCCAGCCACTTAGGTAACGGTCTACACCAGAGTGGTCGACCATTCGTCTGTGAAGGTTCAAGAAACTGCGCAGGTCGATTCCAATACATAATTTGATTTACTTGAGCAGGCTCACCTGCGCAGATATACTTATCCAGTTCGCAAGTACGTATGTGTGGGCTTAGATGAAATCTACAAAGGTATATCTACTGGCCCTATTGTTAACAATAGCCCAACTTCGAACTCACGTGTGCTCTCATTGAGGAAAATATAATTCAGGGAAAATTCTTGTTCTGTATCAATACCTGCCGTGGAAATGGTAAGGGTGGCTAAATTCGAAGGAACAAGAAGAAGTGATGGAATTTTTTTACCACAGTAAGATCCAATCAAGTTAGCATCTTTTGAGTATGAGTTATTTTCATATATATTCAGATGACTCAAATCGCAGTTGATACTTTTGAATAAGTTGAAAATAGTAACTGTAATTTGAATGAAGAACCCTGCAGGAGCTTCAAGAATCCATCTACAAAATTTCTTGTTTTTTCTGGAACTGCTGAAATTAATGACTCCAGAACGATTCCTAGACAGAAATCCACAATCTGAAATCAATAATACTGTTATTGAAAATATTACTTGAAATTTAATGAATTCAAATCTGCACAGGGTGATTCGAATATCTGAAATCAAAATCAATGTTGGTTATTAATTTATTGTTAATTCTCAATATTGTTCTGCAGGTTATGAATTTTCAGTAAAAAAATATTATAGGTACCTGAAGACGACGAATAGTTTGCTGTGAAACTTGTGGTACAACGAACAGTAGAGGTCGCTTTAATCCAGAGTGAGTTAGAAGTGGAGAAAACATTCATTTCATCTTCCGAATCTAGATCTGTTTCTATGAGTGTTGCATTCTGGTTATCACCATCGCGTATCTTGTAACAAAAGAGAGATCATTGGTACTATAATCATATAGACAAACAGAATATTTTTCATGCTATGAATTCCATTAACCAAAAAAATCATGTACCTCCAGATACTGATCTAGACATTCCTCGTAATCTGAATAATAGTCTACGTTCTCAGGAAAAATATTCAAGGTGATCATTGATCCTGGCTGTAGCTTTATGAGGTATATGCAGGTCACTCCTTCGGGTATTGGATCAGGATATCCCAAAGAACTAACAACGCCAACTGGATTTTCATATATTTGATCACAAACTGAAATACCCAGGGAATTAATAATTCTAGCCACTTCATAAGAAAATCTTCATCATAGATATATACTTCGTTTTTTTTGAAAAGAATATTTTCAATCTCAGAAAGCAAATTTTTGAATTTTACCTGCTTCGTACTTCAAAGAAAATGTTGACGTAGCCCTATTTTCCTTGTATTTAAGGAGAATGACGCCACTGTCAGATGTAAATGAAGATGGCAAAGTATCTCCACAGTATCTCGCAATCAATGAACTACTGGTGTTATATCCCTCATATAACTAAAACACAACGTCTGAGTTGAGTCAATCCAATGGGCTTTTCTTACTTACAGCAACATATTCATCCGTGCATCCGATAGATTTCCTAAGATCCAATGCGGTGAAAGTGAGTCTTGTTTTCAATTGAAGGTTATGCTGGATTTGGTAATAGCAAACAAGATCTTTGGTAACTTTGGGTGGAACAATCTCTCCACTTGAATTTTTCATCGTCAACCCACAAACTGGAAAACCATTCATAAATAAGGTTTCACGAACTGAGTAATGTCAAGGGTGTTTTTTTAGAGTTACGTTTCTCGAACTGGATGTTGTTCGTATTTCTCGTTGTGCTACATGAGTTGATGAATTACTGATCAATTTTTTTTTGCACTGAGATCACCACTGCACCAGCTATACTCGTTGTTTCGTATTTCACTACATTCAAAAATTATATAACCTGCTCCAATGAAGTGGCTGTGAATTTGATCTCAAGCTTTAACAAACCTGGACTCAATATGCAAGGAATCACATATTATATTTTGCTTCAAGATACAACTACAAATTCTTGTTAGTCTGATTTCCCTAAAATGAGGATTTCAATGAAATAAACGCAACAGAGGGTTTTTACTCCCTCTTGCAAAAGCAGAGACTTTCTGTGGTTTAGGGAAGCACGTTTGCATGACAGTTCAGTAAAATCTTCTAGGAATGAAGTCATACCAACAATTTCTTTGAGACTGATTAATCGAAGGCAATAGGAGCCTGTTACTACCTCTGTAAAAGAAGGACTTTTTGTGATCCAGGGAAGAATATTTGAACAAATGCTTGAAAGAATCTTTCAGACTTTAAGCAATACAAACAATTTGTTCGCAACTGATGAATCGAAGGTAATCAGAGGCTTTTATTCTCTATGTCAGAGCAGGACCAGCAGATTCTCTGAGACTGATGAATCGAACAGAAGCTTTTACTATCTCTGTAAAAGCAGGACTTCCTTGTAGTTTAGGGAAGCCCATTTGAAGAAAATTCTGGCGGGATCACTTATCATAGACTTACTCTTTATGTAGAAGCAGGACCTTTTCGTGTTTTAGAGAAGCAATCTCCGAATTAATATTTGGTGGGATCTTTCACGTTCGAAGCAATTCAAACAGTTCAACAGGAATCTTCTAGGCTTCAAGCAAAACAAACTGATGACACTGATGAATTAAATGCATTTATTGGTCCGAGCAGTAACATGCTTACTCTTTTCGTGAGGAGTAGGGATGCACATGGGATCGGAATGCTCCGCCACGTTTTCTCCTGGAAACCCTCCCACTGGAGTTGATAAGAGCTCTGGAAATCGTTGGTAAGCTCGTTGATGAGCCTCGTTCGGAACAAGAAATATGGACAAAGAAGGTGATAAGGCAGCAAAATACTTCTAATTAATGATAATTATCAACCTTATCCCTATTCAGTTTTTATTTCAATGATTTATTTCTCTAAAAAACACCCCTTACTTGCGTCAGTAGTATCACTCAAATGATCAAACCTGGTTGCAGAGAATAATTGATGGAGAAACCACGGCGAGATATTCTTTTATCCGAGTGAAAATGAATACGCATCTCAGGTCCATCAGATATCATTGGTTGTGGGATCAATGATCCACATCTCCTATCCAAGATATCTTTTCCTTCAAGGAATGATGAGGAAACCTAATGAAAGAATAAAGAAATACATTCGGGAATATAAGCTTTTTTCATATACTAATGAAATTAGGAAGTCGAAATAACAATTTTGATATTTCGCCGACCAGAGTTTAGGTGGAAAATGGTCATGTTCTTTTTTGTTTATTTCTGAGTTCATGCACTCGAAATCTGGTTTTCAACTGAGTTTTAACATGGATCGGATACTTAAATAATTTTTCAGACCCTGGTTGAGTCATTTCCCATAGAAATATCGGACTGTGTGAAACTTTCCATTTTTTCAACAACCGATTTCTATTGACAAATGCTCTAACAGAGAAATGAAGCACGGTTTCGGAAGCTGTCAGCAATTTTCTATAAAATATTTCAATTCTTCGTCTGAATTTAAAGGAACAAAAAAAAAGAGTACCTAATTTTTAGTTTTTCGAAAAATACCCAACAACTTGAGAGATAACCACGAAATGACTAATGATAACAACACAACTCTAAATGCCGAGAAGATGAAATGTAATCAATTTAGTGTCAGTGAATCTCCTATGAAGAATTAGAGATTTATGTTTTTTGAGATCAAATACTTCGTAATCATGATCTAAATTTTGTTTTGGAAGATTTCCTACATTTTACTGCAAAAAACCCTGAAAATAAAAAGTTATCTCTACTTTTAAGTTTACATTTTAAAGTAGTGAAAGTATGTTCACCAAAATTAATTCATCAACAGTATCGCGCAACAATGATTACCTCCAGAAAATCTTTAGTGCAGCCTGTTGCATTTTCTATGTCGAAAGTGAAGAATGTCAATTTTATGGCTCTCCCAACAGGAGCCTGGAGCAACCAAATACAATCTCTGAAAAAATTAATAATGAATGAATTTCCCTAACTGAAAATAGATTTTTATGAACTGATAAATTTCGTTTATTAATACCTGTTAGCTGGATAATCAATCGGCCAGTTAGGAGATCTGATAGTACCAGTAACATTTGCAGTCAAATTGAGAATTTCGTGACAATCTGAAACAAAATCATTCATTGATTTTGGTAAGATTAGGTTGAGAGTGTAGGAAGAATGACCTTCTGGATACTTCATTAAAAATTGAGTACCCCCACAATAGGAAGGTCAATAATGGGGTTACAAAAAGTTGTAATCAACAATAAAATGAACATGGCATTCACTCACTTGGTATGAATGATTCCCATTGGAGCTTGAAGGAAGATAATCTCGTTTTAACATATACACTAATGGTTATTTCGTTCTTAGTACTCAATATTCGACCATTGTTTGGTAATCTCCTACCGCAGTACGTTCCAATCAGATGTGTTTCCCTTCCTCGGCCTTCAGTTATCTTATGGATAAATTTAAAAAAAAATCAATCTAGTTCTATAACGAGAACTCAAAAAGGAAATCGAAGTGGAGTTTAACCAGTTGGACGTTTAACCACAGATTACACCAGATGTTTCATTTTACTGTAATATGAGTCTTTTCACTACGAGCTATTTGAGCGTAGCATGAGATTTGAGAGTCATGCACCAATATTGCGTGAAATTGCAGGTGAGTTTGGTATTCAACGATTTATTGATTGATTTAAAACAAGTGTATGAATTTTTGAGTATAATCTTTATTACAAGCTGGTAAACGATTTAGTTTGTTAATGCGGAGAGTGAAACATCTTTTTCAATCTGTAGTATGGGGCGTATCTACATCTTTGAACGGGGTATACTTCAGTTTGAGGTAAGGTTTATTTGAGGCATTTCCTTAAGCTAAGGAATTCTGTCAACACAACACAGCCTACAAGATTTCCTTATTTTAACGACTAGTAAATTCTGTTTAAATTACCTGAAACCACTCTGTTGAACAACCATCATCATTACCCACGTTGAATTGCGAAATAGAAATATTGAACACTTTAGTTTCTTCGGTGAGAATATGCCACCTACA
Source organism: Myrrha octodecimguttata (assembly GCA_958510865.1). Classification (NCBI taxonomy): domain Eukaryota; kingdom Metazoa; phylum Arthropoda; class Insecta; order Coleoptera; family Coccinellidae; genus Myrrha; species Myrrha octodecimguttata. Next base: position 31,084,051 of record OY294065.1, on the reverse strand, counting down.
AGTCATGTATGAAACATATCTGCTCGGATAAATTATCTCTCCCCTTTCTTGTAGTCCAAGGTCCCCACATTCTAGAAAATAATTTAGGCGATTGAAAAAAATAATTAGTACCTATCCCTTGTTCGTAAGAGTTTCAAAAAGGTTAACTCAAGCAATAAAGCTTGTAATTGATCAGTTACTACCAATGATTCAGTAAGGGATTAAGGCCAACGCTAACTCATCGGCAACGTGCCGGGCCACGACAATACCAACATTTATTCCCCTGCCAACCTGTACTGTTCTGGAGCGGTGAAGGGAACGCTGTCCCATTCGTTCATATAAAGTGTCCTTTTTTTTAGAGATATGGAACTTTGAAATGGAATAAAACAAGCATGAATTTTAAAATTGACATGAAATTTACTTTATTCAAAAGATAATCTTTTGGCATTATAATTTAAATATAATTTCTGGCATATGACCGCCACGAATGGCTCGGACGTAATCAAATGTGGAGGTCCAATTTTCAATTACTTTTTCCAACATTTGTGGCCATGTATCGGCAATAACGCGTCGAATGTTGTCCTCCAAGTGGTCGATCGTTTCGGGTTCATCGGCGTTAACTAGCGACTTCAGATATCCCCACAGAAAATAATCTAGCAACGTTAAATCGCACCATCTTGGAGGCTATTTCACGGGTCCGGAAGTGAAATTATGCGGTTTCCTTCAGTAAATCAATCGTGTCACGAGCTGTGTGACATGTTGAGTAGTCTTTTTGAAACCACAGCTGCAGCACATCATGGTTGTTCAATTGAGGAACGAAAAAGTCTGTAATTATGACTCTATAGCGGTCACCATTGACTGTAACATTCTGGCCAGCATCGTCTTTAAAGAAGTACGGACCAATGATTCCACCAGCCAATAAAGCCCACCAAACGAAGTCTCTGTGGATGCGTATTATCAGTTGCACTAAACGCGGTGCGAAAATGGTCCATAGTTAGTCGAATTAATTGCCCTGATAGAGAATTATGTTGACCGTAAAATGGACGTAGAGCGTGATAAGTATTTCGAGCAGAACCATTATTTTCAAAATAAAATTCTACAATTTGGAAGCGTTGTTCAGGCGTTAGTCTATTCATGTTGGAATGCCAGACCAAACTGTACACAAATCACTTGACAGCTGACAAAATGGCAACTTAAAGTTCTATACCTCTAAAAAAAACATGAGTGAAGCAAACATTGGAGAAACTGCTTGGTCGTCAATTCAATTCAAATTGGTATTGTCTCCTTTTTATTGGTAGGTTCTTACCTTCCTGCATCCTTTCACAATTATCTCCAGTATATTTTTCTGAACACATACAAGAATACGTCGTCAAGCTAGTACTGACACACGTGCCGCCATTTTTACAAGGGTTATTCTGACATATGCTCATCGATATACTGCAATGTTTTCCTGAAAAAAGTGATGGAGGAAGTGGGATTATCTGTATTTATCTGTACTACACATTTTTGACGAAAGGAGTGTGAATAGTTGATACAATGTTTGTTTTTTCAATTATTGATGCTCGAAGGCATCTACACAAACTCTAAATGCTGAAGTTTTGATCGGTTCCAAAGAGAGTATGGGATGTTTGATAGTTGAATAAAATACAACATTAATATTATCTAGTTGTCAACCTTCACGATGCTAGCACACCTCTAATCGCGAACGAATATGTTACATGGTAACATGTTACACATTTCTAGCGAGATTGTCGTTATGTCTGATCTGATATTGTGCTCCAATTGCATCAGATTCGTCAACTTGTTCTGGAATATCTGTAGATCCCCACGAAAAATATTCTATAGGACTGGGATAAGAACTCCTGGTGTCTACACATAATGCTTTCAGCTTGATGTATCATCTCGAGCTTTTCGTAGTAGATAAGCGTTGCTAGTGTTTATCAGTTTTTTGATCCATTGGATATAAAAGGCTTTCAGGTGTATGTCCTCTTTTGAAAAAACGTGTGAGGGCAATTTTTTCATAATCAGTGCTTGATTTCATTTGAGAATGTATAATGACGAGTTTTGGCAAGCCAGACCATTACTTCTTCGATAATTTCTTCACCTCTAACAGAAAGGAAATAAGTATTTCGTACTGGCGCATTTGATCCCATATTTACTGATGCTATCGTCGCTTGGTGCAGTGTGAAAATGTTATTCGGTAGCATTTTCACAGAGCAGTCCACGAAACAATTCATACCATGCATTGCTCCCCTGCCCTTCACATTGTAAACTCATTGGAAACAAAAGCTCCATACCCTTTTCGGAAACCCTGTACTATGAAGTTATGGATTTCTCATTTTTTGATTTTTACTATTCACATTATCTCGCCCACAAAAGTTCTAAGTTTGGCAGTTATCAGAAGACAGAGTTATATTTACCGAAATAGTTCTTTTGGCAATCACAAGTAAATCCATCGACCTCATTCGAATTCGGTTTACATGTGCCAAAAACACAAGGATTCGGATTGCATGGGGATACTGCAATGGGCAAGCATCCTCTTGGTCCATATCCATTTCCTGTGTATCCAGATGGACATCTGCACTCCGATATAGATAGATCTATAGCAAAAAAACATATGATAAATAATTTTTTTTTGATGAACTAAGTATCCATAAGTTTATTCGAGTGTTATCTACCCAACAAATGTATTTCATGGAAAGAATTTCAATATTTGAGCACATAAAGATTCAAATTTGAGCACGAAAATTTCTGTACTTACTTGGGTATTCCAAACAGGAAGCCAAAGGACTACATTTCCAGTTGTTCTTATTGCAAAGTCCTTGATAAGTACAGGATATCCCATCACCACTGTATGCTGGAGGGCAAGAACCACATTTTCTCGATCCCTATTGTGGAACAGAGTTTTTCATTCATATTCATACTTAATTGATAATTGAAAACGACATTAGTACACCAAATATCTGACTTTTTACTCACAGGTGTGTTCGTACACTGAACCGTTGGGTTCATGCTGCAACCACCATTGAAAAGTTCACATTCATTGATATCTACACAGTATTGCCCATTTCCACTGTAACCTAAAACCATACCAAAAGCGTTTTTCTGCATCTTAGGGGACTGATTTTGAAGGGTTCTTTTTATGACACGAAGATGCGAAACTCAACGTGAATCTAAATGAGGGACAGAATCCTGTCCGCTAGTGGAAGAATCGAAAAGTCGATGTCATGTTGAATAAACGACTGTTCTCTTGCAATAATGGCAGAGCGAGGAGGGGTGGCCCTCCAGTGCCATGCTACGCGATCATCACTCGAATCAGGATCCTGTGTTTCTTCATTTATATGTCTGGAAAAAACAGTCACAAAGATGAAAAACTCAACGTTAATCTATATGAGGGTTAAAAGTCCATCCACCAGGGGAAGAATCGAAACCTCAGCGCGATGCTATATCGAATCAACGACGGTTTTCTTGCAATGGCAAAGTGAGGAGAGGTGGCTTTTCAGTGCCATGCACGCGATCATCACTCGAATCTCCAAATGCGAGATGAGCTAGACCATTTCAGTCAAAAACTAAATGCCACAATTTTATTCCATTGTATCTGAGGAAAGAATATATTCTCCTGGATGAATTACACCATTGAGTTTTCAGTTGGTATTTGAAAACTGATTGATTACACCAATAATTTCCTCTGGATTGGATTCTGACCTTCATCCAGATTGAGAGTGAGTTTCGCATCTTTCCAACTGTCTTTTCCAAACCTGTATACTGTCGAGCGAAAACTATACAGTATTTAGAACAACCCTTCAACTTATGTTTTTATTTTTCATTCTACAAAGATGCTTCCTAAATACCCACCAGCGGGACAGGGGCCACATCTGAAAGAGCCTGGAGTATTCTCACAAGAAACTGGAGGATCCTTCGAGCATACTGGATTTTCATCCTCACATTCATCCACATCTTGCGTGCAGGTTCCTTCTTCACCCGTTCTTTTCCAGCCCTACCGAAAAAAACACATTGACATTAGGAGCGTTACACCCACAAGGACTGACTTTGTGAACTTATTTGTCAACAGACTGACTATATCACGACATCAAAGTTTTAGTCTGCATAACCAATGTTTTTTTCAGTTATTCAGCTACAGGGTCCTCAAAGACTTCATCAAGTTTTTCTGCTCGAATGTTAAGAAAAATTTTCGAGAATGTTATCGTTTCATTCTTGATGTACTACCACATAGCCAAAAAATGTTCGCGAATTTATTCTTCCTGGGTATATCACTTTTAATATCACTGGGTTTACGAGTAGGAAGAACTGTCAATCCAAAAAACAAATTTTCGAAGAATATGCCACCCTTAGTCGTACAAGTTTTGTATGCCGTCACGCTGACTGAATTATTTAGAAACTGGAACTTGCAAACAGATGACTATAAATAGCTCTTGAGGCACCAAAAAATTATCTCAATAAGAGCTAATTCAGGACTTACTTAGACTGAGTTTTACTGAAAGACCGATAGGTATTGAATTTGACACGTTAAATGGAAATTATCGATAAAATCACCTGTTCACAGATACATTTCCTTCCAAGTTCATTATTGTTTTGTGGTATACAAATTCCGTGACCACATATCTCAGACAATGGACCAGAGAAACAACCAGTTGTTTTAGTTGTACAATGCAAACCATGCCATCCATTCGTACATATACAACTGAAATAAGACCAATTGAATAGACTGGAATATAAACAGTAGTTTCTTACTCATATGTTCCAGGTTTATTCTGACAGATTCCTCCATTTTGACATAACTCTGTTGAGTTGAACATAACACACTCGTCGACGTCTTTTTCGCATGTTGCGCCCTAAAATCACAATAATTGAAAAACTGAAGATGAAATGATTTTAAAAAATATATCACCTCCCAGCCTGTGGCGCACCTGCAGTGAAAGCTATTGAAAAGATCCTGACAATCACCACCATGCTTGCACGGACCACTGGCGCAATCATCTTCATTAAGGAGCTTTTCAAATTTCATTACATAAGATTTCAAACTTGAGATTTCTGCTTTAAGTACCTCTGCTGCCTAGTAAGAAGTAGGTATATAGACAATGAATATTGGAGGAACTCGAAATTTGGATTTTGCAATGGTTCATGTACCACGTCTAAAATGAACCAAAAATAATCTTTGCGCTTGTTTTAATTCGTTGCTAAAGCGGTCACCTATTCATGTATTGACTTCGCCAAACGGAATCGTTCGGTGGCTTTTAACTCCGAACCTGCTCTTCATTTTAGTCTGTAAGTTGAAGTTGTGTTCACGATTGGCGGTTACGACGACCGTGAACACAAGAACTTCTGGATGAGAGGACGAAGATACTCATTATTTGTGAAATAGGTATAGACTTTAGGTATGAAGACCGAATTCATGAATGGTTGGAATGATTTCGTACCTACTAAAAATGTTTTCCCAATATTTCCAAAAATACAGATTAGATCGAATTGAAATCTGATACTTGAATGAAAAATGACAGCTTGAAGGTTCAAGCTGAATTTCGTGGGAATTATATGGTCAGAAGATGATAGAATATAGAATAATAGAATTCTGATTTTTTCTCGAACTGTTCATCCGAAATTTAGTGAAAAGTTGTGCGTTTTTATTTTTCAACTAGTTACGAAGTTTTATCATGATTGGATCTGTACTTTCTGAGCTGATCAGGAAATAACAACAAAAATCCACGAAATTCTAAATATTTTATATCAATATCGTCGGAAACAAAATCGTACCGAACTGAAAGTTCGTACACTGTTGTGAAATATAGGTTTCAAAGTCTGTGCAAAAATTCGTCGGGGTCTGAGAGAAAGTTTTCGGGAAAAAACTAGCAACAATGACATTCGGCAAGAAATTTGCTGTAAGAACATAAGCCGTTCATTTAAGGATAACAAAGTTATCATTAGTTAATGGATGATTTTTGTCAATACGAAATACTCTTCAGTTCACAATTTTTTTTGGCTTCTGACGCAAGTTCAGGGTACAAAATATATACACTAGTGAAGGCCAATAATTAGTCCTAGTGAAAAATTAACATTTTTGGACAGATCAGTTGAGATGGTAGTGCAAAAAACCTAGAAAAGCACTGACGTGAAGTCAGCAGCTTTTGCGCCCATGTTTAAATTCGTTTCCAAAGCGGTCATCTCCTTTGGACATGCGCAGAAAACCTGCTAACTTCACGTCAGTGCTTTTTCAGGTTTTTTTCGATAATGAACTTGATTTCAATTCGATACAATCTGTATGTTTGGAAATATTTAGAAAATAAAATATTGAATGGGTATGATTTTACCCATTCACGAATTCAACCTTCACAATTAAGCCCCAACTCGATATTTGTGAAGTTCGGAACTCAATAACGAAGGTCTTATTCGTGAATGGGTAAAATCCACCGAATGATTCCGCAGATATAACCATTCAAAATTCTATTTTTCTAATATTTCCAAAAATACAAATTATTTTGAATTGAAATCCAGTTCTTTATCGAAAAATGACAGTTTAAAGGTTCACTCAGAATTTCATGGGGATAATATAATCAGAAGATCACAGAATATTGAAAATTTGAAAACAAAATTCTACATTTTTTTTCAAGTAGTTCTAATGGCACGATCACCACTTAATTTTGCCCAAAGTTGTCCGTTATTTTAATCCAACTGACTGCCAAGTTTCAATCCAATTATTTCAGTAGTTTCCGAATTATTATGGAAATAACCTCAAAATTTCCTTAGAACACGCGCGCAAAACATTGGTATAGAGTTGCAATATGGCGCAGGATAAGGGATCAATCGCTTCATGTGTTGTTTCTGAGAGAATTTGTCGAATTAATCAAAATCGTCGTTATTAAGTTTATTTGTAAGCTCTATCGAATCTTTCTGCGCGAAAACATCGGTATAACAGCCATTGTCTAGAGTTGCAATATGGCGCAGGATCAAGGATCAATCGCTTAATGTGTTGTTTCTGGAAGAATTTGTTGAAATTAGTCGAAATATCACATAATTTAGTTTATTGATTAGCTCTATATATAATAGCCAATGTCTGGAGTTGCAATATGGCGCAGGATCAAGGATCAATCGCATAATGTGTCGTTTCTGAGAGGATATGTTGAAATTAGTCGAAATCGTCGGAAGATCACGTTATGTAGTCCATTTGTTAGTTCTGTCTCTCAATTTTTTCCCAAATGAGTTGAAATGTCGTCCGAATATTTCTGTTCCGAGTTTGAGCTCGTTTCGATTGGCACCTTACTCAATTAGCATAGTACCTATTGAATAGAGCGATTTTTCTCCTCGCATGTGTGATATATGAGTAGGGATAAGGGAGTGATGGTATCGGATTCTTACTTTCGGATTTGAACTAGAGTGTTTAAATTTTTCAATGCTTTTCTCCACATCATCAAGTATCTTTCGTATAATTGTTTTTCCATAGAACAAATAATGTGTTGCTCGATCTCCACTTTTTGAAAGGATAGTTTCATAGTCCTTCATAACTTGGTCGACTCTGTTGATCTGAAAAAGTAATCATGAATGTAGTGTTAACTGATTTATCTTCAAGTGTCGAATTGTTTTATTACCGTTGAAACAGCATTTGTGAAACTTGCTTCGTTCAGGAAAACGTCGCATTGTCCTTCTGTTTCAAAAGATATGTTTTTACCAGGAGCAGATCGGATGATGAGGTTTCCATTTGAAGATATTATTTCAGGCCTGAAAAAGTTGTACTTTCTGTCTTTTCAAAGTTATTCATACAAAGTGATTTGTGATAATCACTTTCACCACAATTCGATTCAATTGTTGAGTTGAGAAAACAGTAAAGTGAGTCTTGAGAAGCAGATGAAAGGCATCGAAAATGAACTTGACGCTGAAGTTGATCAAATAAAGAGGTACCATGAAATAAAATATCTCAACTAAGGAAAATAACCGAAAGAAAATAATTCTGACAATTTTCCCTTCATTGTTTCACGAAGGAGTCAGATTCAGACTCTGAAAAGATACAGTTCACTTTGTTGATCGTTTGCATTGTTTCAATATTGTTTATTAGGCTACTTTTTTCCTAGAAACTTCCCTTGACGAAAAGTTTCAATCCGCAACGGCGTTTTCTATCAAATAACAGTTTTATTCAAGTTCAAAAAGTTCTTTTTCAGATATTGGGAGTGAAAACCCAGAAAACTCCTGACAAATAATACGAAATATCATATTTAAAAGAAATATTTCAATATATGGATTGAATTTCTCAATATTCAATTCGAACATTACTTTCGATTCACACATTATTCTATCTATTAACACATTCAATTTGTTAATTGTGACATTTATTCTGTAAATGTTTCATTCATTTTTTTGAATAATTTTAAATAATTTGAAAATGTTAATTGACACAGTTTGGCTGCCATTAATAAGAATTTGCAGGACGGTCGAAAACGCTTAGAGATAAGCTGTTACTCAATTTTCTCAGATGCCAAATTCCATTTTCCTGTTTTTTTGTTTGATACTCTTGATCTTCACATCTTTATTGGACGTTTCAAAAATTGCCGAAAAAAAGAAATATTTTGTGATTGAAAGATAATTTACAATTATCGAATATTTCAGCTGATGATAGCATATATCTGAAACCACGTTCCTGTAATCTTTTAAATACCGACATGGATTTAGGAAGTCATGGAAAACCTGATATAATGAAATGGATTCGTTTTTCATATATTCACCGAAAATACACATTTGAATTTCAGGAAACTACAAAAATCTATTCCCTCTACATCATGTTCACCTATTCCGGAACTAAAACTCAATGATACCATTGTACAAACTCATCCCAGCAACTCAAATTGACAGATTGAAAATGTCATTCGACTGACAAAATATGTGGAATTGGAAAATTAAATGTGTAGTGAAGGTTATGGGAAAGCCTAGATAAAAGAGACTAAACAGTAGCAAAAGAAATCAACTATAGATCCAAATAAACCATTTCTAGAATATTTCATTTCTGGAAGCATGTAATTTTGAAAATGGGTAGAATTTTTCGTCACAACGGAGGTCATAAAATATGTGTCATACATTTTTAGGCGACAAAAATAAGTGTTCCAGTCAGGACCTAACAAAATTAATCCGACAATTTACTTGCAATAGAGTGAATAAATTAAATAGGCTCTCGGCGCCCTCGATCTCATACTCTATTGCAACTGAAATATCGAATAGTTTTGTTCCGTCCTGACCCAAATACTCATTTTTGGTAAATGTTAACTCCTCCAAAATGGTCTTCCTCATTGATTTTTCTACTGTACGAAAATTAAGTTGTCGAATTCTTTTTGTTTCCCACAACAATTTTTCGCAACTTCTTTGTATACGCAGTACCTGGTTTACCCAGGTAGGTCAGAAAAACACTTGATTACATATTTATGTAGTCTATAAATACCATCATGTAAAATTTCAATTTGAACCAAACACTCCATAAAACAGTTATCATGAGCTCTCGGGCTAATCTATGCTCCTCATTTTTATGATATTATACCTCTTTGAATGATGTTTCAGATTTTTGTTTAATGTTTCCTTCATTCCCAACAATTTAATTCCTCCAAGTTGGATTTTTGAGTAGGGTTGAACTCAACTCATAGATCTTTCAGTCTCTGGCCGAAGCCTAGAACATAACTACAAGGACGAATATCTGACGATCAATCAACAAGCATTCCACCTTGATCAGAGCTAATCATCCAATCAACCAAAACTATCTACACCGAATAAGCGTCGTCCAAGGAGTATGATTACAGCTGTTTCAAAGTTCTTATTGATCGTCAGACCATCTTACCTTGGATAAACCGCATAGGAATCTAGATACTTATAACCTGCCAGATGGAATACTGCAGTATAACAACGTACAGCACGCCATCTCTCAGGATCATCGTGCGAATCCTACCTTCTAATGCAGAATACTTTGTATTGTGCATGACGTTCATCCTTTTGTCGACGCTTCTTCGGTGTAGATGTTTTGGTTTATTGGATGGTTAGCTCTGATCGAGGTGGAATGTTTTTTGATTAATCGACAGATATTCGTCCTTGTGGTTATGTCAATTTATTACTACTGGAGCTCTCTTTTCTCCATAAATCAATTCCTAGAAATATCTATCTTCTGAAAATATCCACAGGAGCACTCATGTTTCTAATGTGAGTTAGGTGATAGGTGTAGGTCAATACCTCTGGAAATTTCAAGTGTAGACCGGCTTAGCCTCAAACCTATATTAGTTCTTCTTCACTAACATTCAAAATCAGTACTTATCGACATAAACGTATAAAATTGATTCGATATTTTTGAAAAGGCCGAAGATAGGATTATCATTATTGTTTCCAAATACTGTTAGTATTTCTTTTTCGAATTATGTTTGGGAGGTAACCTTCACTATATGTAAATCCATACCTAATGGTTTATCCATTTACACTTATTTGAGGGTATTGGTGCACATTTGGTCGTTACAACAACTTCACCAGATGCCGACAACAAAAGCGAAAAAAAAACATTGAATTCTTTTTGTTGAAGCCTAATGAAGTCACCGTAGCGGCGAAACGCGATTAAATTTTCAATAAATATTTGACTATCGCATTACGTATGGAATTCTCGTATAGTTAAAAATGGGCAAAGGACATTTACTTACAATTTTTCAGTACATTCACTTATTGTGAAAAAACAGACAACAAACAAATCAAATATCAAGTACGAAAATCTGAGGAGAATCATTTCAACTTATTCCCTCCTCATTTCCACTTCACTTCAAACATAGAAACTACAGAATGAACCTCATATTTGCAGGGGGCGTTAATAATTGGAATAACTGAAACTTTATACCTCCCTCTGATCGGTATGATTGAACGATTCAAATTCATTGAACTAATAGATGCGGTATACCGATGCATATGATGTTAACGGTTTACTCCGTTCAGGTTCCTATATTACCCTATTAGCTTTTAGAAATTATCAATTTTTTTTAGACGAACTAGGTATATTCACGTAGAGAAACTCGAAATTAAAAAACACTGACCAGGGCCAGAATGTTTTTTTAACTAACAGATGTACATTTATTTATTCAGCTAAGAAATTCGTTGTTTAAATATTTCGAATCATAAGCAATAGTTGCCATGTCGAATCATGTCCGTTTTAAGTTTTGCGATAAAAATCGAGGTTCCCATTAGTCTTGTTCTTCAGACTTCTCTAAATTTTCCTGAAAACAGAAATCGAAATCCCTGAAATTTTTTTTCACAAGACATGAAACTGATTTTTCGTTGCTTCCTTATTGCGATAAAGATTCTATAATCATATCTTTCAATTCGATCGGGTCTATATTTTTGCAAATATTGTGAAAATGAAATTTCGTATAGATGTATTTTTATTAGTCTTTGTGTCTTGGGGATATTCGAAATATTGTTGAAAAATAGCGGCATGAAAGTTATTGTTAAATTTCAGCAAAATATGAATTATAGTTCCTGATTTACAACATTTCTCATTTATCCTGAAGAAATTTTGAAAAATTTTGTGCGCACTGACATTTTACAGTTAATTAGTTTCAATACAATCTGATTAGTATTTTTGAGTCATTGAGGAATCGATTTCAAGCTTTGACTGTCGATTTATGTTCAGGATATCGAATTGAGTGTATAAAAAATATTTATGAATACATAAAAGACACAAAAACTCCAAGTTATTACCACTGTGCTTTATGAATAGCTTGAACATATCAACAAGAATATATTACACCAATAAAAGAAATAATAATATATTTGATATTTTTTCGAAGGTCAGTTGTCATACCCTAAAAATAATGTTCAAAATATTTCCATATCTTATAAGCAGCTCATATATTGATTAGGAAATACAAGGATGTAGAGCATTTTTCGTTGAAATAAAGTCTTACAGATTCCTGTTTGAGATTTCAGCATTCGACACATGGTACAGAGAAAAACCCTGACTGTAAATGTTTTATTTTCGATACCTGAATTTCGGATTTTATTAATTAGTGGAAAACTCAATCATATTTCAAGAAATTCCGAAGAGAATAACTATATATTGTCCTTCTGATTGGATATAATTAAAACAGACACATAACCATCAATCGAGAGATGTTATTTCATCTCTCACAACTCAAATAATAATCTTACCTTCACCCTCAATACTTCAACCTGTCAATGATCATCCTTCCTCTAAGATTCGACACGAGAATGAAAGAAAATCGAATCTAACCTTTCGATTTAACAACCCCAATCAGAATTTCATGAGGTACATGATAAGAGAGGTCGTGTGTTGCCTCCATCTTTATGGGGAATTGAAGACTGATGAACTCGGGGTGAAATGACAGTTAAACTGTCATATCGATCTGCACTTGAAGTTGAAGGTTTTCAGCAGCAGCTTTAGTAACTATATCGTTACCATGGTGAAGATTTTCCAGGATACAACAATGAATGGCAGGCAGTGCGAACCAAAACCACCAAAAAACGAAAAATTAATGCAAATACCACGACTCCAATTCCAACTAACAACAGATTTCACGCATTAAGGGAGACTGAAAAACACAAAACAATTGATGACACCAATGACAATGCCAATAAAATGCTAAAACCTCCGCCAATATTTGTTTATGGTGTGATAGATTATGGGAAAATGGTCGAAGGACTCAGCACAGCAGTGGAAGATGGAAAGTACTTCACAAAGTGTCTTACAGATAACACAATAAAAATAAATTGTGAGTTATCAGATTTCTACAGGAAACTGATAAAATATATGCGGGAAAACAACGTCATCCACCATACCTACCAACCAAAGGAAGAACGTGCATTTAGAATTGTCCTGAAACATCTTCATCATACTACAGATACCAATGTCATCAAACAAGAACTAGGCGAAAATGGACATAGTCAGAAACATCCTAAACTCTAGGCATAGGGTGACCAAAGAACCCTTAAATATTTTTTTCGTAGATTTGGAGCCAGCTGATAACAATACAAAATGCATTATATGCAGAACAGATCAATCCAAATAGAGCCACCAAAAAAAGTCAAAGGAATCACGCAATGCATGAGATGCCAGCAATATGGACATTCAAAAACCTATTGTAACAGACCATATGTCTGCTTCAAATGCGGAGGTTCACATAGCACATTAAGCTGCAAAAAGAACATAGATACTCCGGCTAAGTGTGCCCTATGTGATGGAGCCCACCCAGCCAACTACAAAGGTTGTGAATTCTATCATAGGCTCATGAGAACAAATAATACAAACAACCGTTTGAATATGCATCACAAAACCAACAACAGCTATATTCCTGAAACTTCAGCGAATACATCAAAATTTATAGGAAATCCACAGCAACTTCCACAAAAAACCAGTACCCATACAACACCAGTGCAGCCTATGAAAACCCAATATCCTCCACACCATCAACAACAGACCAGAAACAGGAGGCAGTATATCCTATATTTTCCTTCTACCAAAAGTGTCACACACTTTTGAGAAGTGTCACACAGTTTTGAGAACATTCTGTGGATTTTCCCATACCAATATGACCGACAACTACAAGGTGTTTACACAGAATAGAGAAGTATTACTTCTCTATTATGTGATGTTTATTTGTATTCTGTGGTGTGCAGCAAATGAGACAAAAATATTCAGTTCAAAGTCGGCCATATTGGTATGGGTATATCCACAGAAGGTTCTCAAAAGTCTGTGATACTTTTCAAACGTTATGCCCCCTCCACCCTTTTCCTACCTCCATGGGGATATTAATATACGGGTTGCTCCACTTTGTGGCTCTTGCCTCTTATACCCTCTCGTCCTTCTCAGACCAATGGCGACTCATACCATACCTTTTTTGAGTGGGGAAATCGGTAGTATCGGTACACAACACCCCGCATCAAAACTTGAATTTTCTACGATTTCATAGCTCAATAGACACACTGCTCAGTTGACAAATTATATTCAAATTGTACTCTGTGATTCATACTCCCAGAAGTCAGAACAGCATATTCCATAAGCATTTCCACTTACTAGACATATTTTACTTTTTCACCAGAGTGTTTGGCATCGTCTATCTGGTAGAAAATCATTTCAAGAATATAAGTTGCTGTTAAGTCACGCAGGAGATGAGTATCTCTTTTCTATTTTTCTACTATCCTCGAAATTACATTTGGAATTTAATATGTCGAAGACGAATACACATCTAATATTCTCTCGTCAAACGATATAATGATAGTCGAAAAAGGGTGAATCTCAGGTTCACATAATGTGAAGGATTTAATATATAATTGATGAAAAACATAACATTCATTTTTATTTCCAACAAAAAACAAAGAGATTAAATTCTCATCATTCTATTCCAACGACTTCCGTGATTGTTAATGCCTCTAAGATTATTGTATATTGGAGGAATTAATGGATGATATCTTTCATATCTCCTGCTTCTGGTAAATCTTGTAAACTTCATCGACCAACCCGTTCCGGTATTTTGTGCAGATGACTTATAGGTTAATAACATCTTACTAACAGAATATACTTCTGAAATTCTACGATCCTGTAAAAATAAGAAATTGGATTCAACTGAAAATGAGGTTATATATTCTAAAAGTGCTTTGCATATGAAATATAAGCATGGAAAATGCTTCCAGATTGTTAATATTATAGTGTAAATGGCCCCTAATTGTTCATAGTGTCAACAGGGCTTTATGCCACAAACCACCAAGTTGTGCATCGACAACTTTACTCTATGGTATATAGGTTAGCTTGAGTTTTAATAGTATGTTCTAGAATATCGAATGTCGTCATGTAAGAAACAAGATTGTAGTTTGTAAGAGTATGTTCTAATTAATAAAATATAAAACCAAGAATTTTGCTTCAATTCTAACACAGATAATATTTGCCAAAGGCCACAATTACGATAAGAAGAAGAAACCACTGACTAAGGGCCGGTATTATAAAACTTAACTGGAAGTTATCTCAAACTATAACTGACAGTTATGTTCTAATATAACTGCCAGTTAACTTCCAGTTAAGTTTTATAATACCGGCCCTATGCTGAAGAGCATCTCATAGAATAACAACATCTTGTGTATGACCACAGATTTCACAAGTTATAATCATAGAACACATAAGGGGTATGTTAAGGTGGATATAAAATTCTATATTTACCGTTCCACAATAGGTCCTTTCGTTAGTTTTTCCGTTTTCATACGTTGTCACTTTCAAGTAATTTGATTCACACGGTCCATTTATAAGGAAACCTAAAATTTCAGTTGAAATATAATAAGAAATTATAAGAACATGATGCATGAAACAGGAAATTTCCCTTGAAAAAATTATTCCTGGAGACAAAATTTCTTGGATAAAGGTAGGATATTATGTCTTACTGATGAAATTGGCCGCTATCTCTGCTCCAAGAGGAAGGTTAAATTC
Source organism: Myrrha octodecimguttata (assembly GCA_958510865.1). Taxonomy (NCBI): domain Eukaryota; kingdom Metazoa; phylum Arthropoda; class Insecta; order Coleoptera; family Coccinellidae; genus Myrrha; species Myrrha octodecimguttata. The sequence continues at coordinate 31,068,624 of OY294065.1, read as the reverse complement.
CCATGTACAAATGCTGTCAATTGAATAATTATTTGGGTACAAAGGACTACTAATTGTGCCAGACAAGTCGAAAATTTTGCCCCCGCATCCTTGGCCATTAGTGGATGCTAGAAATGTAGCTTTCAGTGTAGAATACGAATAGGAAAGTGAGCTCTTCAAAACTATCAACATTTTATTTGTACTGCCAAATACTGGATCAGGTAGTCGATATCCACAATATTTCAACAACTTGGGCGATTCCTTGGAATGTCCATCGTACACCTGAAATAAGAAATTGAAACTGTCAAGTTTATGGACATCTTTCTGCATTGGTATTCGATCACCAACAGATAACTTCAGACGTTCATTTATTTTGGAATTATACTATCCTATTTTCAATACTGAAAAATTCAAAAAACTATTCCATATATCTGTTGAGGTACAACCTTCGTAGAAAATTCTTCAGAAAAACAGCTCTAAACTAAAGAAAAAAATTCTAGAAGAGCACTTCGAATCAGACTCCAAAACTGTTCAGGCGATTTGTACCATAAAAGAAGTTAACCGGCGCATTTTTATACCCAACCTACCCTGAAAGTTTCATGTTGCTAGCTCTTTCTGTTCTCAACTTCTCGTGACAACAGCCGGCCGGACAGAATTGATTCTGACATTCGATTCTCAGAGTCAAATTATTGTATAAAGAATGGTCCAACCTTGTCGTTTGAGATCAATTTCGTGAAGAAACTCTAAAGTTATAGACATTTGGGCAAAATGATAGCAAGCCGTTCCATGGAAAATGCACGTAAAAATCAACGGGTCTCAATTTTTTTGCGCGTATTTTCTGGGGAACAGCGGGCTATAGTTTTGTCTAAATGTCTGTAATTTTCAAATTTTTAGTCAGAAATGGTCTCAAACGACTAGATTCGACTAACCGATGACGAATCTAATGTCAGAATCGGCCGGCCGGCCGTCTGTATGCACGATACCGGGCGCACGGAGAATCCTACCGACCTGAAACCTTCAGGGTAGGTTGCATTTCAGAATGCGACCGTTCAGTTCATTAATAGGCGGAATCGGATTGACGGTTTCGGAGTTAGAGCCTTTTGGAATTTTGAGGTTATTTCCGTGATGATTAGGGAACTACTGAAACGATTGGATTGAAACTTGGCAGTTTGTTTGAGTTTAACGACGCGCAACACTTTCCAAATTTTGTTGAGATCACACTGTCAGAAAATTAAAACTGTTCCTCATATGAGGAAAACAGACTTTGAGCTCTTCCCAGCAGTGTACCAAATTTCAGTTCGATTATAATTTTTTGCGATATTTGGAAAAAATATGTTGAATCTCGTGTTTTGTTCCCGGGTATAGTCGTTTTTTTAAGGAATAGCTTAAAAAATCTAGAAAAGCACTGACGAGAAGTCACTAGCTTTTTCGCATAAGTTCAAATTCGTTACCAAAGCGGTCATCCCCTTTGAACATGCGCACAAAAGCTGCTGACTTCACGTCAGTGCTTTTCCAGGTTGTGAAATTCCTACGACAATCCGGCTTACTTCGAACTTGGTTTGGAGTCAGAATTTCTTACGGCGATGAATATATGGCAACGTCGAACTGTGAATTTCTTTCGATTCAACGGAAAACTTGAGCATCGTGAGCTCAGGCCGTCAGCAAAGACCGAGCTCTTTCGTATTTTCAAGGTCAGTTTCCCACATGAGGCTCATGTTTCTCATAGACATTGAAAAGGGTGGAGCTAGTTATATTTCTATTTCACTGAAATCATCCGTTACTGGCAATGTCTCTTAATTAGCTGGGTTGAAATACTAAATCCTGCAACAACCACTCACTTCTAGGGTCTCCAATGAACAGTTACTTCGATATCCTTGCCAAAACGTGGTGAAATATAAAGATATCGTCGTATTTTCCGAAGAGGTTATATAAATCATACAGTCTGTTCTATTCTCCTGCGCAGCATGAATCATTCCGGAATCTTGAGTATAATTTCTCGAACAAACTGAAAATATTAATAATCCTCCGTTAACGAATAAAAAAAATATGCAAATCCAAATACCTGTCAGGTAATATTCCAGTTTGAAGCCTTTTCCTTTATTTGGTTCTGATGTACTGATGAAACCAACATTCAAAGCAAACTTCTCAGAATATATGCTGAAAGGGTTCGATTCTTTGCCACACAACTGCATAACATCGCCCTTGTTCAATTCCATCTGAAAAAATGTAAATCAGCTTCACAGGCATAATTATAAAAGTTTACTTCTTCCTCTGGGGTAACCTATACCTATTCTCTATTCTATTTCATATTGAGTGAGAATGTAAACTTACCGAATAAGAATGTAATTGAGTTTTAGCAGTCAATGTTTTGCTTTTTCCTTGATATATCGTGTTTCTTTGCTGAAATAATTTCAATAATAGCATATAACGTGTGTCTTAATATGCTCAGTGACATTAGAAGCTTTACACCCAGAAGGAACCTGAATAATACAGATAGGTATTTTTATTTATTGCCCGGTAGTCGACTTTGGTTGAGCCATTGAGTATTAAACTCAATCGTTAAGCGTAACAAATTGCCTCGAGTTCGGAGTCGAACCTATCACCATGTTAGCGATTTTGACAGAGGGTAAAATTGTTGCCTACCCAGATGTTGGTTTGTTCTTTCGCGAAATAATCAGCTATCGTGTTGTTTGAACTGCAATGGTAGTGATAAGTATGTCGTGTGTGTAGTATATGGACAAATGAAGGCAGGGGAACACTAAGGGTACGAACAGAATAAGTGAGTGTCGCGGTGGCGGCCCATAAAAAGGAATTAACCTGCGATGCTCAGTCGAGCTCCTATTGGTTCAAGATTGCCAATTTGTGAGTAATTGCTGGTGAGTAATTTTATTAGTATATTCAAGGAAAACGTCCACTGAAGGCGGATCGGGTCGCATTGACTGAGAAATACGCTCGCTGAGAGATCCTTCGTTGCGCCGAGCCTCGGCACTATGACGAGGTAGAGTAGTTGCATTTTGCATCGAAATTCTAAGCAGGCGGATTTTTCCGTCTTCGATCCGTCCGCCTAATGGACGCTTAACTACAAAGTGTCGTATTCAGCCCCACTTCCTTTTGAATTGAGGAGCAACCTCAATGTGGGGGGGTGAAATTTTCTATATTTACTCCGAGTTCAATTTGCTTCAAGAACTATCGACTACCCTTCTATGAAATCCCTCAAGATTTCCAGAAGAGGTTCCATAACATTCTTATTAAGCATGATCTCGAATTTCCCCGAAAACACATCATTCTATCATTTTCTGCGAGTTGCTCATGAAAGGAATGGTAACTTGGCCTTCAACGAACCAATCACAGAGGACCATCCTTGTAGAAGTCGCGGTAGGCATCTATTCAAAACAAATTATTTGATTTTCAGAAGCATATATGTAAACCTCCCGGATTGCATCGCTCTGAACCTCCCCCGCGACTTACCTGTGCTGTTCTCTTCCATTCACTTCGATTAATTTGATTTATATGGATGTCGATCGCGACCGCGACCCACTTGTTCTGTACGTACCCTTGGAAAACCATCTGGGCAACCGAGGCGTACCACAGAACGTCAAGGTAGGCGCTTCAGGCAACTGGCTCTACGAAACGGTTTAGCTACTACGTGTCGAATCTCTGATCAATGATTCGGAGAGAAGGTAGACCTGTTACTATTCGTATGTTATATCTCCGTTTTCGCACTATTGGACTTTTCTCATACTGTCCACGATTAGTGCTGCATTCAACTGCGGACCGCTGTCGTCAACGTACGACCTGACGCAGAGAACGGCTGCAATGGGCGGCAGATTGGCATAATGTCGTATTCAGCGACGAGTCGCGATTCTGTCTGGGTATGCACTGTGGTCGCAAAAGGATAAGACAATTTTCTGAAAATGTTACAGTTTCATTCTTGATGTGAGACTACCACATTGCCGCGAAGTTATTCTTTCTGGGTGTCATACTTCAAATGTCACTGAGTACCTTTATATTTGAGGCCTACTGCAATGAGTAATGAAAGAATAATAATACTTTAAAGCTCGATTAGAAAAAATATGACCCAAATTAATATATTTGAATTCTTTAAACTCTCAATTAGCTATGATAACTATGCTTTGCGAAAATATCCCGTCAAAAAAATCTGAAGAAGCTTACAATTTCATCAATTTCAACCCTGTCCTTGGAACATATATTTGCATGTATTAGTGATGTAGAATTAGCCAAATCGAATTCTGTAAAACGGACAACTATGTTTTGTCTGTAAGAATTTTTCTTAATTGTCCATCTGCATTTTATGTTAGCTCCGTAAGAAGCAGGAAATCCTGGGGAAGTAAGAGTTTGGACATTTTTACTAGCATAATATTCACTGGGCCCGCAAATATCTGAAATGAAAGCATGAAGTATCAAGTTTATACTAGTAATAGTCCGAAATTCACCTTTTATAGAGCTTACATATATTTCAAAAGCATTCGAGGGATAATCTATCTCTGAGTAAAATCTCAGAAAGCCAAATTTCCTAGTAGTTTCATATGCCTGTGTATAATTCGTCGTGTTACTACAAAACTGATCTATTTCCTCAGAAAAAGGTCCGGCACCATCTTTGATCTGAAATACATGATACAAAAACATAGATTATTTTATTATTATTATTATTTTCTCGTCGCAGACCGAAAGAGAAGATCAAGAAGTTATCTGTTCATAATTTTCCTGTCTGCAAGATTTCAAGGTTTATAATGTGTTGTTATTGTGCAATTGAGTACAAACTAGAAACATGTTATATTATCTATGATGTATGCAGAATCGAAGAAAGAAACCGAGTAGGTACTTCATGATGTACAGTTTTCAGATATCACTTTTTTATAACCTAATTTCTACTGAAGTACTACTGATCCGAAGTTTTTTCAATCATACTATTCACTAAAATTTTTTCATCTCACCTCTACGAAACTACAAGTACAATTTTTGGATCCATGTTGCCGAGATGTGATACATACTCCAGGTAATTTCAACGAGTCAATTTTAAACTGTAATCTATAGCCTTCTGCCACTTCAAATTTCCACTGGCAATCGGCATTCGTGAAATTGCTGGGTGGACGAATCACCTTCGTATGATTTATTTGGAATGTCCCACCACATCCTTCTGCAGGACCTGAACAAATAAAAATCCTTCATCATTATTTGTGAACGGAAAAGGATAAGCTTGCATTTTCGGAAAAGTCGCTCATGCACATCTTTCTCTATTTTTATTTCTTATTACTTAATATGTGTAAATACGAGGCCTATGTCAGAAGGATGTTCAAGGTCCATTTGGTAAACTAAGGTATGAAGTTGAAATCTGAATCGACTAAGGATAGGTCGTGGTCGCTGTAATAGTTTCCTCTTCAAATGGAATTCGGTAGAAAGCCAGAGTTGCGAATGCGGAAAAAAAGAGGAAATAATAGGAACGTTTTCTTCTCATTCAGTATTCCATTTTATTCCATTGTTCTATTGTTAATCTTGAAATACTCCCTCTGTAACCCTATTCATACACCAGTATGAGCATATAACTCACAGAGCTCACATAGTCATTTACAACATTGACCGAATCATACGAGTTACGGCCTTTATGCGCAGGGTCGTGAGTTGAGTTCACAGATGCAGTAGCTCCACATGCCTGGTCAGTAACATGTATTGTATTGTGTACTCAAGCTATGAATTCTGATGCAGTGGTATCAACTTACCTGGTGTGAAGTCGATATCAACAGAAAATGAAATCTGTGCCCTTCGTGCTGTTTGCAACATCAGTAAAGCCATGTTACCTGTAGAGGTTATAACTGGAATTTGCATGTTATTAGCTCCCGCAATTCTGACCAATAACTTGTCGGTTCTAGGTCCATCGTAGACACCCAAGTAATTGCTGATCGACGAGTACGTAAATCTCTCGGTGTAGTTGGTGAACCTGCAAATCGAATAAATGACTTCTCAAATCTGCAATACGTTCAACCGAAATATTGTGATGAAAATTAACGTCATTCCGATTTCTCCAACAGGAGTTGAATCTTTCCTACTTACACAGTAAAATACAATGGATGCAAAACTCACCTCATCATAATGGTCTTATTTTTCGGAGCCGTTATATTCCAGATGCACATGTCGCCGTGATAGGTAGGGGTGTAACCCCCATCTTGGAAGGGCTTAGTGATAGTTGTAGGCTCAGTTATAGTTTCTCCGCAAACTGTAACAATCCGTATTGCAATGAGCTCATGAAATATCCTGAAAAGGCACTGACCAAGTTTCATCATTATCGGATCAGTATTTTTCGAGTTATTCCGGAAGATCGCCGAAGATTAAAACGGATCGAACTGAAATTTGGTACAATATTGTTGAATATAGACTCCAAGGTATGTGCAAAAATCTGATGGATAAGTTTTTCCAACATAATTGAAAAAATTCCGATTTTATAATACGATCACATCAAAAACTTGTGAGCAGTTGCGTTTTGGTATACTTCAACAATTCGATCACTCAAGTAGTTCTTGAGATATTGAGAATAACCTCAGAAACTCAAATTACTATAACCCGGAAACCGATCGGCTGATTTTTCTCATTAACGAACTTGAGTCGTTATCCCTTTCTATTCCCAAGTTATAGTGACAACGGATTGAAGGAGTCTCAACAACTTACGCGATCAGATTGAATTTCTGTTTTTCGGGAATTATTCGTCAGATGTCGATGAAAGTTCGCAAAGACCTCGAAGTAAATATTTTCCAATATTATGCCAATTGTCAGTTTCCGGAGATACTAGGAAAAACACATCAAATTTCGTGCTTTTTCATCAGTATAGTTGTTATTTCCGGAATACCTAAAAAAATGCCGATTCGATAAAATTTTGTTGCTAGTTGGCAACATCAAGGTGGATTTGTTTTACGTAGCCTACCAACCAGAGGGCTTATGGCCACGGCCCCAATGGGCGAGAGATTGGGATACGCCCAATGAGCGCACAGAACACACGGAGTGCTCTGCTACTAGTATGGTTTCAGATCTCAAGTCCTACACCCTCACTGGCGGGAGGAGACCCTATCCAAGTCTCTACTAGCTCTGCAGGTTAGTACCCGAGTTGAAGACACAACTCACACGCCGAAGGAGGAATGCCCCCTTCTAGCCCAGCTTGCGGGCTTACAACAAGCACCACTGCGAAACCTATTCCTATAGGTCAGACAGGCACACCCCTCCAGGCAAAGCCAGAGATGCGCACCTGCGGACAACCCCTCCCGTAGTACCAATCATAACGTCATTAGTCAGATATGCTTCGAGAACGTATTCTCTAGCAAATTTAGGATCTTGAGAATCCATGCCTTGATGAAGCAGGTTGCTAGTTGGCAAATCCTCATGCAGAATTTTGTGCCAAATTTCATAAGAACAATAAGAAAAAAGAAATTACCATAATTTTTTTCCGAAAACAAGATTGCACATTCAATTGTCAACTTACCCTCGGCTTTGAAGGATAATTTGAATCCTGCGTCTGTGATCCAAACATCGCTCCTGAATGTGATGACAGCACTGTAACGAGCCTTATATATTTGAGGTTTCGTAAGTCCACAATATACGTCACGATGAAAGTTTGTGAAAATAGTGACATTATCGTTCAGACATGTTGGGTAGTCTGAAAAAGTTATATGTGAGTTTACATCGAATTGAGCTACGATGAACCACCACATTTTCTATGTACCATTTCTGGTAAATCCTACCTCCTTCCAATGAGAAATCCTCGAACTCGATAACGAATCTGTTTGATGAAACGATAACGTATCGACAATCCAAATCGTTGTCGTACTTGTTTGGATATCCTGGACTGATGATATATTTCTTTTCTGGAGTTGCTACGAACGAACCTCCACATTTCATTTGCCACTTTGCCTACAAAAGAACATTGCCACCTCTTATAAAAAGCTTCGAAAATTCGGAGAATGTCAGAAAGCTTTGTAGGTGCTCACCTTGAATCCTGAGCCAGTAATTTTGTCGTTGCTCCTGAACACGACGAGCATTTTGTTTCCAGAAGAGGAAACTTGTGGAGAATTTCGTCCGCACCATTTTCTGAGGCTCTTCCATTGTTCATTCTTCCAGTCGAATATCTAAGGAAACCAATTGATCAATATTACGATAAAAGTATACGTAGGTATTTATAGCAGTAAATATACAGGTTTCCAAGAAAAATCCAAGAAAATTTCGGACTTAAAGTGGTAGAGCAGGTTCGATTGCATTGGAGTCTCATCCAGGATCACATAGTGCTCTTTGCTTGAGCCTTGAGAGTCTATTATCAAAACTGTGATTCTATTTAGCGCTCAGCATTTCATCGCACGGAATTTCATTTCCGCAGTGCAACAATAGACGAAGGCATTAAAAAAAAATGGATTTGGAAGTTCGGAAAAATCTGATCAACTGCGCCAATACGAAATACCTTTTGTCCATTATCTGTCAGAGGTAAGGAATTAATTAGAGAATTAATACTTCGAATTGCCAAAATTCATTATTATCCATTTGCAAACTAAAGCAAGTACTAAATAAAATGAACGTTCTTGAAGTTCACAGAAAGAAATACTTCAAAAAGCCCCAGTGGGTTCGAAAACTGAAGCATACTGAACACGCCTATCGACTTAGATTCACAGATGAAGTACGAAAGACGTTCATTATCATAAAAACCTACTTTCTTGGAAGATACCTAACAGAAAAAGGTGTTAGAGAACAAGACGATGAATCTGATACAATTCGAGCACAATATCAGATCAGAAGAATATTCTTGATTATTCATACTAACTTTAACACGCCTATAAAACACCTTGTGCCTTTTATGGACAACCAATTTAAAGTTGTTCTATACTATACTAAGTGCACAGCATTTCGTAGCAATACAGGTCAGAAGATTTCGTTCTACATAAAAGATTAAATTAACTCGAAGTTGAACAGCAAGTTTTTCTAGATGAGTTACACAAAAAAAAAACTGAATCTACTTCCTTAGCCCATAGCTCCTCACCAGTCTATTTTGGACCAATGTATTAGAAAAATAGTTTGATATTACCTCTATGTAATCATTTTTGCAACCAACGGAGTCTTCCAAATGAAAACGCCCAACAGCATTTATTCTTATATGACTTCCTTCAGGCGACACTATAATCCAACGACACTCAGCATTATTGGGGTAACTATTTGGATAATTTGGAGTTTCCATTAGTTGGTCTTTATCGGTAATGGTGCCTCCACAACCTGCAAATAGTTCAATCACACCTAGTCGAGAGGAAATACAAATTTTGCGGGCCACTACAGGATAACAGAATGTCACGAAGTCTAGCAAGTGGCTAGCATGTGGTACTTGTGAGAGGATGTGAAACAACTTTGTCCATGTAAACTGGATAAGAATATGGTGGGTTCAGTTGAGGCATATCTTTGTTTAGGATGTTTTGTCTTACATTTACAGTGTTGACATAACCAAGAGGGTATCCATGTTGTTATTAATAACAATAAGGGCACTATTTCCCAAGATAACTAGAATTATAAAATGGTTTGCAACAGAGCAAAAAAAGGAAGATAAACTACTGGACTTTTGGGAGAAAGTCATGTGCAATTTGGAGAGTATAAGTCAAATAAACTTACCTTCAGTTAATGTGTCGTATGTAGCATTAAACCCGATACCAGAGGATGCTCCATCATGATGGTATTCAATCAGTAGCTTATTCTTTTGCGAAAGTATCAGATCTGGCTTGTTGGTGTTGCAGAACCTTCCTATTCTTGGTGCAGTTGAATATTTACCATTGTAGACATCAATGAAGGACTTTTCGCAATCTTCACCTAAATTCATAGACAAGAAGTTCAGTTTGATACGATATGTATCAGGTAGCTCGATAACCCAAGCACATTCTAAACGACCCTTATGTTTAGTGGGATAATTAGGAGAACTTATAGATCTTGAATCATTGGTGATTAATCCGCCGCAAGGGTAACTTTCGTAATTCACAGAGAAGTTTCCTTCGCTCCCTCTCATTTGAACCTGAAAATTATTTGAGTCGTGAAAAACCGGTCAAGTTATGTTTTTTAAATTAATTTTGATATTTGTGAATTCTGAAGGTCATATTTTGATAGAACCCAAAACAGAACAAGTGACTCACCAGAAGAAATACTTCAGGGTAAGCCGTTCTCAGAGTAACAGGCTTGATAATTGGCCTCTTTCCAGATAGAAGGGTTTCTCCAAATGTGTAAGCATCATAAGCTGAAAATATTCATATTCATGCAATGTTACATTTTTTATTCAATGACTGAGTGAGAAAACTTACGTTCTACTTCAACGTTTATGTAAGACTTTCGGAATAGAGACCACTTTGGAGTTGCTTTATAAACCAAAGTTGAATTCACCGTTAGAGCAAGGGTGTTGTTGATTGGTAGAGTTTGACGATGTTCGTAAACACAAATGTATCTTTTATCACCTGGTAATCTGGATATACTTCCACTTTGAGCGCTGAAGTCTTGGCTGCAAACTAGAAAAAAAATAGAGTTTTATCGAAAGAAATTACAGAAACAACTAATTCACTTTCCAAAATGATAGATATGGATGATGTTAGATACCTGTTTCTTCATCAGATGTGTAGGATGCCAAAAATCCACGATGTGTTGTCGACTGTTCGGACAAGAAAATAACCTGGAGGACATTACCGCTGGATTTATATATCCTTTTCGTTTCATTATAATAAATTTCGTCCATGAAGAATTCACCATACTCGAGGAAAATCAACGACTGTCCACCTTTTGATGTTGATGAATATTTTTCCAAATCGAAATCTGTTATGTTCACAGTTATTCTCCTGCCCTTTGGCACAGTAATGGTCCAAGCACAAAAACCTTTGAAGTAATTTAGGTTGGGGTAGTTGGGTGATTTCAACACACCAAACTCAGTATTAACTGCGTAGGTGCAACCTGAAAGAATTTGCCGATGGTAACAAATGAAGGTAACAGTGTTGGAGTGAAAACCTAAAAACTCACTTAGCGAACAAAAACATTATTTTACTTAAACTTAGTGAAAGAAAAAGGATATTAGAAAAGGGTCGAAAAAACACAACATCAATAAAAAACTTATACAACAAAAGCAACCTATAATTTTCAACAAACTACGACAAGAATTCTCCATAATTCCAATTCACACAAAAACTTACCGTTTCCTGTATTGTTGTATTTGATGGAAATACTTATTGGACTATGGTACTCCATCATAGGAGTGAATTCAATAGTGACACGATTGCTAATGGACACAATATTCTTCTTTTGTGAAGAGTCACACATATCTGTCAAAATCTTTTTCCCTGAAAAAAGTTCGAAGAGAAGTCTAATAATCTATGTTGAGTAATGATTATTGAATACTTACTTTCAGATCCGATGGGCTCATTGATAATCTCATATATAGCGAACTTTGCATTTATGGCACAAATTAATTCCTGGAAAGTCAATCCTGTGAGGAGAATTTCCAAATTTAGTGACTCATAAGATGGCGCAATGATGTTCCAGGAACAATTATGATGAATGAGTGGTTTTCCTTGTGACCAGCTCCAATTGATTTCTCCTTCCTCACCCTTGTATGTTCCTCCACAAGTAGCTGTAACCCAAGAAAAATAAAGTGGCAATTATCACAACGCGTGGAATTTGGCTTCGAGAACACATCAAGCCCAATTGAAGAATCAAACTGTTACCTTTTGAACTCAAATTTTGATAACACATTCAAACCACATCATGCAAATTATATATACATCCCTACCTATGGACACGTTGGCTAAGAACCCATCCCCAGGTTCCTTTGCTTTCGTGAAATACTTCACATATAAGATATTATCTGTTGTGAACTGGGTATCGGGTGATTTATAGCAAAATCTATTGATCAAAGGCGACAAATTAGTTCCTCCATCCCTTAGTTCAACTGCTTCGATGTTACATCTGCAAATGAATGAGAAAGATACTATTAGCCTGCCTGATACCAATGAAACTGCGTTTACTAGCGAGTCATGTTACATCTCGAGAAAGAGAGCATTCATCAGAATGCCAAGAGTCACGAGCTGATTTCAGTTTGAGAACCTTTTGAGACTGATGGGTTCATTTAAGCTTGGGAATCATGAAGTGTAAGCGAAACTATCCCTGTGTTAAGGAGGAAGAAGGCATGTCGAGGAGTATATTTCGCTTTCAAAATGAAGGGCTCAGCTAGTACTCACTAATATGATATAAGAACCTCCTAGCGAATCATCAGCTTTTGATGAACTTCTTTGAATGTTTGAAGTCCGACTTGCTCAGTGATTGTGAGTTGATTCTGTCTTCATCCTGTCTGTGATGTCTGATGGTATACCTAGAATTGGTTCCAGATCCACAAGAGGGCGTGTTGTACCAATATATGTACCCATCTAACAATTCGTTGCCTTCGAAGTCTACGATCCAGACAAATGTGAAGCTTTTTGTCAACTTTCAGTTCGATTGAAAACCTTTAAAGCTGTATGACTTTTATTGTGGTATCCCAGACTCAGTGCAATGATGAAATTGGGACAGCTACAATAAATCTCTATTCCTGCACCTTCAGGTGTAGATTTGCCAACATGCATAGAAAGATTGTCTGGCTTCATGATGGACTTTCTCCATGTATGGGCGTTCCAACTTAGTGACTTGTATAAGATCATCTCATATAGGCCACCTCACTAGAGAATTCAATGATTTCAACTAGTATATTTATTGTTTTTTTTTAGGTTACAACATTCATTGCTTGGTGGATAGAACCATGAGTACTTTCTGATGATTTGAAGACACATCACTTAGCAATAGTACTCAGATTCCCCAGGAGAACCTTGAAGATCGTCACGACTATTTGGAGTAGAATTATCAATGCTTTACTTACTCAGAGTGTTCGTGAAAATCGAATTTTCCTATGAAATCAATTTGAATGTAAGTGCCAGCTGGAGACCTGACAACCCAGAAGCATTCGATGAAAGGTTCCGATTGTTTTGGATGATTCGGTGACATTATCTGCATGCTTTCAATTTTATCGGTCAATGCGAAAGATCCTCCACAGTCGTATGAAACTTCTCTGTAGACAGCTTTGAATTCCTGAAAACATTCCTCATTGAAAGCTCTTCAACTCGAATGAAAATAATACTTACCGTATTATTAGGATTTCCATTGAATTCGATGTATAAATTATTGCCGGTTGTCTTCAGTTTTGGTGGTTTCTCACAGAATTTCCCATCTCCCAAATTGGGCGAAGATGAATCAATTCCATTCTTAAGCACAATGAAATTATCGCATCTACTAGTGGAGTTAGTTGAAAATTTCAAAAACTCTATACTTATTCGTCGCCCAGGCCTAGTGTTGACCTTCCATTTACACTGAAACGAGCGAATTCTTCAGAATGATAGTATGAGAATCTGAATAATTATATACCGTCCAGTCTCTAGGAGAATTCACATCGAAAGTTATAACACCAGAAGATTCTTTCATAACTCCACCGCACCCTGAAATCAGAAGAGATTTAAAAATTAATGTTCGACAAAAACCTACGAGATTCTTTGATTACCAACAGTTCGTGAAGCTTTAGATGAAGAATCCATTCAACCTACCGACATTCAAGTACATCTAAACTATTTTCAAGGAGAAAATCGATTTCCAATCTGAGAAACTGGATTTCCACGTTATAACCTTGGCTTACAGTTACATACCTTCACTTATTTCTGCTGCAAATCCAGATCCATTGTAGAACGAATTCGTGAAGAAAGTTACCTTGAGAGTTCGTGATGCATTGAAAGTACGCATTTGTGATGGGTGGCAAACGTTCTGGTTCAAGTTGTTATCCGAAGTCAATCTAAGGTAATCTTGATGGCAGAAAATCGAAAACCCTAGGCGTATAGAGGTGATTTTTATTCTTAAGCTGTTCGCACTGTCTGTTTGGAACGTCCATTCACATTTAAGGTTTGGTGCGTAACCATTTGGGTAGCCAGGCGATGTTAAGTTCACTTTGTGCAATTTACTCAGGTCGATTATTTCTGGTGATCCACAAGCTAAAAGAAATGATTCAATTTTTTTCTTCAGGAATAAGAAGGAAGGTACTCTCGAATTATGCATTCTTCTGGGTTAAGATTTCAATTGAAATCTTACAGTAATAATGCTAACTTACTATCATTTATTTTTGGACGCTTTAGGTAATAGATTTTCATCCACTCCAGAAGGAATTTATTCTCCAGCCTTGTTGAATCCATATAAGCTACAATGAAGAGGTTGTTCGCGGAAGATTCTATGGAGTCTGGCTTATTGAGGCCACAGTATGTTCCTAATTCAGGGGCTTTATCATCTTCACCATCAAATACCTGAAGTGAAGCAAAGAATATTGACGGAGTCGGTGAAAAAAAGCGAAGTTATAGAGTACCTTCAGGTTAGGAGTGAGGCAGAAATCCAGTCCAAAACTTTCAGTGCGAAATTCTTTAAACTTCAAGAGTATTCTTGAATTCCAAGAAACAGAGATTTTCCATGAAAAAGTGGAAGAACTTGAGAAGCCTTCCGGATAAAGTGGCGATGCAATTTGACCCCTGTAACCTGTCACCCTCACACTTGTGCCTGAAATTCAATCAATTTTGATCCGAATTAATTGGTATTCTAGAACAATACAGGTTGAAATCTTCTCACTTGTTGCATATTCGGCCAAGAACCCAACTGAACCTGTTTGGAGGGTGTCATTTTGTTTTTCTTTCTTATATAAAATCCACAGGCTTCCTTGATGTGTAATATTGTCCGGTTTTTTATCTCCACAAAATATTCCTAGTAATCTTCCTGTTGCACCTCGTTCTCTTATTTCCAGAAAATCTGAGCTGCATCTTTCAGAATCAGGTATGTCGAAATTTTTGAAAGAAAGACTGATTTCATTTCCTACATAGAATAAAAAGAAATCGATTATCAGATTTTCCAACGATATTCTCTCGAAATATTACTATAGAGGGCAATTCTATCTACGGTGCTTCTGATGGAATGGGAGGAACTAGTTATGTTCACGATGCTAGACCTCAGTAGTCTCGTTTCGCTGATGATACAAAAGTTTCGTTCGGGAGTTATTATGTTTACGATCGACCGCAAGAGCATATCTCTATTTAAAATTAGAACCATCTCAAGCCTGCGGACGTTTTCAATCTGGAGTTTCTGCGGGAAAACAATAGAATAAAGAGTATTTCTGAAATATATACTATTCAAATAAAACCAGGGGCATAAGAAAGCGGCGCGTGAAACCTGAATAGTACAGTAATTTTCATTAATTGCGGGACAGTTGACTTGTGTTGAGCCATAGTTAAGAATAACAAAATGCCTCGAGCACGAAGGCGTCGAAATTATCTCCATTCCTGCGATATTAACAAGGTAGAATTATCGCCTATCGACATGTTAGTTTGTCCTTTCGCTTAACCAGCTTTCGTGTTAATTTAACTCTGCAATGATGGTAATGCTTGTGTCCTATATGGACCGAATGAAGGTAGAGGAACACAAAGAAGACCAACTGGTTAATCGAGGCGTACCCTAGAACGTCAAGATAGGCGCTTCAGGCAACTAAATCTGACACCGTTATGCTACTACGCGACGAATCGCTGATCGATGGTTCGGAGGTTAGGCTTTGCACTTGTGCAGAGAACGATAGTAGGATATTAGGACGGAAATCTGTTGCACCACCGTCATGCTGGCCTCTATTATATTCCTGATGAAAGTTGACAGAATTCACATATATGTATATATATCAACATACCTGGTGCAACCTTAATGGTCCATTCACAAGAAGTTCCCATAGGAGAAAACATGCCATTCAGACCAGTTAAATTGCCACCACAATCTATGGAATGAATTTGTTATTTGTTGGAAATATATGTGCCATCATTCAACTTACTGGTTCCCAAGACGTGGTAGATAGCGAAAAAGTCGATTCCTTGATTGACTACAATATGCAGAGCTGAACCCTTGCTTATAAGAGTTGGGGGCAACTTGTCTGTAAAATATTCACCGATCAAAGGTGATTTTTCTGATTCTCCGCCATAAACGGATAGACCAACGTCAGAATATGAATGAGATTGCAGGTGAAGACGAGTCACTGTCAGGGCAACATGTTGATCTGATGAAAAAAATATCTCTCGTGATAATTCCGCAGCCCACAGTCCAAAGGACGAGGTGGATATTGAAAAAATTTTAAGTAAGGACATGGAGGTTAATCTCTACCTGAGTACGGAGCAAGTATTGTCCATGCGCATTTGGTATCATCACTGGTATGACTCATCGAGTATGGACGTAATTTCAAGTTTCCACTGACATCGCTGGCGACAATTCGAGCTCCACATGCCTGAAAATTTCAAAAAAGCATTTCGGTCGATTACATTTTTCATCTGTTTCCAATGCATTACCACAGCCTTCGCAACTCAAATTGTGCCACAAGAAATCTTGTGACATCTTCGATGATTCTGACAAAGCTAAACGAAAGCACAGAGATGGAAAGAAAGGATCAAGAAGAATTTTCGTGTTTGCGTACCATTTAACAAGTGCAAATGGGTTTTTTTTCTTTGAAAGTGATCAGTTCTCAGTGTTACCTATTTATTGACGTACAAAAATGGAAGAATACCTTGTCATAAACTGCCATGAAACCTTGACTAGTGGTCAATTCATCATTGTTAGCCTTCCTCCAAATTGAAACTGGAGTCGTTATATTTGACATGAAAATTACCAGCATTTGATTGGAAGAGGTTGTGAATGTCTCATTTGTAGTGTCACAAATTTTACCAAGAAGGGAGCTCGAAGTATCTGGTCCATCATAAATCTATAAATCGTATGTTTCATGCGCAAATCGTACACAATGGTGCATGGGTACATACCTCGATGTAATTTTTGCTACAATTGGGTGAGGTTATCAAATCTATTGTTTTAAATGAGAGGGCGAGCACATGAGTCTCATCAGTGGATATCAACCATTGGCAGTAATCGTTAGGATTGAAATTCATGGGATAATTTGGAGATGAGATGATCCCGTAAGGTGCAGATAATGCACCACCGCATTCTGCAAAATAAATCAAACATTAGAATGGCTAAGAAACGCAATCAACAGATCCTCTAATTTTTTTAACCGTAAAATATTTTTACAATATAAAGCTTACTGGATTTGATGAAATCGATATCAGCTGAAAATCCCTGGCCTGCATAGGAAGAATCACTCACAAAGCTTACGTGCATAAGATTGCCGTTACTGGTGAATTTAACTTGTTTTTCCATATGACACAAAGAACCTAAGACTGGGTAGGAAGAATCTGGTCCATTGTAAACCTGCGAAGAATAAGAAAATGTGTTCGAATCATTTACTCCTCCCAGGGAGCTCATCGTACACTTTTAATTCGTGAAACTTATGTACCTTAATTACATCATACGCACACAGAGACGTCTTTTCCACATCAACAGATGTGAATTTGATGACCACGCTCTGACCAACTTTGGCCTCTATCAACCATTCACATTCAATTTCATCAGGGTATCTCTTCGGGTAATTTGGTGAAGTGATAGTC
The DNA here is from genome assembly GCA_958510865.1 of Myrrha octodecimguttata. NCBI lineage: Eukaryota > Metazoa > Arthropoda > Insecta > Coleoptera > Coccinellidae > Myrrha > Myrrha octodecimguttata. Next base: position 31,051,066 of record OY294065.1, on the reverse strand, counting down.
CCTGGTCTTCTTAAATGACCTCCACAACCTGGAGTAGGGTGAAAAAGAAATAGAATTCAGGGCAGCATACATACAAAGGAACTCTCACCATTTAAGATCCATTCTAAACGAAAACCATTTCCAAGTAAATTGGTGTCAGACTTGAAGTGGATTATAACGTGGTCGGATGGTACAGTAACGCTCTCTGGAAGTCCTGAAGCCACGTATGTTTTGAAAAGTACGTCTTCTTTCGTAACATCATCAATATCTTTTCTGTACAATACCTGAAATTTATTATTTGATCATTCGTTCACGTAAAATTCGACTTTGAAAATGATATATCACCCTATTTACCTGGAGAATATGCAGAGATATTGCAGGAGGGAAAACCTTGTTTATTAAAACGGGATAACAGTGTTGAATGGTTGACTCTTATTATTAAACCAAAAAAAGAAGTCAAGATACTATGACGAATGCACTGGTTGGAGAATGTCATATTCAGAAATTGTCTGATAACAGCATATCTCCATCTTGCTGGCTTTCAATAGCGATTGTCATTCTGAACGATGTTACTAGTTGAAGAAAATTAATTTTTGAATAGAATGTCTAGGCGGGCACTTACGATGAACGCATCGTGAGGCTTTTAATCTAAGAGGACCATTTGACACGCAAATGCCACCAGCAAGTACTGTTAGAATTATATTATCCTCTATTCAGCGACATCGTTTAGAGTGACAATCGCTATTTGTAGCCATCTATGTTTTTCCAGAAAACTGCTGCCTTGCCTCATTAGGCCGCTATTGTCAGACAATTTTTAGAAAAGAAATTCCCCAACCAGTGAATCGGTCGGAGTCACCAGCCAAAATGGGCAACATACATCTGCGCACGCACACGATTATCCTCTTGTTTCTTATCCACAGTCGCCGTTTTCAGCTCACACCTATAGCGACACCTCTGTAACACTAGTAAATGCATAAAATTACCTTCAAATAATTAACATGACCTCCTGGTGGCAACGCATAGAATGGAAATTCGTGATATGATTTCTCGTCCAAGTCGAAGAATGTGAAGGATATATTGACAGTGTTCTTTCTGGTGACTTTGATATTCCAGAAACATTCTTGCAGTACTGGATAAGAATCAGGAAAGTTCGGACTTTCAATAACACCTCCATATCCAGTAATGTTATTGGAGCAAACTGAAATTATAAGTGTTGAACTTGAGATTGCCAGACAAAACTTCATCAACTAGGCAACAGATGTACATTATTCCAGCTATTACCGAATTGATGTTTATGCGATATTAATCATTCTGTGCTCATCAACATACGTGTTCTATAACGCAGATTGAAACCTCTTCCCTCCGAGCTCACATCAGAATTGAAGTAAATATCAAGTTGTCTATTTCTGGAAATTATATTACTTGGGAATGAAGTACCACAGAATCTTCCCAAGGATTTCGAATTTTTGGTTGGTCCATCGAACACCTAAAAATGTATCGAAGAGACCAATTTATTACTGAAAGATTGAATTCAAACAAGCCTACTAGATAGAGGCTATTGATACAATCATTGAATAATACAGATTTTTCTCTAATATCTCAACAGAATATCTTTCAACATTGATATCTTAGGATATACTTTCTTGTCTTTATCGTACCACGTCTCGGGTGACAAATTTAAATATTACATCAACTGGCATATAATGATTGCAGTCAAAAACTCAAGAAAGGGGTAACATAAAAAAATGATACTAAACGCAGTGTTTCATTTCTTTATGGCGATTTAGAATCATCAATAGCATATATTCCATATATTATGTCATGATATTACACTGCTCATCATACTTAATCACAAATGAAAGAAATCGACTTCTTGAAGTTATTAAGATTTTTGAAAGTGTTTTGAACAGCATTTCATTAATCAAAGAAAGAAGAAGATTAGGAACTGATGGCAATATTTTTCTATGCACATGCATTTGACAAGCCTGTCGAGTGTCGGTAGTTTCATGTCGTTCTCGTCCATTTGTGATGTAGTGGTGGTGACTACACTTGTAATATTGTGCCATATGATAGAGAATAGATGCTAGTGATATTCTAAATCGAAAGATAAAAGATAACACACTGTGTTCAGTATTATATTCTTGTTGATACAATATTTAAATTTGTTAATCAAGACGTGGTACGTTAAGACAATAAACTATATCGGTAGATATCAATATCGAAAGATATCATGTGAGGGCATCACAGAAAAATATGTATTATGATGTCAAAAAAGGATACCAGGGTAATGATTTGGATGTGAAGGATTGTATGAATTGCTTACTGCACTACCTTGTGGGAATTCAGTATCAATGGAATCATTTTCAGGGTGACATGGCGCTTTCTGTTCATAAGTCTATTACCGAAACTGTGATTCTGTTTAGCCCACATTGTTCGTATCTTACTGAAGATATTTTCTGCAATGCAAGTGACGGTATTATAAGCACGCAGAAAAGTTAACTTCACTTGCAGTCATTTTTCAACCTAATGGGTACTTCTTCCAATAGTTAACTGATGGTTATCAGTCAATTGGTGAATACCGACCCCAAACGACAGAAGCACGTGAAAATGTATTTGGAAGTTCGAAAAAATCGACTTTACTGCGCCCGTTCAGAATGCTTGTAGCTCCTGATCTGTAAGAGGTGAAGAAATTATCGAATAAAAATACTTCGTCTCATCGAATCCGTCATTATCCATCCTAAAAAGAAACACTGAATACCGAGAGATTGTATTTACAGTTTATTCTTTAGAAAGACGTACATCTAAAAGCTGTTAATTTTCAGTGGGTTCAAAAACCGATGGACTGGTTACGCTGATCGACTACGAATGGTAAGCTCGAGAGGTTCATCGACCAGCAACATTCTGTTGTGGAGTCCTGATTTTAGTCCTCTTGACTATTTTTCGTGAGGATACCTGAGAGGGAAAGATATTCGAGGAGAAGTAGAAGAATCCGTAGCCATCAGATCAGAAATGGAGACAGTCTCGCGAGCACCGTGTCATCGCGTTGTTAAAGAAGAGTGTTAGCAGGGTGAATGTTGCAATATAGACAGCATTCATTTTTGTAAATTATAACGCAGCTTATTGTCTGTGGATACTTATGAGCGGAACTCGAGCACATCAATATTGAAGAGATGTGTTTCCAATAAGACGTCGCCATATGCCATACAGCAAATGCTACGCTCATTCTGCTGAAATGATTGACGATAGAACCATCCCGCAATGAAGATTTGTGAATTGGCTGCCACGACCACTTTGCATCCCTTCGAAAAGGATATTCTTACGCCATTGTTGGCAGAATACAGACGGAATTATAAGAAATGAAGCGATCGGGAACGAAGCCGTTGAACGATGTCTTATTCTGAACATAACTGCATTATTTGAGCTTCAAAATATAGCGAGAATTAAGTTGATATGTCGGACCATTGTTGTTTTATTAAGAATTGAATTTCTATCATTCTGAATGAAAGACCCTCTATAAAAAGGATAATAAGGACTGGAAGGGAGACACAGTGATTTTGAAAGAAAATAGAAACAAAAATAATGATGATGAATACCTCAAGGTAATCTAAGGCACACTTCTTGAAGAATCTGAGCGCCTCGAGATCAAAATCCAGGAATACCAATTGTATTCTTGAACCTTGGTTAACTATTATATTCCACTGGCATTCCGATACAGAATCGTATGGTTCTGGATAATTTGGAGACGCTAGAGCACCTGCTGGTGTTGTAAGTTTGCCACCACAACCTGCAAATACATTAAAAGTACAGAAAATACCATTTGCCCTGACCAGCTCCGTAGTCCAGCTAGGGGACTACATCGTTGGCTTAGCATGCTAGTGATGGCAGACTCGAAACCCACTGCTGTCATGGGCGGTGTGAATGCCTATGTTTTGTCCCACATTAATTTATTATCACTCGATATTGGCTATAAAGCATAACAATTAGTGCCATTTGTGTGAAAAAAACATTCACCGAATTAAACTCAAATTGATCACCCAGCATGGAATAAAAGAAATTGAAACAAATACAGAAACACTGATTTACCTATATATCCAAAAAAGATAAGTCAACATAAAGAATATTTGAAAATCTGTTTTGATTGTAACGATACTCAATTCACAAATTTAGTTCAATTCGATTCAGAAAGAAATGGAAATTGTGACGAAAATGGAAACATTAACTAAATTAGACATGAAAAAAGAGTGGAAGTTAGATGTTCAAAACAAATGCACTCAATCTTGAGCAGATCTTGCAATATTGAAAATTTTTTAAGACTAAAAAAATAATTCAAGTGTGGTCCATGAGCGCACAGCCGGAGGCTAGTAGATACATACATAAAATGAAACCTACCTGATGATACTTCTTGCCATGTGAACAGGAATTTAGAAGAATTGTATGACCTATATGTTGAACAAACCAGATGGAGATACAACTGGTTAGTATGGGAATGTATGGTTTGAGGTATCTTTGAACCACCAAATCTTCCTATAAGTGGGGACGATGCTGAGCCACCATTTCTGAGCAAAAAAAATGGGCATAATAATATTGAAAAAAATATTTATAAACGTTCTTAAATCAGTTTGGATCATTCTTTTCTTTCGAAAAATTATTTCAACTGGATATAGCATAAACACAGAGAAAAATAATAACAATTGATACTAGTTTTGAAAATATGTGAATCGAAACATTCTTGAATAATTTATTCCATTTTTAAGTTATTTTTCTGGGTTTTCACTCCTAATATCTGAAACAGAACTATTGTCAAAATGACAAAAGTCTCAACTCAAAACGAAAAATCGGAGGAAAATCATTCTTAAAATTTTCTCCTTTGTCTGATGGAAGAGTCAGATTTGTACTCTGAAACGTCACAGTTCGCTTTGTTTATCGTTTGTATTGATCCTGTATGGTTTATTAGGCAATCTGTTTTCCAAGAAACTGCCCTTGACAAATAGTTTAATCCTGCAATCCGCAAGTCGTTCTCTGTGAAAAAACAATTTTTATTTAATTTTTGGTAGTTCTGTTTCAGATATTCGGAGTGAAAACCCAGAAAAAAACCTTAACATTGATGCGAAATCATCCCAAAGTAAGCTTTAATCGATAATTTATTTCAAACATAAGTTATGGAAAATAGATTGAAATATTCAATTTAAATAATTAACAGTCAGTTTGAAGCTGCGTAAGGATTATTAAATATAATAATTACCAACACAGCACAAGAATTAAAAATAAATGGTGTTTGTGAAAATTTAGACTGAATCTTCAATAGAATTATTCGAATTGTTATTCATATCATCGAACAAAATTTCTAACCTTATTTCAAGGTAATTCCAAGTAAAAGGGGTATGAATCGTGAAAATAGTTGTATCGAGTATAATCTGCTTATGACTTCCTACAGTTATTGTCCAGACACAATCAGATGATGGGGGATAAGATCTTGGATAACCTGGAGACTTTATGGTGCCAGTCTTGGAGAAAAAATTTCCCCCACAAACTGAAAAGTAAATTCATCAGTTGTATATTTTCACAATATTGTGACAATGGAATATTAGACAATCAGCTTATATACTCTTGCAGTTTTTATGCCAGCCACATAGGTAACGGTCTGCCAAAGTGGTCGACCAGTCGTCTGTGGAAGTTCAAGAAACTGCGCAGGTCGATTCCAATACATACTTTGAATTACTTGAGCAGGCTCACCTGCGCAGATATACTTTTCCAGTTCGCAAGTACGTATGTGTAGGCTTAGATGAAACCTACAAAGGTATATCTACTGGCCCTATTGTTAACAATAGCCTAACTTCGAACTCACGTGTGCTCTCATTGAGGAAAATATAATTCAGGGAAAATTCTTGTTCTCTATCAATACCTGCCGTGGAAATGGTAAGGGTGGCTAAATTCGAAGGAACAAGAAGAAGTGATGGAATTTTTTTACCACAGTAAGATCCAATCAAGTTAGCATCTTTTGAGTATGAGTTATTTTCATATATATTCAGATGACTCAAATCGCAGTTGATACTTTTGAATAAGTTGAAAATAGTAACTGTAATTTGAATGAAGAACCCTGCAGGAGCTTCAAGAATCCATCTGCAAAATTTCTTGTTTTTTCTGGAACTGCTGAAATTAATGACTCCAGAACGATTCCTTGACAGAAATCCACAATCTGAAATCGATAATCCTGTTATTGAAAATATTACTTGAAATTTAATAAATTCAAATCTGAACAGGGTGATTCGAATATCTGAAATCAAAATCAATGATTATTTGTTATTAATTCATTGTTAATTCTCAATATTGGTCTGCAGGTTATGAATGTTCAGTAAAAAAATATTATAGGTACCTGAAGACGACGAATAGTTTGCTGTGAAACTTGTGGTACAACGAACAGTAGAGGTCGCTTTAATCCAGAGTGAGTTAGAAGTGGAGAAAACATTCATTTCATCTTCCGAATCTAGGTCTGTTTCAATGAGTGTTGCATTCTGGTTATCACCATCGCGTATCTTGTAACAAAAGAGAGATAATTGGTACTATAATCATATAGATAAACAGAATATTTTTCATGCTATGAACTCCATTAACTAAAAAAATCATGTACCTCCAGATACTGATCTAGACATTCCTCGTAATCTGAATAATAATCTACGTTCTCAGGAAAAATATTCAAGGTGATCATTGATCCTGGTTGTAGCTTTATGAGGTATATGCAGGTCACTCCTTCGGGTATTGGATCAGGATATCCAAAAGAACTAACAACGCCAACTGGATTTTCATATATTTGATCACAAACTGAAATACCCAGGGAATTAATAATTCTAGCCACTTCATAAGAAAATCTTCATCATAGATATATACTTCGTTTTTTTTTGAAAAGAATATTTTCAATCTCAGGAAGCAAATTTTTGAATTTTACCTGCTTCGTACTTCAGAGAAAATGTTGACGTAGCCCTATTTTTCTTGTATTTAAGGAGAATGACGCCACTGTCAGATGTAAATGAAGATGGCAAAGTATCTCCACAGTATCTCGCAATCAATGAACTACTGGTGTTATATCCCTCATATAACTAAAACACAACGTCTGAGTTGAGTCAATCCAATGGGCTTTTCTTACTTACAGCAACATATTCATCCGTGCATCCGATAGATTTCCTAAGATCCAATGAGGTGAAAGTGAGTCTTGTTTTCAATTGAAGGTTATGCTGGATTTGGTAATAGCAAACAAGATCTTTGGTAACTTTGGGTGGAACTATCTCTCCAGTTGAATTTTTCATCGTCAACCCACAAACTGGAAAACCATTCATAAATAAGGTTTCGCGAACTGAGCAATGTCAAGGGTGTTTTTTTAGAGTTACATTTCTCGAACTGGATGTTGTTCGTATTTCTCGTTGTGCTACATGAAATTGATGAAGTACTGATAAATTTTTTTTTGCACTGAGATCACCACTGCACCAGCTATATTCGTTGTTTCGTATTTCACTACATTCAAAAATTATATAACCTGCTCCAATAAAGTGGCTGTAAATTTGATCTCAAGCTTTAACAAACCTGGACCCAATATGCAAGGAATCACATATTATATTTTGCTTCAAGATACAACTACAAAGTCTTGTTAGTCTGATTTCCCTAAAATGAGGATTTCAAAGAAATAAACGGAACAGAGGGATTTTACTCCCTCTTGCAACAGCAGAGACTTTCTGTGGTTTAGGGAAGCACGTTTGCATGACAGTTCAGTAAAATCTTCTAGGAATGAAGTCATACCAACAATTTCTTTGAGACTGATTAATCGAAGGTAATAGGAGCCTGTTACTCCCTCTGTAAAAGAAGGACTTTTTGTGATCCAGGGAAGAATATTTGAACAAATGCTTGAAAGAATCTTTCAGACTTTAAGCAATACAAACAATTTCTTCGAAACTGATGAATCGAAGGTAATCAGAGGCATTTATTCTCTATGTCAGAGCAGGACCAACCGATTCTCTGAGACTGATGAATCGAACAGAAGCTTTTACTATCTCTGTAAAGGCAGGACTTCCTTGTAGTTTAGGGAAGCCCATTTGAAGAAAATTCTGGCGGGATCACTTATCAGAGACTTACTCTTTATGTAGAAGAGGGACCTTTTCGTGTTTTAGAGAAGCAATCTCCGAATTAAAATTTGGTGGGATTTTTCAGGTTCGAAGCAATTCAAACAGTTCCTTTGAGACTGATGAATCGAAGGCAATACAGAGCTGTTACTCCATCTGAAGATGCCGGACATTTTTGTGGTTTTGGGAAGCACACCCTTGAAGAACAGTTCAACGGAATCTCCTAGGCTTCAAGCAAAACAAACTGATGACACTGATGAATTAAATGCATTTATTGGTCCGAGCAGTAACATGCTTACTCTTTTCGTGAGGAGTAGGGATGCACATGGGATCGGAATGCTCCGCCACGTATTCTCCTGGAAACCCTCCCACTGGAGTTGATAAGAGCTCTGGAAATCGTTGGCGAGCTCGTTGATGAGCCTCGTTCGGAACAAGAAATATGGACAAAGAAGGTGATAAGGCAGCAAAATAATTCTAATTAATGATAATTATCAACCTTATCCCTATTCAGTTTTTATTTCAAAGATTTATTTCTCTAAAAAACACCCCTTACTTGCGTCAGTAGTATCACTCAAATGATCAAACCTGGTTGCAGAGAATAATTGATGGAGAAACCACGGCGAGATATTCTTTTATCCGAGTGAAAATGAATACGCATCTCAGGTCCATCAGATATCATTGGTTGTGGGATCAATGATCCACATCTCCTATCCAAAATATCTTTTCCTTCAAGGAATGATGAGGAAACCTAATGAAAGAATAAATAAATACATTCGGGAATATAAGCTTTTTTCATATACCAATGTAATTAGGAAGTCGAAATAACAATTTTGATATTTGGCCGACCAGAGTTTAGGTGGAAAATGGTCATGTCAGTTCTTTTTTGTTTATTTCTGAGTTCACGCACTCGAGATCTGATCTTCAATCGAGTTTTAACATGGATCGGATAGTTAAATAATTTTTCAGACCCCGGTTGAGTCATCCCATAGAAATATCGGACTGTGTAAAACTTTCCATTTTTTCAACAACCGATTTCTATTGACAAATGCTCTTACAGAGAAATGAAGCACAGTTTCGGAAGCTGTCAGCAGTTTTCTATAGAATATTTCCATTCTTCGTCTGAATTTAAGGGAACAAAAAAAAATTTTTAGTTTTTCGAAAAATACCCTATAACTCTTGAGAGAACCACGAAATGACTAATGATAACAACACAACTCTAAATGCCCAGAAGATGAAATGTAATCAATTTAGTGTCAGTGAATCTCCTATGAAGAATTAGAGATTCATGTTTTTTGAGATTAAATTCTTAATCATGATCTAAATTTTGTTTTGGAAGATTTCCTACATTTTACTGCAAAAAACCCTGAAAATAAAAAGTTATCTCTACTTTTAAGTTTACATTTTAAAGTAGTGAAAGTATGTTCACCAAAATTAATTCATCAACAGTATCGCCCAACAATGATTACCTCCAGAAAATCTTTAGTGCAGCCTGTTGCATTTTCTATGTCGAAAGTGAAGAATGTCAATTTTATGGCTCTCCCAACAGGAGCCTGGAGCAACCAAATACAATCTCTGAAAAAATTAATAATGAATGAATTTCCCTAACTGAAAATAGATTTTTATGAACTGATAAATTTCGTTTATTAATACCTGTTAGCTGGATAATCAATCGGCCAGTTAGGAGATCTGATAGTACCAGTAACATTTGCAGTCAAATTGAGAATTTCGTGACAATCTGAAACAAAATCATTCATTGATTTTGGTAAGATTAGGTTGAGAGTGTAGGAAGAATGACCTTCTGGATACTTCATTAAAAATTGAGTACCCCCACAATAGGAAGGTCAATAATGGGGTTACAAAAAGTAGTAATCAACAATAAAATGAAGATGGCATTCACTCACTTGGTATGATTGATTCCCATTGGAGCTTGAAGGCAGATAATCTCGTTTTAACATATACACTAATGGTTATTTCGTTCTTAGTACTCAATATTCGACCATTGTTTGGTAATCTCCTACCGCAGTACGTTCCAATCAGATGTGTTTCCCTTCCTCGGCCTTCAGTTATCTAATGGATAAATTTAAAAAATCAATCTAGTTCTATAACGAGAAGTCAAACAATAAATCGAAGTAGAGTTTAACCAGTTGGACTTTTAACCACAGATTACACCAGATGTTTCATTTTACTGTAATATGAGTCTTTTTACTACGAGATATTTGAGCGTTGCTTGAGATTTGAGAGTCATGCACCAATATTGCGTGAAATTGCAGGTGAGTTTAGTATTCAACGATTTAGTTTGTTAATCCGCAGAGTGAAACATCTTTTTCAATCTGTAGTATGGGGCGTATCTAATCTTTGAACGGGGTATACTTCAGTTTGAGGTAAGGTTTGTTTGAGGCATTTCCTTCAGCTAAGGAATTCTGTCAACACAACACAGCTTACAAGATTTCCTTATTTTAACGACTAGCAAATTCTGTTTAAATTACCTGAAACCACTCTGTTGAACAACCATCATCATTACCCACGTTGAATTGCGAAATAGAAATATTGAACACTTTAGTTTCTTCGGTGAGAATATGCCACCTACAAGTCATGTATGAAACATATCTGCTCGGATAAATTATCTCTCCCCTTTCTTGTAGTCCAAGGTCCCCACATTCTAGAAAATAATTTAGGCGATTGAAAAAAATAATTAGTACCTATCCCTTGTTCGTAAGAGTTTCAAAAAGGTTAACTCAAGCAATAAAGCTTGTAATTGATCAGTTACTACCAATGATTCAGTAAGGGATTAAGGCCAACGCTAACTCATCGGCAACGTGCCGGGCCACGACAATACCAACATTTATTCCCCTGCCAACCTGTACTGTTCTGGAGCGGTGAAGGGAACGCTGTCCCATTCGTTCATATAAAGTGTCCTTTTTTTTAGAGATATGGAACTTTGAAATGGAATAAAACAAGCATGAATTTTAAAATTGACATGAAATCATGTATCGGCAATAACGCGGCGAATGTTGTCCTCCAAGTGGCCGATCGTTTCGGGTTCATCGGCGTTAACTAGCGACTTCAGATATCCCCACAGAAAATAATCTAGCAACGTTAAATCGCGCGATCTTGGAGGCTAATTCACGGGTCCGGAAGTGAAATTATGCGGTTTCCTTCAGTAAATCAATTATGGCACGAGCTGTGTGACATGTTGAGCAGTCTTTTTGAATCCACAGCTGCAGAACATCATGGTTGTCCAATTGAGGGACGAAAACGTCTGTAATCATGGCTCTATATCGGTAACCATTGACTGTAACATTCTGGCCAGCATCGTCTTTAAAGAAGTACGGACCAATGATTCCACCAGCTCATAAAGCCCACCAAACGAAGTCTCTGTGGATGCGTATTATCAGTTGCTCTAAACGCGGAGCGAAAATGGTCCATAGTTAGTCGAATTAATTGCCCTGATAGAGAATTATGTTGACCGTAAAATGGACGTAGAGCGTGATAAGTATTTCGAGCAGAACCATTATTTTCAAAATAAAATTCTACAATTTGGAAGCGTTGTTCAGGCGTTAGTCTATTCATGTTGGAATGCCAGACCAAACTGTACACAAATCACTTGACAGCTGACAAAATGGCAACTTAAAGTTCTATACCTCTAAAAAAAACATGAGTGAAGCAAACATTGGAGAAACTGCTTGGTCGTCAATTCAATTCAAATTGGTATTGTCTCCTTTTTATTGGTAGGTACTTACCTTCTTGCATCCTTTCACAATTATCTCCAGTATATTTTTCTGAACACATACAAGAATACGTCGTCAAGCTAGTACTGACACACGTGCCGCCATTTTTACAAGGGTTATTCTGACATATGCTCATCGATATACTGCAATGTTTTCCTGAAAAAAGTGATGGAGGAAGTGGGATTATCTGTATTTATCTGTACTACACATTTTTTACGAAAGGAGTGTGAATAATTGATACAATGTTTGTTTTTTCAATTATTGATGCTCGAAGGCATCTACACAAACTTTAAATGCTGAAGTTTTGATCGGTTCCAAAGAGAGTATGGGATGTTTGATAGTTGAATAAAATACAACATTAATATTATCTAGTTGTCAACCTTCACGATGCTAGATTGTCGTTATGTCTGATCTGATATTGTGCTCCAATTGCATCAGATTCGTCAACTTGTTCTGAAATATCTGTAGATCCCCAAGAAAAATATTCTATAGGACTGGGATAAGAACTCCAGGTGTCTACACATAATGCTTTCAGCTTGATGTATCATCTCGAGCTTTTCGTAGTAGATAAGCGTTGCTAGTGTTTATCAGTTTTTTGATCCATTGGATATACAAGGCTTTCAGGTGTATATCCTCTTTCGAAATAATGTGTGAGGGCAATTTTTTCATAATCAGTGCTTGATTTCATTTGAGAATGTATAATAATGACGAGTTTTGGCAAGCCAGACCATTACTTCTTTGATAATTTCTTCACCTCTAACAGATAGGAAATTAGTATTTCGTACTGGCGTAGTTGATCCCATATTTTCTGATGCTATCGTCGCTTGGTGCAGTGCGAAAATGTTATTCGGTAGCATTTTCACAGAGCAGTCCACGAAACAATTCATACCATGAATTGCTCCCCTGCCCTTCACATTGTAAACTCAGAAACAAAAGCTCCATACCCTTTCCGGAAACCCTCTACTATGAAGTTATGGATTTCTCATTTTTTGTATTAACTATTCACATTATTTCGCCTATAAAAGTTCTAAGTTTGACAGTTATATTTACCGAAATAGTTCTTTTGGCAATCACAAGTAAATCCATCGACCTCATTCGAATTCGGTTTACATGTGCCAAAAACACAAGGATTCGGATTGCATGGGGATACTGCAATGGGCAAGCATCCTCTTGGTCCATATCCATTTCCTGTGTATCCAGATGGACATCTGCACTCCGATATAGATAGATCTATAGCAAAAAAACATATGATAAATAATTTTTTTTTGATGAACTAAGTGTCCATAAGTTTATTCGAGGGTTATCTACCCAACAAATGTACTTCATGGAAAGAATTTCAATATTTGAGCACATAAAGATTCAAATTTGAGCACGAAAATTTCTGTACTTACTTGGGTATTCCAAACAGGAAGCCAAAGGACTACATTTCCAGTTGTTCTTATTGCAAAGTCCTTGATAAGTACAGGATATCCCATCACCACTGTATGCTGGAGGGCAAGAACCACATTTTCTCGATCCCTATTGTGGAACAGAGTTTTTCATTCATATTCAAACTTAATTGATAATTGAAAACGACATTAGTACACCAAATACCTGACTTTTTACTCACAGGTGTGTTCGTACACTGAACCAGTGGGTTCATGCTGCAACCACCATTGAAAAGTTCACATTCATTGATATCTACACAGTATTGCCCATTTCCACTGTAACCTAAAACCATATCAAAAGCGTTTTTCTGCATCTTAGGGGACTGATTTTGAAGGGTTCTTTTTATGACACGAAGATGCGAAACTCAACGTGAATCTAAATGAGGGACAGAATACTGTCCGCAAGTGGAGGAATCGAAAAGTCAATGTCATATTGAATAAACAATTGTTCTCTTGCAATAATGACAAAGCGAGGAGGGGTGGCCCTCCAGTGCCATGCTACGCGATCATCACTCGAATCAGGATCCTGTGTTTCTTCATTTATAGGTCTGGAAAAGGCAGTCAGAAAGATGAGAAACTCGACAATAATCCAGATGAGGGTTAAAGTTCCATCCACCAGTGGAAGTATCGAAACCTCAGCGCGATGCCATATCGGATCAACGACGGTTTTCTTGCAATGGCAAAGTGAGGAGAGGCGGCTCTTCAGTGCCATGCATGCGATCATCACTCGAATCTCCAAATGCGAGATGAACTAGATAATTTCAGTCAAAAACTAAATGCCACAATTTTATTTCATTGTATCTGAGGAAGGAATATATTCTCCTGAACGAATTACACCTTTGAGTTTTAAAATGGTATTTGAAAACTGAATGATTACACCAATAATTTCCTCTGGATTGGATTCTGACCTTCATCTAGATTGAGATTGAGTTTCGCATCTTTTCAACTGTCTTTTCCAGACCTGTATACTGTCGAGCGGAAACAGTATTAAGAACAACCCTTGAACCTATGTTTTCATTTTTCATTCTACAAAGATGCTTCCTAAATACCCACCAGCGGGACAGGGGCCACATCTGAAAGAGCCTGGAGTATTCTCACAAGAAACTGGAGGATCTTTCGAGCATACTGGATTTTCATCCTGACATTCATCCACATCTTGCGTGCAGGTTCCTTCTTCGCCCATTGTTTTCCAGCCCTACCGAAAAAAATACATTGATCGAATGAATAAAAATTTCCGGAAATGTTATCGTTTCATTCTTGATGTCAGACTACCACATAGCCAAAAAAATGTTCGCGAATTTATTCTTCCAGGGTCTTTTAATGTCACGAGGTTTATGAGTAGGAAGAATTGTCAATCCAAAAAACAAATTTTGGAAGAATATTCCACCCTTAGTAGTACAAGTTTTATTTGTCGTCACGCTAACTGAATTATTTGGAAAATTTCGAACTGGAACTTGGAAACACATGACCATAAATAGCTCTTGAGGCACCAAAAAATTATCTCAATAAGAGCTAATTCAGGACTTACTTAGATTGAGTTTTACTGAAAGACCGATAGGTATTGAATTTGACACGTTGAATGGAAATTATCGATAAAATCACCTGTTCACAGATACATTTCCTTCCAAGTTCATTATTGTTTTGTGGTATACAAATTCCGTGACCACATATCTCAGACAATGGACCAGAGAAACAACCAGTTGTTTTAGTTGTACAATGCAAACCATGCCATCCATTCGTACATATACAACTGAAATAAGACCAATTGAATAGACTGGAATATAAACAGTAGTTTCTTACTCATATGTTCCAGGTTTATTCTGACAGATTCCTCCATTTTGACATAACTCTGTTGAGTTGAACATAACACACTCGTCGACGTCTTTTTCGCATGTTGCGCCCTAAAATCACAATAATTGAAAAACTGAAGATGAAATGATTTTAAAAAATATATCACCTCCCAGCCTGTGGCGCACCTGCAGTGAAAGCTATTGAAAAGATCCTGACAATCACCACCATGCTTGCACGGACCACTGGCGCAATCATCTTCATTAAGGAGCTTTTCAAATTTCATAACTGAAGATTTCAAATTTGAGATTTCTGCTTTAAGTACCTCTGCTGCCTAGTAAGAAGTAGGTATATAGACAATGAATATTGGAGGAACTCGAAATTTAGATTTTGCAATGGTTCATGTACCACGTCTAAAATGAACCAAAAATAATCTTTGCGCTTGTTTTAATTCGTTGCTAAAGCGGTCACCTATTCATGTATTGACTCCGCCAAACGGAATCGTTCGGTGGCTTTTAACTCCGAACCTGCTCTACATTTCAGTCTGTAAGTTGAAGTTGTGTTCACGATTGGCAGTTACGCCGACGTCGCCGACCGTGAACAAAAGAACTTTTGGATGAGAGGACGAAGATACTCATTATTTGTGAAATAGGTATAGACTTTAGGTATGTAAGACCGAATTCATGAATGGTTGGAATGATTTCGTACCTATTAAAAATGTTTTCCAAATATTTCCAAAAATCGAGATTAGATCGAATTGGAATCTGATACTTGAATGAAAAATGACAGCTTGAAGGTTCAAGATGAATTTCGTGGGAATGATATGGTCGGAAGATGATAGAATATAGAATAATAGAATTCTGATTTTTTTCTCGAACTGTTCATCCGAAATCTAGTGACAAGTTGTGCATCTTTATTTTCCAACTAGTTACGAAGTTTTATCATGATTGGATCTGTACTTTCTGAGTTAACCAGGAAATAACAACAAAAATCCACGAAATTCGAAATATTTTATATCAATATCGTCGGAAACAAAATCGTACCGAACTGAAATTTGGTACACTGTTGTGAAATATAGGTTTCAAAGTCTGTGCAAAATTTCGTCGGGGTCTGAGAGAAAGTTTTCGAGAAAAAACTAGCAACACTGACATTCGGCAAGAAATTAGCTGCAAGAACATAAGCCGTTCATTAAAGGATAACAAAGTTATCATTAGTTAATGGATGATTTTTGTCAATACGAAATACTCATCAGTTCACAATTTTTTTTGGCTTCTGGCGCAAGTTCAGGGTACAAAATATATACACTAGTGAAGGCCAATAATTAGTCCTAGTGAAAAATTAACATTTTTGGACAGATCAGTTGAGCACTGACGTGAAGTCAGCAGCTTTTGCGCGCATGTTCAAATGCGTTTCCAAAGCGGTCATCTCCTTTGGACATGCGCAGAAAAGCTGATAACTTCACGTCAGTGCTTTTCCAGGTTTTTTTCGATAATGTACTTGATTTCAATTCGGTACAACCTGTTTGTTCAGAAATATTTAGAAAATAAAATATTGAATGGGTATGATTTTACCCATTCACGAATTCGACCTTCGTAATTAAGCCCCAACTCGATATTTATAGAGTTTGGAACTTAATAACGAAGGTGTAATGCGTGAATGGGTAAAATCCACCGAATGATTCCGCAGATATAACCATTCAAAATTCTATTTTTCCAATATTTCCAAAAATACAAATTAGTCTGAATTGAAATCCAGTTCTTTATCGAAAAATGACAGTTTAAAGGTTCACTCAGAATTTCATGGCGATAATATAATCAGATCACAGAATATTGAAAATTTGAAAACAAAATACGACATTTTTTTCAAGTAGTTCTAATGGCACGATCACCACGAAAATTTGCACAAAGTTTTAATCCAACTGACTGCCAAGTTTCAATCCAATAATTTCAGTAGTTTCCGAGTTATTATGGAAATAACCTCAAAATTTCCCTGAACACGCGCGCAAAACATTGGTATAGAGTTGCAATATGGCGCAGGATTAGGGATCAATCGCTTAATGTGTTGTTTCTGAGAGGATTTGTTGAATTAGTCAGAATCGTCAGAAGATCACGTTATTGAGTACATTTGTTAGCTCTATCGAATCTTTCTGCGCGAAAACATCGGTATAACAGCCATTGCAATATGGCGCAGGATCAAGGATCAATCGCTTAATGTGTTGTTTCTGAGAGAATTTGTTGAAATTAGTCGGAATATCACATTATTTAGTTTAATGGTTAGCTCTATCGAATGTTTCTCCGCGAAAACATTGGTATAATAGCCAATGTCTAAAGTTGCAATATGGCGCAGGATCAAGAATCGCATAACGTGTCGTTTCTGAGAGAATATGTTAAAATTACTCGGAATCGTCGGAAGATCACGTTTTGTAGTTTATTTGTTAGCTCTATTTGTCAACTTTTTCCCACATAAGTTGAAATATCGTCCGAATTTTTCTGTTCCGAGTTTGGGCTTGTTTCGATTGGGACCTTACTCAATTAGCATAGTACCTATAGAATAGAACGATTTTTCTCCTCGCATGTGTGATATATTAGTATGGATAAGGGAGCAGTGGTATCAGATTCTTACATTCGGATTCGAACTAGAGTGTTTAAATTTTTCAATGCTTTTCTCCACATCATCAAGTGTCTTTCGTATAATTGTTTTTCCATAGAACAAATAATGTGTTGCTCGATCTCCACTTTTTGAAAGGATAGTTTCATAGTCCTTCATAACTTGGTCGACTCTGTTGATCTGAAAAAGTAATCATGAATGTAGTGTTAACTGATTTATCTTCAAGTGTCGAATTGTTTTATTACCGTTGAAACAGCATTTGTGAAACTTGCTTCGTTCAGGAAAACGTCGCATTGTCCTTCTGTTTCAAAAGATATGTTTTTACCAGGAGCAGATCGGATGATGAGGTTTCCATTTGAAGATATTATTTCAGGCCTGAAAAAGTTGTACTTTCTGTCTTTTCAAAGTTATTCATACAAAGTGATTTGTGATAATCACTTTCACCACAATTCGACTCAATTGTTGAGTTGAGCGATTCTTGAGAAGCAGATGAAAGGCATCGAAAATGAACTTGACGCTGAAGTTGATCAAATAAATAGGTACCATGAAATAAAATATCTTTTTTGACGAATATCTCAACTAAGGAAAATAATCGAAAGAAAATAATTCTGAAAATTTCCTCTTCATTGTCTGATGAGAGAGTCAGATTCAGACTCTGAAAAGATACAGTTCACTTTGTTGATTGTTCGCATTGTTTCAATATTTTTTATGACGCTACTTTTTTCCAAGAAACTTCCTTTGACGAAAAGCTTCGATCCTGCAATCTGCAACGGCGTTTTCTATCAAATAACAGTTTTATTCAAGTTTAAAAAGTTCTTTTTCAGATAATTGGAATGAAAACCTGAAAAACTGACGAATAATACGAAATATCTTATTTAAAAGGAATATCTCAATATATGGATTGAATTTCCCCATATTCAATTCGAACATTACTTTCGATTCACACATCATTTTATCTATTAACACATTTAATTTGTTAATTGTGACATTTATTCTGTAAATGTTGCATTCATTTTTTTGAATAATTTTAAATGATTTGAAAATGTTAATTGACACAGTTTGGGTGCCATTAATAAGAATTTGCAGGACGGTCGAAAACGCTTAGAGTAAGCTATTACTCAATTTTTTCAGATGCCAAATTCCATTTTCCTGTTTTTTTGTTTAATACTCTTGATCTTGACATCTTTATTGGACGGTTCAAGAATTGCCAAAAAGAAGAAATAAATTGTGATTGAAAGATAATTTACAATTATCGAATATTTCCGCTGATGATAGCATATCTGAAACCACGTAATCCTGTAATCTTTTAAATACCGACATGGATTCAGGAAGTCATGGAAAACCTCATATAATGAAATGGATTTGTTTTTCATATATTCACCAAAAATACACATTTGAATTTCAGGAAACTACAAAAAATCTATTTCCTCTACATCTATTACGGAACTAAAACCCAATGATACCATTGTACAAACTCATCCCAGCAACTCAAATTGACAGATTGAAAATGTCATTCGTCGGACAAAATATGTGGAATTGGCAAATTAAATGTGTAGTGATGGTTATGGGAAAGCCTAGATAAAAGAGACTAAACAGTAGCAATAGAAATCAACTATAGATCCAAATAAACCATTTCTAGGATATTTCATTTCTGGAGGCATGTAATTTTGAAAATGGGTAGAATTTTTCGTTGCAACGGAGGTCATAAAATATGTGTCATACATTTTGAGGCGAGAAAAATAAGTGTTTCATTCAGGCCCAACCAAAATTAATCAGACAATTTACTTGCAATAGAGTGAATAAATTGAATAAGCTCTCGGCGCTGAAATGTCTAATAGTTTTGTTTGGTCCTGAACCAAATACTCATTTTTGGTAAATGTTAACTCCTCCAAAATGGTCTTCCTCATTGATTTTTCTACTGTACGAAAATTAAATTGTCCAATTATTCTTGTTTTCCACAACAATTTTTCGCAATTTCTTCGTATACGCAGTACCTGGTTTACCCAGGTAGGTCAGAAAAACACTTGATTACATATTTATGTAGTCTATAAATACCATCATGTAAAATTTCAGATTGAACCAAACACTTCATAAAACAGGTATCATGAGCTCTCGGGCTAATCTATGCTCCTCATTTTTATGATATTATACCTCTTTGAATGATGTTTCAGATTTTTGTTTAATGTTTCCTTCATTCCCAACATGTTGATGTAATTTATTCCTCCTTAAGTTGAATTTTTGAGTAAGGTTGAACTCAACTCATAGATTTTTAAGACTTTGGCCGAAGCCAGGAGCATAAATATCTATTATCATACCTACAAGGACGAATATCTGTCGATCAATCAACAAACATTCCACCTTGATCAGAGCTGATCATCCAATCAACCAAAACTATCTACACCGAAGAAGCGTTGTCCAAGGAGAATGATTACAGCTGTTTCACAATTCTTACTGATCGTCAGACGGTCTTTCGATAGACCGATAGGAATCTAGATACTTATAACCTTCCAGATGGAATACTGCAGTATAACAACGTACAGCACGCCATCTCTCAGGATCATCGTGCGAATCCTACCTTCGAGTGCAGAATACTTTGTATTGTGCCTGACGTCCTTTTGTCGACGCTTCTTCGGTGTAGATGTTTTGGTTTATTGGATGGTTAGCTCTGATCAAGGTGGAATGTTTGTTGATTAATCGACAGATATTCGTCCTTGTGGTTATGTCCATTTATTACTACTGGAGCTCTCTGTTCTCCATAAACCAATTCCTAGAAATATCTATCTTCTGAAAAAAACCACAGGAGCACTAATGTTTCTAATGTGAGTTAGGTGATACGTGTAAGTCAATACCTTTGGAAATTTCAAGAGTAGGCTGGCTTAACCTCAAACCTAAATTAGTTCTTTTTCACTAACATTCAAAATCAGTAATTACCGACATAAACGTATGAAATTGATTTCGATATTTATGAATAGGCCGAAGATAGGATTATCATAAATAATATTATTCAATTGCTCATTATTGTTTCCAAATACTGTTAGTATTTCTCTATTCTTCTTCGAATTATGTTTGAATGGAAGTAACCTTCACTATATGTGAATCCTCATCTAATGGTTTATTCATTTACACTCATTTGAGGGTATTGATACACATTTGGTCGTTACAACAACTTCATCAGATTCCATCATGCCAACAACACAAACAAAAAAACATTGATTTTTTTCTTCGATGAAGCCTGATGAAGTCACCGTAGCGGCGAAACAAGATTATATTCTCAATGAATATTTGAGTATCGCATTAAGTCTTGAATTCTCGTATAGTTAAAAATAAGTAAAGGACAATAACTTACAATTTTTCAGTACATTCACTTATTGTGAAAAAACAGACAACAAACAAATTAAATATCAAGTACGAAAATCTGAGGAGAATCATTTCAACTTATTCCCTCCTCATTTCCACTTCACTTCAACATAGAAACTACAGAATAAACCTCATATTTGCAGGGGGCGTTAATAATTGGAATAACTGAAACTTTATACCTCCCTCTGATCGGTATGATTGAACGATTCAAATTCATTGAACTAATAGATGCGGTATAACGATGCATATGATGTTAACGGTTTACTCCGTTCAGGTTCCTATATTACACTATTAGCTTTTAGAAATTATCAATTTTTTTTAGACGAACTAGGTATATTCACGTAGAGAAACTCGAAATTAAAAAACACTGACCAGGGCCAGAATGTTTTTTAACTAACAGATGTACATTTATTTATTCAGCTAAGAAATTCGTTGTTTAAATATTTCGAATCATAAGCAATAGTTGCCATGTCGAATCATGTCCGTTTTAAGTTTTGCGATAAAAATCGAGGTTCCCATTAGTCTTGTTCTTCAGACTTCTCTAAATTTTCCTGAAAACAGAAATCGAAATCCCTGAAAGTTTTTTTCACAAGACATGAAACTGATTTTTCGTTGCTTCCTTATTGCGATAAAGATTCTATAATCATATCTTTCAATTCGATCGGGTCTATATTTGTGCAAATATTGTGAAAATGAAATTTCGTATAGATGTATTTTTATTAGTCTTTGTGTCTTGGGGATATTCGAAATATTGTTGAAAAATAACGGCATGAAAGTTATTGTTAAATTTCAGCAAAATATGAATTATAGTTCCTGATTTACAACATTTTTCATTTATCCTGAAGAAATTTTGAAAAATTTTGTGCGCACTGACATTTCACAGTTAATTATAATAGTTTCAATACAATCTGATTAGTATTTTTGAGTCATTGAGGAATCAATGTCAAGCTTTGACTGTCGATATATGTTCAGGATATCGAATTGAGTGTATAAAAAATATTTATGAATATACATAAAAGACACAAAAACTTCAAGTTATTACCACTGTGTTTTATGAATAGCTTGAACATATCAACAAGAATATATTACACCAATGAAAGAAATAATAATATATTTGATATTTTTTCGAAGGTCAGTTGTCATACCCTAAAAATAATGTTCGAAATATTTCCATATCTCATAAGCAGCTCATATATTGATTAGGAAATACAAGGATGTAGAGGATTTTTCGTTGAAATAAAGTCTTACAGATTCCTGTTTGAGATTTCAGCATTCGACACATGGTACAGAGAAAAACCCTGACTGTAAATGTTCTATTTTCGATACCTGAATTTCGGATTTTATTAATTAGTGGAAAACTCAATCAAATTTCAAGAAATTCCGAAGAGAATAACTATAGTATATTGTCCTTCTGATTGGATATAATTGAAACAGACACATAACCATCAATCGAGAGATGTTATTTCATCTCTCACAACTCAAAAATAATCTTACCTTCACCCTCAATACTTCAACCTGTCAATGATCATCCTTCCTCTAAGATTCGACACGAGAATGAAAGAAAATCGAATCTAACCTTTCGATTGAAATTAACAACCCCAATCAGAATTTCATGAGGTACATGATAAGAGAGGTCGTGTGGTGCCTCCATCTTTATGGGGAATTGAAGACTGATGAACTCGGGGTGAAATGACAGTTAAACTGTCATATCGATCTGCACTTGGAGTTGAAGGTTTACAGCAGCAGCTCTAGTAACGATATCGTTACCATGGTGAAGCTTTCTGCATCGTTGCTGGCAAGGTGACGTCATTCGCACCACTAAGTCTGCCTAGAAAAAGGGGTTAAAGCGAGTTACGTCTGCCGTTTACCAGTTCGACGCATACGCGTTCTCCAAATTCTCGGCGAACGCGCGCTAAGTTCAAAAATTTCGAGTCGAAGGTGCCGGATGCAACTCGGTCGCGCGAGTCAAGTTGACGTTACGAAGAAGACGTATTAGATCAAACGTTGAAGGTCTCATGTATGTGTTTTTTCACGGCTGTCAACTGTACCTGTTGAGGAATCGACATGTCAAGTCGAACGGATTATTTTTAATAAAACTTCCAACAACAGGAATAAGGCACAAGCGATAGGTTGTTGCAGGATATGACTCTGGAGTTGACGAACCAGACAAGAAATCTTGTGTGCCTCGGAATGTGCTTCAGATACTGTCAGATAGAGCAACGTCAGAACGGGACAGTCGAAAGACCGATTTCATCAGAAAAATACAGCAATAAATGAAGACTATTCCGCATGATTTTAACAGGATTTTCATTCGTAACAAACACAGTTGACGTGAGTAACTTTGTTAATAGAGATTTCATGGTTATGATTATAGTTAGTAGGTCATTCCTCAATATCGATTTCTAGTGTCGCGTCGCATAGGGGTGATGGTATGGCCCGTTCACAACCACTCCCTTATACTTGTTATCACATTTGCCTAAGCCTCTTATTTGCCGTCTTGCAGTGTTTTCTGTATTAACCTACGGTAATTGTAGTGTGCTCAAAAGCAGTGTTAATCCTCGTGCTGTCCATGAAAACGCCTCAACTATTTTTCAATGTTAGAAACAGTGCCATGTGATTCACTCGGAAGACCTCAATGCAGGTTGGTTGGTTAACTATATCTTCTTCCATTTTTGAAACACTGACCTTCTGTTTTTGATTTTTTTTAACGTACCTGCTAGATGATTAACACTTATCATTCTTGGTTTTATACCTTATCATAATTTTTATTATTTGTCCAAATTAACTCCGGTTTACATCGTGAAAAGTGAAAACATCCCACAACTAGACATGACCAAGGTGTACTACAAAAGGGGTTCTATCAGGGATATAACAGGAAACGATAACAATAAGAAAGTTCCTCACAATGTGCCGGCGATATTTTCGAAACACAACCAATTCTTTCATCGGATTTCAGAAATGCTTCTCCCATTCATACTCTAGAACGAAATTGATCATAACAGAAAGATTTCAGAAATTATTGTTATTTCTAGATAGTACTTGAATTGATATTCAAAACACAGGACATTCAACAATGAATCGTTCTTGAATATTGACATAATATAGATACGAATGTTTCAGATCTAAATTGAACTCAGATTTTTTAATAGAATAGAACAAAATTATGACTTGATGTTATTCACAGATGAATTATCAGTCATTTTCACAGGTTTTTCCAAAAATCATCGTGTTTATTTCGAGCCAATACTAACACTGAATCTACACTTTTCCATTCAAATCCATTTGATTAATGGTCTTCTTTGTTTTGGAAATCATCTTCATCCATTCAGCTCGACTTTATAGTACTAATTTCCAAAATACTTAGATTCATTCTTTTTTTTTACTGAAAGCAGTGTTATGAAAATCGATATATTTGTCCTCAAACATTTCTTACGAATTGGATGAATATAAGGTATCTTCAATAGGAATCTTGCTTTAAGTGGCACGCTTTTCTCACTCACGATTCGTCATAAGATACTGCCAATATTAGTTAGTTTGTTTTCTTGCAACTTCTGAAAATTTCAATGCCTTATCTTTTTTGTATATAGAGACATTTCCGCTCATTTCAGAGAGAAAATTTAGTTGAAAACGATCACCCTAAATCATCTGCTGACCCACCCAAAACCACTTCATTCATTTTCCTTGACTGGAACATAAAACCAATTGAATTGAAGTTCTAAACTCGCGCGTTCAACCCAATCCAATAATAATGAT
This sequence comes from Myrrha octodecimguttata, assembly GCA_958510865.1. Lineage (NCBI taxonomy): Eukaryota > Metazoa > Arthropoda > Insecta > Coleoptera > Coccinellidae > Myrrha > Myrrha octodecimguttata. Next base: position 31,026,319 of record OY294065.1, on the reverse strand, counting down.
TTTGTCTAATGAAATGAACTAGAACTAGAATACTTGTTTTATCACTATGAGAAATTCACCTCGCTTTCAAATATTTAGACATTTCTACTCATTTGAGAGTGAAAATATAGTTGGAAACGATCATCCTGAACAACCTTCTGACCTACCCGAATTTATTTCTTTCTTTTCTCAAAATCAGAACACGAAACCATATGAATCGAAGTCTTAAACCTACCCTTCATTCAACCCAACTGGATTATATCAAATTTGCCACATGGAATCAAGTATAGAATAGAAGAGTCTTTATTTCAAATAGAAAAAGTACATCTCGAAGAGAAATAGAGTCAAAATTTTACATTAACAGCTTAGGAATTCATTTAGACAATATGGTTCTATTCTTAGTAGTAGTTGAAAGATGTGTCTCTTGAAACCGATCAGGGTTGTCTCTGCTCCTATCTGGTGTGACAGTTTGTTGAAGAATTTCGTGCAGAAATATTCAGCATTGCGATCGGTTAGAGTCAGTCTATGTCTTGCATACTTCAGTTCAGTAATTCTTGTGTTATAATCTGTGATAGTGTTATCCTGAAAGTATATTTCATTTTTGAGAACAAACAACAGACAATCCTGAATGTAGATGGCGACTGCTGTCAGTAATCTATTTTCTCGAAATCTTCCTCTACATGTTTCTCTGAACCCTAGTTGGGAAATGGTGCGAATAGCTCTTTTTTGAAGTTTCAAGATTTCCTCCATTCCAGATGACGCCCCATAAAAAATAAAACTATATCTTATTTTGGATTTAAAAACCTCTTGATATATTGTTCTAAGAGATGTTGCATCAAGTTATCTGCTGAAAACTCCCAGGGAGTTACAGATGGAACTGAGCCTTCCACGTAGTTCGTAGACATTGTCATCCAAGTTCAGAAACCTGTCCACTGTCAAACCTAAGAAGCCACTACTCCTCTCCAGCCGAAGCTATTTCAAAATTTGCGTGGCTGGTAAGAAACAAAATGGCATTTGTTTTTTGAGTATTCAATCATAGTAGAACATAAGTTCAATCATTATGGGAAATTCACCTCTTTTTCGTATACATATAGAGACATTTGTGCTCATTCGAGATTGAAAATATATTTGGAAACGATCATCCTGAACAACCTACTAACAGTCCCGAATTTATGTCCTTCTTTTTTCAAAATTGGAACCTAAAACCAACCCTGCATTCATCCCAAACAAATAACCTATATTGTCGTCCAATGTAATGAAGTAGAACACTAGTTTGATCATTATGAGAAATTCACCTCGTTTTTGTATGAGTAGACATTTCTGCCAATTCGATGATGAAAATGTACTTGGAAACGTCCAATGGAAATGTGAAACGCCAGTTCAATCATTATAAGAAATTCACATCGTTCAACTTTACGTCAACTGCCTTGAGCATATCGAGCAAATAAAACACGCATTACTGCAGTTGAGAACCTTCATAATTTCACATTGCCATTGCTGGGAATTGAGACTTAACCATTATGAACCTTGAGTCAACATGCCACCACCTGTGTGAACAAGAACTGTTTGCTTATAGGCAATTGACCCAATTTAAGGTCTGGTAAAGGGCTTTGGAAAGGCTAAACTTTCACTTCGCGAGAATATAAATCGGGCACGAGGGGTGTTGAGGCCATTTTGTAGTGGTTGTGTCCCAGAACAGGTAGAATTACCGGAGATAATAGAAATTGGAGGCCTGTCTCCTAAATTGGAAGGATTAATCTGATATGTACCAAACCCTGTTTAATCTGTCAGAATTAGTACTTGGTGTATCATGTTCGAAATATAAGGACATACCCCAAATCATTCACCCGTATAGTCATTATCTTCTTTACGATTCTGTTATTTGCTGAAGGAAATTTCTCGATATAGATATATAATCTGACAATATGGAATCCTTTTTTCCGTGATGAATGACCTAGCATCCTCCGATTATTTTATTACCCATCTGTACGTTCATGAATGAGCTACAAATAATTTATTGCAAGTTAATAGGATGTTCAATAGAATTATGGCTTCATTCGTGGACGATATTACACAGAAATAAAACTGCTATACGGAATAATGTGGAATGGTTTTCATGAGGATAATGACTTGTTGAAGTATCCAGTAATTTATATTATCATTATCCTCATGGTATACGCATTAAAACGGATCATTTACATTTGAATGTATTAGAGCTCTCTCCATACCTTATTGCTGAGACAAAATTATGTATGATCGTCTATAATTCTTCGTCCAGATTATTTTTAAGTTTTAAGACTTTCTATTGATTCAAAAACTAGCGAAAATATTAATAATCAAAGACAACGCAATAATTTCTCACCTTTTTCCTTATGTCCTGAACAGAATCATCAGGCTAAAAGAACTAGTTCCTGCTGAAGGTACAAAATAGCGAATGCATATTTGATGATACTTCATAAAACGTGATACTTCCGGCTTAACTGATTCACAGAAAAGAATATAGTTCGAAAATCTAGAATCTCTGAGTTGTTCGTTTGGGTATTAGGCCTCCAGTAAATTCTGAAACGCAAGCCTAAAGACTCCAAGACTTATTGACGATAAAGCGTCTCTATAAGTTGTTAGAACTATAATTTTTACTACGTCAGTTTGTAAGGAAAGCTTCTTTTATTTCAAGGTGACCCGATTAAGCTTGAAGTGGTCGTATAGTTTTTAGTTATATGAGGACATTTTTCAGTGAATAATGGGAAAAGAAATTCATACTAATATTATAAATTTAACTTGAAGTGGCGACCAACGTGATACTGCGACTGTTATGTATGTCAATAATAATTATTATTTCCTATATAGGCAAGGTATTAAGTAGAAATATACGAAACAATTTGAGTAAACACAAATTTTTTTCTCATCGTTCCTTCCCAAGTCAACAAAAAAGTTTAAAATTCAATTATAATGGAATTCAATCGATAAATTAAAGTTCTCTACGTGAACAGCATTCGCCATTTTGCAATTTATATTTCTTTCGTTTTTCTTGAATTCACATTACCTTGACTACCTCGATAATGGGATCCATACCATCCTCTACTGCCGTTCCTTCGAATTTCTTGGATCTAGTAGGCAAGGAAATTCAATACTAAAATTAAACCGCTTAATCTGGAAGTTTTTTCGAACCTGATATTATAATATGGGCAGGTTCTTCAGGAAAACTTATCAATAAGCTCCCTATTGCGGTGAAATATGAAATGAAGGTGCATACATATAGGAAATAATTTGTTTACTATGAGAACTATATAGAATATTTTATATTGTGGTTTCTTCATAAAATTTAAACAACGGTTTACCTACCATTTTGCAGTAGCTTTTAGACACAGGAAGCAGGTTCACCCAAAGAATTATCTTCATTTTTCGGAATATCGGATCGAAATTTTGGTAAAGATTCATAAACATAAGAGGAAAAATGGAATCGAAAAATGTTTGTTTTTTTTCGACTTTGGTTCGATATTAATACTAGAGATATCAATCTTAGTCGTTATTGAAAATCATTAAAATCGAACTGATCAATTGGGTAGAATTTACAGGTATTTTGTTCCAGTCTGTTGCGAGAAATCAGCTTTACAATCACTTGAATTATTTCTCCATCCACACTCTATGATCAGAAAGTGTGCGTGCAAAATTCCATGGAGACGCAGTGTAATTAGAGTTGGAGGCTAGCCCCTAGCGGGAGACTGAAACAAGTTACGTGTAACTCCTACCCAAGGGGTCAATTTCAAGTGGAAATACATTTTAATGATTCATTATTACGGAAATAATTGATATATCCAGAATTCCAATCGAACAGCAAAAATGATAACATTTTTGGGTGGGCAAAAAACTATAGTAGGTATTTCCAAAATTTCAATTCGATATCTTAAAATAAAAACCTAAAAAATGCACTGACTTGAATGTACTTCATGATCAGACAATGGGGGTTTTTCCTTCAAACGAAAATGCCGTAATTTTCATGGAAAATCTTCAGAACATCACATTTAGAACATATAATTTCAATATTATATTCTTAAAAAAATGTTTGATCACCTAAAAATGAAAAATAAAAATGGGGATTTGCATTTAAAGGGATTTGTCTTGAGTGCACGATATGGCAACGTCGAATTCAGCTTTCTCGGAAAGAAAAGGACGTCAAATGTGTAACTTTGCTTAGGAAAACAGAGATAGCTATACTTCGATCTGGTTAAAGTAGAAGACAACGACCAAGGAATAGAAAAAGAAGAGCACAGAATATTACTGACAAATCGCAAACGGAAATTATATTGACAAAGAACACGTGTATACCACAGAATAGGAATAAATATTTCATTATTCTATAGCAGAAAAAGCTATTCTACTGAACAACGTTGTCACTTCGTGCATGCCTGGCAAATCCCAAACCCCAAAGTTGAAATCTGATTTAGAATACTTTCTGAAGGTAATTTGGAAAAATGATGAATCAAACCCATAATAATTATGTTCATGTTAGCATTTGCAGTAATAACCCAAATTCAGGAAAAACCCCCATTCCAGTCAATTTGAAAGTAGCATATGCTTTCATGGGGTTTACTTTATGAATTATACCTATATTAAGTTCCAATCAATAAGTATCCAAGATGTGAGCCTGATTACAGCAACTTCTCAAATCTAAACTAGGAACGGGTGTTGAGTGTTGTTTTGAAGGTAATTCGATGATGGCTCTTTCAAAATGCATACGCTTGACTTTTTTCTTAGCACTTCTTCAATTCATTATTCTGAAGAAATTAAGAAAATGACTGATGAATTCAGTAATATTGTGGAAAAAATCTTCATCGTGGCATCTGGAAGTCTGGAAAATGCTGTTATTGGACCTATTGGTATAAAATTTTTCATCATATCCATGTTTCATTGCAATCCTAACTGTTCTACTCTTCTCTTTCATTATTCGTAAATACTAACAAAAAAACCTAGAAAAGCACTGACGTAAAGTCAGCAGGTATTGCGCGCATGTTCACTCTTGGTGATATCCTTTGAACATGCGCGCAAAATCTGTCGACTTCACGTCAGTGCTTTTCTAGGTTTTTTTCTGTGTGCTGGATTTCAATTCGATCTAATCTGTATTTTTGGAAATACAGATTAGATCGAATTGAAATCCAGTACCAGTTAGAAGGTTCAGACAGAATTTCATGAGGATAATATGATCAGAATATGGAATATTTGAAACACGAGCCCGTTGAAACTCGTTTTTTTTTTTAAAATTGTTCTAATGACTCGATCATCACGAAATTTTGCACAAAGTTGTCCATCAGCTTTTTGAAACTAGCTGCCAAGTTTCATCATGATTAAATCGGTATTTTTTGAGTTATTCCGAAAGAAACAACGATGTCGAGAAAAAACCACGAAATTTTACATATTTTTTCCCAATATCTCAGAAAATAATAATCTAATTAAAATTTGGTACACTGCTTTGAAATAAGGAGCTCAAGGTTTGAGCGAGATCCTCTCTAATATGTATGATGCATAGTTCTCGATAAAAAAAAATTGAATTTTTGTTTGAATTAAGTGACCATACGATTTCAACAGAATTTCGCTAGGATTTGCGCTCCAGTTGTTCCTGAACTATCAGGGAAATAACCTCAAAATTTCAAATGCCTATAGCTCCGAAATCATTCGGTCGATTAGGTCTATTAACTAACTCAGCCGTGGCATTCAGATGCGCGAACTACCCTGAAAGTTTCAAGTCGCTAGCTTGCTCCGTTCGACAGTTATCGTGTCCACGGCCGGCAGGACGGACAGAATCAATTTTGACAGCGGGTTCGTCATCAGTGAGTTCAACCTAGTCGTTTTGGACCGTTTTGGACAAAACTATATAGCATTTTTGAAAATGGCAATCTAATGACCTCCAAAACAAGGTGTCACTAAACCCTCCTTTAACATTCAAGGTTTTGGCGGTTGCTATCATCCCACTCACGAGTTTACTATAAATTGATTGAACCCAAGCGACCAACGAACAGAAGTTAAAATCTGCATTTCTTCTGATTCTGCATAGGGGCCGAGGTATGACAAACTGTATAGTACAGCTCACTCAAACCGAGATGAGTTTTCGAATTCTCAGTTCCAAGAGAACTTTTTTGAATACTCCAAACCTGAAAGTGTCTTTCTCACTGTCGATTTTCTCTCTCATCCTTAACCCCTCTTGAAAAGAGTTTCTCTCAGTCACAGAGAGGTCCTGCGAAAGGAGTAAGGGCCGCTTTTGTGCCTATTGTTAGCCCATTTCCGTTCACAAGTATACTATGGAATCCCTCTCGTATTCAGAACAATGAACAATTTCACTTCACCCACTGAAGGAATTGATCATGAAATCATGATTGAAATAAAATCTCCTTGGTTGATTTATTACCTGTTACTATTCGTAGAAACATCCGTAAACGGTATTAATTCCATTCATCGCTATTTTCGAAATCCATGAATTCATTATGACTCTTCGACGGAATATCGACTTCCTCTAAAAATAGCCAGTTGGTTCAGAGCTGGAAAGCTGCTATGAACGAATGTTTCCGGTTCGCGGTGAACATCCGCAGGAGACTTTGAGGTTGTCGACCTGGAATTTGCAAAAAGGCAGCAAACAGTCGAGATACAGACGCGTTCCAAAAATGTTGAGGTTGCTGCACCAGGGGAGAATCACAATAAATAAAAACTTACTGAAATATACGAGGTGTGCAAGAAAAGGGACCAATTATTGCGTCATCAAAGTTTTGATTTGTTCGAACAACTACTGTATTAGAAGCAGTGCTTTCTGGTTTCAACTGGTAGTATTTTCAACACGTCGGTCAAATCCTTTCGAAATCGCTTTCTCCTCAAACGTCTTTCGGTTTCGGGTAACTCACTACCACCTAAATAAATCAGGTTAAAATGAAGAACAACAGGAATGCCTTATGAAATGTACAATTCTCTGATGGAAATGGCTCTGTGAAATGAGACGTTATTATAATGATATCTGCATTGTCTGATCTCACGGGAATCACCTTTTCCTGAGATTCTCAAAGAAAGAGTTTGGTTTATTCTGGTGTCTTTTTCCGTAACATACAACATAGATACCTCGTATGCCTCTTCAGCAGCGATTTTTCATATCCGAAGGATCGATCTTCTTTATTGTTCCACAGGATTTGACATATAAAGGGTGTTTCTTTAGAGGTATGGAACTTTGGGAAGGAATAAAACAAGGATGACTTTTTAAAATTGAAATGAAATTGACTTTATTCAAAAGATAATCTTTTGGCATCATAATTTAAATATAATTTCTGGCATATGACCGCCACGGCTGGCTTGGACGTAATCAAATCTGGGGATCCAATTTTCAATCACTTTTTCCAACATTTGTGGCCGTATATCGGCAATAACGCGGCGAATGTTGTCCTCCGAGTGGTGGATCGTTTCGGGCTCATCGGCGTAGACCAGCGACTTCACATATCCCCACAAAAAAAATGTAGCGGCTTTAAATCGCACGATCTTGGAGGCCAATTCACGGGCCCGGAAGGTGAAATTATGCGGTTATCAAACGTATTCATCAGCGAATCAATTGTGACACGAGCTATGTGACATGTTGCGCCGTCTTGTTGAAACCACACCTGCTGCACGTAATGGTTATTCAATTTAAGAACGGAAAAGTCAGTGATCATGACTGTATAGTGGTTACCATTGACTGTAACGTTCTGGCCAGCATCGTTTTTGAAGAAGTACGGACCAATGGTTCCACCAGCCCATAAAGCACACCAAACGTCTCTGTGGTTGCGTATTATCAGTTAAAGTAAACTTGGTGCAAAAACGGTCCATAGTTAGTAGAATTAATCGCTCTTATGGACGATTATGTTGAACGTAAAGTGGACGTAAAGCGGGATACGTATTTCGAACAGAACCATTATTTTCGAAATAAATTTGCACAATTTGGAAGCGTTGTTCAGGCGTCAGCCTATTCATGTTGAAATGCCAGACCAAACTAAACACAAATCACTTGACAGCTGACAAAATAACCACCAGTTAAAACAGTGTTGCCAACTTAAAGTTCTATACCTCTAAAAAACACCCTTTATATTTTTACTGAAAAAACTAATGATATTTGAGAAAAAAATTCTAATGCAATGATCGAATACTGAATTGATTTAGATATCTCAGGGATCATCAATTTGTAAGTTGTTAAAAGTGGTGTCGAAAATGTGTGCAATTATTAAAAAATTTGAAGAACGCATTAAGAAACCGTTTTTTCCACGTCTTCAGAAGTTTCACCTATTTTTTAGTTTCAATAATATGGTGTGATAATAATCAATGTTTTCATACCATTAGCTCTTTATAGCAATGTTCCTTTTTCGATAAACTCTAATATATTTTTCAATTTCTAGGTTAGTAATGTTTTTGGTCCCAAAAGTTGTTCAAACTGAGTACAAGTAAGTGAAACACATTTTTTAAGTTTTGATGTTAGTAGAATAGAACTATGCGCTATCTTTTTCTGAGAAGACTTAACCGTTATTATTCATGAGATATTTGGCATTTGGATTTGTCGACATCATGACCGAAATTTTTATCCGAAATATTTCCGTTCCGATGAAGGGACTATCTACTAATTGACACAGGATTTATCTAGCCAATGTTTGCAATGTTTCAACATGAAAACAATATCCGAAAAACAGAAATCAATTGCAAATTACAGAAATTAGACAAATGTTGATGAAAATATACAAAAAAATCCTCATTTCATTCGGAAACTTTATGATTTCTTTTAAATCTGATATTATATTTTAAAGAAATGCCAATAACGTATAAATCTCAAGAAAGAAATGAAACGAGTCCGGAACTTACTGGAATTCTTTCCTTCGAAAGGAAATTTTCTCTTCTTTTAAAATCTGTATTTTTGACGGGTGTGTTGCTATGTTTATTCATAGAACTGATCTCGATTCAAACCTTAGAGAAATATGGGAGGACAGGAAAAAAACCTGAAAAAGCACTGTCGTCAAGGCAGCAGCTTTTGCGAGCATGTTCAATGCAGATGACCGTTTTGGCAACAAATTTGAACATGTGCGCTGCCTTCACGGCAGTACTTTTTAAGATGTACGCATTCAAAATTTTATTTTTCCAATATTTCCAAAGAAGCAGATCAGATCGAATTCAAACCCAGTACTTTATAGACAAAAACACAAAATTTTACATACTTTTCCCAATATCTCGGGAAACTATGGTCGTATCTGAATGAAATTTGGTACACTGCTGTGAAATATGAGGTTCAAAGTATACGCGGAAGTTTTTCCGAATTTAATGAATAGTTTCCGGAAAAAAAAAATGTACGCAAAAAATTTCGAAATTTACTGACGTGTGATCTCAACGAAATATCTTGAAAAGTTGTGCGTTGTTATGATTCAACTAACTGTCAAGTATCGATTCAATCGCATGGGTAGTTCCTGAAATATCAGGGAATTAATCTCCAAATTTCAAATGACTCTAACTCCGAAACCATTCGACTGATTTCTCCCACTAAAGAACTCAACCGCCGCAATCAAATGCGCGACCTAAGCTGAAAGTACCAAGTTGCTAGCTCGTTTCTTTCGACAGTTATCATGTCGTTGGCCGGCTGGCCGGACAGAATCGATTTGGACACCGGATTCGTAATCAGTGAGTCTAACCTAGTCGTTTGAGACCATTTTCGGGAAAAAATTCGAAAATTAAAGACAGTTGGACAAAACGATAGCACGCTGTTCCGCAGAACGTGCGCGCAAAAAAATATGTACTTGTATACAAAGAAGGTCAACGAATACAAATTCTGTGTGCTCCCTCGATGTCTTCCACTCCCTCGGGATAATTAGAGCAAACAGACTGAAATAATTCATTCATTAATTTTGGCGCGAGTGCACCTGGAAACGGGAGAGTTGTTATTTTGTCTAAATGTCTCGTTTTTTTCATTTTGAGCTGTGAAAACTTGCTAACGATTCGTTTGGATCTATTATTGACGAATTTGAATTATCAATTATACATTGTTTATTATATCGGTTTCATTATTGTGTTCTATAAAATGTTTGGAATAAATATTCCAGAAATGCACGTTGCCAAAGTGGTCATCTACTAACGTAAATTTGACATTTTCTTCCCAATTTTTCTGAAAATGAATATCGGATAGAGCTGAGGTTTGGCACACTGCTATTAAATATTGACTTCGAGGTCTGCACTCAATTTTATCATAATCTGATAGACAGTCTCCGGAAAATATTTTTTTTAACAAAAATTTTCCAACATTACGATCCTCACGATATTTTGCCCGAAAAACCGCGTTGGTATTGTTGATTGGATATGAAGTTTTGATCTCTTTGAATCGATATTTCCGGAGATATTGAGAAAATAACATAATGGCTCAATTTAACCACCATAACGTCCGGATGAAGCAACCTCGAGACCAATTTATCAATACAATCTATCGAACAACGCCAAAAAAATAATTTTCATATTATTTGTGCATATTTATTTTTATTCCTCGAATATTCGTTATGATTTTCGTCGAGAGCTCAGATTTCAATCGAAATTATTGGACACTGTATACTGGAAACTGTATGATTCCGGTGCGCCATCTCTAGACGATGTTCTATAGATCGACTTAATAGATATATTGGATCTGACATGTTTATATATTAAAACCCCCCAACTCGTAAATATATTGCTGCAACTGGTAAATATATTGATTCAAAAATGAATATATTTGTAAACCCACTTTTGTCCCAAACGGCGCCTCATATTATGGTCCCAAAAGGCGCCTCATGCTTCCGCTTCAAAAAGCTATCGGTAAATGGCGTACAACCCGCGTTTACAAGTTTCTAATCTAGTCTCACCATGTGGAATCATGGTGACAACGGTGACATACTGCATTATTCATCGGGAAAATTGATCCTGGGCCACGAATGTTCGGTCATTTGTACGGAAAAAAAAATATCCCGCCACTGAAGGGACTAGACATCCGTAAGCAGGGGTTAACAGAAAAGTCAACGTAGTTTGGAGCAACCCCCCAAAAGATATCGATTACCGCGGCAGTTTGAAGCTGGAGGGGAAAGTGGATGCGTCGTAACAGATATGTAGTTCCAGAATTTGGAGGTTATAATAAGGTATGATCTAATCCTGAGCTTTAATGAAGAACAAACGTTGTTTAGTTAAAGTTTTTGAAATCCTATCTTGAGGAAGCTTTGTCGTTTCATCCATTCACCCAGCTTTGCCGCATAATGTGACAGTAATGCAGCTTTGTTGTTGTACTTTTCGACTGACATTGTCATTTAGAACTTGGGCATCTATTTTTACCTGCAGTATACTCGATAAAGAGTTCAATAGAAACTTGATATTGTTTTTAACATTGGCAGATTTGAAGTAACTCGATTGAGATCGAATTGTTTTCAATAAATTCGTTCACTATTATTATTTATTTTGGATTCTTCATTGTTGAAGATCAAAATTAGTTCTTCTTCGAAGAACTTCGCTATGAAGAACCAGCGTTTACATGCCTGCAGCATTGAATTTTCCGTTTTTTTTCTACAATTACAATTCCGAGAAATATTTGAGTTAATAGCAAATTAGAGGTCAGAAATGTTTCAGAACCAAACACCAAGCTACTTGATAAAAATTCTAGAGAAGCACTGACGCTGATAAACAATCATGTGCATCAGCGTTTGTCAACTAGTCACCAAGTTTCATCATGTAGGAATCAGTATTTTCGAGTTATTCTAAAAATAACAACGACACCGAGGAGAAAACCATGAAATTTAACATATTCTTTTCCGAATATTTTCGAAAATTGAAATCAGATGGAAGTCCAATTCATTTCACTGTTGTTTAATATTGATCTCAGGATCTGTGCAAAATTTCACCGAAATTTGATGAATACTTTCCGGGAAAAAGTTCTTTCAACATCAATTCGAATAATTTTTGAAATTTTAATTTTTCCAGTTCACCAATATTGTGATTCCCATACAATTTCGATCAGTTGCACAACGGTACTCTCCAACTAACTACCAAGTTTCAATCTGATCATATCAGTAGTTCCCGAGATATTAACGAAATAATCTCAACAATTCAAATGAGTATGAGATTTGGCCCATTAACAAACTCAACCGGAGCATTCTGATTCGAAACCTAACCTGAAAGTTTCAAATTGCTGCCTAGTTCTGTTCCCAAGTCATCGTGGCAAAGGACAGAATCGATTTATAAATCGAATTTTTCAGTTTCGGCTCAAACTCGAAAATTATGGACATTTGGGACGCTGTTCCCTAGAAAATGTGCGCAAAAAATCTAAAAAACATTGGTGTGGGATCATTCATGTTAATATTTGAGTTTATTTCTTTCTCTGTCTATAAATATGTGTTCATGGTCGGATCAAAGAACACTTCTCGGAGAGTAATCGACAAAAATAATTCAAATCGTGGATAATAAAAATTTCGATGAGATCAAGTGTCAAATGATCCTAAATTTTTTTTAACTGAAGAAGAATCGTAATTCCAGAAGAACATAGATCATTCACTTAACTAAAACATCATGTTCTTTTCTGGCGAATGCTTGTAATATTGTAATTATTTTCTCAAAGCTTTAGAATTGTTTGCATGAGCATTCTTTTAGTTTATTCACGATTAGCTACTATTTTCATGGAAAATCTTCAAAACTTTGTAACTATCAGGTTTCTCAGTGAGATCAATGTAAACTACTCACGAAATAACGAGAAAATTTTGTTTCAATGAAATATGAAATAATATTGAATATAGAAAGGAATCCTGAAGGATTCGAAGTGAACATGTTTACATTCACTTAGAAGTTTACTGAAAACTTCCTGAATCTTGAATGATCCGACTAGATGCTATTCCTTCCCGCAACGAAACTGAATTTCGCAGTTTATCTCGTAACTTTTTAGTTGAGTCGAAAAAATATTCTTCAACTGTTTCAGGTGATTCGTACGAAGAGTTCGTTTCGGAATATTTTCCCTCCCTCGAAATCCGAAGATTATTTCTAGCATTGTGGCAGAATGCGAAGTTTATCAAGGAACATTCAGAAAATATGTACAAACTTTATTTTCCCTCAAAAAGCGCCTAAAAGTGTAAACTTTGATCCATTTTGTTTTTAATAGCGAACAAATAACATTCAAGGTGACATTTGAATGAAGGCTGTCTTGACTCCCAACTGATGGCTTTTAGTTTTTGCGAGCTTAACCTTGAAAAGAATATTTTCATGCTCCCACGTGCTGTGAATGCATGTTGATTATAAAAGCCCCTCAACATGGATTCTATTCAATGGAAAGGCTAGTAATCAAGTGTTAATTACATACTTCATTCAATGCAATGTTTTGACTAGCATCAATTTCGAAAACAACATGGGTGATACTGGAATACATCCATTCGAAAAATCAAACAGAATTTGCTATGCTGCACTTCTAATTTTCTATTTTTTGCGCGCATGTTCTTGGTTAACAGCTTGATATCGTTTTGTCGTAATGTCTGCAATTTCAATTTGAACTCACTTGATTTTTTCGTAAACAATTCATCAGATTTCCCTGACATTTGGCACATACCTTGGAGTCAATATTCCAAAATAGTGAACCAAATTTCAGCTCAACCAGATATTTATTATCTGAAATATTGTGTAAATTATGTCCACTCTCGTTGTTATTTCCTCTGCATCGTTGTTATTACCTCGATAACTTAAGAAATACCGCGTTGTTGCGGAATTTTAACAAGCGCGTACAATGTCACGTCAGTGCTCTTCCAGAATTTCCTTCTATAAAAAATCGTATCAATAAAGGTTTTTCCATAAAAACATAGGTACAAATCCAATATACTCCATTCACTTTTATAATTGGCCATGACATCCTGACAGATTTCACCGTGTATATTTTGAAATTGTTAGGTTATGGTCATTTTCCTGTCAGATAACTATGCAACGTTGTCCTCTCTACATAGAGGTCGTAGTAAATACTTATTTTTCAAATGTCAATCTACATTGATAAAGTAATGAAATTGAGAAAATATTATTTGAATTCAATAATTCCAAAGACCTGGCGAATGTTGAAGAAACTTTTGTCTCTGTTAATACTGGAAATATTTCACGTATATTAACATAGTTGAAAGATTTAGTTATGCTATTTTCTTGTAAGGAAATCAAGAATCGGGTTTTTCAAAATAAAGTCTTCAGTTCAGTCTTTTTGGGTGCACCAATAGAAGGATATTCTTTGTCGTCTCTTTCACTTAAAATCTTCCTTATTGTGTTGATGTGCAGCTAAAAAATAAATATCTATTCATATAAAATATAATTCCTTGGTTTTCACTTACATACGTCGAAAATGTTGCATAGCTTGTGTTGAATTATCGATTCCGAATTATCAGGGTTACTATCAGATAAAGCCGATTTCATTTCTACATAGCACTTCCTGATACTTTGCCTCTGCTTCTTCAAAACTACCTTCGGCATTTTTATTAGTTTGCAAGCGTTATTATGCTGAGATTTAGAAATCTAGAATCGATTGATATTGATAATAGTCGAAATTGAAATTTGGCAACGTCTTTTGACATTGCCGATATTTCATGAGTGCCAACCTGCGTCAGTTTTAAAGGAAAAAACTTGATAAACCTAAATCATGGCCAACCGGGCTACATTATAAAAGTGAATGGAGTATACGTGGTGCATTCGCCATTTTAAACAATAGATGATCTATTGGTACGTTACGCTGTCACCCCATTGTATCTATTTAAAAAGCGCAAATCTATGGCTATAGATAACCGAACAAATAATGGGTATAGCGCCTTTTGTCCTGAATAATTTCCAAATCATTGACCTGGTGCCTTTGCCATTTTGCAACTCTGGTAGAAAGAACCCTTTTTGATTTCTTAATTGAATGTGCTTTTTAAGTCAGAGATTTCGAATTCTCATTAAGCTGAGTACCGTCTTTTCTTACGTTTCCCACTATCTTTTGAAAAATCCTGAAAAAGACGCAGTAAGAAATCGATCCTCGTTTTGCAACATTGAAAATCATCCCGGTAGAAGTGGATTTAATAAGTTAAATCGTTGAATACTTACCTACTCTTCAAATATCGGGTTGATCAAAAAATCGCAGAATATCGAATATTTGAACGAAAAAAATTGTTTTTTTTTCTTCGAATTGTTACAATGACACAATCATCACAAAACTTCGCATAAAGTTGTCCATCAACAATTACAAACTAATTGCCAAGTTTCATCATGATTAAATCAGTATTTTCTAAGCTATTCCGGAAAAAAACAACGTCACCTAGAAAAAATGCTCCAATTTTAAAGAGTTTTTCCATTATCTCCGAAAATTATTACTGTAATAAAATGAGATTTGGTCCACTGCCGTGAAATATGGAGTTCAGGGGTTGGATAAATTTTTGTTCGTATTCGAAGAATAGTTCCTGAAGAAAAACATTTCTTCGCGAAAAATTTCCGACAAATTTTTTTATATTTAGTAACAATACGATCTCAAAAAAATTTCGCAAAACTTGCGCGTCGTTATAATTCATCCAACTGCCTAGTTTTGATCTCATCGCTTCAGTTATTTCTGAAATAACAGGAAATAACTTCAAATGGCTATAAATCCGAAACCTTTCTACCTATTTGGTCATTTAACTGACTTAACCGCGGCATTCTGATGCGCGATCTACCCCGAAAGTAACAAGTCGCTAGCTTACTCCTTTCGACAGTAATCGTGTTCACGGCCGTCGGACGCATAGAATCTATTTTGACACTGGATTCGTCATCAGTGAGTCCAATTTAGTCGTTTGATACCAATCTGGGCAAAAATTCGAGGATTACAGACATTTGAACAAAACAATAGCATGCTGTTCCCCAAGAACTTTCACGCAAAAACTTCGAGATCCTCCAAAATTAGTTTTTAATCAAAATGTCACAAACTACACAATGGGAGCACCTTCAGGTATCAGGTATGGGCCTATTCATGGGAAATGGCGAAACAAACTCTTGGTTAGCATATTCGAAGGTGTGGAATAAATTTCGAAGCCTCCAAACCCGCATAATATCTGCATAAATATTTGACACGCACGTGAAAATATTAAAACCATATTTTTATAATTTCTCTCTTAGTTCGAATAAATCCTTTCATGACCTTTCCGTGTATCGGAATGGAATATCGGAGGTAGTAGAGAAAGGATATAGTGATCGATACAGAATGTGAGAGAAAACTGGTAAACAAAGACAACGAAATTCGGTATGCTTTTGTTGAGTGACTGAATGAACCTTTGGGAATTTTATCCACGCCGATTCATCTAGGAATATTAGACATGCGCGCTGAAAACTGTCAAATAGATTCAGATATTCATTTGGAAGAATGGCTTGATTTTCACAATATTCAATGTTATATAAAGGATTTTCAAATACGAGGTGTTATTTTGATATCCAAAGAAAAATGCCATTTTTCAAAATAAATGATCGCATGTTTATTTCAATTAAAAAGAAGAAGCTATACCGTTAATAATGGAAAATAACATCAGGCAAATGACCGCCACGACCACGCTTACAGGACCATATCCTTTTAATGAAATTTTCCATAACCAAATCGCAAAGTGGCTGCCCCATGCCCTCGATAGTCTCACGAATTCCATCTTTGAGATCTTGAATCGACGATGGGCTATTGGCGTAGACCTTCTCTTTCGCGTGGTCCCAAAGGAAGAAGTCGCAAAGTGTTAAATCACAAGATCTCGGTGGCCAATTGTGATCACCTCTTCGAGAGATAACACGGTCCGGAAACTTTTCCCGCAAAAGACCATTGGTTTCGTTGCTTGTGTGGCACGTAGCGCTGTCTTGTTGAGAGTAAACGTTGTCCAGATCAATACCATCCAATTCCGGCCATAAAAAATCATTAATCATATCTCGATAGCACAATCCATTCACCGTAACTGTTGCTCCAGCCTCATGTTTGAAAAACTGAGGTCCAATGACTCCGCCGGACCATAAACCGCACCAAACAGTCACAAGTTGAGGAGAGGCTTTTCAACATTAACTCTCGGGTTTTCCGAGCCCCAGATGCAACAATTTTCTTATTGACGAAGCCACCGAGGTGGAAATGGGCCTCATCACTCAAAATGATTTTTCGATGGAATTCCGGATCATTTTCAGGCATTTCAACGACCCAATCAGCAAAGATACGACGTTGTTGATGATCGGCCGGCTTGAGTTCTTGTGTTAACTGAACTATATAAGCCTTAAGACCCAAATCTTCAAGCAAAATACGGTGTAATGACGTTTGTGGAATGCCTAATTCCATAGAACGACGAGGAATGGACAAACCTGGGTTTTCTTCAACACTTTCGGCTACAGCAGCAATATTCTCGGCTGTTCTTGAGCGACGTGCACGGGGACCCAAATATGTTCGAGTTTTACGAACCGTCTCTGCCAAATTTTCACCATTTTTATAGTGAATTTTAATAATTTCAATGCGTTGTTGAAGCGTGTATCGTTCATTTTTATTAATGGCGTAGTTTCTACTTGTCAAATGTGAAAAAATTACAGCTTCAAAAGTGACATATACCGAAATAGCGGGCTATTCAAAATAACACCTCTTATTGGAAAACCCTTTATAACATGAAATGACGTTATATTGACTCAAACACTTAATTTTAGAAAACAATTAAATACAGATTTTTCTGTATTCACCTTTACATAATAATATCTTTCGATATTGATTTGATATCTTTCGATATACTTTTAATGTCTTCGACGTACTACGTCTTCAATGACAAAATTATTATATCAACTGGCATATAATGATCAAAGTAAAAAACTCTAGAAAAAGGTAAAAAAATGAAATACAACCTAAAAACAATACTAGACACAGTGTTTCATCTTCTATCTTTCGATTTAGAATCATCAGTAGCATTTATTCTATATTATATATCAAAAACTTACCACGTGTTTCTCACTCACAGTTCACATCAACGGAAATAACCAGATTTAAGTCCATACGCATGCTTGTTAGAATTGTGCATAGAAAACAATAATGCCACAGATTTTACTTAAACCTCCTTCTTTCCTTGACAAATGAAATGCGGTAAAAAAACATTTTCCAAAATTTTTTTTATAACCTCAAAAATTAAATGACAGTTGATATTGACCTTTGAAAACTATAAGTTTTCATTCAAATATTAAATTCAAAAAAAGTCTACTTGTTAAAGGCTATTGATATAACAATTAAATACAGATTTTTCTGTATTCACCTTTACATAATAATATCTTTCGATATTGATTTGATATCTTTCGATATACTTTTAATGTCTTCGACGTATATCGAAAGATATTATTATGTAAAGGTGAATACAGAAAAATCTGTATTTAATTGTTATATCAATAGCCTTTAACAAGTAGACTTTTTTTGAATTTAATAATTTTATAAACATAACTCTTATCAGAAATATGGAAAAATGTTATCTTTGACTTTCTCGTCCTTCATTTTGCTGATTCAAGCTTCACTTCCTATTGAAAAGCAATGAATTTTCGTTCTGGGGAACGGCGTGATATAGAATTTTGAGTCAAAAATTTTTATCCGGTCTTCCAAGGGCACAGTAACTGTCGAACAAAACAAGCTAACGACTTGAAATATTTTCAGGGTAGATTGCGCATCAGAATAGAGCCAAATCGGCTAAACGGGTTTGGGGTTATAGGTATTCGAAATTTGGAGGTAATTTCCGTAATAACTTGAGTCATTGGATTGAAACTTGACAATTGGTTGGAGCATAGCGATGTGCAGGATTTTGCAAAATTCTGTTCAAATCGTGTGATGAGTAAATTTTATAAGAATTCAGATTTTTTTTTGAAATTTCCCTCTTCAAAAATCCGATTTTCTTAAGAAAATATTGATCACATTTAGAAAACAGTTTTGCGGAGACCTTTATGCCTGTATTTCACAACAGGATAGTATCTTCCAGTGCGATCCTATCGTATTTTCTGGAGATATAAACAAAACATGTAATATTTCCTGGTATTCCCGAAAACTCACGAAACGCTGATCGAATCATGATGACACTTAGTGAGTAGATAAAAAATGTTAATGGATAACTTTATGCAAAATTTTGTGTCATAAGAACTATTCAATAAAAATTCCAATTGCTATTTTAAATATTATATATTCTGCAATCTTATAATCATATTATCCTCACGAAGTTCTGCATAAACCTTCAAGCTGTAATTTTCCAATCAGGTACTGGATTTCAATTCGATCTAATCTGTATTTTCGTAAGTATTGGGAAAATTATTTTGAATGGGTATATCAGCGGAACAACTGGGTGGATTTTACCCATTCACGAATGGGGGTTTCCCTTTAGACGAAAATGCAGTAATTTTCATGAAAAACCTTCAGAACATCACATTTCAAACATATAATTTCAATATTATATTTAAAAAAAAATGTTTGATCACCTAAAGCTGAAAAATAAAAATGGGGATTTGCATTCAAAGGGATTTGTCATGAGTGCACGATATGGCAACGTCGAATCCAGCTTTCTCGGGAAAAAAAGGACGTCAAATGTGTTACTTTGCTCAGGAAAACAGAGATAGCTATACTTCCTTCTGGTTACAGAGCACAGACTGTCATATTACTGACAAATCGCAAACGGAAATGGGTTTGGTTATATTGACAAAGAACACATGTGTACCACAGAATAGGAATAAATATTTCGTTGTTCTATAGCAGAAAAAGCAATTCTACTAAACAACGTTGTCACTTCGTGCATGAATGACAAATCCCAAACCCCAATTTTGAAACCTGATTTTGAATACTTTCTGAAGGTAATTTGGGAAAATGATGAAGCAAACCCATAATAATTATGTTCATGTTAGCATTTGCAGTAATAACCCAAATTCAGGAAAAACCCCCATTCGGCCTTCATAATAAGGTCCAAACCTACCCCACAAATAATCAATAGTGTTTTGTGGGCCGTGAGGAAGGCCATAAACACAATAACTTCCAAAAGCAACGCCTCAGAAACTCGATACTTGTAGTTTGAGTTGGACTCAATAACAAAACGTCGAATTTTTGAATGGGTGAAATCCGCCCAATGATTCCGTAGTTATGCCCAAAAAAGTTTCTATTCCTAACATACAGATTGACTCTGATTAGAATCCAGTGCATTTGATTAAAAAATGAAAGTTTATGCAGAATTTTGTGAAGATAATATGATCCGAAGAACTCCAAATCTCGAGAAAAACTGATGCGATCAAACTTGTTAACATTATAACGTAAGAAAGAAAAATAAGAGACCCGATATTTGAATAGAAGGTTCGAAGCTCATTTAAAAAATTCGAATTCGGAAATGGTTGAAATCCGCCAAATGATATCGTAAATATCTTCATTCAAAATATTATTTTCTGAATATTTCCAAAAATGCAGATCCGATCGAATTGAAATCCAGTAATCGGTCCTAAAGTGACGGCTTGAAGGTTCACGCTAAATTTCGCGAGGAAATGAATATTTTTAAAAGCACTAATACATAGGAGCAAAAGCCTTTAAGTTTTGCCCCCCAGCATATCGCACCTCCGTTTAGGAACAACTGTAAACAAACACAATATTTACCACTTGAAAACACCTTCTATACCACAAATAATATTGAATACGGTGAGAAGCGGGGCGAGTTTAAAGTCAAGAAAAATTCGGACGATTTCGACCTCTTTGGGAATTAGACCTAACAAGGAAACACGAGAAACTTGGGACGATTCCGAGCATATTTGAAGAATTCTCAAAATCGACATAGTAAGAGATATATCCCGAGTCCTGCGCCATTTTGCAACTTCAGAAAGTTGCTTTGCTGCTGTTGATTTTTTGCACTAACATCTCAATTATTCGGTTCAAAGAAGGTTATCTATCGCTGGGATATATTGATTGCCTCAAATAGTCATTTAAGCTAGAATCCTTTCGAACTTTAAACTCAAATCTTGTGGACATCTTTTCGAACAACTTCTCCATAAACTTCGTAGAACAATAGTCTCAAGTACAATGTGACTTCAACAATAATGTCATCAGTGCCCAGATTTTGTAGGCGTTGGTCATTGTTTTCCTAAAACAATATGCACGTATTGCTGCAGATTGTTCAGTAATGAGCTTAATTGTTGTTTCGCTGATTTTGAGCCGAGATTCGTAGAAGCATATTCACTGCAGGTTGCTCTTGATAATTTGAATAGGCTTGTATCTAACTGATGTTAATATAATTATTTACATACTGTATAAGCCTATTATATCTCAAAACCGATTATCAATGAACTTAAGAGTAAACCTACATCAGTATTCCTGGCAGAATACCCGCTTGGAATGATCGATTTATTAAAAATTATTCAGAAGGGCACTCATGTAGAGTCAGCAGCCTTTGAGTTCCTGTTCAAATTCTTGGGCGAAGAAAGATTTTGAAATTGGTGAACATTCGAAAGAAAGGACTCGAAGATTCGATGATTATCAGTATATCGTGAACGCAAAAAGCAACTTATAGACTCCAAATTTGTTTTCTTCGGAAATTTTTTGTGTGCAAATGGTTGAAAAAACTTATAAGAATGCGCAATATTGCCACGTTTTTATATTCAAGAATTTTCGGGAAAATTGAAAAAATGGAAAAATAATCACTGAAGCCTGCAGAACGAACCCGGTTTTATCCCATTAACGTCGAAATTTCTCGCATTCTGATACTTCTCGCTGCTATTGGCACCGTTAAAGAATATATACCGTGAGCAAGGGCCTGACCTTGAGATATTAACGAAGTTTAATGAAACTTGAATGTGGCCATGTTGCCGAAATACACGAATTCGTAATTTACCAGCTTGCGCTAATGTTTGTTCTTACGGAATCCATTGTAATAAAGGTACATAAGTGCGGAAACATAGACCAGATCACGAGCTATCGTCCCATTTCAATGTCAAACGTTTTGGTGAGTTTTCGAAAGGATCGTCTTCAATAGAATGTTGAAGTACTTAATTCAGCTCAGCATGGCTTTAGAGGCGGACGATCAACGCAGATGGCTGAACTCGATTTCATAGAATCAGTAGTAGTTGACGAATGCATGGATGACCACTTATACGTTGCTGCTTTGTTATTTGATTCGTCTTGTGCCTTCGACACGATATGATTTGAGTTCATTTCAAATGAATGCTATAGCTTGGGATCCAGGGGAGTATTTTTAGATTATTGGTTCCGCAGCTATCTAAACCAGAGAACTATACGTGTAATGGTACGTGTAATGGTTTGACCTCCTGACTGTTAATATCAAAAAAACTATGTTCCTCCCATTGGCTAGCTATAAGAACATACTCCCCTATTTCACTTCCCTTACGATTGCTAAACCAGGAGGGGAGATGATAGAGATCAAATCTACTGATAGGGTTGAATATCTTGGTATCACAATAGATAACCATTTACGCTGGAATTTACATGTGAGTAAAGTGACCAACACTATCAGGTCAATGATCCACAAATTCAAGTATATTTCAAAGATATTGGACTTTCCGCATTTGAAAATGATTTATTATGCCCTTGTCGAATCTCGTCTGGCCTATGGTATAATGGGATGGGGGGGAGTAGCTACATATTATTTAGAAAAGCTAGAGGTAGTACAAAAATGGATTCTGAAGATAATGGCGAACAGAGAGAGATCGTACTCGAGTGATCTTTTATACGGTGAAACAAGGATTCTGGATCCTCGCCAGATTTTTTTCAACAGGATTGGATTATTTTGTTTCAATAATAGACATCTATTCAGTCCTATTTCTCATGATTATTCGACGAGGCAAAAATGGGAGAGGAACCTTGTCGTGCCTACGTCGTCCAAGACTATTGGACAGAGATACCATATGTTTTTGGCCCCCAGAGTGTTCAATTACTTACCGGTCGATTTGCGGACAGGGTTTTCTCTACCAAAATTCAAAAGAGACCTAAAAAAATATCTCTTGTCTAAGAGTAGAATCGAGATCCATAATGTTCTGGGGGTGGGGTAATGGAGACGGCTGAGTGTGACTGATATAAGCTGCTGGTTATTGCAATGTACGTTAGTTGTTTTAATGCTACATTTTGGATTTTTTGGTGATCCCCCGAATTTTTTTCTCATTTTCTACATATCGGCGATTGTGGGTTTCATAATTTCCTATTGTTGGTGTGACTTTAACCAGAAAAAAGGTTTTTTTTGTTGGTTTTCATTTTATAATTTTTATTTATTACTTTTATTGAATTATTTGTTAACTTATGGCTCTTGGCTGATCACAGGACAAGAAGGTTAATACCACGCACAGTCTATGACTTTGTGGTTTTTCTTTTTATTTGTTAGCATTTGTATGTAAAAAAAACTTGTATGAGCTTATTTGTTTGCAAATAAAATTATTATTATTATTATTATTATCCATTCGGATCTATTTCCTAACGATTTAAGATATCCTCAGGACTCCGTACTCGGACTACCATTGTTTTTAATATTCGTATCTGGTCTACCCATTCACTTGGCTCTTTTTTTGCTTCTTGTTTCAGCCGATGACACTACGGTCGGGATCAGAGCTCCGTTACGTCTGTGAGACAATCATAAGCCAGTTCGTAGGTTGGTGCCGGTCAAACGGAGTCGTGGTAAATGTCGATAAAACAGTTTGCATTCAAAAATAATCCCGACGAAATCTTAGAATTACATCATTCAAACGTCTCAATAACATATGCCGGTAGTAGTAAATTCTTGGGAATAAATATATATTGATAGAGTTGGTCCATGGAAATTGATATGCTTTACGAAAAATATAAAATAGTACATTTTTGCCATGAATAGAGTAAGGAATATATGCTACCCCCTAGTTCATTAATACATGTTTTTTGCCTACAACACCCTTCCTTGGGGTAACTGCGTTGGCTTCAACAGAGCGTTGTCGCTCAAAAGCGTATAATTCGCCGAATATTCAATTAAGAAACTCGCACATCTTGTTGACCCACTTTCGTTGCAAATAGTTCGCTATCATTGCCAAGTATTTACATATATAAATGTTTACTATATGCTAAGGAAAATAAGGGCAAATGGGCCAGGTTAGATAATAATCACGAATATGATGGCACTAGGAATCAGGATTTTTCACTTGTACGTAAACATAAAACCCATAAGTTTTAAAGTCATCCAATGTACCAGAGTGTGAAAATGTAGAATTCTCTTTCCAAATTTCTAACATAATAATAATAATAATACTTTAATTCATCCATTCAGATACCACAGAGATATATAGGACATGTCAAAACATACATAATATTACAACTTAATCAGTTCAGTTCATCTGAATAGAATTCCTCCAAATCATAGTATGCCTTGGAACATAAATTTTTTTTTACCTCCTTCTTAAATTATTTCTCATTTAGTAACTTGAACCTATTAGGTAAATGATTGAATAAAGCAATACCAGCAAATTTGGGGGATGATTCGAATTTGGTAGTAGTGTGTTTTGGTATACATAAAATATTTTGGTGCCTAGTGTTATAACTATGGAAATCGGAACATTTCGCGAAACAATTAGTATTTGATCGCACATATAAAAGGCAATTCAGAATATATATACAGGGAAGTGTAAGTATTTCAAAACTCTTGAATATCTGCCTGCACGAATCTCTCGGTTTTAAGCTGAATATCAGACTCCATAGCGTTAAAAAAAAAGTTAAGAATTTATTGTTAAGATGTTATTATTTTGTAAAAGAATGTTATAGGATTACCCTCAAATTGTTGATGATGTTTGATATTATTTTTTGTTAATTTGACTTGCCCTATACACTGAGGGATTTAATAAATTATTATTATCTCTTGACGCTGTTCACCAGATTGAATTGATAAATATATTGGATCTCACATTTTCATATAACGAAAATAAATATAATGGCAAATGCACATTTGTACCAAACGGCGCCTAATAAAGCAGCATTAGATATTTCGATTAAAATAAAAACGCACCCTATCATTTCCAAATAGTTTCGCAGTTCATCGTCTTTAAATCAAACGCGAACGATTTCCTTCACCATTTATATATTTTGTCGTATGTATTCAACTATCAACCACCCAATACCTTTTGGGGACACCTTATATTTCTTCAATTAAAAACAACAGTTGCAATATAAAAAAATTGCTCAACACTTCGTCTGTTTGCGTAAGCAATCTACAAATAGAGAATGCCAAAAGTACTTTCACATATGTTCTTAAAAAGTTTAGGTTGCAACCCTGGTGAGACTGAAATAAACCTAAAGTCATGCATTAGAAGCTGTGAATCAACGTCAAAGTCAATCTAAGCTGAGACTTGGCATCTTCTCGACTGCTTAGTAGGGGAAACCTCTGAAATATGCTGAACTTAAAAAGGGCAGATTTCTCTCGAGACTCAACCTAAAACGCGAGGGATTGGAAATAAAAGGTATAGTCCGCATCCCCCGCTTCAGCGGTGCATGGAACGAGATAACAAGGATTCGAATTGGGTCAGATGAATGAACATTGTATAGGATCTGATTCCATTCACCTTCACAGGGGAGAACGGGATTCGGATATTAAAAACTTCTCCCCATTTTCCAGAGAATGTGGATTAGGCGTATCATGTTCTGGGGGAATTTTTCCTTTCGTCCTTCATTCGCGGCACCATTCATATATTCATTAATTTTATTATTATGATGGAATGAGTGGTTGACTAAACGTCTCTGGCAACGCATACCTCATTGTTTTACAACACTTCCGAGTTCTATCAGCATATCTAGCATCAAAATAAAGTCGATTATTCAGTTCTAGGCATTCTGAGATGAATTGCTCGGCTGTTGTACATTCTTTCAAGCACAGCCTGCATTCATCATCAACCCAGCTCACCGATGAAGAATCCGTGGTCAAATTTGATTCTGTCCGTGTACGCTTAACTTTCGAAAGAAAGGAGTCCTGAAATTCTCAGGTTAGGTTAAGGTCCTGAATATATAGCGGCGGTAGCTCAGTGGTTAGAGCGCAAGCCCCATGATCGTGAGATCTGGGGTTCAAGCCCTTGGCCGGGAAATAACTTTTCCGGTTTTTAGGGGACCGTCCAACCATTCGCTGTTGGGTAAACAATTAACAGTGCTGTTCCTAACGTGGCGCAAGGAATTAGTAACAAAGCCTACACAGAACACAACCGGTATCCTAACTCGAACAAGCTTTAAGCTTCTGAGGGGTTTCGTTGAAGCCTAGGATATTCGGAAAAAATACAAATACAAAAAATTCATTGTCACTCGATTCCTACTTAATACGCATGGATTATCGACTCATCACTATAGGCGCTGTGGATAAATCAGTTATAGCGTGGACTCCTCATCCTAGTTATTGGCGGCTGCGGGTTCAATACCTTGAGACGAAGATATTGTTATCTGATTAAGGGCCGGTATTATAAAACTTAACTGAAAGTTATCTTTAACTTTAACTGACAGTTAAACTTTTGCTAAAAATGTCGGAATTATAAAAGTCTCATTTCTATCATAGACAAAAAATACTGTGATGATTTCTATGAAAAGGAGAAGGAAATAATTTAAGATTCTATAATAAATCTAACCACCAATTTCTGGGTTGTAAAAGCTGGACTTTGGAAAAATACCCCCTTTCAAAATATGATAGGAATAAACAAATCCTTTATTGACAAATATTCGCACTATGTATCAGGGAGCTTAATGGATTGTGGTTTCCATAAAAAAAGAATAACTGATTTGAGGGAAAGTTGCAATGATCAATTTTGAATTCTTATACTTTTTGCAATATGCAAGGGATGTTTGGGTATTTATTCGGTAAGCTAACTAAAAAAACTACTTCCACTAATGAATATATTGGAAATGAAAGCTTAAGAGGAAAAACTTTGGCAATAATGAGATACATTCAATTCAGGAATTATTGAACAATTACAATGAAATTTGTCCAAATCCAATTAGGTACAGAATTTTTTTTACAAATACTTCACTCTTCACCAACGGGCAAGTACTTTCAACTGACACTGGGAGTGGTAATAATCTCAACACTAAATTTGCAAAAATTGTCATTCAATTAAAAAATATGGTAATGTTGTATGTGGCTCCGGGTTATCGAGCCCTGATATCTAGAATTTGTACACGGCTACCAGTTTGGCCATTATTATAAGAAAAGTATACATTTCAATTGTGATGATTTCCTTTCATCTTAAAAGTTAAATAATGAGTATAAATTATTATGCTTCATTGCGCCTTTAAAACTTTTATCCGTTATATTAGGCACCGAAAAGAATGAATGCCAATGATTTTTTTTTCATTTACATTTCATTTAATTTAATAGTTGAACAGAAAGAGTAACGGATATTTTCATTACAATAATATGCCATAATGAACTCTCGAGATTGGATTCTTACTCGAGTGAGGTTTATAGCAGGCATTTTGATGTAAATAGATAATAAGTATGCAATTTTCCATGGGACATTTCTGATATACAGTCAGTATAGTTGATTTGTGAAAACCCCTAAAATCTCCAGCAACTAACAAGAAAGAACAAGATGAATAAACTCTACGTGTAGCAATACATTTGCATCACTATGAATATGTATTCCATTACAGGCGTACAGTGTCCAGATAAGCGAAATCGGTTTTTGAATTCCGTTTCTTCCCATAAGTTCGAATGGTTCAGCCGATTTCTAAATATCCTGTCTCAACAAGGATATTCAACAATTTTCATGGCATCATCGTCATAGTCACTTGAAAGTTCTTCAAAAATGAAGTGAATATCTCTCAACGAGGATGTTCAACAATATTCATGTCATCGTGAATTAAAAATCCTTTAAAAATGAAGAGAATATATATAATATGTTTCCGAAAATATCATGACAACAAACAAATCGAGGTTATATTCCCCTTATCAGCCGAAAAGACAGAGAATCTGTGGAAAAAACGATTTAACTTTAACTATAATTGATACCCAAACCACCAGATAAAGAAATTACTGCTTAATTTTCAGTTAAAGTTAAAGATGACTTTCAGTTAAGTTTTATAATACCGGCCCTAAGCCTATTTCATTTTTTTATCTGAATTGAACTCTTCATACAACGATTGAACCTGTTTATTTTCTCACGTGTTTATTCAGACAAAACTTGCGAAAATAAATATCGCTCGGGTATACGATCTGCGTGGAACACCCAGGATCGATTTCCAGTGGGTACTTGCAATTTTGTTTTCTCAATATGTACTTTACAGTAGATTTTCGGTTTAATCTCGAAGGTCGAATTTGTGAATTAAAAATGTTATTTTTGCAAGAATATATATCGGATCGAATTTAATTCTTGTACATGATCCAAAAATTATACGGTCACGGTCAATACGTAAATATAGATTGGGCGTATTTGGCAACGAATTTGAACAAGCGTTTAAAAGCTCTTCGCCTCTCGTCAGTGCTTTTCTAGAATTTTATGTGCTTCTTTTGGAGAAGACATCATTATGTTGCCCAAATGTCTAGAATTTTAGATTTTTTTCTTGAAATAATCTTTAATTTGCTAGGGTCATCAATTGATCCTTGCGATAGATACGCTTTTTTGGAGAGACTAATTGAGAAAAGGCGTCGGTACCGGATCTATTTTCTAGAGTGTAATATGACGCAGGGGTCGGTGTCAACTGCTTAACGTTCTGATCTTGAGAATTTCTCAAAAATCTTACTTGGAATTGTCGAATGATCACGTAGATTAGTTCATTTGTTTCGTGTTAACTAGAAAGAACTATTGCTGTGAAATTGTCATGACAATGAAGACAGAAAATAGTACGTTTTTCAACCGAAATCTTTTCAGGGTATCGTGGGGGCCTAGGAGTGAAAAGAAATGTCCGTCGTCTCCGACTCATTTTCCGAAGAGGAGCGAAGCTTATTCCGTCCATTCACAAGAGAGTCGTTGGCAGTTATACAAGCTAGAATCGCAGAAGAACATGCTAAACAGAAGGAGCTCGAAAAGAAAAGAGCTGAGGGAGAGGTAAGCCTTCCAAATTATTTTTTAAACTTACTACCTCGTAAGCTGTTCTCCATTACTGAATACAGTGTTCAAATTTAATAACTCCTTTGATAAATCCCAGGCAAAATCAGAAAAAATACAAAAAGGGCTAAACTTTGGTTCGTAGGAGGACCTTTCATACGGTTGGTTCCAATCAATTTGTAACAACCCTGTGATGACAGTAACTAAAATCTTGAAGGTGAAGGGGGTTAAGTGAAACCTTGCTTCAGAGGTAATTCGATTGCTTTTTCAAAAATGATATACACTCGACCAGTGTCAGTACCTACTCCCGAAAAATAAAAGAGCAAAATAGTTAAGATAAGCAATGTTCAAGGAAACGTGAAAATTATGAGTTTTTTTACTGTTGGGTCCAAAAACAACATTTCCTAGAATACCAGCGAATCCCCCATCAGATGCCATGATAAAAAATTTTCAACAATATTGCTGAAGTTGCATTCTTCAGAATAATAAAATAAAGAAGTAACAACAAAGGTCAAGAGTACGACAATTTTGAAAAGGCCATCGAATTACCATCAAAACAAGTTGTCACTCAACTCTCCTTCCCATTTGATATTTTAGGGGTTGCTGTCTTCACGCTAACGGGGTTTATCCAAATTCATTGCAACCAACCGTGTGAAATGTGTCCCTACGAACCAAAGCTCACCTCTATCTGCATTTTTTCTGATTTTGCATGGCAACCGATATATTAAGGGTGATACATTTTCAAATTGACACACTGTATATATCCGGATTATTTCCACCAGGCAATCAAACCGTAACGTATACATTGCATATCGATTGCCTGTCGCAAACCTTCAACATTGGCTCGCGCGACAGCAGCACTTAACCATTTTTGCACTCAAGTGAGCCCCTGTCCTAGTCTATATCTGTGTTATTTTGCACTCTAGAGAGAGGAGCTTGGATGACATACTAACTGTCATACAACCTCTTCAATAGCTGCTGTGATCAAGTTTCACGGCTTTCTCCATTGCGTGGATGCCGCGCTATCTAATGTTTCATGATTTGAAGGACTAATAAAATTCACTGTTCCAAATAATCATTGATCATTAATTCAGATTTATTTTGAGAGAATGATTATCTGTGGAAACAGCTGTATTCTTCCATTCCTAATATAAAAAACTCAGGAGTTACCCGATGCACTAACAGCCCAAAACCTGTGACACAGAAGCGACTATAGGATACAAATAGAGATAAATTTATTATTTCCAAGTGAATACCTTCATTCTCCAAAAAAAAGTTGATTGAAAGAAATTTCCTTTGGCGCAATCATTAGTCGATTTAAGTAGAGTAACAGATGTAATGTTCATGTTAAATATAAATCTTTATTGCAGACCGGCTTTGGACGCGGGACAAAGAAAAAAGAAGTAAGATTTCACAGTGAAAATGGCCACAAAAATATGCTTTCTAGTTGATGAATGCCTCTGAGTTTGCTTTTCACACATGAATTTTCGGATTGAATTATGCGTTTATTAGGTCGTTCATCTACCGCAAAAATATGAAGATTATTGTAGAAAAACAGAACGATTTTCATGGTCCCATTGGTTCTAGCCATACTTTCATGTACTTATTTCATGGATCAATTTATAGAGTCTCGCAGTATAGCATTTCAATCATCAATACGAGGATGACTACTAGTTCTGGGATAGGGCAACATTGATATGAGTGTAAAATTTAACATTTTCATTGTGAAGTTTGACTGTTTCAATGGTGAACGTACTCAGAACAGGTTGTCGCCAGAATGTCGATCGACTTTTGTTAATAAAACACCATCTCATTGATTGCGATGCTCTAAAAGACGCCTGTTTGGACATGTCGCCATGTCCGATAGAGCAACGTTGAACGATCACTATTTGTTCACCAAAATTATTCGGAAAATCAGGAAGACCGATCGCAGAGGACGAATCAATCTCTACCACGACTAGCTCAACCATCCAATTGATGGGTTAACACCTCCTTCATATAAAATTAGTTACAGGGTCTGTATTTTTCGACGCCTCAATAATCGGATGATACGTGGAATTGTTTTACATTTTTTTCAATCTATCTGTATAACCAACCCAAAAAACTCAAATATGTGTATATAGGTAGAGTAGTTCAGTATGGCTAGCCAATTGAAGCATGAGACGTTTCAAATTACCCAAATAACGGAATAAAACGCTAGAAAAATAATTGAATTAAACCCTACAATAGTAAGTACCAACAGAAAATGATAGATATAGACAATAGTTCATATTTTTGCATGAGCATTGAATAATCACAAACACATATTTTTGTCTGGAGCATTTTTAAATCATAAATTCATTTTTCATACCGGATCGTTTGGGTTTAAATGAAAAAAGGTTACAGTTAGTGCACTAAAACCAGCTTATTTTTTACAACTGATTTAAAAGTAGTACCGCTTAACACAAGTTGAACATAGGCCGAAGAATACCTTCGAATATTTTGGTTTTTACGCACACTGAAACTCAACGAAAAATACATTACTCTGGCCACAGAAATATAGCTTTTTATATACACTCAATACATACACTACCAGTAGGTAAGTAATGCACAAATGCTGATGAATTTGAGGCTTATTATGAGTTAAAATGAAATGAATGAAACTTATAAATAACAGTGAAATAATAATCGTCGGTAAAATAAATGAAGTTTATTTTAATTGTATAATTTTGTCTCGTCTACGCCATTTGAAGAAAAAAATTAATCAATTATTACAACTACACATGTCGGAAACGATAACATCGATAATTTTAAATTACAAAATTATCTTTAATTTTCAACTGAACTATTTTTTTTTTTTTGAAAAGTCGGGTGATTTTCTTAGTAATTTCTTCATAAATCCATATGAACGTTCACACAAGATTTTAACTTCCTACTTCTTCGGTCTGAACTGATTGGGTTACTTTCTACGGAACGCATAGAAGGGGGGTTAGGATTTAGAATTGTTTCAGTTAATTGGCTGAAATATACCAATTCTTTCACAGTAACTTTTCCAACTATTGCAATATAGGCTATACGATATATCATTCAATTTTTCAAAGTATTTAAATTCACGTTTCGTTTCGATAACTGAGTTGGGCAATATTATGGTTGTCTAAGAGCTGACTGTTGCTCAATCATTGACGGTGAATAGTAGAAATGTTGACCGACGAAAAAGATCGAAGAGGAAGCGCTTGATTGTCTAGGAAGGTTATGACCAAGAGTCATCATTCAAAACCATTGTTTCAATTAAGAAATGTAGTTAACTCCTCATGTTAGCATTCACAAATAATCCGGGAACGCAAAGTCACTATTTTACTTTCAATTATTCGAGAAAAAAATACAATAACGGACATTGTACTAGGAGTATTGAGCTATTTATACATGTTAAAAAGATAATTCGTGATAATTCATCATACTGGAAAACATGATATCCTTAACAAATAGCGTTTTCACTCACAAACCTTACACATGCTTCATCACTAGGGATGCATAATGATTTACTGTAAATCATGAACCATCTTCATAATGTTCAAGGAGCATTTGCATATTTAATTCATTGCATGGAAATGCCTTAGAACGTTTGCGATGATTATGCAGCAGGTTGAGGAAAATCATCGATATTATGCCTGTATCACACCACCCAGGTGTGAAGAGGGGATTGATGCCCTTCCATAGAAAAAAGTTCGTCTTGCAGGACAAACTGTTTCATTTTATACTTAGGCCGTTTTGAAGCATACGTTTTTGTACTGTTGAAATGCCTGCGTTGGGGTTCCACTAAAATACTGAAATTGCGCTTCTTATTGAAATAATCGGTTGTATACAGATTCGGTATGAAGACGAGGACGAAGATGAAGGGCCACAGCCCGACCCGACCTTGGAACAAGGCTTGCCACTACCAGTACGTTTGCACGGGAGCTTTCCACCGGAATTGGCGAGCACACCACTTGAAGACATCGATCCTTTTTACCACAACCAAATGGCAAGTAAAGAACCACCTATAATGGGTATTTCCAGTATCTCAAACTCCAACCCAAAATCACTAAGGCAGTGATGTCATAGCTGGGATTTGATGACAGTTTGAGAAATGATAAGACAGAAACGAAAATAAAAAAAGAATCCAATATTTCGGAATACTGTTTATGAAGATGACTGGAAGTGCTCATATTCTTCCTGGATAAAACTTTTTCTGATATTCGATATTCCGTTTCAGACTTTCGTAGTAGTTAGTAGAGGAAAGGACATATTCCGATTCAACGCAACAAATGCTATGTGGATGCTTAATCCATTCAATCCTATTCGCCGGGTAGCAATTTATATTTTAGTGCATCCTTTGTTTTCTCTCTTCATCATCACGACCATCCTTGTTAACTGCATCCTTATGATAATGCCCACAACACCGACTGTTGAATCTACTGAGTAAGTATAAATCACTTATATTCATCAGACTTCATGTCCATTATCTCATACATAGATAATAAAATTGCAATACACAAAAAGATTCATTTTGGTGTATCTATCATGGTCACCTTTCTGCGAGATAAAAAAAAGAATTCAATGAAAGCATATCCTGGTTACGAATCAGTTGGTGACCAGAAATTAGACAGCTACTGTGTGAAAGATACTGACAGACTTGCTCATGAAATTACCTTGTATGGTGCGGTAAAACAGACAGTTTTACCTTAACAGAAATAGAAGCTTTGCAACCATGCGAAAATTTGGGAGATATGTAATAAAAAGACTCATAAGATGTCATTTTGGGAATCAGTGAATAGATGAAGCATTTTCTGTTTGAATCAAGATGAGCCTGCGGTTTATCAGTTTTGGAATAAGCGTGGTTGCCTCTCAGTAAATTTCCTTTTTCTCTATAGTCTAAGTTCTATAGAGAACCTCTCTTCTGGCTTATGTAAAACTTCTCTCGTTTCAACTGACTTCCGACTGTTTAGAACGTTGTGATAGCTTGTACTCCGCCTTTCTCTTCAGTTGAAAAATTTCTCAGGAGATCTCAATCGAAAAAATGATTCAGATCTTGGGTTTACTAATCAAACGCTTCTAGAGAACTGAAATTCATACATCAAGGCCAAATCAGAAAATTGCTTTACTGTAATGAACCTGACAATAACAGAAGCATTATCTCCCACAGAGAAATTGTATGAAATAATGAGGTACGATATTTTCTATATACCTCGCACTGTGTACAGGTTAGCTTATGGTAATTCTCAGAAATAGACTTGACGACGATTCTGTATCGCATAAAATTGATCGTAGACTATTTAGCCGTGAAATTCACGTTCTCCAGGGTACACCACGAGGAGGCAGTCTACATTATACCCCACTCATACATTATTCATTTCGAATAGAATAATGAATTTCATTCTGAACTATTATAGACCGATTACACAGGATCAACATCAAACATTATGATCACTTTGTGTGTTGCAATTCTAATAAGTAATCGAGATTTGATATACTTGAGTATGGTAATATAATCGGAAATATTTGTCTAATGTACGAATAAATTTCAACTCTCATATGTGAACTATTATATCAGATCTGTTTCCACAATGTTTTCAATGCTAATTAACATAAATAATTCTCTCTACAAGTACTACAGAAAATGACGAGTAAAATATTCCTAACATCAGGTTAGACGATTGAAAAATATATTTATTAATCCTTATTAGTTTTCCTAAGAAAAATGCCTTCGAAAGTATAATATAAATAGATTATGCGAACTTTGAACAAGAGACAAATCACTGCTTATCTTTCATAGTTTTAGAGATGTCCCTGGATACTCTGGCCACATTTTCGATTGTAGGGTAATTTAAAATTAGTTCCTAATTCAGTCAACGAGTAGTTCTTCGTTTGCATGATTGTTATGTTTTTCAGGGTGATATTTACTGGTATTTATACATTCGAGTCAGCAGTCAAGGTGATGGCCAGAGGTTTTATACTTCAACCGTTCACCTACCTTAGAGATGCATGGAACTGGCTAGACTTCGTAGTCATAGCTTTAGCGTGAGTAGCTTAGTAGACATAGACTTTAGAGTTGAGGATCTTAACTGAGTAGTTTGGTTTTCTTCATATATTGACTCTTACTGAATGCATAACACATCTACAAAGATTTTTTTAGGAACTGTATCGTTGATTCCACGTACATTGCTACTCTGAAATACATAACTACAAAGCTATCTTATCTTCATAAAGTAGTTAACACTTACATCACTATTTTCAACTATATTACTGAGATCATCTTCCTGGCCCTCATGCATATACAATCCCAGTGAAATTATTCTATGAAATATACTATATATTGTACATTTAACTGAATACTGAAGAGTCAACTGACACAGAATTCAAATGCAAACTGTCGGAAACATAATATAAACTCAGCTTAGGTGAACCTTTTTGGAAATTTGGAAAATGAAAATGTGAATGCAAAGAGCCTTATATCTACAACACAGGTTATATTGTCGCTAGTTATATTTCAGAATAATATTTTGGTTTCGGAATAGTACCATAGTTTATTTTGAAAACATTGTTTCTCGAAAAGACGAAAAATGATCGATTTACATTTGACTAAGATAACGAAACGATTTGATTGAGAAATACATGTGAGTTCATTGTGATTGCTAGTTCTTTTTCCATTAAGTAGATGTATTAAGTAGTGACATATATAGCGAAACCGATATTATACCCAAAATAATTTAGAATAGATTAGATTTTTCAAAGATTTATATCTCTTAGATTGATGTAATATTAGAGTCAGCTGAGTAGACCATCTGAAAAATAGTATTATTGTGATATGCGTTTATGGGAAATAATGCATTCATAAAATTCTAATTAAACCGTTCATTGAAGATTTCCTTGTTGTTGTTGCTTTTTAGTCGAAATTCAAATAAAAATTTCACTGCCAAGTGTTGAAATGAAATCAGTGGTTGGTATTTACAGCTATGTTACTATGGGAATAGACCTTGGAAATCTTGCTGCCTTGAGAACTTTTAGGGTACTGAGAGCATTGAAAACAGTCGCCATAGTTCCAGGTGAATGAAAAAGTTCTTTTCGATACTTTATAATTTCTTCCTATGAAATATTCACAGGAACTTGACAGTAATATTGGCATTTTCAGGTCTGAAAACCATTGTTGGTGCTGTCATTGAATCAGTGAAAAATCTACGAGATGTGATAATATTAACGATGTTTTCTCTTTCGGTTTTTGCGCTTATGGGTTTGCAAATTTATATGGGAGTGCTCACACAGAAATGTATTAAAAATTTTCCAATGGATGGCTCCTGGGGAAATCTCACAGATGAAAATTGGGATAGATTCATGTCTAATGAAAGTGAGTACAGACGTTACCGATAGCTACAGCACTCTGCTACATTCAATGTTTTTTTAGCCAATTGGTTCTTTGATGAAGTGAAAGGAGAGATACCATTATGCGGGAATTCCTCAGGAGCCGGGTAAAACAGTAGTTTATCGGACAAATTGCCAACCTCTGACCGGTTATTTATTTCAGCCAATGCAAACCAGGATACACATGTTTACAAGGTTTTGGTGACAACCCAAACTACGGTTACACAAGTTTCGATTCATTCGGTTGGGCTTTTCTTTCCGCCTTCAGACTGATGACGCAAGATTATTGGGAAAATTTATATCAACTGGTCAGTAGGCAACTTCAATCACCCATTCATATCATCTATCAATGAGTTTCTTTAAAAATCCAGTTACCATCTGAAACCGAATAATTTATAATCACATAATATTTTCAGTTGAATGTGTTGATTTTAGGTTTTGAGATCGGCGGGACCTTGGCACATGTTGTTCTTCATTGTAATCATATTCTTAGGTTCGTTCTATTTGGTTAATTTGATATTGGCCATCGTCGCGATGTCTTATGATGAATTACAAAAGAAAGCCGAGGAGGAGGAAGCTGCTGAAGAAGAAGCTATAAGGGTAAGCTACTTAGGTGCACTCACCACAGTAAGATAATTATTGGAATCTTTACAATTCACCTGTGACCACAACTGATTTATAATTTTCCCAGTAGTCTTTAAAAGTAAATAGTGCAACTTAAATGTTTTCGAGAATTTCCTCATGCCTTATATCAGATCAGACGAACTAATTTTTCCTCACAATTCTAGGAAGCGGAAAACAAAGCACAAGAAAAAGCGAACAGAGCTGGCGCTAGAGCCGCGGCAGCTCAACAGGCAGCGGACGATGCAGCTGCGGCTGCAGCAGCTGCAGCCGCAGGCTTCATCAAATCACCCTCCGACTTTTCTTATCACAGTTACGAACTCTTCGTTGGCCAGGAGAAAGGATACGATGACAACAACAAGGAAAGAATAAGCATAAGATCTGAAGGATTAGATTCTGTGAGTGAACAAAGAAGAATCCCTACCAATCCAAACAAGATGCGGAAAGTCAGCGCTGTAAGTGTCCTGATATTTATTGAAAACTAATATGAGATACAAACGATCTCTTTCGTTTCATGCAAAAACAAACGATAAAAGAACTCATCTATCGAATTGCCGATTATTGAATATAAAATAATAAAGATCATGACAATTATGGTGTTCAGACTTTCAGAGTTCAAGATTGTTTGGTGTGATAGATATCGAACAGATTAATGCAGAAGTATTCAAAATGATTTACCGCACTAACATCACAATTGCAAATATTCTAGGGCCACAATCTCAGATATTCTACTGCTTCGCGGTTATTATTGAATTGTTGAACGAATATTCAAAAAAAGATTAAACAGAATGATCAGAGATTTAGCCAAAAAAAACAAGAAACATTTATGCACAGCAATATGCAAACCAAAAAAATACAAAATCAGCTTCTTTATTTTCATATAGCAATTTAATATTCCAGAAGATCTGATTAGGGGTGAAATGAACTTCTACCTGACTATTAGTGTTCCTCTGGGCGGGACAGCATGTTGACAACGAGATCTAGCCCTCGACAATGCCGATGCTCATCGACATATAGTCCATTTACTTCTTTAGTCAGTTGGTAGGCCATGGAAGTTCAACACATTCCACTCTATATAACTAAAAAAATTAAGGACAGGTTAATTTTCCTATCCCATAACAACCCGACGTTGTCCGTTCTACATTAAGGCCGTAGTAATAACGTATGTAACTGAACCTAACCAATATAACATGTGGGAACTGACGTCTCGCGGAATTATTTTGACCTTGATGACATTTCACTAGTGCCAACTGCCAACCTGACTCAGTTCTAGTTGCGAAATCTTGATAGATCTTTTCCAAGACCAACCGACTGACTTCATAAAAGTGAATACAGTATACGTATCATTTTTATTATTGCAGAAAGTTTGAAGTTGTACCAAATTGAGTCAATCAACATTTGCCATCTAGAAAGCCAGTTAATGATCCACCCGATCAATGCCAGTGATTAATAGAATTTGATCGAAGCAAATGATAACCCTGTTGAGCTTCCAGGAATGTTTTTTGTAACTATTTGTTCGGTGTGAAGGTTTAATTCACTAGATAAGCTACAACAAAAGGAACACAATTTCACCATAAAATAATAAAGATAATTCCTTTCATCCTGGATACTTGACGTGATGGGGTTTTGATCAAAAGATTGGCATGATTAGAGATGGCTTCCAATGATTCAAGCATTTTAGTCAAATGACTGACCGTTAAAAGTCTGCTTGCAAAGGGCCATAAATGAGCTAGACAATCACTATCGGAACTGATGTCAATAAAACAAACATCTCCACTGATCAGCAGCTGCCGTTGTCAACATGCTCGAATGTATTAGCCACGAGAAATTATTCACAGCTTCAACATGAATTTTTGCAGTCTAGAAGAATTTCAAAGTAACCCTTTCTTCTTCTTCATTGTTTTGACATACACGTAATGTGGTTTGGTTGGTATTTGAATGAGCCGAACTTGTTCTATATACAGGCAAGCCTAAGTCTTCCAGGCTCTCCATTCAATCTTCGTCGTGGTTCACGAGGTAGTCACCAGTTTACCATGAGGAGTAACAGAAGAATGGTAGCGCCACCTAGTGATCGAAAGCCTTTAGTTTTGTCAACATACCTGGATGCACAAGAACATTTGCCTTATGCCGATGACTCCAATGCCGTCACACCTATGAGTGAGGAAAATGGTGCTATGGTTGTTCCGTTATATTACACGAATCTTGGTAGGTAAACACTTTTCTACAGGCGCCGTCATCTTCATTACTTATCCAACAATAAGCATTTTCATACCCTTTATTCCAAACTCTCCAACTGGCTACCATTGCATCTCAGATAGTTCCCAAACAAGTTATAACATATTATTTACCATCTTGATCGCACAGGCTCCCGTCATTCTTCTTATACCTCGCATGCGTCGCGAATGTCGTATACATCTCATGGCGATCTGTTAGGAGGTTTTGGAAGCAATGGCAAAGTCATGACGAAGGAAAGTCAACTCAGGGGTCGATCCAAAAGGAATGGACCTACGACCACGAATAATTACACAGAACTAGCTCAGAAAACACACAGAGGAGATTATGTGAGTAGATTTCCAAGAAGGGTTCCTCTTTCAATACTTAGTATTCTTCAACTCAATCTTCTGGTGACAAATTCACAACTGAATTCATCACTGAAATATACATTTTTTGTTAGGACGGACCAACTGGGCAACTGTGCGAAAATAAGTTGAAAGACAATCCATTTGTTGATTCTTCCCAACAACAAACAATGGTCGACATGAAAGGTAAGAATCTTCTTCTTGTCATAAGAATCTCTTTGGCATCTTCACTGAAAGTAACTTCAGAACTAACTGCGAATATATCTCGTCTTGCAGATGTCATGGTCCTGAATGATATTATAGAGCAAGCTGCTGGACGGCAAAGTGTTGCGAGTGAACACGGAGGTAAGAAAACAATTTCATCAATAACATTAAACATTCGAACTCATACACACCATCGCAAATTGCTTCAATCTAGTTCTATGACCTAGTAACTGCACAACCTCATATATCAATGTATTGTTGGAAATTAATAGATGTGTTCATTATTCAAAACATTTTCCGAGGGCAAACTTGTAAGGTAACAATAAATTAATGGTCAGTATCCACTTCGTAACTCAAAAGCACATAACCATTGCTTTTGAAGCACCCCAATCTAACAGTTCTAGCTTGAAAAGGTGTGATTGAAAAATTCATTTACCCCATATCGCAAAAAACATGAGAAAATATTAAAATATGACATTCCTGAACGATACGAAAAAAACGAAGGATTTTTTGACCACATCTTTTTTATATGTAGTAATTTTTCAAGTAGATCCAAAACTAATGAGAGGATCTTGAAATCCAGTTGAATCTGCTAATGGTTCAATGTTCAAAATGAACTCCTAATGCAACATATTCATTTCGAAAACTATGGTCTTGAGAATATACCAAATCATAAGTATTGTCTTTATATACCTTATAGAATCTATGTTGAAAATACTTCCCATCTATTATGACTGAATAGATGTTTTTCTTCATATGAACGCTTCTATTCCCTGCACATAATCACTTTTCGAACTTATAGTTTAATTCAAATCAACATAGAAATAATTTCAAATATGATTAGTCGATATTGATTGAATACCCATAAACCATTCAGGAGTCGATCTTGAAACGAAAGTAGGAATATTGAAAGAGGTTGAGCGGACATGGTTTAATTTTCCAATTTATTCGTAATGGATCAGAGTAAAAAAAGCAATTCCGATGGTGTTGAAAGAATATTTCCTCTCATTTTACAGTAGAAAGCTGTAATGACAAAATCGAAATGTTGATATTCAAATGAAAAAGCTGAAGTTTCAAGCCCAGTCCAAGATCACTTCCTTATTCAAATAGAATTGTGGAAAATAGCCGTGAACCAACATTGATTTGAAATTTTCCTTCGAATTAATATAACGATTATAGTAGTTTTGTTCTTTGGAGGCTGAGGATTTGTTTACAGGGTGTCCCATGGTGGATGGCCTATTAGATCAAAATATTTTACAGGAAAAGTTCATTGCCTAGAACTCACAAATGCTAATTTGCAGCACAAAATTATGATCTGTTTTCCGTAAAAGGCCATCCACCTTGGGACACCCTGTAGATTATTTGTACTTTTCTAAGAACTCACCATTACAATAGAAAATCAAAACAATTCTATAGAAGCACACACGTGATGTCAGAACCCTGTTCAAATTCGTAGTCAGAGCGGTCACCCATCCAGGTACCAGCCCTAATGAAATCAGCTTCACTTCTTTTAGTCATCTTCATATAATATTATATCGAGTATTATATTTCCATTCGATCCCATCTAAATTATTGAAAATATTGAGTAATAACATTCCGAATGGGTATATCTAATGGGTAATTATATAATTGAAATAATTGGACAGATCTTATCCATTCACAAACTCGACCGTCATATTCAACCCCCAAACTCGCTGTACAAATATCCCAGCTTAAGCCTCCAGGGCAGAAGTGAACATTAGATATTTTATTTTCACAATGATTTCGAAATTAAGTTCCCGATCTTGCTGAAATCTTAAACTTCGTTCATGCGTAATTTGGACGAAATCTGATAAGTAGTTTTTGAAAACAAAAAATGTCAATTTCTTGAAACTTATCGAGTGATACGCTCCTCACAAAACTTTGCATAAGTTTGAGATTTGATATTTTTACATCTCACTACCTAGATTAAATTCAACATGATCAGTATTTTTCTAGTTGCTAAAGGAACATTCTTTCAGATGGATATTCCAGAAACAGTTGGGTGATTTAATGTTTCAGCTAGAAGAAAAACCAAATTCTGAATTGATCTTACAAACAAGAGTGGCATGTCTCAGTTTAATTGGACACTTCAACTCTTTCATATGAAATATCATTCAAAAAAACTAAATTTTCTCTTTTAGTATCTGAATAGAACAATCTGAATATCAAGACAGCTTTTTCCATAGAATCCTAAAGCAACGACTTAACCATCGGTTAAGAACACCTCATCTTTTCCCTGCACTAAAATCTCTTTCCATAAAGAGTGTGTCAACTTCACATTTACTAATATTTCGTACAGTTTCTGTTTATTATTTCTCAGCCAAAGATGACGACGAGGAAGAAGAACCAACGTTTAGAGAACGTTTTCTAGAAACAGCTATCAAAGTTATTGATATGTTTTGTGTTTGGGATTGTTGCTGGTTATGGCTACAGATACAAAAGTATGTAGCACTTGTTGTTTTTGATCCATTTGTTGAACTTTTCATCACACTCTGCATTGTCGTGAACACATTATTTATGGCGCTGGATCACCATGATATGGATAAAGATCTTGACAAGGCATTGAAGAGTGGCAACTATGTAA
This sequence comes from Myrrha octodecimguttata, assembly GCA_958510865.1. Lineage (NCBI taxonomy): Eukaryota > Metazoa > Arthropoda > Insecta > Coleoptera > Coccinellidae > Myrrha > Myrrha octodecimguttata. The sequence continues at coordinate 30,983,977 of OY294065.1, read as the reverse complement.
GCTGACCCGTACACATTATTTCGAATCGGTATATTATTTATTTGTATTTTTAGTTCTTCACAGCTACATTCATGATAGAAGCCACGATGAAACTAATAGCAATGAGTCCAAAATATTATTTTCAAGAAGGATGGAACATATTTGATTTTATTATTGTAGCTTTATCCCTGTTGGAATTGGGTCTGGAAGGTGTTCAGGGTTTGTCTGTTTTACGTTCATTCAGACTGGTATGTAAACTTACTTTCTGCAATAATGCGAACTATTTGACTTAGGACCAGACATTTCATAATATCCAATGTATCATGGAATTGAAATCCCTTCGTCATAAAGCGTGAGATAGCCCCAGAAGTACACAACCTGATATAATCATGACGGTTGTCTTTCCTAAGCAATACTTGTAGAAAGTAATAAAGTTGAAAAACTTATTCTGGTTGAACGATTCAGTACCATGTGTAAGCCCTCAATCAAATAATATTCAAGCGGGGTCAGTTTCGGACCGGATATTCCACATCACCTTTCATAAAGTTGAAAGGAAACTATGTAGGAAAATTGTTTTCGTTCGATTTTAGGTCGGAAACTTCTAGAATAATCTATTGATGTCCCAAAAATACCACAAGATTTGAATTTGCTGTCATTAGTGTAATAGTATTGCAAACCCTGAAAAACAATTTAACAGCTAGCAGTTCAGGATGCGTTACAATATGGAACACAGTGTTTTCCGTCATTGGTTCGTATTTTTAACATACTTTTGGCGCCCGATATCCCGACATGATAACACAGTTCTTTCTGCCGAAATTGGATGATATTGACGTGGCCAATATGTGGTTTCTACAAAACAGCACCATATGTCATGCAACCAGTAAAACTATTGAATAACTAACATAATCACAAGGACGAATATCCGTCGATAAATCAACAAATATTCCCCTTTGATCAGAGCTAATCACCCAATCAACCAAAACACCTACACCGAAGAAGCGGATCCAAGTAGAATGACTACAGCTGTTTCACAATTGTTATTGATCGTCAGGTCAACTTAACTTGGATGAACCGCAGAGAGTTCTCTCGATACTTGTTACCTTTCAGAAGGATCGCTGCAGTATACAACTTACAGCGCGCCATCTGCCAGGAGCATCTTGCGAGTCTCACCTTCGAGTGCAGAATACTTTGATCGATGTGTGTGACGTTCATCCTTTTGTTGCATCAGGTCGCTGTAACTGCGATATTGCAGCTTTAAAAACAACCGATCAACATTGGAAACACTCGGTTCATGTGGATTCCCACAAGACGAAAACGTCCAACATCTGACAAAGATAGGAAATGGTTTCATGGAGAAGAAAGAGCTCCAGTAGTAATAAATAACATAATCACAAGGACGAATATCCGTCGATAAATCAACAAATATTCCCCCTTGATCAGAGCTAATCACCCAATATTGAATAACTACATGAGATATATCCTCTTGTACTCTCTCGTTTCGGTGACAACATTGGTTCTTTCGATTGTGATTTACCAATATTGGATTTCTTTTCTGGATTATTTGTAGAGGGTCTATATGAACTAGAGCACAATCACAGAAGGAAATTCAACCACAGGTCTGTGATTGAATACTGCGTCAACTTTACTCAGCAACATTCATGCAATAGTCATGAAAAATTGCGTCTAAAGTGTGCGTATGTGGCAGAAAACTTTGAAGGCCATTTACACGATTTGTTGTCTCACAAATAACCCCATCCTATTCATTATTCGATATGACGAAATGAAAATCGAAAGACTGAAAACTGTGTTTTCTCATCAATTCAAATCTTGTATTAATTTTCGGACATCCTTTACAATAGTTTATGTTGAGTGGCCTGAATAAAACTCAACCTGATCGAGATATCAAAAATAAATTTATCGAAGGAGTTAGGTTCCCCTTCATGAAGGGGAATTAAATTGGGCCAACAAAGTTTAGCACCTTTCATCTAATCTACAAAGAGGATTTCATTTCAAAATACAAAATCGATATCCCTTTCATATTTCAGGGAGTATTTGCAAACTTACTGATGTTTAGTATGGTTCGAAAGATAATGTACCGTTATTATTCACCAATAATTTTCAGCTAAGAGTCTTCAAACTTGCGAAATCCTGGCCAACCCTTAATTTACTAATTTCAATTATGGGTAGAACGATGGGTGCTTTAGGTAATCTAACATTTGTGCTGTGCATTATCATATTCATCTTTGCCGTCATGGGTATGCAGTTATTTGGCAAAAACTATACAGGTGAGAAACAGAAATGAAACATACTTTTTCCGTTCTCAAATAATAAAAAGATTTTTTTTTATTATTTATTATTATACATCAGACAAGAGTTTTCTCAACTCATATACAAATTTCAAATGAAAAACTACAGAGTGTGGAACTAATGTTAATAAAGAATTCAAAACAAAATAAACTAGTAAAAAAAAAATCACCAAAAACACAAACCCGGCCATCAACACACACCGGTTCGCCACCAAGAGTCCAAATTGTTCTTGAAGGAGTTGACACTAGAGGCGCCAACAATCGTATCCGGAAGACTGTTCCAATTATGGAATATCCTATTGGTGATGAAAGATTGGCGTGGGGTACATTTGAATCTTTCCCGTGTCAACTTGAATCTGTGCCCTCTAAGTTGGCTGGTAGTAGCAAGGTCAAACATATCACCCATGTCGATCCCAAATCTCTGAGTCAAAGCTCGAAAGGCAACGATCAAGTCACCACGATCCCTTCGAGTCTGAACGGGGGGAAGATTAAAAAGTGCCAAGCGCTGTTCGTATGTTGGTCGCACTCTTCCATATGGTATCCTAGTGGCGCGTCTTTGTATGGACTCCAATAAATCTCGCTGCCATACCAGATTCGGACACCAGACAGGCCCGCATATTCCAAAATGGGTCTTACATGGGTCTTGTAAAGTTCAGAACATACAGAGGGGTCACAAAAACGAAAGGTGTGTTCAAGCAACCCAAGCATTCTTCTGGCCCTAGAAGAAACATACAAAATATGCTCCGACCATGAGAGGTCCTCTGTAACCACAACACCTAAATCCAGTTGACTCCTTGTAGTGGTGAGGGGGATGCCATCAATATGGTAAGTTGTTCTTGGATTATTTTTTCCTAAGTGAAGAACCTTACACTTCGATAAATTGAGCTCAATCAACCAGTCGCAGCACCAAGAGAACAAAGTAGTCAAATCCTCCTGGAGCGAAAAAGCGTTGGTATGGGCATAGTTGTAGAGCTTAGCATCGTCAGCGAATAAGGATACCTCAGAATTGAGGAGCGCAGGCAGATCGGATATGTATACCAGAAATAGCAGCGGACCCAGAACTGATCCCTGGGGAACTCCGCTAGTGACATTAATAGTTCGAGATCTTTTCTCACCAGTGCCAACGAAGAATTTTCTACCACTCAAATAACTTTGGATCCACTCATCTTTTATTATTTTTTTTATTATCTATTTACCACTTACCTCAGTCTGCCATCTATTCCTACTCCTCTGGGCTTTGATCCCACGTAAAAATTCCCAATCTTCATTCCACTGAACTTCCTGTTCCTGCAATAGAAGGAAAGTTATGAAGATATGGAGTTGATTTTGAGAACCCTGTTCAAGAATATTGAACATAAAATATTTGCAGATAATATGGATCGATTTCCTGATGGAGATCTCCCAAGATGGAATTTCACAGATTTCATGCATTCTTTTATGATAGTATTCAGGGTGTTATGCGGAGAATGGATTGAGTCAATGTGGGATTGTATGCTCGTGGGAGATGTTTCTTGTATACCTTTTTTTCTCGCTACAGTTGTTATTGGAAATCTTGTGGTATGTATCAAATCAAAGAATATCTAATCACCTTGTTGTATCAATTCATATTTCAGGTGCTCAACCTTTTCTTAGCCTTGCTTTTGAGTAATTTCGGATCATCCAATCTATCAGCACCTACCGCTGATAATGATACCAATAAAATAGCAGAGGCCTTTGACAGAATAGGTCGGTTTAGTGGATGGATCAAGGGTAGCGTTTTACATATCGCAAAAGTGATAAGGTTCAAGCTTACGAATCAAATAAGTGATCAGCCTCCAGGTGAGGGACCATCCAACAGTTGGAAACAAGGTTTTTATCCAACAATAAGATAGTTGGTTTTGCTTGTTGCCCAAATGTAGTGCTTATTTTTACGCATTCATCTCTACGTCAGCATGTCATCAGATAGGCTAATCAGAATTATACTTATTCATGCTAAAAATGCTACTCATCTAGTGCAAAACTAGCCTATACTATGAAACTATACCTTCAAATCATTACTATAGCTTCGCTTCACTTCATTGCTATGTATTTATTTTGAACCATCTATTGTAGATTACTGCAGCATTAGAATTTTACTTTACTCAGCACTAAATGCAAATGGAGAAAATATTTGTGGTCATTACTCAGTGACTCTGTGACCTTTTATTATTGTTATTAATAAACAATATGAATATGCAATGTGAATTTTAATGGAGACCAAAATCGAAAATGTTTGATTCATAATGATACCTCACCAATAATTTTTTTTCTTGTATAAACTCAGAGACAGAATGCACTTAAAATATTTATTAAGTACATTAGAAATCATCAGTAAAAAAATTTTAAATTCTCATCAAACTACACTTACATATATGATTTCATTGTAAATCAATTTGTTCATTTAGATTTCAAATTCGAAATATTTCAGATGTAGATATTTTTCAATTGATTTTGTAACAGAATAATTCATTATATAGATGAAATTAATTTTAGATGCAAGAGACGGCGTTCTCGAAATGTCTGGTGATGAGATTCTAGCTGATGGAATGATTTTCAAAAATAAGAAGAGCACAAAGGATCGGCTAGAAGTCACCATAGGGGATGGTATGGAATTCACAATTCATGGTAAGAGAGAGTGTTCGATAGAGAAATCTCATTATAAACTATTGTTTTTCTCAAGGTGATTCCAAGACGAACTTTAGGAAAGGCAAAAATAATATCAATAACAAAATGAAAGCAATAGGCAATTCTATATTAGAACATGGTGATTTTTTTGCTAATTTAGAGGACGATGAAATCAGTATCAAATCATATGGAAGTCACAAGCACAGATTCAAAGAGGAAAGTCATAAAGGTAGTGCAGACGTACTGGATGACCACGAAGAGAAGAGAGATGCTTGTAAAGAAGAACTGGGCATAGACGAAGGTAACAGCCTGTGAACCGAATAGTACTCTTTTCAAAGGAAAGACATAAAAGATGTTTCGATTTATAACAGCTTCGCTCACCACTAATATGATTACTTATACTTCTAAATGTCATTTTCTTCATTTTCAGAAGCCGATGAAGAAGAATGTGACTGCGAAGGTCCACTCGATGAAGATCTCATCATAGATGCGGCAACAGAAGACATCATACTGGATGAATATTCAGCAGATTGTTTCCCTGAAAATTGTTACAAAAGATTTCCATTCTTGGCAGGTGACGAGGATTCTCCTTTCTGGCAAGGATGGGCAAATTTAAGATACAAAACATTTGAACTAATCGAGAATACTTATTTTGAGACCGCTGTTATTACTATGATTCTACTCAGCAGTTTGGCATTAGCTTTAGAAGATGTACATTTACAGCACAGGCCTATATTACAAGATATTCTTTACTACATGGATAGAATTTTCACCGTTATATTTTTCTTCGAGATGTTGATAAAATGGTTAGCACTGGGATTCCAGAAATACTTCACAAACGCATGGTGCTGGCTCGACTTTATAATTGTGATGGTAAAGTATTCTAATCTATCTGCACATGATTTCACCGAAAAAAAAATCTAAGACCAATTGATGTATGTTTTCTTCCAGGTATCATTGATAAATTTCGTAGCCTCCCTATGTGGAGCAGGTGGAATTCAAGCTTTCAAAACAATGAGAACACTCAGGGCTCTAAGGCCTTTGCGTGCTATGTCGAGGATGCAAGGTATGAGGGTGGTAGTTAACGCATTGGTACAAGCCATACCATCCATTTTCAACGTGTTGTTGGTGTGCTTGATATTCTGGCTGATATTTGCCATCATGGGTGTGCAGCTGTTCGCAGGAAAATATTTCAAGGTAAACATTCTCCCATGTACAACACATTTTCTTAAACATTTGGTTATATTTATTTTATAGTGTGTGGATGCGAATAAGACATCTCTGAGCTATGAAATCATCCCAGACTACAACGCCTGTGTGGCAGAAAACTACACTTGGCTCAATTCACCAATGAATTTCGACCATGTCGGAAAGGCATATCTATGTCTGTTTCAAGTGGCTACCTTCAAAGGGTGGATACAAATCATGAACGATGCCATTGATTCCAGAGAAGTACGAAAATACCACCAACTATCCATACTAATCGTTAATGTTTCATATCTTTTTTAGGCTTTGAAACAACCAATAAGAGAAACCAATATTTACATGTACCTGTATTTTGTATTTTTCATCATATTTGGCTCGTTCTTCACACTCAACCTGTTCATAGGAGTAATCATTGACAACTTCAATGAGCAGAAGAAGAAGATAAGTATCTTTTGCAGATGATTTTTGCGGATTTTTAAATTCAGTAAATCTCTGACGTAATGTTATTCTTTACGCAGGAGGGTCGCTCGAGATGTTCATGACTGAAGATCAGAAAAAGTACTACAATGCCATGAAGAAAATGGGCTCGAAGAAACCAATGAAAGCCATTCCAAGGCCTAGAGTAAGTCGAACATTTGTCTATCAAATATGATGCAATATAATTTTTTTTTAGTGGAGACCACAAGGGATCGTGTTCGAAATAGTGACAAACAAGAAGTTCGATATGTTCATAATGTTATTCATTGGACTGAACATGTTGACCATGACGATGGATCACTACCAGCAAGAAGAATCATTCACAAAAGTGCTAGATGCACTAAATATGATATTTATAGTTATATTCAGTACCGAGTGCCTCATGAAAATATTTGCCCTTCGTTATCATTATTTTACGGAGCCATGGAACTTGTTCGATTCAGTAGTTGTGATTTTATCTTTGTTAGGACTGGTACTGAGTGACTTGATAGAAAAATATTTTGTGTCTCCTACATTACTTCGAGTGGTTCGCGTTGCAAAAGTAGGTCGTGTTTTGCGATTGGTTAAAGGGGCAAAGGGCATTCGCACACTGCTTTTTGCACTAGCTATGTCACTGCCTGCACTGTTCAACATATGTTTACTGCTGTTTCTGGTCATGTTCATTTTTGCCATCTTTGGGATGTCTTTCTTCATGAACGTGAAGGACAAAAGTGGTCTCGATGACGTGTACAACTTCAAGACTTTCGGACAATCTATGATCCTCCTATTTCAGGTAATAAACTAGTATCCTTATGATTATACAGAGTGTAGTTGATAGTTGGTAAGGGGTTACGTTCCACTGCGACCTTAAGGTCTATTGTGCCCATACAGAGTGTAACAGCCAAATGGAATAAATTCGATAACGAATAAATGAGGGCGTGTTGAGAAAAACGCTCGGACACGTCGATTTGTAATTTTAAATGCGCATATTTTTCAAGAAAATAAAATTATATAGGGTGTTCCATGCGACCGTGGCCAATACCAACTTTCTTATTTCAAATGCAACCCCCTGTATATTATTAATTTTTTGGATTCTTCAGAAAATTCTAGACATAATTCATGTACAATATCCTATACCTATCTTCAACTTTTTCGGAAATATTAAGTGTTTTCAGAAATGTTGAGTAACGTAAGAAGACAATTCTACACCAGATGTTGCCAAGACGTTCACGGCGAGCATTTTGAACATTTCCCACATTGACATTAATGTTTTTTTTTTGTTTTTTTTTTAATTATTAAGAAATAATCAGTATTACTTATTAGGTTTTAAGTGTAATGTACCGAATTTGTGAAATAAAATAATTTTTATTTAAAACGTTGATTTTTGCACTAAATCTGAAAACACTTAATATTTCCGAAAAAGTTGAAGATAGGTATAGGACATTGTACATGAATTATGTCTAGAATTTTCTGAAGAATCCAAAAAATTAATAATATACAGGGGGTTACATTTGAAATAAGAAAGTTGGTATTGGCCACGGTCGCATGGAACACCCTATATAATTTTATTTTCTTGAAAAATATGCGCATTTAAAATTACAAATCGACGTGTCCGAGCGTTTGTCCCAACACGCCCTCATTTATTCGTTATCGAATTTATTCCATTTGGCTGTTACACTCTGTATAAATGCACCTTTAATAATTTGTCGCTGATATCAAAACTTCAACCGTGTGGTTGGTATACATAGTATTGAACATATCAATTTATTTGTCAAAACAATTGTCAACGGAAAGCTTTACTGAAAAACTTTGGAGAAGAATCTACGGTTGAGGCAGACAGAATGCTTGTTTAGACTTAAAGCCAACAGCTCTGTCCGATTTGGGGAGTAGTTTTAAACACATCCAAATTGTCTAGAGAACAGCTCGAATTTTCGAAGGAAATACTTATTTGTGATGAAGATTGGAAAAACTTTCTGAAACACGCTTCTGCAATATATCCGACACATGTTTAACACTATTTAGGTCAGGAGATTGTGCTGGCCACGGCAAATCCTCAGTGTCCTGTTCAAGTAAGAAACTAGTGACTGTTTGCTATATACGGGCGTTATCAGGCTTTAAAAGAAACAGTCCACCAAAATCTGGCGCTTTTGGCACAATAACAGGTCGCAGAATGTGGTTTTGGTATTACCTAGCTGTCATGAATACCATTACAGAAACGAGATTAGTTCTATGGCCTACAGCAATGCCACCCTAAAACATCACTATTCCCGCGTGGTATATATCCTTCTAATCTGCAGTTTCTGAACAAACGACACTACAGTGGCGTATCCATACTGTTCTTCTTATAGAATCCTTCTTATAAAATCTGTTCTTATACCAAATCTGGATTCATCTGTGAACAGTACTCTTCCCTACTCTTGTTCACTCCAGTTTCAGTGTTTCACAGCACAATCTATTACCTAGCACGATCCATAACAACTGTGTGGGAGGATAGGCAAAAAAACGAATTTCTACAAAAAAAATATTCAACATCTAGGGAACAATAATCAGTGCCACATTCCCATCCAGAGATACATTTTCTTCAAGAAATCAAACAAACAGTTGTCCCCTAGACTATTTTGATGTGTGTGTATTAGGGTCATTACAACTTAAATACTCATGTCAGACGCTAACTGATTTCACAGAATTCTCAGAACTAGGTACTCCCACGTTATTAACAACATATAACATAATCGCAGATGGCGCGCTGTAAGTTGTATACTACAGCGATCCCTCTGAAAGGTAACAAGTATCGAGAGAACTCTCTGCGGTTTATCCAAGTTAAGTTGACCTGACGATCAATAACAATTGTGAAACAGCTGTAGTCATTCTACTTGGATCCGCTTCTTCGGTGTAGGTGTTTTGGTTGATTGGGTGATTAGCTCTGATCAAGGGGGAATATTTGTTGATTTATCGACGGATATTCGTCCTTGTGATTATGTTATTTATTATTACTGGAGCTCTTTCTTCTCCATGAAACCATTTCCTATCGTTATTAACAACGTTACGATATTTGGCAACTTGTAACTTGTGCAAATAATACCACCATATTCACCAGATATTGCCCGCTCTGATACTATCTTATTTTGGTTCATTAAAATATACCTTATCCACATGAGCTGCAGGTTTGTTACTTTTTAATTTGAATGGTGAATAAATATATTCATAACAATGCAAATAAACTGTCCATATTTAAGTGATTTCAAGGTTACTTCCTAGCGTAAGCACTCACTTACTTCAAACATACCGAAAACGATTAAAAATGAGCTACCTATGCAGAATATGAATTCTTAATTTCAAAATTAAGTTGAATTGAGAGTGAGTTTGACAATGTATGTTATATTTCAGATGTCCACATCGGCAGGCTGGGATGGTGTGCTGGATGGAATCATAAACGAAGAGGATTGCAAGCTGCCAGACCTCGAGATAGGAGAAACGGGCAACTGTGGAAACTCCACCATAGGCATTGCTTTTCTACTGAGTTATCTTGTGATCTCGTTTCTGATTGTTATAAACATGTACATCGCAGTGATATTGGAGAACTACTCGCAAGCAACGGAAGACGTACAAGAGGGTTTGACAGATGACGACTACGACATGTATTATGAAATTTGGCAACAGTTCGATCCAGATGGGACTCAATACATACGTTACGATCAACTGTCGGACTTTCTTGATGTGCTTGAGCCACCCTTACAAATTCATAAACCGAATAAATACAAAATAGTTTCAATGGATATTCCAATTTGCAAGGGTGATCTCATGTTTTGTGTAGATATTCTAGATGCCCTTACAAAAGACTTCTTCGCTCGTAAGGGCAATGCAATTGAAGAGACAGCTGAATTAAATGAAGTGCAATCTAAACCCAACGAACAAGGCTACGAGCCAGTAAGTTCGACATGTTGGAGGCAGAGGGAAGAATACTGCGCCAGGCTCATTCAGAACGCCTGGCGAAAGCATAAGCAGAATCGGGGTGACGAACCAACCAACCGCTCTGACGATTCCGGAGCCGACACCAAATCTGAAGGTGAAGGGGAACTGGAAGGTCGCCAAACTGCGGTTCTTGTAGAGAGCGATGGGTTTGTCACAAAAAACGGCCACAAAGTCGTTCTTCATAGTAGGACTCCAAGTATCAGCTCTCGATCTGCTGATGTTTGAGAAAGGCCTCGCCCCTCCCTGACCTTTTCTTAGCCAGGTCTATACACCCAAATGACCACAGAATAGTTTATCCTGGACAAATTTGTATGATTTTATACATCGAATATGTGCAATATTACATACCCTTCTAGCGTTGTGTTGTTTTTCAATCAATCGACGAATTCGTCCAGGATAAATTGTGGCTTCAGTTTGTGCTGTGTAGTTTGATGAAGAAGATATCTTTTCATTTTCAGTTCATTATACGGTCAGTCGTTGAGATCACTATGACAGTTAAATTTTATCAGTAAACGTTACCTCTGAAACACAAACAACCATATTGTTTATTTCTTCCCAAAACGCTGTTCAATTCGAGAAAAATTAAAAACAATGCAACCACTAACAGCTTGCTCAATAAGTGAAATTATATCTTCAATATGATTAAAACATATGAAATGATTTCTTCCATTTGAATTCATCTCAAATTTCGCATTCATTTGAACAGCGTGAATTAGGGACATAACTCAATATTTAAAATTTTCAAGGTTGATGGAATCAATTAATAAATAAATTTGTCAACGAAATGTCCCAATATCCAACCAACAAATTCCATGAGTATGTATTTCTAGACATTTTTTAAATTACTTTCGGATTAAGTTAATTACAGATGAGACTACGAATATAAGTCAATTCTTTTTTATTGCTTTGAATTTTTTGCATTGTCAAAAAATTTTTTGTACATAATCACTATTTGTTGTCATTTTATTCCACTATGTGGATGAATGAATTCTTGGCCCCCTCAAAAGTTTGGTCCAAAATGAATCACGAAAACGAAGAATGTAATGGAATGAACAGTTCCCAAGTATTTCCATTTTTTCTTCCTTTCGATGATAGCTTTTTGCACCTTGTTTTGAGGTCAACCCGAGGTATCAACATTACATATTCAACACAACTCAGAGATAAAGCACAACATTAAAGCAATTTTGAAGAGGACTGATAAATTTATGTCGAATTGTATGATATTTATGGTGCTTTCTTCAACTGCTATAATATATTAAAGCTATCTTCACTTACTACATGTATCGCATAACGGGAGGAGGGGCGAAAGGAAACAATGCAAATTTACCAAATTGTATGCCTCACACAATAGTTATTTACACAGTGTTATGCGTGACATTTTTCGAATAACTGCAGCACAACCTCTGAACTATTTCTAAAGATGTGTGCTTATCTTTAATTTAGTATTCAATGAGGTGAACACCAATAAGCACAAATGATTTTCGAATTTAATCGCATTTCTAGAAACACGAAAACTGGCAGTCGCCTTTACTATATATTAATTTCCTTAAAAAAAATGTCACCCATATATTTTCAGAATAACTTGATTTAATCATATATATGCAATATTCAGCGATCTTTTTACGCCCCTGTTGTTCAATTTTTTCGGTGGCGATACAAATTTTAATGTTTTCGATTCACTGATTGTTGAGAGAAGTGCTATTTTTCCCAGATAGCATATTTCGCATGAGTTTTTCCTATTTAATTCATCACATAAAGCAGCTTAGTGGTAATTTAATCTGTTTGTCGAATTTTATATTTCAATATTTGTTAATTGGAAAAAAGGAGAAAATTTAGTCTTTCAAGACAGTCAGTTCACACCTCATTCAAACTCGAATATATTGTGCTGATGTATAAAGCAATCGTTGTTACTGTAACATTTGATGTATTTCAGAAATACATCGTTGAAATAATTGTGATAACAAACTCATAAGTCAACAGCGAATAAAATCAAATGATTGAAATTGAATGGTTAATTGACATCCAATGTGGCAGAAACAAAAAATTCTCATTAGTTTGTAGCTTATATAATTATTTCTCGTGTAACAATAAATTCAAATTGAATGATAAACAATCGCAACCATTACAAAAAACTATTAGAAATTCGATTAAGAAATGACCGAGTCTTAAGTAATTGGCAAAAGTATTCTGCATTTTTCATAATAATTTTAGATTGAAAATATTTTCTGTACACAAAACTGTTCTGTTTCAATAAAATTTATGGATTAAGAACAGCCCGGGTGCGAAATATTTATAATTTATCATTATTATAAGATTCATGCTCTAATGAATATATGAGAAATGGAGGATGCTTCTTGTTTGTCTAATAGTAGAAGCTGCTATTTTTTTTATATTGAAATCTTTCGTGGAAGATTTCTCACATTCTTTAAAATAATTTCATATAGAAATTTTTGTTGAGAGGAAAATTAATACCTGTTGCTGTTTAAATGAATATCAATAATTTTAATAGTGTTATCATTCTTAAGTTGAATTGAAAAATAACAAATATTTCAAACTACATGGTGCTGTGAACATTTTTTATGTGTTATATATGAATTCTATATACTGGTCATTACTGATTTCACTAACGCTTGAAGTAGTGAATGACCCTTGATTCATAAACAATGTAATTCTTTTTGAGTAGGTATTAAAAAATGGAAATTCAGGGGAGAATCAACAATTAATCATCTATAACTTCCAAAATGTGTTATTTCTAGCATGTATTGCTGAGATATAGCCATTCAAATTGAAAATAAAATGAGAAGCATTGCATTCTGCACCATTTTGTAACGATCACCAATTTTTGTTCAGAAATTACATGATGGTGCTTAGTTCACATGTTCTCGAATGCTGATTTGGTAAAAACGACAATTTTAGCTGAAAGACTAAAGAAAATCAACTCGAAATTTCCCCATGTTATTTACAATCTAGATTGCTTCAGCTATTTTTGTCACCCAATGAATATTTGTCAGCTATAGGGAGGAAAGTGTCAAAACGAGTAGTAGTACGGCAATTATTAAAATTTCTGAATATTCTTCCAAATTACTCTTGAGCACACCATAATATGAAATTAATTTGTAAGGATTTTATTCTGATCAGCTATGTAAAAAACTTAGGGGCTTTCTGTTTTAAGTTCAGATGAAACTTTTGAAATAAATTTTTATATTAATTAAACTGTACTCTTGACTATGATGGAGGTGATTAGGTGAAATATTTCTCTGATTTTTCACAAATTACAATATTCCTTCGGAAATTTTGAAAGTGTGCACTTTTATACAAATTTTTTGAATACAACTCAAATGATGAGAGGGAAACTCTTTTTCGAAATTCCATTCCATCATAATCAAGAAGATAAATGTAGAAGATAAGTCTCAGTTTAACTGATCTAAGAGGTATTTTGAAAAAGATGAAAGATACAGAGGTGCCTTTCGATAATGAACTTAATGATAAAATGTACGAAATTAATAATCAGGTTCATGAGACAAATTTTAGGTTGGCGTCGCGTTGCAGAAAACAGCAGTTCTTCTTATCAAGAAAGAGTAACAAAATATCCCTAGTGCTTATACTGAGAATTGAAAAAAAATCAGTTCCTTATCTAGCGTCCCAGTTACAATTTTAAGTGGAAAAAATTAATTAATTAGGAAAATATTGTGCCCAGGCTTTCAATCAAGACAATTTGTCATATCGGGTAAATACCCCGTCCTATTCTATTTGGGCATTATGGACCATTTTTTGGGAAGAATACATAAAAATTTGAAAAAACTTACCTCATTTTGAGTGCAATTTAGAAGTGATGAATTTTTATGTCGAAAGAGCACCCCTGCTCAGTTCATCACTTCATCGAATCCATCCCCTCAAAATAAAAAATTACTGCGATTAATTTAGATATATATTGATACACCTCCTTCTTTCAAAGAACTATTCCATTGTTGGGAATTTACCATTGCGTTTAAAAGCGTCCATTCATAAATCTAAAAAATGGCTATGAAACTAAAGCTATTCACCTAAAAACACAAAGTTAACATTCTGCACATGTCTGTATTTGTGCTTTTTCATATTTTGCATACAATTTCACTCATGAGAAATATGTAGATATATGTGTGACGTGGACATAACATTATATCTACCATTCAAAAAGAAAATTTACTCATGTAATATAATAAATAACAATAGTATTACGACATACATACATATAATTTTTCTAAGCAATCGTTGTTTTTAGGGGTAGCTATTGATATACTTAAGATTTAGTTCATAAGCTTTGCGAAAAATTAAAGCGATTTCGATTTAAGAGTTCATTACTTCCCTAACCCGTCCTTAAAATAATTTTTTTAATGAATGTTTTAATTTAAACAACAACAATGTTCTCAAACACTCGGGCCACAGAATACCACATACATAAATATACACATATGTATATTTACAGAATACATACCGATACATTTTTGCCAAAGTACTACGTAGCGGCTCACGATAATTCGGCAGAAATGTTTCGATTCTTGATATGTTCTTCCCAATATTCTACTAGGGTTTTCAACCCCTGACTACAACCAAAGATTGAATTTCGGAATTGAATACCTAAAGAAAACAGAAGTGAATATTTTCTCATGTCTACCATTGTATAAAGACAACACTTTATACAATGTGTCTTCCTTGTCTAAAAGATTGTCCAATGATCTAATAATATAAAATATATACTTATTATTAGATCATTTAACTAATCTTTGTCAAAGAAATCAGAATCTTCAGTTTTCAGGTTTTTATTTTTAGAAACATGGCGTCTGAATTTAAGATTGCAGCGCTAAGGGGTGGCCAGTTTGAGAACCTTAGATAGATAGATAGGAGCTACATTTTCTTGTTTTCTTGTATATTTGATTAATTAAAATTCGATTTTAAAATTTGTTCAAATACTTTTTCAGTAAACAGAAGTGATAATGTCTATACATATTTCATTTTTACGAAAGAGTTATGTATCATCTATTCTAATTCAGAGTAGCAATGCTACAGTTACTGTTTTAAGTATTTTAATATTAACTTATTTCAACTTGATGAACCTATTTTGAGAACTATATTCCAAGAATTTCGTTGAATTCCATTATTTATTGCGAAAATATATTTTATATTCCGTTCAAAAGCTATCCAAGCCGTCCCTGCATTTTCCTACGCAGTTCACAAGAATTAGAGCACTAGCAGCACTCTATGGTTCAGCAAGATGAGACGTCAAAATCAGCTGCTGGGGGGACAAACAAAGCGATTTCCCATAAGAGCTAATGTTAACGTTTGGTGTATTATCTGAGTGGAAAAACATTTTAAGACTGTTTTTTTCAGTTAATTTTGATCATTGAACCTTTTTGAATACCTTCAGGTAAGAGAATACTTTGCAAAGGTGATTTGAATAAAGATTTTTCCAGTTTAAATATACCTTATCCTGTTTGTTACATACATTGTTATGTTTCCTTTTTCAAATTAAATTCAATTATGGAATTTTTTCAGCTGTGATCTGTAGTCATCGGTCCAATAGTGATAATCACACCCATTTTTTTAGATTTTTGTCGTTGAAAACTAAATAGAATCAGGTAGAACCTGCCAAGGTGGAAAGAGGAAGTACGCTTAGTTTTATCTCTACATGGGGATGACTTCCCCGATTTTAAAGTGAAAAATTCTTTTATTTTCTGCATTATCTTCAACAGGTAATGAACTAACAAAGGTACTTAACATATTTATGGATAAATCTCATTTCAGGACAACCTTTAAACGAACTTGGCATTAGAATGATATTCAAGATACAATATCAATTATAAATTTATATAGTTACCATTAGCATGGCATTCTGAAATCATAAACAGAAGATAGATGGTAATAGAAGTAAAACACACAACTGTGACCATTTTTGTGGCAATATTTTCTTGCTGAGAATATGTCTTCCGACAGGAAGCTCACGTTGAATCTATAAATCCTAATATAATTCTAGTATCCTCTAGGAGGATCCTAGACCTTAAAAGTTTGTGAAAATACAGACCAATCATAGTAGGATATTGCCACATACTGCAAGTTGATGCCAAAAGATTAATATCAGCAAAGTTTCAAACAATCAGTTAAGCCTCAAACAGACTTTATTGAATGAAAATATTGACTAGAGTTCCTTTTATTGTATTACAACCATTGTGAAAATAAATACATATTCATCTCATGTTATTATTCGAATATAGAACTCTCAACAACAAATTGTGTTTAATCGAATTCACTACTTGAAGATGTGAAATCATCTATTCTCCTGGATTATGTTAATCTCATAGACCTAATATAACATGGACGGAGCTTTACGTCACTTTTAGACTGAATCGATTGTAATCTACATCCAAGAGAGAAAGAATATGCATTTTCTAGGGATAAAAAGGATGGAGCTAGAAGAGGCTTGGAATCTCAAAAAATACGAGTGAGAGAGTAGATACTATTTCGGAGAGTTCAAAAGAGGATGGAGCTAGAAGAGATTTGCCTCTTCTAGCTCCATCTCTCTCTTATGTACGTTACACTCCTCTCTTTCTAACGCTCCGTCCATGTTATTTTAGGTCTATGGTTAATCTCAAGCCTACAAAGTTTACCAACAACTTAAATTTCACAGGCAATCAACCCAAACTCATAAAAATGGACAATAATCTGCAGCAGCATAACAAATATCAGTTTACAATAACAATAACAAACTCTTTGTTTGTCCCCCCAGCGGCCATGTTGTGACGTCACCTGCTAGTGCTCTATTTATGATGGGGGCGCATCACTACGGTCGTTTACGGTTATCCACATTGACAGGATTTCCTTTGCCTATATGCATAGACAACATATATATATATATTTTGATGTTCTGTGACATATTGGGATCTTCTGCGAAGATGCCAGCGCCCTAACGGATAAATTTGGAACCTGTCCAAGCTAGTAGTTTTATGTAAACAAACCTTAGAAATGTGGTGGAGAACGAATATTTATTAAGCAGAGCTTGAATATTTAAAGAAATTATTATAGTTTTATGTAAGATTTCTTGAGAAGGGACTTTTCGTTTGGATAACGATATTAAATCGTACTTTAAATCGTTCCTGGAGGATAATTTCGGTGTTATTTTAGTGTATGTTGCTTGGTGGATCAAAATAAACCAATATCTAAGTTTCCTTGAATTTCTGGAAAAATAGGCATCTCAATAAGTAATTTGAGGACTCTTATTTATGTGAAGAAGTGCTGAATGCAGGCTATATTATGTGGTAAATCTAGAATCAGTCCAAATGATATGACTTGTTCTTTGTTTACAAACGAGTGAATCAATAAAATGAAAACAAGATTTTCTGCTTTAGTTCTTTTGCAACGTATTTCTAAAGAAAAGGAAACAAATAGACATATAATTGATTTCATTTTCATATTACAGCAGCTCAAGATACACATACAAAATGAAAAATGTCACAGCCGGTTCAACCTACCTATATAAGGAAATGAAAAGTATTGATGTATTTATATGAGTAACTTCAGCTATTATTAACTCTAACAGTATATCTAGTTTTTGTCAGATTTTCAACCAGATCACTCTTTTAGAATATGATTTTGTGTAGTATGTGAATTAGGTAGCTGCAGAAGGGCTCGGTAGTTTCTCTGCAGCATTTTCCTTCGAAATTCTCTCATTTTTATTTACACCTCAAAACATCATGACATGAAGTTGTTTCGAAATGAATACATTGTAGGTAATTTACCTTTATGAAAATAAACATCATCAGAGAAATGCAGTGAACATACTTTCAGGTATTTCGTGACCTGTTTTCCAATCTTCAATTTCTAAAGCTAGGCCTTTCTTCTATCATTGAGTTGCCTGCCAAATGCTGTTTCCAAATTAACTTTAATTTCATTTGGCTTTGGAAAAAATGAAAACTAGAGCCACTAGATGATCCTTTCTTTGACCATGAATAACATTGAGTTGAGGCACATAACAATAGTCATTTCGGGAAGATGCCATTTCGAATTGATACGATCGAAATTTTTAATCGGAAAGAAAGGAATCGATTGATGAATGTTACAAACACTTTCGGTATTCCAAAATTTCAACTCGAAGAACAACACAAAAGCTCGAAAATGAACTCCAAATGTAAGCAAATTACGTTAGATTAACAGGCACGTCGAAAAACTACTAGCTTGGAAGTGTTCGAATTTCTATCACCAGAGAGCGTATCGCTTAGCAGTAGTTGCGAATAACTATATGTATGTATGGCATATGTATGGCCTATATGTCAGTTTGGATAACTATAACTATATATATTTATATTCTGTGACTATAACCGGAGCATTTGGTCCATCGCTTAAAATCGATTTTACTTTACACCATAGAACTCTATATTACTACCTGGAAAGGACCCGACCCTCCTTCAACTAAGCTTAAAGCGTAACAAGGGGCAACGAAGCAAAGATAGCGCTAATTACGGTAACCTCTCCCTGTCACACCCATTGAAGTAAATGGCGTTGAACGGCTCAAATTTGGTTTTACTTGGAAATTCATGTAGTTTGGGTATTACATCGTTTAGAAAGTGCAATATTTTTGAAAATGAATATCTATTTTTCTCTGATATGCCATTACTTTCTCTGCCTTCACCGCGTGTGGTTCAAAAAGTGAAGAATTATATTGGTGTGAGCAGTGCATTGACGATTGACGATAGTTTCATCATTATTACAATAAATTTGAATAATAGGAACATAGGAAAATACTTCTCGAAAAGCACTGACTTGAAGTCAGGAAAATTTAAGCGCTGGTTAAAATTCATTGCCAATGCGAAATATGACATACTTTTTTCCGATATTTTTGGAAATGTGAGTCGAATCGAGCTGAAATTTCGAACATTGCTGTTCAGATTCGACTTCAAGGTCTGCGCCAAGTTTCATTGAAATCTCATTGATAGTTTCCGAAAAAAATATTTTTTTAACGATTCTTCATGCAATCATTTAGCAAGTTTCAATCTGATCGCATCAGTACTTCTTGAGATATAGAGGAAATAATTAATATATTTGAAATGGATATAACTTCGAAATTGTTAGGTAAATTTTGCCCATTAACGAACTTATTTTGAATTTTTTAAGTCGCTATAGCTTTTCTCGGTAGTAAGTTATCGTGACAGCGGGCGGCTAAATAGAATTCAATTTGACATTGAACTTTTCATCAGTGAGTCCAACCTGGTCGTTTGGAACCATTTTCGGCAAAAAAAACGCAAATTTACGGAGGATGATAACGCGCTGTTCCCCAGAAAAACCGCTCACTAAGTTGAAATTCCACTTGAACATGTGCGATCTTCTTCAATCCTGCCTTATTCACGAATTAGTCAGAAAAAAATTCAGGTTCTCCTAATTTGACACGAAAAATTAAAAATATTTAGAATAAATGCGACAGAGTTCCCTTTACTGCAATGAGGAAGAAAGAGATAGATACCCGTCCACTTCGCGGGTTGCATAAGCAACGAATTGGCTTCACTTGTCGCTCAAAACGGGTCCCTTCCAGGTATATAATATACAGTTCATTGCTTTACACGTTGTCAAGAATGAGTATTCTGTGCTGAAGGCACTGGGTTCGCATCCTGACGAGGTGATGGATGTTTTGTCTATTAATGAAAATTGACTCTAGTAAAGTATGAATATGTCGCAACTACTGCTAAGCGATACGCCCTCTGGTGATAGAAATTCGAACACTTCCAAGCTAGTAGTTTTTCGACGTGCCTGTTATTCTAACGTAATTTGCTTACTTTTGGAGTTCATTTTCGAGCTTTTGTGTTGTTCTAAAAGTTGAAATTTTGGAATACCGAAAGTGTTTATAATATTCATCAATCGATTCCTTTCTTTCCGATTGAAAATTTCGATCGTATTAATTCGAAATGGCATCCTCCCGAAATGACTATTGTTGTGTGCCTCAACTCAATGTTATTCATGGTCAAAGAAGAAAGGATCATCTAGTGCCTCTAGTTTTCATTTTTTCCAAAGCCAAATGAAATTAAAGGTAATTTGGAAACAGCATTTGGCAGGGAACTCAATGATAGAAGAAAGGCATAGCTTTAGAAATTGAAGATTGGAAAACAGGTCACGAAATATATGAAAGTATGTTCACTGCATTTCTCTGAAGATGTTTATTTTCATAAAGGTAAATTACCTACAATGTATTTATTTCGAAACAACTTCATGTCATGATGTTTTCAGGTGTAAATAAAAATGAGAGAATTTTGAAGGAAAATGCTGCAGAGAAACTACCGAGCACTTCTGCAGCTACCTAATTCACATACTACATAAAATCATATTCTAAAAGAGTGATCTGGTTGAAAATCTGACAAAAACTAGATATACTGTTAGAGTTGATAATAGCTGAAGTTACTCATATAAATACATCAATACTTTTCATTTCCTTAGATAGGTAGGTTGAACCGGCTGTGACATTTTTCATTGTGTATGTGTATCTTGAGCTGCTGTAATATGAAAATGAAATCAATTATATGTCTATCTGTTTCCTTTTCTTTAGAAATACGATGCAAAAGAACTAAAGCAGAAAATCTGTTTTCATTTTATTGATTCACTCGTTTGTAAACAAAGAACAAGTCATATCATTTGGACTGATTCTAGATTTACCACATAATAGAGCCTGCATTCAGCACTTCTTCACATACATAAGAGTCCTTAAATTACTTATTGAGGTGCCTATTTTTGCAGAAATTCAAGTAAACTTAGATATTGGTTTATTTTGATCCACCAAGCAACATACACTAAAATAACACCGAAATTATCCTCCAGGAACGATTTAAAGTACGATTTTATATCGTGATGCAAACGAAAAGTTCCTTCTCAAGAGATCTTACACAAAACTATAATAATTTCTTTAAATATTCAAGCTCTGCTTAATAAGTATTCGTTCTCCACCACATTTCTAAGGTTTGTTTACATAAAACTACTAGCTTGGACAGGTTCCAAATTTATCCGTTAGGGCGCTGGCATCTTCGCAGAAGTTCCCAGCTGGGCACATAACCAAAGGTTGAACCCAATAAGAATGAGAGATGAATGAAGAGATGATATTAAAATCTATGGTTCTGCTATTTAGTTTTGTGTTGTGTTGATGTCACAGAACTGAAATACAATGTTATATGGTCTATGGTTGATGTATATATTTGTATTCTGTGGTGTCATATCAGAAAAGCTAGTGTTTTCTTATAACTTATGCCAAATAAGAAAAAAAAGTTAGATTCAAAAAAAGTATTCGACTCTTCCATTATTTAGGAATGTATAATTATTATACTATATATCAGAATGTCCAAAAATAAGTTAAATTTAACTCTTCCACCGGGCTCTATTGATCAATCGTCCTCAGTGACGACAACAAATACTGCTTTTAATGAGACAAATCAGTGAGTACTCAATAAATCGTATGAATACGTGAACGTCGCCTGATTGCTTAATTTCAGGAGCAACAATTTTGTAAGAGGTTCAACTATTGACCATCTAACAGCTAGGCTCGAGGAACTAGATATGGATGACATTCAGCGAAGAAGAATTGAGTCCTTTCTGTTTCAAAAAGAAAAACTTGGAGTAGATTTGGTAGATGATGATTTCGAAAAACTTGGTGAATTAGGATCTGGTAATGGTGGTGTTGTAACTAAAGTATGTCATAAAAGTAGTGGCTTAATTATGGCCAGAAAATTAATCCATCTTGAAGTCAAACCTGCTATAAAGAAACAGATAATCAGGGAATTAAAAGTTCTACATGAATGCAATTTTGCACATATTGTTGGATTTTATGGAGCATTCTATATTGACGGTGAAATCAGTATATGTATGGAATATATGGATGCTGGTTCCTTAGATCTGATATTAAAGAAAGCTGGAAGAATTCCAGAGAATATTCTAGGAAAGATTACTATTGCTGTTTTGAAAGGATTGAGTTACTTGAGAGACAAGCATTCTATTATGCATAGAGATGTAAAACCAAGTAATATATTGGTTAATAGCAGTGGAGAAATAAAAATTTGTGATTTTGGTGTATCAGGCCAACTAATTGATTCCATGGCTAACTCTTTTGTAGGCACAAGAAGTTACATGTCTGTGAGTAATCTTATATTAACAAGTATCTAAGCAAAACCAGTTTCATGTCTATTTTATATATTAATTCAATTAAATGATCTCGGTAAAGATTTTTCATGTTTAATTGTAGTATTTGTTGAGTTAATGTTGAATAATAACCCATGACCACTGTATAATATATCATTATAATAGTTTAAAATTTTCCTTCATGAGTAATTGGATATCAGCCTGAAAAAATGGATAATCTATCGTCATGTACTGAGAAATTGATTTTCAGCCAGAAAGACTGCAAGGCACTCATTACTCAGTACAAAGTGACATTTGGTCTCTTGGTCTCTCTCTGGTAGAAATGGCCATTGGCATGTACCCAATTCCTCCACCAGATGCTAAAACCTTAGCAATCATTTTTGGACAAGGCAATGATAATGATTCTCCAGACCATTCCAAACCACCAAGACCTATGGCTATATTTGAACTTCTTGACTATATTGTTAATGAACAACCACCAAAATTACCAGCTGGTATATTTAGCACTGATTTCAAAGATTTTGTAGACAGGTGTCTTAGGAAAAACCCAGAGGAAAGAGCAGATCTGAAAACATTGATGGTGAGTTCAAATTTGTTTGAAAAATCTATTGACTTCGCATTCAAAAACTTTTGAGAGAGTTCAGGTTGAAAAATATCAGATATCACTCCCATATAAATCTTGTTATTTCTTGATAAATATAGAACTGTTAATCAAAAATTATGATTTTATTTCAGAATCATGAGTGGATAAGAAGAGCTGAATCTGAAAATGTAGATATTGCTGGTTGGGTGTGCAAAATAATGGAAATAACTCCGCCCAATACTTTGAATCGGATATAATTTGATAAAATCAATATCTCGGAACTTTTTGTACTGCCATTATAACAATTATTATTTCATGTTATAACGATTTACATATATATTGATAACTGAAGATATTTAGATATTGTTGATTTAATAGGATGAATGTAATTGATTTATATCTGTTTGTTGTGAATATTTCATTGTGATTTAAAATTGAGAACTAACTTTCTGTCGAATTCATAAAGAATTCAATTGTTTGAAATTCTCATAGTTATGTCTGTTTCAATTGAATAGTGAATAAATATAAGCAAAACTCAGTATTCCACATAAATCGTCATTTATTAACCTTATGTGAAAGATATTTTAATATTAATTAATAAAATGTGATATAACTATCCTTAAATTAAACCAATTTGAAAGCTATAATCTTTTTGATTTTTTGTTTCATGTAGGTACTCAAAATATGAAGATGTCATTCTGTATTGTGGATTTAATAAATGAATTCTTTCGAAGTTCTCTCCAGAAAAGTGAGAGAAAATCTGTAATGTCCGGATTTTTAATGATTAAAATTATTTGCTCATCTCTGGTTCTCGAATTCCACGTGCTTCCTAACTACGGAAAAATGTTCCCTGTACGATAAAATATGTCTTTCGACGTTGTTACCGTATTTTTAATTTGAATTATCTTGGAACGTCACTGTTCATTTGTTTTAGCTAAGCATATTCCATTTTTTTTCGGTTTAATAATGTTCTCTCAGCAGAATTTCAAAATAGCGTATGGACTTCTGAAATTCTTCATATTTCAGACTTTTCATTCAAGAGCACACAATACCTCCAGTTTTTTTTTGGTGCAAATGGTTGAAAAAAATCGTAAGAATGCTCAATGGCGCCACTTTTTCATATTCAAGAATTTTCGGGAAAATAAAAACTGAAATGGAGTGGAAAATGGAAAAATAACTAACATTGCGCATTCTCGCTAAAGAATTAAGTACATCCCCAAAAAAAAAATCCAGAAAATACTCACTGAAGCCTCCAGAACGACACCCCGTTTTCTCCTATAAACGTCGAAATTTCTCCTAATTCTAATATTTCACGCGCCTATAGGCAACCTTTAAGCATGTAGACTAGGTCCAGCGGCCTGACCTTGAGATATAAACGAGGTTTGATGAAATTTGAATGTGGCTGTATTTTCTGCTAGCTGACGTCACTCACTTTTCAGATGAGCATACCATGTTTTGCTTACATCATGATTGCAAGCATGATGTATTAAACATGGTGTGCTGATCTGAAAAAAGTGACGTCAGCAAGATCAAAATCTTTGAAGAAAGAACAGGAAGGAGGCCCAAAACTTGGCGTCCGCATTGGCTGACCAATATGGCCGACCTATGTATCTGTTTTGCAGTGGCGTAGTACATTTTAGTAGGGTAAGAGCTTCATTTATTCCCGAATGATGCAGGTAACAAGTTCTAAATAAAAAAGGAGCATCGAGCTCATTAAAATGAACTGATTAGCCATACTGATTGAATTTAAGTGAGCCTAATTTAATTATTCAATTATTCTTCATTCAAAGATTAAAATACAAGGAAATATATAGTCTGTGCTTTGAATTTGATTGAAAAATTTGACGTCATTATTGGTAGAACGATCACACATGAGCACACCTTGTTTTACTCACATCATGATTTCAAGCAAGCTTGCATGAAACATAGACAAGATATACTATTGAACACGAAGGTTTTATTGTGATTTGTGGATGACAGCGTGGGATTAGAATCCATATGCTTAGCACGCGTGGCCAAGAAGAATATTTGATGTTCTGTGAGTAGCATATTGTTATTCTATGAGTCGCTCATAGAATAACAATATCGTTTTTCGACCGCCATAGAATAACAGTATCGCCCGCTAAAGTGATTCTGTATGTAGCTATCTATATATGGTAGCTATCCTTATTCGGGGCCAGGAAGTAAGTAAACCATGGTGTGCTCATCTGTGATCGTACAAGTACACATGATGACGTATTAAGACTATATGAGAATTCAAAGCACATAAATATTTCCTTGAACTTGAATCTCAGTGATCGTACGTACACAGACGTCTGTGATATGAATGTAGCTTAATATTTTAGTTATTCTATGGCCAAGTCGCACTTCGCCTTCGCCCGCGAAGTTAATTTGAATCTGAATTTTCCTTATTTGGGGCCATAATGTAAGTAAACCATGTGTGCTCATCTCTGATCGTCCACATGATGACGTATTAAAACTATATGAGAATTTAAAGCACATAATATATTTCCTTGAACTTGAATCTTCAAGTTACTGATGATGTCACTTTTTTTTGCACCTGAGAACACCACGATTTTTACATCATGCTTGAGGCACAGAATATAGAAGTAATACTTCTCTATTCTGTCCTTGGGGCAAAGAAAACATCGATTGAAGAAAAAGGTAGTTTGATAGTGAGAACTCATTCAAATTAATTTTATTAATTTCTAGAATATACAAAGGTGATTCAGACTCAATTTGTTCTTAAAAATAATTATGATCAATAACAACATTTGGTAAGTATTTCACTAATAATAAAAAAAGTAAATGTTATGATGTATATCACTCTAAAAACAAGTTCTCATCTCTAAAATCTAGTGATTTCATTGGAGCTGGATATTTCTTCATGCCACAACCAGACTTTTCATCAAAACGCTTAATTCCCTTTTGCAATTTGCTTCATTCCTGACTTTCTTTTTAGTATACTCATACATCATTTTAGCAAAGTTAGGATATTAGCTATACAGAAAGTCAATACTCATAATCGGGCATTGCATCTTAATATTTAATTAATTGATACTACAGTTTCATCATATATTTTTTCCATTATTCCTTTCTATGTCGAAAAACATATAGTCATAGCTGAATGTTTTCTCTAGTACAGTTTTTGAGATAGCCAAAAAGAACGGAGTAATTTCGATTGTAATATCTGGAAAGCCAATATTTATTGCAACAGAGGCCCCACAACTAAAAGTATGAATACTTTGCGCAATTTTTTTCATATAATTATAGGCACTGAGATCAACAAGAAACCTCTGCAAATTTCACGGATTTCGATATAAATGTAATTGATTGCTTTCAAATCACTCTATCTAAAATTTCGTGGTTTAATGAAATTCATAATTTCACGAATGAACACGAATTGGCCAATGGAGTAGTCCGTCTGTTTGTTGCTAAATCGTGTACAAAGTGAGGATACTGCGCGCTTAACAATTCATTCTCTTTTCTACTTTCAACCAATACGAGTTCCACAACAAGATTTCCTTATTGCTTGAAAGATCTATGGGAAAAATTCGAAGCCAAAGAGTCTCCTTGAAAGTTCCTATATGAATGAAATTTTTTTCCAGTGAGGTCATTGTCATCAGAATCCCTTCAACATTCGCAGAAGCCTCAATCTGTTATAACCCAAAAAAGTCAGAAATTTCATCGAAATTCTGAAAATTCGAAATTGTATCACATTTGTATCTACTGAAAGATACTGAAAGAAAAATACCACTTTATATCAAGTTGAAATGTAAAAAAGAGATATTCGAACAAAATATTTCCGGAAAATATTCATAAAACAGCAAATATTCTATTTTAAATGGAAGATGCTTCAAAACTTGATAGTAAGTGCAGATCCTGAACCACCAGCTGAAGATCACTCTATTTCTCAATTTTTTTAAAAATGTTTGGAGGTTCACTAATATCAAGCGAATGAAAAATATATTCTCTGAACAACCTATCACCGCATCATTTTATTCTTAGTGAAATTAATAGCATGCTATATTTAACACAACCTCTAAATAAGCCTACATAGTGAAGTTGATAAAGACATCTCCATGGATGGGCTTCCGGAATTCACATGAAAACATTTTCCACTCATAATTTGTGTGACAAAACATCAATACTTTTAATTTTAGATCTTCAAGTGATCAGGTATATATAAAATTTAAGGGATTGTTGAAGCAATCACTTGTAGGATTTATCCACGTGATGCTGAAACGACATGTTAATGATAATATTTGAACATTTCAACAACGTCGAAATCATTGAAAACATAATTAGGGTAATCCAAAAATAGCCAAATATTACGTGAAAAATGGGAATAAATCATTAACATTGATTTTGTGCGGTTCAAGAATTTTTATCCATGACCACTATTTTCGGATCACATAATGAGATTTTTGGATCGTTATATACATACATATCGAATCTAATCAATAGAATGTGTATGATAAAATGAAAACTACGAATAATGTACAGAAATAATCGAGAATAAATCTAATCATTCATAAATATAACAGTTCGATAAAAAATCATCCTCCAAAATATACTCGAAATGATTTCGCTGAAACAAAAGATGCAATCAATTGAATTGAAAAGAAATTGGAATATTTTGAGTTGTTGAAGAGG
This sequence comes from Myrrha octodecimguttata, assembly GCA_958510865.1. Lineage (NCBI taxonomy): Eukaryota > Metazoa > Arthropoda > Insecta > Coleoptera > Coccinellidae > Myrrha > Myrrha octodecimguttata. Next base: position 30,956,038 of record OY294065.1, on the reverse strand, counting down.
GCGAATGTCACTTTGCGTACTATAATGAACAAAAGAAAGACCTAGGCATGTATTTTTTAGGGTACACAGTTGAGGTCTAAATGCACCGATTGGGTTTTTTTATGGTTTTCAAAAAATCTGCTGTCGAATTCAAACTCAATAATCAGGAGGGGCAGAATAGAGAACATATAAACTCCCGAATTGAACATTAATCTGTCAGAGGAAATACAAATGGGAGGCTTAGCTGGAATGATGGACGATCTTCTTATACGCATGTTCGGCACTCCAAAATTACACCTTCGGACGTAGGGTCTACCTTCACAAGTCATGGCTTGAAATCTTGAATAATTATCCCCACAAGCAAAGATTGAACGCATCACACTGGTGCTTTACTGAAGACCGATGAGCTCGAAACTTTTAAGATAACGGGGGTAGCAGATCCACTATCAGCATTTCACACATCAGAATTGTCCAGAATTGTGAAATACGTTTTTGTAGAATTCCCTTGTTTCGCTCCGCTTTCAAAAATCACTCCACGGGTTCACTTCATCGATCCATCTGCATTCATCGTTACCTTGTTAGTGAAGAAATTCAAGAAGATTCAGCGTCCCAAGAAACATCTGGCCCTTACCACCCTCGACGACGGAAGCACCTTCGACAGTACCCGGCGCCTAAACATCCCTTACTGCACGATCGGACCCGGCCTGGAGTCAACGAAGAACTACCTGTCAACACTAACGGAGAGTTACGACAAGAATTGTTAGCGTTTGTCTTTCAACAAAAATAATTTTATTGCTTTATGAATTCACTTTTGTTGTAAGGGGAAAATAAAACAGGCTATAATCCATTTTCTTTATTGCGTGTTTGATTGCACAGGATACTCGAACCCTTAATATATTTCCTCATAGAATGTTCATTAAAAGGTCACAATTCATTTCTTATTTTTGAGTAATTTTAATGATATTGAGAATATTTATTATTTTCAAAGAGTTCTTTCAATTTTCGTCGCAAAGAGGCAGTAGAACAGCAGGTCCACCTGCTAACCAGCGCTTTATGAGCTTTTGAATTCAACTGTTGCACATCGAAATCATCAGGGTACTGTCGCTATAACACGCTACAGTGGATGCCAACAACATAGTTTGCACCTTATGTTTAAAACTCATCCTCTTGTAGGTACATAACCACTTCTGGATTTCCTCACATGACATAGAACGCAAAATTGAATACATCATAGCTGAGCTACCCTGGTTTGAAAGTATGTTGGAGCAAACATTCACCGATCGAACAAAGGATTGGAAAAATTAGAAACTAAAGCTGTTGCAGGCATTCTGATAGGTCACAGTGAAGTGACTGCGCTTCGTCCATTTCTTATACGATTCATTTTCCGTGGAAGTCTCATTCAACCCTATGTCTCATTTAAATAATGAAAATTTTACAAACCGTTAGGAAAGAATAACCAGCAACTGGTTAAGGAACTTAAGATTCCTCAGCTTCTTCACGAAAGAGGTAGGTGGACCAGTAGATGACGTTGAACAATGCAAACACCAATGGGAAAGTGATTCTGGATATCACATCGATACGTTTAGATCTGGTCGGGAATTTCGAAAGCCAAGACCTGCAGCAGTTCGGCCTCTCTGGCTGCATGTGTATTTCGCATTGTCTGACTTTTTCGAGGTTCATTGGATCTCCAGGATGGTGTACGAGAGGCTTCTGAAATAGATGGCAAGAATTTATTTCCGTTGACTAGGTATATGAAAAAAAATGCACTTGTCAGCATCGATTCGTATTCAATCAATTGAAAATATTTCCCTTTTCTGAATGAATCTAGATCGGTTCGAAGTTTTGATTGCTCAAATAAGTTTTTCTTTGAGCTATTGTGTGATAGCTTGCGCTATGTGTTTTCGTTATGTAAAATGAGTTGTCTACTGCGTTTGGTTTCCCTGCAGTGAAACCAGCCCGTGAACAATTCTACCTAGCTCTAACGAAACGATGGTGTTTGGTCCATCGACTGACACTATCCAGCTCAATGGGAATTGATGCTGAAAATGCAATTTCACCCTATATGTACTTACAGAGAGGATCGACACGCAGAGCGATACTACCACAGTAGAGAAGCGACGAAACTAACACATGCAAAGGGGAGTGCTACTTTATTAGCTCTGCTTTGTGCAGGTATAAGTAGTGTCACTCTGCTTTTCTTTCCTATCAGCAAGAAAGCCTATGAAGGATCTAGCGATACTTGGAATCAAACTATTTCTATGGTGAATGTGAACAACTTTCTTGACAATGACATAAATTACCTTGTATGAATGTATTTCTTCCTTAAATAAAAGTGACGAATATAGAATCATTCGTACTGATACATATGTGTCCCGATTTACTGGCTAGATCCTTTCAAAACGTGAAAACAAAGACTTTCAAGCACGTGAGCAAATTTTCACACAAATTTACAGGAACTTTTAGAAGTTTTAGAGCCTCCTTTCGCTGAAATCTTTTTTGGATAAAGGGATTCAACCCTTAGGGGTCACAGTTGGATCGAAAAAAAATCTCCTCACAAGAAATGTCTATAGAATAGTAGTCTGAGAACTCATGACACATTATTTATGAAGAGTTTGGTTCATGTTGGAATTTTACATGAGGGTATATATAGGCTAGACGAGTATCTAATCAAGTGTCTTTCTGACCTATACCTGAGTACACCAGGTGCTGCGCAAACTACGAAGTTGCAAAAAGTTGTTGGACAAAACAAGAATAATTCGACAATTTAATTGACGTACGGTAAAAAAGCAATGTGGACGTAATATTGAACAAAATTGCATTTTTTAGGAGACAAAAATTAGTGTTTGATTCAGGACCAAACGAAAACTATTCGACAAATTAGCTGCTATGGAGTAGGAAAGTCCAGAGAGCTTTTTTAATTCGTCTGTTCCATGGCAAGTAAATTGCCAGATTTTTTTTGTTTGTTCTGAATCAATCATTTTCGTCACCTAATAAAATGTTAAATTTCAACTTGAATCAAGCACTTCATGAAACATATGTCATACGATCTCAGACTATAGCTTGTTAACGAGATATGTATGCACGTGCAAGACATACTCATTCACCATAGCAACATTTATTAATGGAAAGAAAAACGACCAAAAATTTTTTCGAATGTGAAACCTTTGCTCTGTTCAATTCTGATTATGCTCACACTTCGTACCAAACACAAAGCCATTTCAGTTTTCATACATCAATGACAATTACACAAATATGAATGAAATTTATTGGAAGAAAACTTTACCAACTTTACCATTGCAAATGTAGCATTACTTTCTGTATCTATAAAATCGGAGGTAGCGTCCAATGAGGCCGCATGTTCCAACTCGCATTGCATCCTTTGTTTCTTCATATTTTCCCTGTGCATGTCCGACCTTGACGCGTAGTTTACCAGTGCGAATTCTAGTAACGCCCCAAATACAAACGTGAGGCAGACGCCGGTCCAGACATCAATGGCTTTGGTGTATGACACTGGTGGTAAGGAAGCGTTTATGCCGGACGTCTGAGTAGCCATGGTAAGTAGAGTTGTAACACCTGAAACAACGAAACATTTCATTAAAACAGATGTTTTCTAAACATCAATAAGGCTTATGATATCGGAATCATTTGTGGCATCTGAAAATCCAGAACTTTGGCAGCTTGGTTCATTGCTACCGATGTTACGACAAACGGAAAAGTGAAGACTTAACAGATTTTTCTTCAGTTGAGTTTACTGTCTAAGACGTTCCTTCCTGGTTCGAATGGACAATCAACGGAAAACGTACACGACTCCTGACCATAGACAAGATATTCTCCTGGTCTTGATAAAACGCAATTGAACCTAATACTTTCGAAGGCTGCCCGAGCCTCAGCCTCAAGCTTTTATGCGAAAAGTGTAGAGGGAACTGAAAAAGATACACCCAGAGTCTATGGTATTTCGTACAAAATTCTCTAACAAGTTGGCCATATCCAAGTGTACATTGAAAAACGTATAGAAAGTGTTTTCCTAGTTTCTCAGCTTCGAGCGACATCTATTTATTGTGAAATCAGAAGGTGAGGTCACCCTCTGGGCTAATCAACAAACTAGATCTTGTTGTGAAAGCATATCGACAACCAATAAAGTTCGTGAAATTGAGATGACTCGTTTGAAATGGCATACCCCCTACAAAAAAAAGATTGGTGCGGATGAATTTATATTCATCGTGTGATTTCCAATGAATTTTCCTGGAATCTCAGGTGGTTGCAATAAACTAATTTGAATTCACGAAATTTCGAGAGAAAAACAAAAACCAATTCCAATCTGCTCCATGATCAACTATGCATTGAAAATATCGGATATAATATAATGTAGTCACTATATTCGTTATGGGGAAATAAAATTATGGCTGGTTGAATTATAAAGCTATCGGAAAATGCGGACTTCCTGGAAGGGTATGATCCAATCACATAGAGGGTGTCCAAAACGGGTATCAGGTTTTTAATATTGTGTTTGCGATGTCAAGGGGTGGTGCTGCGGTGCAGGACATCGATCACTACTTCGTGAGGATGTCTATAGGGGATATTTATTTGTACTATGTGGTGGAGATTCTGTAGCAATGGAATAGTATCAAGGGAAACATCGCGCTTTTTGCTTTCGATTGTTCTACCATGACAGTATTTCTATTTGGCGCTCAGCGTTTGCATCATATGGAATATCACATATGCATTGTACCAAACGACGATAGCAACTGAAAATGATTTCGGAAGTTCGAAAACATCGGATCAATGGCGTCAGTAGGAAAAACTAATTGACCGTGACCTGTTAAAAGTGAAGAAATTATCGAAGGAGTAATGTGTCGGCCTGTCGCAATCCATCATTACACATTCTCATACGAAATCAAGCACCGATTATCAAAAAATCATCTTCACAGTTTATTTGAAGAACGAGATACATCTAAATAAAACCTGTTTGGATCCAATGGGCTCCCGAACTGATGGACGCAAGCTGCTCCACTCGACTACGATTTCCATATGAAAAGCTCGAGAAGTCCATTGATCTGAAAATATCTTGTTTTGACCATAGGAGTCCCGACCTTCAGTCCTTTTGACTAATTACCGTGAGGATACCCTGTGAGTAAAGGGTATTCGATAACAAGTCAATCTGATGCAATTGGGGCACAGTATCATATCCGGCAGACTTGCGAGCAATGTGTCAACTCGTTATAATCAATCTTCGTTCGATGTTGTAGATGTGCTAAAAGTTTTATTTTCTCTTAATAATTTCGCAGTTCATTGTCTGTGAATGAATCATAATATATTTTATTTCATTCGACTACCCTTAATGGACACCTTGTATCACAATTTGACTGATAACGAATTAACTGAACTTCAACGTTGTCCCTTTCGGAAAATAAAAACTGTGGTATTTCTCTGGAAAATCTCGGGCATGTTTTCTCCAAGTAGTATTATGTCGACACACTGAATCTATTCGTGAAATTTTAAAAGCTTTCCGCCCACACAAGTGGTAATAAATGTCCGTATACTCTTCTTGTAAATCGTTGGGAGTTTACACCTCTAATTCAGCTGGGGAGTCTTCCAAGAGTACTTTTTGTTGCAAAACCCGTAAAATTGTATGAAACACTTTCGTATTGCATTTTCCAATGAGAAGGTCTATGTATATCATGTTTCCATTCTTCAGTGGAGCAAAATCTGTTTTGTACATAACCAAATACATTTATTCAGGGAAACTTAGTGGGGTATCGAATTACAAAAATGAATGTTTTTCTAGAACAGCAACGTTCCAATGCAATACTAAATAAATAGCTGCTGATAATTGTATGTAGTGTTATATGATGAAGATAGATCTATGCTCAATTTTAGTTCATTTGATGGGGATACGGAAAGAAAAAGAGGAAGATATCAAGAGCGGTAGTTTTTGGTTGTCATTATTGTCCATAGAATAGTTGGATTATTGAGATATGGAGAAAAAAAGGGTGCTTTGGAACAAATTGAAAAGATGCATCCATGATAACTGGGGAAATGAGAGACCATATTGCCTTTTGGAGACAGACAAAAGTTTCCACACGAGCAAAATGACTTCTTATTTAATCTCTGCAAATTGATGTACCGTCCGAAAAATATTTTTTCGACGTCACTAATTTACTCTGTGAAACACAACGTCGATGTCGCTTCCATTTTTAACTCAATAAAATCACACAGGTAAACAAAGTTGGCAGACAATCAATTAGAGGCTTCATCAAGTATAAAGTAGATTTTTACCAGATATTTCCTGTTGAAATTGAATAATGTTGTTAGCTCTTCTGTCAGGACCTGTTAGACTCGGGAAGTAATTTATAATTTGATAACCAGGCTTTGTTACCTACCAGATAAGTCTGTTTATGGACTAAAATAGTTTAAAATTCACAGATGACTTCGTAATGTGTTTATCAGTAAATGGGTTGAAACTATGCACAACACTGTTGAAACTATATTCAATACTGTTTTTGCTACGAAATTGTTTCCATTTTCTCTCTAACATTCATTGTAACTTTACGTTCTGAAAACTACGTAACTTTTCCATACATTAACAAGTTGAAAGCGGAGCTATTTACTGTTGACCTGCATAAATGAGATTGAAAACAATTTACGTTTTTTACGAATTACTAATTGAATTAGGTGTGAATTTTCGCGAGCTTAATCTCGGCTCGACATTTCGGCTTCTTCGGGTGAAAAATACAAAATGGAGCTAAGGGAATGAAAGAACTTGATCTTTCGATGATTTCGAATATTTCTGAAAAATTCGCGAAATTGACACCGTGAAGAATCGATTCCGGTTCTTGCGCCATTTCGCAACCCCAGAGAATAGCTCTGGTGTGAATATCATTCACTAGACATTTACTATTCACTGGTTTTCTAGCAATTCCATGAAATTTATCTCATGAACTACGGACTGCAGAATATTCGTTACTTGAGTTTATCATTTAAACAACGAAATCATAATACAATGTTCAATTTCACTTACCCAACGAGACTCTTGCTGGAACAGCTCCTTGGTCCAACCAAAATGACACCCATGATACAATGACAAGCATGCAACATGGTATGTAGATTTGTATGAGGTAATAACTGAACTCTCTTTTGAATAAAAGGTCTACTTTCAAACAACTGTATTCCCCTGAAAATTTAAAACATTATTTATTACACACATGAAATTTCACACATTATTAGATATTAATATAACCACAATGACGAATATTTGTCGATAAATCAACAAATATTCCACCATGATCAGAGCTAATCATCGAAGCAACCAAAATCATCTGCACCGAAGAAGCGGAGTACCAGGGAAAATGGTTACAGCTGTTTCACAGTTTTTACTGATCTTCAGAACAATATATCCTGATGAAACTGCAAATTCAGACTCTGGATACTTATTACCTGTCGGATGGAACACTGCAGTGTAACTACATACATCGCACCATCTCCCAGGAGAATCTTGCGAATCCTAACTTTCGAGTGCAGAATACTTTGATCGATGTGCATGACGTTCATCCTTTGTCATATCAGGTCGCTGCATCTGCGATTTGCAGTCTACAATCTCCGTCATGACTTGGAAACACCCGGTTATTGTGTGTCAGATATAAAATGGAGAGACTGAGGCAAGAAACCACTTGGATTTAAATTTCTCTTACTAAGATATCGAAGAAATATTTTTGTGTTGCTGCGATTATTATCTCTGTTAACATTGGCAAAATCGTACCTGTATTTGTTTTACTGTTACAGTAATCTGTGAGGAATTTTTCCAATGTAAAGCGTGGTAGGTGTAAATTTTTTACAACTTGAACAGGATCTCCCTCTTTCCATAGGAAAACGAGATCATCTGTAGTCCAACCATCTGTGAATGAATTGGTTATGATTCAGAATATTGAAAAAAAATTAAATACAAAAGAAATATATTCTCGAGGAAAAAGTTCGAAATGTTCCGAGAATATGCGAGCTCAATTCTACTGAATATGCTACCAATTTTCGCATAAGGGAGCAGGTATTGTATTTTCAGGGCATTAAATATGTAGAAAATGAACGAATCAACAATTCGAAATATTGAGGAGAACAGTACAACAAGTCAACTATAACTAGAAAATTGTAACTTAGGTGCTGATTGGCTACAATATAGATAAAAATTCTTGTGCTCCAGAACTTTTTGAAAGATATGTGATGATTGGTTGAAAAATTCTAGTTAGTCCTACATATTTAATCCTTCTTGACAAATTTGAATGTGACCACGACTGAAGAGACAGAGAGAGTACACTTTTCTGCACCTATCTTATTTTGTTTCATGATCTTCATGACATGAACTGTCATATGTATCACAAAGGAATAGTTTGTCGATTTTTTTTTCATTCTTTGAGTCATAGAAATAATGAAATAATAAACAGTGATACTTTTATTTGAAGCTGATAATTTAAGGGGAACGACTACATTAGTCGTGGTCACTTTCAAATTCTTTCGTATACAACCTGTACGTGCAGGAAATGTTTTATTACCATGATAAAGATGAACACCTGAGACTAGTAATATGAATATTTTATACTCACAACTGGCCATTCTAAGTGAGCAAATTTGTCGATCTAGAGGGTACAATTTGAGGTTCATAGGGCATGACAACGTAAGTGATATTCTGAAAAAAAAAACACATTTTTACATAAAATAATTTGGGAGAATTCCGTTTTATTTTGTGGTAATTTTGGGTCACCCACTATTATAGAAAGAGCTTTTCCAGTAAAATTTTGTAGAATGTCTCACCTTATACTGTACAACACGGAACCTTGTGGATGAATACGAATATACACATTGGGCATGATAATATTATGAAAATGTCCCTCCTTTTCGTTTGAGAAGAAGAGATCTGGCATCCATACCCTGTTAGCTTCAGTCAGTGTTAAGTATTTCAAACGTCCACCAAAATCATTGAACTTCAACCTTTCATCTTGCCATTGTTCTCTGAACGTTAGCTGCACACTATATTCCTGAAATGTTGTAAATATTTAGTTAGAAATTGACCTATCCTATTTTCTAAGGCATGCTTCATGCACAGATCATAACCACACATCAAGACACATTCCTCAAACTCTGTATCGTGTTATGTCGGTTATTTATGTATATTTAATATCATTTGTTCTTCCATATAAATTTTCATCAGTCAAAATGAAGTTGTAGTGCTGTGAATTGTATATGCTTAATTTCCATCCATCTAGGAACTATAGTGTCATATCAGATTATACAATAAAACCAAAGGTGTCTATATTCGATTTGATGATTTCGTATTCTCATATACGCAGAATAGCAACTACCCTGATCGTTGCTTTAAGACTTATATAATCGGATGTAAAAACTTCCCATCGAGGTAGAAATATAGAAAAATGTTCGAAATCATGTTTGTTGCATTTGAACAAAGACGTGTTGCTCATTTCATCATACCTTCAGGAATTTTGGGGTGAATTTAATCGAAGGGCTCTAAAGTGAGGCGAAGGGATACAAAAATGGCCCCTTCGATTTTTAATGCCTGCACGAAATGTTTTATATAGACGTTTGAATGATCCCTTTGTTCCCTTCACAAAAGAGCTACCTCACCTTAATCCAGACTTGTACTCGAAGACGTCTTTTTGAATGCAGAAAAATAAGTAGTTATAGTATCTATTTTTTTTTCAGTCTCTGTCAGGAATATTATATCTCATCGTTACTTTTTCAGTGCAATGAAATAAAAATTCTGTTGACTCAAAATATACTCAGTGGCATAAGAAGTGTAACACTAAGAAAAATACCTTCATGAACCTATCATAGGCAATAGTGTCCCAAACAATCACGCCAACAGTCCTTTGTACATGCCTCTCCACAGCAAATGCAATATCCTGTTGATATCACGACGGCGTCCCCTCTGCAACAGCCACCGTGCATATCTAGACAGAATAGCAGTTCGTCACTGAATACGACAGCATGCCATTCTGCGTTCTCTCCACCTTTTCAAACGTTGATGACAGTGGTCCGCAGTTAAAAGCAGCACCAATCGAGGACAGTATGGGAGGAGTCCAAAGGCTCGAATAAGTCGATATAACGTGCTGATAGTAACAGATATACGATCTTCTCCAAACATTTGATCAGCGATTTGATGCGTAGTAACAAAACGGTCTCGTAGAGCTAGTCGCCGGAACCTCCTATCTTGACTCTTCACTTTTTATATGGTACTCTATTGACCAGTTTGTCCTCTTTTCGTTCCTCTACCTTCCGTTGTCCATTAATTATGCAAGCGCATTACTAGCATTGCAGATAGGCAACAATTCTGCCTCTGTCAAAAGCGTTAGAAGGGTGATTCCTTTGACGCCTTCGAACCCAAGATATATAGTTAGGCTTAACTATGGTTCAACACAAACGATTGCCCTTTTCAGATTTCATTAAACGCTTTATTCACAAACGAAATGACAAAAAACATGGTATGCTTTAAGTATGGATATTCCGTTGACATGTTCGCAAAGTTATTTCTGCTCGATGCGTAACGATTCTGATGTCACTGAGTATATACAGGGTCTGGCAGAGGACTTCAACGTTTTTGAAACGGGTCGTACTCCCCCTCTGTTGGGTCGACAGATGCTGGGAAGCGGCCGTTGCATTCGGTAGGTTTTAGCATTTTTTTACCAGGTGGAATCATGAATCTGTGGACGGTAGAGCACCGCGTTTTTACTCACGACAATTGAGTCCGTAATAATGAGTCTGTCACGGCTGTTCAGCGGGAGTTTCGTCGCCATTTCAATATCCACCCAAATCGGGCTGTTCCCTCTCGAAACACCATTCTTCGTTGGGTTGAAGCACTTCGTACAAGAGAACGTTGAAAGAGTGCGGCAAGCAATTCTTCGCAGTCCGAGTCGATCTACTCGCCAGAAGATAACCAACTTCTTCGCACCCGAATTAAGAAGACGTCGTGTTCCAACCCGACGTGTGTCGTTCCAACCGAATGGGGCGACCGCCCACACAGCCAGAGCAAGAATGAACGTAGTCCTTTCTTTCCTGGCTGCTTTATTTCCAGGTTTGGTGAAGTTCTTCGGCATCCTTGGTCCCCCAGATTTGGCCATCTGCGACTTTTTGCTGTGGGGACATCTCGAAGCACGGGTTTACCAACACAAGCCCCGAATATTGGAGGAATTGAAGGAAGCAATTCGCTTGGAAGACGTCGCAGTTAAGAGAGCAACGTTGGAAACAGTTTTCGGAAACTTCCAAGAAAGAATGCAGGAGTTTATTGCGAAACAAGGACGCCACATGACTAATGAGATTGTCCACACATGAAATTTCAAAATTCTTTGAAATTCTGAATCCAAATTTTCCAATAAAAATTTTTTTGAGCAACAATTACCGAGGTTATGATTGTTTCAAAAACGTCCGAGCCGTGAGGTTTCAGAGGAACCTTTTTGAAGTGATCTTATCCAACGATTTTTTTTAAATTTCAATTCAACCATTTATTTTCGGAGTTCGATCAGATCAAACTGAGGAGGAGTTTTACAATACTTTGGTTGACCCATGATTGATGGTTTAAATTTTGACGGTTGAGTCGGAAGCCAACTGGAACCGGACATAGAATTAAGATGAAACTTTTACTTAAAACTATGCCCAGAAACCTTCACTAATGTACTGAATATTTACTACCATTATTATTGTTGTTCCAAGTGGGCCACATAACAAATGATACAGGGTAGAATGGAAATAATGCATTACTTTTCTCGATGTACTTAATTATATTCACGAGAAATTCCGAGAGTTGTTCGCGCAGCAATAGATTCCACGGTATCCGAATACTCCAAGCAGTTGTTTGAAGATAATCACACACGGTAAAAACTCACAATTGCATTCTGCGTACAAAAAAATGTTTATATGCCGAGCATCAACTCCTTAACAAGGAAGATCTGTTTTAATTACAGGCTGTCTTACTGTTCATTACATCGAACGATATCAAGAGGAATTGGTACATTTCCAAAACTTGTAGTAGGTAACTGTCCAAATGGTAAAGTTCTGTAGAATCTTGTTGTATCGAAAACCCATACCTTCTTCCTTATTTGATGCAGAAAACTTTTCATAATATAAATAAGAGATGAAGGATGTGTCAAAATTGTATATAAAAAATGTCATTGAAATTATTGAATCTGCTATATATATTCTATAGAGAAACCTTCCATCTTGTCGAAGAAATTCAGCTTTGCAGATTAAAATGTACATGCTTTCAAAAATTTCCATCAAAAATTGACTTGCAAAAGTACATCTCTTGACGTTGTTCGATAGATCGAATCAATAAATATATTGGATCTTACATTTTTATCTATTTTAAACTCCCAAATCGAAAATATATTGTGTTAAGCATAAATCAGTTATATCGCAATGAACAATTAATATATTTCTGAACTATTAAAAATATTGACTCGAAAATTAATATATTTGCAAATCCACTTTTGTCCCTAACGACACCTTGAAAGTTTCTTGCTGAAGCTAAGTTGGCAGAATGAATAATTTCACCTCTATTTCGTAAATATTCATAATTTTGATACACCCATCATCAACTTAGATTTTTGAGTTGCCCTGAAATTTATTCAAGATTGCAAATGTATAAAATATACTTGGTGACTCATTTGAATTGAAGAAGTAAGTTCCCTGTTCAACAAAAAGTGCTACTTCAAAATGATACTGAGCTTCTTTTACCACTTGCTAGTTTCAGGAACCTTTGGTGTTCGAGATATCGATCGACGGAGTTTTCGTTGAGACACCCTGTATAGCGGAATAACTTTTTCACTACTGCTCATTCACCATTCTGACAGGACAGGTACATCTTCTAGGGATGGGTTCAACAAGTAGCCAATAACTCAAAAGTGCATGCACATCGAACGAAATCAAATCGGAGCATGCAATTAGTTATGTTCGTATGAGTTAATTGCGTGTCTTTAGGGGGCTGCAGCGCCTTATTTCATGCTTGCGCTGGTGCTGGTGCCCTCATCGCAACCGGGTAGACATCCATCTATCATCCACAGGGATGGGCACGCTGACAAAAAATATATATATATATACAATAGGGTCCAGGTGTCGACAATGTCATTTGATTTCAATCGGGGTTGAGTTAAGATTAATTTCTTCGACAATGCAGAAAAAGAATCTTTTGATTTTTATATATGATGTGATTTTGACAGAGGGTTGTTTTGATTGTGCTATGGTTCAGAAAAGCACCACTTGAATCGTAGGAGTTGACCAACAAGCTTTAATTCCTCTTATGTTAAATTATGAGAGTCTTTCGTCATTAGAAACCTCGACCAATAGAGTTTTTCTTCGAGTAAGAAATAGAACTCATCTGAATAAACCATTTCACGAAAAATCGCTTTTTTTGAGTGAAAAAGTTTGACCGATCGGATTGTGAAGATATATTCTTCTTCAGATAGACGGAAAACAACAACTCTATATTTTTCGATCTATAGGAAAAAAATACAGATAGACATATAATCTTCTGTGATCTTTCCTTATTATTTCAAGGTTCTCACTTCCAATATCTGAAAAAGAACTATTTGAAATTAAACAAAAATTATTCGTTGTAGAAAACGCCCTTGTGGATTTGGGGATTCAAGCTATTTGAAGACCCCAGTGGAAAATCATGTTGAGTCCATATTCATCAAAAAAGAAATAATGGACCCATCTTTTAGAGAATGACTTAAACCATATCCCTATACTTTCAGAAAAAATGCAAGAAAATTATAAGTCTCTGATCTAATACTTTTGATGAAAATGGAAAGTCTAAAATACAAAGAATTTTTCAAGTCCATACCCAATTTTGGATTTCTATTGTTTATTTTTTCATACAGATTGTCCTACCTAACACACCAAAGCTAAGCGTTTATTAAACCAAGAAAGATCGAAATATGCTGAGCCAAACCAATTTAACAATGACGATCCAATCTTTCAATTGCGGTTATCTCAAAACGATAGAATTGTGACTTAACATGATTTTACATTGTGGTCTTCATTTGTCAAGGGCTGTTTTTAGACAAAATGTTGGGTAATCAACAATAACGGAATAATGTGAGAAATCAGTTGAGTGAACTGTAATAAATCTGACAATTAAGAGAAAATTGGTACGAATCAATTCCTTTTAACACTTTCGTAATTCAAGTCTTCAGTCCAATTGACATTTTTTAAAGAACACAGCAATACAGACACTGTTATTGATATGAAAACTTTTCAACTGTACTCTTTAGTGAATTTAGCCGAATAGTCCTGTTTTATATAACAAAGGGCGAAATTCTCCATTCAGTTAAATACAGTTTCTTTCAATTACGAAAGTGTTGAAAGAAATTGATTCCCGTGAATTTTTTCTCAATTGTCTGATGAAAGAATCAAATAAAGATTCTGAAACGTTACAGTTGACTTGATTTATAGTTTACATTATCCTTCCATTATTTATGAGGCAATATTTTTTCTAGAACCTGCCCTTGACAAATAGTTTTAATCTCGCAATCCGCAAAGACGTTTTCTTTAAATAATAATTTCAATTTAATTTTCAATAGTTCTTTTTCAAATACTGGAAGTGAAACCTGGAAATAATACAAAATTCTCCCAAAATACCTCCTATCGATTGTTATTGCTTCTGCTTTACAGATTAAATGAGGTGCTGCTCATACAGGGCTTTATTTTTTCTGGGTTAATCGCTAATTTCTTTATTCATATGGCAATATATTTTTCAATAGCTTTCCAAACACTGAAAATAATAGTTGACGGAATTTTTCTAATTCAAATGGGACACCTTATATGACGAAAAGAAAAGTTACGCAGATTCTTCTATTTTTTAACTCGAACGTAATAATCTTAATTATGTCAAGATCCACTTTTAATATTGAAAAATTTTTTCTTCGCATTTCTATTTCTGCTGTTGGCAAGCCTTCCTATTCTGTATATCGTTCAAGAGAGTCACCGACCGTCGTAATATTCGAACAAAAACCAAATTTAATTGTTCTTAGATTATCTTTATAATCTCGAAAATTGTCAGTGCACAATACAACATTGCAATTATCGATAATATAACATGGCATTTTGGACGTTTCGAAAATCATCAGCAATTTCGACAAGGAATGAAAAATATAGGTTGCCATATAAGAATGAATACAAAGTTGAAACACGTCAAAAACAAGGTAACATTGAATACATTCGTATTCAGATCTGAGATATTAAGATATTGATGCCTCATACGGTATTCTGAATATTTGATATTATAATATTCCGTTGTTTT
This sequence comes from Myrrha octodecimguttata, assembly GCA_958510865.1. Classification (NCBI taxonomy): domain Eukaryota; kingdom Metazoa; phylum Arthropoda; class Insecta; order Coleoptera; family Coccinellidae; genus Myrrha; species Myrrha octodecimguttata. The sequence continues at coordinate 30,940,761 of OY294065.1, read as the reverse complement.
CAACACGTTAATTACCACGCCAGTTCAATGGTTATTTTCGTTTCTGCATATCTTATAAATTTTTCTCTAACATTCGCGAATTGTTTGAGCACCAAAACTAACTCAAATTGAGGGGAATTTCCTAATAACGAATCAATTTTGGGCCAGTAAGACAGTTAGTATTCAATGCATGCCATTCAAAGAATATAAGCATAACAAGCAATGAAAAAACTATTATCCATTTTGGTTCATTTATCAAGTCACATTTACCGGTAGGTGTGTGATTTCAAAAACATCAATTTTGTGCGAATAGAACATATAACATTTAAATTGCACGTCAAAGTACATCAACAGCACACAAGAATTTCTTGTTTTTCAAATGGTTTATTCTGATGAGTTACACCTTCTATGCCGAAAAAACTCACTTTCAAAAACATTTTATTCGAGCTTATGCGGCTATTCAAATGAAACAAATATGTGTAGGAGGGTTAGTAGATGTATGAATTTATGATGTATTCCATAATGAGAATGATCGCATTCTTTGAATTATAGTTTTTATTGTCAAAGCAAAAGATTTTATTTATCTCTCTTTTAACAATCTGATTTTGTAGATATTTTCGAATCCATTTAGTTTACGACAACTCATTCGAACTGCAGTACTTTGACTTTGGCAATATAAACAGTAGATTTATTAATTTGTTTTTTGGGATTTTTTTCTATCTCTGAAATGATTTCCATTTCCAGGGAGAAATGCACTATATCGAAATTATTTAAAATTTTCAAGCTGTGGCAGATTTTTTGAAATACACAACTCCATAACTATTATCAAAATTACCCTGGAAGATTAAATTGAGAAATTCTTGGAGAACAGTTACTTGGTTTCAAGGGCTTTCACGAGCTTGTTCGAATTCGATGCTAAAACGGACATCCACTCATTTATTGACCCTGTAAAATGCAGCTTTACTTCCTGGTTCCGCGATATTACTTTCATATGGTCCTCACGGAATTCTTCATGAATCTTCAAGATTTCATTTTTCTATCATGTAGTTGTTTTCAATTCGAACCGTTCTGTCTAATTAGAAATTTTTGGAAAACAAATTACTTAATTTTACTCATTCACGCATATCACTTTCGTAATTAAGCCCCAAATCTACCCTACTAATTTCGTTTCTTCAACTCTCCGGGTAGCTATTGTGTTTGCGGTTGACCTAACGGTCCGTAGTAAACACAATGACTTCCGAAAAAAATAACTTAGACACCCAACATTCGTAAAGAAGGTTTGAACCTTAATAACGAAGGCTGAATCCGTGAGTGGGTGAAAACCAGGTATAAACATTTAAAATGTTATTGTTCCGAAAATACACATAGGTTCAAATTGAAATCCAGGACTTGATTGAAAAATTGTAGATTGAAAGTTAATGCTGAAATTCGTGAGGAGAATATGATCAGAAGATCGCAAAATATAAAATAAGAAGTCGAATTTTTTCAAAGATTCTTCTGCTGGCATGATCATCTTGCAAATTTGCAGAAGTTTGCGCATAAGCATTTTATGTCTAGCTACCAAGTTTCATCATGATCGAATATGTATTTTCGAGATATTTCAGAAATAACAACGATACGTAGGAAAAAATCACGAGTTTGGAGGTAATTTTTTTCCTATACCTACAAAATAAATTTCGTATCGAACTTGGCACGCTCTTATCAAATATTGATTTCTAGGTGTGTGCCAAATTATATTGAAATCTTATGGAGAGTTTCCGAAACAGAAGTTTTCCGAACTGAATTCAGCAAATTTACGAGAATTCTTCCAATAATTTTCTAACGATACAATGCTCATGAAATTTTGCATTCAGTCGCGCTTGGGCATTCTATGACCTAATCCGAAATTTCAAATCGATCGCATCAGTACTTTTCACTCCTTCAGGAAAAGGAGGAAATAAACCCAAAATTTGAAATAGTCACGAAGTCAACCATCGTATTTCGAAATGCCATCCATCCTGAAAATTCCAAGTCGCTGACTCGTTTCGTTCTTAAGTTTCTCAAAATGATTCGGTGCGGTCAGGGGCGGAGCTAGGGAACGGCAAGGTAGGGCAACGCCCTACCTTCAAACACCATTGCCCTATCTTGAAAATAAAAAGCTGAATACTTTAAAAATTAATAAGTTCAGTGTAAAGTTTCATTGCCCTACCTCTAAGTCAACTATAGCTATGACCTTGCGTTCGATTCCCCAGAATAAGCGCGTAAAAATCAACTTACGAGCAAACAATACCTCGAATATAACGAGGTGACTTTTGGATGCCAGAGTACGTTTTTTCAAAACATTTTTAGATAAAAATTGTAGGAATGCGCAACGTTGCCACTTCTTTATATTCAAGAATTTTGGGAAAATAAAAACTGAAATGGAGTGACAAATGGAAAAATAACGACACCCCGTTTCCTATGAATTCTAATATTTCCCGCGACTTTTGACAACGTTGAAGCGTGCAGACCGTGGGCGGGTGCCTGACCTTGAGATATTAACGAGGTTTAATGAAACTTGAATGTGGCTGTGTTGCCGGAATGTGCGAAGCTGTAACTCACGAGCAAATGGTAGTGTTTGCTCTCAAGACCCTTTCATCTTTCACGTCTTCCACCCAAAGTACAAATATCGTATATAGCTAGTAAAACAGGCATTCCTGTTCATAAAGAATCCATCCCACATAAGTTCAATCAGGCTATGACTGATTTCCATATCCTCAACATTCTTGAATTTCAACTAGAAACACTTTAATTATGAATTTTTAATTGTATTTGCGATTCACTCTGTTTCATCCGAAGATATTCCGTGAATTCATTTGCTACAAGAGATAAACGAATATTAGAAATTCAGCTATTCCACTTCAAATTCGGTTGGCAGGTTTATCAACTGTATTTTCATCAGTATTGAGAACTTTTTGACTATCATCATTGCAAGCCTTTTTGTCTGCCAATGAAATAAAAGCAGATATGTATTTTCCCATTCTTCACAATGATAATTCATCAGCAAATTCGAATTATTTTAATAATGCAGTATCCGATAGAATAAACATGAGGTGAAATGAATAGAATAGTGATATCAAACTTTTATGATGTATTTGGAGTTCCTTTATGAAACTTATGAAACATTATTTTCATGATGTTCATTATTTAAGGGGTATGAAAGTGGTAATTAACACTATGCTGATTTTAATGAAGAACTACTGTAACAATAATGAAAGTTTCGTCATCTCGCATCTAGTATTTGGATTTTTGTTTGTATGCATTTCTTCTGTGTTCTGAACATATATCTGTCGAGACTAAGTGGTCCTACTTAGTTTCAAAGTTATTAGCCTCCAAAGTTCCGTAAAAGTCTATTTTGAAATGAATTTTTTTGCTATCTGAAAAATTGCTGACTACCTACGTTTAGTTGGTTGATAAATCATCTTCGCAAATCTGTAAAATGATTCGTGGTGTTCCTTTTCAAGTATTCTCAAAGTTTGATTATAAACATCGATTTTATGGAACAACAATTTCACCTGTTTCGGCAACGACGCAATTTCATCACTGTTCATGCATAAACGCCGGCGATTTGAATAAAATATGGAAGGTCTAATCCAGATAAATTAGCAAGGGTTATACTAGTGAAGGTCATGAATTAATCCCAGCGATATATTGGTCTTTTTGGAAAAATCAATTGATTGGGTAGTGCTAAAAACCAAGTAGAGGCAGTCGAAAACTCACTTTTTGCGCGCATGTTCTAGGGGAACAGCGTGCTATCGTTTTGTCCAAATGTCTGTAATTTTGGATGATTGAGCCGAAAATGGTCTCAATCGACTAGGTTGGACTCACTGATGACGAATCCGGTGTCAAAATTGATTCTGTCCGGCCGGCCGTAGACACGATAACTGTCGACAGAAGCAAGCTAGCTACTTGAAACTTTCAGGATAGGTTGCGCATCCGAATGCCGCGGTTAAGTTCGTTAATGGGCCAAATCGGTCGAATAGTTTCAGAGTTATAGGCACTTGAAGTTTTGAAGTTATTTATTTTTTATTTCAGAAACTAATCAAGCGATTGGATTCAAACTTGGCAGTTTGGTGGAGTATAACGACGCGCAACTTTGAGCCAAATTTCGTTAAGATCATATTGTCAGTAAATTTAAAAAAAAAAATTTTTCCAAATTTTGTTACAAAAAAATGTTTTCTTCGGAAACCATTCATCATATCCAAAAAAAATTATACTCACACTTTAACCTTATAATTTCACAGCAGTGTACTAAATTTCAGTTCGATACGATCGTAAGTTTTGGAGATATCGGGAAAAAATATGTAAAATTTCGAGGTTTTCTTCTCGATATCGTTGATTTTTTCGGTATTACTCGAGAAATACTGATTCAGTCCTGATTAAACTTCACAGCTAGTTTTAAGATGCTGAAAGACAACTTTATGCAAAATTTCGTGATAATCGTGTTATTAGAACAATTTGAAAAAAAAAATTTCTATGATTTTCTCATCATATCATCCTCATTAAATTCTGTATGAAACTTCGAACTGTTATTTTCGATGAAGTACTGGATTTCAATTCGATCTGATCTGTATTTTTGGAAATATTGGAAAAATAAAATTTTGATTGGGTATATCTACGGAATCATTGGGTGGATTTTACCCATTCACGAATTCGGCCTTCGTAATTAAGGTCCAAACCTTCTCTACAAATATCGAGTTTCTAAGTTGTTTCTTTCGGAAGTTATTGTGTTTACGCAGTCGGCCGTTAGGCTGACCGTAAACACAATAACTTCCGGAAGAAACGACTTAGAAACTCGATATTTGTAGAGTAGGTTTGGGGCTTAATTACGAAGGTCGAATTCGTGAATGGGTAAAATCCGCCCAATGATTCCGTAGATATACCCATTCAAAATTTTATTTTTACAATATGTCCAAAAATACAGAAATGATCGAATTGAAATCCAGTAATTTATCAGAAAAAAATTTCAAAAAGCACTGCCGTGAAGGCAGCAGCTTTTGCGCGCACGTTCAAATTCGTTGCTGAAGCGGTCATCTACATTGAACATGCGCGCAAAAGTTGCTGCCTTCACGGCAGTGCTTTTTGAAATTTTTAGGTTAACTTGCTGGGTCTATCTTTCAATTTTCTCCCAGATGAGTCGAAATATCATTCTAATTCTCCCATTTCGAGCTTGAGCTTGCCACGATTCGCACCTTATTTAATTACAATAGTATAGAACTATGTAGGATTAGGAGATACTCAATAGGTCTCTTGCATGAATTTGTTTTAACATTGGAATCAAATATTCTATCCATGAGACTACTGAAAAACTTAAAAGACCGTCAAGAATTTCAATTTTCAACGAGAAACCGATGTTCTAAATTTGGCTCCAAACATTGGTTGTTTAAACGGACGAAACTTCGCGACTTCCGTGACGTACCGCATCCAATCTCTCTCTCTTCTCGTGAACTTTTCTCTCTAGCAAGCCAATAGACAGCGTCGGCTGTATCGATCGGTGAATCTTGCAATAACGATTGACCTAAAAGTCGGTTAATTCTTGAATCTCGAACAAGAGTTGAAGAGTATGACAACTGTCATATGTTTGCGTCGATTTTCTAAGCTGAACATAAACAATAAGTAGACATGACCTGCGCATGGAACCGAATGTCACTCGACAATCGAACCACTCGTTGCTAAGTCGAACGAAACTTAAAAATCGACACAAACATATGAAAATTGTCAAACTCTTCAATTCTTGATCTAGATTCAAGAACGAATTCCCGAACTAATTACTACCGAAATGTGTATGCGCACCAAATGTTCACTTGTCGAGAACACGGGGCCCTACGCGTTTCACCCGCTTTTACCTTGCGTCCCGATTTGACCGTTTTCAATACCGAATTATTCAAAATTCGCGAATTGTTGAGGTGTTTGATTTTGTATCGATATAGAATGAGAAAAACATGAAAGTGTGATAATTCGTGACACATGCAAGAGACCTCTTTTAGGTGCGCCGATGCCAAAGTTCACTTCTGATCGAATTTAAAATTCCCTACCATGACAGGTAAAATAGTAGTTCGATCAATTCGAAGTTTTTCAATCAATCATTGAGTATATTCGAAAGGCAACAACGCGAATCTTCGTGCAATGATGATTTGTGAACTATTAGAAAGTTCCGATAGAGAAAAATTTTAAATGAAAATGAACTTATGCGCAATTTTAGGGCCATCTCTTCGAAATTAAGACAGACTGCAGAGTTCCGATTGCAGATTTATGTTGAGTGTTCAGACGAGCAAATTGAGTGAATAATATAAAATTGAATCACTATCTGCAAAATGCCAAAATGTAATACGCAATTCAATTATCTTCCGATTTTTTTGGATTTAATTGGATATATTCTCGTTTCAAACTCATTGTACATTTTCCCTCAAATGCTCATGATTGTTGTCTTCAAGTCAGTCAGGAGTGACTCATTCTGTTGACTTCATTGATTTAAAACTGCTGATCTTCGTTATTTACTATTATTTATCTTTATGTTTAGCAGAATATTATTTTATCGACAAAATATGCATTACAGAGAAATGAATATTGTCTTAGAATCTTTTGTCTACATTGTCGAAGGTGGAAAAAAAATATGTATTAAAATGTCGACACAAGGAAGAACAATCAGTCGACGCGAGGTCGCCCATCTCTGATCATCATCCATCATCCAATACTTGACATGACTGGCATACCGCGATTCACTCACCATTTTATAATCGTCTATTTTGCTGATAGACCGAAGAAAGAAGTTGATGCGAACTAAGGCAGGCCCGTCTCTCATGTATCCTACATTGTAAGAACAGAATAACATTAAAAGCCGGCCTTTATTTGTTTTTTGGTACCACACGACAGGGTTCCGTTTCGAATAGAATCTGTTGCTCCCGTAATCAACCTCAAAGTTAAATGTGAACCCAAATGATAAACCTTTGAACTCTGATAGAAAACAATTTTCGAACCCCTGAAATGTTCACAGTATTTAAATGGGAATTATTTGAAATGTTATCTATGAGGCGTCGTTTGGTTAAAAGTGTATTTGGAAATACATTTATTTTCGAGTAGACATATTTATCATTCACTACAGTATTATGATATTCTTCAAAAACCAGCTGCTTCTTTATAGGGTGCTGACCATTCCACTCTTCGAACTGCAGCTTTGGTGTTTTTGCTGCTGAATTTTGATGTTCTGTTTGGTTTAACAGCGCTCATGGTAGTAATGTTGATGCTCAGCTTGATGTTGCCATGGGAATCATTAGTGGAACCATAAGATCTACCTCTACAGTGGTTACCAGTTATTTCGAATATGGTATAGCCCCATATTCTTAGACAGATTGCAGTGATAAAGTCTTGGGATAAATATCATTCCTTTCCGAATTTATTCCAATCATGTCTCATATTCCGAATTGTAAAATTGCTTGATTGAAATCTCGTTAACCTTGATTCCAACAAAAGTGACAAAGAAATTTGGCGTTCGGAATGCAATTTTTATAATGATTTCGACAGAGTTTCGATCAGTGATCCTGGTTCATGGTTTTAATCTTCATAGGAAAATTTGGTGCATTTTGAATCGACTTAGTCATAGTCGCTGTAATAGTTTCCTCTTCAAATGGAATTCGGTCGAAAGTCCAAAGTGCGAATGCGGAGAAGAAGAGGAACCAATAAGAAATGTTGTTGATAGTTGTCCAATATATCAATCTGATGATGGTTTTGATGAAATTCATTCGGTGTCTGCTCCTTTTTTGAGATGGATCGTGAAATTCGAATTAATTTAATGAATAATAAATTATTTACTAGTTCATGTTGGTTTTTTCGTCTTCTTTCTTGTTTTCAGGTGTGATTTCGAGTTATCAACCTGCATCGAGAGGAAAGAAGAAATTTTGTTTCGTTAATGAAGAAGGAGCTCTTCAATAACAAACGCTAATTTCACCACACTTTTACTGGGAGACAGAGGTTTCTATCTGCACTCTTGTATCATACGTAAAGATGTATGGTACCCCCTTTACATTTCCTCTGCTTATACTGTTTATTGTTTGCATTAAAAAAATGTACTGCCCCTTCTCAAGAGAATATATATTTATATTGCAGCATCATATTTATTTTGTGGGATATGTTCATATTCCCTCCCGAAATATTTAATTTCTACGAAGCACAATTATATTTACGAACTGAGAGATTCAAATATATATAAATGTGAGATATAATATATTTATTAATAAGATCTATCTAACATCTTCAAAAGATGGCGCGTCTGAAACATCGATACAGTTTCCATAGATTTTGAAATCCAAGAAAGAGCCCAAAAATGGTGAATATCGTCGTAGTTTCTGATTCCATCGAATCTGCTGGAATCTGTAAGCTGAAAACTGTTCACTTCTGTCCCACCATCTCTGGACGATGTTAGATAAATCGAAGCAATAAATATATTGTCATTTTATGCTATACAATGATTTCAGATCTCACGTTTTTATTTATTTGAAACTTACTCCTGAATATATTTTGTTCGCAAGAAAATAAATATATAGGAACGAAAATTAAATGAATTATTGCACAGAATTAATATATTTCTTCAATTAATATTATGTGGATTCAAAAATGAATATATTTAAGAACACACTTTTATTCCAAACGACGTCTCATATAACAAACTACAATTTAGTAAGAGTTGAATTGTTCGATATATAAAAATCATATATGTATGTACCTACGTAGAGTTCAATGATATGATGCTAATCATTTTCAATTTCTTCTGGCGAATTTGTATATAGTTGAATTTAGGTTTATTTGTTAAGAAGAAATTCGATAAATATCAAAAAATTTCGAAATTAAATTCATTATTGATCATTTTTTAAGTTCCACATTTCCAAAAATAATCTTCTCTGGTTCAAAAGCTACATGAGCGGATTCTTGAAAAATTTTTTCTTAACGCCATAAAATTTGCAGATTCGATGCATTAAATTTTTCCTCTTGTTTCAACACTTTTCCTCCAAAAATCAAGTTGAAATATGAGTGTAGATATTTTTCAATTCATTCGACTTCAAATTTAATATATCAAAATAAAATTTTTCTGAAAGGCGATAATTCCCTCAAGAATGTAGGAATGATCATGAAATTATTAATTCCATAAAATGTAAGCAATTTTTTTAACAAGTACTAAATTTCATGACCATAGCACATACTTTTGGAACATACAACACGAAGTATTTTTCAAATTGATATATCTGCAGAATTTTCGGGTGGATTTTACCCATTCTCATAGTTGAATCTGTCTTTTCACTATCAAGTCTATTTTGTTTCATTCGGGAGTTATTGCTTTTACGATCAGCCATTTAGTAATAAATGATCAAATTTTATTGAAATGACGCCAAAATGTCATCTTCCACTTTCAAATAACAATATTTCACTCGAAAATTGAAGTACTTTCTCGAAAACTGTTATCATTGTCGTATAGAAAAATAGTACATTGAAAAATTTTTATAAAGGCGGGAAGTTCAAACTGTAACTCTCAAAAAAAAAATATTCATGAAAGTCCTCGTGTATCTAACATCTATCTCCTCACCGATTTCGAATATGCCAATCAACCTCCCACATAACAGTATTAAAAGAGCAAAATCGAAACTCATCCATAAACAATAATTGACCTTATGATAGACCCCACGTGCACTCGAGTACACCCAAGCACCTCGATAATTTACGACGAGGAGGGGCCAGTTGGGACTCCTCCAGCCATGAAATTGACTTCTGCACAAACTATTCCAGCTACCCTCCTGATAATTGAGACCTTATGGATGCAGGGATTTTCCACATTAAAAAATCGGTTTCCACAACTCAGAATGAGGTTTGTCTGACCGGGAGAAGCATTCCAAGCTGTTCCTGAATTAAAGCATCTGTTTCTGCTGTATGTACTGGGTATGTGAGCAGGCGATCCGAAACCTCGTACGTTCGTCCTGCTAGAAGTTATAGTTTCAGTCCTGCACAATCATCACGTGATTGATGAGATCAGCTTAGTTGTTTTAAATCGGGAAATTTGCCAGTGTGGCCTTCGAAACATGGGAAAAAACCATGAGGAACATCTCTCGTAGAGATCGGAAGATTTCCGACTGCACATTTCTCGCTTGGAAACCCGATAACACCTTGAAGATGAACATCGTTCAGGAAGACTCTCAGCATCAAAAGCATGGACTGGCAGTTAAACTCAAATTCTGTACCCGTAGGTACATCAAATTGTGTACCGAAGATTTGCGGATGCAAAAGAATGGTACTTAATGATGCTAAATAAGCATCATGCTTATTTAGCAGCTTTCGCATTTACCTGATCTCAGTCTTCGTGGGTCGTCGTTCTCGCAACATTGAAAAATATGCCAATATGTCATTATGATTGGGCTCTGGAGAACACTCGAAAGAACGTGGCATGTTAAACACCCTACTACCAGTCGAGGATTTTCAGATCTACCACCAAGACATACAAAACGAGTTGAGAACATTAGCTGATTTTAGTACACAAAAAATAGAGTTTCAGGGGAAGCCATATGGTATCAAGATGAAATAAGAGAAATTATAAAACAATGCGTTTTGAAAAGTATGACTTCGAAACAGAAACGTTAGGTTGAGAAACAAATTGTAGGAATTTTACAAACACTTGATCGTCAGTCTTTTGACGAGAGTTCTCTCCCTAGATTCAATAACGTAATGGTAATATATAGATTATTAGTATGTTTCGGTGTAGCTAGAAAGAATCCAATACTGAATACATGTGGAATGTTTTGCTGGTACAGTGCAAGACCAAAACTGTTCATGATATTCTATACGAACTTCTTGTTGGTGAGGTGAAAGACAATCTGAAAAAACAAGAAACTTTCGCCAAAGAGAAAGTATGACCAAAAGGTCTCTTCGTGCCAGAAATCAACCCTCGGAGTATCATACAATCCATCTGTATGCAGACAAATCAATCAACTTCTGATTATGCCACTAAATTATTCTAGGTTTCGTTGCTTGGTCGAATCTTCATGCAATAATCCCAGATGACTGTAATACACTCTGCAACCATTTTGACTAAGAATGACGACTTTCCCACTTCTATACCTATGTGGACTATGTTGTGTGTGCTTACAATTAATTCATGCATTCATTGAAAGCTATAAAATATCCTAAGCGTAAGAACATTATGCTGCCTGATCGTTAGTTATATCTGAATAGCCGTAAAAATTTTTTGGCAATAGCTTCTGATTGCTGACTGAGATAAATCTCCAGTATAGGGGATATTGAGAAAATATACGCAATCACTCTGCTGTACTTTAGTTGAGAGCTATTACATTTAGGCATGTATTCTATGAAATTTGAAAGAACTTGGAATAATAGAAAAATACTGCGAATACAGCATCTTAGTTAATATGTACATTTTGTAAAATTGACATTTTTCACCAACACGGAAACTAGTTTCATTTATAGTGTCAAGTTCTTGAAGATGCCCTCCTCTACCACGCTCTTTATTGACTACCCCTCAAGCACATTAAAATATTGGCTGTTTGGTTTGGGAGAAAAAACCTTACGGTATATTTGTGTTTGTTGAATTAAATTTTCTCAATTCATTATGCCCTCAAACTATTAACTAAACGAGAGCAACGAGTTTCAAATAAGAAACGGTTTACCCGGAAGCCTGAAAACAAGATTCAATTGAGCTCAGAGCCGGTTGTAGCGGCGGCCAATCATATCTCGCACTGGCGAATGTGGCATGCAAGAACGGCCGCCGGCACACCGCCCCTAGATAGACACTCAAAGCATCATCTAGATTATTACCAGTATAACGGTGACCACCCAGCACCTTGTGTTCGTTTTAACCAACCACTAAATAACCTAAATAAGGTTCCTTTTGCTTCATTGATAACTAATTCGTCGAATCTTTCTGGCCTTTTTCCTGTGACAATCACTCCAAAAACTCTCCTGTAGAGGTGTGGGCTTTTATGCTCAAGAATCAATGCGCAGAAATGTTCAACTTCAATGAGCAGTTAAATAGTAGGTATCTTCAAGCCGCAATACCTTACCTCTTACAGAAACATTACGACGCATGTACATTCTGTTATAAGAGGATGATTCTGAGGAATGCGCATGCTCGTTTAGTTTGATATTGCTGCAGAAACATACCTAGTATTTAAGGATGATAATATGAAAGCGATTAGTTCGACGAATGGAAAAAGTATTGAGTTGTGATTGGCCAGAATTGGAATTATAATTTTTATGATTTTTTACGAACTCAATATGCTTAGTTACCTTGGAGGCGAACCCAGAGTGACCTTTAGGATTAAAAACTTGACAATCTGGGTATACAGATTTATTTTCTCCTCTTGTACCGGCTTTATAAATTCTGACTGTCCTGTATTTTCATTTTCGGCTGTTGATATTTTTCGTTAATGGAAAGTGAAAGCAAAATAATTTCATGAACAGTATAGCTAGGGTGGTTTGGTAACGTCACGTTTGATAATCGTCACAGATATTTTCCAAAAAACATGAAATACAGAATTGAATCTTCCACCACAAAAAACAGCCCGAAGGAAAACCTATTTCGTGTTAGATTTACCTACCTAAAATTTTACATTGTCAATTCTGGTATTTCAAGACGAAATTTTTGAAAAGGTTTGTCACAGGTCGATTACGCTGTCCAATAAGCATCTTCAGGAATAATAGCAACGATACTCTTCTATCAAGTTGAAGAAAAACTTTCGAAAATTATTCCTCCTGAGTTGCTTGAATCGATTGATTGATGAAATATGGATTATTAGCATCGAAAAGTCCCTAATAAAGATGAGCTAGTGTGCAAAAAATTCACATCTATATACTGATGGCTTAAAGCGCCAGTGTGAACAAACCTTCCTAGGAAATAATCTGATGATCTGTCATTCAACTGAACCATTATTATCAATTTGGAACCAGTTTTTCTTCATTTGGACCACTGATACTTGGATGAAAGAATTTAAAATGGTGTTTCATACGCATCTTTCCACCAAGTATATTCTTTTTGCTATACTTAGATGTAACTTTACAAAAGGTGTACACACTTTCTAGTTTTGAGGCTGGCTCAACTATAATTTCTATTAAACGGGGTTAAAAAGCAAAGAAAATTTCAATTTTTTTCTGAAGTTTCTCTGTTTCCAATGAACCTTCCATTTTGAACGAACCATTTATTCAATATCATTCTAACACCTATGCACTATATTTATATACTTCACACTTGCTTCGGTATATGGTTTTGAAGTCCATCTGAGATTCCAACCTTAGCTGAATTTTCTTGGACGTACTGACTGAAGCAACTAAAACCCTACAGGGTCTTTTGTTTGGAGAATGGTGTGGTTGTTGCATCAAAATGGTGTTTGTGTTTCAATAAGTTGAACATGTAAAGCGGTGTTCCATTGTACAAAGTGCACGACTTGTTTCCACACAGTTCCAAAGGTTTTTTTTTTTTGAGGTTGCCTGGAGCAAATTGTACAGAACCTGTAGGTAGTACTCAGTACTGACTCTACTCTTCCTAATATCTCACAACAAAATAAAATAATACAAACCACTTTCAGAAATATAAACGCAATTCTGACATAATAATCAGATCAATAGTATCTCAAAATAACTCAAAATCTGTAGTCAAATGTTCAATGTTCAGCTTAACTGAACATTGAAATATACTTTCGGTCTATTCACAAACGGCAGCCCATGTCTTTCGATGTATTATAACGGTAATCACATAGAATATTCAAGCAGAATGGACACTATAATTCAGTCAGCCATCTCAGTAGTTCCATCAGGTCTGTAGCCGAAGCAAATAGATCTCTATGATATTCACTCCATTACTTAACAGGAGAATTCGAACTGGTTTTATATGCAGAGTTGAGCCAATATTCAATTTATACGTTCATTAAATTTCTTTCGTAGATTCAATCATGGCATACTATTTACGGCAAACTCAAAGCTGAAATGTGAAGTGCTAAAGCAGGTGCATCAAAGTTTTTGATATGCAATTATTTCCAAATGATGGAACCCACGCGCTTTGGATTTACTCAGAATATTTCCAAGTTAGAAAATAAACTATTAATGCGCATTTCTAGGGTACAAAACGATTTCATTGTATATTCTGTTCTATATAGTGGTTTGCCATTCAAAATAAATATCACAACACTCGCTTCAGTTCAGCTCTTCGAACTGATGTTTATTTTCCATTCTGGATTGATATATAGATTTTAAAGCATAGCAGAGATAGAAATTGTGAAGAGTTTGATGAGATGAAACAAGAGAAGTTGGGTGATGAATTCGAATCTCAGATCAATAGGAAACCAAAAATATTTACCTTCGTTGTTTACAACTAACTGTTCTCAAATCAGTAAATACGATTTTGGTGGATTGGCATCAATTAATACGTATTGATCATATCATTTGGGATATATTTATAGTCATGGGGTGTTTAAGTGGGTCACAATGTAAACGTATTACAAAACAAGTGAAGGCAAAAATATTTCTTAGGTGAGCTTTAAGATAGAGGTTTGCCTCCTGTTCAACTCCGCTTCAAAACATTGCTTGTTTATTCGGCTTCCGGCCAGTGTACGTTATATATTGATCTGAGATTTTCTTCTTTAAATTTTTCCAAAGATATGGGAGATAGTCGGGAAGTTTGACCTTTATTTGCTCTTTAATTCACTCCAATAGAAGTATCAACTAAGCAGTTGTATCTTCTGAGATTTTATTATTTCACGAATTTCCAGAGTGATAATTATGAGGATAGGTGATGAAATTGAAAAGAATATGGTGGAATTTAATATTCCATTTTTCAAGGAAAGAATGTGGGATGATCGATTGTTGATGTGAGATAGAGATTAGGAGTTTCAAAAGCTCAGCTCAGACGTGAAGCCAATCGGAGTGTATCATATAATGGTATTTATTCATCTTCAACCTAAGTTGAATATTCTGAGCAACCCAATGATCACCTTTACGATTGTCTCAATGTGCACAAAGAGCTCTCATAAGTTTTTGCGAGTGATTTTCAAAGGCAATGACGAGATTCCAGATTATCGATTGATCAAGTTAGTTAATCAAATCGCTTAAAATAAATACCATTCATAACTACACACTTAGGTTCAAAGGCAGACCAGAATTGCCGCTGCAAATTTCACTTACCATAGTAACGTCATCTATCTTTGAGATACTTCTGACAAATATGTTGACCCATACAATAGCGGGACCATCTAACGATTCAGAAAAAATGACACGCATTAGATTATATGTGTCTCAAACGAATACACCTTAAAAAATAAGAGTGAAATAAAAATGAAATGAAACTTTTCGGAGTGTGATCTCTGTATTCATTGGAGAGAGACTAGAAAATCAGAAACGGATTGTGGCAATAGGGCACCCGCACCAACTCCGATAACCACAAATTCTATCTTAATGACGTCTGGTCATGAATCGAAGACCCCTTCATAGACAGTCGGTAAACTCAATGCTGCTAGAATCAGCTAGAAGCTAGCCGGCCAGCTGTTAGCAGAGAGGCCGCTAGCTGGCCACTAGTCTCTACCACCCATGCTGGCTGCTTGTTCTGTAGCTCGCTAACTAACCTACTGAACGGTGACATTTGGTCACCTGCCACTTACCATCTTGATGTCGCTAATCGTAGCGATGCTTCTGACAAACAGGTTAACTCTGACAATGGCCGGTCCATCTAAACCGATGGACAAGAAGATATCTAGGTTATGTGCGTCATTTACACGTAAAAAACAACAAATTTAACCAATGGTTAGTTTGTTGCCGATCAGTTATTTATTTTTCGCGAATCTCTGTGCGAATTTTGTGCCTTTGAGAAGTTTGGAATGTGAACATTTAGTACTCACCTGTACCATTCGCTCCTGCAGGTCTTATACGTGCATCATATCTTCCCGGTCCAAGAATTTGATCCAGTACCTCTTTTTCCTTCTCCCTGAAGTTGATCTTGACATTTGTTGAACTGTAAACGGATAATATCAGTAATTAACATTGAATATCTTGAACAGAAATTCTCCCAAACTAACATGATCATGCCGAAACTCACTCGAAAGTTTGTTTTGAAATTCGGCAGCATGTGCGCAGGTTCAAATTCGTTGGCAAAGCGTTCACCCAGCTTTACTTCCCGATAAAGAAAGAATCTAGAATTTTTTCCAATTGTTCTAATCACACGATTTTCACCAAATTTTACACAACACTGCGCATCAGCATTTTCAAACCAGATACCGAGTTTGATCATGATCGGTTCTTCATTTTTTGAGTTAATTCGGAAAAAGTAACGATACCAAGCCAGAGAATGACCGTGGACCCAATAACGAAATGAACGACCTGAAAACTCGATATCTGTTGAGTGGGTTTGAAATGGGTATAATCGACAGAATGATTCCACAAAATACCCATTCAAAAATACCCACTCTCAATATCTCGGAAAATGCAGATTAAATCGAATTGAAATCCAGTAATTCATTAAAAAATAACAGCTCGAAGGTTCATATAGAGTTTTGTGAAAATATATGATTAGAATATAGTAAAATATAAAATATTCGAAAAAAAAACATTAACGAACTCAATCGTCGGTTTCTGAAGCGCAACCTACCCTAAAGCCAGCATGAACACAAGGGCGAATATTTGTCGTTAAATCAACGAACACTCCACCATGACCTGAGTTGATCATCCAATCAACCAAACTCTCTACAACGACGAGGAACTGCCCAAGGAATTCATTTTACTGCCTTTTCGCAGTTATTACCGATCATCAGTAAGACAAACCTTATCCGAAAGCAGAAAGGGTTTGGGGTTATTGATTTTGTTTATATTTAAAATTCTTTGATTCTTCCAGAACAGGCAGATATCATCAAAATCGACTAGATGATTTCTTTGAAATTCCACTGATAAGGCATTGTTTCTGAAAAGATTTATTTTTTCGAAGTTTCACAAGAACTATTTCTGAGAACTGTCGATTTATTTACATGAGCGAAATACTGTGTCTTTAAGGTTTGCGACGTAGCTTCAACCCATTTGGGGTGTCACGTTTCGTCCTGGCTTCATTTGAGGAACTCTTCAAGGCATGCGCCAAACTATTTTATGCCTACGTACGTGGTATAGAGTAAGCGCTAGCGCCCTGTGCACGCTGAACGATGCGGCCAGGCGTAACAGTTTTATTTTCCCGAAAATTCTTGTATACAAAAAATTGGCAACATTGTGCATTCTTACTATTCTTTCAAACATTTGCAACCAAAATTGTTTTGAGAAGCACGAACATTAATCCTGGAGGGCTTTCGATTACAAGTTTCATGGGGATTCGGACGTATGTTTTTGTACTTTCATTATTCGTCTCTAAACACAAATATTTTAACGGAAAGCTTGAAAGATGAATACCGAATCACCAGTGCTCATGATTCTAATCAATTGAAAATATTCGAATTACCTTATTCGGTTCTCTCTATTGATACATCGTTAGAAGCCAAGCTTTATATCACTTCCTCTCGAACTTGATTACACCAGCATATTGGTGCTAGCTTATTAGCAAACTGTCATTGATGAAATTCCAGTTCCAGCAATAAGCCCAGAATGCAAGTTTCCTGTGGTTTAATATTGCAACCTTTGATCTTCACCTGCACATACCTTTCTAACAAGCGTTCCCGGCCCACACATTCTACTATACATAGATAAGTTTGAAGCGATTGAAATATAGACGCTAGTATTCCTGGTAGCACTCGATACTTGTTATGAATTTTCAATCAATTAAATGTCACAATGAACGGAAACAGTTTCAGACGGAGACATACAGGCTTCGGATGTGCAGAGTGACCTAAGATGACGTCATATTGAAATCGTATTTTCGTCATGTTGGTTAACTACGTCTCTGACTCTGACTAATGAGTATGGAACCAAATATCTTTGAAACAAAAGGGACTATTTCCACAGAAATTTGCTGATAGGTGCTATGAGGCAGACTGCTTCTTGTGACATTATTTTCAACTCACAATATATACGGTTTAACAATAAAAACTTTCCTTTTTTGTAAAGGATTCCGATCTGATTAGTTCTTCATTTCGCAAATATTGAAAACCAAAATTTCTAATGGGTATGTACGGGTTGGAATCTATACTGGGTTGAACGTCTTGAAGGTTCATGCGAAATTTCGTGAGGATCTTACAATAAGAATATCGTAAAATAAATTTTATCAAGTGAGCTCAAGATGCACTAGTTGGGATTTACCATGCATTTACCTGCATGGATGACTGCTAAAGGAAATTGTTCTCCATGTTTTCAGGCGCATGTTCTAGGAAACAGCTTGCTATCGTTTCGCTGCAATGTCTGAAATCTTGGAATTTTAAGCTAAAAGTGGTCTCAAACGACTAGGTTGGACTCGTTGATGAAATGCAGATATGAAATGCTACGGTTAAGTTCGTTAATGGGCTAGATTGGCCAAACAGTTATGGAGCCGAATTCGTTGGAATTTGGTTATTTCTCCGATATCTCAAGAACTACTCAGGCGATCAGATAAAAATTTTCATTTATTTGTAAGAATAGGCATACGCACATGCCTTGAAAATTATGATCTTAACGTTGTCTTAAAAAATTTTTTTGCGATAATTTTCCAAATATTTGTTCGAATTTTAGTTTTTTTGAATCTATAAATCAGAATGAATGCACACACCTTGAGGCCAATATTTTTTAACTGTGTGCCCTTCGAAACGATCTCAGTTTTCGGAGATATCACAACTTAAATTTTGTGTTTTTTCCTCTGTATCGTTGTGAATCCCGAAATAACTCAAAAAATACTGATTCGATCATAATAAAACTTGATGAGGTGTTGGAAAATGCTGAAGCAAAATTTTCTGAAAAATTTTATGACGATCATTAGAACAATTGAAAACAAATTACTTATTTTTTGTCTCAAACTCGAACATGGCCGCAAAAGCTGATGATTTCACGTCAATGATTCTCAAAAATTTCCCAAATTTAATCATGTAAAAGATGAAGATTGAAATCAATTACTTCAGGACTCACTTCAAATGCTGACTAAGCCTAAAGCATATTTAACAAATCGAAACATTCGAAAGCTTTAGGGAATGATTCCGAAGCGAGAAGGAGCAAAATTTACTAAATGTAACAGAAATATACGCATGTCTCGGGAATGGCACGACTGAAACTATCCAGAACTTTTCTCATTATTAATGTATCCCATTTTATCCATTGAGATCCAAAATTGGTGGTTCGCCTTCTGTTATTTATCTACAATATGTGCTACACTCGTGAACGTATGGAACATCTGTTTCCATCAAATTCACTTTGTGTTTGATTGATAATTCCAATGCGTAATTCGAAGCTTCATTCAATTTATGTCAAATTATGGTGATATGAATTCCATGGCATCATGCTTGATCACGAATTTGATGGAGCAATTAATTTAGGATGGATTGGAGGTCTTCATTCCGCCAAATATCAATTACAGGGTGTTCTTTGTGCTTGTTGTAGAGGAAGGGAGACTAGAGTATTTTATTATGCCCAAATGTCTGTCGGCAGGCTGGAAACAATAATCTAATATTCCAAGGAGATGAACTAGCGATTAGACTAAAAATTTTCTGTGTAGGATCTGCTTTGAATGATAGGATGATATTCAACTTGTTAAAAATGAAATTTCATCCTAATATTGGCTGTCAACACATTGGAAAGAAACTTGAAATCTAAACTCTCCAGTAAATTCACTAATGGAAAATCCACCCAACAGTTCTAGGATTGTACTTATTCTTTCCTAGTTTCTCAATCAAATTCACCATATTTCGTGAAGTGAGAAACGAGATGGAACGGTACAAATAAAACACCTGAGTTCATTCAAAAAAGCTTCACAGAGACAATTGAAGAGAGAAAAAATTGCACCTTGACAAAGTTCCCGTCTCCTAATTGAAATACATTTGTTGAATCAAAAACAGATTTTCGTTAGAAATATGCTCGAACAGGTCTATTAGTATTTTGAAATGCACTCTATCCGATCCAAAAAAAATAGACATCTTATGCCATATTCGAAATATGACGTCATCAATCAATTCTTCAAATGAATATCCTACTTTTCTATATATAATACATATGCATAAATATGCATTCTATTCAATTGGACAAATTGGAAATGTGAAATTTACTCATTAAAGAACGATGGTTCATTCGCCATTTTGTAACACTCGACAATCTAAATATTGGGCTTCTTGGCTCAATTGAACTTTTGAGGGAAGAGAATATTTCGTTAACAATATTCGATTGCGTACACTGGCCAACTGATCTATCTGATATCTGAGATTTTCGTTAGGAATATGCTCGAACCGGTCTAGATATTTCGAAAAGCACTCTATCCGATCCAAAAAAAATTAGACATCTTATGCCATATTCGAAATATGACGTCATCGATTAATTCTTCAAATGTCTATCCTACTTTTCTATAACATATAATACATATGCATAAATATGCATTCTATTCAATTGGACAAATTGGAAATGTGAAATTTACTCATTAAAGAACGATGGTTCATTCGCCATTTTGTAACACTCGACAATCTAAATATTGGGCTTCTTGGCTCAATTGAACTTTTGAGGGAAGAGAATATTTCGTTAACAATATTCGATTGCGTACACTGGCCAACTGATCTATCTGTTAGGAATATGCTCGAACCGGTCTAGATATTTCGAAAAGCACTCTATCCGATCCAAAAAAAATTAGACATCTTATGCCATATTCGAAATATGACGTCATCGATTAATTCTTCAAATGTCTATCCTACTTTTCTATAACATGTAATACATATGCATAAATATGCATTCTATTCAATTGGACAAATTGGAAATGTGAAATTTACTCATTAAAGAACGATGGTTCATTCGCCATTTTGTAACACTCGACAATCTAAATATTGGGCTTCTTGGCTCAATTGAACTTTTGAGGGAAGAGAATATTTCGTTAACAATATTCGATTGCGTACACTGGCCAACTGATCTATCTGATATCTGAGATTTTCGTTAGGAATATGCTCGAACCGGTCTAGAGTATTTCGAAAAGCACTCTATCCGATCCAAAAAAAATTAGACATCTTATGCCATATTCGAAATAGGACGTCATCAATCAATTCTTCAAATGTCTATCCTACTTTTCTATAACATATAATACATATGCATACCAAGTTACTATTCGATTTGACAAATTGGAAATGTGTACTCATTAAAGAACGGCAGTTCATTCGCCATTTTGCAACAGTCGAACAGGTCAATTAGTATTTCGAAATGCACTCTATCCGATCCAAAAAAAATTATACATCTTATGCCATATTCGAAATATGACGTCATCAATCAATTCTTCAAATGAATATCCTACTTTTCTATAACATATGATACATATGCATACCAAGTTTCTTTTCGGTTTGAAAAATTGGAAATGTGAAATTCACTCACGAACTGAACGAGGGATCCTTCGCCATTTAGCAACACCCGACAATCTGAATATTGGGCTTCTTGGCTCAATTGAACTATGGAGGAGGGAGAGTATTTCTTTAACAATATTCGATTGCCTAGGCTGGTCAACTGATCTATTTGATAATGAAAGCTCGAAATATTGTTCAATAGACAATATTTAATAACTAACTGACAATATCCTTAACGTTGAGTAGATTTCCATTTCGAATTGAACAGAATTTGATATTTGTTATGCATGTATAACTTGATATACTCTTCAGAAATACTTATGGAAGAAGGAGGGTTGACATTTGAAAAATGGTCATATCTTAAAGGGGCCTTTCGTACGAGGTAGATTCGGGTATTTGGGGAATCGGAGATTCACCTTATTGGCGTAGAGAAAAATATCCGATTACCCAAATACCCGAATCTCCCTCGCACAAAAGGAAGCTTGAATGTGAACAAGAGGACATTTCAAAATACTAATTGGCCCGTCCGAGCATATTGTCTTATATTCACTGAATTTATTCAAAGTTAGAGATTCGCACGACTTTTTTGGAACATGACATCTAATTTTTTCCGCATATACTCATAAGGGGCAATACAAAAAACTGATTTGAAGGTTAATTTTAGACAGATGGCCAGCATGAAGTCACCCCTCTCTTTGAATTATTATTAGTCTCATGCCATTCCGATTCAAATTTGAATTTCGAATGTGAACTAGTGACTTGTTTCTGGTGGTAGTCTGACAGTGGGTTTCCATAGAGCTTAATCGTCCGATCAATTCTTTGATATTCTGTGGCATCGCTAAAAATAAACTCAAATTAAACATAGAATTGTCTAAATCATGACAATCACAACAATGAGAGCTTTGTGGAACCACCTTTGAAGAAGTGAAATTGTAAAGAAAAGGTTTCGGAAACAGCCCGTAAAGTCATATGTCAGCTGCCATATCAACCCCTATAAGTTTTTCCGTGTGGTATTTATAATGAGAAGGGGAGAAGGTAAATGGAATTTTCAAGTATAGCATTATATCTCCCCTGAAACTCGATTTTTCTTGAAGCATTCCATCTCGATCAGAGCCTCCATTTGCAATTTGCGTCACTGTACTGAAATGTAGATGAATTCAGTCCTTTGTGTTAGAGAATTCAGAGTTCAATAATTTTTCTCCTATAAAAGCGTAATTGCATTGTTGCCTAGTGATGTCGGAATCGAAAAATTCCGGTCTATCAAATGTGCCATATAAAGGCCTGTTTTTGTCATCGTAATTATATTTTTCGTCGAATATTCGAATTTCGCCATACAATGAAGCACTAACGTGTGATTAACTGGAAAATTGATATCCGATTCATGTAGTGAAATATGTGATGGGCAAACTGCCTGACTGTTCAAATACCAGCTGGTTGTTATCGATTGGGCAATATTTCCTGAGTTTAAATCATATATGGATATTTAAAGCGACCAGAAGTATCAGTAAAGTTCAGTACTTATACGGGGATTGCTCTTGCGTTTTCAAATATGGCAACATTGATATAAAGAGGTTAAATCTGGCATAGTCGCCATAGTCATCTTAAAGTTTCACAATTTTAGTGTTGAGCGAACTCATAACTTGAAACAATCATCTTCGTCATTAAATGGAATTGAATTGATGACATTCTCATGCGATAATTTCCTAAGATTTCAACGTTGATACACCACAGTGTGCCGATCAACTCATTTCGACTTTCGGCGATGAAGCACCATCTCAAAACATGGTGGCTGAATTTCAGTTCGAGCCGATATGTAGTTTTGAAATATTGGGAAATAATTTGTCAGATTTCGTTGCCATTTTCACATTATCGTTAATATTTTTGGAAGTTTCAAATCGCTAGCTTGACCCGTTCGATAGCTATCGTGTACTCGGCCGGACAGAATCGATTTTGAAACCGAATTCGTCAGTGAGTCCAACCTACTCGTTTGAGGCTATTTTTAGGAAAAAATTCGCGGAAAAATTAGTTGTCCCAAAACTCATTCGCAATTATCGTGTGGTTAAATTTCTCTGTAATAATGCGTATAAAACTGATAATTCTCCCAGGAAGGGACTCATCAGATTATTCCCATTCAATAAATCCTTCAAAAAGTTATCGTGTTCATAGATGGGCTCTGGTGAACCGTGATCGAAGAGAAAAATTTTTAACAGCATTAGCTGCTTTTGTTACGGATGTTTGGCCTGAGTAACATTTATTACTTGAGTGCTTGTACGTCGAAAGATTTTAGACAACCAATCATTTTAATAGAAGGGTTGTTTCATTGATTGAGTTGAACAAGATTATCCGGTTCACACTTTATTGATATTGACGATGATTGAAAGAAAATTATTGAAGCAAATTATGAATAAACCGTCTAAGTGTGTTTTGAGCAAGAACTTGTATTTCAAACCATTTTTCTCGTTTATCGCTTTTAGGATTACATTTCACAGTGCGGGTACATATGCTCTGATATACCCTGACGTGAGGTCAGGAGCTTTTACGTACTTGTTCAAATTCTAAATTTCTCTCCTGTTTGCCTGTTGGTATACTTTACCGGATTACGAAGTTTCAATCTAATTTCATTTGTACTTCTTGAGATATGGCGAAAATAACGTTTAAATTCCAAATAACAACGAGTTTTGGCATATCTTTTGAGTCTTTAAGTTGTATATTAATTTTAACCATAGATTCCTCCAATCAAATGAAAAACTTTTTTCCTTCGCCATTTTTCCATATCCGGCTCAGATAAAAGTTACAAGCATTTGAAAATTTCTCAATGTGCTAATAAACCTCTGCTTTTTGCGATATTATCGCAAGGTAAACATTTCACTACACTGGACTATTGAATCAGAGATTCTCCACCTGATATAATTGAGATATTCAATTTTCATTCCACTATAATATTATACACAATTCCATCCTCGCCCACTATCATATTTATAACTACATAATTATTCTTATTTTATCAACTTCATATATGAATTATACGAAGTCAGTCAACTGACCTAACCACATTCATTGAATTCTATGGAAAGTCAGGTTCATAGACATGAAGACCTAGTCTCCATATCTGTGGTCTGATCACGGAATAACATAGACCTAATATGAGTACTTTAGTTCTTTGCGGACGAGATAAATTTTTGTGTGTATTCTATGGTTCGGATATGTGCAGACGGAACTTAATTTACCGCCTCTAATAGCTCAGGGACGGGTCCATAAAAATGAGGCAATTTCTCTAATTTTTATCAATTTTTATAACATTCAACGTTGAATATCTCCAGAATGGTGCGTTTTAGGAGGAATTATAAGGAATAATTAAGTATTCCAAAATGATTGAAGATTCTTATTATGACATAAGATAAACTTCATCTGCAATCTTCATGCTAATTTCATATACTTTTTTGAAACGTTGAGTCTATAACTCGGAAACTGTTTGAAGTAGGATGAAATTGATCACTGCAGAAAATTAATCATATTTATAGAAAACTCCACACCAAAATTCATCTCACTCAAAGTTACCATACCAAAGCTAAAAAAGAAGAACTGATTTTTTTTGGAAATTTCAACAGCATGTATCTTTTTACTGGAGCCGAATCTCGAAAAATGGTAAATGAAAAAAGTGCTTCATTTGATGAGAGGAATCTGCGGTTAAAATTAATGTAGAACTTAAAGACTCACCCGGTATATCCGGAAGTAAATATTGGATAGATTTGAAATTTGTCATCAAGAATTCAACATTTGAAAAAAAATTTTAACAACTGGTCCACACTAAATTTTGCACGTTGGTATTTCAGAACTGTTCCAAAGCTTCAATCTGATCGATCCAGTACTTCATGAGGTAATGAGAAATAAACCTCAAAACTTCAAATCGGTCTAACTCCATGAATACTCAACCGAGATATTTGGACTGCAAACCTTATCTGTCAATTTAAAGTCGCTAGGTCCTTTCCTTCGAAAGTTAGAGCACACACGGACCAACGGACGGACGGATTGTCGGAAAGATGGACGGACAGACAGAGTTGACCACGGATTCTTCTACAGGGTGTTCAATCCAATCTTCAAAGACCATTTCGACTCAAAATTCGAAAATTACAGACGTTGTTACGAAACGATAACGCGCGGTTCCCTAGAACAATCGCGTAAAAACTAAACTGCAGAGGAGTATTGACCGAGAAATTGAAAGTGCAATTCAAATAATCAAATGATTGACCAAGAAAATGATAGAGCGTTAAGGCCTCATTACGAACAAGGAATATTGTTCGCATAGGCTTTATAAAAAGACAATCCAGACAATGATTATTTAAATCATTGTGTGTGGGACAATGTAAATAGCCGTGTTATTACTATTCGGCAGAAATAATTTCATGAATAAACAAGATACATCCTTTCAAAACAA
The DNA here is from genome assembly GCA_958510865.1 of Myrrha octodecimguttata. NCBI lineage: Eukaryota > Metazoa > Arthropoda > Insecta > Coleoptera > Coccinellidae > Myrrha > Myrrha octodecimguttata. Next base: position 30,914,889 of record OY294065.1, on the reverse strand, counting down.
TTCTTTAACAATAGCGAATAATTCGATTAACTGGACATCCATTATTTACATATACAATGTGTCACATTGAAAAGAGAATTTTCGAGTGAATAAAAATATGTCGATTTTGAGAGGGCAGCTCTTCAAATTGCAACGATGATTCTGTAATTCAATTTCTTTGCAAAATTACCAGATATGTCCAAGTTTGAAAGGGGAGATTCGATCTTCGATATATTATTTGAACATAAAAAACGTTTTCAATGCATTCTGCTTCAACAATGAAAATATACGAATCAGTCGGAAATATAAAATACCTGGTTTTAATTTATAAATCATTTTTTGCGAGGAGGAATTGTTCTGAATATTAAAATCCAGAGAGTGTTCGAACAGGTATTAAATCAATCAATACAATGAAATGAATAATGTTTAAACTCTCGCTTGATGAATTTTTAATTTCTAATTATCTCACACAGATATCAGAGGGGGTGAGGTCTCCAGAGTTCTACAAGTATGTACCATTTTTGAGTTTTTTCAAGTTGTTTCAGTAATATATAATTGAAAGATTCCGTGAATTTTGCAGGTGAACTGTACAAGCAGAAAGCTGATGAACACAAGAAATGATTTCTTGGCCACCGCAAATTATAAATCCTCCCTAGGGATGTCTGAATGAACTATACCAATCTGGAAAGGAGGAGGGTGTCAACAAATTTTAAATGGTACGAATAAACCGAGATTTTTTTTTCACAATCGTAAAAAATTCATTCATGGTTTAGACTGGGAAAAATGATTCTGACAAGTTAAAGTAAGCTGGCGAAGAAGATTTACATCATCAATCATAAAGGAAAACAATCCGATCAAATCATTCTTGAAATTATTTCAAGACTCGAAATTCTGGTTTTTTAAAATTTATTTGGAAGAAATGACTGTAGAAGTATCCAAACGATACCTCAGTTCATCTTCAAGAGTGCATCAATATTGGCAACCACAGCTAACACGTGCTCTCTATACTCCCCAGATTTAAATATCGTGAGTAAATACTACGAAATGGTATTTCTATTGTCCGATAAGTGCCAGAGAAAGCGCTTCGAAATCTTTGCACAATGTGAAAACCATTGTGACACAACAAACTGTCACATTATCTCTAAATCGAGAAAAACATCATCAAATGTGAACATTTCCGAAAAGAGTATTTCGAAAATTTTGTTTTCGATTCTACTTTCATTCAGGTTGACCGGTTCCTGCTGCTCATGATGAACCTGTTTTATGGGCGTATATCTTTCAAACAAAGGCTGAGAAATCAAGAAAAAAACAAGTTATTTCGTTAGATAACGTTGAAGCTGTCGATGTTGAATTTGGGAGGCAACATTTATGACATAGAAATTGATGATATACTCACATTGTCACGTGTAACAAACATAGGAAGAACAGGATAAAGGTGTACGTTGTCATAATTATTCAAATTCTTGATCCGGTCAGATAGGCGATGTTCAAAAAACATCTAAAAATGACAGTCAAAGTTTGGTTGGGGCCCTACGTAGAGACTTCTCTGTCCTTCGACATTCTGAGGGGCGAAGTGGAAATGGTGTCAAAATAAATCAAATGCACCTTATATACACTTCGTACGTGAACACTAGGCCGTTTGTGGCAGCGTCGCTCTGACGAAGCTAAACTACACGTCCTGCCTGTGCCGGATTTTGAAGCCCTTGTATTGATCGTGTTCTCAGCAGGCGCATCAAGCAACGCCGTACCTAAACATTCGGACATTGTAACACTCTGCAACATCAAATTGCAACTATCCGTAACACCAACAATCCCGAATTCGTGCGTAGGAGAGGAAATTTTATATGAAATCGTAGAGGTCCTATAAATCGAAGGATAAATTAACTTGAAAGTATACCTTATTTTAGACTATAGATACTTATTGCATAAGGTGTGGTCCTGGCGAGCTTTGAATAAAGGAATCCGGACGTCATTTCGACTCATCTGGGAGTAAGTAACAAGATAGAGCTTACCTTATGACGATACCGAGTATTTTTGGGAAACTCACAAAATCTACTCGGAAAGAGATTGACCTAGCTCCTGCGCCATTCTGTACCCCCAGAAAATGGCTCTACCTACTAGGATTTTGTACCTCAGTGGACCAGTCCAGAGAAGACTTTTTTTCTCTAGGATTTATTGATGGCCTCCACTAGTTCCGATTCTAAACTCGAAAATTTTCATAAATTTCGACTTCGAATTCAAAATAATCTTTGTTTCATACTTTAAACATGAAATGAGCCTTAATTTCCACTTCGAACTTTGAATTATATTCTTAATTTCGATCTGAAACTCGGAATTAGACTTTATTTTAAATACAACTACTTTGCAAAATTTGAATCTCTCCTAAAGTATGGCATCATTATTTGGGGGTAAAGTAGTGACTTGGAAATATTGTTTGTCATACAAAAAAGAGTTTTAAGATTTATATTCAAGATGAAACTCAGTCATGAAGAGGTATGTTCAAGAAGAACAACTTAAACAGGGATAAATGATTCAATGAAAGAATCAGAAAAAACACACTTTTTACAAAAATGTTTACTCTATTGTCTACCGGATTTGGTGTACGCCATCTTGATTGATAATTCAGACGAAAGAATAGTTACATACTAAAATCCCAAATAGCGAACCATGTATGTTCGACCATTGGGAATCACATGATGAATTGGGACAAAACAAAAATACTGATGTTGGAATCAGTTGATTTTAAGAGAAATTAAAGAATCCTCCTTCACTTTGTTAAATGGAGAGAGTAATTTTGCTCATTGTTCTACAGAAATAGACCCTATTTGGCTGTATTTACTTATTAAAGAGGTAGAATTAAAAAACTTTCAAACCGAATGAATCTGTGTTGCTGGGATTTCTCAAAAATGTCAATTTGACCAAAGTCTCAACTCAAACCGAAAAATCAAAAGAAATTAATTCTAAAAATTTTCTCCTTTGTCTGATGAAAGAGTCAGATTTGTACTCTGAAACTTCATAGTTCGATTTGTTTATCGTTTGTATTGTTCATTAGGCAATCTGTTTTCCAAGAGACTGCCCTTGACAAATAGTTAAATTCTACAATCCGCAAGGGCGTTCTTCATTAAAAAAAATTTTATTTAATTTTTAATAGTTCTGTTTCAGATATTGGAAGTGAAAACTCTGAAAAAAAATAATGCAAAATCCTCCCAAAATAAGCTGCAATCGATATTTAAGAATTAAATACTGTATTCTGACTTCAAATCGAGATAATCCTTCATTCTTACTTTAAAGGTGGGATTACACGCAGCTTAGAACTAGCAATCAGACTATGGTTGCTACTTTGGACAAAGCATTAGTTCCACCTTAAAACGTGGAATAAAGCTGATTCAGACTTCACATTCGGGATAGTACGAAATTTCGACTTCGGTGTAGGAATTATGAAGCGTTGTCGATATTTTAAGTCGTAATTGCACCGAAAGTACGAAAAACCCTATAAAGTATTTATAAATGCTGTTGTTTGAATCTGTTTCCTGGCATCTATCAAAAATTGCCATACATGGACGCGAAATTCTGATTTATGTTTCACGTTCAGAATTCTCAGAATTGTGACGGTATGCACGTAGAAGTTGGTAACACGGTTTCCAAAATATAACACAAGTGTTACAGTTGTAACATTCGGAATGAATCTGGCTTGAAGTTTCACGCGCAGTGTCAAAGAAAGAGTTGCCAGATTTTGTTGATTAAACGTGTGCTACCTATGTATGTGGTAAACTTAAGCGTGAAAGATTGCTCCTCTGGCTTTATATTACCGAAAAATGACACTTTCTAGAACAACAAGAAATTTTAACGCGCATCATATGTATATATGTTCGAACACTCGCAACGAATCACCGCAACTAATTAAAAGTGGAATAAAATATTAGACAAAAGAGTTGAAGGGATGAAAAAGTTGATGTATCCAATACAAAAAAATAGTCCGGATTCTTTGATTGAGGGAATTTGGATATTTATTGAGAGTTGAAGGGATGAAAAAGTTGATGTATCCAATACAAAAAAATAGTCCGGATTCTTTGATTGAGGGAATTTGGATATTTATTGTTATTGGTTGGTACTCCTAAAAAAGATAAGAAATTATTTCATTAGTCGCTTCATTGATAGGATTTTTTCGGGAAAAATATCAGGATGACCAACTGGAAATTCAATAAAGCTTTCTTCAGGACAGTCAATACTTGACGTGAAGTCGGCTGCTTTCCAACGCATGTATAAATTTTTCGAGGGAAAAAATTTGAAATAATTTTAAAATTATTCTGATGACAGGATCATCACAAAATTTCGTACAAAATCGGGTATGGGTATTTTCGAAATTGTAATGAAGCTTTATCATGATTGGATCAGTACTTTTGAGAAATAACAACTATACCGAAAAAAAACACGAAATTCAAAATATTCTTTTGCCAATATCTACGAAAATTGAAATAGGATCGAATTAAAAGTTGGTACAGTGTTGTGAAATATTGAGTTCAAGATTTGAGATGCAAAATTTCATCGAAATCAAATCATTAGCTTTCGGTATTCTTCAACTAATTCCTAAATTTCCATACGATCGCATATATGAAATATTGAGAAAATAACCTCAAAAATTCGAATATGAGTATTACTCCGAAACCATTGGACTGAATTGGCCCATTAACGAACTTAACCGATACTCAATCTACCCTGAAAATTATCGTGCTGAATCAATTTTGAAATCGGAGGTTCGTCAACAGTGAGTCCAAACTAGCCAATTTCAAAAAAAAAATCGAAAAATTCCAGACATTTGTGCAAAACGATAGCACGCTGGTCTCTAGAAGATGCACGAAAAAAAATACCATTTCAAGTTGTATAACTCAGCGGACTTGACCAGTTTACGGGATTCTGCTCTAATATGTACTTTCTATTGTTGAACCTAAACGGAATCTAAGCTTAAACAAATATTAATTACTCCATTCTAAATTTCTTGTTTGCTCCCGATTCTTGAATTCTACGTCCATCGTGAGGTACCTAAATTGAAAAGATTTCAGGAGAAATTGAGGAGTATTCAGTTTCGGAGGATGCCAACTGGTGAAGGCAGATTATTTTCGAATGAATATTTCGAACAAATGCGTTTTTACCATATAAAGCAATTCTGGAGTTTACTATCTGACTTTTGAGTCATACTGAATTATGACAGGTTCTTCAAGAGCAAGCAATACCTCGAATATGAAGGGGCGACTTCTGGAGATCAGAGTACGTTTTTACAAAAAAAATTTTTTGGTACAAATGGTTGAAAAAAATCGTAGGAATGCTGCTTTTTATATTCCACAATTTTTCAGGAAAATAAAAACTGAAATGGAGTGAAAAATAGAAATATAACTAACATTGCGCATTCTCCCTAAAGAATTAAGTAAATCCCAAAAAAAAAATTTTCAAAAAATACTTACTGAAGCCTGGCAGAACGACACCCCGTTTTCTCCTACAAAAGTAGAAATTTCTCCGAAATCTAATATTTCACGTGCCTATAGGCAACGTTCAAGCATGTAGACCGGGTCCAGCGGCCTGACCTTGAAATATAAGCGAGGTTTGATGACATTCAAATGTGGCTGTGTTGCCTAGCTGTAATTTACTACCACGTGGTGTTTCCTCTTAAACCAGATTTCTACCGAGGAATTAGCTCTCCGATATTCCGAACCTAATTCCTCATAGTGTCAAAAATGAAATTCTCTTGAAATCGCCACTTGCCTTTGTTGCCATGAAGGATAACGGATACAAGTTGAAGGTGAACTTATCCGAAAATCGGAACCAAAAATTGAATATATTTCCATAATTATCTTCCAGTGGCAGTTCATGAAGATCGCGTTCTTAAATTTTGGAACTGCGCGCTTGTTCAAATTCATATACCCAGCGGTCACCAATCCTGGTATTGACCAGGTCAATCGGTGCTTGACTTACGATTGAAAAATGGCAACCTTCTGATCTTACGAACGTCACGCGATTTGCTTCATCATTCTAATCATTTGATCGATTAGGCATATCATGGAAACTTCAAGGGGCCTAAGGAGAACAGTTACTGCAGTATCACGGTCCTTACCGATCATCAGACTGCCTAGCCTATGGCAATCGTTGCAATAGGAAAACTGCAGAATTACTTTACAGTTCGCCATCTATCGGGAGCATCGCACGCGCCATACCTTCGAGTGCAGAATACTTTTATTATGAAATTCAAAAAAAAAACTTTTATTATGGTCTTGTGAGAATGCACGAGAACCGAGTGTTTCCAAAGTCGTGACGGAGGCTTGTAAACTGCAGTATCGCAGATACAGCGACCTGATGCGACAATAGCATGAACGTCATACACATCGATCAAAGGATTCTGTACTCGAAGGTAGGGTGCGTACGATGCTCCCGATAGATGGCGAACTGTAAGTAGTAATACTGCAGTTTTCCGTCTTGAGTCATATTACAGCGGTAGCCATAGGTAAGGACCGTGAATCAGCAGTAACTGTTCTTCTTAGGCCCGCTTCTTCGGTGTAGATGTTTTGGTTGATTGGATGATTATCTCTGCTCAAGGTGGAATATTTGTTGAATTATCGACAGATATTCGTCCTTGTGATTATGTTAGTTTATTAACAAATGTTTTAGTTATGCCTGATTTGTTGGCTATAAGTTTAATTAGAAATAATCTAATATTCCTTTTAAATTGTACTTGAAAAATCAAAACATACAACAGATGCTTTGATCTATGAACTAGTCTCATAACATAATTAGTTATTAGTTTTTTTGTGATACATGTGTTATGACTGATTCTATTTTCACCAATGTTTTTTTTCAATACACTCTCAAAATGTTTTCTTCGGCCAAAACAAATAATATATCATATATTCAGTTTTTAATATCATTGGATACCCTTCGGTTTTCTTTTTTTTCAAGGTACAGTTGGAAAATTTTCGATGCTATCCCTCATTAGGAAAGACTTTCTAAGATTGAAAAGATCTCAAAACAGTCTAGACTATTTCGCTACTTCTTTGTACAATAGACTTCTCCCCAATCTTAGAAACCTAACAGCTGCCAAATTCGAACAACAAATAAAGAAAATACTTGTCGAAAATGTTTTTTATTCAATCCTTGATTTTGAATCATTCTGGAAAATATAAAATAGAGGTAAGTGTATGTGGGTATCATTGAGACTTGATGAATTTTAATTATTTATTAATTTTAGTTGTGAATGTTATTTTTATCAATATAACGCGAATAATTAGGGAATTATCCCAAGGATTTTTTAATTTTGTTCTAAATAACTTTTCATCTATACATCACAGTGTATTGACGTCATTTCTATTATTTATTATTTTACTTGTAAATAATTTTTTTATCTTTACAATGGACAAATTCACACTGGCTTCCCTATCTATTCCCCCCTCAGAATATTTGGCTTCGGCCCGTCCCTGGAAATCTATCAATACCGACGATCGCACGATCTCTATATGGTGCGTTTTTATTTTATCTGTAAGAGAAATCTATCGTTTGAAGCCATTTCCGGCTTCAAATTTTTCGAAAATACGGAAAATCCATACCAAAAATAATAGATACAATCTAGACGATTAAAGTTTAGATTTTAATCTTAATTTCATCTACGAATGATAATAAATTGACAATATCAGAAAGAATTACAATGGTCAATAATCTGAGGTATTAATGGTTTTGAATGTGATCTTTCAATAATTATCTGCTGATAAAATGCATCTTTCGGAACGCCACTGCCAATATTCATTGGATGTGAACCTTGTTCAGTGAATAATATTTGTTATCACTAATAAACATCATTATCACAATGGGTTGGTCAGCATTCAGAGGACGTATCCCTTCAGTTCATCAAAATGAGGGGGCCATTACTATTCCTGCTTTCTCTTTTCTTCGGTACAAATAAGTGCGAATATATTTTTAAAACTGAATATGCTGATGTTACAATCGACCATTTCAGGTAACTTTCCACTTGTAGTGAACCCGTTCATCGTCATATCCATGATAAATTAAACTCATTTTATTGTTTCCATCGATACTCTTCAATGTTTGCAAACAAATCAGAAAGAAACTGAATATTTGTACAGCTGGTTTGGTATTTAAGACGAATGCATGGGTGGGTGAAATGCACCCAAAGATTCCTTGTAATTTTTTCCTGATATTTTCGAAAAAACAGATTCGATAAATTCGGGATCGAGTAACTGGGTGAAAAATGAATCTAAGAAGTCAAGTGCAAAATTTCAACGGAATCTGACTGGAAGTTTCGGAGATTTTACATTTTTGAATTGATTTTCAAATTTTCAGTTATACGCAATCCTAAACCAATTTTGCATAATTCTGCCAGTCAATACAAAAAAACAAACTCCTGCATTTCAATTGGATCAAATTTCTTCGAGTTACCGAGAAAAAAAATTACAAATCTCAGGTCGGAATTGAACCTGGATCTCACGGCGCACGTGTATTGATTTTTAATTTCAGCTATATTTCCAAAACTACGAAGTCGTTCAAACTGAATTCCCATACTCGGTTTCGAAGTGGCCTGTCGAAGGTTGAGTTTCTGAAAGATAAAATTTTTCATTTTTTGTTCTAGTGAAGCGATCCTCACGAAATTTTGCCCACTTTTTTTCCGGTCCCAATTCGAACAGATCAGTATATTTTCAGTTATTGGGAAAATGAAATTTCATGTGGATACAACTCCAAAATCGTTAGGCCGATTCTGTCTATATTCCCTATAGCGACAAATTCGGATTACAGTTCGAAGGATGAGAAATATATGATTATAATAATATATATATATATATATATATATATTAGTGATGTAACGAATGTCATTTTTTGAACATTCGCGAATGCGTGTCAGGTTAAATGAAACCGAAGATACCCAAACAATTAAAAGTGTATCTTTGAAACAAACAATGAATTTATTGATGGATGCGAGTGACAGTGAAGAAGAAGACATACCGCTTAATACTTTTCAAAACCCTGTTCATGTTTTAATCCGTAAAACTGTCACAGAATACTCAACCGAAAAACGCGTGGCAAATGACGTCGACCCTTTAACTTGGTGGAAAGTGAACAAGGCAAGGTACGGTCTTCTGTTTCCTGTAGTTCGGCAGTATTTAGTTACACCACCAACGAGTGTCCCGAGCGAGCGCATGTTTAGTGGCGCTGGCCTTATTTACACACCACATCGAAACAGACTTGAGAGAGACAAGGCGTCGAAGCTTCTATTTTTAAAGTTTAATATTCCTCTACTAAAATTTTATTATTAAAATAAGATAATTAATTGTTATTTTTTGAGAGAGAAGTATTTTTGTTTGAGAGTTTATAATTTTTTTGTTTGTTCAGATTATATTTGAAGTTTAATGTAGAAAAATATAGTTTTTGATTATTTATCATATTTTTGAGTTTCATTCAAGATGATATTTATTTGAACATTAAAAAGTTATATAAAGAAAGACTGATAAAAGTTTCATAGATTTGTTGTTGTTAGTTTCAATTGCATTTAATTTTTGTGTTATAAGTTGTTTTTTTTCTGATATTCATATTCGCAAAACATTCGCAGAAATTTTGCGGATGCGAATGCAAATACGAATATCCAAAAATATGCGAATATTCGCGGATGCGAATGCGAATGCGAATATTCGTTACAACACTAGTATATATATAAATATATATATGAAATTAAACTTTTTCTCCGTCAGTCGTGCGGAATATGAGAAATTGTCGCGTTGAAATCAGATTCCTTACGTACATCACAACATGCGTATTCTTCATTTTCAGTTACACCTCCAACGCTACCTTCAAGTTGAAATATCTCATAAATGACACTTTCTGGTCAGACGATGGTCCAATTTTTTTTTATACAGGCAATGAGGGAAGCATTGAGCTATTTGCTCAAAATTCCGGATTCATTATGGAGTTGGCACCACATTTCAATGCTCTCATAGTATTCTGTGAACACAGGTGAGTACCCACGAAATAAACCAGAGGGCACTTTCTACAACGTCTAGTGCTATACAAAAGAAATATTCAATCATTTACAGTAAAACTTTCTTGTTGCATATCTTTTTGAGTCCTAAGTTTATTCTATGTTTCATTTTTGTTTACTCCATTTAGTCTTCCGAACATGAATCGACAGTGGAAACCCGTCTTAGTTTCGAAGGTTTATGCCCTGAAGTTTTGAAAAAGTTCGTTCGAAGATCACTTCTTCTACCGTCAGAACAAAGCTTATTGGGAACTTCTGCGAAGATGCCAGCGCCCTAACGGATAAATTTGGAACCTGTCCAAGCTAGTAGTTTTATGTAAACAAACCTTAGAAATGTGGTGGAGAACGAATATTTATTAAGCAGAGCTTGAATATTTAAAGAAATTATTATAGTTTTGTGTAAGATTTCTTGAGAAGGAACTTTTCGTTTGGATCACGATATAAAATCGTACTTTAAATCGTTCCTGGAGGATAATTTCGGTGTTATTTTAGTGTATGTTGCTTGGTGGATCAAAATAAACCAATATCTAAGTTTACTTGAATTTCTGGAAAAAAAGGCACCTCAAGAAGTATTTTAAGGACTCTTATTTATGTGAAGAAGTGCTGAATGCAGGCTATATTATGTGGTAACTCTAGAATCAGTCCAAATGATATGACTTGTCCTTTGTTTACAAAGGAAGGAATCAATAAAATGAAAACAGATTTTCTGCCTTAGTTCTTTTGCATCGTATTTCTAAAGAAAAGGAAACAGATAGACATATAATTGATTTCATTTTTATATTACAGCAGCTCAAGATACACATGCAAAATGAAAAATGTCACAGCCGGTTCAACCTACCTATATAAGGAAATGAAAAGTAATGATGTATTTATATGAGTAACTTCAGCTATTATTAACTCTAACAGTATATCTAGTTTTTGTCAAATTTTCAACCAGATCACTCTTTTAGAATATGATTTTGTGTAGTATGTGAATTAGGTAGCAGCAGAAGTGCTCGGTAGTTTCTCTGCAGCAATTTCCTTCAAAATTCTCTCATTTTTATTTACACCTGAAAACATCATGACATGAAGTTGTTTCGAAATAAATACATTGTAGGTAATTTACCTTTATGAGAATAAACATCTTCAGAGAAATGCAGTGAACATACTTTCATGTATTTCGTGACCTGTTTTCCAATCTTCAATTTCTAGAGCTAGGCCTTTCTTCTATCATTGAGTACCTTGCCGAATGCTGTTTCCAAATTAACTTTAATTTCATTTGGCTTTGGAAAAAATGAAAACGAGAGGCACTAGATGATCCTTTCTTCTTTGACCATGAATAACATTGAGTTGAGGCACACAACAATAGTCATTTCGGGAGGATGCCATTTCGAATTAATACGATCGAAATTTTTAATCGGAAAGAAAGGAATCGATTGCTGAATATTACAAACACTTTCGGTATTCCAAAATTTCAACTCGGAGAACAACACAAAAGCTCGAAAATGAACTCCAAAAGTGAGCAAATTACGTTAGAATAACAGGCACGTCGAAAAACTACTAGCTTGGAAGTGTTCGAATTTCTATCACCAGAGGACGTATCGCTTAGCAGTAGTTGCGAAGCTTATAGCTATTTTCAGTTAGTTCACAAATAATCCTTGACCGCGAATCGTTGGGAAATGGTTCAAGGATGATTGTGAATTCAGAAAAATGACAGTTAGCAATTGTTCTGATAATGAAAAAATTGATCTGAAAAATGTCTTTTTTTAGATCTTTATGGAGGGGCCACATTTTCGACTGCAGATTCATCTTCAGAAGATTCAGTTGAGTTAATAACAACACGAATCTTATCACTATCTTCATGATGAATAAAGTACATTTTACCGATGATTTATCTTCATATAATTTCAGATATTATGGCACATCGCTACCATTCGGCAATCTATCCTACACCAAGCCAGAATATGTTGGCTATCTTTCATCGGAGCAGGCCTTGCACGACTTCGTGGACGTAATTGACTTACTCCAAAAATCAAAATATGGTTCCAACGGACCTTTGCCTGTTATAGCATTTGGAGGTTCTTACGGTGGAATGTTGGCAACTTGGATCCGTTTAAAATATCCTGCTTCAGTTTTGGGTGCCATAGCAGCTTCAGCGCCCATTTGGCAATTTACCGACTTGACACCATGTAGTATCTTCAACGTGATAGTTACTAACGTTTATAGTTCCTCAGTAGAAGATTTCGATTGCAGCGCTCCCATAAAAAAATTCTGGCCAGCTGTCAGGTGAGTACCGAGTTAGTATTAGTAGCAAGACTAAATGGGTAGTTTCTCTTGTCGATTTCATACACAAAAAAAAATATGCTGGTCTTCTCATGCCTCCAACATACACCTCGTTTCCAATGTGCATATGACCATGAGCTAGTTAAACAACTGAATATCGAGATGCAACATCACAAAGAAATCATTTAGAGGTTGACACATGGCAAAAAGTTAAGATGTTGAAATCAACACAACTAATATCCATTACATTTCGAATCAAAAGACACAAGGATAAAAATTACACACCAATTACTAATAGGAACTCACACGGCTACAGAGTTAGAACTACTTAAATTCTTAGCAGTTCGAGGGAATTTCTTCACATAACTCACGACGGTCATAGAAGTACGTCTTGGTTCACCCCGCATTCACTCATTTTTAGAAAGCATAAGTGGAATAAATAACATAAAGGCTGCACCAAACGGCAACTAACCTGCTAAAGGCAATAGTAATGATTGTCTCAGAAATATATCTATGGTCATCTTACCCACAACACACTACATATGTCATCAGATCTAAAGCCTTCATCGAAAAGCATCCTTCGAAATTCCCAAATAATCATCTCGAGTAGGTAACATTGGATTGGAGGCTCGTACTCGTAATGTACGTAATGTCATAATGAAAACGCGCGATTGTTCATGAAATGTCACATTTCAAATTGTATGAATTTATTTCCACGTGCATCTGGCTCTTCAAGAAGTAAAGTAATTGTTTTTTTATCTTTATTTTTCGAGGGGTTGAATTAATAGACGCTTTGATTCCTTTGACATGCACATAGCTATCGAAAAAATTGGTTTTGTGGAATCAGTTTGATCTGCAGAAATAATTATTTGAGGTAAATAGCTAAAGCAATATAATAATTCATCAGAAGTGAAAAGAGACATTTATCTTCGCCTCAATGTTACATACACATTACATGCATATTTCAAACTGCCACATATCGTCACTATATTATTGCAATTGAGTACGTACATCCATAATTCCTTTAAGACAATAATATTTGAAAAAATACTTTTCAATATACCTATATAATTCCTCATCCATTGTATTCAACCTCATATGACTTGTTTTGTTAACAATAAGTGCCTATAATCATGAGAGACGAGAATAAACATTCTCTTGAGTGTTTTGAATATCCCGCCATTTTCTTGAAGTTGAAATTATTCAACTACAAAAAAAGAATCGCGGGATTTCGGCGGGAGAGTATCTGACAACTCAAATGTCATCGCTTGAGCGACAAACGCGTCCATCAGTTTGCGCCTTCAGGGCCGGTATTATAAAACTTAACTTTAACTGACAGTTTTGACATTTATGTCCTAACATAACTGTCAATACTGTCAGTTAAAGTTAAAGTTAAGTGTTATAATACCGGCCCTCAGACTGGTCTGGCCTAGTTCACAATTGGTGCCAATATTTCTGAAGGTAGAGATCTCAAAATACATAGTAACTGTCAGCAGCACCTCTAAAATAAGCTCTAAAAGTCAACTGCTGTCATTAGTTTGGAACTCTACGTATTGGAAAACCCAAAAATCAATGTTCTTGTCAGCATTCTGACAGGTTTCTGTAGTCTGGCTGCTTATTTGCACAAAATCTGCCTGGGTAATGTACTCGAACATTCACGCATACTTTCTAAGAACATTCAGTATTTCACATATTCGGGTTTTGAGAGGTCATCGGCAACATCAAAAAATTAAGCAAAACGATCTGAAGAATATTTTAATAAGATGATCAGCTTTATTCAAAAGCTGGATCTACAGAAGGAACTGAACTTTACCAGGAGCCACAATATTCTGAAAGGAAAAGAGCCCACTAGTAGCCCACTCATTGCATCATAACAATAATACTCATCACTTCATTTAATTCAGGTGGAGTCTATGTCTATGACTTTTCCATTTCCAGGAGGGTGACGAAAACTCTTGATGGAAAGGATTGGTTGACCGCAGACTGGAAACTGTGTAAATTCATATCAACAGACGATGGGGTGCAGAGTTTCGTAGATGATATCAATAATGCTATGGTTAATTTAGCAATGGCTAACTATCCTTACCCTAGTACCTTCTTAAGTGACCTACCAGCTTATCCTGTTACTGCTGTCTGTCAGAAACTTGAAGGGTATAAGAACCATGCCAAAAACGATCATGATCTCATAAGCCTTATTGGTGAAGCTATGAATATTTACTCAAATTACAGCGGTAAAGCCAAATGCAATGATTTCGGTGACGTAGAAGGTTTGAGCACAAATGGTTGGGACTATCAGGTAACATGACATTTTTGTTATTGTATTCATGAAATTCACACTTGAGCTTTTTCCGTTGAGTTTTCTTGCTTCAAGATAAATTAACGAGGAAAACTGCCAGAAAATATAGGTTACTACTCCTTATTATTTTAGAAATAGCCAAGCAAAGAAATTCAATGTCAAGTTTACCCTAACAAAAAACGTTTCCTATCGTGCTAATTGAAAATACCTTATTTATCTGTGACTGTAGAGAATATTTCAAATAGCTTCTGGGATGTCTGTCACATATATGTATGCGAAAGTTGGCCTTATATAGGTTCCAGGTTATGTTAATTCACATGGATGGAAAATAAAAAAGCGTCTTGTATTGTAAGCTGTCGGTCACAGGACATTCTCTTTCAAAGAGCTGCAAGAACCTTTCTTGATCTCAGCTGAAGAACACCTGGGAGAACCAACAAGAATTCTAACAGGCTACTTGTGTCCTGTAGAGGTTTTGGTGGCAGCTGCCATCCTCTCAGAATCATAGGAGAAGGCCTACAAGAAAAATAGCTTTGATTCTGTCAAGAAGCAACCGCGATTGCAAGCACTTACCGGATATCATTAGAAAAAGATTAGATTCAAGGATAAATCTTCAACCAAATACGGTTTCATTGCTGCTTCTACAGATGTTTCGTTTTTTTTCAGACCTGTACAGAGATGGTGATGCCCATGTGTTCAGAAAGAGATGACATGTTCGAAACAACCCCATGGGATATCAATAAATTCTCAGCAGATTGCATTAAGAAGTGGGGTGTGAAGCCGCGAAATCCAAGTGAGGTGATCCTAGAGTATGGCGGCAAAAATTTGAAACACGCATCGAATATAGTGTTCAGTAACGGCCTGCTGGATCCTTGGTCTGGTGGTGGCGTACTCAGCAACATCTCGAGAACTGTCTCAGCCATAATCATTCCAGAAGGTGCGCATCATTTGGATTTAAGGTCATCCAACCCTGCAGATCCAGGTTCTGTGAGACGTGCTAGAAAATTCCACTCCGATAGTATCCGTAATTGGTTGAGAAAATTTTATTCCGAGAAACTCAACTCAGAAAGAGCTCACCGAGTTTTACGTGTATGAACATTCTTGGAGAAAATGTGATGTCATATTAAAAGAACAACTAGAATTGTTATCACCAAGAATCCCTTCAAGAAGTAAATCACTATTGTTTCAGATGAATTAAAAAAAAAATCCATGAATTATTATTTAATAAGCAGTAGAAAAAAGTTGTACCAATTAACTATTACTTTAAATTCTACAGAACTTGAAGAAATATTTGGTCAACGATATCCGAAAAAAAACATTACAAAAATAATAGTTATTTTCCTAACAAGTGCGGAAAGTGATATTTTCCCGCACGAAACTGCCGTTACCCGAACGACGCGAAGCGGAGTTCGGGTAAGCAGTTGAGTGCGGGAAAAACACTTTCCGCACGAGTTAGGAACAATATTTTTTCTACAAGCGCTTATACGAGATCGATTTCAACACACAGATCAAATGTGAATTGATCATTCTAAATACACATGAATGACAAAAGTCTCTGACAAGTCGTTACCATTGTACTCTCATCGTTGACGTTCGGTCCATAGAGACTACAAGCCTATGAAATAAATTTAAACTGTAATAATATTCATAAATTCTTTATTAATTGAAAAGAAAACTAGACTAACAGCACATAAAAATGAATTTTGATAAGGAATCTATGTACATTCATTTTCTTCCCATTATTATCAATATATTCATTAGAAATATTCAGTTATTAGTTATATTTATTGTAAACGTGCAGTTGGTCGCGTTATGCAAATTTATAGCAGAAGCCATCATATTGGTCGAAGTCAGCTGCTCCTTGGATTCTGTATTACAGTTTGAAGAGGAAGAAGCAAAACGTTGAATATTTGCCATCATATTGTTCGAAGGCTCTTTGGAAGGTAATGATTCTGTGTTACAGTTTGAAGAGGAAGAACCATTCAAATTAAGAATTTTAGTGGACATTTTTTTTTCTGGTTAATAGATTCTTCCAAGTATCCCTCAGCAACAGCAGTTGACTTCCATCCTCCTAAACGTTTAATATTTGTGATACCTTCTCCACAATTGGCTAGGAAAGTAGCCGAGGAGCGCCTAAAACTGTGTCCTGTGTATAATTCCGGATTTTGTAGGCGTAAGTAAGCTGCAATTTCGGACGGTATTTTTCCTATTGTATTGATTCCGACAGGTTGAATCTTACATTTTCCCCGATTATACTTTATGAAAATTCGGCGATGAGGTATTTCCTTTGGACGTAAATTCATATATTTTCTGTATATGTTCAGAAAATCCATTATTGGTGTCTTGGGATATAACAAACGATCTTGGTGAATGATTTTTGGAGTCCTTAATATTGACGATGATCAAGTCTCCTTTATCATCTATATCGTCGATGGTGAGTTTTGTAAGTTCCTCTCGTCTGCAGGCACCAGCTAATCCAAAAGTTGTTACCAACTTCATCATCAAGTAAATTTCATCAGATGCCTCACTCATGAATTTTGTTATTTCCTCTTCATTAAAAGTTTTGGCCTTTTTTGGACGAAATCCTATATTCTGTCGTTTAATGAAGGCAGTTAATTTATGGAATTTTCCAATATCCAAATCCTGTTTCACTTTACAAACACTCTTTATCATTGAATATCGGGACCATAATGTGTTTGGTCTCCAAATTTTGGACATTTCCAAAAAATACGCCGAAAACACTTCCTCCTTCCTCGGTTGAACCTTTTTGGAATTACACCAATTAATGAATTCTGAATATTGCTTCTCATATTTTATCTTCGACTTGGCCGGTAACAAATTTAAACTCGCTTCATAAGAAGCTGCTAATATTTCTTCGGGCAGGCCATCATCAGATCCCGAAGTATCCATTTTACCGGAGCGTACTGATTGAATTCGAGTTGATATTATTTATATTAAAACACAAT
This sequence comes from Myrrha octodecimguttata, assembly GCA_958510865.1. Classification (NCBI taxonomy): domain Eukaryota; kingdom Metazoa; phylum Arthropoda; class Insecta; order Coleoptera; family Coccinellidae; genus Myrrha; species Myrrha octodecimguttata. Next base: position 30,897,365 of record OY294065.1, on the reverse strand, counting down.
TTCATAATATAATGACAATGTATTAATTCTTATTCACATGCCGTTTCCATAGTAACGTCATCGGTGGCATAGAGATATATCATTATTCAGTTTATTCTTTAGAAAAAGCGTGCGAGAAAAACCCTTGCTAATCCATTACCACACGCATTTGCGTGCGGTAATGGAATAGCAGGGGTTTTTCGCACACTGTTTGGCAATGTGACTCTTTACGAATTGAAATACGTGCGGGAAAGAGAATGAAAGTGCACGCTTGTAGAAAAAAATATTTATTTTGTATCTATTCAATCTTTTAATTCCTCACGCGGTTGTTTTATGAAACGAAAACGTTACCATATATATTGCCTAATAATTTGCGAATTTCGACCTTGGTCGAAGTGATTTCTGTCCTGCCGAATGTGCTCTAACTTTCGGAATAAAGTACCAAGAGTCTTGAAATGTTTGGTATAGATTCGGAACATGAGTATGTACAAATCGATTTTGTCCGTAATCATCGGCAAAATTATCAGGTTTTTGCGTGACATAATAATGAATAAGAGCCCCGTTAATGATTATTTGTGTCGCAGTATCAGCGTTGTTCATCTTGTATGATTTTCGAAGAATCTTAACAATGCAGGGAAGATTAGTGAGAAACATGACTGCCATCATATCTTTCCTAGAATAGCGCAGGAGAGTTTTCGAAGAATGTTCTCACCTTGAATAGTTAATTTTCGATTTATTTGTGCAGGCTAATTCGTAAAAAACATGAATAACAAACCCTATTGTATAAAGCTCAGGTTTTCGACAAATGAACTTCCTGTGAATTTTAATGCACAGAGGAGAATTCAAATCGACTTGTTAAGGTACACGTAGATGAGATCAAATCACAGTGAAACTAGCTTATACCATCGACTCTTTTAGTGATTCTTACTAGTGAAGGCTATCAATTAACACTGGTGATAGATATACTTTTTCGGAGGGATCATTTCTAGATTTGCAAAATGGTGCAGGGGCCTGGAATGAGCCGTATTACTGTGTCTATTTTGACCATTTTTTAAAAGTACTAAAAATGATCGGAATATCACTGTCTTTATTTCACTTGTTAGGTCTTTCTCGCAACTTTCCCGAAATAAGTCGGAACTTAGTTCGGAGTTATTATATTTCGATTTTTCCACCTTATTGAATCAGCATTGTTCTATACTATACTAATTGAGTAAGGTATCAATCAGAGCGAACTTGAACTCGAAATAGGAAAATTCGGAGAGTATCCTGAATTCTCTTGGCTAAAGTTAAAATATAGAGAGGTAAAAATCAAATTAAGAACTTGATATTGGACAATCCCGAATGGTTTTAAAAAAATTCTCAAAGTTGGCACATCGAGTGATCGGTCCCATATCATTCGCCATTTTGCAACACCGGTGCCGATTTCTTTAACTAGAGATTTTATACTGCCATTTCAATTGATATGTCTCAAAAAAGTATATACAAGGCTAGTATGACACTAGGCATTCAATTTGAGAATTTTTTTAAAAACTCGGAATCCTTGAAAACATCACGTTCCTTGGGTTACTTGCTAGCTCTGTCAAGTAACTACCCTCGAAAGATATCGAAATGTTTTTTTCGATCTGTCTATTTTCTCCTGGAAATATCGAAATATACTCGACTCCTTCATACTTCGAGGACAATTCACTTCTTATTCAATTAGTGTAGTATATAATTATCAGCAAATGTCTGATTAGGTTAGACTTACTGATGAAGAATCATATTCGCAACTACTGCTAAGTGATGCGCCCTCTGGCGATAGAAATTCGAACACTTACAAGCTAGTAGCACAGACTAGTCTGTGCTAATAGTTTTTCGAAGTGCCTGTTATTCTAACGTAATTTGCTCACATTTGGAGTTCATTTTCGAGCTTTTGTGTTGTTCTCCGCGTTGAAATTTTGGTATACCGAAAGTGTTTGTAATATTCATCAATCGATTCCTTTCTTTCCGATCAAAATTTTCGAATTTTCGAAATGGCATCCTCCCGAAATGACTATTGTTGTGTGCCTCAACTCAATGTTATTCATGGTCAAAGAAGAAAGGATCATCTAGTGCTTCTAGTTTTCATTTTTTCCAAAGCCAAATGAAAGTAAAGTTAATTTTGAAACAGCATTTGGCAGGGAACTCTGTGATTGAAGAAAGGCCTAGCTTTAGAAATTGAAGATTGGAAAACAGGTCAAGAAATACATGAAAGTATGTTCACTACATTTCTCTGAAGATGTTTATTTTCATAAAGGTAAATTAGCTACAATGTATTCATTTCGGAACAACTTCATGTCATGATGTTTTCAGGTGTAAATGAAAATAAGAGAATTTTGAAGAAAAATGCTGCAGAGAAACTACCGAGCACTTCCGCAGCTACCTAATTCACATACTACACAAAATCATATTGTAAAAGAGTGATCTGATTGAAAACCTGACAAAAACTAGATATACTGTTAGAGTGGATAATAGCTGAAGTTATTCATATAAATAAATTAATACTTTTTATTTCTATATATAGGTAGGTTGAACCAGCTGTGACATTTTTCCTTTTGTATGTGTATCTTGAGCTGCTGTAATATGAAAATGAAATCAATTATATGTCTATCTGTTTCCTTTACTTTAGAAATACGATGCGAAAGAACTAAAGCAGAAAATCTGTTTTCATTTTATTGATTCACTCGTTTGTAAACAAAGAACAAGTCATATCATTTGAACTGATTCTAGATTTACCACATAATATAGCCTGCATTCAGCACTTCTCCACATAAATAAGAGTCCTTAAATTACTTATTGAGGTGCATTTTTTTCCAGAAATTCAAGTAAACTTAGATATTGGTTCATTTTGATCCACCAAGCAACATACACTAAAATAACATCGAAATTATCCTCCAGGAAACGATTTTAAGTACGATTTTATATCGTGATCCAAACTAAAAGCTCCTTCTCAAGAAATCTTACTAAAAATTATAATAATTTCTTCAAATATTCAAGCTCTGCTTAATTAATATTCGTTCTCCACCACATTTACATAAAACTACTAGCTTGGACAGGTTTCAAATTTAACCGTTAGGGCGCTGGCATCTTCGCAGAAGTTCCCACTGTCAAATTCAATCCTGTCGGTTTACCTTTGCCGACCGTCCGTCTGTCCAGCCATAACCAGGGGTTCTTTGAGAACGGAGAGACCTAGCGATTTCTTGAAACTTTCAAAGGTAGGTTGTGCATTGAAATGCGAGGATTGAGGTCATTAATGGGCCTTTTCTCTTTCCACAATCAAACCAATAATATATTCCCCAACATTCTTCGGAATTTCGCAATAAACTTTAGATTGGAATAGGTTATGAATTATCAATTTGAATACATGAAAAATACTTAAATAAGGCTTGGAATGGATATTTCTGATGAGTTTTAAATGAGCAAGATTGATCATGTGAAACAAAGAGGTAGCAAAATCAATCTTCTTTGTATTACAAAGTTCAGTTGTTGAGCATTGTATTAAAAGACTATATTTATAGCAGTATCACATCTTGTTATGTTTAAATAGTCATCAGTGGATACGTATATCCTCATATACTTTCCAAATAGGGTATTCAAAACATGGTGTCATGTGTCCACATAAGGAATAACGAACTTTATCGATTCATACAAATCGCAGAGACATACTAGCGATATCTTCGAGGTCACCGAAGAAAGTCACGATCTCAAGCTTTCAAATCGAAACAAAGATCCCAAACAAGTTCTCTCACTTGTTTACTTTCCTATCAACTTACTCCTGACATATCTTATGATTTGATAAAGTTCCATTCGGTCGGTTAACATCATCTCTTGCTTCAACATGAAATATTTTTTACCGTTTCTATTTGTTCTAATCTCTTTATATTTGGTAACTTCAGCTCCGGTGGATGAAAAAAATGACAATAATCCTGTGAAATGTAAGTAGCAACTCACTGAATTTAATTTTTTTTGTAATTGACACGGTAAATTTTGAATCACGGTTTATTATCATTTCCTATCCAAAATGTTCCGAATCTCACTTTGTGAAATTCTTTTCTGGCTGTTCTTTCGACGCTTGTAAGAACGATAAAATTCGTTATGTATATTCGGAACTTGTTTTGAGGTTCCGTTCTTATACCAGTTTGAATAACTTATTTCCCAAAAGCTTTCAGAAATGCAAATCAGACTGAATCGAAATCTTGAGTTTGAATGTAAATTCGAAATTGAATACAAATTTTTGCGAGTATCGTATGTAATAGCTCAAGGAAAATATTTCAATAAAAATTATTGGTTCTCGTGGTTATTTTTGATTGAACATTAAGAACCGAAAGCACTAAATATCGAAAAAACTAATAGATTTTGGCATGTCTTGTTATTTTATCTAAAACCTATCTACCCTAAAATTCACTATTTAACGCAAAAACCTGATAATTTGGCCGATGGTGATGTAAATTAGGCTAAAGAATATAGTAACGTCGAAATATAAGGAGAACTTAAACACTGTCTTGCAGAAATTCTTCACGTCAAATTATACATACCTATTCATGCAGAGGAGTATATCTTGTCTATGGAATGAATAACTAAAAAGGTACCGACGTGATGTCAGCAGATTTTGAGCGCATGTTCAAATTCATGGACGAAACAAAATTTTGAAATTGTTTTCATAACAAGATTATCAAAAATCACGCATCAACATTGACCAACTACTTATCAACTTCTAACGTTTTCGGATCAGTATCTTTTGAGTTATTCCGGAAAAAACGATACCGACAAATTACTAACATTTGGGCAAAACGAGCTGTACCCTAGAACAAGCGCGCAAATATAACATATCTATTCCATTTTGTGCTCAGGCATCAACAAACAGGGGAAATGTGTCTGAGACAGCATACTTTTTTGAAGGGGGCTATATCTTTCCACATAAGTATTTTATTCTCAGAGAATAAAACGAAAATGGATCTGCAATTACAGTATCACCTGCAACACTGAGTAGAGATGGCATACATAACCAATTATGACCTACAGATATTGCAAACAATTTCTTTTATCGATTTATAGACCCCTGTACATTTTGCATGACACAACCGAACATATCTTTTGTACCTTGACCATATTTCTTTGGAACGAGGTCAGGAAAACATATCGTTCAGTAGATACATGCTATACCTGCCAATTTCCATCACTGCTCATAGTAAAAAAGTCCAAAAAGCACTGCCGTGAAGGCAGCAACTTTTGCGCGCATGTTCAATGTAGATGACCGCTTCAGCAACGAATTTGAAGGTGCGCGCAAAAGCTGCTGCCTTCACGGCAGTGCTTTTTGAATTTTTTTTTCTGATAAATTACTGGATTTCAATTCGATCATATCTGTATTTTTGGACATATTGTAAAAATAAAATTTTGAATGGGTATATCTACGGAATCATTGGGCGGATTTTACCCATTCACGAATTCGACCTTCGTAATTAAGCCCCAAACCTACTCTACAAATATCGAGTTTCTAAGTCGTTTCTTCCGGAAGTTATTGTGTTTACGGTCAGCCTGACGGCCGACTGCGTAAACACAATAACTTCCGAAAGAAACAACTTAGAAACTCGATATTTGTAGAGAAGGTTTGGACCTTAATTACGAAGGCCGAATTCGTGAATGGGTAAAATCCACCCAATGATTCCGTAGATATACCTACCCAATCAAAATTTTATTTTTCCAATATTTCCAAAAATACAGATCAGATCGAATTGAAATCCAGTACTTCATCGAAAATAACAGTTCGAAGTTTCCTACAGAATTTAATGAGGATGATATGATGAGAAAATCATAGAAATTTTTTTTTTCAAATTGTTCTAATAACACGATTATCACGAAATTTTGCATAAAGTTGTCTTTCAGCATCTTAAAACTAGCTGTGAAGTTTAATCAGGACTGAATCAGTATTTCTCGAGTAATACCGAAAAAATCAACGATATCGAGAAGAAAACCTCGAAATTTTACATATTTTTTCCCGATATCTCCAAAACTTATGATCGTATCGAACTGAAATTTAGTACACTGCTGTGAAATTAGAAGGTCAAAGTGTGAGTATGATTTTTTTTGGATATGATTAATGGTTTCCGAAAAAAAAATTTTTTTGTAAAAAAATTTCGAAAAAAATTTTTGTTTTAAATTTACTGACAATATGATCTTGACGAAATTTGGCTCAAAGTTGCGCGTCGTTATACTCCACCAAACTGCCAAGTTCAAATCCAATCGCTTGAGTAGTTTCTGAAATAAAAAATAAATAACTTCAAAACTTCAAGTGCCTATAACTCCGAAACTATTCGACCGATTTGGCCCATTAACGAACTTAACCGCGGCATTCTGATGCGCAACCAATCCTAAAAGTTTCAAGTAGCTAGCTTGCTTCTGTCGACAGTTATCGTGTCTACGGACGGCCGTTCGGACAGAATCAATTTTGACACCGGATTCGTCATCAGTGAGTCCAACCTAGTCGATTGAGACCATTTTCGGCTCAATCATCCAAAATTACAGACATTTGGACAAAACGATAGCACGCTGCTCCCCTAGAACATGCGCGCAAAAAACTAACCCTGTATGCACTGACCAGAAAACACAGCGGAATCGACTAGAACTTATTCTGGAATATGCATATACAAATGGTGCTAAATTTTGAATGTCAACTGATAAACACGTTGTGTGCCATCTCATCAAATGTGCCGTCTCAGACAAAATTCCCCTAAATTTAGAAAAAGAGCAAGGATCATTTGCCGAGGTTATTCACTAAATCAAATCATTCATCATCATAACTATTTGTAATTTTTAACTCTTATTGTCAATTGCAGTAACTTAAATGTTAAATTATATTCAAGCATCCTTTGGACAACCTTTCGACGAAATCGTTGTACAGTCATCATTAACAATACGAAGAAAAGACAGTGCAAGGCAAGTGAAGGATCCACAAAAAATAACCTCGTCTTAATTACAATAATTGTCTTCATATGCTTCATAATTTCTTCATTGTTTTTTTACTTGTGTATGGTCTCTTTCTATACTATATTGTAAAATAAATATATGTAATAATAACTTTAGTTTTAAGATCAGTAAATAACAAAAGATAAAAACAATCGATTTCATTTATTGGAGATGATAAGTATACAATCTCTTTATTTTAAAATTACAGGATTATTCGGTTTCTTCATTGCATCTGATATTCTGCAGAATGTTAATAAATAAATGTAGATAAAAATAAATTGGCTGATTGAAAATAATCGATTTGTGAAAAGCTCTACTTCCCTAAAAACTAGGAACTCTCATAAATTTTCTTCTTTGAATGATGTTCCATGATATTAGATAGCATTTGGTCCATTAAATTATTACTTCATTTCAACTAATCCTCGATATCTTATATTGACCTGTAAAACATGTTGAGTGCTACCTTCAACATATTTTTGGAAGTTTTCTTTTCTCTTGTAGCTTTGCAGCTTTCTTTTTCATATTTTGTATACGTTTGTCAGCACTTATGATATTTATATTTGGTGTTACATTTCGTGAACTCGAACTACCACTTGACTGCGACTTCATCATTGTGGAACTGGAGGATTTTGAGGAGGATGACGAATTTCCATTAGAAGCTGAGGACATTGAAGATTAATTAATGATAGAAATAATTAATATTTCACTAGAGGGTGAAATGAAGTTGGCATGATGAAATACAATTCATTTTTCCATTTGAATATTGTTTTATCGATGTGAAGTAGTATGTTTTGGGTGCCAAAAATTTTTGAAATAAGCAGAAAATGTACTGGGGTCTTATCAACTAGCAGAAAACAAATGCAACAATGAATCTGTACTGCCTTATCTTTTTCAATCGATGAACAGTTGTGCAATCAACTGAATTTTTTCCTGTGACAAAATGTAAGCTATGTATTGATATCTTTCAGATGTTATTAAGGTTTTCACTCCCGTTTTCGGAAAAAAAACTATTGAAAATTTAATAAAATTATTATTTATTTATAGAAATCCTTACGGAAACTATTGACAAATAGTTTGAATCCCACAATCCACAAGGGCGTTTTCCATAAATAATAATTTCTATTTAATTTTTAATAGTTCTTTTTCAGATAATGACAATGAAAACCTAGAATATACCTCAAAAACAAGGCAAAATCCGTTCAAATTATATATCCTGTAATCTATATATATTCTTATTTATGTGGATTGGATAAGGGAATTCGACTGATGACCAGGATGATAATTTTACTCTTTATTCCATGCCGAGCTTTCGGAATTGTTTAATTCCTTCTTCAGGGCCACTACAATTTACACAATTTAAAAAAGTTCTATACAATATCACAAAACAATTACTCACAGAATTTGAGGTTATTTTCCTAAGTTGTTTCGCATTTAATAAAATAGTTGGTCAAGTAATTTGTTGCAAACACAAGAAGAATGCCAAACTTTTCATGTAACAGCTGACAATTCAACTCAAATGGAGATCTGCTGACATTTAACCTAACCTATTTTTAAAATGATTATCTTTTATGCTTCATCACAGAATGTTGTTATCACAGAATGGAATTAAATTGGGATTGTTCTCTCCTTCTTTCACTCGTCTAGTGGACCATCGTAAAATTCTACTCTATCACAGTTTGGGTATGTTAACAAATAGTTGTCATCAGTCGAATTCCCTTATCCAATCCACATATTCATAGCACGACTGTTACTTTAAATAAATATATTCTTATTTATATAATATAATGGGTTCAAAATTTTTGGTTTTGTTTTCAATAGGAAATTCAATCATAATATTGAAGAAATTGTACATTTGATCTATTAACTGAGAGACAGAGCAACTAAATTTAGCAATAATCTTTAAATACTAAACATGACATTTCATCGAAAGATTCTTTATCGCAGTGAAACTTGTCACTTGATAAATAAACTTTTGAAGAAATATCATATTTAGTATTTATTAAATATTGTCACCGCAATTCTCGTCCATCGCTCCTGTTTTCATGAGCTCAAAAGCCAAGGCACATAAGGAAATTTAGTGTCACAAAATTCTCAACTCTATTGCTACAGAAGTTCACACAGATTAGTTCACATTCAAACAAGCAAAAATTCAAATTACTAGATTGTGTACATATTTCAGACATCAGTATAGGATCAAAGATATTTTCACCAGAATTGCTGAAAGCAAATGTTACAATAGTTCATTCATTCATTTGAGATAAGGTTCCGAAGATTCCGCCACCATGACACAACAGAAAGCAAAGACGTTGTTTCCTTGTTGAGATCTTTAAAGTGCTGTTAAAAACAAAGTTGAATTTAAACTATCCCATTCAGATTTTACAACATTCATGCAATATCCCACTATTATTACTCACACTTATGACTTACATTTATCGCTTGAAGATTTATAGTTGTCATTAGAACCACTCCCACTATGTCTGTGACTTGAACTCTTTGAAATTGTTAGTTTCAAATTTGAAGAAGTCACTGAAGGTAGAGATTGAGAAGTACTTGAGGTAGCATTATTTGAAGGTGAACTATAATGTTTTGTTTTTTTATTTAAGTCCTGTAATAATTTGAACTAATGTTACCGATAAGAAGATTACAAATAATCAAAAAACTTCTCAATCAAACAGAATTCTGGATTTGCCTTATGATTCAAAACATTGGTTCTTGGCAAACAAAATTCGATGCTCGCTATGATATTAAAATGGCCAATTTGAAACTACAATTGCTTTTCCAAATTTTCCTTACTGCGATTCCACAAATGCTGAGACAAAACTTAATTTTCAAAATTTAGTGGTTATGAACTTCGAGTATTACTACCCCAATCAGCCACAGTAGTAAAAACACCCATTGATAAGTTAGAAGGAATGACAGTTTGTGGTTTCTGTTTGAGGAAAATGATTTGCAGTATTATGCTCATAAATAGATACAGATAACAAACTTATATAATATGTTTTTATGCTCAAATACTTGAATTGATTACAGAGTCCAAGTTGTCCAGAAACATTATTAATTTGGAGACGCTCCATCAACAAAGAGTTATTCATATCATCAACTAAGTGATTTAATGAACCAAAATGCCAATATCAATAAATAATTAATGAACTGATTTTTGAATATTTCTAAGTGAAAACTGATATTTGTATGAGGGATAATGACTCAGAAATAGATTACTGGTAAATTTATACACAAACACAGCAGGAATCAAAAAATCACTGAGCAAAACTAAATCACTGATTATCATAATAACAACTTCAGTGAACTTTGATATACATACAACAAATTATGTGTGATAGAAGACTGATTGATCAACAATTCCCATAAATTATAACCTCAGAGGAAAATTAATGAGATTCCATTACTCATAAAATATGACAGAGAAAGCCAGAATGTTATCAACAGCCATAAAATAGAAGCTTCCGCTAAATGTTCACTAAGCAAACCCATAATTAGCATTTTAATTCATAGACCAATAAATGCAACTTGTTCATTTTCAATATACACTCACCTTACATGTGGAGCATATCCAGCTCTCAAAGGAATCTTGGGAAGTTACATTTGGTTCATGGCAGTCTTGATGATAAAGTGCATGACAGTGAGAACATTCCAGGAGTTGATTCTTTGCAGCAACATCCATGCCACTGAAATATAAGATACCAAATGCTGTCATATTCAAAATTCCACTTATATAATTATGTTTTTAAGGGAAGAAACCTTGTTTTTAAAAAGTCGACTTTATTAACTATAGGAAGCGTTTACAATCTATCTGATTACTATCTCCTCGAGATTCACTGGGTTATCGTATTTAATACATCGGTTTGTCTGAACAAGCACAAATTCATGTGGGAAATAATATTTGCAACTATGCAACTCTAGTGTTCTCATATGGAGATTCTTATTAGGAAATAAGTATTGTGTACTACAGGAAAGGAGGGTTGGTATTACCTAACTATATACATCATGAGGTTATTTTGCTGTCTTGATTGAATGAGGTTTTAGATTTTAATTCACAATAAAGAGTTTACTTACTCGCAAACAACACACATAAGATCTTCCTTCAGTAAATCCAACTCAAGTTCATTATCTGAATTAGATGCTTTACTGTCTTCATACATATTGAGCATAGGTTTGTACTCCTCTACCCTATCAATACATTCTGTCTTAATACATGAAGAAACAATACTTGTGAAATCTTTGGTAATTCCATACTTATTTTTGATCGATTCTTCAAGATATGATTGCAAAGCATTAGCATTTTCCTTGGTAATAGAGTCGCCAGAATGTAAATATCCAACACATTTGATCAAATGCCAATCCATATCAGTGATGTTTAGTAAATTCATGTTGCTGGCAACAGTCGTGTTTTAGAAATTGAACTGTTGAAATCTATCTATCTATCAACAGAGACAGAGTTGTCTCTGCTATCATTGTTTAAGGAGGTTCTCCTTAAACAATGCTGCTATAAATATATTTGATGTTCTGTGGTTGAAATCTTACCCATAACACAGAATAGAGAAGTATTAATACTTCTCTATTCTGTGGCCATAAAGTAAATATACAATATCTCTACTTGTTCTATGATCTTACCGTCAATGGCCAATGCACAGAATACCAAATGTACACATCACAGAATACAATTTAAAAAGAATATTGTTATTCTATGACAAATATATACACATACCCCAGAGAAGAGAAGTACACCGGTACGGCACCTGAAAGAAATAGGAGCCACCATAAAGTACTGATGATTTGCAAATTCTGACGTTTAGAAGGCTTTTCTGTGATTTAACAGCTGTGTTAACCTTCATGTTTATTTTTGTTATGATTTCAAATCATTGATTTGGCCCATTTTGGAATATTTGAACTTGAACAACTGAGCAAGTTTTTGATTCCCCTTATATTCATTATTTTCTAAAAAGGATCAGATATCAGACTCTTCTTATCGTTATGTTATCTTGAATAACTATGAATTCATGAGAAAAATTAATTTAAAAATCTTTTTCATATCCATTACAATGTTGTACGATTATATTATTGTTCCATATAAATTAAATATTGTATTTGTCTTATATGTTTCTGTTCCAACAGGAAAGTAAGTAATAGAAAAGTGTTATCAATATTAAAAAAATCTTTCATAAAACTCGTACTGTAAAGGAGATCTCTTTACCAAAATTTCCTTTTCTTCATCATTGAAGTACACATCATTTAAACGCTGAAGGGAAAAACATTTTTTGAAGCCACACAACCAACAATCTTGGTCTTACTCGATGGAAATTCATCTTTGTGATCAAAAGTAAAATAACTCAAATCAAAAGGTTGTACTTCAAATTGTGATACCATGGTACATGTTCAATTTGTATCAATATTTATTACCAAGGTTTAAACAACTTGTGAGTTTAAACAATGATATCACTTTGTAATAACAGAGTTGGTAGATATATCGACTTCGACCAGTAAAAGACGGAAATCTTATAATGCAGTTTATTATTACATCGGAAAGCTTTCCCTCGTCAAAGTCGTGAAGGTAAACTTTTATATATGAAAGTTCTGGTTTACCTGGTTATGCACAAGATTAATTGAAGAAAGATTTGCATTCGAACTATCTTTAGAACCATATTGAATTGTGCTGAACAATCTTGTGTAAACACCAGTAAATGAATTACAAGTTTTCCTCAATATGAATGCTCCATGTACAACTTTTGAACGAAAATTGTAGCAGAAGGATACAATTTCATACATGAAAGTTATGCTTTATTTTGTTATGCACAAGTTTGAATAAAGAAACATTCAAATCTAAATTATTTTCACTAAAATAATGAATTTGCTAGACCACCTAAAAATACATATATGGGCCTTTTGTCATTCTGTCTAAACGCTTTGCAAAATTTCTTCAATATGAATGTTTCGGTTTCGAGTACAACTTGTAGGCAACAATGGCATAAATGCACCCTCTTATATGTATTCCTTTTAGGAAACAACGAACATAAGAAATCAAAAACTTGTTCAAAATTCCGAAATCATAACCAAAACAAACATGAAGGTTAACAGCTGTTCAAGCACAGAGAAGTCCCATAAGCGTCAGAATTTCGGCATTATCATTATTCTATGGTGGCTCCTATTTCTTTCAGGTGCCGTACCGTGGAAACAACAGGTGTCCGTGCACCACTGAGGGCCGGTATTATAAAACTTAACGGGAAGTTAACTTTAACTTTAACTGAAAATTAAGCATTAATTTCCAGAGTGAGTGAAAACTAAAGGCCCATACCCATTGACGCGACAAAAAAGTGGGAGTCTTCTCTTGTGGGGTTGGTCGATAGTGGGATAGAGGAAATTTAAGGCGCAGTGCCGCCAGATCTTCAAATAATTATTGGTTACTGAGATTACCAAGTAGATGAGATTGTAGGAGCGATGAGGCTTTGCCAACTTTTCGACCTACAGATCCATTGTGCAGCCCCGCGCTGTTACGAAAAAACAAACCTGTAAGAGCACTGCCGTGAAGGCAGCAGCTTTTGCGCGCATGTTCAATATGAAGATGATCGCTTTGGCAACGAATTTGAAAATGCGCGCAAAAGCTGCTGCCTTCACGACAGTGCTTCTCTAGGTTTTTTTCGCTCTTGTTTGAACGGTTTGATCCATACTTTCGATAAGTTTGCTTTCTGTGTATTTCCCTTTGTTAAAATACTGCAAATGTGTATCGAACCGTCCAAGCCAAAAATATTTCTCGATCTCCCCTCTGATTAACCTGAATTATCAACGAAATGAGCTACGAAAATTTACCCCAGATAGCACAATAAAATCCTGAGGATGTTCTTGGGATATCGAGCAGAGATATTAGTATATCCCAGGGAAATCCGAATCGTCAGGATATCCTGAGGATATAGAATGTTACTAAGTGGGTGGTGTTTTTGTATATCCAGAGGATATACTCCACAGACCAGAAGCTATCAAGAGGATATCCTGAGGATGACTTATTTAGAAAAGTGGGAACTCCCCCAGCGGTCTACGCATATATTCTAGGGATATAGTTCCAAGTTGACTATAGGACATCCCTAATTTAGAAAAGAGGGAATGGGGGAGTTTCACATTACAGGGTCATTAGACTAAAGCAATGTACGTAATTTCAATAATTTTTATTCTAAAAGAAAGCCTACAAAAAAAGGGATATTACATATTTCTCAACTTATCACAGGGTTCAATCATCTTCTTACATCTCTCTAGCCAGCCAGCAACAGATTTTTCCGTCTTTCTCAGTGTAGAAATTTTCGCAATTTCATCAGCGTCTGAAACAAAATATATAAATTGAAACAATAAATTAATTGCAGGTTTATTTTGCTTACAATTCATTTATCAATTTTGTAATATACAATCTCCCAAATTTCCTCTTTTTCTTCGCCAGTTAAACTGCATTGCCCATAAAGTAAATATAGATAGAGGGGAAACTCTCCTACTAAGCTTTGGAACGCTAGTTTAGTTCCATAAACGCCCGCATGAAGCCGCTCGCATCGCTGAATTTACGTTTCGCAGGTCATTTCCATAACAACATTAAACATAACCTCATACATTTTGTGTTCTTTTGTCGAACGAAAAGAACTTTGTTTGTCGTAGTAGATTTGTGAATTAAATGCGGGTTTTTGAATATTGTTGAACGAAAATCTGAAATATTAATTCATTGTTCAGAAGGAAAACGCATGAACAAATAGATAAACTCTGTTAGAAGTTCCGAAATGTCCCCATTGTGAACAACTTCGTCCATCACAGGATGAACATCAATTCCTTTCAACGCTCATCAATGCTAGAAGATATACAAGCAATTCGTGAATGGTGAATCGAGGCAGTGTTTTTATGTATTGTCCTATAATGGAAAATCATGATTTTATTTTTCTCATTTCATCTGACTCAGAACTACTCCCTGGTAATTATTTCTCAATGTCAAGTACTGTATGTATATTTATATTTGGTGTTACCGTGTAAATGTAATTGTGAAGGCACTATTGCTCCGATTCGAAATTCATTCAAGTTCAAGGAAATAAAATAATTTTATTGTCTACTTATTATTTTTTCTGAAATTCAAGTCAAAATTAAGTACCTATAAAAGAATATTGGATATGGAACAACTCGTATTGAAATATATAGGCAATATAGCATCTTGAGAAAACTGCTATATTACCTTATTTCCATACGTAGTTTTGTTTCATTTCAATTTCGAATAGAGATATGCATTTTCAATAGGAAGCATTTCGAATTTTCGCGCTCATTAGTTCCAAAAATCACCGCCAGAGGGCTATGATGGTACCATAAACGCCCGCTTGGAGCCGCTGAAAGCATTGACCATTTTAGAGGGGGAGTTTCCCTTCTATACATATGTGTTCTGTGGCATTGCCTTTGTGAATGATTGGGCAAGGAAGACTTGCAGGCTACATTGGAATACTTCAACGTCAATGTAATTGAAAAGACAATTTTCAACTTCAGGACTTGACTCCGGTCTCGTTCTTGTTTTACATTGTGGACCTTCAGTTCACCACCAGCTTTCACTGTTGCTATCTAATTTCAATATTTTGTTGCTCTAAAAATCAAATTCGCCCTAAGAAATTTTCTCTCAAACAGCGTGACCAATTATTTTTTTCAGAATATACCAAATCTTCTGTAGAAATCTACTTTTTTCTACCAAAGTCAATTACAGAAATCTACTAAAAATTTAGTGCTACCTAAGAGCAGTCTTTAGCACTTTATGTTGGAAGGAAAGTGGAAAACTTTAATGTTTCGCGTAATTTAAAAAAATATCGCTGTAATTAACATTCGCTCAGCAAAAAAAGCTAGAGAAGCACTGCCGTGAAGGCAGCAGCTTTTGCGCGCATGTTCGATATTGATGACGCTTTGGCAACGAATTTGAACATGCGCCCAAAAGCTGCTGCCTCAATTCACAGTGCTTTTCTAGTTTTTTTTTTGATAAATTACTGGATTTCAATTAGATCTAATCTGTATATTTGAGAATATTGAGAAAATAAAATTTTGAATCGGTATATCTACGGAATCGTTGGGCGGATTTTAACCATTCACGAATTCGACCTTCGTAATTAAGCCCTAAATCTTCTCTACAAATATGGAGTTTTCAAGTCGTTTCTTCCAGAAGATAACGGCCGACCGTAAACACAATAACTTAGAAATTCGATATTTATAAAGAAGATTTGGACCTTGATTACGAAGACCGAATTTGTGAATTGGTAAAATCCACCCAATGATTCCGCAGATATTCTTATAATTTCACCCAAATGAAAGGCTCTTCCGTTTTGGACGGAAACGATGAAAAGCGGGAAAATTTAGCGCACATGATGGGAAATACGATATACTTATTGAGTGTGACGGGATTAGAGAAATACCCCAATGTCAGTCAGAGACATCTTAACGAGTTTTTCACATAATTCATGCGATTATAGTTAGGTTAGGTTGTGCCACTTCTCAACTCAGACGGCGTTCTAACGTTCTACTGCGTCAACAGTTGAAAGTAGAATTCTACTAAGATAGTAGTAAAGTAAAATACTACCAAAATCTACTGCTCAATAGAGTACTAGCAGGTGACGTCACAACATGGCCGCTGGGGGGACAAACAAAGAGTTTGTTATTGTTATTGAAAACTGACATTTGATATGCTGCTGCAGATTATTGTCCATTTTAAGAGTGTGGGTTGATTGCCTGTGAAATTTAAGTTGTTGGCAAACTTTGGAGGCTTGAGATTAACATAATCCAGGAGAATAGATGATTTCACATCTTCAAGTAGTGAATTTTGATTAAACACAATTTGTTGTTGAGAGTTCTATATTCGAATAATAACATGAGATGAATATGTATTTATATTCACAATGGTTGTAATACAATAAAAGGAACTCTAGTCAATATTTTCATTCATTAAAGTCTGTTTGATGCTTAACTGATTGTTTGAGACTTTGCCAATATTAATCTTTTGGCATCAACTTGCAGTATGTGGCAATATCCTACTATGATTGGTCTGTATTTTCACAAACTTTTAAGGTCTAGGATCCTCCTAGAGGATACTGGAATTATATTAGGATTTATAGATTCAACGTGAGCTTCCTGTCGAAAGACATATTCTCATCAAGAAAATAATGCCACAAAAATGTTCACAGTTGTGTGTTTTACTTCTATTACCATCTATCTTCTGTTTATGATTTCAGAATGCCATGCTAATGGTAACTATATAAATTTATAATTGATATTGTATCTTGAATATCATTCCAATGCCAAGTTCGTTGTCCTGAAATGATATTTATCCATAAATATGTTAAGTAGCCTTGTTAGTCCATTACCTGTTAAAGATAATGCAGAAAATAAAAGAATTTTTCACTTTAGAATCGGGGAAGTCATCCCCATGTAGAGATAAAAGCAAGCGTACTTCCTCTTTCCACCTTGGCAGGTTCTACCTGATTCTATTTAGTTTTCAACAAAAAAAATCTAAAAAAATGGGTGTGATTATCACTATCGGACCGATGACTACAGATTACAGCTGAAAAAAATTCCATACTTGAATTTAATCCGAAAAAGGAGACATAACAATGTATGTAACAAACGGGAGTAGGTATATTTAAAACGGAAAAAACCTTTATTCAAATCACCTTTGCAAAGTATTCTCT
Organism: Myrrha octodecimguttata; assembly: GCA_958510865.1. Taxonomy (NCBI): domain Eukaryota; kingdom Metazoa; phylum Arthropoda; class Insecta; order Coleoptera; family Coccinellidae; genus Myrrha; species Myrrha octodecimguttata. The sequence goes on along the minus strand of OY294065.1, from coordinate 30,879,714 downwards.
TATCTGAAGGTATTCAAAAAGGTTCAATGATCAAAATTAACTGAAAAAAACAGTCCCAAAATGTTTTTCCACTCAGATAATACACCAAACGTTAACATTAGCTCTTATGGGAAATCGCTTTGTTTGTCCCCCCAGCAGCTGATTTTGACGTCTCATCTTGCTGAACCATAGAGTGCTGCTAGTGCTCTATTTCTGTCTACTAACAATGGGTTTGTTTTGGTTCCAAATTCAGAACTGTTCGAGTATGCGCGATTGCGATTTTTAAAACTCAAAACGGCAATTGCGCATACTCGAACCGTCCCAAACAGTCCTGAATTGGTTCTGAAGTCTGAACCAAAACAGAGCTAATTATGGAATTATAACGAAAATCTACCAAAAAAGTAGATTTCTACCAAAATTGGTCACGCTGCTCTCAAATGACAATCTAATATTACCTTGTGGTCCAGTTGTTATTCTATGCTTGGTATAATCAAAGATGTGTATGTGCACAGAATAGAGAGGTGTACTTCCGGTACGGCACCTGAAAGAAATAGGAGCCACCATAGAATAATGATAATGCCGAAATTCTGACGCTTATGGGACTTCTCTGTGCTTGAACAGCTGTTAACCTTCATGTTTGTTTTGGTTATGATTTCGGAATTTTGAACAAGTTTTTGATTTCTTATGTTCGTTGTTTCCTAAAAGGAATACATATAAGAGGGTGCATTTATGCCATTGTTGCCTACAAGTTGTACTCGAAACCGAAACATTCATATTGAAGAAATTTTGCAAAGCGTTTAGACAGAATGACAAAAGGCCCATATATGTATTTTTAGGTGGTCTAGCAAATTCATTATTTTAGTGAAAATAATTTAGATTTGAATGTTTCTTTATTCAAACTTGTGCATAACAAAATAAAGCATAACTTTCATGTATGAAATTGTATCCTTCTGCTACAATTTTCGTTCAAAAGTTGTACATGGAGCATTCATATTGAGGAAAACTTGTAATTCATTTACTGGTGTTTACACAAGATTGTTCAGCACAATTCAATATGGTTCTAAAGATAGTTCGAATGCAAATCTTTCTTCAATTAATCTTGTGCATAACCAGGTAAACCAGAACTTTCATATATAAAAGTTTACCTTCACGACTTTGACGAGGGAAAGCTTTCCGATGTAATAATAAACTGCATTATAAGATTTCCGTCTTTTACTGGTCGAAGTCGATATATCTACCAACTCTGTTATTACAAAGTGATATCATTGTTTAAACTCACAAGTTGTTTAAACCTTGGTAATAAATATTGATACAAATTGAACATGTACCATGGTATCACAATTTGAAGTACAACCTTTTGATTTGAGTTATTTTACTTTTGATCACAAAGATGAATTTCCATCGAGTAAGACCAAGATTGTTGGTTGTGTGGCTTCAAAAAATGTTTTTCCCTTCAGCGTTTAAATGATGTGTACTTCAATGATGAAGAAAAGGAAATTTTGGTAAAGAGATCTCCTTTACAGTACGAGTTTTATGAAAGATTTTTTTAATATTGATAACACTTTTCTATTACTTACTTTCCTGTTGGAACAGAAACATATAAGACAAATACAATATTTAATTTATATGGAACAATAATATAATCGTACAACATTGTAATGAATATGAAAAAGATTTTTAAATTAATTTTTCTCATGAATTCATAGTTATTCAAGATAACATAACGATAAGAAGAGTCTGATATCTGATCCTTTTTAGAAAATAATGAATATAAGGGGAATCAAAAACTTGCTCAGTTGTTCAAGTTCAAATATTCCAAAATGGGCCAAATCAATGATTTGAAATCATAACAAAAATAAACATGAAGGTTAACACAGCTGTTAAATCACAGAAAAGCCTTCTAAACGTCAGAATTTGCAAATCATCAGTACTTTATGGTGGCTCCTATTTCTTTCAGGTGCCGTACCGTTGTTTCCATATATACCATATATATATATTTGATGTTCTGTGCAATAATCCAAGGAGCTTCTACCACAGAACATCAAATATCTTTGGCTTCTACCATCATGTTATCTGTCCTTATACCCACAGAATATTCTTCCCCCAATGATTCTTTTACCTCCAGAAATAAACATTTTTCTATGGTTAATGAGATTAAAAAATGTCAACTGTTGTCAACAAAATCCAAAACTTGTCAAGTAGCGAGGAATAAGACGAAACAAAACAATACTAAAATGTATGAAGCCTAGGAATACTGAAAATTTGTAATAAAATTTTTACATACATGTTAATGCGACAACCATGTAACTTATAAGTATGGTCCCATTCATAATGGATAAAAATTTTGATTTTCTTTGTTGCAAATTAATATTATTATTAAGATGGGTAAGTATCAATTTTATGGGGATAACAAATTGTCAATCAATAAATGGAAATATCATTAAACACATGTCCAATTCATTTCTTATCAGAGAAGGGTGTTTTGATGCATAATAATAGTGTTAACATGGGAGCTACGAGTAATTCGAACAGTGCTCGTTTGGCAACTTTACACGAAAGGAGAAAGTCAATAGAAGAAGCCTTAAGTAAAAAGGAGAAAGAACTGAGAGAATTATGTCTTCAGGTATGTGTTTTGTTTTACTAAATCTATAAATGCTTAATGACAACCTATAAAGCAATCACAAGTGATAATTTCGAACTAAATTGCATCTATAAGGTTGACTGTTACAAAGCGTATCTTGCAAAGTATATTATAATTTAGGAAACACGGAATTCTGTGAGAATATATCTTCGATGTGAAAATTTGTTTTCCCAAGGTATTTTGTTAAAAATGTATTTGAAAACTATTATCAGTTAAGCAGAAAGCTCTAAAATCATAATTTATCATTAAGATCAAATATTGAATATCAGGAATAAGTACCTATTGTTCTGTTATCTTTCAGTGAAATGATATCACCTTTTGCTGTTTCTTGATAATAAATCAATTCTGATTTGAAATTAGAACATATGATTTCAACTCGTATAACCACCTATTAGACTATTTGTCATGTTGATGAATCAAAAAATTATCTTGTCATTCATTTTATTTACTTTCTGCATCATTTTCAGCGTTACTATTACAGTATAATAAAAAATATATGAATTAATCAAATAATAATAAAATGCTCTTACTATAGTTTTTTTTTTCACCTTAACATCATGAAATAGAGTAACAAGTTTCATGGAACTATTTTATTATTTTTCATTCAATCACTGATCTAATGTTAATTGAGAAATTGTGGTTAACAGGAAAAATCATTCTAATATTCAACCCACAAAAAAGACAATTTAATAGAAAATCTAATGAGACGTATAGTTTTGAACAGATAATAAAAAATATTGAATGGATTATAAAGAATAAGTCTGATAAAATTTTATGAATTGTGTATTCAATTCAGGAATATTTCGTTATTGCTATGCAGAATTCTTTAGATTCTGGTCAGGCCTTTAGTAATATCTACATTCATTTACATTATTCTTCCATTATTGTATTGTAGTCTTCAATTTGACCAGTCTTTAAATCTTCTAATCCTGATAACATCCCTTCGAAGAATGGTCTCAGTTGAGTCATGCACTGCCTTCCTATGGCTGTGGATATGTACAAGGAACATTCTTGAATATGCAGAAGGATAACCTGATTTTGTTGGAATGATTAAAATAATAATTTATTTCATAGATGGCATTATGTTCTCAATATTTTGTGTAGAAATAGTTTGTGTGTATGGATTATATAGAAAAATTTAAAGCAGTATTCTATTCTCACCGTTTTCTTTGAAATTTCCATTTCAGGAAGCAGATCTCACTGGGATTATTCCTTCAGAAATGCCTCTTCAACCTGGAGAGTCTCCTCCAAGTATAAGAAGAAAAGTAGGGACATCTTACATGTTGCCTGAAAATTTGCTCAAACACACGAACAACAAGGGTGAAAGCATTGCCGATTTGGAGTTACAACTTCAGCTCCATGCCAACATGGCTGAAGCTGCACTCGGTCTCGCTCATAAGCAGAATTTGAGCAAGGTCATTATTCATTACTTTCAAGTAATATTTCCACCATACTACTAACATTATTGAAGACAAGGCTAGGAATATAGCAGTGCTTGAATCTGAAATAAAATTTGAAATGAAAATTGTAAAAGTTTTTCATTTGAGTTATTTTTTATAGACCGTAAGGCGACAGCATAAGACAGAATACCAGCATCATAAGAGGGAATACAAAGTTTTACAAGAAAAAATAGCATTGTTGAAAGAGGCACAGCTATTGCAGCAAGAACAAACAACTGTTAACGATCAACTAAAACAAAAGAAGAAGCCAAGACCAGCTGACCAAGGTGAAATATGGGGTTATGTGGTGCTTCAAGGCAATGTCCCAGAAGTACCCAATGTGTCAAAACATGAAAAATAATTCTTTTTTCCTCTAGGTTGACTTGCACCGTACCCATCAATGTTTTCATTTTATTATCACAATGATAACTGCCGAACTCTTGAAAACAGAAATGTGAAACTTGACTTCTCCAAGTTCATTTTCTATCATATTAATTTATTCAAACAGTAATGACTTTCTATAAGATAGATGGGTACTTTTTGGACTTTTTTTTGTCTGTTCCTTTTTCAAACTTTCATGGTGATAATATATTAATCATCTCTTATTCATTTGATGATTGGTATTGCAGAAGATGGAATATCTGTGATATCAAATGACCCATTCCGAAAGAGTGAACATCGACAAAGCATAAGATCTATGCGGCATACATTACAGTCGGACAATATAACGGAAATGTATCCCCAATTTCACCAAAGGATATCTAACAGAAATACTGAAGTTCCTTACGAGATGACCCAGCAGATGAGATTTGAAGACTTGTCCTCGTCCTTTTACAAGCTCAATCTTACAGGATTTAAGACATACATAGAAAGGTGAGTTCATGGGGTGTACTTATGACAATTTTAACTGGTTACCTAGGTAGTATAGTTACATCAGCAGTGAATCCTTGAATGAGTATATATGTGGTAAAAAGTTTCTAAATCTAAAACATAATGTCATTTTCAACTGACGAAATGGCAGGCACTCTGAAATTGTAGCCGTTTACCATAAATTATTGTTCTATTGGCAACACTGTTCATATCGACGGCCATATTCCCTTTGGTTTATTTTGATTCAACTCAGGGTTTTTTATAGAGGGGTTGAAAAATGTCATCAAGTTTTTCCTTCATGTGCGACTTAACTGATGGGCGTGCTATATTTGAATGATGTAAACAACACTATTTGATATTTCATACAAGTTATTGAACGATTCCCTTTTGCCTGAATTCGATCAAGAATCAGTAAGAAATAAGTTTTTGATGGTATGCACTAACATGTTTTGTTCAATTCTGTCATCAAATCTGATTTCTTCTGGAAATATATATATATATATATATATATATATATATATATATATATATATATTCTGGGCTCAAAAATATGATACAATGTACACATTAATAAGATACAGCCTAGTGCCGTCTCCCCAGTCCTCTTCTCCAAGCCTCTCGACACAGATCAACCAGATAAACCACTCGCCTCATTTACTTAGGAAATCTATGTCAACGCAGATATGACCCTGAATCGAGCTAATCAGAATTTTAGCAGGCGTTTGGGGTGCCAATCAGATTGCAGAATAGGATTACGTCACTCTCGCCGCTTTCCGACTCGCTTGAAGAGGTTATAAACATGTAAACAAACTGAAATGAATTTTTTGTCCTATTTATTTGATGAATAATTTCGTTTCAGTTCCATTTCAGAATATAATCCAAACAGTTTTTACAACCAAATCAATTGTTTGGTCATCTTTGAGGTTCTATTTTATGATGACAGTCCTCATTATATGTTTCAATTGTGCAACAAGAATTGGAATCGAACTTAGGTGGACTCATTCATAATGTTCATTTTATATAATATAAAGGAATCGCAACTGAAGTAAAAGGATTACAACCTCCATTATTCAATTAAAACGATGGGATGCCTAATAAAATTGTATATGATTGCACAAACACTAGGATTGGAATCGAACAAAGTTGGTCTATTCATAGTTTCATTTTATATTGAAATGAATCTCATTTGATGTGAAACTACAAAGATTCTCTGATTAAGGTGAACGGGTTTTCCATAACATTTTTCCAAAATTTTCATTTACTCCAACCGAGTTCTTCTACAGGAGTTTTTGATGTGACAAAACACTCGCTTAGGTATTGGAAATTTTGCTTTTCAAATGATTTCATCGAAAAATCTTAGTCTGATTTTAATTTTGTGATTCCTGAATCCCGACAAATCCGTTTTTACATTTCGATTTCAGATATTCCAAAATCAAGTATTCAATTTGACAGCTGTTTCGAGGAAGAAGAAAGTGTGGTTATGTCTGTTATATTTCTGAAGGTCGAAGAGACGCGATTCCCGCAAACGATAAAGTGATTTGTCTTGTTGGTCTGTGCTCTCGATCCTGTACCAGCTCCACATTTAGTCTTCTCTGCTCCATAGATTGGCGTACCCCCTCATTCCAAGAGCGTCTTGGCCTTCCTCTCTTCCTCCGTCCTGGCGGGACCCATTCAAAAACTCGTCTAGGCCATCGATGTTCAGGCATTCTCATCAGGTGTCCAAACCATTTCAGACTTCTAATTTCGATTCGGTCCATTACTGTCTCTCTGGCATGTAAACGATCTCTAATGCTCTCGTTAGTCGCATGTTGTAGCCTTGACATTCTTGCACTTCGTCTCAGATAGTCCATCTCAACTGCATTCAGTCTGCGTTTGAGGTCTGCATTGATGGTCCATATTTCACTGCCATAACATAAAGTTGATTCTACCATCGTTTTCCCTATCCGTATGTTCGTGTGATTAGAGATACCTCTGTCCCACCACAAGGAGTTGAGGCAGCCAATAATCTTTCTAGCCTCCTGTATTCTGTATTTATCTCGACTGCACCAATACCATTTCTGTCAACCATCGCACCTAAGTACTTAAATTTTTCTACGGTAAACCCGCAAGATTTCCCGTCGCGAAGCTATAAGTGAGATATTCACATCATTGTAAGCAGTGTGAGTTCCTGAACAAAAAATATCAAGGCCAACATAGGCGGTCTCTCTTTGTTTGAAAGATATGGGCCCCCAAAGTTCCAAATTGTTCCATTTTCAGATCCTTTTTTCCGCCATAAAAATGATCTCTCACTTCTCAAATCTAGTTCATAAATCATCTTTGAACCTTCAACCAACGAACAGAGACACTTTCTTTCAAGAATATTCATTATTTAAAGGAAGAAAAGTGAAAATATTAGACAACAACTTAACCTATATTTCTACGAAATACTTCTCAATGTTAAAGCGGTGCTTGGCAACAGCGTCTTTTCATCGCTGGCCAACGTATTATGACCGAAGAGTAGTTGCTGGCGGGAAATATGAAATGATGGACAGTTGAAGGATATGATTGTAAGGAAAATGCTTCTGTCACTGAAGAAGAGGTGGTTATTCTAACATCAAAACAAAATCATTGAGATTATTTGTTTAAGGTTTCACTCTCAACATTTTCGTTTGAACTTTCTTTCAATCCCCCTCAAAATAGGGATGTTGTTATCTACTTCGTTTTTTGTTGTGTCTTCGAGATGGTCCCAGTTTAGAATAAGATTCTGGGTATTCCAATGAAATGGGCTATATAATAAACTTGATCTCATTGGAAATCTGGTAAGGGCGCGACATATCACATATGAAAATAATGTACGTTGAAATATATGTCAGGGTGTATTCTCATTCCATTACTATGTGTGTCAACCTTGTAGATTTCATTAGAAACGAATTCTCCTATTGGAAGATTTAGAGTTTCGCAGGAAACCTTAAGAACCTAAGAACTAAGAACATATTTCATTTTTCTCGCCAGCAATAATCTGTCATTCACGAATACGCACGATGGCACGATTCCGACCGATGAAATTTGCGCCATTGCCAAACTTCACTTTTAGTCTGAATCGAAATCAGAAGGAATAGAGGTTAAGTGATTGTCCAGTAATTCCATTATTTTTTCATTAAATATTGATCATTCTTGAAAAAAATTGTTGCTTATTGTTGGTTGAAGGTTCAAAGGTGGTTTGTGAACTATACAGATGAAGTGAGAGATCGTTTTTATGGTGGAAAAAGGGACCTGAAAACGACTCATTTCGGAACTTTGGGGGCCCATATCTTCCAAATTAGGGGAGACCGCCTATTTTCGATTTCACATTTTTTATTCAGAAAATCACAATGCGTACAATGATGTAAATATCTTTTTAATATCTCGGCGACGGGAAATCTTGCGGGTTTACCTTTTCTACTTGTTTTATCGTCGTATCGTCATCGATGAGTACCTCAAAATTTGCTTCGCTGTTTACTACCAGGTATTCGGTCTTCTTCAGACTTACACTCAGGCCCCACTGTTCGTATTCTGTGTATAATTTTCTCATCATATACTCAACATCAAATATCTGGAAATATACAGGGTATAAATCATGCTTACATTCTGGCCGTTTGTAACACGTGGATATTCTTCGAAACAATCTATCGCACATTTTTAGACTGAAATAATATATATTTTATGTTGGAATGTATATCTACTTAATTTTGGTGTAATCCGATCGATTAGTGAACCCTCTATCAGAAACATTTATCGCTTGAATAATTCTTTAAAGTTTTCAACATATCATGAAAGGTTGCCAGCAAATTTCATCAGAAAAAGTTTCTGCTTATAAGTCTTTTCACCTTTTGGCTAACTCCACAACGGGTATAACCTGAAATACCTATATTATCACAGACCAACAAGACAAATCACTTCATCGTTTGCGGGAATCGCGTCTCTACGACCTTGAGAAATATAACACACATAACCACACTTTCTTCTTCCTCGAAACAGTTGTCAAATTGAATACTTGATTTTGGAATATCTGAAATCGAAATGTAAAACGGATTTGTCGGCATTCAGGAATCACAAAATCAAAATCAGACTAAGATTTTTCGATGTAACCATTTGAAAAGCAAATTTCCAATACCAAAGCGAGTGTTTTGTCACATCTAGCGGCGGTAGCTCAGTGGTTAGAGCGCAAGCCTCATGATCGAAAGGTCTGGGGTTCAAGCCCTTGGCCGGGAAAGAATTTTTCCGGTTTTCAGGGGACCGTCCAACCATTCGCTGTTGGGTAAAACAATTAACAGTGCTATTCCTAACGTGGCGCAAGGAATTAGTAACAAAGCCTACACAGAACACTCCTGGTCTCCTAACTCGCACAAGCATTAGCTTCTGAGGGGTTCCGCAGCGGAACCTAGGAGAATCAGCAACCATACATACATACATACAATCTGAAACTCCTGTAGAAGAACTCGGTTGGAGTAAATGAAAATTTTGGAAAAATGTTATGGAAAACCCGTTTACCTTGATCAGAGAATCTTTGTAGTTTCACATCAAATGAGATTCATTTCAATATAAAATCAAACTATGAATAGACCAACTTTGTTCGATTCCAATCCTAGTGTTTGTGCAATCATATACAATTTTATTAGACATCCCATCGTTTTAATTGAATAATGGAGGTTGTAATGCTTTTTCTTCAGTTGCGATTCCTTTATATTATATAAAATGAACATTATGAATGAGTCAACCTAAGTTCGATTCCAATTCTTGTCGTATAATTAAAACATATAATGGGGGCTGTCATCATAAAATAGAACCTCAAAGATGACTAAACAATTGATTTGGTTGTAAAAAACTGTTTGGATTATATTCTAAAATGGAACAGTTACGAAATTATTCATCAATAAATAGGATGAAAAATTCATTTCAGCTTGTTTACATGTTTATAACCTCTTCAAGCGAGTCCGAAAATGGCGAGAGTGACGTAATCCTATTCCTGCAATCTGATTGGCACCCCAAACGCCTGCTAAAATTCTGATTAGCTCGATTCAGGGTCATATCTGCGTTGACATAGATTTCCTAAGTAAATGAGGCGAGTGGTTTATCTGGTTGATCTGTGATATTATCATCAACTTCAGTTACAACGGAAACAGCTAAATCAGGTCTGGATATCATTATTGAAAGGAATCTTAATTCCTTTCTATTACCATAGTGAGAAGTTGAATAAACAATATTCTAGTATACATAAAATTATATTTCCCATTTGTATCCGATATAATATGAAATATTTTTGGTTTTATTTTTGGGTTATATCACAGAAAACGATAACCAGTATTACTAAACAGGTTTGCCAACTTTTTTTCCACCAAACGTCCCTGTATCTCAGGTATGCCCTGGTCTGAAAGCTCTACCAGATATTGCTTATATCGATTCACACATGAATACATAATTTCTATAATACTTTTCTCCCAATTTATATTAACTTATTCGTTGCAGGAGAGAAAGTTATGCGCCTGTACAGCCAGTATACAATCCGAAACCAGCTAACTATCAACATGTTCATGGAAGTCCAACATATCCACCATCCCACTTCCACTACAATCACACATCGTACACTCCTGTTCAGCAAAGCAGCCCCGGTCCACCACATGGTCCTGTATCTCCACATAATAATCCAGCAATATCACCCCACAACCACAACGTTCCTCAAAATTCCCCAACGGCATCTGACATGTCCTCCGCATACAGTTCTAAATACAACAATACTAGGTATTACCAAACTATGGTGAACCCTTCACATTATCAAAATTATGCCAAATACCCAAATAGCAATCCGATCCCAATTTCAAGGCAGTCTAGTCCAAACTTGAACAAGTATCAGTTTTCTAATTCTCCCGTTCCATCTCAGCAATCGTATATGTATAAGAATAGCAGCGTCGATTCGATGTCTAGCAATATGCAGAATCCGCATCAATTGCAGCCACATCAACAGTACGAACAAAACGCAGGACTGGGTGGGTGTTGGAAAAAGAAAGAGAGCGGGGAAGTTATTTGGTGCAATTCTTCGTCAACCATGGATCCGAACTGGCAGCGTGACAAAAGGTAAGTGTGTATTGCGAACTGATAATCATTGTGTCTTCCTTTTTGCGCGCATGTTCTAGGGGAACAGCGTGCTATCGTTTTGTCCAAATGTCTGTAATTTTGGATGATTGAGCCGAAAATGGTCTCAATCGACTAGGTTGGACTCACTGATGACGAATCTGGTGTCAAAATTGATTCTGTCCGGCCGGCCGGCCGGTTGGCCGGCCGTAGACACGCTAACTGTCGACAGAAGCAAGCTAGCTACTTGAAACTTTCAGGATAGGTTGCGCATCAGAATGCCGCCGTTAAGTTCGTTAATGGGCCAAATCGGTCGAATAGTTTCGGAGTTATAGGCACTTGAAGTTTTGAAGTTATTTATTTTTTATTTCAGAAACTACTCAAGCGATTGGATTCAAACTTGGCAGTTTGGTGGAGTATAACGACGCGCAACTTTGAGCCAAATTTCGTCAAGATCATATTGTCAGTAAATTTAAAAAAAAATTTTTTTCGAAATTTTTTTACAAAAAAATTTTTTTTCGGAAACCATTCATCATATCCAAAAAAAATTATACTCACACTTTGACCTTCTAATTTCACAGCAGTGCACTAAATTTCAGTTCGATACGATCATAAGTTTTAGAGATATCGGGAAAAAATATGTCAAATTTCGAGGTTTTCTTCTCGATATCGTTGATTTTTTCGGTATAACTCGAGAAATACTGATTCAGTCCTGATTAAGCTTCACAGCTAGTTTTATGATGCTGAAAGACAACTTTATGCAAAATTTCGTGATAATCGTGTTATTAGAACAATTTGAAAAAAAAAATTTCTATGATTTTCTCATCATATCATCCTCATTAAATTCTGTATGAAACTTCGAACTGTTATTTTCGATGAAGTACTGGATTTCAATTTGATCTGATCTGTATTTTTGGAAATATTGGAAAAATAAAATTTTGATTGGGTATATCTACGGAATCATTGGGTGGATTTTACCCATTCACGAATTCGGCCTTCGTAATTAAGGTCCAAACCTTCTCTACAAATATCGATATTTGTAGAGAAGGTTTGGACCTTAATTACGAAGTACGGTCAGCCTAACGGCCGACTGCGTAAACACAATAACTTCCGAAAGAAACAACTTAGAAACTCGATATTTGTAGAGAAGGTTTGGACCTTAATTACGAAGGCCGAATTCGTGAATGGGTAAAATCCGCCCAATGATTCCGTAGATATACCCATTCAAAAGTTTATTTTTACAATATGTCCAAAAATACAGATATGATCGAATTGAAATCCAGTAATTTATCAGAAAAAAATTTCAAAAAGCACTGCCGTGAAGGCAGCAGCTTTTGCGCGCACGTTCAAATTCGTTGCTGAAGCGGTCATCTACATTGAACATGCGCGCAAAAGTTGCTGCCTTCACGGCAGTGCTTTTTGAAATTTTTTTGAGTCCATGTTCTAGAAGTATTTACAGAATCATCGGACGGATTTTACCCATTCATGAATTCGATATTCGTAATCAATCCACAAGTCTCTAAATTGTTTCTTTTCGTGTTAATAGAGCTCAGTATCATCAATTTTTTTCAGATTTGGGAGCTTGGATAGGCGGAAAAACAGAAGAATTCAGAAGAGGATATCACCAAATGGTGATAATAAATTGGCAACATTAGCAACCATTTCTTATTCATTAGATCAGAAGAAACCCACAGTGATGCATTCTCCACAAGTAATATTATTGAAAATTTCAGCAACTGCGATGTACATTATCTTATATTCTTAGGTTCAAACAAGGCACTCCCAAGACAGGCAGTTGGTGAGGACTCAGTCGTTAGGAAGTGTTGGAGTACAGACTCTAGATAGCGTCTGGCCCAGTGATGATAATTCGTCATGCGATAGCGAAAATCGTAGCATACATGAAAGATCAAGCAACTCAATAAGACGTCAAAAACAAAAAGAATGGTGAGAAGATTGTGATTTCGATTTTTTATCAAGGAATATAAGGATAGGGTAAACCCGCAAGATTTCCCGTCGCTGAGACATTAAAAAGATATTTACATCATTGTACGCAGTGTGTTTTTCTGAATTGAAAATCTGAAATCGAACATAGGCGGTCTCCCTTAATTTGGAAGATATGGGCTCCCAAATTTCCAAAATGAGTCGTTTTAGGCCCCTTTTTCCACCATAAAAACGATCTCTCACTTCATCTGTATAGTTCACAAACCACCTTTGAACTTTCAACCAACAATAAGCAACACTTTTTTTCAAGAATAATCAATATTTAATGAAAAAACCATGAAATTACTGGATAACCACTTATCCTCTATTCCTTCTGATTTCGACTCAGTCTAAAAGTGAAGTTTGGCAATGGCGCGAATTTCATCGGTCGGAATCGTGCCATCGTGCGTATTCGTGAATGAGATTATTGCTGGCGAGAAAAATGAAATATGTTCTTAGTTATTACTGTTTACTGCTATACTCTAAATCTTCCAATAGGAGAATTCGTTTCTAATGAAATCCACAAGGTTGAAACACATAAGAATAGAATGAGAATACACCCTGATAAATATTTCAACGTAAATTTTTTTCATATGTGATAGGTCGCGCCCTTCCCAGATTTCCAATGAAATCGAGGTTATTATATATCCCATTTGATTGGAATACCCTGAATGTCTTTCTAAACTGGGACCATCTCGAAGACAACAAAAAACGAAGTAGATAACAACCTCCCTATTTTGTGGGGGAAAGAAAGTTCAAACGAAAATATTGAGAGTGAAACCTTAAACAAATATTCTCCATGATTTTGTTTTGATGTTAGAATAACCACCACTTCTTCAGTGACAGAAGCATTTTCCTTACAATCATATCTTTCAACTGTCCATCATTTCATATTTCCTGCCAGCAACTACCCTTCGGTCATAATACGTTGGCCAGCGATGAAAAGACGCTGTTGCCAAGCCCCGCTTTAACATTGAGAAGTATTTCGTAGAAATATAGGTTAAGTGGTTGTCTAATATTTTCACTTTTCTCCCTTTAAATAATGAATATTCTTGAAAGAAAGTGTAGCTATTCGTAGGTTGAAGGTTCAAAGCTGATTTATGAAATAGGTTTGAGAAGTGAGAGATCCTTTTTATGGCGGAAAAAAGGATCTGAAAATGCAAAAATTTGGAACTTCGGGGGCCCATATCTTCCAAACAAAGAGAGACCGCCTATGTTGGCCTCCATATTTTTTTTCAGGAACTCACACTGCTTACAATGGTGTGAATATCTTACTTATAGCTCCGCGACGGGAAATCTTGCGGGTTTACCAAGGATAGTTACCCAGCTTGGAATTATTCATTCATATTTACATGATTCGATATCCCCAACATGAATCAAAATTCAAAAAACTTTGAAAGCCCCAACATTAATTTTCTCCTGTAATGGGGACATTTTCGATTTCAACTGTCCCATTAATTTCTACATGAATTACTTGTTGATTGAATTGACTAAATATAAACAGTATCATTCATGTGGTTATTGAAAAACGTTTATCATTCCACGTAATACTTTTAGGAGAGAAACATCTCTAGATGGACCAGGATCACCAGTTCCTTCAATAGTTAGCCGTTGTCAGTCAACAGTACCTTCTATATTAGCCCCAGAGGAAAAATATGTGTCCAACAGCTGTATACCTTCACCGATACAGACGAAGCCCATGTTGGAAATACCAGCTGAATCGAATCCATCACCGAGACTACCTGAAACAAATATGGAACTCTTCAACAATAATATACATAACATACCTAAAAATTGTACTGTAGTTCAAGCAGGACACTGCAAACCTTACCACGAAGAAACAAAACCGTTTGAAATGTCGGATTTTTATAAATACTCGACGAAATTTAAGAAATCGCCTTCTAAAAGTGTTACGTCAGAAGACAGAGTGACATTGGATAGAACAAATCATTTTCCGAGAAACCTTAGGGAGCATTACGATACAAAGAATATATACCATCATCACAACAAGCAGACCGATGGTTCACCACGAGGCTCAGTGTGAGTTTATTTTACTACATGTTTGGTAATTGAATGAGTTTCACTATTTTTGAATGTTTATTTATCAGAAAATCTGAGCCATTTTTATTGTAATTTGGGTAAACCCGCAAGGTTTCCCGTCGCGAAGCTATAAGTAAGATATTCACATCATTGTAAGCAGTGTGAGTTCCTGAACAAAAAATATGAAGGCCAACATAGGCGGTCTCTCTTTGTTTGGAAGATATGGGCCCCCAAAGTTCCAAATTGTTGCATTTTCAGATCCTTTTTTCCGCCATAAAAATGATCTCTCACTTCTCAAATCTATTTCATAAATCATCTTTGAACCTTCAACCAACGAATAGCGACACTTTCTTTTAAGAATATTCATTGTTTAAAGGAAGAAAAGTGAAAATATTAGACAACCACTTAACCTATATTTCTACGAAATACTTCTCAATCTTAAAGCGGGGCTTGGCAACAGCGTCTTTTCATCGCTGGCCAACGTATTATGACCGAAGAGTAGTTGCTGGCGGTAAATATGAAATGATGGACAGTTGATGGATATGATTGTAAGGAAAATGCTTCTGTCACTGAAGAAGTGGTGGTTATTCTATCGTCAAAACAAAATCATGGAGAATATTTGTTTAAGGTTTCACTCTCAATATTTTCGTTTGAACTTTCTTTCCCCCACAAAATAGGGAGGTTGTTATCTACTTCGTTTTTTGTTGTCTTCGAGATGGTCCCAGGTTAGAATGAGATTCAGGGTATTCCAATAAAATGGGTTATATAATAACCTCGATTTCATTGGAAATCTGGGAAGGGCGCGACCTATCACATATGAAAAAAATTTACGTTGAAATATTTATCAGGGTGTATTCTCATTCTATTACTATGTGTTTCAACCTTGTGGATTTCATTCGAAACGAATTCTCCTATTGGAAGATTTAGAGTATAGCAGTAAACAGTAAGAACTAAGAACATATTTCCTTTTTCTCGCCAGCAATAATCTCATTCACGAATACGCACGATGGCACGATTCCGACCGATGAAATTCGCGCCATTGCCAAACTTCACTTTTAGACTGAGTCGAAATCACAAGGAATAGAGGTTAAGTGGTTATCCGGTAATTTCATGGTTTTTGTTTTAAATATTGATTATTCTTGAAAAAAAGTGTTGCTTATTGTTGGTTGAAAGTTCAAAGCTGGTTTGTGAACTATATAGATGAAGTGAGAGATCGTTTTTATGGTGGAAAAAGAGACCTGAAAACGACTCATTTTGGAAATTTGGGGGCCCATATCTTCCAAATGAAGGGAGACCGCCTATGTTCGATTTCACATTTTTTATTCAGAAAAACACACTGCGTACAATGATGTAAATATCTTTTTAATATCTCGGCGACGGGAAATCTTGCGGGTTTACCGTAATTTGTAATCATGTATTTATTTTTGTTCAGGAGTTCAGGTCAGATGGATCATCTTGGGAATAATTTAGAGTACAATCAGACATCTTCCAGTAGTCAAGATCATTATATGCAGGACAAAAACTTATGGTACAGTGCTCAGACGCCAGGCGAACAAGAAAACAATAATGCAACCTTGGTATAACTTCTGAGCTACCAATAACAAAGTGAGAACTGCCTAGAATGTGGAAAACCAGAAATTAAATTTTTCTTCCTAATTTGGGAGTCGATACAATAGTTGTGAATACTCAACGAAGAAAGACATTTTTATTGGATATTCAAATATGATCAATATTTTTTATGATGTGTTTTGTGGCGTAAGACTTAATTTTTTTAAGTCAAAGGGATATTCGATAGAATTAAATTTGTATATATTTTATATCGTTACAACACATTATTATGTAAATAGAGAAAAAATATTTTTCATATGATTTTTCCGAATTTCATACATGGATTGTTTTCTCCAAGCAAGAATATTTTCTAGGTGTGCTCAAGACATTGTGTTGGTTACTTTATTTTATTAGCAGTCTATTTATTTTCTCTACTTGCCTGATTAGGGTCGAAATGATGAAATATTTCCTCTCTCATCTCAAATTAGATAAAAAAGATGTAGAAATTCATCTTTACTTAGCATACAGTGATATAATTGGTCCTTAGATAACTTATCGCTCTGTTCAATCAGAGGTAAGTTAACATATTCACAACTGTGATAGTTGAGGTTATTTTTGAATTTTCGAATATTTGTAATTCATTGTTATTGTCTTTAGGAAATTTTCAGACTTTTATCGAAAAAAATATTGTTGAATCAGTACATTCGGAATTTTTGATCTATAACAAACCTCTTCCATGCAGTGGATCTTGAATAACTTGTAAAAACATGCACTCATTGTAATAAATTATATTTTCAGTTGGTACATGCTATGAAATGGTAATTCTCGAAATCAACTGCATGTACATGGCAAATGTAAATATTACGTTTGAATGCAATGTGGGGTGAAATTTTCATCTGCTCAAAATGTTATTCTTAAATATTATACAGCGTGTTCACCATGTTGATAAACTTTCACCATTCACCAATAGATATACAGGGTGACCCATTTTAACTTAGGCAGCCAAATAACTCGAAAAATAAGCACACTACGAAAAAATGTTTAGAATCAAAATTTCGACATTTCGAGGGGGACGTACAATGACGTTAAAATGAGCCCTCCCACCCTTCCCCCTTGGCGGTGAGGGGGGGCAAGTTTGAAATCTTAAATAGGAACCTCTATTTTTTATTGCATATTCGGAATCTTTGGCTAAAAACACATACAATTTGTCAGAAACATTTTTCTCGATTCATGATAGATGGCGCTGTAATCGACGAAATTCAATTTCTTCGATTTCTCTTACTGAGAACCCATGCTTACGATTCTGCAATAAATTAACAATAAAAATACCACGTTTTCATTGTTAATACTCGAAATTAGTCTTAAAACAAACTTCTCATTATTTTTTATTACTCATTAATTTTTTTTTTTTTTTTAAATTTTATCAGAGTACAAATGTTAAAAAAATACATAAACACTTGTAACAATGAAAACGTGGTATTTTTATTGTTAATTTATTGCAGAATCGTAAGCATGGGTTCTCAGTAAGAGAAATCGAAGAAATTGAATTTCGTCGATTACAGCGCCATCCATCATGAATCGAGAAAAATGTTTCAGACAAATTGTATGTGTTTTCAGCCAAAGATTCCGAATATGCAATAAAAAATAGGGGTTCCTATTTAAGATTTCAAACTTGCCCCCCCTCACCGCCCAGGGGGAAGGGTGGGGGGGCTCATTTTAACGTCATTGTACGTCCCCCTCGAAATGACGAAATTTTGATTCTAAACATTTTTTCGTAGTGTGCTTATTTTTCGAGTTATTTGGCTGCCTAAGTTAAAATGGGTCACCCGGTATTTAAAAATACTTGAAAGCCTAAAAAAACTTCTAGATATTTTCTTGAGGCTTGCCTCAATAGTAGGGCGTATTGTAGTGCATTTTCACTCTGATATTGTCGCCTTTGTAATGTGTGTATTTCTTTTGATCCTACTACCAAGAACTTCTTTATTGATCTTCATGAACGCTTGAATATACTGTAAAGGTTTTTCAATGGTGAGACACCTGTGTACTCAACTATTGTGAATTTCAGATTCTGAATATTTTAACCAAATCAAATGTTGAACAAAGGGTATTGCCCGTATTGATACATACTATGAGTTATACTGAAGGTATCCGAAATTTTTTTGAAGAATGTTAACTAATTTGAAAAATATGTACAAAATATATCACTAAGCACTCTATAAAGTGTTAACGGAATGCTAAACAAATACATATTTCAATCAAAATAATGAAACGGAATATTAAAATAAGGGTGCCTTAAAGAATTAAATTCCAACAAGTTATGTGATTTCAATTGTGCCCAAGTGGCTTTTATTTATATTGTAGAGTTTTAAGAGTCAGAGTTATTTTTTGGAATAAGGTAAGACACAGTTTTAGGTTTTTATTTATATCCAACGTTAGTCACAAAAAGTTATATATTGAAATAATGAACATTTAAAAAACATGTAAAAGTTTTTATTTTCCAATCCTTGAGACTTAGACAATATAACCTTACCATTATAAAGTTGTGTAATCTTATGAAGGGGTTTTCCCATACAAAAAATCCAAACTAATCAACTAAAGATGAAGAGTTTGAAGGCTCGTACTCATGGACCCGTAAAA
The DNA here is from genome assembly GCA_958510865.1 of Myrrha octodecimguttata. NCBI lineage: Eukaryota > Metazoa > Arthropoda > Insecta > Coleoptera > Coccinellidae > Myrrha > Myrrha octodecimguttata. Next base: position 30,860,493 of record OY294065.1, on the reverse strand, counting down.
GAATTAAAATTGCGCGATTTCCACGTGGGTTTGGTTCTTCACCTAGTATAGTAGTCTGAATAGATTTTATACCTATATTTTTCAAGGGATTCAATTATTAATAGACGCAGCGTGACCAATTTTGGTAGAAATCTACTTTTTTGGTAGATTTTCGTTATAATTCCATAATTAGCTCTGTTTTGGTTCAGACTTCAGAACCAATTCAGGACTGTTTGGGACGGTTCGAGTATGCGCAATTGCCGTTTTGAGTTTTAAAAATCGCAATCGCGCATACTCGAACAGTTCTGAATTTGGAACCAAAACAAACCCATTGTTAGTAGACAGGAATTGAGCAGTAGATTTTGGTAGTATTTTACTTTACTACTATCTTATTAGAATTCTACTTTCAACTGTTGAAGCAGTAGAACACTTCCGTCTGAGTTGAAAAGTGGCACAACCTAACCTAACTATAATCGCATGAATTATGTGAAAAAATAGCACAACTCGTTAAGATGTCTCTGACTGACATTGGGGTATTTCTCTAATCCCGTCACACTCAATAAGTGTATCGTATTTCCCATCATGTGCGATAAATTTTCCCGCTTTTCATCGTTTCCGTCCAAAACGGAAGAGCCTTTCATTTGGGTGAAATTATAAGAATATCTGCGGAATCATTGGGTGGATTTTACCAATTCACAAATTCGGTCTTCGTAATCAAGGTCCAAATCTTCTTTATAAATATCGAATTTCTAAGTTATTGTGTTTACGGTCGGCCGTTATCTTCTGGAAGAAACGACTTGAAAACTCCATATTTGTAGAGAAGATTTAGGGCTTAATTACGAAGGTCGAATTCGTGAATGGGTAAAATCCGCCCAACGATTCCGTAGATATACCCATTCAAAATTTTATTTTCTCAATATTCTCAAATATACAGATTAGATCTAATTGAAATCCAGTAATTTATCAAAAAAAAAAACTAGAAAAGCACTGTGAATTAAGGCAGCAGCTTTTGGGCGCATGTTCAAATTCGTTGCCAAAGCGTCATCTCTATCGAACATGCGCGCAAAAGCTGCTGCCTTCACGGCAGTGCTTCTCTAGCTTTTTTTGCTGAGCGAATGTTAATTACAGCGATATTTTTTTAAATTACGCGAAACATTAAAGTTTTCCACTTTCCTTCCAACATAAAGTGCTAAAGACTGCTCTTAGGTAGCAGTAGATTTTTAGTAGATTTCTGTAATTGACTTTGGTAGAAAAAAGTAGATTTCTACAGAAGATTTGGTATATTCTGAAAAAAATAATTGGTCACGCTGAATAGACGCTTTTAATTCATTGGACATGTCTATCAAAAAAATTGTTTTTGCTGCAATTAGTTTGTTCTGCAGAAATGATTATTTAAGGTGGATATATAAATCAATATAATAAGTGAAAAATGACATTTTATTTTCGCCTTAATGTTGAAGACATTACCGTAAACGTTCTCGATTAAGCTCTGTTTCTGGTTCACTTTCAAATGAGCTTTCTGGTTAGCTGGTTGCTGCAACACAGCCAATCAGGAAACCGAAATCGCATTCAAAAGTGAACCGAGAACGCCTCATGTGCATATTACAAACTACCACATATATCGTCACTACTTCATTGCAATTGAGTACATAATTGCTTCAGAGCAATATTCTGTGAAGAAAAGAGAGTAGAATTCGACATTGGCAACGTCTCGGAGAATTATTTTGATATTTCAAGAGCGCCAACCTACGGCAGTTTTAACTTGGTGGACCTAAATCGTGGCTAACCGGGATAAAAGTGAATGGAATACATTGAAAAGAAGATGAATGTTGGCTCTTTCTCGGAAAAACATATATTTGATTTTTAATCACCAATTCTGTATTTTATTCAATAACTGATAGTGTTTTGCTTACCGGCAAATTCACTCTGCTTCAGCAAAAGCAACTAGAAAGTTTTGTCAATATAATCGCCCTCCTGGGACTATCATTTTTGATCTTTTTGCCGGTTTCGTGCCAACTCTTATTTATACCGATTCGATACAGCCTCGCTATTAACACAAGGAATATATCAATTTAGAATTCAATGCCTAGATTATTTACCGCTGTTTCAGAACATATCTGCGAATTTGAAAATCTTCACTGAATATATATCTGACATCTACCGACCGTATCGAGAACATTTTGAGATATCTATAGATAACTCAAAACGGAAAGACGTTAGTTACGGATACATTCAGTAGATGTCACTGCCATCCTCAATAAAATGATGCGAATTCTTTCTGGTATGAAATTGAATGAAGTCTCGACTTTATACAATGGTATGGATGTACATTGTATAAAGACTTCATACAATGGTTCTTTATACCACAGAACACATTTGTACCTACTTCATGGTTTAAACAAAGGTAGACACATTGAAGAACAGCGACACCGTTAATGAAATGTTTCCGACAATTCTGTGATTTTGTTTTATCTAAAAATATGAAAATCATATAAAGCAACAAAGGTGTTATAGTACTATAGCTGCCTATTATTTTTATAAAATCAAATAACATCAACTGTGTGATTCAGTCATTTCATTTCGGCAAATACCATATATTTAGAGCTCTGTTTCTCTATGCCTATACCATTGTATAAAATATTATACAATGCCTATACCATTGAATAAAACAACTTTATATAAAGCCTATACCATAGTATACCCTCTTTATACAATGCCTATCCCATAGTATCATTGTAAAAAGTTGTCTTTATACAATGATAGTATTATCATTGTATAAAGACAATGGTATTATTATACCTATATACCAAGCGCACACAGGACCTTTTTGTTAGATATGTTGGGAATCAATATTACAATTGTATAAAGACAACATTGTTGTCTTTATAAAATGATGTTACTCACGAATGTGTTACTGAAGCTGTTCACAGATAACAACATTTAATGCCGTTTCGCCAACTGATTGTTAGCAGAAATATACTGCTCCACAAGAGTTAGGAATATCGTATTCAATCGTTTTTAAAAGGATGTAATCTTCGAGAAAATTGCTGTAAAATCATTTCAAACTCAATAACAACTTGAATCGATCCAATAAAATCAGTATGAGACATTTCGTCAATCTGGTCGCTTTTTTTCTGAAGTTTGGTTCTTTGCATATGCTTCATGAATATTCTTATTTTGAAATGAAGTCAGTTTATCAACAGCTTCGATTTGAAACGAGTTTTCTGAAAATGCCAAGACGTAAATTAACAAACGCTGAGGCTAATAGGGCTATCGGAATGCTACAGGGTGGCCTAACTCAGGTTGTTGTAGCGGAAAGGCACCAAGTCAGAGCGATATCTCGACTTTGGAATAGGTTCAGGGAGACAGGTTCCGTGTTGGAAAGACCAAGGCTTGGTGGGTGACGAAAAACAACACCTGCTCAGGATCGTTTCATCACCGTTTCGGCGAGAAGAAACCCTACATCTACGTGTAGAATGCTACGGAATACTCTTCAAAATGCAGATGGGATCCAAGTTTCCATCGAAACCATCAGACGACGTTTGAGAGAGGTGAATCTAGGTTCTAGACGTCCATTAAGAGGAGTCCCATTAACACGTGACCATAAGCGTCAAAGACTGGAATGGGCAAGGCAACATATCAATTGGAACGATCAATGGCGTAGTATCCTTTTCACTGATGAATCCAGATAAGGACAATTTTCAGATTCTCGAAAAATAAGGGTATGGACAATCCCACGCATACCCCGTAATCGTCGCTATGTCCAAGAAGTCCATCCATTCCGAGGGGGTAGTGTTATGGTATACACTGTATACGCTGCAGACCTACAGGCTAAAATTAATTTGCAACTTGAAATCATATTTATATGAATTTTCATCATAAAAATCTTATTTTAACTATATTTTTTTGGAATTTAACTGAATATCCCTAACTTATGTGGAGCAGTTTATTTCATTATTATAAACATTGTTTTCTACAGAGGTTCGCGAATGAAACAATTATATGGTTCGAGCTGGAGGCCATTTTTCGGCCTTCATCGAAATACAAAATCATCCAACCAAGAAATAAGTAGATTATTATAAGTAAAATTGAGCAAAATCAAATAATATCTAGTTAATTACACAGGATCAAAGCAGATTTATGTTATCGCTTTAAGTTTCACTCATCGAAGTAGCACGGTTTTTATAATAAACAAGGAAAAAATACTGAATCAATTATAGCTATACTTCACGGATACTATCATGGGATCTCTTCTTTATTCCTTTTGTTTTGAATCACGACCTCCAAAATAATTAACTGTTTATCGAAAACGTGTTCGACGTACCATTTCATTCCTTCGTGAACTCAGCAATCCAACATGTTAATACAGTTTTAATTGTTTTTTATTTCTAGAGAAAAACATGGTATTCATATATGAATCGTAATGACGTAGTATTAATTTTGGTTTATTATTACCAAATAAAAAATCCGTCCTCTCGACCGTCTTCATTGCAGTTGAAAAGATTTCCCCAGAAAATACTGAATGCAAATTCCTTTAACTTGCATAGCTACCATAGACTTATGGGATGATATGACTATATATGAAAGCTACATATGACCGTATAGAAATAGAATCGGCTATGAATAAAAATTATCTTCCATGCATTCAGAGAATAAAAAAATTGATTTTTATGATACCTGCAATTATTGTTGTGAGATCTTATTGAATCCTTGAAATAAAAAGAATAGTCAAATTTTTATTAGTCGTATTTTTCATAATAATTTCGTTTCTTGTATTTAGCCATAATAAAATTATTGAATATATGTAAGAAAGCACCAGCATATACAGGGTCTTTCACGAGGAACCTCACCCATATTTATACGGAAAACTACTGAACGTATTATCATGAAATTCAGCACTTATGAGTATTTCACGATGCTGATAAAATCTAAAATATTTTCAAGGCATGAGCACCTCCAGTTTTTCCGGAAATGACGTCAACTTCCGTTTTTCAAATTAGAACACCATTTTTTTATTGCAGAAATAGATTCCTTAGAAAATTTCAATTTATTTTGATGTAACATTTTTCAGTTTTGGTTGGAAAATTCTCTCTGAGCAGGAAAATTCGAAAAACAAATCGAAAATTGAGCTCCGCTGAAACAAGAATAACTTCGAGGTTTTTGGATGGAAAATTTTCATTTTTGGGATTTTTTAAGATGTAAGATTGATGTATCCACTTTAAAAATCGAAATCGCGATTCATGATACAGGGGGTGAAAAAATCGCTTTCAAAGTTAGGGATGACAAAATCGTGAAAAATCAATTTTTTCAAATTAAAACCCATTTTTTTATGGCAGATATTGAATCTACGTTAAAAAATAATGTGAGTGTATGCATCACACCCTTGCCCTAAAGTGGATATTTTCTGAGTTATTCACAAAAAACTGTTTTTCGTCTTGAATTTTCAGCTATTTCTTTTCCCTTCACGCCAAAAAGATGACATTTTCAGGAACTGTTATTTGAACCATGCTGTAGATTTTTCACCCCTTCTTGAAACCGACTTCAAGTTACTATTAGGAGAACCATGGCAAAATCTCGCAGTTATAACTATAGAGAAGATGCTCAAAGTTTTGACCGTTCATTTCTAGACATTTATTTATACGTCTCAGGAATGCTTCGTGCGTTGCTCTTCTTATTTCATCGGGAGGAAGAGATCTGCAAAAGTGTTTAAAAACCAAATTGAGTTTCAAAACTATGAATCTAAAAATCTAAACAAACCTGAACGCATTTCTGACTCGTTCTATGCAGTCCTCTTTATCAGTCAGGGGAGTTGAGTAGACAATATTTTTTATCCTACCCCAAACATAATAGTCTAAAGGAGTTAAATCGGGAGAACGTGGTGGCCAAAGATGTGGACCATTGTTCGCCAACCATCGATCTTCAAATAGCCTGTAGAGGATATTTGACACATTGAGTGAATTGTGTGGAGGCGCGCCATCTTGTTGATACCATAAGTCATTATGGTTCTGTACTAGCGGCTCAATTATTTGAGTCAATATGTCAGAATATCTATCTCCTAAGGGAGAACATTCTTTAAATAATGCAAACATGTGTAGTGTTCTATCTTACCAGTTAAAGTCCCATCATAAATGTGAACATCGAGAATTGCATTATTTTTGATGGCGCAAAAAACATTGAAACTCCAGGTCTCTTGAAAGTTCCATTGTCTGAAGTGGTGGTTGTTCTCTTCATCCCAATAATGACTGTTATGCCTATTGAAAGAACCATTCTTTGTGAATTTAGATTCATCTGTCCAAATTATACAGTCCAAAAAGTTTTCATTCTCTTGAAATCGAATCATCATAGTTTCGCAAAACTCTGTTCTCCTGACGAAATCAGTTTCCTTCAAATGCTGTACCCTATTGAATTTATATGGGTGCATTTTATGTTTTTTTAATATTCTCCAAACACTCGATTGAGATAATCCCAGATCAATCTCGGCATCTTTGAGAGAATTTTGAGGATTCACACGAAAATATGCAAGAACTGTAATTTCGTTGTTCTCATCTTCTACTACACTTTTTTCTCTGTGTGTAGTTTTCTTAACGAAAGATCCGACATTTCTCAAGTTTGTCATGGTTCTGTTAATGGTATCTCTCGTTGGTCTGGGTCGGTCAGGAAACCTCTCAATGAACAGTCGAATCGTTCTATCTACAACTTTATTACATTCTCCATGAAGTAGAATGAGATTTAAATAATCTTCATTGGTAAAATTAGGCATAGTGATCGATTTTATAACTTAATACGAATTATCACCAAATTAATAGTAAACACAAAATGCTACTGAATAAAGAGGAATTTGGCAGATGTAATTAATGATATCTATCATTAAAAAAAATAATGTAAAACATGGTAAGTTTTTGCATATGGTTCATAAGGAATTATTTATTTATCACTGGAGAGAAAACCGACGGCCGATTAGTTGAAATAAAGAGGTTTCCGATACAAATTCGAATCCAAATTCGCCATCTATTTAGAAACAACCTGTAACTTTTTTCTCTTGCATATCAGGGTAGTAAAATCTAAAACATGGTTTAAGTAACAGTTCCTGAAAATGTCATCTTTTTGGCGTGAAGGGAAAAGAAATAGCTGAAAATTCAAGACGAAAAACAGTTTTTTGTGAATAACTCAGAAAATATCCACTTTAGGGCAAGGGTGTGATGCATACACTCACATTATTTTTTAACGTAGATTCAATATCTGCCATAAAAAAATGGGGTTCTAATTCGAAAAAATTGATTTTTCACGATTTTGTCATCCCTAACTTTGAAAGCGATTTTTTCACCCCCTGTATCATTAATCGCGATTTCGATTTTCAAAGTGGATACATCAATCTTACATCTTGAAAAATCCCAAAAATGAAAATTTTCCATCCAAAAACCTCGAAGTTATTCTTGTTTCAGCGGAGCTTTATTTTCGATTTTTTTTTCGAATTTTCCCGCTCAGAGAGAATTTTCCAACCAAAACTGAAAAATGTTACATCAAAATAAATTGAAATTTTCTAAGGAATCTATTTCTGCAATAAAAAAATGGTGTTCTAATTTGAAAAACGGAAGTTGACGTCATTTCCGGAAAAACCGGAGGTGCTCATGCCTTGAAAATATTTTAGATTTCATCAGCATCGTGAAATACTTATAAGTGCTGAATTTCATGAAAATACGTTCAGTAGTTTCCCGTATAAATATGGGTGAGGTTCCTCGTGAAAGACCCTGTATTTTACTTCACAAAGAGGAACTTAAAGTTTTCACTGGAGAATTTTGAATTATGATACTAAACTTATATTGACATCGAATTAGGTATAGGCATTGTATGAAGCATTGTTTATACAATGGTATAGGAATCTACGCATTGAAAATGCTTGATGACCGAATTCATGAATGGCTTAAACCCACTCAAAGATTTAGCTGATATATCGATTCGAAATTTAATCTAATTAATGAATTCCACCTTCGTTATCATGCCAAAAATTACTTCCTATCAAAAGTCATTGTTGACACAATAACTCTCGCAGTGAATTAAAAAAAAATTGTTTTTAAATTTTTTTTCGAAGAAATTATTTTTCTCGGAAATTATTCATTACATTCACAAAAAAAACTTCGGGCATACCTTCACCTCTATATTTCAAAGAATTGTACCAAATTTCAATCCGATACGATTATTATTTTCGGAGATATCGAGAAAAAATATGTAAAATTTCATGTTTTCTTTCTCGATATCGTTTTTTTTCGGAATAACTCAAAAAATACTGATTCAAACATAATGAAACTTGATTAACTGTTTGAAAACGATGAGGGACAAGTTTGTGCAGAATTTTTTTATGATCGTGTTCAATTAAAAAAAAAAAATTAATTTTTTTTTCTTATATTCAATATTCTGTGATTTTCTGATCATATTATCCTCATTAAATTCTGTATGAACCTTCGAACTGTAATTTTTCCATGAATACTGGATTTTAATTCGATGTTATCTGTATTTTTGGAAATATTGGGAAAATAAAATTTTGAATAGGTATATATATCTGCGGAATCATAGGATGGATTTTACCCATTCACGAATTCGGCCTTCGTAATTAATGTAATGTTTGTAATGAGTAATGTAAACAGAACTTCCAAAAGAAACGACTTAGAAACTCGATATTTTAGAGTAGGTTTGGGGCTTAACTACGAAGGTCGAATTCATGAATGGGTAAAATCCACCCAATTATTCCGCAGATATACCTATTCAAAATCTATATCCCCTATATTTCCAAAAAAACAGATTAGATCGAATTGAAATACTGTAATCTATCGAAAAAAAACCTAGAAAAACACTACCGTGAAGGCAGCAGCTTTTTTAGGTTTTTTTGAGATCGTATCGCTAGGGAATTGAAATAAAATAAATGAAAATTTTCCGAATTTTAATAAAAAAAAATTGTTTTTCCGGGAAATATTCATCAGATTTCAATGAGATTTCGCACAGGCTTCGAGGTGAATATTTCAAAACAGCGTACCAAATTTTAAATAGATTCAATTCTATTCTGAGATATTGAAAAATATAGGTATGTTTTTTTTCGGTATCGTTTATACCTCTGGAATAACTCAAAAAATACTGATCCAATCATGATGAAACTTGATAACTATAGTTTGGAAATGCTGATGAAATTTTGTACAGAGTGCTGATTCACGTTATATAGTGTTTTTCGAGAATTTTCACGATCTACCATCAACCGTCTCTTATAGATACTTCATTCCTAACAACCCTCTTATTTAATCATACAGGTGTTTGATATAATAAATTATTATTGAATCCTGTTAAACAGTGCGCGTCAAAATTATGGAAAAAATTCATTTTCTCAGAAGAAAAATATTTGGCAACAAAACCCTGAAACAGGTCAATTTTTGTTCCACTTTTACCAAATTTATATGCATTTTTGAAGGATTTTTGTTGCACCCTGTACCATCCCCATCAACCCTCCAAATTTTTTGAAAGGGGAAAGTAGGTCATGTGGTACCTTTTTGGCAAGATCTTTGTATCTTCTTTACAGGCGTGCAGAAATTTTAGGGGAAAAAAATATTTTTTTTGAAAAATTAGTTAGTTCCAAGAGGTTTTCAGTATGTGCACTTTGTCATGGCTCATTTACTTTGAGACGATAGTACCTGATGAAATTTTTCACCGAATGAAAGTCTATCATTACAGTTTTGTTCATGCACAACTTTCAACCCCTCATGAGAAAAAATTCGTTTTTCTCCATTAAAGGGTTCGTAGGGGTTGAAAGTTGTGCATGAACAAAACTGTAATGGTCGACTTTCATTCGGTGATAAATTTCATCAGGTACCATCGTCTCAAAGTAAATGAGCCATGACAAAGTGCACATACTGAAAACCTCTTTGAAGTAACTAATTTTTCAAAAAAAAATTTTCTTGAAAATTTCTGCACGCCTGTAAAGAAGAATCAAAGACCTTGCCAAAAAAGTACCACATGACCCACTTTACCTATTCAAAAAATTTAGAGGGTTGATGGGGATGGCACAGGGTGCAACAAAAATCATTCAAAAATGCATAAAATTTGGTAAAAGTGAAACAAAAATTGACCTGTTTCAGGATTTGGTTGCCAAATATTTTTCTTCTGAGAAAATGAATTTGTTCCATAATTTTGACGCGCACTGTACAGGGTGATTCATTAAGGTTGGCCACCGGCCGTATCTCGGAAACCGTTAGTCCTATGACTTCCGGAAAAAAAATCTAATGACAAACTCGGCCCCTAGAAAATGATTAAAAATATTTTCAAGTTCGTAGTTCCCCACTAGAGGGCGCAATCTATCACTTGTAAAATATAATCTCATTTTTTACGAAATATTCTCCAGCTGACAGTGGTAAAGAATAATAAAATAAGAATCTACACTTTCTATTCAACAACTTTTGTTTCAGTAATTTTTCTATATTTCCTATTTTTTAGTGATGGGATGGATAAACTTTTCTTCACGAAAAAAACATTCTTACTCCTGTATGGGTGAACCGATTTTCACGTAATTAGATTTCATTCGAAGGCAATCGAAAGCAGATCACAGGTACATATGACAACAATATACCGGGTGGTCCAATTAAAAACTACAGATTGCTTTATGTCACTTCGCCCTATTTGTGCGTTTTACTGGAAAATTTCAAATGCAATGCTATGATTCTAACCGAGTGAGAATAAGCCAAGCATTATCACCTACTGACTTTTTAAAATCGCAGACAGATATCATTGGTCGTTTCGGAGTTATTGACATTTTTGTAAATTTTGATAAGTATTGATCAACCCTGTGAAATGCAGGAGGAATTGAGTTATTTCATCTCTAAACAATTAGATGAAAAGAAAAAACTCATCGAAACAACGAAACAAGCTGATTTAGAACCAGTAAGCTTTAGCGATACTGTTCATTTTCGCTATCTATAGCTCTAAAAGTTTTTTAGGACGACTGCAAACCACTATTTTATGATGCCCCATTATTCAAATGAAGAAGCATATGATATGCTTAATGTTCATTTTGAATGTTTAGAAAATGCAGTAGCTGAAAGGGAATACCCGATACGATATTCTGAAAGACGTCGTCATTCCAAAAGGGTATTCAAAAGATTGACACGAAGAGTGCGAGAAACTGGTAAGGTTCAATTCTTGGGAGAAAAAATAGAAAACGTAGAAGCCGTAATGAGGATAATATGATAAAAGTTTTGGCTTATTAACAAGACAAAGGTGCTTGAAATTTTAACGGAAGATCTTCCAATTCTTTTAGAAAATATTGCTATTCAAACCAGGTTAGATATGTGGTATCAACAAGATGGTTGCCCGGCGCATTATGCTGCTAATGTTAGAGAATATTCAAATAACGTATTCTCAAAGAGGTATATTGGACAAGGGAGTATTTTTCCATGGCCAGAAAGATCACCCGACCTCACAGTATTAGATTTTTATTTTTGGGGGAGGATAAAGACTCAATTTTCTGAACACCCCCCCCTACAAGTGAGGATATTCAAAATAGATTTCGACAGGCAGCTTCTTCTCATACTGAAATTGTGGCCAGTGTCAACTCGACGAAAGAAGGACTAAATTTATGTGTGTAAAATATTTTTTTTTTTAAATTTTAAATATTTGAATTGATTAGGTGTAAGTGTTGTTTTTCTGTTCAAATATTTTCGTTGTTGTTGATTTTTGTTTTATTTTATCGCATCATTGTTATTTCATGTGTGTTGAGTATTTTGCTGCGTTGTCATGACGCATAAAGTCACTTCCTTGTTAATTCAAGCTCACAGAAAGGATCAACATTGATCAAAATTTACAAAAATGTCAATAACTCCGAAACGACCTATGATATCTGTCTGCGATTTCAAAAAGTCCGTTGGTGATAATGCTTGGCTTATTCTCACTCGGTTAGAATCATAGCATTGCATTTGAAATTTTCCAGTAAAACGCACAAATAGGGCGAAGTGACATAAAACAGTCTGTAGTTTTCAATTGGATCACCCGGTATATTGTTGTCATATGTTTCTGTGATCTGCTTTCGATGGCCTTCGAATGAAATTTAATTACGTGAAAATCGGTTCACCCATACTGGAGTAAGAATGTTTTTTTCGTGAAGAAAAGTTAATCCATCCCATCACTAAAAAAAAGGAAATATAGAAAAATTACTGAAACAAAAGTTGTTGAATAGAAAGAGTAGATTCTCATTTTATTATTCTTTACCACTGTTAGCAGGAGAATATTTCGTAAAAAATGAGATTATATTTTGCAAGTGATAGATTGCGCCCTCTAGTGGGGAACTACGAACTTGAAAATATTTTTAATCATTTTCTAGAGGCCGAATTTGTCATAAGATTTTTTTTCCGGAAGTCATAGGATAAACGGTTTCCGAGATACGGCCGGTGGCCACCCTTAATGAATCACCCTGTATACCCAATAAAGTACGGTCCTGATTTTCGCCGAAAATGAAATCAATCAACCGAACGAAGAAACAATTGAATTGCTTCGAAACAACGAGTAGTAAACCTTTGGAAATTGATATTTCAATTGAACCATATCTACAATAATTGAGCAGATAACGAAAACGGAGGTGTGTCAAACGTCAGGCGACATGGCGTCGTTTACAGAATGCGCAACGTTCAACAAACAAAACCATCAAGGTCGATTTATTCTACCATGCAATTTCGTTAACGAATTTTGTTGAAACATACATTGGTTTAATAATTGACGTAGATACATCCATAACTAAAACAATGGGTCCGCTAAATATAACTCGACCGACAATTACTTTAATGTCAGCAATTTCCCAAGGACTTTCAACCTTTGGAGAGGCTCGTCTGCTGACTCGATTCCTATTGGTCGGCTCCGTTGCACACCCCTCTAGTCGAGCAACATTCCATTTTATTACTTTCTTCATAATTAACCGGTTGCCAGGCACGGCTGCTTTGGATCACTTCGAACAACAGATCCCACTGGGATTTTTACCGTGATTCGATGAAAAATTCGCTATGAGGAGCTATGTCGCAGCAGAAAGGTGGCCATTGACCGAAAGATTTATACTCCATTCACTTTTTTAAACTATCCCGGTTGGCCATGATTGAAGTCTATCAAGTTTTTTTACTTAAAACTGGCGCAGGTTGCCAGTCATGAAATATCGGCAATGTCAAAATAATTCTCAGTGACGTTGCCAAATGCCAATGCCAATTTCTACTCTCAATCTCAACATAATCATCAGGCTTTGGAAATTAAAAATGCCGAATGTAGTTTTGATGAAACGAAGTATCAGGAAGTGCTATGCAGAATTGAAATCTGCTTTTTCTGATTGTATGCCTGATAATTTGTAATCAATAATTTATCACAGGCTATCCGACATTTTTATATGGGAGTATTTCAAGTTGTGCAAAAAGGTATTTAAATGACTTCTGTAGGCTTATTTCAAGAACTGGGGAATTCCATATAGGTCTGTCTGTTCGTTTAGAAGTTTTACTGTAGGGTTATTCGAGTACTTTTATTTTTTTTTCAAGTGAACTATCACAAAGTAACGGACTACTCTATCCATTATTTCTCAGTTGAATTTCAACACTCGATTCTTGATTTCCGTACAAGAAAATAGCAATACTGAATCTTCCAACCATGTTTATATACGTGAAATATTTATAGTGTTAACAGAGAAGAAAGTTTCTTCAACATTCGCCAGGTCTTTGAAATTATTGATTTCACATAATATTTTCTCAAATTCATTATTTTCCCAAAGTAAATTCACATTTTGAAAAATACGTAATTACTACGACCTCTATGTCGAGAGGACAACGTTGCGTAGTTATCTGACAGGAAAATTAATATAACCTAACATTGGTTCCAAAATGGTCGTCAAGCTGAGAAGACGTACTTTTCCTCGGGTCCCAGTTTGGAATCCCAGAATTATGTAAATTCAAAAAATATTATTCCTAAACCAATGACGAAGATTAAATAATTGTGTGTCTATGTTATTTTGTGAAGAAATCAAGTGATTCTTATTGTTAATTGTGATAATGTGTTTAACCACGTGAACGACGAAGAATAAAATTCTTGGGGATTGGGGTTTCCAAGACTCCCGCAGTTCCTCGGGACCTCAGGAATTCAACGACGAAGATTATACACTGAGATTGGGTACATAGCCTTCTTGAGCTGAGCCCAGATTACCGTCATCCTAGTTTAGAGGGGCTGCTAGCTGGGCTGATGTGATATTACCAAGAAATAATGAATAAATGAATAACCTAACATTTTCAAAATATACGGTGAAATGTGTCAGAACGTCATGACCAACCGGGATAGTTTATAAAAGTGAATGGAGTATATATCTTTTATGGAATTACCTGCAATACACACCGGAAGCTTTGCCCACAAGAAAATGATTGCATTCCTCAAAGAATCTTTGTTGCACTTGATTTGGTCACCGTGAGCATTCCGCAAGGGTCACATTGGCAGTGTTAACAATGCTCCGCACAGCCAAATTAAATTGACTCCCACAATATGGAAAAAACGAAATAAAAATTTCCAAAGAGATCAAACATATAGAGGTTTCACCCTGGCTTATAAACTGAAATGGACCTGATACTTTAATAAAATATTTGCCAAATATATAGCAGTGGTTTTGGATATGCTGTAAACTCTTTGGCAAGACTTGGGGTCTCAATCTTAACAGTAAAATTATCCATTGAAAGTCATATACAATTTACTCGAAGACTATTCGAACACATTATTTCGTGGCTAAGAGTATCCCACAAGGGTCTGTTCTTGTATCGAAAATTTTCAACTTTGTGGCAGCGTGTATGTCTCATAATCTTGTTTAAAACGTGGTTACTCTCGAGAATGTATTTTTACATCAATCATTCACAATTCTCTCCAATATAAGGTTAGAATCTACTTGAAATAGGCTACATTGGCAGTGTTTGTAAAGCTCTGTTATTACTTGGATCTAACATTGTGATTTTCCCTTCAAGGTCACAGGAAAGTTGAATTGACTGCTATGATGGGGAGGAAAACAGATGCCAAATACCTAGATGTCACCCTGGCTTATAACTTGAAATTGAACTCACACTTCAACAATTGCCAAATCTAGAGCAGTGCTTTTGGATATGCTGTAAACTCTTTGGCAAACCTACAATTATCCATATACTATATACAGTGTATCAATTGGATGTAAGGTACCAGCTCGGCACTCGTGCAGAATAAAAAAAATATGAAATAAGAAGTAAATGTTGGTTCCTAGGGAATCATTTTATATGGTTGGTTTTTTTTATCAACCCTATGAGCCCCTAAGAGCAATCTCACTAATATTTCGAATGGGAAGGGGGCAGGTTGAGCGATACCAGTTTCGACTGTCTTTTAAGCACGAAATTTTACATATTTTTTCCCAATATCTCCAGAAATTATGGTCGTATCAAAATGAAATTTGGCGCACTGCTGTAAAATATGATGTTCAAGGTATGAACAGAAATTCTTTCCGTATCCAATGAACAATTTACGAAAAAAAAATAATTTCGAAGAAAATTTTTTCAAAATTTACTGACTATGTGATCTGAACTAAATTCGTGAAAAGTTGTGGGTTGTAATGCTTCAACTAACAGTCAAGTTTCAATTCAATCGCATGAATAGTTCCTGAAATATCAGGGAATTAGTCTCGAAATTTCAAGTGACCATAACTCCGAAACCATTCGACCGATTTATTCCATTAACAGAACTAACCGCCGCATTCCAATGCGTGACCTAATCTGAAAGTTTAAAGTCGCTAGTTCGCTTCTTTCGACAGTTATCGTGTAATCGGCCTTTCGGCCGGACAGAATCAATTTTAACACCAGATTCGTCATCAGTAAGTCCAACCTAGTCGTTTGAGACCATTTTCGGGAAAAAAAATCGAAAATTACAGAGATTTGGACGAAACGATCGCACGCTGTTCCTCAGAACATGTGCGCAAAAACGATGGCACGCGAAATCATCTATTATGTGTGGTGTCCTTTAGTGATATCATGAATCTGTGATACTGATTTAAATTTTTCCCTACATCAAAAATTTGTACATCCACTCAAATCAGCGTTGTTTGTTGAGGGATTGTATATTTTCTTCAAATTGTGGCGACTGACACCCTACTTGTTGATTCTTTCAACAGTTTTTAGAAAAACGCAATAAATGTAATTATTGCATCATCATCAAAATTATGTATCTGTTTATCTGTGACGTGAATTTGTTCCGAATATTGTCTGCGATAAAATTATGCTTGATGTGGAGAAGTTGGAATTGTCTTGTCCCAAAACTGCCTTGAAAACTCAAGATTTCATGGTGTGCTGAATGGAGTTTGTATACTGAGCGAGACCCAACAATGTCAGTAGTAGTTCGTCCTTGCAGGAAATTTCCACGTACGAAATAGTCAATTGCAATCGCAATGAATCATTTTCTTATCATGGTACTGTCAGAAATATCCAGAAGCAGTTTTTCCATTAGATTCTATTGAACAATTCATGTACGGCGATTGCAAATTCTAGAGTAATCTAGATGGTGAAGATTCTAGAAAAGGCTTTCGCGAGTTTCGTTGCCACAGCGGTCGTCTTTCCACGTATTGACTCCGCCAAACGTAGCTTAACTTTCTAATAGAAAGATTTGACGATCTTATTTTCATATGTTTCTTATGAAATTCTGCATCACCTTCCAAGATGTAATTTCCCAATCAAGTACTAGATTTGTATTCGATCCAATCTGAATTTTTGGAATTATTAGGGAAATATTTCCAAAAGCAAAGGTTGGATCGAATTGAAAACCAATTCGCAACTACTGCTAAGCGATACGCCCTCTGGTGATAGAAATTCGAACACTTCCAAGCTAGTAGTTTTTCGACGTGCCTGTTATTCTAACGTAATTTGCTTACTTTTGGAGTTCATTTTCGAGCTTTTGTGTTGTTCTAAAAGTTGAAATTTTGGAATACCGAAAGTGTTTGTAATATTCATCAATCGATTCCTTTCTTTCCAATTGAAAATTTCGATCGTATTAATTCGAAATGGCATCCTCCCGAAATGACTATTGTTGTGTGCCTCAACTCAATGTTATTCATGGTCAAAGAAGAAAGGATCATCTAGTGCCTCTAGTTTTCATTTTTTCCAAAGCCAAATGAAATTAAAGGTAATTTGGAAACAGCATTTGGCAGGGAACTCAATGATAGAAGAAAGGCATAGCTTTAGAAATTGAAGATTGGAAAACAGGTCACGAAATACATGAAAGTATGTTCACTGCATTCCTCTGAAGATGTTTATTTTCATAAAGGTAAATTACCTACAATGTATTTATTTCGAAACAACTTCTGGTCATGATGTTTTCAGGTGTAAATAAAAATGAGAGAATTTTGAAGGAAAATGCTGCAGAGAAACTACCGAGCACTTCTGCAGCTACCTAATTCACATACTACACAAAATCATATTCTAAAAGAGTGATCTGGTTGAAAATCTGACAAAAACTTGTTATACTGTTAGAGTTGATAATAGCTGAAGTTACTCATATAAATACATCAATACTTTTCATTTCCTTATATAGGTAGGTTGAACCGGCCGTGACATTTTTCATTTTGTATGTGTATCTTGAGCTGCTGTAATATGAAAATGAAATCAATTATATGTCTATCTGTTTCCTTTTCTTCAGAAATACGATGCAAAAGAACTAAAGCAGAAAATCTGTTTTCATTTTAATGATTCACTCGTTTGTAAACAAAGAACAAGTCATATCATTTGGACTGATTCTAGATTTACCACATAATAGAGCCTGCATTCAGCACTTCTTCACATACATAAGAGTCCTTAAATTACTTATTGAGGTGCCCATTTTTGCAGAAATTCAAGTAAACTTAGATATTGGTTTATTTTGATCCACCAAGCAACATACACTAAAATAACACCGAAATTATCCTCCAGGAACGATTTAAAGTACGATTTTATATCGTGATCTAAACGAAAAGTTCCTTCTCAAGAAATCTTACACAAAACTATAATAATTTCTTTAAATATTCAAGCTCTGCTTAATAAATATTCGTTCTCCACCACATTTCTAAGGTTTGTTTACATAAAACTACTAGCTTGGACAGGTTCCAAATTTATCCGTTAGGGCGCTGGCATCTTCGCAGAAGTTCCCAATACTTGGTTGAAGAACGACAGCTTGAAGGTTCATGCGGAGTTTCGCAGGGCTAATATGATAAGAAGATAGCAGAATTTAGATTATCCAAAAAAATTTTTTCAAATTATTCGAATGACACGGTCATCACGAAATTTTACTCATCTGCATTTTTCAACTAGTTACCTAGTTTCCTCCTGATTGGATCAGTATTTTCCGTGAAAAAAAACTAAATTTGACTCATTTATTTCCAATATTCGATAAGAATTTAAATTTGGTAGACCGTTTTGAATGAAAATTTCAAAGTCTTCCCAGAATTTCTTCAAAATTCGATAAATAGTTTCCGAAAAAAAAAATTCAAAAAAATATTTGAAAATTTTTTTTTTAGATCACTGACGATACGATCTAATAATATATTGCAAGCAGCTGCAAATCGGTATGCTTCAACTAACCATCAAGTTTCACACCAATCGCACAGATAATTGTTGAAATATTGAGGAAATAACCTCGCAAATTCAGATGACCTATGCTGAAACTTTTAAGTAGCTAGCTCGTTCCGTATGGACAGAATCGATTTTGACATAAGATTCGTCCAACCTAGTCGTATGAGACCATTTTCGAGAAAAAAGCTGGAAATTACAGACATTTAGACGAAACGATAGCACGGCATTCCCTAGAACATGGCGAAAAAAGATACAATAATCTTCTTCTATCTAAGAACTGTTTAACATTTTATATACATGTGTAGGGTGTTTTTTAGAGGTATAGAACTTTAAGTTGGCAAGACTGTTTCAACTGGCGGTCATGTTGTCAGCTGTCAAGTGGTTTGTGTTTAGTTTGGTCTGACATTCCCTCATGAATAGCCTGACACCTGAATAACGCTTCCAAATTGTGCAAATTCATTTTGAAAATAATGGTTCTGTTCGAAATACGTATCATTGTAAGGTCAACATAATCGTCCATCAGTGCAACTAATTCGGGTAACTTTGGACCGTTTTCGCACCACGTTTACTCTAACTGATAATAAGCATCCACAGAGACGTCGTTTGGTGTGCTTTATGGGCTGATGGAATCATTGGTCCGTACTTCTTTGAAGACGATGCTGATCAGAACGTTACAGTCGATGGTGACCGCTATAGAGCCATGATTACTGACCTTTTCCGTTCCTCAATTGAACAACCATGATATACAGCAGCTGTGGTTTCAACAAGACGAAGCAACATGTCACACAGCTCGTGCTACAATTGATTTACTGAAGGAAACGTTTGATAACCGCATAATTTCACGTTTCGGTCCCGGTGAATTGACCTCCAACATCGTGCGATTTAACGCCGCTAGACTATTCTGTGGGGATATGTGAAGTCGCTAGTCTACGCCGGTCGCCGATGAACTCGAAACAATCGACCACTTGGAGGACAACATTCGCCACGTCATTGCCGATATACGGCAACAAATGTTGGAAAAAGTGAAAATTGGACCTCCAGATTAGATTAAGTCCGAACCAGCCAGGGCGGTCCTATGCCAGAAATTATATTTAAATTATAATGCTAAAAGATTATCTTTCGAATAAAGACAATTTCATGTCAATTTAAACATTCATCCTTGTTTTATTATATTTCAAAGTTCTATACCTCTTAAAAAACACCCTTTTCCAGCTGCATGTCAGATGAACCAAACTGAAATTACATATTTCACCATTATTGATAGGTGAAGGTGTTATATCATCCGGATAGCGTAAGGCATTCCTAATTCTCTTGAGTTTTTTTTTAATGGCGAAATAAAGCGACAAAAATGATGTCGAAACAGGGTGAAATTATGCATTGTACGAAGGTAACCGTGGCAAAGCAAACTGCTGTCGCACCTAGGAGAGCCTAATTGTCATCTTATCGGTTTCTTCGCGATAC
Source organism: Myrrha octodecimguttata (assembly GCA_958510865.1). Lineage (NCBI taxonomy): Eukaryota > Metazoa > Arthropoda > Insecta > Coleoptera > Coccinellidae > Myrrha > Myrrha octodecimguttata. The sequence goes on along the minus strand of OY294065.1, from coordinate 30,840,463 downwards.
CAACAAACAAGGTGTGAAACAGACATTAGAGCAAAAATGTGAGCAGAAATAATTTATGGTCAATTATGTAATTAAATAAACCACAAATAACCTGGGACGATAAATAATAATTGCCTATGTACAACAATGGAACTGCCAGTGAAATTAACTGTCATTCAAGAATCCCATCATGAAATGGTTTTTTCTGAAAAAGCTATACGGAAATATAAGAATATACAGCCTTGATGCCAGGCTCGTAACGGGCTCATTTTGATCAACCTCGCGTTATCAGTTTGCCCAAATGTCTGTAATTTGGAATATTCTTGAGAAGAAAGTCTAGGTTGTACACACCGGCCACGATAATTCGAACGGAATGGGTTAGCGCCTTGAAACTTTCAGATTAGGTTGCGTAAAAAATGCGATAGTTGAGCTCGTTAAAGGATGAATTGGGTCAAACGGTTTCGGAATTAAAACCATTTGAAATATTGAGATTATTTTCTCAATATCTCAAGAAGTACAGACGCGATCAGGTTCAAACTTCACAGTTGTTTGAAAAATATCGAAGCGCAACTTCATGCGAAATTTCATTAGATCCAATGGTCAGTAATTGTAAAATTTTTTCTTTTAGAAAATTTTTTTGATTAAATTTTTTTTTTATACTATTCAACAGAATTTTATTAAATTAGGTACATATACCTTGATGTAAACATTCAGAATGATTGAAGTGAATTCAATTTCGAACCCATATTCATTTTCGGGAATATTGGGAAAAAAATATGTCGTATTTCGCTTAGGCTTCTCTTTTGAACAAATGCGTAAAAATCCCCGAGATCCTAGCTCGATCCCTACCTTTTCTAATAATTGTTCATCATTTTATCTCATCTGCAAGCCTCAAAATAACAATTAAAAAAGTTTTTCTTCGGAGATGCTGTAGACAGTTTGAACTTATGCTGGGATCTGAAAAATAACTCAAAATTCACATTGAAAAAGTTGATGGGGATCAGAACCAACCTGTAATCGACCAGTTGCGATGTAGTTTATATTACATTTCCGTCGATTTCGTTCGATTCCATGTTAAAGTTCCGTTTGAGAGTTTCTCAGTGACATTGATGGAAGTTTTTCAGGGAAAAAACACCTATTTCTTCATCTTAAGGCTGGAAAACGATTACTTATGCTTAGTTATTGCCCTTTCATACAATTATTGTTAGTAATTCGAAAATTTTAAATAGATTTCCTTTACTTGCATGAAATTTTCAACTCACCCAACCTAAAAATGTCAAAATGAAGAGAAAATATTTATGTAAATCCTAGAATTTTTCATCGATCCGGAGTTTCTGCTTACTCGACTCTTTAAATATGAAAAATAACTTTCAATATGAAGAGATCTAGAGACTTGAACTTTTCAGGGTGGTTTCGAATACAAATTCAGGAACGTGCAAAATCCACCTAATAAATAATAAATGAAGTGCAGAAAAAATAGTTCATGCTCCCAAATATTTCATTTATTATTTATTAAGATTAATTACAGAAAATAAGAACGACAATACTCTCTGTAACTTTATTGCAATGATTGTGAAAGACCAATGCTAATTCGGAAGTAGGTTAAAAGGAAATTCTTTATTGCAACTTGAAGAACCGTTATACGCAATTCCTCATATCTGTGGAGAGGTTCGTTAATCTATCTCAAGATATATTAAGAGGTCGTTTTTTGAACTGCATAACTACGTGCAGACTTGAGCGTAGTTACAACTTCAAAACTGAACAATCACGTATGCAGGACCACGAATTTAGTGAACCCAGGATGGGACACTGAATATAATTGCTACTTCGAATGAACTGAGAATTACTCGAAGATAAGGATGGAGGTTCATCCTAAAAATTTTCTACTGATGGGAATTTCAGCGAAAATATATCAAGTAAAGCTTGACATGTCAACTCTGGAATATGAAACCTAATTGTACGATTTGAAGAGTTTATAGTCTGAAGGTAGATGAATTGAGTGATTGTTAGAATAGATGAATCGCAAAGGTACCTAATCGCGAAGATTTTTGCCGCATCAATTTTGAAAGTCCTGTTGCTCACATGTCCAGTTTTATATCGCCTGTTCCCGTGTAGTAATACGAACAAAACCATTCATACAGGGTGGTCCAAGTAGTGACGTCAATACATTCTTTTAGATTCCTCACACCTATGGGTATCCAAAAATACCCCATGTATGTTACGCGTTTTTTTGTAGTTTTCGAGTTATACTTTTTTCATGTTTTTTTTTAATTCATTCAGGTCGATTCTGTTTGCGTATTGCTATGAACCTTGCTATTCCAGTCATATTGCTATCTTTCTAATTAATAGCAATATGGCCATGATGTTACGTATTCTGTTTCGAGTGTTATAGCAATGTTTGTTATGAATTTTGTCATAACAATATTGCTATCATAGACATCCATAATTGGTGATTTTAGAGCTGACAACACTGTATTTTGTGACTTTAGAACTACAAGGAAGATGAAAATAACCCTAACTCGTGAGTTTTCTTTATGGTTTCGCATACATAACCTCTATCTACGGCTTTCTTTATTCATGTTAACATCGACATAAAAAATGTTAGGAAACGAAACGAGTCAAATTGACCAATAACCAATTTCCTGGATACCAATAAAATATTGATTAATAATTCGAAATTCGATAAACTTTTTCGTTGGCACTTCAAAGGGATTGCTGTTGTTGAGATGATTAGAATAATCATCTCAGCTGTTGTCTATGCCTGTATCTTAGTCTAAGAATTTTCCTTGAAATTAAATAATATTCTAGAGAACCTTGAACACACTTTCATTAGCATATACTTTTTTTTATTCATGTAAACATCGACTCATTCGAAAATGTTATGAAACAGAAAAACCAATTAAAGTCAAATTGACCTATTTCCTGGATACCGATAGAATTTTGGTTTCCAGAAATCAAATGCAGCAATTTTATGCAGGCTATAATAATTCGAAATTCGATGAACTTTTCTGTTGGGAATTCAAAGGGATGGCTGTTGTTGAGATCATTAGAATAATCAGGTCAGCTGTTGCTTACTATACCGGTGTTTTAGTCTAAGAATCCTTAAAATTAAATAGTCTAGAGAACCTTGAACACATTTCTATAAGCACATTTTTCCCTATCTTCAATATTTTCGAATTCTTGGAAGAAATAATACTGAAACAAATGGATCTCTGAGAGATTCCTTTTCTAAACTTTCTTGTTATGAAGCATAGCAAGTACTATTTTGAGGTTGCTAAGATAGCAATGTTGACAGCAAAATTCTTGTTAAAGTGACAGGCCATATTGCTCAAAATCGTTGATCAGAATACCAATAATTCCAATCTTGTTATGATAGCAATATCTTTTTCCTAGCAATATTGCTATTTGCAAACAGAATCGACCTGATTGCCAGCGAGGTTTCAAAAATTCATATCTTTTTCATAAAGGTTTTGTAATAAAACACACTATAAAAAGGTTATTCTATTGGCTATCGATTTCGGCGTTACGCCATCATCAGGCCAGCTGAAAAATACAATTAATGTAGTTTTACATATTCTACATGTGGTTCGATTTTTTAAATGTCTCTCAAGTAAAAACAAACACAATAAAATACAACTCTTTTTCTCGAAAATCTAATTTTTTAATTATTTGATTTTTTAGGTTAGGTTAGAGGTATGCTCACCGTCTCTGTAGTATATGATTTTTTTAAAACAGTGCATAAATTGATCTGAATTATGCTTTTTCTTCTTGATAAAGTCCAAAATGAAAAAATCCACAATCAAAATGAAATTTCTTTGTTATAATTTTTCGTTGTTTACTTTTATGCGTCGTGAAAACTTTTCTAGAAGGAATTTCAGAAGAGGAAACAGGAAAATCGAGGTGGGGGAAGTTAGTCGATGTGTCAAGAGCTATGTAGGAGGCGGGAAGTTTGAAATAGTCAATGGTGAATCTATAATCTTGAAAATGTTCATGTTTCCGTCGAAATCCGAGAGGTCATTCAAAAGATACTGGTTGTTTTTATGTTTGATAATTTCATGTTGTTCAAGTAATATGAGTTTACCAAAATTATTTCCCTTGTGTAATATCTCTAGGTTGTCCAATGTTGTCTTATGGTGTTGTTCCATCAAATGGTTTCCCAATGCAGAGTTTGGTCGGTTTTTTTGATGTTCGGTTAGTCTTATTCTCATAGTTCGTGTCGTCATGCCAATATAGAAACAGGGGCAATCTGAGCATGTTATTTTGTATATGCCACTATGTTGGTCTTTTTCAATTTTTGACTTGTTGTTGATCAGAAAGTTTTCTAAGGTTTTATGTCGTCTGTTTACTATGCTGTAATTGTATTTATCCATGATTTGAATGAACTTTTTGTTGAACCTATAATAGAAAGGAATGGAAATGAAGCGTCCTTTAGCCGAATAATGGGGGTATACTTTGTTGATAATATTTTTTCTTTTTATTGAAGTTAAAACATCATCTATGAATTCTTTGGGATATTCGTTATTCTTACCGATTTGATAAATGATCTTGAGCTCTTTATTATAATTATCTTCTGAAAGTGGGATGTTGAGGAGTCTGTTAAACAAAAACCTGAAAACCATTCTCTTCATTGGGGGGGCATGATACGAGTGAAAGGGTATGATCGTGTCTGTCTGCGTGGTCTTCCTATAAATATCGTAAGAAAAGGAGTAGTCTTCATTTAAAGTAATATTGAGATCTAGGAAGTTAATAGAGTTATTAATCGCTTTTTCAAGGGTAAACTTTATTTTAAATTTAGAATTTATGTCATCGAAGAAATTTTTAAGTTCCTCGTTAGTTCCTGCCCATATGCAGAAAATGTCGTCCACATATCTTTTCCAAACAATGATTTTTTTGCTATAGAGTAAGCTCATAATTTTTCTTTCAACATGGTCAACGTAAACATCAGCAAATAAGCCACTGGCTGGAGACCCCATTGAAAGGCCATCCTTCATGCAATAAATGGTGTTATTGAACTCAAAAAAGTTTTGTTCAGTGGTTAGACTGCAAAGGTTCATTATGTTATCTACATCTTCGTCTTGTAAACTATATTCATTGTTGGATTCACGTTGTTTATTTATGTGTTCTCTAAGGAGACAAAGGGATTCTGCTATAGGAACATTGGTGTATAGGTTAACGATATCAAACGAGACTAGGATATATTCTTGATGGGGATTCAGGTTAACTGATTCTATACTTTGTACAATTTCTCGAGAATTTTTAACTGAGAAGGTTGATTTATATTCTAACTTATTGACAAAAAGATCATTTATAAATTTTGAAATTTTATGACAAGGGGAACCTATTGCAGATGCAATAGGTCTTATACTTTTGTCGGGTTTGTGTAATTTTATCAAGCTATATATTTCTGGTAGTTGTGGATTTTTTTCTTTTAAAGTGTGAAGTGAACTATTAAATTTTTGTAATGTTAATTGTGAACTTTTTAAGGTATTGGTGACTTTGTTAATAAATTTGGACATTGGATTTCTATTACATGGTGTTATGTTATTTTCTGTAAAAAATTTGAGTGTTTTTTCTATATACATTTTTTTCTCTAGTATGACAATGCCTGCGTTTTTATCTGCTTTAGTGATAATGATGTTATTGTCAATTATCTTTTTTCTAATGTTTTTAATTGAACTTTTTATGTGTTTATTAATTTCAAGTTGTTTTTGGTTGCATACCTCTACCTTTTTATCCTTGAAAGCTTTCAATGTTCTGGCTACATCCTCCGATATAATGTTAAAATTAGGGTTTTTCTTGATTTGCAGTTCCACATCTATAGCTGTTTCGTACATATTCATGGTCTTGGGGATTGGTGCGAATTTGTGTCCAATGCTTAACGTCTTCACCTCATCTTCAGTGAAGTTGATTCCTGACAGATTAGTAAATCGACTATGAAAAGGATGTTCTGTCGTAGATGGGTTCACTAGTGTGTTCGCTCTATGGTTGTTATCCTCTGTTGTCATCGAATTGTTCCTATTCTTATCATCGATCAATCGTTTTAGTTTCATTCTTCTTTTTTGATCTGTTTCATAATGTGAATAGAAAATGTCTTCTTCCAGTTTCTCGATCAACGTCTGGTATTCCACTGTGTGCAGATGGGAGAGAAGAAGATGATGTAGAAACTTTAGCTTGGTGTCAACAATGCCAGAAGTATGGTATTGTTGTCGGATTTCCTTCCTCAGCATTGCTGTTTGTATGTGAAATTTCAGATTGTGATCGTATTTAGTTGGTACTTTAACGTTTAGAAACTTGGGGATCACTCTGTTATCTTTACACTTATGCAAAAAGTCTAGGTGTTGTCTGACTTGGTGTCTTTTTTGCATTGTATACTTCAGCTGTTGGAGAATATTGGATAGCTCCAATTTTTCAACTTTATTGATGAATTTCTCCATAAGTGTGTTCAACTTCATCATAAAGGTTTTGTAATAAAACACACTATAAAAAGGTTATTCTATTGGCTATCGATTTCGGCGTTACGCCATCATCAGGCCAGCTGAAAAATACAATTAATGTAGTTTTACATATTCTACATGTGGTTCGATTTTTTAAATGTCTCTCAAGTAAAAACAAACACAATAAAATACAACTCTTTTTCTCGAAAATCTAATTTTTTAATTATTTGATTTTTTAGGTTAGGTTAGAGGTATGCTCACCGTCTCTGTAGTATATGATTTTTTTAAAACAGTGCATAAATTGATCTGAATTATGCTTTTTCTTCTTGATAAAGTCCAAAATGAAAAAATCCACAATCAAAATGAAATTTCTTTGTTATAATTTTTCGTTGTTTACTTTTATGCGTCGTGAAAACTTTTCTAGAAGGAATTTCAGAAGAGGAAACAGGAAAATCGAGGTGGGGGAAGTTAGTCGATGTGTCAAGAGCTATGTAGGAGGCGGGAAGTTTGAAATAGTCAATGGTGAATCTATAATCTTGAAAATGTTCATGTTTCCGTCGAAATCCGAGAGGTCATTCAAAAGATACTGGTTGTTTTTATGTTTGATAATTTCATGTTGTTCAAGTAATATGAGTTTACCAAAATTATTTCCCTTGTGTAATATCTCTAGGTTGTCCAATGTTGTCTTATGGTGTTGTTCCATCAAATGGTTTCCCAATGCAGAGTTTGGTCGGTTTTTTTGATGTTCGGTTAGTCTTATTCTCATAGTTCGTGTCGTCATGCCAATATAGAAACAGGGGCAATCTGAGCATGTTATTTTGTATATGCCACTATGTTGGTCTTTTTCAATTTTTGACTTGTTGTTGATCAGAAAGTTTTCTAAGGTTTTATGTCGTCTGTTTACTATGCTGTAATTGTATTTATCCATGATTTGAATGAACTTTTTGTTGAACCTATAATAGAAAGGAATGGAAATGAAGCGTCCTTTAGCCGAATAATGGGGGTATACTTTGTTGATAATATTTTTTCTTTTTATTGAAGTTAAAACATCATCTATGAATTCTTTGGGATATTCGTTATTCTTACCGATTTGATAAATGATCTTGAGCTCTTTATTATAATTATCTTCTGAAAGTGGGATGTTGAGGAGTCTGTTAAACAAAAACCTGAAAACCATTCTCTTCATTGGGGGGGCATGATACGAGTGAAAGGGTATGATCGTGTCTGTCTGCGTGGTCTTCCTATAAATATCGTAAGAAAAGGAGTAGTCTTCATTTAAAGTAATATTGAGATCTAGGAAGTTAATAGAGTTATTAATCGCTTTTTCAAGGGTAAACTTTATTTTAAATTTAGAATTTATGTCATCGAAGAAATTTTTAAGTTCCTCGTTAGTTCCTGCCCATATGCAGAAAATGTCGTCCACATATCTTTTCCAAACAATGATTTTTTTGCTATAGAGTAAGCTCATAATTTTTCTTTCAACATGGTCAACGTAAACATCAGCAAATAAGCCACTGGCTGGAGACCCCATTGAAAGGCCATCCTTCATGCAATAAATGGTGTTATTGAACTCAAAAAAGTTTTGTTCAGTGGTTAGACTGCAAAGGTTCATTATGTTATCTACATCTTCGTCTTGTAAACTATATTCATTGTTGGATTCACGTTGTTTATTTATGTGTTCTCTAAGGAGACAAAGGGATTCTGCTATAGGAACATTGGTGTATAGGTTAACGATATCAAACGAGACTAGGATATATTCTTGATGGGGATTCAGGTTAACTGATTCTATACTTTGTACAATTTCTCGAGAATTTTTAACTGAGAAGGTTGATTTATATTCTAACTTATTGACAAAAAGATCATTTATAAATTTTGAAATTTTATGACAAGGGGAACCTATTGCAGATGCAATAGGTCTTATACTTTTGTCGGGTTTGTGTAATTTTATCAAGCTATATATTTCTGGTAGTTGTGGATTTTTTTCTTTTAAAGTGTGAAGTGAACTATTAAATTTTTGTAATGTTAATTGTGAACTTTTTAAGGTATTGGTGACTTTGTTAATAAATTTGGACATTGGATTTCTATTACATGGTGTTATGTTATTTTCTGTAAAAAATTTGAGTGTTTTTTCTATATACATTTTTTTCTCTAGTATGACAATGCCTGCGTTTTTATCTGCTTTAGTGATAATGATGTTATTGTCAATTATCTTTTTTCTAATGTTTTTAATTGAACTTTTTATGTGTTTATTAATTTCAAGTTGTTTTTGGTTGCATACCTCTACCTTTTTATCCTTGAAAGCTTTCAATGTTCTGGCTACATCCTCCGATATAATGTTAAAATTAGGGTTTTTCTTGATTTGCAGTTCCACATCTATAGCTGTTTCGTACATATTCATGGTCTTGGGGATTGGTGCGAATTTGTGTCCAATGCTTAACGTCACAAATTCGCACCAATCCCCAAGACCATGAATATGTACGAAACAGCTA